>CM042064.1:56982500-58402500 GCA_023525745.1 Arctium lappa
ATTTTTTATTACAATATTAAATATAATGATTATTACTATTATATATAAAAATTAAATATTAAATAATTTTAGTCCTCCATAAAGTCATTATTTGTGGACTTTTTTTCATTTAAAATAATTTTTCAAGAAATTAATCATTCTTTACCCATGTTGCTTGTCTTTGGACAAATGAGAACAACGTATCCAAGCTAATTGACCCTTTAACCAAAAATAATAATTTATTCTTCCTTTTTATAAAATAATTGTTTATAAATTATATTTATTGATCAATTTTTGTTATATTAAGGGGTTGTTTGTTTACCTCTTAATAGTTTTATTAAAAGACAACCTCTGAATCGCTAAAAGGTGGATCTTGTTTGACAAAAAAAAAAAATTGTCTCTTAATGGTTCCAAAACCCTCTTAATGGTTTTGTACCCTGAGCTTTCCTTAACCATTAAGCGCCTTGATTTCATTCTAAACAATAAGCAAACATCCATATTTCATTTTGCACTATATCATAAGTGTCTCTTAATCATTCTGACCATTTAATCATTATGCATTAAACCATTCACCAATTGTCAAACAGCCCTAATTCTAATTATGATTTAAAAAAGATAGATGCCATAGAAACAAATCAATCATGACCACATTTTTTAAAAAAATTACTTAAAATTTTAAATACTATTTTATCAAAAAACATAGGTACTTATTTTTAATAATATATAATATTTTAATAATATTAAATAAAATTAATTATATGTGTATTTTATATATTTATATTAAATAGCTCTCATGTCACTCTCAGCCTGTAACAAAATTAAGAGATGGGGTATATGTGTTTTTGGGAGAATCATTTTCCATTGCTCTCTCTCTTTGTTATTTAATGTTTTTATTATCACTTAGGGCATTTCCACAAATAAATCTTTTATTAATTATGGTTTTGGTCCCTATGGTTTGAGGGTTGTTACAAAGTTGGTCTATGAGTTTCATTTTTTTCTCATCGTTTGTACTTTTTGTTGGATTTGGTCCATCAACATAACAGTCATCCAACATATACGTTAACTAAGAGGGCAAGATGGTTATTTTTTTTAAATCTTAATCTTCTCCAACTTGTGAAGAAACCCTATTAAAAACCAAATCCATACGCAACACTTCGTCTTTCGGCTCCCCCTTCCCCAAACCCTAATCAATAGTCAAATCTTGATCCATGGTTCACCTTCCCCTAATATCAACAGTACATATCCCTCCCAAAGAGGGGAGCACAAAAGAACGATCGCTCGCGCTCGTCTTCTGAGAAGCACTCTCTTGTAAGTCCTGATCCAGGGAGTTAACTTCAATTCGATAGGTGGATCCCCCCCAATCAAATCTTTTAAAAAACGTATTTGAAGTAGAATAATACAGATCTTGCATTTGATTTCAGTAGCAACTGAACCATAAATCATTTAAGATTTATATCACAAATATATGGACTATATTGATACAAAATTGTGGTTTATTATTTGGTGTTGTTGATCAGTTTTCTGGGTTTTTTTTATTGATTGAGTTTTGCTTGAATTTGTATTTGTTTGTTGTTAAACGTTCTTGATTATTAAATTGGTGAAGATGATAGATTCAAAATTACTGAAAAATAATGAAGACCACTAAATTGCAGAAAAATGTCGAAAGGATGGAATTGCCCTCGAACCTAACATATAGGTAAACGGAAGTTAGGTTAGGGACCAAGTTCAACAAAAAAAACGTGAACAACAAGTTTAGTTTGTAATAAATAAAGTCCAAGGACCACTTTTATAACAATCCTAAACTGTAGGGACAAGTTTTGTAACAACATTAAACATAAGGATCATATTCATGACAACCCCAAACCATAGGAACCAAACCCACAATTCACTCTTAACTCTTAACTCTTAACTCTTAACTCTTAACTCTTTATTAGGTTAATAAATTGATATATACATAAAATAGTAAACTACATATTTGGTCCCTATGATTTGTCAAAAATAACATTCTCGTCATTAGAGTTTCAAAATTATAAGACGCCCAATGTGGTTTAAAAAACATCCGTATTTGGTTCTTTTCTTTAAAAATGACCGTTAAAAAAATTTCATTAAATGAGAAACGTTTTCGTTATTTTATCAATTTATTTGTCTTTTTACCCAATCAAAATCGATTTCATAATTTTAACCCATATGGTTTTTGATTAGGTGAAAAACAAAGAAATCAATAAAACGAGAAAAAATGCATCTCATTTAATAGAATTTTTTAACAGTCATTAGAGAAATAGAGCAAATCCAAACATTTTTTTTAAACCACAATAGTCATCTTATCTATCTATATTATATTATAAAATACGGATAAAAAAACTCTTAAATACAAATTATTAGGCACAAGGTACCATCATTTTATGCAAGATTTTAAAAATCTCTTAATTTACAATTATTAAAGCACAAGATACATATTACTACTACATGCTTCTAACACCCACCAATTTGGCATGTGCAGGGTCTTTCTTTTATACAGACCTTTCCATGTATCACTATTAAATAATATATTATATTACTATAATTTTGTTTTAATTATATTATTGAATATGTAATTGGTTATTTTTTCTAGATGTCATTAAAATATATAAGATAATCATTGAATTCTAACAAAATACTTAATTTTTTATATAAAAAACATTATATTATTAAGTCTAAATTAAACAAATTTATAAAAAAAAGCATTATCACTTTCTCAAAATCGTACTGTAAATCGACAAAAAAATAAAATAAAACATTAAAATCGTGATGTATCTCGTTGTATTGCACGAGTACGCTTCTATTAATTTTAAAAAATATATAAACGAAAAGTGTTATTTTTGATAAATAAACCAAATTTGTAGTTTACACTAAATAAAATAAAAAAGCAAAAAGATTTGGCAAAGATAAAGAAAGATTTGCAGAGTGCTACGCAGGACCACTATATCGTTATCATCTTAAGGAATAGCGAGTGGAATTTATATCGTGTTTTTCTTTTACTGTGGTCCTTCATCTTCAACCCCCATCTTAATTTATTCCCTTTTTTTTTCTTTAAATATCTTAAATAAAATAATCTTTCATAAATTTTAGACCTGACAAAAACTGACACGACACGCTAATTCGACACGAAATAAACGGGTTTGAGTAATACATTTCAACCCGCTTAAGTAAACGGGTTGACACGACACGAAATTAAACGGGTAAGGTCAGGGTCAAAAAATTCAACTCGAAAATGACCTGGATAACCCGTTTATATATATGTATATATATTTTTTATAAGTTTTTTTAATGTTTTAGATTTGATTAGAACTTATAAGTTAGAACTATAAAATTTGGATATATAATGCTTCCATTTGAATTTTTTATTTGTATTCTTTTGTGAATTTTTGATTTTTAATTTTTAGTTTTATAAATATTAAACGGGTTAGGTGGGTCGTGGTAGGGTTGAGATTTTCTGACCCGTTTATTAAATGGGTCGGGTTAGAGTTAGTCATTCTCAACCCGTTTAATTTTGAACCCGACACGACACGACACGTTTGTCAGGTCCAATAATTTACAAAAATGCCCTTCTCATTTTACCTTGTTTAATGTGTGTGGTACAAGTCTAGGGTTATAAACGAATCGAACGTTTAGTAAACCGTTCGGCGGGAAATTCGTTTATGTTCGTTTATTTAATAAATGAACGAGTTTTTGTTTGTTTGTTTAGTTAAATGAACGAATATGAACAATGGTCTCGTTCGTGAACGTTCGTTCATTTATGTTTGTTAATGTTCGTTCATTTATGTTCGTTTTATGTTTGTTTACGTTTGTATTACGAACGAAACGATGAGTAGTGGTGGTTGTTTTTTGTTTATTTATGTTCGTTTATATCTTAATTTGAATGAACACGAACAAACATATTTTTTTAACGAACGAAAATGAACACAAAAAATTTTGTTCGTTTACCGCTCGTTTACTTGGTTAAGTTAAACGAACGAACACGAACAAACCTTCGTTTCTGTTCGTTCGGTTCGTTTACAGCACATAGAACCGGAAATTGATTTAACCTTTACGTCTTTTATAGTATTTTCAATTTAATGTAATTTAAATTGATAAATAACTAATTATATCAATTTAAAAAAAAATTATTTTTATTTCTATTAATTTCAAAATATATATAAAGGGCATATATTCTAAAGATAAATGACTGCTACGTTTTTATTCTCGTGATGGGAGCAATAATTAATTAATATTTAATACTAAATATTAACTTCCAAAAATGTTATATTTTAATTAAAAACAAAGTAATAATGACGTGACATTTTATATTCCTCCGTGAAAAAAGTAAATAAACTTGATAAAAAGAGGGGAGGCTAAATGCACATAAAAAAGTGTTAAATACACCAAAATCATTGGAACATTATTGTGTTTTTTTTGTTTTTTTGTTTTTTCGTCTTTTTGTTGTCTTTTTTCTTTTTTTCTTTTTATTATATATTTCTTTTTTTATTTTTATTTGCCTTTTTTATTTTTATTATATATTTCTTTTTTTATTTTTATTATATAGTTTTGTAATAAATATTTATTAAAGAAATAAATATTTATATAAATATTTTTGTTTATTTGTTTTTTCTTTTTTAATATTACAACTTTTATTTGATTTGAAAAGAAATAAATATTTATAAATATAAATATTACTAATTTTTTTAATTATATAATTATAAAAATAAAACATAAATATTGCGATTTAACATATAAATAGAACATAAAATAATCTATATTACATTCGATTATTCTAAAATAACATTATCTGTAGTACAATTAACACGTAAAAGTTGATTGTACTTCTTTATTCACTCTGAATACGGGGTAGCCCATCCAGCAGCGCACGGATAACTGTAATAGAAAAAATGTGTTACAATTTGTGGAAACGAGTATCCTTCTTTCATATCTAATTTCACATAATGGTTACCATTAACGTACCCGATTGTAAAAATAACATGCTCATACCACACTGGCGGAGTGGACCTAAGCGGCAAGTACGTCCCACTGCCGGACATACTTATAACATGTAATATCACATTATATTTTGAAGCAATCAAGACACCTATTTCAGGCATTGTCATCCAGTGTTCAAACTCGGTGACTAAAGACTCAAAAAATGGGAAGATGAGGCCATGGGCAAGCGCATCCTTCAGTTAATGCTTCGCTTTGGTGCACCTTGATCTGATCGAAAGAAGTTTAAAGTGTTATAAGTAATATCTCAATGTTCACATTAATTTTGTTAAAAAAATCAATTAAAGGGAGGGTTATTTTGTCATTTTGCATTTTTTTTTAAATGACTAAAAAAGCAATTTTTAAAGTCTAAGGACGAAAATAGTTATATACAACAAACCACAGGGACGAAAATAGTAGTTTACTCTTATATATATTTTTTACCATTTTTTTTCAAAATATTATATATATATATATATATATATATATATATATATATATATATATATGTGTGTGTGTGTGTGTGTGTAATATATTAATATATCTATACTATATAATGAAAATTTTAAAACGGTTATTGTACAAACTATTGTACAATTACATTTACCACCTTTAATCTTTTATACAATAACATTTACTACCCTTATAATGTTACATTTATCACCCTTACAATTACTTATTTAATTTATTTTGTATCCCTTACTTTTTCATTTTACATTTTACACCGTTATCATATTAACACAAATAATCGTATATGAACAAAAATGCAATGAAAAAATACGTTCATTTTTTTACAAATTATACCATTATAATCGTCTCGTCAATACCTTCAAAACGAGCCCAATATTGAATATTTTTTAATTTAACCATACTATTAAATATCAGAATATATACGAATTATCTATACTACTAAAACGGTTATTGTACAAACTTTTGTACAATTACATTTACCACCCTTACATTGTTACATTTATCATTCTTATAATTACTTATTTAATTTACTTTATATCTCTTATTTTTTTCATTTTACACATATTAACACAAATAATTATATTATTAACAAAAATGCAATGAAAAAATACGTTCATTTTTCTACAAATTATATTATTATAAGTGTCTCCTCAATATCTTCAAAACGAGCCAAATATTGAATATTTTTTAATTTAACCGTACTATTAAATATCATGAATATCTACGAAATAATTTGTTTTTCTGTCCATACGTTTTTTTTTCCACCGTTAGCACGTTAAAAATACATAATCGTAAAATACGTTTCATTCTTATTATAAATAATATCATTATAATTTTTTTCGTCAATAATTGTAATATAAACTAATTATTGAATATCTTTATGGGTTTAGGTTTCATAAGTTGTGATTTTTAGGTCATGGTTGATTATTGATGAAATGTATATAAGGAAATAGCATTAATTGTTCGTTCTTTACTTACATTCCGCTGCATCGCGCGGGTATATGCCTAGTATATATATAAAGAGTTTAGGTTAATGACAGTTTTAACTCTTAACTATCTTTAGTTGTCATTTTTATTTACGTTTCAATTTGGGTAAGAATAATTATATGTTTTAAAAAAAACGAGTCTTACAGAGTAAATTACAGATTTTGTCCCTAACGTTTGGCGTTTGTTACGGAATTGGTCCCTAAAAGAAAAATACATTTTACAATGTTATGAGAAAATGTAAATGTTACAAAAAGAAAAATACATTTTACAAAGTTATGAGAAAATGTAACTGTTACAAATTTATAGAATAAAATAAAATCAAAAGTTACAAATTTATTGAATAAAATAAAATCAAAAATTACAAATTTTATAAATTTATAAAATCAAAACACACACACACACACACACACACACACACACACACATATATATATATATATATATATATATATATATAATAATAATAATAATAATAATAATTTGATTATTTGCAATTTAATGATTGGATCGAAAACAAGATAAGACTATTTGCACATTTTTGGTGCAAATAGCACTCCCCTAAAAAGAACCTTGTTTTCTTTTGGAGTACGATGTGAGGTGTTTTTTAGATTATTGCGACGTGACACCGGAGATAACCACTTTCTAGTGTTTGGGTGGAGAAAAAATCAAAGTGTTTATAGCGGTATCAAACCGGATATAAGCACTGTTTCATAAGTTATTTTGTTCTAACTTATCAACTTATTTCAAAAGTGTTTATGATTTTTTTGGTTATGTTATATGTATAAGCAATCTCAAACACCTTTAAATAACAACTTATTAGTTTATTACGTTTTGGTACCACAATAAGCTAATCCAAACACTTTTTAGAAAACTCCGGTTTAACACGGCATAAGTTAATAAACACTTTTCAAAATAAGAATAAGTTGTTTTAAATAAGCAATCCCAAACACCCCCTTAATAACAATGAAAGTTATGACGAGAAGGATAAAAAGTAATCTCCACCTTTGATACACATTAGGATGAGATGTATCAGATCAATTCTCGCATCAAGCATGATTCATGGGTGGAGATGAAATTAAAAGTGATCAATGGTCCAAATATCTTCTTACGTTCTCACCTTAACTCTTCTTCTCATAAGATCTTTCGTCTGTATATATATATATATATATATATATATATATATATATATATATATATATATATATATATATATATATATATATGGGAGGGATCAATTGGAAACCAATATTACATTGAAAACTTTGGAAACTCAAATTAACCAATCATTGAATTTCTTTTTTTTATTTTTATTTTTAATTGATAAGGTTATTTTAGTCTTTTACATAATTTCATAATATATATGGTAAGTGTTATTATTGTTATAATATTAATTATTTAATTTTAATGTATTTTATATATGGTAATATTGATCCTTTATTAATTTAAACATGAAACATTTAATTTAGGTAAATACAAATGGATCCTTTATTATTATTTTTTTATTCTTATGAATCAGTGATTGATTCATCCAATGAATGAAAGTTGATATTCATATGAAATCTTCAATATTACCTCAAAGCACAAAATATTAATATAGTGAAACATAATGGATTTGATATAGTAAAACAAAATATTAATATAGTGAACCTGATAAAACATAAAATGTTAATATAGTGAAACTTGATGAAACAAATTTAATATAGTAAAACATAATGGAAAGGTAATGAAACAAAATATTAATATAGTGAAACCTGATATAGTGAAACAAAATATTAATATAGTGAAACCTGATGAAACAGATTTAATATAGTGAAACATAATGGAAAGGTAATGAAACAATAATGGTAATGAAACTTAATGAAACTTATTTAGGTTTTTACATACTGCATATTGATGAACAAGTAATAAAAAGATAGTCTTGATATGCTCTTTTTTTTTAAATATACGCTTTTCTATATTTAAGCATATTTCATCTTTGTTGCCAAATTTGAAACACAAAAGAAAAAGACACATTTACCCTTTTGACATATTATTATTATCTTTTATTAATAAATTAATTAATTTATTACCATATACAATTCAAATGAATCTTAACCATTGATTAAAAAGATCAATGGTTGAAATTTGGTTTCCAAAGTTTTCAATGAAATTTGGTTTCCAATTGAAACCACCCATATATATATATATATATATATATATATATATTACTGTAAACAACACTTATATTAGGAAATATAAAGATATTTATGTAAGATGAAAGAGTTCATTCAGTATGTTCATTGTTTTCAATCAGGAAACGATCAAAATATTTGTGGAACCAAATATTCAATGGACGGTCAAGATTGTTTGCATGGCTTGTAAGAATTAAATGGTTTATATTTGAAACTCTCTCTCTCTCTCTTCCCCCTCCCTCTATTTGTATGTATATATATATAGGATTAGGTTCATTTGAGAAATGCTAAAAATATGAGAAATAAAGAAATGATCCTAACCCTTTATCTGATCAACATTTGCGGCTTTGACCGTGAAGTACCGGATAATTCATTATGTGGTTTGTAGATGATAGATGGGTAGTTTCGTAAAATACGCGGGACGAGTTCATATATGAATTATATGTTTTTATATGAACCAATGTAATTCACATAAGAACTCTTTTAAATGATTCATATGTGAACCTTTGTGATTCATATATGACCTATACGTTCATATATGAATCAGTTAGTTAGTTCATATGTGAATCAGTTAATTGGTTCATATATGAATCTGTTAAAAGAGTTCATATGTGAATTACACTTGTTCACATATGAACATATAGTTCATATGTGAGTTCATATTCGTTTGATAATTGTTACACCCTCGTTTTATTAAGAAGGCATACATCATATTCACCTCACAATTCTTACGATCATCTGAAAGCCACCTTCATTTAAACATCAACATATAACTTAGGACAAAATTTTAAAAACGACATCTGAAGTCTTACAACCTGCACAAAAACAAAGTACTGATATCTCATCACCTAAAGCCCTTCCCATACCGAACTACGATAACAATTGAACAATAACAAACATATACTCCCACATAACATAACCGGAGCCAGTCTAGCAGATCTAAACCTTTCCATTGCGCTTATCTAGACATGATGTTCTAGCTTATGAGATGTACACAACCAACAAGCTAAGAACCTCGTTGAGTTTAATGGCTTTGTGCATAGGTAAGATATCTCTCATTGATAACATTCAATAATTAACATATAACATCTTGTAAAGAAATCATGTTTGCGGATAAAATAAAATTTTGTTTTAAATTTTGAGGTCTCGCTAATCCTTGTATGGCATGGGTTATTGATTTTTATTCTCGTTTTGCCTCAAGTAGGAGTTACCCAACCTTTGTTGATATGATATTCACAAGAAACCTTGTCGACCAACATTACTAACATTACTGATGTTCTGATTGCTAAATCCATACACATGCTCATGACTCACTTTTTAGGTACATAACTAAATTATTTTATCCAGATGTAACATGCTAATAGGATTTTAAACGTATGAAAACACATCATGTATAACACCATTATCAAAGGTTATATACAAGTTACACATATTACAAATATGTAACAAATAGATCCTTACTGTAAGACATCATATCCTATACAAGCATACATATCAAATTTGTAATCTTCATAAAAACTCACCCGCTTTAGGGTTTTTGATATTTGGTCTCTATTTAAAGCCTACACGATACCCACCAATATATTCTCCCTCGGTGGTCAACAAATGTTGAAAGTCAACAAAAGTCAATATGTTCAAGATTTATTTTTCAAGTGGGTTTATTACTATAACTGCTTTTACATACACACTCTTAAACATGTAAAAATGTTATTGAACAAAATAACACTTGTTAAAGCACATATTTATTGGATTCAAGATCATAATTATTTGAAGATGGAAATCTGAAGTTAAAGCTGTTAAAGTCGTCTCAGCAAATAGTCTAGGGTCCTTTTGTAATAATTAGTCAAAGTCTGTTTACGTATTTTATTTATTAGTTAGTTTATTTTTTGTTAACTTAGTTTTGGTTGTTGGGCCAAACATTGCAAAGCCCATTCCCAAGCCTTGCAAGCCCATTAGGCTTAATTAGCTTTAGTATAAATATGATTAGGTTAGATTAATTAGGGGGATAAAAGCTAATTAGTAAATCAATATTGAGAGGGTTTAGTGTTGGTGGCGCCGTGAACAAGAAAGAAGAGAAAGAGAGGATTTCGATTTCAACATTGTAATCCTTTGAATCCTTTGAATATCAATATCAGGTTTGATTTATTGTAGTGTTTATGTGATTACTTGATTGAATGATTGCATATCGGGACACACAATTGGTATCAGAGCAGGACAGATTGAATTGAAAATTTTTTGTTTTCGGTTCTGCTTTTTCTGTCAAAAGATTCATAATTTTTATTGTGTGATTGTTCATTCAAGTTATTATTGATTGGATTGTGTTTGTTTTATCTATTATAGTGATTGGGTATTGTTTGATTTGATTATTGCATCGATTTTGGTTATCAATTTGTTGATTTTTATTTTCTGGGTTCGGTTTGGAGTCGTCTCTGTGTATTCAATCGATTCCATCATAAAGTGGTTTTTACTGAAATTAATTGGTACCAATCTGTTCTAATCGTTTAATCGATCGTTTCTGCATAGTTTGGGAGTTTAATTTTGTGTTTTGATCTGGTTCTGGGCTGATTATTCGAGTTTCTGGGTCGATACTGTGTCAAGAACACTCCGGTCGAACATATCGGTCTTTGTTTCTATCGGTCTAAGTCCACTTCCGGTCGAATACCTTTATCGGTCTATAGCATTCGACCGGGACACTCACTGTCCACTTCGGTCTTACCAACATCCGGTCTTACCCAACATCCGGTCTTACCAACATCCGGTCTTACCCAACATCCGGTCTTACCAATATCTGGTCTTACCATCATCCGGTCTTACCATTCTATCGGTCGAATCCTCGACCGGACTTTACAAGTTCCCGGTCGAAGGCAATATCGGTCTTTGCACCTCCCCAGTCGAACAAGTCTCCGGTCGAAGCACATCCCCGGTCAATTTTTTGCAAACTGTAATAGGGCTTCTATATGTCAAAATTTTTTCTCTAGGGGCGCTGCCCCTCGACCCCGCAAGGGCGTTGCCCCTTGACCCCACCCGCTAACCGGGTAGCGGGACCCCCGTGCTAAGTCTGCGAAGGGGGGGCAAAGTTCTGTTCGTGATCAGATTTTTTTGAATTTCTTTCTAAAATTTTCAGTATTGTGTGATTTTATCTTGACTTCTAACGATCTCATCCAGTTGATTGTTTCAATATCAGATAAGTTTGATACTAATCGTATAAGTAAAGATGTCTCGGGAAGCTCTTGCTATTGGAACAGATGTGAAGCCACCAGTACTCTTCAAGGGGGAGTACGAGCAATGGAAGGACAGATTTTTGGACTTCATTGATCGACATGATTTGGGAGATGAAATCAGAAAATCTCTGAAAGACGGGATCATGACACCTCCGACCAAGGTTCTCACTGTAGCTGGAGAAAATGGTCAAGAAGAAGAGACAGAATACAAATTACCGATTGGTGAATATTCGGAAGATCAGCTGAAGAGACACAAGGGTGATAAGCTGGCAAGATCATTTATTCTCCAAGGCATACCGAATGAAATATATGTCAAGATTGACAGCTATAATGCTACCGGTAAGCAAATGTGGGATCAATTGGAGAAGATGATGATCGGATCCAAAGTCGGCAATCAGCTCAAAGTATCTACATGCCTGAATAATTATGAAGAGTTCAAAGCCAAAGCTGGAGAGTCTCTCGAAGCTACTTATGACAGATTTGTCACTTTGCTGAACGAGCTCAGCAAGAACAAGATCAGCAAATCTCACGTGGAGCTGAATGTGAAATTTCTCAGCAATCTTCAGCCTGAATGGAAGAGGTTCACCCGTCAGATGAGACAGTTGAAGGATCTGCATGACATTCCTCTTCATGAAGTTTATGAGATCCTCAGACAGAATGAGGAAGAGGTAGAAGAGATCAAGGCTGAGATGAAAAAGGCTGACAAAGCAGTAGCTGATCCAGTTGCTCTTGTGGTTAAGAAGTCAAAGAAGAAGAAGGTGATAGATTCTGATTCGGAAGAAGCTGATTGTGAGGAAAAGTCTGAAACTGACGATTGTGAAAAACTGATGGAAACCATGCTCATGTTAACCAAGGCTTTCCAAAAGAAGTTCTATAAAAAGCCAAACTCCAATAGTCAACGATACTCGTCTGGTCCGAACAACTACAAGCATAAAGAGAAAGTTGAAGACAGGAGATCAGAAGAAATGAAGAAGGATGGAGCTGAAGAGACCAAGAAAGAAGAACCGATTAAGTGCTACAACTGTGGTAGACTCGGTCATTTTGCCAAGGACTGCCGCAAATCAAAAGTCCGAAACTCAGACTATTACAAGAATAAAATGCTTCTAGCCAAGCAACAAGAGGCTGGAAAAGCATTAATGGTCGAGGACGAATACTGGCTCAACCACTCGGATGAAGAATCTGAAGAAGGAGAGAAGGATGAGACAGCACATCTGTGCTTGATGGGGAAGAACCAGTCAGAAGCTGAAGCTGATTCGGATGATGGAGATACTGATGAGGTATGTAACTTTACTGAATTTGATTTATTGAACCAAATGAATGCCATGATGTCTAAACTCCAAGAATTAGAGTCGAAACTGAAGCGTAAAAGAGGTGTCATAAATGAGAAAAATCAATCTATACATAAACTTAGTAATGATATTGCTGAGAAAAATGTATTAATTGAAACTTTGCACAAAAATATAGACACCAGCGCTAAAGAAAAGACTATAATTCATAAAGAGTTATCTGAAACTGATTCAAAGTTTAAAGAATGTGAGTTTAAATCTAGAGAGATTGCTAAAAGGTACTTTTCTACTTCAAAAGAGAATAAATCTTTAATAGAAAAGGTGAATGCTTTGGAAGAAAAATTACACTCTTTGGGTCAAACTGAACACACTATTCATTTGAACAAACCTAAAGAGAAACCTGATACTTGGGGACTTGGTTACAAGAACCCACATCATCTCAAAAAGGGTATATCTGAAGTGCCTGCACTTTATGACTTTGGGTTTATGTTGTTGGCTCCTCAACATCAAGAACTCAAACCCTTTTGGACTAGTCTGTCGGAAAAAGATAAAGCCAAGGAATATGATAAAAGAAAGAACACAACTAAAGTTCAACTTCCATTTCGCTATGAGAAGTTGAATAACAGTTATCGTTCTAATAAATCAAAATTTCTTTCAAATGATTATTTTGAAAGTTATTCTGTTAAAGAGTTGGAGGCTAAACCCATTGAAGGTAAGCTTTACGTCCCTCCCCTAGTTTTGGAAAGTAAAATTTCTGAACTTGAGAATACTCTTACAGATGAAAGAATTTTGATGGACTTAGAACAAACTGTATTTTCAACAGTGTTCAAAAATTCTAATTTTCCTAAACTCTCCAAAGCTTTAAATTCGGATGACAGATCTGGTTCACTTGATAATGAGCTTAATTTCTTAAACTCTGAAGGTGTTTTAAATAAGTGTGTTTCTCAGTTTGATTTTTCTTCTAAACTTCCTCATCATTCATCTTGTGTTGTAAATTCCTTTGGATTACCCAGTGTACATGAAAAAGGTGAAACATCAACGAAAGTTGATAAATCAGTTTCTGTGAAATCCAAGAAAGCAAAAGGTAAGCAACAAAAATCTCAGCTTTCACAGAAACCGATCCACACTGGTAAGCCAAAGAAGATGCATTCTATTAATTCTCATCATTCTAACTCTAAAGTTTCAAATGTTTCAGATTTGAGAAAGCAAAGGGTTGGAGTTAAGACTGCATGGATACCGAAACAGAAGATAGACGAGAAAGCTAAATCTAGTTCTAGTTTTATTTTGAATAAAAAGACTTCTAGTAAAGATGATTTGAGTGTGAATGTTGCTACTTTTAAAAATAATCTTGTTGATTCTCGCAAGAAATATTCTATAAAGCAATTATTTCAGTTAGCTCCATCTAGTACTAAAAAGTTTTTAAATTATGGTGAATGTGATTATGCTTCTCGTAGATATTCTGATGTTTGGTATGGTTCATATAATGTTTCATCTTATCATTATCATACGTCTTATCATGCTTCTGGTTTTCAAAGAAAAAAACGGACCCAAATTTAAATGGGTGCCAAAATCAAGTACTAACAGTGGAGGTCCCATTTTTAAATGGGTTCCTAAACCTCTTCTTTCTTGATTTGTGTTGTGCAGACCCGTCATATGTGGTATTTGGATAGTGGGTGTTCCAAACATATGACCGGGCAGAAGAGTATGTTGTCTAATTATAAGGACAAATATTGCGGCATAGTTCGTTTCGGAAATGATCAATTTTCACCTATTCTGGGATATGGTGATGTTGTACATGAAAATCTTACGATCAAGAAGGTGAGTTACGTTGAAGGCTTAGGGCACAACCTATTCAGCATTGGCCAGTTCTGCGACAAAGATTTAGAGGTTAATTTCAAGGCCAAGACATGTTCAGTACGCACTGAAGAAGGAAAAGAACTCCTGGTCGGATCTCGCAAGTCAAACCTCTACACCATCAATTTGTCAAAGGTCCAGGCTGACAATCAGGTCTGCCTACTATCATAGGCCTTGATGCAACAAAGCTGGTTATGGCATCGACGGCTTTCTCACCTCAACTTTCGGTACATCAACAAGCTGGTCAGTGGTAAGCTAGTGAAAGGTCTTCCAGAGCTGAAGTATGAGAAAGAACATCTATGTGCAGCGTGTGAAAAGGGAAAGATGAAGAGAGCCCCACACAAACCAAAGCCTGAACCTAGTACCAACTCTCCGTTAGAGTTGTTGCATATGGATCTATGTGGTCCTATGCGAACGCAAAGCTTAGGAGGAAAGAAGTATGTGTTGGTTATCGTGGATGACTATACGCGATACACTTGGGTTAAGTTTCTACGGTCTAAAGATGAGACTCCCGATGTTCTCATTACGTTTCTGAAGACGACCCAAGTCAATCTGCAAAAACAAGTCAAGATTCTCAGGACTGACAACGGCACAGAGTTCAAGAACAAGACAGTCGAAGAATATCTCGAATCAGTCGGGATATCACATCAATACTCTACTGCTCGCACGCCTCAACAGAACGGAGTCGTCGAAAGGCGAAATCGTACACTTGTCGAGGCCGCTCGGACTATGCTCAACCAATCTGACTTACCTTTATTTTTGTGGGCTGAAGCTGTATCGACTGCGTGTCACACTCAGAATCGCTCCATGATACACCGCCGATTTAAGAAGACTCCATATGCGTTGATCAACAACCGCACACCAACCATTAAATATTTTCATGTTTTTGGTTGTACGTGTTATGTTCTAAACGACCGAGAGAATCTGAACAAGTTCAGTGCTAAGGCGGATGAAGGCCTCTTTGTTGGTTATTCCTCTACATCGTCTGCATATCGTGTTTATTTAAAGAAGTCGAAGACAGTGATCGAGAGCGTCAATGTTACATTCGATGAGGAGATGGCTTCTGAGCACATCAGTTCAGAACCCGTCATTACTGGAGTTTTAGCTTCTGGACCAACCAGTCCAGGACCTGCACCTCAAGAGAACAAATCAGATGGCGCTTCGTCGTCTACTTCTAATTTATCTGATTTGGATTTATTATTTGAACTGTTCTATGATGAATTTCTTGGTTCTAAATTGCCTAACTCTGTTGTGGTTGACAGGATAGAAGAATCGATGACTACTCATCCGACCACTTCTGATATCTCTACTGAATATGGTTCCCCTATTCAGCAAGAAGTTCCAGTTCAAAAGCCTACTCCAACAGTTGAAGTTGTGACCAACAATGCCGAGACAGAAGTAGCTGACTCCGTAGGATGTACTGTAGAGACTGATCAACAGATTGACCAAGCTGTACCTACTGCTACTTCTGCAACAACTACTTCAACTGAAGCCCCCGTTAATTCTGAACCATCTGAAGGAGATACCAGTGGATTCCTAGATGCGGACAATGATCAACATGCATCTAATCCACTCCCTCATGAACATAAGTGGACCAAAGAGCACCCAATACATCAAATTATTGGAGATCCTTCTGCACCGGTGCAAACTAGGTCTACAACATCAAATCTATGTATGTATGAATCCTTTCTGAGCAAGATCGAGCCTACACGCGTATCTGAGGCCCTTGCCGATTCAGATTGGGTAACTGCGATGCAAGATGAGCTGAATCAGTTTGAAGCACTGAAAGTCTGGAGACTCGTACCCAAACCGCAAGGTAAAACCATCATTGGTACGAAATGGGTGTTCAAAAACAAGAAAGATGAAGATGGCACCGTTATCCGAAACAAAGCACGACTTGTCGCCAAGGGATATAGGCAAGAGGAAGGTATAGACTACGATGAGACTTATGCTCCAGTGGCACGTATAGAGGCAATTCGGATGTTCTTAGCCTACGCAGCCCACAAGAACTTCACCGTCTATCAAATGGACGTGAAGACAGCTTTTCTGAATGGAGTACTCAAGGAAGAAGTCTACGTTTCACAGCCAGAAGGGTTTGTAAATCCAGATAAGCCGAACCATGTCTACATCTTGGATAAAGCTCTTTATGGACTGAAACAAGCTCCTCGCGCCTGGTATGATATCCTATCTCAATTCTTGGTTAAGTCGGGTTTCACAAAAGGTACGGTTGATACCACTCTTTTTATTAAAAAGGATAAAGGCGATATCATTCTAATTCAAATATATGTGGATGATATTATTTTTGGTTCTACAAATCCTAAGTACTGTAGGAACTTTGCAAACCTCATGGTGTCTCGTTTTCAAATGAGCATGATGGGAGAGATGAATTTCTTTCTCGGATTGCAAGTCAAACAATTTTTCAACGGGGATCTTTATCAATCAATCTAAATACATTCTGGATATTCTTCGGAAGTTCAAAATGGAAGATTGTAAACCGATTGGTACCCCAATGGCACCTGGTACTAAGATTGGCACCGATCTTTCGGGAAAGGCTGTTGATGTTAGGACTTATAGAGGGATGATAGGTTCCTTAATGTATCTCACTTCAAGTAGGCTGGATATAATGTTTTCTACATGCTTATGTGCTAGATATCAGGCCAATCCTAAAGAATCCCATTTTTCTGCTGTAAAGCGGATTTTCAGGTATCTGAAGGGGACTGCAGATCTTGGTCTGTGGTATCCTAAGGATACAAGCTTTGAACTAACATCTTATTCAGACGCAGATCATGCTGGTTGCATGTTAGACAGGAAAAGCACCTCGGGTCATATACAATTCCTCGGAGATAAACTCGTCAGTTGGGCTTCGAAGAAGCAATTATGTGTCTCCACATCAACGGCCGAAGCGGAATATGTAGCTGCTGCTAGCTGCTGTTCTCAGGTCTTGTGGATGAGAACACAACTGCGAGACTATGGATTTCATTTCAATAGAATCCCGATCTATTGTGATTCGAAGAGCGCTATTGCGATTTCCGCTAACCCTGTTCAGCATACAAAGACCAAACACATAGATGTGAGGTATCATTTTATAAAAGATAATGTAGAAAAGGGAACAATTGAACTTTACTTTGTAAAAACCGATTATCAGCTTGCAGATTTGTTTACCAAACCTTTAGACGAAAAGAGATTTAATTTTCTTGTCTCAAGACTTGGTATGCTAAATCTTAAGACCTAATCGGTGGTTACCTATTAAAGTTTCTTATTGTATTTCTTTATCATTTCTTTCTTATTATTTCCGCATGATACCTGCTTTTTAATAGTTTGTTCATGATCTCAGGGGGAGTGTGAAAAGTATCTTATAGATGATCAATGTTAGTTTGAGGGGGAGCAATTATGAATGCATTGTACTTACTGATCAATGTGTTAGTAATGCATAATTTTAGGGGGAGCGATCAAGTCAAAGGAGTATGGCGATGACTTCTGATTATGTCTGATCAGAACTCGTACATCAATTGTTTTACTGCTTTATGTTTTTTTTTTAATTTCAGTTAATAAAGTTACTTTGACTAGACTTTTAGACTTTTGTAGGTTGAGAGATGCTTCAAAGATCATATCTATATGACTTTAAGCTTGACTTCGTGAGATGTAAGACTGTACTCAAAAGGTATAATTCTTAATCTTCATCTCCTCCATGGTTGAAAGGAGGACAACTTTCAATCAGAAGAAAACATGTTCTTAATTGTTCAAACCACTTCCCAATTCTCAAAAAGATTTCTTGATTTGGAAGTGTGATTTTAATGTTTTCTACTTCATCATTGAGCTTTAACTGATAAAGTTAAATCACCTGAGCATCTTATGCTTCATAGGAAAACATGGGATCAGTGTGCTAGGACTTAAGTGAACTTCTATGGATTCACGTTAACCAGTGTTTCCTACCCAAGAAGTTAATCCTGTAGTGAAAGAATGTGAGAAGTCCAACAAGAAATGAGTGTGGGATGTGTGATGAGGAACAATATTAAAAGAGAGTTTGGTTAGCTGTGAGCTTAAAGATTAAAAGAAAGAGGGTGAGAGATCAGAGTAAAAGAATTTTTAAACTCTGCACCAACTACTTTCTGAGCCGGGCAGCCACATTTCTAATGCTTCACAATTCTTGGTGAACATTATTGAAACAGGCAACTAGCCCATGCCAACTCTTGACTTTACCCCACCATCTACTCATTTTCTTCTCAACAAGAAAATGTTTCATTTTCAAAGGGGACGCAGCACATATGCTATCTGATTTTCATTTGGAAAATCTGGATATTGAAAAGAAAGAAGTCTGCCCCACCTTCACACTTTACTAATGCACATTGAGTCTGTGTTTAACTACTTGTCTCAGTGGTTTACACTTATTTGAGCCTTATAAGCAAACATCATCTGCTTAATTTATTCTATCACTTGCACGAACACACAAAGAATTTGTTTCTTTGTCATAACGTTCATAGAAATTGCCTTTGTGGTGTTTCGATGATTGAATGGAAGCCCTGGGGGAGTGACCATCATAAACGCTCCTTTATATTGTGTATTCGTTACACACAGTGACTTTGTGTTACTGACAGGCAATTTTAACTGATTCATTTGTTGATTCAGGAGTTACACTTCATTCTATAGATTTGCAAAGATCTGGATGAACATATTAATGAATTGACGGATAATCAGTGGTTCTGTTTGCAAGATCAATAGTGGAAGAAATTTCTTGAAGACACGTTTTGCTGAACTCTTTTCATCAAAAAGGGGGAGAAACGTCAATCAAGAAATGGAAGATATTCTGAAGATATTGAAGATATGCTGATATGAAGAAATGTTCCTTGAAGATGCTTTACTGGAGATAATTTCTTTCCAAGAGATATTCTCATCGATTGGGGAGATTGCTACATTCTGTAGACAAAGAGGAAGATTACATTTTCTGAGCTTAAAGAATGATCTTGATCCAAAGGGGGAGATTGTTAAAGCACATATTTATTGGATTCAAGATCATAATTATTTGAAGATGGAAATCTGAAGTTAAAGCTGTTAAAGTCGTCTCAGCAAATAGTCTAGGGTCCTTTTGTAATAATTAGTCAAAGTCTGTTTACGTATTTTATTTATTAGTTAGTTTATTTTTTGTTAACTTAGTTTTGGTTGTTGGGCCAAACATTGCAAAGCCCATTCCCAAGCCTTGCAAGCCCATTAGGCTTAATTAGCTTTAGTATAAATATGATTAGGTTAGATTAATTAGGGGGATAAAAGCTAATTAGTAAATCAATATTGAGAGGGTTTAGTGTTGGTGGCGCCATGAACAAGAAAGAAGAGAAAGAGAGGATTTCGATTTCAACATTGTAATCCTTTGAATCCTTTGAATATCAATATCAGGTTTGATTTATTGTAGTGTTTTTGTGATTACTTGATTGAATGATTGCATATCGGGACATACAACACTAAACTGTTATTTTTGTCATTAGAGCAATGGTTGAATATAAAATGCAAGTCATTTTTCGAAATTTGTTGCTGTACTTTTAGATTTTTAGTAACAAACGATTGAATCAATTTTACTGATCAAAATTTTTGAGATATAATTAAAACAAAAGTAAGCATTAAAAAAAGTTATTCAAGATCATCATGTGCTAAAAAGAAAAGGAAAAGGGTATGTCTAACCTAAATTAGTAACCCCAAACTCTACTTTATGATCAATAAACAATTTGTTCTCATTAACACATGTTTCACATTGAACTTTTGAATCAAAATGTTGTCATTAGACATGTTTAAAGGGTTAAAACTTATACAGTATTATATAATGGGTTCAGATTCGATTCCAGTATCAAAATATCACATTATAAATCTTTGAAAATATGCGAATTGGACTCATAATCTTTATGGTTGTCTTGAACAAGTCTTTTTGGACGATATGTGTTCCTAAACCATGTGTTTAGGTATTTTATTTTGTCGATACATATATTCTGGTTGTTTATAAACGGAACGAGAAAGTTATATTTAAACACGAGACTTTCTATCCAAAAATGAGATAGAAACGTGGCAATTGACAAAAATGTACTTGCATGATATAGACAGAAGGAAACTGAAGAAATCCTTGTCACAAACTTTCCGTTCTGTTTTTTTTTTTTGTTAAAAACGCGACAATTTTCCGAAAGTTTTGGAGCATATTGAAAACAAGACGAGACTAGACATGAAAATGTGACATGTAGAGGATTTTACTTGTATCGATAACGTTTTGTTTTTGTGCATCAAAATTGAATTATTTTTTATAAATGGACTAAAAAGGACCCTATCCAATACATGTGGGTGGTTATAGTCCAAAAAAATGGTAATATATATTCGGTAACAAATAAAAAAAATTATGACTGTAAATGAATCGAATGAACACGAACGGAGGTTTATTTGTGTTTGTTCGTTTAATTTAACCGAACAAACAAACAAACATTAACCATAAACAAACTAATTTTTCTGTGTTCTTATTCGTACGTTCAGAAAATGTGTTTGTTTATGTTCGTCTGTAAAGAAGTTAAAAGAATGTACACTAACGAACTTAAGCAAACATAAATGAATATGAACAAACAAATACAAATGAACAAGAAACAACCACCATTACTCATTGTTTCGTTCCTCTAAAAAAAGAAAACATAACAAGATGCAAAAAAGGGTACACTTAGAAGGGATAAAGAATGGATTTTAAAATGTTTGATTTTAATTATTAATTTTACCCATTAATGTCATAGTGTATATATATATATATATATGTATATAAACGAATGTATACGAACGGACATAAATAAACATAAATAAACATAAACAAACATAAAACAAACACAAATAAACAAACTGTTGGGAGCATCTCCAATAGATTTTTTAAAATGGAGATTTTTTGGATTTTGGCTAAGTTTTTTGTTCCAAGAGATTATACAAAACATTATTTTAAATGGATAAAAGTAAGAGAGAGTGAAATCCTACGAATTTGAATCACCACGAGAGATATTTTATTATTATATTCTCATCAATAAAAAGTTTCGAAATTAAATGTTTATAAAAGAGAAATAACATTTTATTAAAGGTATGAAATATTTTAATAACTATAACTAGTGTTAAAGTTTAAAGGTGTTCATGGTTCACTTCAATTCGGTTAGTAGGGAAAATATGAACTGAACCGCATGAGGCGGATACCTGACTATCAGTTCACTGTAGGTTGAAACGAACTGTATCGAACCGAATTGAAATAACTGATTTTACCCGTTGTTGGATTCACGACTACCCAAATTTTTATAGAAATATCATTTGCAATATAAAAATGATACCGAAATATAACATTTAAAAAAAATACACAACAACTAGATAAAAACAATCAACCATTATAAATTGAAAAAAGTATGCTTATTTAAATAAACATCAATATTTTTGGTTAATGTCGAGTCTTTTACGAGTTCGTACAACTAAATTTGATCATCCATCATAATATTTGACACCAAAACATCTTAGATTTGGACTCATTTTAACTTTAGGTTAATAAATAATATAAACACTTAACATCAAATATTATATATTTCATTATATTATATATACATTATATCTGGTTTGGTTCGGGTACCCGCGGGTACCTATAATCCAAAACCAAAAAACGACACCTGAATACCTAGTTTTTCTTCTTTTCGTTTTATTTATTTATTTATTTTAGGATTTTCTGGTTATCGACTTTTCCAGTTTCGGATCAAACGATTCGGTTTGGTTTCTCGGTTTTCCTGAACACCCTTATTAAAGTCGCATACAATGTATTTTTAAAGATTTTGAGTTTTGATTCTCCATTTTAATTTTTTTTTTTAAATATGTTAGAGATGTTGTTATTCTTTTTTGTTATCTTTATATAAAATGGGCTTTGGATTGTGCTTTGTGTAATGGGCTCATTGTTTATGAAGAGTATTCCTTTGTTTTTACTTGATTTGGGCCTCCACTGACTGTTGTTTGTATTAGGCCCAACTAGTGGAGGAAGAACCCTATTAGACAACCCGCCCCTTCTCTTTTCTTTTTCACAAATAAGAAGTTTCGTATTCAATTCGTTCGAATCCACTTCTAAGCGGGCCAAGGGTCCAAAGGCCGGGAGCGAGCCGGATTTTCAAATTCAAGTGCAAGAGTAAGCCAAAAAATGTGTACCGTCCATAGGTATACTATGCAGAGTATCTGCTGAAGAAGAAGGCTAGCTATACAGGGGAATCCCTGCCCATAAAAAGCTATTATAATCAAATATAACAAAAAGAACCAAATTTAGTTTTGTTACCATATAACTTATTATTTAACCATAAATATAGCAATAATAAAACAATTGTTTGAATATAAAATTCTATTATTTAAAGTTATTTTATTTTAATTTAAGATATCTTCTACAAATTTAAAAATTACTTGACAAATAATTTAATTTGTTTTGTGACAAAAAAATATTTATTGAAATATTTTTTTAAGTTTACCATTTCATTATCTTACCTGAACTAAATAGTCCTTAAATTTAATGCTTCATATTTATTTTTTACGTATTTTTTGTACATGATTTCATAATATTGAAGGAAATGTTGATCTTAATCTATGAAAATCTGAAAAGATGGAGGTAAAAAAAGTACCTGTCAAACGACACTACTGAAACACGACAAAAGATTGAAACAACAATTTAAATATTGAAAAAAAAATATAGGGAGGTTATTAGTTTTTAGAGGTTTTAAACGAATAATCGTATATTTTTACTTGTTTTGTAATATTAAATGATATTTACTAGTTTAACTTGTATTAAGTTTCTACATTTTGAATATATATATATATATATATATATATATATATATATATATATATATATGCATCCAATATTTTACAACCTCGTTTTTTGTATTTTTATATATTTGTTAAAATACTAATATTAGTAAATTTTCATTTCTCAAATAACATTAAATTTCATGATCTAAAGATTTATAATTTAATAAATACAAAATTTCATGATTCGGACTAGAGGAGGAAGGAACCTGAGCCCATAGGTGTAGGAATCAATCCACTGTCTCGTATTCTGGCAAATAAATGAAGGGATCGAAGAGATTATGGCAGATCATGTTCACCAAGAAATGACCCTTCCTCCAACTGCACTTACACCGAAAGTGACAAGAGCAACTCGTTGGCTCCGCGCTCTATTTGGTCGAAACCCGGTTCGTCGAGAACCTTCTCTCATAGATTCTCTTCACCAAGTCATTGCCGAGGTGTGTCAGCTAAAATTTGAAGGATGCTCCGGGATATTAGAAAAAAAAATCTTCAAAATCAACCAAAAAACTGAAAAATTCTCTCGAAATCAACCAAAAAACCTAAAAAATTCCGTTGAAACGGTTGAATTAGACTAAAACATATCAGACAACTTTGTAGGCCTTTAATCCATCTTAAATGTGTACCCACTCGACAAAAACCTAAGGTCCGCCACTGATAATAAATATATTGTTGTTAAATAATTAATCAAACTATATTTCTATTTTCTATAGCGAATATTAAACATTTAGTAAATTATGTACCTTTTTCTCTAAACACATGTTACATGTTATTGAAAAACTTGATATGATTTTAGACCATCTCTAAATAGAAATATATACCAAATTTGGCAATAAATTAGTACACAAATATTTCTAAATATTTCAAGCTTCATATTCAACCTTATATCTTTTTTTCTTTTAGAAGATGTCCCGGGCTATGTGCAGGCTAATCCCGGCAAATTATGACAGCAAGAAATCAGCCCTGATAAAGTTAGTGGTCACAACTGTTGTGTATGTCTGGACTTGAACCCTGGACATATGGGATATTCCATCACATCCTCGATGACCTCAACCACTACATCTTTTGTTGTATTTTACAAATACAGATACATATTTTGTATGATAAAAATTATAAGCCAAAATCAGATACAAAATTACATATAAAAATAAAATCATATCAGATTAAAAAAAAAGTTTGGAAAGTAAGAAGGACAATAACTTTATATATCAAAGTATCATATAGAAGAGACTGAAACGTTTATACACATCATATAATCGTATATATCAGTGATTCAACAACCTAATTAATCAAGTTAATTAAGGGTTTGTTTGTTAACAACATAATGAGCTTAATGAGACTCACAACTTATTCTGTCAACTATATATGACTATTTGGTAGTGGCTTAATGAAATAGAACGTGACTTAATTATCCCATAAGCTTCCGCGTGCGCCGGGGGGTGGGGGGTATGCAGAAAGCCAAGTTATTTTCAAACTTGTATCTCTCAATTACCAGAAAAGTGAGCTTCAATGACGCGCCTTTAGTGACGATATATTTAAGCAATTAGTTATAGTAATGACTTGTCGTCTCTATAAACCTTTTCTGACGATAAGTTGACTTTTAGCGACCACAAAAGTCGTTGCTAAAACTTTTGTTTCTTGTGCACGCTCATTCCATCTATGAAAAAACCTTCCAAACAAAAAATTTCCCAATTTATATATACAGATTAATCTACACAAACAGTTTTATTCATACAGGATTTAATGAAAAAATAATTAAACGACAACTAAATCATAGAACAAATATAATAAAGAAACCATTGATGAGACTTCAACACGGATATTCATGGATCAATTTGCGTATAGATATTCACAAGATTTATTTGGGTGTAAAAATGAAAATTAATATTGAAGAAATTAATTTGTAATTAAATTCACTTTAATAAAATTGAGTTTATTATCAAAATATGTAAATGTCTTAATAAAGTATTAAGAAAATCCTTGTAGTTTGTTGTTTATAACCATTTTCGTCTATGACTTTAAAAGTTGTTTTTTTGGTCATTGTGATTTGAAATTTCTTTCCCTTTTCGTCCCTGAATCTAATATTCTAAGAGACTAAAAGCGAAAAGAGTTGCAAACCACAATGATAAAAAAAAAAAGCAATTTTTAAATATCAAGGTCGAAAATAGTTATAAACAATAAACCACAGGGACGAAAATAGTAGTTTACTCTTTTAAAATATATTTAAAATAATGTCTCGTATTAGCCATTTTATAGAAATTTGTTTAAAAAAATGTCATATAAAAATGGGATCATAGGACATTTCTCAAAGGTATATATATCTTATAAAATGACTAATACGACATTTTATGTTAAAACGTTAAAAGGTGTGTTTTATAAACATATTGTAACACTTTAAAATATGATGATTTGTGGGTTGTTTTTATAAAGTTAAGTTCTATAAAGCATTCTATAATAACATTTAGACATTTTAGGCGTCCTATAAACTCAATCTTGTTATAATTGTTATATAGCGTGATCGAGAATTGTGTCATTCCGTCCTTTTCGACAAGCATTCCCATAAGAACATGTACTTTCTGACAAAATTAGAAGTGACATGTACCCGATTCGATTTCAGGTATACCAGAAAGTTTGTTCCCTACATTCATATGTTTGATACCTAACTTTTCACTCCTATACCATTTGACACATATCTAACCATATGATCGATCGATCGATCGATCGATCCATTTCTTGATTTTTCGATACAGTATTTCCCAGTCGATCGCCTTAATCTCCCAATAGTCAAAAGATTAACAAAAACTAATTAAACCCTTAATTAATTAATACAACCCATTTAATTTCTTGATCTTTTAAGCATGTTTTCAAGAAAATTAACAAACCCTAATTACTTAAAAAAAGGGTTGATGCTAAATGTTTAGAATTACCCAAAATCATTTAATTTAATACCTTTAATTTCTTTTTCAGTTAGGTACATTCATTTGTCGTTAAACCATCTTTCCTAAAATGGAAAGATAAACATGTGAAACGTACAGTATCTTGCTTTCTTTATTCTATTTTTACGTGTACGTTTTTACAATTAATCTTTGATCTTTCACATTGTCGATAACCTTCAAAATTCACTTGATTTTCTTGCCTTTGAATGCCACTTAAATTAACGTATCAATCTTACTTGATCAGTTGATCATATACAGTGTTTATTTAGCCGATTAAATCGTGTATGATTAAGTTCGAAAAGATTTGCGATTACGGAGACGTAATTACGAATTTACGATCAATCGAAAAAACCCACTTGGATTAGGGTTTTAATTTTACCAAAGAAGCTTTCATATGAAGAAGGAAGTTCAAAACCAAGAAGATTTTTAGGAAAAGACAAACAATTTAACCTAATTTTACATTAACTCACCCAACTCTCATTTACACACACTAAAAGACAAAAACCCACAACCACACACACTAGCAGACAAATCATATAACACTACACACACATATAACACACATACATTGTTGTATAAATAGAGGGTGTGAGTGTTTCTTGAACCCAAGTGACAATAAGACGTCGTTTTGTAGCTTTATATCAAAGTTCTTGAATTCCATTGATGAAAATCTTTAAGGTGAACAAGAAGAAGATGGCCAATCATGATCATTGCTCCAAACACTAGCTTCAGTCATGGTCTCCACCACCCTTCGATGGAAGTTGCGGTGGCAGCCGCAGGCGGCGCAGGTAAGCGCCGCCTCCGTCTCCTCGTCCTCGTCTGCCGCCTCACCAGCGGCGGACATGAACTCGCGACAACCATCGACCGCGTAGCCGCCGATGTTTGCTGCATGGTTTCTCTGACACTCACCATATCTCACATGGGTTCGCATCGTGTTCGATGAATTGGGTGAATCCATCGACGGCGGCGACAGTGGCGGCGGCGGTGATGATGGTGGTGGTGGTGGTTCTTCTCTTTTTAATACCACTCTTCTCTTGGTCATTTCTTTAAGAGAAATGAGATGGTGGGTTGTTGTTGTTGTCTTTCTTTGGTTCTTAACAAAATCATAACCCTAAAAGGGATTTATTTATAGGGTGTAAAGGTATTTCACTAACCATGAGAATAATTTTGTTTAATTACAATTTTAACCCTTGTTGTTTGATTGATTTGACAATCTTAACCTTACTGTTTGGATTAATCACAATTAGATACCTTTGAGTTTTTGTGAAGATATTCTATATGTGTGGCAATATTATAGTTCAAGTTTTGGGGTTGCATGTGTAGTTGTGTAGTTTCACATGTGAATGTGATATATCTAGATATATAAGTATCTATTATCACATGTTTGATGTTTCTTTATTTACCTTTTCCACCCTTTGTTTTGAAAATCTTTTTTTTTCTCTTTTTTCTCTTTTATGTTTGTTAGATGTATAATTTTTTAACATGTTTTTACAATTTCGAAACTTTTAGTTGTTCTTTGAGAAACATATGTTGATTCAAACCGTTATAAACTGGCATTATTGGTTATATATGGATAATTGTGAAATAAGAAAAGAGATGTCAGTGGTTTAAATGTATGTATTGTGTTCACAACAAAAAGGACGTGTTTATAATCTATATATCCATTTTCAACGCTGACCCCTCTCTTTATATTTTTGATACTCGACAATATGGATTTTTTTAATTTAAAAGTGAATAAAAATAAGTTGTGCCAAACTCATATATATGGTCTAAAGCGTTTACTTTTAAAATAATTTAAATTGGCAAAAGCATGCTTGCACGACGTGTTACTTCAAATTGTTAAGTTGGGACATGCTAATACTAACTTAAAATACTTTGGGTTCAGAATCAACATTTGTATATTATCCGATAAAATACTAACAGTGGTTTAGTAGGTCAATGATAGAAGTCTGCCTACTCGACCAGGTCTTGCTTTCAGATCTTCCCAAATAAGTTTTCGATAAAAAACCACTGACAGACGAAAATATAAAGACGAGGGTTGTAAGTGAAAGTATCGAAAATCTTTGTTTGTGGGATAATAATGTCATAGTTAAGTGACAAAACACCTTCTAGAGTGGTCCAATTAAGAATTGATTACCCAACTAATAGCAACTCATTAAGCCTAGAATAAAAGTGATTCCTTCTTTATTAAGGAAGACACAAGTCATTATAGACCTTTCACTTCTTTTCCGTCATTGAATCGATAAAGAAAACCTTTAACTTGTGTTCTTATTTAGCCTCAGTTCTTAACAATAAGATAATAACACAAACAAATTCAAGAAATATACCATCAGCGTATACAAAGTATAATCAGCTAATTAAGAAGATATATATATATATATATATATATGTGTGTGTGTGTGTGTGTGTGTGTGTATGCGTATGTGTGTTTACGACTGAAGGGACCCGTTTATTATGAAAATATGACCCTTAATTGACAATATAGTAAAAGGGTTAATGTATTAATTCAATGTATCAAATTAATTCTATGAATTTGGACATTAGGGTTTTATCTTCAATGAATCAAATCAATTAATGATGATGCTAATTGAGTATGGTTTTCCTCTAATTGCTTAATGACAAATTAATGGGTAATGGGTAATCTCACTTTTTTAAGTAAATGAAATTGACAATGAATAAAGATTGAAATAATGGATATCAAATTTGTGCAAACTCTCATGTGATTGTGGTATATATGCTTACACAATTAAAACACTATCATCAAATTTTTATTTAAAAGAAAATATTTAGACATCTTGAATATAACTTTAACCAATTGATAAGTGAGTGAGTTTAAAAAAATATCTTGTTGTTAAGATTGAATTATTTGTTGTGAATGTTTTATATGTTTCTGAAGCCGAAGCTAGCTATTTGGTTATGATGAATTTGACGTTTTCAAAGACTAGCTAGGATGATAAACGAGCTGAAAGCTACCTTTGATATAGGTTGGTATATATGTTTTGATTAAATCGAACAAATTTAAAGTACACATATCGTAGATTCGTATTACATGTAACATTTTCTCAAATCTTGCTTTTTGATTTTTTTTTTCGCTCACACAACTATATACTACATGTTTTGAAAAGATTTGATTTTTCTTTCAATACTGAAATATTTGTACTATTTGTTGGAACTTGACTTACTACGGAAATTTTATCCCACACAGGAGCCAAGTCAAATAAGAACTCACTTAATAAAGCCCAAGATTTGGGTTTTAAATGAATGAGTTATATGGACTTGGGCTTGTAGTGTTAATTGGGCTTTGAAGATGATATATACATATTAAATGTTAAAGATTGAGCTTTGGGCCTCTTGGGGTTTACATGCGACCATGCTTGTAGTATACAAATTTTATTTTTGTTGCTTTTATTCATTGATATATATATATATATATATATATATACACACACACATATAATTCTTTTGTTGATTGATTGATTACTCCTAACACTATTGTCTAAATGGTTGAAAGTTTTTGCAAATAATCAAAAAGTCATGAGTTTGATTGATATAAATTATCATAGATACATTTAATGAAGAAACGATGAATTTTCATAAAATATATAGTTTTTGAGGTCTTAAAAAGAATATAAATATCAAAATCATCTGACAGCTACATAAATTGTTGAAAATTAGAGCAACTCAAACATGCACTAACACTCTAACCCACAAAACTGTGTTTTCATACATACTAAAACACAAAACCCCTTCAACCACACACAAAAACTCTCCATTCCAAAACCCTCCTCTCACACCCTTTTGCCGAAGATGAATAATTACACGGAAAAATGGCCAAAAACCATTTTTGCCGACCAAGGTGTTGGGTGGGTGGAGCAAACCGAGTAACCGACCGACAAAACTAAAGTTTAACCATCCCGATTGGATATACGTTTATGTTGCATTGTTGATGTGGTAACAAAAAAATCAAATAATGCCCAAAACTTATGTGGTCAGTTTAATTAATTGATTTTTTAGTAGATAAAAAACATCATTTCTACAAGTAAATCCCAAAAAACTAATTTAAATGTATTTATAGCTTGCTTTTTTCCCCTTCTATTAAGATATATATAAAATGAAATAATTGATTTTAAACAATAATCGTCAGAATAATTTATCTAATTCAGTTATTTTCCAATGGTTGTAATTAAAAATTAGATACAAACAACTAGTTTTTTGTTACTCATTGACTTTGTAACCCAATATGACTCAAAAGTCCACCTCTTCACCCTAAACAAACAAAGAAATATATTATTTTATCCTATAATTTGATATATATTTTCTATTTAATTATTTAGTTAATCTTAAACTTTTTTTAAGACCATAATTTTATTATTTGATTGTAGATATAAGGTACGTTAAGTACAAACCGTAAAAATCGCAGGCACCGCATTGTACTGCATTTCACGGTATTTTTTTTTTTTTTTGCAGTTTGAGGTATATGTGGTGCGATTTGTGATGTGGCTTCAAACCGCACCACGAGCACCCCTACTTTTTACCACATGCTACCAACCTCCAAAAAAGTGCCCAAAACCGCAATAACGATCGAAAATAAAAGAAGCTCAACAAACCGATCCCAAAACAAATCAGAAAAATTATCCCAAAATCCTGTTTCTTCTCATTGTCCATCAATCACGTGAAAACACATCATCAGAAAGAGAATGAAAGAATAAATCACATAAATTTATATCAAATAAAATAATTATGTGTATTTATATGATTAATGGGATAAGAAAAAGACATGAGATCTTATTCATCCCAACACAATCGTTGAAACCCATTTGACAGACAAATACCTATAGAAACAGAACCACTCCGAAATCCGAATAAACTCAACCCTCTGGATTGCAACACCAATACACCCGGTAAGCATAAAAACTTTTTATACAATTAGCTAAACACTGTTATGACAATAACTGAAATGCGAAAGTCAAATCATATTGCGACTGAACCTTGTCAAAAAGCAACCATTTCATTACGATAAACCCCAAACAACATACATAACAATCCATATTACTGCATGCTACAACCTTTTTTTAGAAGATGATAATAAGGAATGACGGTCAAGAGATAAGATGTCGACGACAGGGACCACGTTAAAGGAGCCCAAACCACACACCTGAAAACTTTTTCACACGCATTCATAACCTCAGTACATTGAACTATGTAATGATCAGTTATTGATCGTCAAAAAGAAGAATGAAGATCAATTAATGATTGTCAACTGTCAAGCACCGAATGCACTAGAATCCTACCCTGTCTTGAGTGTCACATGAAAGTACAAGCTTTTTTCGATACCATTTTGCTCTGTTTTTCTTCGACAGCTTGATCTCAGATATTTTACATCCTTTTTGCGTCTATCTAACCGATAAAACCCCACCCTGATCTAATAGTTGATCAAACTTATATTTTCAACCGAACTTTCTACTTGTATTCCAATTACCCCAATTCCTATGATAACCTCCATCACGTCATTCCACTCTGCCCCTAACCAGTACCTCCTTGAATTACTCTTTAACAAATGTTTTTTTTTTGTCTTTATATGTTTTATTTTTTATTGTTAAATTAATAAAATATAATTGTTATGTTGAATTTTGAAAAAAAAAATTGCTACAAAATTTCTTTTTTTTTTCCCTATATATATTTTTTTAATAATTGCAAGGTTCTTTTTCAAATCCTTGTGTCACAAACATATAGTTTAGAATACAAAACAAATAAATGTGATACCGATTTCTATTTATATGGTTGAATTGGCAGACAAACGAATACCAACAAAAAATTATCCAAGAAACCCAATATTTTTTAAACAAAAAATAAATTTAAAAAATATTCAGATAAATACAATAGTTAAATCATATTTCTAAAACTCTTCTTTATTCAAATCACATGCTTGATCGTGTATATATATATATATATATATATATATATATATATATATATTTATATATATAGGAAGATGTTCATTTGAGAAATAGTAAATATATGAAAAATAAAGAAGTAATCTTAGTCATTCATCTGGTCAACATTTGCGGCTTTGACCGCGAAGCACCGGATAATTTCTTGTGTGGTCTATAGAAGGTAGAGGGGTAATTTTGTAAAATACACGAGATGAGTTCATATATGAATCTGTATGAATCACAAAGATTCATATATGAATCTGTTAATTAGTTCAACTGATTCATATATGAATCTTTGTGATTCATATAGGTTCATATATGAATCTTTATGATTCATACAGATTCATATATGAATCTGTTAGTTAGTTCAACTGATTCATATATGAATCACAAAGGTTCATATATGAATCAGTTAAAGAGTTCAGTTGTGAATTGCACTGGTTCATATATGAACATATAGTTCATATGTGAATTATACATGTTCATATATGAACACAACCCGTGTGTTTTGTAAAATTTACGAAATTGTCCTTCTATTTTTGGGATAGCCGCAACTTTTGACCAGTCAAAGCCGCAACTTTTGACCGGTCAAAGTCGCAATATTTGACTAGTCAAATCCGATATTGACCATATGAATGACTATAATTACTTCTCTATTTCTCATATATTTACCATTTCTCAAATGAACCAAACACTATATATATATATATAGAGAGAGAGAGAGAGAGAGAGAGAGAGAAAAGAGGAAGAGGAAGAATCAATGAGAAGTTAAATATTTTGCAAGAAAACGAGAAGTTTCAATATTATATATAATTACACGTCATTCGGGTGTGTTTAATCATATATATATATATATATATATATTGTCAATGTAATATGTGTTTAATCATATATGATTAAACTTATGTATCATATATGATATCACATTTCTCGATTTCTCGCAAAATGTTTAGCTTCTCGTTTGAACCTGCCAATATGTATATATATATATATGGAAAGATTCAAATGAGAAATGTCAAGTATGTGAGAAATAGATAAGTAACTCTAACCATCCATACGGTTAAGATCGAATTTGACTTGTCAAAATTTGTGGCTATGCCAAAAATAGAAAGGTAGTGTCGTAACTTTCACAAATAAACGACAACAGTGTTCATATGTAAAAATGTGTGATTCACATTACAATATGTTAATATTTGAACTTGTGTAATTCACATATGAATTATATTTTAACTGATTCACATATGAATTTTTGTGATTCATATATGAATCTGTAGGTTCATATGTGAATCATATAAACTAATAAAAAGATTCACATATGAACTTGTTTGCAGCCTATTTATAAATGTTACGAAACTAACCCTCTATCCTCTGCAGATCATGCGAGAAATTATGCAGTGCTTTACAGTTAAAGCCGCAAATGTTGACCAAATGAAAGCTAGGATTATTTCTCTATTTCTCACATACTTAACATTTCTCATTTGAACATATGCTTATATATATGTAGAGACCCCCCCCCCCCCCCGTAAATGTTACATACAAAACCGTGTAAATATTGCACACCATACAAACAAATTTTGACCCTTGGTTTTGTGCATTTTGAAAATTTTAGTTAGTTATCAAATCAGTTGCAAATAAGGTTGAAAGTAATTTTGGAACCGATATAATTAACATCGTTGACATTGATTTGATAATCCACGAATGATTGAGATTGATTTGTAAGGTATGTAACATTTACACGATTTATATTTGATTTGGCCTATACATATATACATATAGGGGTTAGGTTCAGAGAAAAACTATAAAATTTTGAAAATTAAGGAACACCCTAATAATCATTCATCTGTATGATATGGAAATGTGCATGAACATTGTTTGTCCGGTATGCACATGCATGGAAACCAAAAATTATTTTCATCATACAGATAAATGGTTATTAGTATGTTCTTCAAATTTTCGTTTTCCCATGGTTTTCCTTTTTATAATATATATATATAGGGGAGCGATCAAATTGAAAACACTATAATTTTGAAAACCGTGGAAACCCTCGATTTCATTGGTCAAGTTAATGAAATTGTTTAATTTGATAAAATTGTTTCATATAATTCTTTTATTGATGAAATCGTTGCATATATTTGTGTTTTTTATGTAAAAATGAAAAAGTTTCATCAGACTGCGAAAATACATGAAATAATTTCATCAGAATGAGAAAAATAGATGAAACTACATAAAAAACATAAATATATGAATCAATTTCATTAACAAAATAATTATATGAAACAACTTTATGAATCAATTTAATTAATTTAACCAATAAAATTGACGATTTCCAAAGTTTTCAATCTAATATGGTTTTCAATTGAAACCAACTCTGTATATATAATTGATAAAATAATTTATTTAATAATAAAAAAGTTTATTTTTATTTTTGAACACCTTTTAAAATAATAATTTAAAAAAAAAGGTGGAAAGTTTGACCGTGAGAAATAGCATGAAGAAAGTCAGACATAAAAAACGCGCAAAGCCGCAAATAATAAATAAAGTATTTATGATGGGCGTGGATTGTGTCTCCATCACCCTTATTTTATATTTTCATTAATTAAAAAATATATGGTTTTAAATATTGAATTAATTTTAATTAAAATTATTTGGAACCCAACTTGTATTTAGACAAAGTCACGCTACGCTTTATCAACTGAATACATGCCGAATGCTTGATTAAAGTTGTCGGTATCAATTATTCTATACAACGTGTATTTTTAATTGATTTGTGTAAAAAAAACGAATCAAATTTGGTCTTATTTTATTGCAATATGATCAAATTGATTAATTAAAAAAATAGATAAAAAGTAAAGATGTTAGAGCATTTTTCAACATATTTTGGGAATTTGTAGCAAATTATTTGCTCTAAAGTATAAGAAATCTTGAAATTAAATATTTAAAAAATAGATTTAATATATTATTGAATGTATTTAATATTTTAATATTAATAAATAATGTTGTAATCTATGAAATGGATAAGTTGTTGGAGTTGAATATAACTTTTTTATAGATGTTGAAATTTGATTCTTCATTTTAGTGGTAAATTTTACAAAGACAAGAATGCAAAAAATAAAACAAACTTTAAGTTTATTAATAATTGAAGAATCAGTTATAAAAAATATCCATCGTATGGTAGAGACGAGCATATTGGTCGGTTAATGGGGACCGCATCGCATAGGGTATGCCCTAAGGTACTAGTGGTGGCCTGTTTCACCATTGACTTTGTTTGTCGTAGATCATATATATATACGATCCATAACAGTGTTAGCGCTTATATTCGTTTTCTGCTACCCCTAGTGTCTGGTCCATTAGGAAATGTCCTCGAAAAACTGAAAGGCTACAATAGTATATCTGTAATAATCGGGTTTAATTATGCATATTTTAAAGATTTGGTGTGAGTTGGTCAAGACTCAAAAAGGTAAGGGAGAAAGATGTAACATTGGAAATAATAGGGATTTTAACCCTAGAGGCTTTGGTGTTAGGGTGTGGCAGCTGAATTTTTGAGAAAGGGCTCTTGGGCGATTTTGGAAGAACCGATAAGGGAAGAATATTATTCAAAGATTTCAAGTGTGATTTTGAGTTCTCTTTGAGATAATCATCTTGTAACCTACATCCTTTATTTCTTCATGCTTTTAATTATAGTAATTGTGATATAGAGGTTGTGTATTGAATCTGAGATTGAGTTTTTGGGATTAGTTCTGGCTTTGGCTCTGATTGATCTTTTCGTTAAGGAGACTCTTGTTAGATCGATTTCTTCAATTGGAATTGGGTTTGGGATTGAGTTATTATTAAGTTCTGTTTTTATGTTGAGTCTGTGGTATCTCTACGTCGAACCTTCGGGGTTTTCGTTTCGAGCAGTTAAGGCACCGGTCGATGTTCAAACACCGGTCGTCTTGTAGGCACCGGTCGAGACCAAGGGGGAGGCCCCGGTCGGTCAAAGGGGGGGAGACCCCGGTCAAGGTTCAACCCGGACGACCACCTTGGGTCCGGTCCCAGGCTCCTGCAGGCAGGGCCGTGCCTGGGGGAGGGCAGGTCGGGCGTACGCCCAGGGCCCATGAGAAATAAGGGCCCAATTTTTTAGTATATATTATATAATAGTAGTGAAAAATAGTAAATAAAAGAGACAAGTTTTTTTTAGCATCTAATAGGATCCAAAGAATTTCTTATTATATTAGGGCTCAAACATATATTAATTAATTACATTGGAAAAATAAATATTTTAAAAGTGAATTGGTTGCACAATTTATAGTATTATTTATTATTTATTTAAGTCTTTTATTTGATACCACCGTCTAAAAATATTTGCCTAAAATATTTAATATATTCTCCATCATTCATCTCCCACTTGTTGTATTAGAAATCCAAAGTCTAATGAAATCCAAAGAATTTGTATTATATTAAGGGCCCAAAAATATATTAATTAATTACATTGAAAACAAAAATATGTAAAAAGTTAATTGGTTGTTCATTTTATAATATTGTCTATTATTTCTCTAAATTTTTTCTACCTAGTATCAGAGTCTAAAACTACTTACCTAGAAAATATTTTGATATGTTATCCATCGACCATCATTCATCTCCTACTGACTCTTTTAAGTATCTCATCCGCATGAATTTTATATTTGTATTAGAATATAACATATTTTTGTTATTAACTAAGATAGCACGACCCTACCTTTTGAAATAAATTACCAACCATATGAGATATGGGACGGTTTTAACTTAATTTTTTTTTAACAATGAGAAAATGATCACATTATTAAACAAAGAATGGGCCTAGCGAGGGACTAGGACACCAGGAGAAACAAAAATTACAAGATACCCATCCACACATCTCTCGGATTACTATACCAAGAATCACAACTTAAAACCTGCCCCGATTTAGATCTAGAACAAAACCATTGGAAGGAACAAAGTTGGGCGTTTTAAACTATAAAACAGTGATGAACAACATATAAGCTAAGATGAGATGGAAACCCAACTGATTGATATTGATTTATATAAATTATTACTCTGAATAGTAACGATTTTGACCCAAAATTATGTAATTTTATATATTAAATGTACATCATAAGGATGTTTTTGACGGTGAAACAAATTAACGATGCTATGTAAAATTGATATGGCAGAAAATATTTATTCAGAAGTAATTATTGATTGATTTTGAGCCTAAGCATACTCGAAAAAATTATTTTATATGAATTATTAATATTTCTTGAATTGAATTTTATTTCTTACAATAAAAACAATATATCTAAGATTTTCTTTTTCATAATTATCGAGGGCCCTTTTTCTACATCTCGCCCAGGGCCTATAAAATGTCAGGAACGGGCCTGCCTGCAGGTGGGCCGAAGCCCAACTTTCTTTCTTTGGGCTTTGTTTTAATTGTTAGGCCAATCTAGTGGAGAACCGACCCATTTCACTTCAAGAATTTATGGTACTTTGTCTCGGGTATGGCTAGTGGGTCAAGATGCTTTTAGAAATTAGATGATGTTGGGGTTAAGGTTTAAAGGTCAATTTTGTTATAAATTATGAGTATAGAGAGTTCACCGATCGATGTTCCTTTTATAGGTTTCAGTTCAAACTAAAAGAGTAGACGCGAGAATTAAGCTGAGGACACCAGGTGAGTTTTTCTGAACTAAACTTTTTGTTAACGAAAGCGTGTGAAGTTTAATTTTTAAACTTTGATTTATTTACGATGGCATGTTTATTATAAAATGATTTAAGTGTGTTATAAATCGTTGATATTTAAATGTATGCATACATTATATGTGGAGAATGTGACCTAAGTCGGGGAGTGTGACCCGCCTACTCGTGCCGGGGAGTGTGGCCCGTTTATGTCATTGGGGGTGTGTCCCAAAATTAAGGCAGTACGAGTTAGACACATCGTCTTTGACGGTCGTGTGGTCCGTAGCGTGTTTAATCTTTATGTGCTTATAAATCTGTTGCTATGAATTTTTCTGGAAAGATATATTATTGCTTATCTGTTAGAGGGGACTCACTAGATCAATGGTCTAACCCTCGCTCTTTCAAAACTAAAAATATTTTCAGGAAGGCGTGAGTTAGGAAGGGCGGATAAAGGGAAAGATAAGATGTAGCAGGATTGGATAGAAGACCGTTATCTTAGTTTCTTTATATCAATATCTCAGTTGTGAATAGGTTGTCTTTGCAAACCTTGAAATTTTATTGTACGTTTGGGGCTGTTTTGACATGAATTATTATATTTAATATTAAGATTTAAATTGTTATCTTGTTATTTTCTGGTTGGGTTGTTATAATATCGAAACAAAATTTTGAGTTTTAATAGTTAACAATTGTGATTTGTGAAGGATAAAATTCTAACTCTAACTCGTTGAAATTGGAATTGATTTATTAGTGTTATGTATTGTATATTGCAATATAATTACTTTTTATTTAATAATTGATTTGGTTTTTATTAAACAGTAGTCATTTTGTATCACGATCGAAAGAATCTTGACGCATCTCACTTGGATAGGTCAAAACCTCGAGAACCAGTTACAAAAATGGCGTTTAAGGCAACTGGTTCGGACTAACTAAACAATTACAGGTGGTCGTCTTCGATTGGTTAACCAAGTTATTGTTTTATTGAATATTGACCTCGTTTTGTCTTTCTTTTGTTGTTTTTAACCAATTTTTCTTTTTCTTTTTTACAGAATTATTATTACATTCATTTACAGTTTTTGGCGTTGCGTTATTTATCACTTTTCCATTTGGATTATAAGGGGGTGTTTGGGATTGATTATTTAAAATAACTTATGTTTATTTGTAAAAGTGTTTATTAACTTATGTTTATTTGTAAAGTGCTTATTAATTTATGAGTGGATTGTGGATTTGGTCCCGGTGGTTTTATGATTTCTTTGACCATGGTCCTCATTCTATGTTTATTGTGGATATAGTCCCTGTGGTATGCAATATATTGTGGTTAGGGTCCCTAAACACTAACATCATAAATTTACATGAAAAATATCGTTATTAGTAAAATGGTAAAAAGAAGAATAACATAAATTATGAATAACTTGTTCAAAAATATGTAGTATATATGATATATATATATAATACGTTTTATGTTTTATGGTAAAAAGAAAAATAACATATTCATATTTTTCATACATTTTATGTAGTACATATGATATATGATTAAATAATTAAATCTAAAAATATTCAATATTTGACTCATTTCGAAGATTTCGAAGAGACGATTATAATGGTGTAACTTGTTAAAATTAAAACGTATTTTTAACGTATTTTAGTTAATATACGATTTTATGTGTTAATATGATGAAAATGGAAAATAAAAAATAGAAAAGTAAAGGTATAAAGTAAACTAACTAAATAATTATAGGGGTATAAAATGTAAGTATATATTAAAAATCCAATTGAATATGGCATATGTAAAAACAAACCAACCGCCGCGGTCCAAAAACACAGGGTTATTGGGTATTTTGGCAAAAATTACAATATTTGGGGCATTTTGGGTACCCATTTTTGATGTTTGGGCATTTTAATTAAATTCTCTTTCAAATAAGTCAGTTAGGAATGACTTATCAAAAACTGTTTATTAGCGGGGTGAAAAAGTCATAAGTCTTTTTTTCTTTTTTCTAATCCAAACACTCAAAACAACTTATTTGTTGTTTGAAAACGCAATAAGTTAATAAGCAGTTTTAATAAACAATCTCAAACATCCCCTAAATGAATTAGTATTCATTTACATATCGTGTTTAAATAGTATATATAACTTTTAGAATATTAAAGTATTTTTGTATTTATGATCAAATAAATAAAAGGGAAATTAATTAAAATAACCGTATTTCGATCCCATATTACCGAAATGCCCCAAATCTCTTTCATTTTGCCGAAATACCCCTTTTGTCCGGGATCCGTGGTCGGGATGCTTACCAATCCCGAGGTTACCTTCAAAGACGGCGTAAATAGTGAATTACCGGCGTTAGGCCGGGATGAATAGGGCAATCCCGGCATTAGTCCGGGATGGGGGCGAAAATTTTGATTCGATTATATATGATTTTAATATATATATTTACATTTTATACCCCTATAATTATTTAGTTAGTTACTTTATACCTTTTACTTTTCTATTTTTCATTTTACGTTTTTATCATATTAACACATATAATCATATATTAACTAAAATGCGTTAAAAAGATACGTTTTAATTTTAACAAGTTACACCATTATAACCGTCTCTTCGATACCTTCGAAATGAGCCCAATATTGAATATTTTTGGATTTAATTATTTATTATATATTATATCTGGTTTAGTTTTAATATCATTATTATTGTAAAAAACTTTTAAGAATTATCGATTATACATAGACGACAATTTCAATACATTTATTTTTAAAATGAAGATATTTGAATTTTATTTTTATTATATATTATATATGTTTTAGTTTTAATATCATTATTATTGTAAAATCTTTTAATAATTATCGATTATACAGATACGACAATTTCAATTCATTTATTTTTAATATGAGGATATTTGAATTTTATTTTTATGTTTAATGGGTCAATGGTAAAAAAAAAATCAGGTAAAAACATAAGATGAAATGATTGACCAAATTTAAGACATCTTTGTTAGCATCTTAATATGCTTAATGAGAGTCCCACCTTATTTGTTAGTTTTACATGATTTTTGGTAGTGGTTTAATGATATTCATGTAAAACTAACAAATAAGGTAAAATTAACAAATAATCTAATTTTAAAAATAAATGTATTGAAATTGTCGTATCTGTATAATCGACAATTCTTAAAAGTTTTTACAATAATAATAATATTAAAACTAAACCAGATATATTATATAATAAAAATAAAATTCAAATAACCTCATTTTAAAAATAAATGTATCGAAATTGTCGTCTTTGTATAATCGATAATTCTTAAAAGTTTTTTTACAATACTAATGATATTAAAACTAAACCAGATATAATATATAATAAATAATTAAATCCAAAAATATTCATTATTGGGCTCATTTCGAAGGTATCGAAGAGACGGTTATAATGGTGTAACTTGTTAAAATTAAAACGTATATTTTTAACGCATTTTAGTTAATATACGATTATATGTGTTAATATGATAAAAATGTAAAATGAAAAATAGAAAAGTAAAAGGTATAAAATGTAAATATATATATTAAAATCATATATAATCGAATAAAAAATTTCGGCCCCCATCCCGGACTAATGCCGGGATTGCCCTATTCATCCCGGCCTAACGCCGGTAATTCACTATTCACGCCGTCTTTGAAGGTAACCCCGAGATTGGTAAGCATCCCGGCCACGGATCCCAGACAAAAGGGATATTTCGGCAATATGAAAGAGATTTGGGGTGTGTTTGGTACAGAGATTTGAAGGCAGAGAAATCTCGTTTTGGGGTAGGGATTTTCTCGGGGCCCAGCCCGGGCTCGGGTTTTGACGGGAACCCGGGCAAACGGGGTCGGTTTGGGACGAAACTTTGCGTGATGCCTCGTGAACATAAAAAACATGATCCCAAAAAAATATTTCTTGTTTTGGGGTCGGGATTTTCTCGGGGCCCGGACCGGGCTCGGGTTTTGATTTAATTAATGCATTTTAATTATTAAATTATGCATTTAAATTATTAATTTATGCATTAATTATTAATTTATGGATGCAAATGATAGGTCAGTATAATTCTCTGTTGAGATCTCTGTGCTCCCAAACAACAGAAATGATTCTCTGTTACATTTCTCTGCTGAATTCTCTGTGCTACCAAACAGGAGAGTCAATTCCTATTCTCCAGACCAATTATCTTTCTCTGCAATCCCATTCTCTGCAATCATTTATCTGCAATTCCATTCTCTGTACCAAACACACCCTTGGGGCATTTCGGTAATACGGGATCAAAATACGGGTATTTTAATTAATTTCCCTAAATAAAATAATATTATATGTTTAAACAAGTTTATTGAAAGTAATGTATTAAAGAAACAATTAATATATAATTAAAAAAGTGAAAGAAATACAAATATATAAAAAAAGGGAAAAAAAGTTAATGTATATAGAAAAAGGACTGGTCATGAGGTTATTCTGACCGGTTACAATCAGTTAAGGTGTTCTTTTCCCTATAGACTAGTTTGTATCATGATTTGTCACGGAAGGACTATTTCAGAGCATTGGGAGGTTTGACTGCAACATGTTACATTAGGGGATTAATCGGTTAACTGGTCTGCCTATCTTCATTTTAAGCCCTTGAAGCAAACTCTTTACTCTGCAAATAGCTCAGAGCCCAGATTACCTAATGACTTACAGATGATAACATGGCTCAGGTAGCTATGACATGGGATATACACATACAATGCGTAGAGTTAGAAGGAACTAACTGTAAATGTCACAACCTTCTTGAAAAGGGCAAACGATGATCTTCTGTGTACTAGTTCGTACATAATTCACTTATAATAATTACATATTAACAATAACACATTACAAACATTTCTTATATATTGTATTATAGTTTTCAATATAATTTCCCTCTTAGCATATTTTATATTAATAACTGAAATATTACGATCAATTTTCAGCAAAACTGTATGATCATTACATTCAATTTTTTACTTAAAAAACATGATCATTTAATCAAAACACAATAAACACACAAATAAATAAGAGTTTGGCAATAAAAGAAAAGTAGGTTTGAATAAATGAGACAATTCATTAAGTATACATCTTCTATAATTATGATATTGAATTATTGACATGGATGCATGTATATTAGTATTTTTCTAAGTGTAAGTAAAATACATTCATGGGTGTTTAAATTCAAACCAAATACCTACTATTTTTTAGTATATATTTATATTACATTATTCGTCCTAAAATAAATATCTACTGTCTATGATGAAAAATACACATAATTTTTTAAAAAATGTAATATTACATTTTTAATGAACTAGTGTCAGTTTTACTCCTAATGCTAGAGGGAGTACTTAATTATCCATCCATAATTTAGGGTATGATGGAAGAGTAAACACTTAATTATCAAAAGTGGACATTTATTTTCGAACAAATTAAAATATAAACGTGAACACTTATTTTGGGACGGAGGGAGTAATAAATATCGATTTTTTAAGTATGTAACATTTATATACATAAAAATTAATTACAAATAGTTTCTATTTTTGGCTTGATTTTTAGGAGATAAAGATTCTATAGGTAACTTAGATGTTGCTTCAATATTTTCCAACACTTTCTCCAAAATGTAAAAAAAAGTGTAAATATAATGTAATTTTCTATAAATTTGGAGATTTTTTCAAAAACTACATTTTGTTATTCCCACGGTAATCATCTTCGATCAACGAATGAAATAAATGGAAAGAGAGAGAAAAAGACTTATTTTATATTATTAATAATATATTAAAGTTGAAAATCTCCAAACTTGAGAAGTTATTGGAATTGGACTAAAATTTTCTTTGTAGATTTTAACTTTCTTTTTCTTCGGTGCGGAGTTATTATGAATAATTGTTGTCGATGTCTTTATAACATTAATTATATTATTAAAAAATTGAATATATATAAAAAATAATATACCATTTATATTTTCAAAACATTTAATTTTAAAGATTCTTATTGGAGAAAATAATAAAATATAATTTTTTTTTCTCCTAATCAATTATTTTTAAAATGGAGAATGTAGAAAAATAAGCATTTAGAAATTAAGTTTTTTTCCAAAATCTCCAATGCAATTACCTCCAATTAACCAACAAAACAAATTGTAAAGAGAGAGAGAAAAAAAACTTTTACTATATTATTGAATATTTTATAATGTAATTAATATTATTCCGATCTTCTAAAAAAATTCTTTAAAATTGTTTTATCTCCTATTTTTTCAATTTTGAAGAATTTGTTGGAGTTGAATTAATCACAAATCCCTAAAATTTCATCCTTAAGAACATATTGGAGATATTTTGAATGCAATTTTTTTAAAAAATTATAACTTTAAAATTATTTATTTTAAAAAAGTATAAAGAATCTATTGAAAATAGTCAACTATAGTAATTATTCTATTTTTAAATATTAAATAAATAAATTTGTAAAAAATGTTAAATAAATAATCATCTAAGATCATTAATGGTTGTTATAGTTACTATTTTGTTATAAGCATTCATTTGATTAGTTTTTTATGCAACAATATTAACTATAATATGTAAAGGCTATGTTTGGCAAACTAGCTGATAAGTTAGCTGATGAAAAAGTCACGTTGACAAAACTAGCTTATGAGAATTTAAATTAACAAAAATAACATTAATTATTTATTTATAATTAAAAGTTAATATATAATTATGAATATTAATGAGAGATATAATTGGAATAATCATAAATAGCTTACCAAAAAGCTAGCTTATGACCATCTAAACATTTACCCATAAAATAAGCTAGCTTATAAGCTAGTTTATTTTTGTCAAACAATGCCTAAATATAAAACTACTATTTCATTTATTTTAAAATAATTAATTTTATTTTTATGTATTTAAAGATTTGAAACCATTTATGGATCATGTTCAAACACTAGACCCAAACCAAAAACTTCTCATTGGCGGCCACTCTTACCCTCCATTTTCCCCAATTCCGACACCTTCTTTGACTCCACCACCATAACCGTCGCCATTAAGCTCCAAAAACCCAACCCGACCCGACCCACAAACCTTCACACCACCCAATTCCCCAATTTCACAAACCAACTCAAGTTCGCTGCCACATACCCATCTCTCCCCCTTCAAATTTTGCTTTCTTTTCGCTCCAATTAGGTCAGATTTCAATCTCCTTTTTAAAATCGAAAAAAAAACCTTTTTGATTCTTCACACACTCGTCGTTTTCACCTTTGTATTCTTCTTCTTATATGGGTGATTAGTCGATTCAATTTTGTGTTTCGTCAATGGTGTTGTCATGAATTTAAAGAACCCTTCTTTTTTTGTTGCTGTGATGTCTCTGTTTTACTCTGTTTTTTTTCTTGCTTCAAATGGAATTCATCGGTTTATATGATTAATAAATGGAAGAACCCTTTTTTCAGAAATTTGGATTACCCATTTCGATTTTGATATAGTATGGATTCGGTTCTTGAGTTTTTATACCCAAAATTGATTCTTTTTGTGTTGGGTTTTTGGGCTTCTGTCTCTACCTATTTGCTTCAATTGCTGAGGTATTTCACAAGGTAATAAGAAATTACTTGCTTTTGTTTCTTACTTTATGTCCAAAAGTATCTGTTTAGATATATATATAGAGAGAGAGAGACTTGGATTTGGTGTAAAAAGTGTAAGGTGTCACGAAAACAGGTTGGTCTCACGTGAACCCAACCCTATATATATGTATGCATATATATATATATATATATATATATATATATATATATGAAATTTTGCAAGAAGACAAGAATTCTCAATAACATATATGATAACGTTTATGTATTGTCAATACAACATGTGCTTAATCATATATGATTAAGCTTGTATATCATGCTTGTAGTAATATATGATATTGAGACTTCTTGACTTCTAGCAAAATGTATAACTTCTTTTTTGAACCTGCCCCTATATATATAATGTAAGTTTGATTTTCTCTTATTATTACTTTTTTTGTGTTTTGAAACACAGGTTTATAAGAAATGGGAGTTGTTCTTCAAAGGGGGTGTTAAATGATTCTTCTAGGGTTGGATTAATGGAGGCCATTGAAGGGAGTTCAAAGGTAAGTGAACCAAAAATGGAGTTTGAAGAGAACCCATGTTTCTTTTCAGAGTTTTCAAGCATAGAAAATGATGGGTTTGAAGAAAAAGAAGAAGAAAAAGAAACCCAAGAGTTCTCATTTACTTTCAAGTTTCCAACTTTTGAAGAGTTTAGTAAAACCCATAAAGATTTCTCTCATTTTCTTGATTTGGTGGAACCTTCTTCACCTGTTTTTGAGAACCATTTTAGTGAGTTTATCAACCCACTTGAGGTTTCACATGATTTGGATGAAGTTGGATCAAGTTCGAATAACGGGTTTTTGTTAGATGAGAAAAAATATGATTTTGGAGATCAAAAAGAAGTTGTTCATGAGGAGATGAATCTTGAGGTTTCACATGATTTGGATGAAGTTGAAATGAATTCGAATAACGGGTTTTCGTTAGATGTTGATGATGAGGAAAAAGATGATTTTGAAGATCAAAAAGAAGAAGGTGTTCATGAGCAAATGAATCTTGAAACCCCAAATGAGAAAAAGATTGGAGAGGTGGAAGAAACAGAAAAAATCGATACTTTTATCGAAGAGAAACTCCAAGAAGTTCACCATGATGATGGGTTCTTATCGGATGGAGACTTTGAACAAGAATCCACCGAAAAAAAACAAGACGAGTGTCCAAAACCCGATTTCTTAACCGAGAATGATTTTGGCGGGAAATCAAGAAACATAACGGAATCGAATGTGGAAACCAACAAGAAGAATTCATCGAACGATACAACAAACAAATTGGAATCTTTATGGGAACATCAAGAACTTATCGAACAATTGAAGATGGAGATCAAGAAAGTTAAAGCGACCGGATTACCAACAATCTTAGAAGAATCGGAATCACCTCCAAAGATAATGGAGGAGTTGAAGCCATGGAGGATCGAAGAAGTGTACCAAAACGGTGGAGGCAAGATGGGCGAAGTTCATAAGTTCTACAAAAGCTATCGAGAGAGGATGCGCAAATTCGACATCTTCAATTACCAGAAAATGTATGCAATAGGTACAAAAAATGGATCTTTCTCTTCTATTTACTTACTTTCTCTAATATATCATTACTTGCTAATTTGATGCCATTTTTAGTTAGTGTTTTAAGAAGTTGAGTCTAAGTAGATTTCCTATAAGTTGAAGTTTTGGGTCTAATTTTTTCTTGATTAGGTACAAGAGGGTCTGAACATGACTCATTTTCTTGTTTCTTGAGAAAAGTTAACTCAAAAAACTAGTAATACAATAAAATAATAATGACAAAATTAAAGGGTATAGTACCAATGAGGTTATGTGTTGTTCTAATGACCTCTTGACAAGTGCTTTTTTAAATCCATGATCTATACGCATTCTTGTGTATGAAAGTGACATTGTCAAACTTGTCAGAAGATCATGGATTAAAAAAAACCTGTCACATGGTCATGGATTAAAAACCTGTAAGGTCATAGATTAAAAAAAAGCCCTGTCAGAAGGTGTCAGAAGGTCATGGATTAAAATAAACCTGTTGAAGGTTATGGATAAAAAAAACCCTGTTAGAAGGTCATTTAACCAAACGATCCCTTTCAAAGATGATAAATAAATATAGAGGAAATGAAAAAGGGTTAGAAAGAGGGACCCATTTGATATGGTTAGGTGGGGGCTTTAAGAGAAACACAAAAACCACGAAACTTTTTAGGTTGTAAGGTTCAAGAATGATGACTTATGGATTAGATAAATGCATCTTATTGTTTTGGGGGGGGGGGGTGTTGTTTTATCAAACAATGATATAAAAAACTTTAGGTGGTCAATTTTATTTAAAAGGGTAATCATTAAAATAACACTTTATGGAAAAGGGTAATCAAGGAAATAACATACAAAACAATTACATACAGAAAAAGATCACAAACCCCTAAACCCAAAACCTTAAATCTTGCATACTTTTGTGTTCCACTTATACTTTTTGATGTATTATAATGACTGTTCCAAGAAACCTGTTTAGAAATGAGAGCAACTTTGAATTGAATACTAATAAATATGGTCACAAAAGGCATGTTCCACCATTAGATTAATGAGGTGGGGGACAAGACAGTATACAGTCAATAACACTACATATATTTATGGAATCTTGATGGATTTGCATCATGGAGGGATGTATTTTGTCTTTTATTTAAAATAATGTCGTATAAAAAAGACAATATGACGCTTTATTTCAAAAGTGTCTTCAAAACTTGTTAGCCACTTTCGTTAAATAGGACACACAGTTGTTTGGTTCTGTAAACTTAAGTCATATGAAGCAGTCTATTAAGACATTTAGACATATTTGGCGTCCTATAAAAGCCGATTTTGTTGTAGTGATGGAGGGATGTGTTTGTCTCTTATTTGAAATTATGTCGTATAAAAAGACTAACAGGACACTTTACTCAAAAGCGTCCTAAAAAACTTGTTAGGACGCCCATAAGCGTCCTATCAACTTATTGCACCATCTTTACATTGGACATAATTATTTGGTTTTATAAACTTGAGTTCTATGAAGCAGTCTATCAGGACATTTAGACATAGCAGATGTTTTTTTGCCTCATATTTGAAATAATGTCCTATAAAAAGAATTATAGGATGCTTTATTCAAAAGCGCCCTAAAAAACTTGTTATGACGTCCATAAGCGTCCTATCAACTTATTGCACCATCTTTGGACACACAGTTGTTTGGTGCTATAAACTTAAGTCCTATGAAGCAGTTTGTTAAGACATTTAGACATATTTGGCGTTCTATAAAACCGATTTTAATGAAGTGATTGAAGTACATGTTTTCTTGCCTTGGTATAAAGCTCATAGAAAGTTCATAGCAACACAAACCAACCAAAACAAGATTTTTCTGAATCCTCCAAAACACCATCTAAGTTTCATACCTAACTGTCAATTGTTTTCTTTATCTAACTCATAAGGGATTATTTTTATATAATCTTTATTGGTAACCCAGTTCAGTAAAGTTCATTCTAGTAATGGGTTTTTAATTTCTTGATAAAAAGGATTGCCTTTTTAATATTATAATTGTTTTCTTTAATATTACTCATTAGGGATCCCACAAAGATCTTGTCTGGTACCCTGATTGTTGTAGATCTGTTGAGACAGTTTACCTAAGTTAACTTTGGTTATGTGTTTTTTTTTTTCAATTTTTTTTACTGTGGAAAAATTTATGACAACCATTGAACAGTAAAAAAAAATAGGAGTCAATGACCATATGCTCTTTTTCATAGTTACACTTAGATATGCACAGAAAGCCTGGCCTACCTAAAGAAGGTCAGGCTTGAAAATAGGCTCTGTCGGGCCTATTTTCACAAAAAAAGATTGGGAGTGAAAAAAGCTTAGACTCTTTTTTGCGATTACTGAAAACGGCCCCGGACTAAAAAAATCCGGATCAGGCCTATTTTCACACCAAAAGTCGGGCCTGAAAAAGCTGACTTTTTTGTGCTTACTGAAAACGAGCTTAGAGAGTCTGGGCTCAGGCTTGAAAAAGCCTAAACTTTTTTTTTTCCTTACTAAAATCTGGCTTGGAAGGCCTGGGTCTAGGCCCGAAAAGCCCGGGCCTTGTAACTTACACAGTTACACTTAGAGATGCACAAAAAATCCCAAGCCCAAAAAGCCCGATCGGACCCTTTTCAACCCAAAGCCCGAGTCTTTTTTGCTCACTGAAAACGGGCTTTGAAGGCCCAGGCCCAAAAGTGACTATTTTTGAATAAACACTTTGAATGACTGAAATAACTATTTTACCCCTGAGATTGGATTAATCTCTTATGCTATAATTTACAGGTTTCTTGCAGCTAAAAGATCCTCTTCAATCAGCTTCGGGCTCAAAGTCTCCGGCTTCTGAGATCACGACACTTCTTAGCCAGAGTTTTGCAACCCCGAAAGGCAAGAAGCACGAAAGCGACCCTACCACTAAGTTCATCAAAGAACTCCAGAGTGATTTGGAAGTCGTGTATGTCGGCCAAATGTGCCTGTCCTGGGAAATTCTACATTGGCAATACGAGAAAGCGTTGGATATATGGGAATCGGACCCACGTGGGGTCCGGCGATTCAACGAGATCGCCGGAGAATTCCAACAGTTTCAAGTGTTGATGCAAAGGTTTATCGAAGACGAACCTTTTCAAGATCCGAGAATCCAAAATTACGTCAAGAATCGCTGCATTTTCCGTAATCTTTTACAGGTTCCCGTCATTAGAGGTGAGAAAATTAGTGCCCTATAAAAAATAATACAACGAAAACGACTTTATAGGACGTCAAAGAGATCTAAATGTCATAATAGACTGCTTTACAGGACCTATGTTTATAAGACCAAACAGTTGTGCGTCCTATTTAAAAGTGTTACAGTAGATTGTTAGAACGTATTTTGGCACTCTAACAAGTTTTTAAGAATACTTTTGAAATAAAGTGTCATATTAATTTTTTTATATGACACTTAAATAATGTCGTATAAAAAGACTAATATGACGCTTTATTTCAAAAATGTTCTAAAAAACTTTTTAAGATGCCCAAAAGTTTTTTTCAACTTATTGTAACATATTTATACAATTGTGTGTCCTATAACTTAAGTTCTATTAAGCAGTCTATCAGACTACTGAGACATAATATGTCATTGAAAACCGTTGCATATTTTAAAAATCGGGTTTAACTTTATTCACATGTGAATGACATCCAGAGGACCATTCAAAGAGCAGGAAGAAAGCAAGAAGCGAATTTGTGTACGACATTACGAGTGACATGCTAATCGAGATCCTCGAAGAATCCATTCGCATTTTCTGGCGATTTGTTCGTGCCGACAAGTATAGACGACAAACACCCGTTGAGTTTCAGAAACCCGAGGATTCCCGGATCTTCGTGGATCTCCAGAAAGATTTACACAAGGTTAGATAATGAGATTTCTTAAGTCTCACATTATAAAATATCGGCTTTATAGGACGTCAAATATGTCTAAATCTCCAAATTAATAGATTGTTAAAAGACTTAAGTTTACACGACCAAACAATTGTTTAAAAGTGTTATAATAAGTTTATATGAAAAGTGTCCTAAAAAGCTTGTTAAGGTGCCCAAAAACGTCCTATCAGCTTTTTTTCTCTCTAAAAAAATGCTGAAGAAAGCCGATAGGACGTGTTTGGCGTCCTAACACGTTTTTTAACACCTTTCAAATAACGTGTTCAACTCCTTCTGTCCAAAAATAAGTGTCCACTTTCAAAGGAAATGTACTTTTCCCATACTACCCTTAATAATGAGATAAAATTTCTCTACTATAAGGGTAAAATAGGCATTCAGTTAATTAAAAAATGTAATAATTACACAAACGTAAAACTGTGTTTTTTTCATTGTGAACATTTATTCTAGGATGGAGGGAGTATTAGTTTTTTTAGAGTAGAATTTTGATAAGTGTTCTATGAACACATCTTACCAGGGACTTTTCTTTGCATGACATTTTTTCATATAATGTCATAAAAACACTAAAATATGATGCATTATTTCAAAACCATCCTAAAAAACCTGTTATGACGTCTAAAAGCGTCCTATCAACTTATTGTAAAACCTTTACATAAAAAGACGTACAATTGTTTGGGTCTATAAACTTATGTCCTATAAAGCAGTCCATTAACATCTTATTGTAACATCTTTATGTATGACACATTATTTCAAAATGGTTAAATTGTTCAAATACCCAATAGCGACCTATCAACTTATTGGAGCACCTTTACATAAAACAGTCTATTAAGACATTCAGAGTCTGTTTGTTAGCAGCTTAACGAGCTTAATGAAACACACATCTTGTTCGGTCAACTATATATGACTGTTCGGTAGTGACTTAATGATGTAAAAAGTGGCTTATTCAGTAAGCTTATGCAGAAAACCAAGTTTTTTCCAAACATGCCTCTTCCAGTTAAAAAACATGCTACTTCCATCTATAAAAAAACCCTTTCAAACAAAAACCTTACATACAACTTTATCCATTCAGAACTTAATGGAAAACCAACCAAACAACCCCTTAGACATGTATATCTGGCATCCTATAAAGCCGATTTTGTTGCAGTGCCACGTCATATAACGAAAAGTCGAATCTTGTTAACATTCTTGAATTGCAGAAAGAGAAGAAGCTAAAAGAACAATTGAGAAGTGGGAATTGCATACTAAAGAAGATGAGAAGATGTAGAGAAGAAGAGGAGATAGAAGATCAAGTTCTTTACTTTTTTTGTCAAGTAGATATGAAACTTGTGTCAAGGGTGTTACAAATGTCAAGATTAACAAGTGATCAATTGATGTGGTGTCATAATAAACTAAGTAGAGTTAGTTTTTCAAATAGGAAGATTCATGTTGAACCATCATTTTTGCTATTTCCTTGCTAGTTTTTAGGGGTAATAATTTTGTATCTTTTGGAGGTTTGATCTCTTATTTAGGCCATGTTTTCGTGTCGTTAATGAAGTCGGGTTTTTCTCTTTTCGTGTTTGCGTTTTTATCTAGTGTTCATTTTTGGTATAATTTAACGTGGCGTTTACCAAATGCATACTTATTGGGTGTCACTTACACTTGTCAGAGGACTTAGAAGCTTACATGGTAAGAATACTCTTATCTGGTTAGCTCTTACAGGGTATGAACATCTCCAACGAATTCTCCAAAATGAGAAAAATTAGGGGTTTGGACAATTTTTTGCTCTAATAGATTCTCAAATTTCGGGTCTATACATAACCGGTCTCGTAATTGGTAGTCTGGTACAGGGTCGGACCCAGAAATTCCATAAAATTGTAACTGGTTCATACCGGTTGTCCGGTTCCAATTGGTCCTAGGTCGAACCATGTCTTGTTTGGCCATCTCTATGGGTCAACTAAGGGCATGTTTTTTTGGCAGCTTAATATGCTTAATGAGACTCGCCGTTTATTTGGTCAGCTATACATGATTATTTATTCAGTAAGGTTATAGAAAGTCAAGTCTTTTTCCTTCCAAACTTGCCATTCCCATTTAAAAAACATGCAGAAAAACTCTTCTAAACAAAAACATTCTCGATCTATATAAACAAATAAAAAATTTAACATACAAAACTTTATAAAAACCTAACCAAACAGTTTGTAATAGGAATGCTCACGGGTTGGGTTGATCGGGTTGAAGGCATTTCAACAACCCAACCCAATGTTGGCGGTTTGAAAATTTTCAACCCAACCCAACCTATTCGGGTTGGTCGGTTTAGTCGGGTTGTGTTGAAACAAAGTAAAAACAATATTGAAAACATAAAAATAAGGAATTTTTTTTTGAAATACGATCCATCATTCAAAAAAATATATACGAGTTCATCAAATATTTAGGTATTACATATAACTTTCCAATAATGTTCTCTTATGAGTTTCATTGCTCGTTTTTGCCGACTTATTTTTGGTAACTTATACATATTAAAAGGAAATATAAATAATTTTAAAGAAGTTGCAAAAACGTTTATCGGGTTGGTCAGGTTACTTCGAGCCTAACCCAATATCAACCCAATAGATTCGGGGTGTCCTAATTTCATATCGATTATATAACGGGTTACCTCGGGTCAAAATTTTCCGGGTTGGTCGAGTTGGATTGATCGAGTTGGTCGGTTTTTTGAGCACCCCTAGTCCATAATGTTCTAAATCCATGTTGGGCCACAATTTTAACATACAAATATCTAATTGGGCCCAAATCTTAAACATGTTTATGATAATGGGCCGAACGAAGCCCATTTAGTTGACATGAATGCCAATCAACCACAACCGGCAACCGCCAACCGCCGTGTTATGACGCCGACGACCGCCATGAAAAAACAATCATATCCTAAAACTTTCCATTTTTAGAAACTTTCGATAAAACAAAAATAGAAAAAAATGACAATTCATCTCACACTTGTCATATTTAGCTTCATTACGTGCCCAATTACACCTGAAACATGACGTCATCACCGATCACCTCCTCTACTATAGAGAGTAAATTACGGTTTTAGTCCCAGTGGTTTGTTAATAATTCTGATTTTTGTACCTATGGTTTAAATTTTGCAGTTTTCGTCCCTGGACTAATTCCTACCTTATAAATGACTAAAACAATAAAAAAAATTGTAAACCACAAAGACTGAAACAACAATGAACTATAAATCATAAGAATAAAAATAACAATGAGTTACAAATCATAAGGATGAAAATCGTAGTTTTTAAACCATAGAGACAAAAATCGTGACTTTTAACAAACCACAGGGACGAAAAACGTATTTTTTGTCTTTATGGTTTGCAATTTATTGTTGTTTTTATCCATGGACTAATTACTACCTTTTAAGCATAAAGGCTAAAATAGTACATAATTGTAAACCACAAAGACCAAAACAACAATAAATTATAAATCATAAGAACGAAAATAACAACGAATTACAAACCATAAGGCGAAAACCTTAATTTCTAAACCACATAAACAAAAATCGCAACTTTTAACAAAACACAGGGATGAAAAAAGTTATTTACTCCACTATAAATCAACCATGTTTTCGTCCTTATAGGTTGCAATTTATTGCTATTTTTGTCTTCGGACGAATTCCTAACGTTGACTAAAATAGAAATGAATTGTAAACTGTAGGGACCGAAACAACAATATATTATAAATTATAAGAACAAAAATAACAATGAGTTACAAACCATAAAGATGAAAATCATAATTTCTAAACCGTTGGAACAAAAATCGCAACTTTTAACAAACCACAGGGGCAAAAAACGTAATTACTCCACAAAAACATTAAAGAATTTTAAACCAAACAACAATAAATTATAAATCATAAGAACGAAAAAAAAAACAATGAGTTACAACCCATAAAGACGAAAACCATAATTTCTAAACCACAGGGATGAAAACCGCAACTTTTAACAAACCACAAGGACGAAAAAGGTAATTTACTCAACTATAAATCAAACCACCCCACCACCACCACCACCACCACCGGAAAAATCAAACCAAAACATGAAAGGAGTGGCGGTTGTTATGGTGGTGGCGGTGATAGCCATGGTTTTCATGGTGAACCCAAGTGAAGCCATAACTTGTTCGGACCTTTCTAACATGTTGTCGCCGTGCCTGAACTACCTGCGATCCGGCGGCTTGCCGCCGCCGAATTGTTGCGCCGGAGCCCGGAGGGTTATGGGCGCCACACGGACCCAAGCCGACAGGCGAACCGTTTGCAATTGTGCCAAGGGCGCTGCCAAGCAAATGAAAATCCGGCCGGACGCCGCTAGTAGTCTGCCGTCGAAGTGTAGAATCAGGACCACTATTCCGATCAATCCGAACGTGAACTGCAACACGTGAGTAGAAATTAATATTACGATCACTGTGTTTCATGTTTGACAAAACTTTTATGTGAAACAGACTTATTTCACCAATTCCTTGGAACAAGGTGGAACGAATTTATATTTTATCAACATAACCTTAAAATAAAACCTAATTATCTTCTAAAACATCAAATATGCCTCCCTATTTATATTTTATTTATTTTTTAAGTTTTATTTATTATCATTTATGTTTGATGAAAAATTTCTAATGATATTATTTTGTTATAAAAAAAATACTTATTTTATTATAATTTAGTAATTTACATAAATTAGTCAAAATATATAAATATATAAGTAACTCATTATGGGTAAATTGATCATTTTATCTGTTCTATCATATCAAACACGTTGAATAGCGGTTATGTCATGTCATGTCCTATCATGTTAGGATGCCAAAAGCACCATTAGTACACTGGACATGATAGAATAGGGATTCATGTTCCACATTTGGTAGGATCTTTATCTGGAACAGACCAAAACAAAGTGGAAGAGCCTTGTTTCACTCATACCCCATGGAATAAGGTGTAACATACTATATTTTAATTTTACTAATATAACCTTAAAATAAAACGTAATTCGCTTATAAAATATCAAATATATCCCCTTCTTTACATTTATTCATTCTTTAAATTTTATTTATTGTATTTTATGTTCATTAAACTTTCACTTACTGTCCTAAACATATTGTTTTTATACGGTTTCTATAATTTTGGTTACTTTATGTAATTTCTTAAAATATTAATAAAACAAAAAACAATATAAAAAAGGTATTGAAAAATTGAAAACTACATAAACTTTTTATTTTGGTTTCAGTTTTAATCGTCTTGACGAAAACTTTTGATGATATATTTTGTTATAAAAAATACTTATTTTATTATAATTTAATAAATTACATAAACCTTTTATTTAGGAGTAAATTGGTTATTTTATTTGTTATGTCATATCCAACTCTGTCTTACCACGTTAAACAGCTGTCATTTTTTGTCCTATCATATTTTATTATATTTTATTTGGATACCAAACGTACCCTTAATAAATTAAAATGTTGACGGGATTTGTTGAATGGTGCAGGATTCCGTGAGATGGGTGGTCGGAGATGAATAATGGTGGGAGGAGCCACGACGGAGACATGGTGTTTCGTCGCCGGAATAATTAAATAAGCGATATTTTGTTGTATAGAGTGTTGGTGTTGTATGTAGTAAGGTTTGCTGGCCCATTGACTTTTTGTGGACTTGGCATATATCAAAATAAATCATAAATAAATTATACTAATTCCCCCTCCCCTTATTTTGAGAATCATTAAAATGTGATAATCTTAAAAATTAATATATTATGTGTTATTTTAAATATTTTTTTATATACTACTAGGATTTGGAATATTGGTTGATAATATATTTGTTTTATACTATGAATCCTTTTAATTTCTTTGTGTAATTTTTTTGGAACGTAAAAAAGTTTCATAATATGAATTGAATATGACTATGTTTGGCAAACTAGCTAATAAGCTAGCTAGTAGCTGATAAGCTAGCTTTTTAAAACGTTAATATGAGTAGTTTTTCAATAAGCTAGTTTATGGTCATCCAAACATGTAAAAAATAAAAGCTAGCTTTTTTTTGTCAAACAATGCCTATATATATAAAGCAAACATATTACGGAACAATTATATGTTTATTCATAAATTAAATGGTAACCTTAGATGAGAAAAAAAACATGTGAATCAATACCTTAAAGTAAAAGTTGTTATGATTATTACAATAAATAAAATTTTTATTTGATTATCCCCCCTACACACATACACACACATATATATATATAGGGAGGTTCAAGGGAAAACCTAAAAAAAAATGGAAAACTGAGGAACACTCTGGTAGCCATTTGTCTGGACAGTATGCACTTGTGCATACAAGTAAATTAAGGTGTTTTTTTGGTTTTATGCACTTGTGCATATGCACGTGTGCATGTTACAAATTACTTGTATGCATAAGTGCATACTGTCCAGATGAACGGTTATCAGGGTGTATAGGAGTTAAAGTGAGAAGTATAAGAAAGGATTTGAATTCTTTTCACTTTTAGTTAGTGTTGATCTAATAGTTCAAATTAAAGTCCCAAAAATTAGCTTAAAAAAGAATTTTCAATTGATCTTCAATTAATTGATCCAAGAGATCACTTTTTACCTTTCTCCCAATAACTAAACTATTATTCTTTCTGAAAACCAGAATTTTAATGAGAAACTTTCATTACAAACTAATCACTCTAGCCACCATCAATTACACTCATACGCTCCAAAAATATAACCAACAATTTTATATTCTATAATAGGAACAAAAAAACTTAAAATGCATTTTGTTGCTTCATAAATATTGTATTATCGAAAACTAAGGGGCTTTTTCACCAAATGCTTACTAGGTAGCGCAAATTAGGTGTCACCTTATCAAATGAGCATGAAAAAGATGAAGAATTTTAATCGATATGAGGCATAATCTTACAATGTTAGTAAGGGAGAAGGCTCGGGGGTTTATTTGATTTTCCATTAAATAACGTATGAATAAAGTTGTCTGTATAGATTAATCTATTTGTATAAATTCTGGAGATTTTTGTTTGAAAGAGTTTTTTCACAAATGATATAAGCGTGTTTTAATTGGGAGCACAAGTTTAAAAAAAACTTGGCTTTCAGTATAAAATTCCCCTTCAAAACTTACTGAAAAAGCCACTACAAAACAGTCGTCAGCTAAAGTGAAAAGCAACTAATGCTTCTTTTGTAATAGTTTCATTAAGAGTCAATCTCTGAATCGTTAAGAATTGAATCTTATTTTAGAAAAAAAAAAAATCGTCTCCCAATTCTCTCATTTGTTCTAAAACTCTCTGAATGGTTTTGTATCTTAATCATTCCTTAACCATTCAGCACCCTAATTTCATTCGAAATAATTATCAAATATATATATTTCATTTTACACTATATTATAAGAATCTTTAATCATTTTATATCAAACCATTTAGCAAATGACAAAGAACCGGTAAATTCGGGTTGGTGTAGTTGTCAATTTCAAGATCCAAAAATCCATTTATTCCACAAAGAAATTGTCTACTTTTTGAATCTTGCTTTTTAGAATATCAACAATGTTCCAACTTTTCTGTTTTTAATGCCACCGCCGCCACCGTCGCCGGCAAAGCTCCGGGGAGCTTCGTATCCTTTCCACTGATTTCATCCAAATCTTCTAGGGTTCCACCAACCATGGCGGCAGATCGTGGTAAGAAAACAAAGCTTTCCGACACCGTTACCACCGTCGACGGCGATGATTCCGATCACATTGACGTCGAACTTGTTCTTCACATCGAGAAGCTTCAGGAAACTCAAGATGAGCTCGAGAAGGTTCTTCATTGTTTTTCTCATTTAATTTTTCAATTTTCTTTTTGGGATTACTTTTTAATTGCAAACCCAGGTGGAATTGTATAATTTTTTAGTTCAATTTTGCATAATTCCATCTGGGGTTGATGTTAAATATTTTAAATATCAAAATGGAGCTACTTTGTTAGGAACAGAGGCATATAAGTGAGTGAATTAACTATCTACATTTATTATGTATGCTGCTTATAATGATCAAGAAATGTTGGAGAACTAGAACACAAATGAATTTGATTTTGGTTGTCTTGTTATGTTTTATGCTTTTTTAGGGTTAGCATCTCCAACAGCTTCTCCAAAATGGAGAAAATAGAGATTTTTTTCTCCAACAGCTTCTCCAGATCTTTCTCCAAAATGGAGAAATTAGGAGAGAGAGAGTATAATTTTCTCCAAATTTAGAGAACTCTCCAAAAATGATTACCATGAGAGAGAAATGGCTTTTTATTGTATTCCACCAATAAAAAATCTTGAAAAGAAATGTATAGGAGAGAGATAATATTTTATTAGATATACATATTATTTTAATAATATAAGTAATGATTTCATCTCCAAAATGGAGAATCTGTTGGAGATGAATGCAATTTTTGTTAGAGATTTTGAACTTTGGTTCTCCATTTTGGAGAAATTTTAGGAAAGTTGTTGGAGATGATTTTTCATCTCCAAAATGGAGAATCTTGGGTGTTTTTGTGTTATGGTGAAAAGACTTTGAAGGTTTTACCATCTTGCGGTTGATAATGTCTAGTCGTGATAAGGCATTAGGGTGCGTTTGGTACATAGATTTTGTGTGTGTGTGTGTGTGTGTGTGTGTGTGTGGTGGGGGGGGAGGGGGAGGGGGGGATTGAAGGTCTTAATTTGAAAGGGTATTTTAGTAATTTGTTAATCTTGTCCCATCTTTGGTGGGACAAAACTCAATCATGCCTTGTCCCGAGTCTAATGTCGTGCCAAACGTGAGACAACATGGTTTTTTTTTTTCTGTTGTGCCCCGTGCACCAAACGGCGGATAACAGATGATTAGCCAAGTTAAAAAGACTAGTAATGCAACCCTAATTCGAAGACTAGTGATATCTAACATAATTCATCATAAGTATCAAGTTATATGCATCCTCTTGGACATAACTAACCATTACCTTCCATAAGATGCCTCCCTTACGCTCTATTAGTGTGAACCGAACCAAACTAAGAGACCCTGTTAGAGCCTTCGAGGAGAGAAAGGAGGTTCCAACATATATAAAGGATAAATGATCCAAGTCTAGCCGATGTGAGACTTCAACATGCCCTCTTCAATAGAGGCTAGACATGCGTTGAATGTCCCTGAGTGTCAAGTCCATAGAGTGGTAGACATTGGCTTTAATACCATGTTAAATTACGTGAAACCCCATTAGATTACTCTCAAAAAGAACATTTGAGGAGAGAAGGAAGGTTCCAACGTAGAAGCCAAATGGTATATGTCTAGCCAATGTGGGACTCCAACACAAACAACTCGGCATATCCCACCTAGAGGCAGGTCTAGGGGGTGGGATGTATGCAGACCCGTCTTCTACCAAAGAGTAAGTAAAGTGGTTATTTAAGTGCAAAATGGGAAGCACTGAAATACAAAGGTTGATGATCACATAGAAAAAATACCTATAGATTTCTAGACTATCTTATATCTAACATCTATGAGATCATCTCCAAGCTCACCTTCCTTCTTGTTCAATATAACTTCTATTAACCTTCAATTTATTAAATGTAACTTGTTTGTATACTTAAATGCCTGTCTTTTGGTCTAAGTGTAGACCCCACGTGGCGATCTTCGCTATATAAGTAATTTAGGGTAGCGTTTTTGGCTATAAAACCGTGTTTCCCCTTCTTCCCCAAATACAATCCGTGGTGGTTCTAAATCTAGGGTTTCAAGGGACTCATGGATTACTATTATAGAAGGAGATATGGTTATGGCTTTGGGGTGGAAAGAACACACCCCCGTAGCCCTCAGCGCCGTGCCGTTGTGGCGAGGTTTAAAGAGCTTGAAGGCAAATTCAAGAAGGTGTTAATTTTCTTACCATATGTATCTTGATGCTCTTTCATATCATCTAATTGCTCATGGATCTAATAGTGATGATATAATCATTGTATTCATTGCATCCAATGCTAACTCGGTTTTGTTCTAGCTATTATTATCATCATTTCTAGTTTCTCGAAAGGGCTTCAAATCGGAGAAAGATGACAACTTAGAATCTGAAATACTACTGATCATGATTTGATTTGATTTCATTCTATTTCTGTATTTACTTTTTGGGGATCGTTAGTTTCTTAAAGCATAGATCGATCAAGCCCTAGAAATGTTTCCTGAGTTCTCTTTACGATTGTTTTCTAAATGCATCAAGTGCAGGTGAATGAAGAAGCCAGTGATAAGGTTCTGGAAATAGAACAGCATTACAATGGAAAACGGAGGCCACTCTATGTTAAGCGCAACCAGATCATCAAAACTATTCCTGACTTTTGGTTGACTGTTGTATGTCATTTATCAAATGCATTGTGTGTAAGTCTTTGGGATAGCCACCTTCTCTACCCTTTGGGGTAGAGACAAGGTCTCCGTACATCCTATCCCCGGACCCTACCTTTGTGTGGAATATACTGGGTCTGTTTGGTTTGGTTTGGTTTGTTGTGTATAAATCTTTCTTTTTGTTAGAGTAACATCCCTTGAGATGGCATTGATCGAGCGTTTATCTTTTCTGATGCAGTTCCTGAGTCATCCTGCACTTGGTGATTTTCTGACTGATGAAGACCAAAAGGTTTGTTAATGATGTGTAGCAGAGCATCATCTAATTCTAAGACAACTGTGGATATTATATTGTATGTTTTGTAATTCGTTGGTATATCTTACCCCCATACCCTACCTTTTGTGGGATATATTGGGTTTGTTTGGTTTGGTTTATATTGTATGTTTTGTTAGGACATATTCCCTAGACCCTACCTCCCAATGGGATATATTGGGTTGGGTTGGTTTACATTGTATGCTTTGTTAGTACATCTTACCCCCTAGACCCTACCTCTTGGTGGGATATACGGGGTTTATTTGGTTTCGTATATATTTTATGTTTTGTTAGTACATCTTACTCCCTAGACCCTACGTCCCTACCTCCTAGTGGGATATACTGAGTTTATTTGATATCATATATATTGTATGTTTTGTTGGTACACCTTACTCTCTAGAACTTACGTCCTGGTGGGATAACTCGGTTTGTTTGGTTTGTATATATTGTATGTTTTGTTAATACATCTTACCCCTAAACCCTACCTCCTGGTGGGATATACTACTGGGTTTGTTTCGTTTCCTGTATATTGTATGTTTTGTTAGTACATCTTACCCTCTAGACCCTACCTCCTTCTGGTCGTATATATTGGACTTGTTTGGTTTGGTTTACATTGTATGTTTTGATTAATGGTGCCCTTTTTTCTTGATATAGATCTTTAAGTATATAGACACTCTGGATGTTGAATACTTCAATGATGTGAAGTCGGGATATTTTATCACATTCGTAAGCCTATACTTTCTCCTGGTGATTAATGAAGTCTCGGTTAAAAAGTTATTATTCTTCATAATAATTTGTGTCTTTCTATCAGGAGTTCAAACCGAATCCATATTTTGAAGACACAAAGCTGGTAAAGACCATTACCTTCTGTGACGAAGGACACATGAAGATAATGGGTACAAATATCAAGTGGAAGGAGGGGATGGTATCATCAAAGCTCATAGCTTCTTGTCTATTTGTTCTTTTTGTGTTTGTACTACACATCTGAAAAGCTAAGCAACTGCATTTTCTTTTAAACCTGAAGGGTTATGCTAATAGAGTTGATGATGGGAAAACAGGGAACAAACGGCCGGCACCAGAAGAAAGGTAAATTCCTACTCTTTTGATCTTTAAGGGTTTCTTGTGGCAGGCTACAAAGTGATAGATGGGTTTGGGCAGAACTCACCACCAAAAGCTATAGCTTAGCAGTTGTGGTGTGGTGGTAAGAGCTTGGGGACTTCATAGCGGTTGCCCGGGTTCGAACCCCACTCGCAGCATTGTGGCCACTGAGGATAAACTCAGGGTTGTACGCTTAGCAGCTGGGCCAAAGGCTCTACTTGCCAAGGGATTAGTCTCAGGATACCCTCATCAAAAAAAAAAAACTATAGCTCAAAGGAGGGTGCCCAAACCACATATATACATATATAGGGGCAGGTTCAAACGAGAAGTCAAACATTTTGTGAGAAGGCGAGAAGTGTTTAATCATATATGATACACAAGCTTAATCATATATGATTAAACACATGTTATATTGGCAATACATAGACGTTTAATCATATATGATTAAACACACATACAGGCCATGTAATCATATATGATACCACACTTCTCGCCTTCTCGCAAAATATTTAACTTCTCGCATGATCCTTCCTCTACATATATATATATGGGGTCAGAATCAGGGAAAAACCGCAAAAAAATGAAAATTTGAGGAACAATGTTCAGTTGGACAGTGTGCACATGCGCATACAAGTAATTTGTAACAACTAATATGCACATGTGCATAATACACACGTACATAAAAACCAAAAAACAGCTTCAATTACTTGTATGCACATGTACATATACCATCCAAATGAACGGTTAACAGGGTGTTCCTAAGTTCTTCATTTTTTGGGGGTTTTCCCCCCTCTCTCTCTCTCTCTCTATATATATATATATATATATATATGTATACTAATAACCTAGTGATGTGGGGAAAATGCTACTTCAACACCCTCCGTCGTGCATAGCAAGGCCCAAACAAACAAATAAATTGTCTGTCAAATCCTGCTCTGATACCATGATAAATAGGCTTGAGTAGAACTCACTCCCAAAAACTTGTAGTTATGGGTTCAAGAATTAATGCTAACAGGGTGTGCGTGTGTATTTCTTTCCTAAAAAAATAAACAAGAATGTTGATAAGGGCTGGAAAACATATTTCAGGAAGAAGTAAAGGATAATTGTTATATTATCCAACTTAATTGGCATTTTATATATTTCAAATAGGTTCCTTATTGTAGTAGGATTCCATATAATCTGATCTTAGATGATGCAGCTTCTTCAGTTGGTTCAGTGAAACACACCAAAAAGATGGTGCAGGGTTGATTCGCGATGAGGTAAAATGACAAATACTTTGTTTCTTTTAAGGTTCACTTGGTGTTGGTCACTAGTAATGTGCACAATGCAATTTGTTGGCTGAAGAAGATAAAAAGTTCAATTTTTTTTTTCCATTTTGTGAGTATTTCTTGATATGTTGTTCCGCTTCTGAAACTGCAGGTGGCAGAAATAATCAAAGAAGATCTGTGGCCGAATCCTCTAAAATATTTTAGCAATGTATACATTCTTATAATTGCATTTTGTTTGATCCTGTAGAACATTTCCTTCTATTCATCCTCCAACTAAATAGCAAACAATATGTGATTTTATTTGTGTAGGATGCTGATGAAGAACCTTCTTTCGAGGATGAGGATGAAGAGGTAAATTTTAATACCCCCCCCCCCCTTTCTCTTCCCGTCCTAAGTGCCCATATCTCTATTTTAGTTTGTCCCAAAATAAGTGTCCACTTTCAAAAGTAAATGTCTACTTTTAAATTCTTCCCCTTAATCATGAGATGGAGACATTCATTACACCCTCTATTGTAAAGGGTAAATTTGTCATTTAGTTGTTTAGAAAGTGTAATAATTACAATTGTGTAATAACTTTCATTGTGGACATTTATTTTGGGACGGAGGGAGTATAAGTTTTCGTATTTCCAGCCATCCATTGGTGCATCTTGCATGCATAGTTCATGGGCTTTCATTAATGCTAGATGAAACCTTAGAAAGCTTATCTTGGTCATACGTTAATGGCTCCATTATGTTATTGATGGCAGGTGGACAATGACGGGGAGGAATAAAAGCTACATTTGAAGCTAGTGTTTCTGTTCTCCGTCTAGTTAAACTTTGCTCGTACCAGAATGATACTTAATATGAGTTAAAATATGCAGTGATACAGTAACTAGGACTGCTAGTAGCTATCTAGTAATGTTAAATCAACTCCTTACACCCTATGAAGTTGTGATGGATGTCCTAAAGTCCTAATGTTTCCTTTTGTTTATATTTGCTTGTGTTTTGATTTTTGCTATACATGTAGAGTCTTGATGCTGGTTTTTCTGCTAATATAGTGACTGAAAAGGTCTGGACAGATTGGACCAAGACCATACCTATGAGCTAGGGGCAATGTTGAACTATTGTGACCAATGGCCATCATATTATTTTCTTTATAGGTATTCAGGTTATGAATCTCATTTTTTGATGGATTGATCATGTTACAACCGCTTTACTCTTTGGGTAGAGGTCGTGTCTACGTACATCTTACTCTCCCTAAACCCCTACTGGGTTTGTTTGGTTTGATTTGGCTCATCTTTTGATGGCTTGATCATGTTACAGCCACTCTAGCTTTGGATAGAGTTCACCCCAAACCCCTACTGTGATCGTTTGGTTTGATTTGCTTCATCTTTTGATGGCATAATCATGTTGCAGCCACTCTAGCTTTGGAGTAGAGGTAAGGTTTGCTTACATCTTACTCTCCCCAGACCCTTATTGGGTTTGTATGGTTTAGTTTGGTTTGGTTTATCATGGTAGTTGTGCAACATTCGTTTCTTTGAAATCTATTACTTATTTGAAAATAGTGACAACATGAAAAACCAATTTGGATTCATGGTTGGATGTAGGATATAGTTTTCAAACTTCTAGTATTGAAGACTATAAGAACATGATTCAACTAAGAATTGGTCAGAAAAAGGTGAAGCAAGACGATGCTTTCTCATGTATTACTTTTAACATGTTAGAAATCCGGATGAGAAACAAAATGCAACAGAGACCCTATAAATTGTAGCATAAAAATATAATTCTCTACCCTCCCCATGGAAGTATCCATAAACTACTTTTGACATGTAAATTGTAAAAAAATCGAATATGAATTCTCTTACCTAAGTAGAAAATAAGGATCAAAATCATCCCAGCTAACCACATTGTCGTTCAGCTTGCTGGTTAAACGGCCCACGGGTTCACCTGCAGATTCCTCATGTAATCTAACAACTGATAGAAAAAGGTTATGAATCAGAGGGTTACCAAGAAAGGGTTTGATGGCATCTCCAAGATCAGCTATTTCTGACATCAGGGAACTGTTGTTCTTCGATGTCCCCTTGAAAATGCACCGAGATAAAGTGTAAACACCAAGAAGACTTGAATAAACCGGTAAAAATGCATCTCTATGGTTACCCAGACCACCAAGCCAGTCAACTGCTTGCTTGCCACCATGGCCACCAGCAAATGACATCAACCGTTGAAAGAATCTCATTCGCCATTCGTGTAGGAAATCCACTCCCCCATTTTCCCCTGCTGCCAAAGATTTCGATACTGGAAGATTCTCTAGATGGAAACAACAGATCTGGCAAAGCAGTAGTTTTTCTTCATGATGATTATCAATCTCCTTGTCGAAAACCTTTCTAACAAGATCCCCTCTTGAGATAACGTTGTTTGATGCACTTAATATCCAATGAGAAAGATAATCAAAGTAGTCGATCCAATGACCAAAGATCACGGACAGATGCTGGAAACTAGATATTATCACTTTGTCTACTTGGCTTGGAATTACTCCTGATTGGGAACTGGTTCCAACAAAACACTTTTGAACATCAATGGCAAGCTTGCTTCTAAGAGAAACATCCTCATCCTCCAAAAGCTTTATGCATGCTGACCATACATCAAGTGTTTTACAAGCAAACATGTTAATGGCCTCTTTCTGATTCTGATCAAGATTATCTGATGGGGTCTTGTTACTGGTCACATACTGACCGATAAACTCAACTGCTTGAAGTAAACCAGATGCAACCACTGATTCAGCGGCTGCCTTGCGTATGTTGACAGGCTCTGATGCATCAGCATGGTGTTTGATCAAGTCGACATAGTAACTGATACGATCATTTAATATGATCACGTGATCAGATTGGTTTTCCATATTGAAAGACCTCATAAAAAGATTAGTGAACTGCTTTGTGCACACTCCCATGCAGCATAACAGTATTTCTCGTGTCTTCAAGTGCCGTGTGAGTTTGTACAAGGAAACTAGTTTATCCCAGAACAGAAATAGTGAATCGGAATCTACGTTACCTACAAACCTGATTTCAGGGAGGCACTGTTTGTTGCAAAATTTCTGAAAATTGAGCAGATTCCAAGTGAAAAGTATTTTCAAGATGTAACAAGTGCATCTGTGATTCTTCTCTAGGGATAAAAGATTCACCATCATGGAATGGAGATGAGGATTGATCCATTTGTTCAAGCTGCTCTTGCAGGATGATGGATCTTCTTTATCATCATCATCATCTGAAGCTTTAAGGAACTGAAGAAGCCACTTTAATGTTGCAATACGAACTTCATATGATGCATCTGACAAGGACCGAATCAACCTATCCTGGAAACTGGAAATAGCGCTACTTGTTTCCAATATGTGGTTTAAACCAGATGCAGGGGGAATGTGTGTCCGCAAGACACGCATATCTTCTTTATCAATGTCTTTTGATGTTTGAAAAACACAGTTGAAATATGAAGTTGCTGCCTGTTTTCGACATTCTGCTGTTGTTGGATCATAATAGGGTAACCCATAGGAAACTTCTGCATCTAAGCATTCTGAAGATAACTCCCAAAGAAGCTTGCAGATGGCATCAAAACTTTTGCTTGTGGGGCATGATCTTGCAATACTGAGCATGATATCAAGCACCCTTAAGAAACTGCTGTTGAGCGTTGAACACGGGCACAATTTGGGGCTGCCGATCCAAGAGCGTGTGACAAGAACTTGGATCAAGTCGTCTAGAATCTGGTCTTTCTTAGAGAAATCAGCTAAATCTCTGCAATTGATATCTAGAAGAGAGATCAACTGTAATAGCAAACCATGAATCATATTTGAAGAATACTTGGTTCCAGAGTTGCTAGCGGTCATCTTGTTCTCAATAGAAGGCAGCTCATCGACGATATTCAGCAGGATGACTAGAAGTCTCTCATTGGATATTAGACCCGTTAAAGCTCTTGATGCAAGAACACGAACTCGAAGGTTGCTTTGAGTTGAGCACCTTCTGATGAATGGCATGAATAAAAAAGGGTCCAACCCATCTCCGATTTCACTTGCAATTGTCGAAGGCTTGAGCCTGGACAAGAGAATTAACATGGGACACAAGCTTGGATGCACAGCATTGGCCAGGGTAGATCCCATATGTTCTGGTGACCCATCTGTTAGCAACTCCGTGGCAATTTTCAGTTCACTATGCAAGAAAGGATGCAATAACGGGTACCTTCATAAAAGAAAACCGGTTAACGTTTTTTCTACAATTTCAATAATCATAAATAAGAAAAGCACCGAAAGATGCATAAACAAACCAAACAAACACAGTTTATCCCACCCGAAAAGGGGAGGGTGGGAAGGCAGACCTGACCGGGTCCTACCTCAAGAGTAAAGCCTCTATTTCCGTGAATCTCGGCTTGTGCAAAGTGCGCGAAAAGGATAAAACTTGCTAAAAAAGAACATAACTTAAAAAAAGAAAGGTAGTACAAGAATGTGAAAACATGTTAGGAGTATGCACCAACACACAAACAGACAGGCAAACAACAGATAAAACATACAAACAAAAGCAGGTACAAGAAAAACATAGCCGAGGTAGGAATGACACTGAACAATGCATCTTTGCTTTAAAAACTTTGGAATACCTATGGAAAAATTCAATCCCAGTCAATGCACGCCTGGCAGATTCTCGTTTATGTACGTTAAGGAATCCAACCATCCGACGGACTAAAGCTGTGTATGCAAGACAGGCACTGTTTCGGATTTCCCAGTATGATGAGGAAAAAGAGCGTATAGATATTATCATAGCCTCCGCAGAGAACCCAGAAGTATCCGTTGCAAGGTTGGTATCATTGAATGCTGCTCTAAGGACATTAAATGCATGTACAGTGGGAATAACACCCTCATCTCGAATCTTTGAATTCACTCTACTACCATCCATTTCAATTTCCTGTTTCATAGCCACTTGGCTGGAATTTGTTGAAAGAGAAGTGGATGAATCCTTGCCCAAGGTTTTTGGTTTATTTTGATCATTCATCGATCTGTTGGCTACATCTATTAGCCACCGTATTGCCCTCGGGAGGAGTCTCTTTGGTGTGCCTTCTGGTTCTGATAGAAAAAAAGCAATGAATGCAGCAGGAATACCTGCACTTCTCCTCAGCAAGTCATCCACTGTTTGTCCTTTGGCCACTGTTCTTTCCATAAGTTGTTCCATCCAAGATTCAGTTAACTTGCCAAGTCTGGTAAATTAAAGACAACGTTAACAGTGGAAGTACATATATTTGTAAACCGTTTATATATTGTTATTCCTAGAAATTTTAAATTCCGGACAAGGGGCTGTAAGCTGTTTACTAATTGTCAACCACCTCTTACTGGGTAAGAGACGCTTACCCGGTAAGAGGAGGGGTAGTTTACCATATAATCTGACCAACAAATGATGCTGGCTCGGTAAGGAAGGAAAGGCTCTCTTACTCGGTCAATGCTTCCCTAGACCGAACCTCTTACCGATAAACACTCTTACCCGCTTAGCGCTTCCACAATTTGTGTTGGTAAACGACCCCTAAGTTTTCCAATTTCATGGACAAGTGCACCTGTTTAAGTGTGCAAATGGAAGTCCAAAAAGACACTAAATAATAGAAACATACCTTGGATTGTCTGAGCAAAGTAACCGATTGCATAGAGCAGTAAACCCTGCCCTCGTCTTATCAATTGCACCATTATGCTTCATTTTCATGAGGACTTCCAGGAAGTGATTCCCAATAGTCTCTAGTTGTTTGAAGTCAAGCACAACATCGTCGTTCATCCCTATATCACCATGAGGGTCCGATAACGGGTCAAATTCCCTTGATATATCTGATGTTGGCAAAGGAATTTTCCTTATAATAGTTCCCAGAAGAAGACTCACCTGGGATGGCAGAATAACGAGCTTTGCAATTAATTATCTAGGGACAGATTCAGTGAAAATGCATGATATCATGAATTATGATAATGCATGATATTCATGATTATTCAGGGTTATTCATCATGAATAATACATGAAATCTCAAAATATTTATGGTTCTCATTTGAACTTTCCGCTAAGTGTCAATTATGAAAGTATAATGAACATCAAATACCAACACAAATAAAACATAGCAAATACCTCTTTCATCGCAAGCCAGCAGCCAACCATAATAACCTGATCAGATGGTCCAACATCCTGCACCAATTTTGAACCTGTTGTTTCTTTTTCTGATGCAGGCACAGGAACATCCAAGTCAACAGTAGCTTCCCATATGTCAGAATCATCGTTCACAAGGTCCTCCATATCCTCAGGTAAATGCCATGCATCAGCGGAGACCACAGAAAGTGCCATTGAAGTTATTCTCATAACTAACTCGAGTAGTTTCTCCAGTGCATGCCTCATACCAGAAATATTGCTCAACACTAAGTTGGAATTCCAATCCATTTCCTCGAAAGTATAACGAAGTGTAAGCAACACACCATGAACAAAGCTGTTCCTGCAAGCATCAGAAAGATCCTTTTCTCCCATTTCGACAGCAGAATGCAGCCAATCAATAAGTGATGTTACATATTCTACAACAGGGGAGCAAGTTTTATGGTCTCCATTCTCTAGTGTCAGCTGATGTGAATGAAAAGTAACAGCATTACACGATGGTTTGACAACCCAACCAAGGCCCAAAACATATTTACTAAAGATGAGCCGCATTGTTAAGGCTCCAGCGTCACTTTCTCTAACACGAGGACTACAAACTAATTTCTTAGCCCAGATAATTACTTCTTGTACCATTTCTGTGGTCGAGATTCCAGGAAGTGGGGTGGGAAAATGAAGCAGTATGCGGAAGGAATTCTCCCTCAGTCGATCCCAGCTGTCAACAATTGAACCTACTAGCAACAAAGTTGCTTCAGGTGATACAAACCTTGCATCATATGGAGTCATAAGCACAATTTGAGAAGCAGAATCTTGTTTGTCTTGCAAAGGAGGTACAATTGGCCAGGTATTGTTCATTATCAATATGACTTCCATTGCCATTATTTTCCTTTCATATGGAGCCGAAGGATAGCATGAGAAAAACAAAAAGCTACTCAGCCACTTCATAAAATGAAATAGATCCTCTGCTCTCTTGAAATTGGCACCTTTTTCTGCTCCTTTACATGGAAGAAATCCACCATCATTAACCGCAGAAGGTTGCCAGCCTCCTTGTTTGATCTGTCGCTCCAAAGCAGTCCGAACCCGAGAAAAGAATTTTCTAAACAAGCTGGTCAACTTCATCTGAAAAGAGGTTGAAGAACACCTCATGTTCAAAGGCATTGCTTCTTTCATCATACTTAGCTCCAACGAGGATGGAAGACTGGCTGTCTTCGGGTTTAAAAACAGTGACTCTACTGCATCTGTGCGAAGCGACTCATCAACATGAGTCAACGCCAAAACTAGCCACTTTACAAGGACTTTCACCTTTACTCCTTTTACACAAACAAGGGCGTAATCGGCACTTGGTTCAGTCTGCAACTCCATCTCTTCAAACCTATCAACATCTCCTTCAATCAAAGCAAGAGAGCGAGAAACTTTGAGCAATGAAATTAGAACAGCCACCTTCTGTTCAACTCTGAGATTCATGTTTGCACCATGAACTTCTGGAAAAGCAAGCGTGGTGTCTTCTCCAACAGGACCAACATCGATATAAGCAAGCATTGGAAATATGCTCTCCACATCCACATCAAGTATCACCGGAAAAGCATATGTGTTCAAATTTGACCGTAGCTTTGAATTTCCTGAAGCAAGTCCATGCATAAATGGAGGCAAGCAAACTTTTCTATAATTTGTATAACCACTTTCCACTCCATCGCTACTCCAGAACTCATCACGCAAACATTCAAGAAAACACTTCAAGAAAGCGGTGGCAGCGCAGCATACATCATCATCAACGTACGCCCATGCTGTCTCAAACATCATATCAGGACTCATGTCTAAAATCGTTTTAGCTCCAATCCTCTTGGTGAGAGAAGCTAATGGGACATATCTACCCTTGCAACGTGCACCCAAACGAAGAAGATTGGATGCAATCTTCCTTAAAAACAACTGAATTCTCTCCTTACCATCTGTCGAAGGGAGACTAGACTGTATATCTAAAAAGATGTCGAAAATTAGATGTACTTGTTTGACAGTTTGACTTAAAGGATCCTCCAAGTTATTCCATACAATTCTCAATATCCGGGCACCTATGTCATCCGAAATGGGGTCATGATTCCTTGCTTCATCATTGTCAGGGTTAGTCATTATCAAAGTTTTTACCTGTTGCAGACAAATCTGCATCACAGTCAAAGCATGAAAATTGAAGTGACTATCGGTGGGGTTCTCACAATATTTGCACAATTCGGGCAAAATCCCGTCATAAAGTATTGTTTGAGCTGACATTTCACTCTCCTCACAAGCTTCATAACCACAAATACGATCGTTCAATACAATATAAGGAGTATTAAGTAGTGTTCTAGGGACAGCAGTAAGGATTCCTCTTATCAAACAGAGCCTACTAAGTGAAGAAAACCCGTGAATTTCCAAAAACAGATTCCCTTTGTATGGAATCTTCATGGTGTTATTGGAACTTAAAACAAATTTTTGATGAAAGATGCCTTCTATAATCGCCAATCCAAGCTCTTGAGGAGAGAGACAAACCTGCAGGGCTGCACAAAAGCTCACCCCTGCAGCCACATAACAATCCCTGGAAAATGCTTCTGATCTCAGAATGCTTAAAATAGTTGTCAAAATCATCTCCATGATATTCGAATCATGCATTCCATTCAAACTGATGAACTTCAAAGGACAACGCTGAAGCAAGTAATAGATACAAGATAAAGCCTCTTGACATTGTTCCATTACAATCGGAGATGGCCTACACCAATCGTTAGTCTCGAAAATCACACTGTTTAAACCAGAAACCACATCTAATCCCATCAAAACCGCACATTCCTCCACAACTTCCACCAAATAACCCAACTTCGGAGAACTCATCATCGATAAACCTACACGAGAAACACAAAACCTCTTCCTTTTCCCATCGCGATCACGATCGCGATCGACGTTAACATCAGCATACTCCTCGCATAGAGATCGAAAGCAATCACCGATAACAGACTGAAAATCTCGCGTTTTCGCAAGCACCGAAACCAGAGTCCGGTGTAACGGAACGGAATTTTCGAGGAAGATAATCTCGAGATAGAATCTGGAAGCTTGAGAAACGACGATTTCGTTTCCGTTTTTAAGCAATTCAGTGAAAGCGGCGGCGATCTTCTTAGCGTGATTGAGTTGCGCGTAAGTCGAATTGAGAGAGACGAGTTCATTGAGCTGCGTATAGAACACGCGAGCAGATACGTCATGATCTTGAGAAGATGAAACCGAATTGATGAAGTTATCTAGGGTTTGTTTGTAGTATTGAGGGAAGAAGATGGCGCTGTAAGTGTAACGGTGGCGATGCTGTAAAGCTCGCCATTTCGAAGACATGATTGGAAGAAGAAGAAGAAGTAGCAGTAGTAGTAGTAGCGCAAGCTTAAAATGATGCAAACGTCAGCAATGGCGGAATGAAAAGTGTGAAAGTCACCGGCGGTCTTCTCCACTCTCCCGGCGGCGTAGAGAGAGAAAGAGAGAGAGAGGCGGCGTCGTTTTTGCAATGAAAGATAAGGGCGGGGATTTAAGAATTTTTAGGGTAATCTTTTTACAAAATTTTACATGCCAAGTTGCCAAATATGAAAATTAAATGAATTTCATATTTCTTATTTAAGCAAAAAGGTTGATTACGAGTAATTTCGACCGGTTTTACTAGGAACTCGTCTTTTTTTTTTATTTGGAATAGTGAAGAGTGTCTTAGGTTATGTCTAGACTAATCTCTTGACAAATTATGACTGTAAGACATCAGTCCTGATTAAATCTCAGTGGCTATAATTGTTGTGTACATCTGGATTCGAACCTGGATAAATGGGATATTTCACCATATCCCAGGTCCTTAACCAGTATGTCACAACCCTTGTGTTTACTAAGAACTCGTCTTGTAGGCATGGCAACAGAACAGGATAATGTGGGGAATGCAATCTCCAACCCTGGTCCTGGTTCCACTATCTCATTCCCGCCTCAGGCCCTGGTCCCCGATGGGTACGAGGAATCGAATTTTCAACCTGATTTTTGTTGGGCCTATCCCCAATCCACCCCTAGTTTATCCCTGGTTTAATAATAATGGTTTAAGAAAATGGTCAAAATTGGTTGAAAAATATAATATATTATCTAACACATATTAAAAATATATAATTTTGATTAATATATAAATACTATGAAGGGCCGGGTTGGGGACTACATTACCCGAGCTTGGTTTTCAACATGTAGGGGATCCTCAGCCTAGGACCTGGTATCCCGTTTTATAGGGAATATTGGTCCTCGAACGGGGGAGTGAATCGGGTTCCCCAATAGAGTAGGGCAAATCATCATGCCCATCATCTCCTAGGAACCACATGTGATAAGACATTTTAGAGTTAACTCAACGACTAAGTCCAACAAAAGGGTTAAAGTCTTATTCCTGTAGGATTTGAAATTTAACTTGTTGTGTCTTTCATCAAAGTCAGCTCCGCCCCTAAACATAGAAGATTAAATACATTAATATATGCATCTCGTATATTTTTTGTTTGATAACCAGTAGATTTTAACTACTTAGGAAGTGGATATCAAGTTATATTGTATTTTTTAACCATGTGGAAAATGACACACTAAAATCACTAGTAATTGAATATTTATTACATTAATTAAGAAAATAAATCATTGTTACACTAAATATTATGGCAATTTGTGTTACATTTTGCTGCATACTTCTACATATGTGCGTATGTCATTGTTTGAGCAGTTTATATCGTAAAAAGGTTATATCTTTAAAAGCGAACACATGATTTTAATCCGTTTAAATCACAAAATACCGATAAACTAGTTCAAACCAAACATTTGAATTGGTCTTGGCCAGTTCAATGAAACCAACCAAAACTAGTTGGGTTATTTTGAAATTTGAAGCAAACGTTGATGAAACCAAATCGGAGGTTTAGGTTTCAAGAAAAAAAGGGCAAGATATTCGAACTCTTTTCTTTTTATTAAATATGGGTGTCTGTATCAGCTTGTATGCACATCGACTAATATTAAGAGTCCTGGAGAACAATTGGAGTTGAAGGGAATGAAAAAAAAAATATTTTTTCATATTGGTATCTTTGAAGACGGGTTTCGTATAATACAAGTTGGAGTTATCGGTAATCACTTTGCCGAAATAACCCATAAAATGATAAAAATGTAAGAGGGAAAGTGCACCACCTTATTACACTACAGGTTATTGTAGAAATAACCCCTAATGGTTTGTTAAAAATTACGAATTTCATCCTTGTAATTTTGAAATTGTTGTTTTCTTTCTTATGGTTTGCAATTCATTTATATTATCATCCCTAAGGTTAAGTACTACATTTAAGTATGAGGACTAAAATATAAATGAATTATAAATCATAGGAACGGAAAAAACTAAAAAATGTAAATCATAAAAACAAAAACAGTGATGAATTATAAACCATGTGGGTATAAAAATCGTAATTTCAAAATCACATGTATGAAACTATAAATTTTCAACAAACAACAAGGACTGAAAACATAATTTACTCTAAGCTTAATTCATAACCTTGCATAAGGCTCCCTAGAGTATCTTGAACATATTTTTTAAAATGGAGAAAATAAAGATTTTAGGGATTGTGGGAAAAAAATTTGTTTGAACAAATTTTTTAAAACTTTCCGCAAAATAGAGAAAGTATGAGAGAGATTGCGAAGTTCTCATGATATGTATAATTCTCAAAAAATGATTACCATGGGATTGTTCTTAATATATTGGGCATCTCACTTTTCCATGCAACCGAACAACCGTAGTGGCTTCCAGCAGTGATAGCTGAACTAACCAGATGGGCCACTATAATCTTTTGCTTATCGGGTGGTGGCAAACAATGTTGCTTGCGTTGCGGGAGATGCCCGCTCGTAGGGCCTGACCTGCTGGATCAATGGGATCCCAATCTCGATTTCCTAGGTATACTTGCCCTATTGCAATGTAGCTCCGTAAAAACCACAAATAGAAAGACGTGAAATATTAGCATCATATTCTCATAAATAAGAAACTTTAAAATTTAAGTGTTTATGGTAGAATAATAATATATTATTAAATGTATGGAATATTTTAATATTGTAATTAATGTTGTTATCTTCAAAATAGACAATGTATTGGAGTTGAATGTGAATTTTGATTATCTATTTTGAAAATCTATTGGAGATGCTCTTAAACCATCCATTGCAGTAATATCATCTTGTTGTCATATATAAGACTATTTATTGAAAGCATTTGGATTTAATCTGCAATTCTGCACTACAACAAAATTAGTTTTATAGGATGCTTAAAATGTCTAAACATCCTAGTAAAATATTTTATGTGACATAAGTTTATAAAACCAAACCGCCAAATATTTTACCTAATTTCTAAAGTGTTACAATAGGGTTATAAGACGTTTTTAGGCGTTCTAACAAGTTTTTTAGAACGTTTTTAAAATAAAGTGTTCTATTAGGTATTTTATACGACACTATTTGAAAAGTGTCTTATAACACTTGATGCGAACAAACATATTTTATTAACAAACAAACATGAACATACAAAATTTTGTTTGTTTACCATTTATGTTTGTTCAATTAAGCTAAATGAACACGAACACGAACATGAACAAGTCTCTATTCGTGTTTGTTTGGTTCGTTTACAACTTATAACCCTACGTCTATATATGAAGTAGAATAACTTACCATTTTTGTCCCTATGTTTTGATGTTTTTAACGAATTTTGTCCCTATTTTGAAAACTTAATAATATGGGTCTTTATGATTGCATTTTTTAATGATCTGGGTCCCAAATACAACCACAAGAACTCTAAATCGTTAAAAAAACACAACTATAAAAACCTAACTTGTTGGGGAAAAAAACAACCCTACAAATATATTTCTTTAGGTTTTCAAAATGAAAACAGGATCCGTTAAAAACATCAAGTACATGTTTGGATGGACATAAACTAGTTTTTTGATAAGCTACTTGAAGTAGCTTATGAGGAGCTTTTTGTGATTATTTCAATTATGTTCTCATTAATATTCATTATTATACATCAACTATTAATTATAAATAAATATTAATTATTAAAATTTATTATTATTAATTAATAAATATTAATTAATATTATCCATAAATTATAACATAAATTTTAATTATACATTGATATTAATTTTTAATTATTTAGAATTATTGATAATTATATCAAAATTTTTTAATATTGATCAATATATATTAGTTATCAATTATTATTATTTTTGTAATTATTACTTAGTTATTTTTTCCATGTTATATGTAATGGTTATTTAAAATCATAAGTTAATGTAGATTTTTTATTTTAAATTTGGTTTAAAATTCAAAATTTATAATATATATAATAATAAATTTTAAATTATTTTAATTAACATATTATATTATTTACTACCTTATTTTTATTAATTAATATATTACGTTACTATAAATTTGTTTTAATTATATTATTAAATATTATAATTAATTATTTTTTTTTATATGTTCTTTTTTGTAATTTTACATGTTTATAAGCTAGTTTTTGTCAAACATGATTTTTTTCATCAGCTAACTTATGAGTCATCAGATAGCTTATCAACTAGTTTGTCAAAGATACCCTAAATAAATATATTTCACTTTTATGATTTATGGGACTGAGATTTTTAGGATGCATGAAAAGCTTTCACGGCACTTGTTGTGCCACGGGCTCCTATAATTTAATATTTTAAATTTGTTTCGAACTTTCGATTATAATATGATGACGTCATCACATCAATGGCAACCACCATTCTTTGCAAGGTGTAAGCTGGTGCACCATATTATGGTGGGTTGGCCCAATCACACAAAACCACGTGGGAGTTGTAATCAAAAATCGCAATAACCTCCACTAACTAATTTAAATTAATATTAATCGACATCCATTAGATCTTTTCTTGTGATTTTGTAGTATGCCACTTAATATGAGGGGATGTTTACCAAAATTCTTATTGGAAAAGTGTTTATCGAAAAAGATATTATCCTCACTTATCTTATCATATAATATTTTGATGTCGTTTGTTTTTTAAGAGATTTAAATTCTGAAGTCTTAATTTAGTTATAATTAATAAGAGGTTGTGTGTAAAAAGGTCTGAACGATTCAGACTTAAGAGACATTAAGAGATTTTTTTTAAAAAAACAAACAACCCCTTTAAATACAGGACTCAACATGAAACGAAATTCAAATTACAAAAACATCAAATGGACTTATTTCAAAATAGGGATCATATTCAAATTATGGTTTATTCATATTTATTAAATAAAATTATGTCGATTAATTGTTGGCCAAGTGGCACATGCAACGTGGCTGAAGACGAGCCGAAAGCCAACATTTCCCAATTCCACACGTCCCATATGTCATTTTACGGGTTCAAACCGACACGTGTCCTTCTCCCAATGCTCCCACACAGAGCCCCCCACCCCTCCTATATATACACAATCCGTCGTCGTTTCAGATCGGCGTCACACCTTCAACCTTCAGCTCCATTACGTGGCTCAATTCGCCATCATTTACTCGGCTCCAGAATCATACCTACAAGCTAATCGCCATGATCGCCGCCGTGAAGCAATCACGAGATTTCCTACAAAACAACGATCGGAAAACGCCGATGTTGAAGGCGTTTGAAGAATTCGAGACGGATCGGGAGAGTTACGGATCATCATCGTCGGAAGATGTGGAAAATTACTCTCCGAAATCGGTGGTATCGAAGGTCAGGAAATGGCCGATGCCGGCGGTGGCGGTGAAGGACATTCGCCGTTGTGTTGTTCATAGCCAGATCGTGAGAATTAGATCGGAGGATTCGCATCTCGGAGAAGATATCGGCGAGTGTTTAATCGCTAAGGTTTATGGCGCTGGTTATGATCTCGTGGATGATATGATCTTCTCCAGATCAGCTTCGCCTCTTAGCGGCAAAGCTTCGCCTAAGTGAACATGTTCGTTTTTCTTCATTCTTCTTAGTATAATCACCTATATGTATATATTTCTGTATATATATGATATATGTATGCGCATCTAGATGTGTATATATGTTTTTGCTGAAAAGGATTTCGATATTCAAATTTCAAAGTGAGTTCCGATTACAGATTCACAGAAAATATGTTTTCCATATCTTTCAACGGAATTTTCAGCATTTGGTAGTGAATTTCGGACAATCGTTAGAGGATTTTTAGGCTATTTCATACTTTTACAAAATGTTTACACATATTCCAGAATTCAGGCCTCATGATTCAGATTCACTTTTGAAAAACTGCCAACGATGGCGATTGATTAATTTCATAGCTCCTTTTCTTAATTCAAGCACAACAGGGGTGTAAACTAGTTGAATAGCAGGTTATTCGAGCTCGGCTCAGGCTCGAGATCGACTTGATTAACTTTTTCAAAGTCAGATTCGAGTTCGAATAGTTTTTCAATGTTTGAGCTCAAGGTCGATGCTCGAGCTAGAACTTGAGATTTAACTCGTTTATTTACTCTAGCTCGATGATTTTTATATTTATATATTATAATTTGTAAACATATAAATATGTTTAACTCGAAAAAGTGTATGTTCAAATGTCTTGACTCGACTAGTACGGTTTAATAGAACAAGTCGAGTTGAACATTGGTGTTATGAAGCTCGACTCTTTAAGTTAAACGATTATTTTATGTCCGAGATCGACTCGAGCTCGAGGATTATAAGGCTCGAGCTTGAGTAGCTCGTTAAGAGCTCTACTCGTTTACACCCCTTGGTGGAGATCATGAATTTAATTAAAATCTTGTTATATTCCAAAGGGACTGTTTTGTTAGTTTTCTATTAATTCTGTATGGATAACGGTGTGCATTAATCTGTCTGTATAGATCGGGATGTTGGATTAATCCATCTCTATAGACGGGAAGATTTTTGTTTGAGAGAGTTTTTTTTATACAGGGAAGAACAGTGTTTTTTTTTATAGGGAGTGCATATTCAGGAAAAAAAAAACTTGACAATCTGCATAGGGGACCCCTAGATAAACCACTTTCTATATTATTAAGTCACTATCAAACAGTCACATATAACTGAATGAATAAGCCAAATCCTCTCTCGCTTCCGAGAACTCTCCCTCCTCCATCCCCTCACCGACATACCAATGCACGAACGCCCTCTTGGCGTACATGAGATCGAACTTATGATCGATTCTCGAGAACACCTTGGCAACGCTAGTCGAGTTGGAAATCATACACACCGCCCTTTGAACCTTGGCCAGATCGCCACCAGGAACCACCGTAGGCGGTTGGTAGTTGATCCCGCACTTGAACCCGGTCGGGCACCAATTGACGAACTGAATCGTCCTCTTGGTCTTGATGGTGGCGACGGCCGCGTTCACGTCCTTCGGAATCACATCACCTTTGTACATCAAACAACAAGCCATGTATTTCCCATGATCTCGGCTACGGATAACTGTTCGTGGTAAGCCTTCTCTGCGGAAATCACGGGTGCGTACGAAGAAAGCATGAAATGGATTCGTGGGTACGGCACCAGATTGGTCTGAAACTCCGTCACGTCCACGTTCAAAGCCCCGTCGAACCGGAGTGATGCCGTTAGAGAAGAAATAACCTGTAAAACCAAATTGGTTAAGCTCCAACCGGGTAAAAAGTTCTTTCTGAGTAAGCATTGACTAAGGATGGTTGTACCAACTGATCGAAAGACTGACCAAGGGCCTGTTTGTTAACAGCTTAATGAGCTTAACGAGACTCACAACTTATTCTGACTGTGTGGTAGTGGCTTAATGATATAGAAAGTGACTTATTTAGTACGCTTCTAGGGGGAGCTTTATAGCCAAGTTTTTTTCTAAACATGCCCCTCCAATCAAAAAACATGTTCATTCCATTTATGAGAAAAAAACTCCTAAACAAAAACCCTCCCAATCTATATATACATATTAATCCATACGGTCAGCTTTATTCATACAGGACTTAATGGAAAACCAACCAAACAGCCCCCAAGTTAGAAAACAACCCCTTCCTTACAAAAGTTGACCAAAATAGCTGATCTGCACAACCAACTTCATTTTTTAGCCACTTTTTCGATTGAATTCTCATTTTAGCCAAAATTTACGCAAAATTTTAAAAAAAAAATCCGTGTAAAGATTCAAATTTTTGCGTTAAGAATCCTCATGGAATTTTTTTCCTTCATTTTTTTTCCAAAAATCAAATTTCTGCGTAAAGATCGGCTATTTTGGGAAGAAACTCTGAAAAGCAGTTAAAAAGTGAATTTGGTTGATGAGATTGACTATTTTCGTCGATATCCATTTACCGAGTGTTGGTAAATAGCATCCTTTTATTACTGAAAACACTTTCAATTTCATTTTCACACAGGACTTTCATCGAATACCTGAGATACAAGTCTGTTGAGATTGGTGTATGTAGGTCTCTCGATATCATGCGACTTACGACAGATATCGTAAATCGCTTCGTTATCGAGAAGCACCGAGACGTCGGTGTGCTCCAGAAGAGAATGCGTCGAGAGGACCGAGTTATAAGGCTCGACCACCGACGTCGAGACCTGTGTGGCGAAGGGTAAACCGTGAAACCGAGCTTAGATTTCTTGCCGTAATCTACAGACAGTCTCTCGAGAAGCAGAGACCCAAGACCCGATCCGGTTCCACCTCCTACGGCATGAAACACCAAGAACCCTTGTAGCCCGGTGCAGTTATCCGCAAGCTTTCGGATTCGGTTCAAACACAAGTCCACAATCTCCTTGCCAACTGTTCGATAAAATGCCACAAATAATCAGATCTACATTTCCCTATTCCAAACTCGAGAAAATGCTTATTCGCAAAAATAGCCACATTTCGACATGACAAAACATAAAAATAATCACGCTATTCAAGGTCACCGGGGATTAATCGGTGTCGGTGCTCGTAAGTTGATCCAGATACCCACAGTTACCAAAAAAAATCTACAAATAACCAACTTTTTACATACTATATAGTAGCCACCGTTACGCAATCTTTTCTCGGAATACCTCTTTTGTCACGTCTTTTATGACCATAGCGCAAAAAAAAATCCTAAATTTGTGAGAAAAAAAAAAGAAGAACAAATTAGGGTTTTGCGGAACCATTTTGCTGAAGAAAACGAGTTTTAGGAGTAATTTTCTGTAAGAGCAACTCTAATCGTAAGTTAAAATAGCGTTTTCGCCGGTCTTTGAACTAGAACTCCAACCGGCCGGCAAAAAGATCTTGATTTTGTCAGAGACGGGTGGTTGAAACGGCATAAATGTCGTGCGCTTAGAGATAGGCGATTTTTGGTGTCCATGACCCCACCAATTTGCAGTTCTTTTTGGTATTAGGGTTGAAGTTGTTATAAGGGGCAAAAAAAACGTAAAATGGTGGACAAAAGTGGGTATTGTGAAAATAATCTACGAAACTGGTGGCTATTTTGTGCTAAAACGGTTCCGACCAGCCTACATGCACCCACAATTTTATGTTAATTTGTGAATCGGGTGGCTATTTTGTGCTAATTAACAAAAAAAATTGTTAGTTTGAAATATATCATCTCCAAATGTAGCTATTTTCTTTTATAAATATCTCCTTAAAATAAGTCATTTTTTCATACACATTACTAAACTTGTATAATGACCTCTAGCAAAGTTATTAGCAACATCTTCTTTGCCACTAATGAGTTGTTCAGGGTGAAACAGTTGCCGATAAGTACCGGTCCGAACCTCGTCGATAACGGTCGGTTCCAAGTCTACAAACACCGCCCACGGAACGTGTTTTCCGGCACCGGTTTCTCAGAAAAACGTATTGAAGGCATCGTCACCGCCGCCGACCGGCCGACGGTTTTGTCACCCGGCATTTGTCCATCGGGTTGTAAAATTACATAATTTAACATCCAATGATTCAAATCCGATAAATAAAAAATTGACGGAAATTGTCCAAAATCGCCAATTTGACCCCGTTTTCACTTTTTATAGCCATTTTTCCAACCTGTTGACTAAAACACGTGATGTGTAACCCATTTTTTTCAATATAATATTTAAAAAAAATAATTAGACATTAGACATGTTGAGCAAGTGCTATTTCCTTAATATCTACTTGAAAATAGCCAATTTGAACCTATTGACCAAAATAGCCGGAGATTGTGCAAGTGACACTTACGCAACCTGCATAACCCACTTTTTCAATATCATATTCGAAAAAGTAGACAAACCAAAAGGTAAACATTACGCAAGTAGCACTTACAACTTATGGTATGTCTAATTTTTTCTTAATATTATATTGCAAAAGTAGATTACGCGAATTACGTAAGTGACACCAAGGGATGTTAACGAGCCGAGTCGAGTTGAATAGTAAGTTATTTGAGTTCGACTCGAAAAAATAATATCAGGCTCGACATCGAGATCGGATATTTTTTCAATGTTTGAGCTCGAACTCGATGGGAATCGTTGTGTGGAAGAACCGGAGTCGATTTTAGAATCGAAAGTGAAGAAGCTGAGGCATAAAGACGTGGTTATGGTGAAAGTGCAATGGAAGCACCATCGGGGTGCTAACATTACTTGGGAATCGGAAGATGACATGAAGAAGCGTTATCCTCACTTGTTTGTTTAAGGTAAGATTTCGGGGACGAAATCCCAATTAGGTGGGGGGGATTGTAACACCCGTAAACTATTAAGGTAAGTATTTTGTCTCCTTTAATGCCTTAATTTCGTTGTGTGTGTGTATATGTGTCTTTGAGTGCATTTTAGGATCTTCGACTATGTTAGAATGTCACATATCGATTTACTACCTCTAATCATCCAAACCTTGTGCTCGTTATCATTTTCGACTAAGTTTTCGGGCCGAGTTGAGAGGCCGGCGATTGTGCCAGCGATTGTGCCTTGGCACCATCGCGGAGGGCACTATCGCCCGGATGGTACCGCGGGCTGGATTGTCCAAGCGATTGTGCCTCGCGATAGTGCCCTGGCACTATCGCCAGGGGCACTATCGCCCAAAGTGTACCGAGAGCGGGGGGAGACTCGCGATTGTGACCGCGATAGTGCCCGGGGCACTATCGCCGGGCACTATCGCCCGCGTGGCCAGTATTCTGTTTTATAGGAGTTAATGCCTCACTTCTCACTCATCACTTTACAAAAAACGGGAGCTCTCTCTCTTGGGCGATTTTTAAAGGGTTCAAACTCATACTCATTTAAATCTAGGGTTTGGGTTGTTGAGAGCATTAAGTGCTCATTCAAGCTTCTTTCAAGTGTCTCCATTGAAGTATCATTCAAGATCCTCATCTCCTTGCTTTCAAGTCTCTTCATCTTCAAAAGCTAGGGTTTCATCTTTTCTAGGTTTTGGTCAAAAAACCTAGATAGTGAGTTTACTAACCTTTGTTAAAACTAGATACACATCATATGCTTCTATTGTTGTTATTTGACTCCATATGTTCAAGTATTTGGGTTTAGCTATGAAGAAATGTTAGGAAGGTGATTATGTGGAAAATGCCATGATTTACTTTGTTGGTTGGAATGATTTGGGATATATGTGGTATAGTAGATGATAAACTCTACTTGGAATGCATTTTAGTGATTGAATATTTAAACATTGATTATGTTGGAATTTGAGTCTCATATTGGATTTATGCATTATGATGGTATTATCGTACCCATGGTTGGTATCGAAATGTTTTGGTTGGAATATATGCCGCAAGACCTCCTATATGATATGTTGGACGAACCAAGTCAGTAGACACTAGGAGGATGTAGTCTTGGGCGCCACTGTGATGGTATGTGCCTAGACCTCCGCCATTCGGGGTAATGCCATGGTTGTAGTCCTCGGGTGTGCCGGGCCTTTCGGGTGTCCTTGTTATAGGGCATCAAGGTATATCGACTCTTTGGGTGGAACTTGATTGGTACTATAGGTCTCCCCTATTGACTCCACAATTGTTGAACTATGGTTAACTGCTGATAAGAACTGTAACTGTACATGCATGATTATAATTGTTCAACTCGCTAGGCTTTTTGGCCTAACACTTGTTTTGGTGTCGATGTGTATCTCAGGTTCTAGCGGCGCCGGTTCTAAGCAAGTGTAGTTGCCTTGGGGTGAGAGCTTGGGGATTTTTGCACATGGACGCATTATGCTTTTGGATATAGATCGTTCGGGTCCATAGATGACAACCCTTTTTGTAATCTCTTTTCTAGTTGTAGAAATTAGATTAGTTGGTTGTTGTTTATTGCCCGTTAAATTACAAATTGTGATTAAACAGGTTATTCATTTATGTTCCCCACTTTTGGGAGGCTCTTGCTATGGCAATTTTTAGTATACCTCATGTCCGATTTTCGGATTTTTGTTATCCCTATTTTTGGGGTGTTACAAATTTGACCCCGTTTTCACTTTTTATAGCCATTTTTCCAACCTGTTGACTAAAACACGTGATGTGTAACCCATTTTTTTCAATATAATATTTTAAAAAAAATAATTAGACATTAGACATGTTGAGCAAGTGCTATTTCCTTAATATCTACTTGAAAATAGCCAATTTGAACCTATTGACCAAAATAGCCGGAGATTGTGCAAGTGACACTTACGCAACCTGCATAACCCACTTTTTCAATATCATATTCGAAAAAGTAGACAAACCAAAAGGTAAACATTACGCAAGTAGCACTTACAACTTATGGTATGTCTAATTTTTTCTTAATATTATATTGCAAAAGTAGATTACGCGAATTACGTAAGTGACACCAAGGGATGTTAACGAGCCGAGTCGAGTTGAATAGTAAGTTATTTGAGTTCGACTCGAAAAAATAATATCAGGCTCGAGATCGAGATCGGATATTTTTTCAATGTTTGAGCTCGAACTCGATGCTCGTTTATGAGCTCGAATTCGAGATCGATTAACTCGTTTATTTACCCACACTCAGTGAATTTTGTATTTTGATTATATAATTTGTAAATATCTAAATATGTGTGGCTCGAAAAAGTGTATGCACGAATGACTTGACTCGACTCGACTTGTAAAGTTTAGAGGGTGTTTGGGATTGCTTATTTAAATGACTTTCCTTATTTCATTTTGTCCCCGCATATAAGTTATTTCTAGTGTTTGGATTGGAGAAAAAAATGCTTATAACTTTTTGTCATTGCAGATAAGTTGTTTTTAATAAGTTAGTTCATACTGACTTATCAACTTATTTGATATTTTTTGGTTATTTTATATGTATAAATAATCCCAAAAAAAACCCTAAACAACAATATCCCAAACATCTTAAACAACAACTTATTAGCTTATTACGTTTTGGTACCAAAATAATCTAATTCAAACACTTTTTATAAAACTTCTTTTTGTCACCACATAAGTCGAGCTTTCGAATGAGTCGAGTTGAACATTGGTGTTATGGAGCTCGCATTAAGTTAAACGAGCTTCATTTTATGTTCGAGATCTACTCGAGCTCAATAACTATCAGGCTCGACTCGAGATAGATATACTTTGAGCTCGAGTAGCTCGTTAAAAGCTCGATTCATTTACACGACACTCACGTAATCTCCTGTTATTTCGGTCAATTTCCTGAAAATCGAAACTCGAGGTTGTGGAACGGTACGTGAAGGCCGTGTTCGAGACAATAAAGCTCCCAACACGAGTTTCCCACTTGGATTCCGGCTTGCCCGATATGAACCAAAATACACTCCCTCATTTTTTTTTCCGATCGGATGAGTTAACGATTAGCGGCGAAAAGAGTTTCGCCGGAAAAAATATGTTCGCCGGAAAAAGGTTCGCCGGAGACGTATACGAAGACGTCCGTCGGCTGCCGGAAAGAGATTTAAAAGGAAGAAGGAGAATGTGGGTGTTTTTATATTTAAAAACTAGGTTAAAAATTTGTTTTATTTGAATTTTTGAAATTTGAAAGAGAAGGCTAATGACACCCTATACTTTGCTAATGACACCCTTAAACCATCTCCAACAGGTTCTCCAAAAATTTTCAAAATGGAGAACCAAAAGTCAAAATCTCCAAAAAAAATTGTATCAATCTCTAACAGCTTCGCCATTTTGGAAATAAATCATTGATTATATTATTAAAATATTATATATATTTAATAAAATATTATTTCTCTCACATAAACAATCTATTTCAAATTTTCTCATTGGTGGGATATAATAAAAAATAATCTCTCTTAATAATCATTTTTTGGGATATCTCCAAATTTGGAGAAAATTACACTCTCTCATATTTTCTCCATTTTGGAGAAAGTTTTGGAGACGCTGTTGGAGCAAAAAATTACTCACAATTTTTATTTTCTCCATTTTGGAGAAGTTGTTGAAGATGGTCTTATAAATCATTTTCTTCTCACATACATCAACATCAAAACCTGCTTTTTACATTCTCAATGTATGAATTGACCTGATTTTGACATTAATAAAGGTGCCATTAGCATTGCCCTGAAAGTCCCTATGGTTTGTTTAAAGTTGATATTTTAGTCTCTTTGTTTTAGACGTGACAAAATTGACATAACACGCTAATCTGACACGAACTCGATACGAAATAAACGGGTTTGAGTAATACATTTCAGTCCGTTTAAGTAAACGGGTTGAGATGACATGACACCAAAATTAAACAGGTAATGTTGAGGTCAAATTTTTCAACTTAAAAATTACCCGAATAACCCATATATATAATAAGTTTTCATTTTATCTTTTTTACTAATTTACGATTTACCTTTTGGACGATTGGACTAGATAAATCATTAAATTGGCAGCCCAAAAATGAGTTAAACGGGTTGGCGAAATTTTGGATTTGTAATTTTTTGTGAATTTTCGTAATTTTTAATTTTATAAATGCTAAACGAGTTAAATGGGTTAGCAGGTCAAACAGATTAGTAGGTTTAATGGGTTAAGAGGATAAGCGGGTTAACTGGGTCATTTCGGTTTATGCGGGTTAAATCAGATCGTGTTTAGGTTGGGATTTTCTAACCTGTTTATTAAACGGGTCGTGTTCGGGTTAGGTACCCTCAACCCGTTTAACTTTGAACCCGACATGAAACACACGTTTACCAAGTCTACTGTGTTTTGAAATTACGACTTCATGTTTATTGTTTATAAGTTCTTTTTGTTTTCGTTATTTATAATTCTTTTTATTTATCTTTATGGTTTATAATTTTTTGTTGTTTTATTTCATCATACTAAAAGTGAGGAGTTATTAATAGGGATGAAAATAAGAATGAATTGCCAAAGATAGGAACGATTTTCGTAACCATGGGGATTAAAGTCGCGATTATTAACAAATTTTAGGGACGAAAAATGTAACTTTATTTGGAATTTTGAATTTGAACCGTTTGAAATTGGAACATTTTTATTATTGGGCCATCATGAAAGTTATTGGGCCGATTGTTTTATTGGACTCTTAGATATGGGTCCAATTTAAACATATTTATAAAAGAAAAAAAACACATGACTAGTTAGGGGTGCTCAAAAAACCGACCAACCCGATTAACCCAACCTGACCAGTCCGGGAAAATATCAACCCGAGGTAATCCAACATATAACCGATACAAAATTAGGACAACTCGAATCTATTGGGTTGATATTGGGTTAGGCTCAAAGTAACCCGACCAACCCGATAACCCAATAAACATTTTAGCGGCTTCTCTAAAATTATTTATATTTCCCTTTAATATGTATAAGTTACAAAAAAAATTCGGCAATAACGAGCAAGGGAACTCATAAGAGGATATTATTGGAAAGTTATATGTAATACTTAAATATTTGATGAACTCGTATATTCTTTTGAACGATGACTCGTATTTCAAAGAATTTTTTTCTTATTTTTATGTTTTCAATATTGTTTTTACTTTGTTTAAGCACAACCCGACCAAGCTGACCAAACCGACCAACCCGAACGGGTTGGGTTGGGTTGCATTTTTGTTTGGTTTGGGTTGGGTTGAAAATTCTCAAACCGCTAACATTGGGTTGGGTTGTTGAAATGTCTTCAATCCGATCAACCCAACCCGTGAGCACCCCTATGACTAGCTAGAGTAATAATTGTTCTAAAATGGAGAAAAATAGAGATTTTAGCTATGTTATTTTGCTCTAATAAATTGTTAAAAGGCCCATTTGTTAATATCTTGATGGGTTTATTGTGACTCGTAATTTATATAGTTAGTTATTACATGAATGTTTGATACTAGTTTAATGATATAGAAAATGACTTATTTACTATAACAACCCGAATCTAAAACAAAAAAGCAATCCAATTATTAAAGAAATCCTGCCAAAACGGCTTCAAACATAATATTTAGAAGCTTTTGCATCAAGACAACCTATTACAACTGAGATCTTTACTAAACCAAACAATCTATGGTAGTCTGCTACTCCCGCTCCCGATCAAGCCTTCTCTTTTCCCTTACTCGCACTACCTAACTCACGTCGACCTGAAAAGGTTTTTAAATTTTGAAAGAGCGAGGGTTAGACCAAAGGTCTAGTGAGATCACTCAAAACATATTGCTATCACAGTTATCAAAGATTATAATAAATCAATCCTTTCAGCTTGCAAACATAAACTGCGCATAAAACTCGCTTACGGCACACACTACCGTCACAAAAGTGACAGCGTGTCTGTCTCATACTGCCTTAGATGGGACACCCCCCATATAGCATAAACGGGACACACACCCGATATAAGTATAGGTGGGTGATAACCCTCATTTTTTAATGTTATTTGTTACTCTTTTCCTTCATTTTATTCACCTTTCTAGCCACTTTTGCTTCCATCTCTTTCCTTTGGTCTATAAAGTTTGCAAATATGATGAAAACACCAAAGGATGCGTTTTGTCAAAGAAAATCTCGTTTTTGTGGGACTGTGGGCACTGTCTGCCCTCCGAGGGCACCCGGGGATGCATGCGGTATTTATACGGCGTATTTATACTCGTATTCTGGAGGTATTGCAGTATTCAAGGCTGGAAAATATCTGATAAAAAGATGGTGGATGCTAGTTGGAAGATTCCTCAATCATTGTACTCTTTTGTCTAGTGGGTAATAACCCTTTAACTTGTGGGTATTACCCATTGGGTAAAAGCCTAACTTTTTAGTATAAATAGGATAGTTAGCTTAAGCATTCAATCACACCATCAACCTTCTCCAACTCTATTAACTCTCTCTTTGGAAGAGTTTTGGAACTAAGAAGGTTGTTTTTAATTTTAAGCATTTAGTTTCTTGTATTTTCGTTTCCGTCTGTAGCTAACCTTTAATTTTATGCAAGTAGTATAACAAGTATTTCCTTTCTTCCTTTACGTCTTTTGTTACTTCCAAGTCTTTTATTATTTCTTATGCTCTTTACTTTTATGCTCTTTATTTATATGCTTTTTATTATTATGCATTTTATTATTACGTCTTTTATTATTATGCATTTTATTATGAACTAACCATCTTTTGGGTAAGGGTGTGAGCCAACTTGAGACTAGTAGGCAACACTTGGGTGTGACCATCGTTACTAGCTCTTAAGCTTGGTCACTTAAGTCGAGACTTAAATTCAACGCTGATAAGCCGATCACTTTGAAGTGTTAATATTAGATCTAGACCTCGAGAGGGGTGGATTCGAAATACGACTTAAGGGATGCACAAATATTTGAGAGAGTATTTGATAATCACGTAGAGAAACGGGTTCTGCATGATTTATTACGGTTCACACGTCGGAGGAGATTTATATCACAAAGAGATTTGGGTGTAAATCTCCGCACCGGTAGAACTTGATTTTTATCAACATAATTAAATCGGTAAGATTAAGAGTTGGTAACGATGGACACTTTATGGGCATTTTGTAGGACCGGTCTTTAAAAATTCACTTTCGAGAGATCGGGATTTTTATAGACTTTTCGTACTACAAAAGGCCTAATCATTTGTTACTACGCCCATCTCAAGAAAAGCTTACACCCGTACCCATTCTTTAATTATAAATTTTATTCCGTACTCTTAGCATTAATCAACCATCAAACAAATATTTTTCTCACTCTCGAAACTTGTGCAAGAAGTTCATGAAAATCTTTGTTTCTCAGTAAGTCAGTCCCTGTGGATACAATACTCGGTACTTGTACCATTATATTACTTATAGCGATTCTAGTGAAAGTGTATACTTGTGCTCTCACTAGGTATTACTGTACCCCCGTTGTGCAGTACACGATAATCTGCTACCAAGTTTTTGGCGCCGTTGTCGGGGACTGGCACGATTTTTTATCCTGAGATCTTGATTTTCATTTGAGCCTGTGTCACTTGTTTCATTAAAAAAAAACAATTTTTCGTGTTGTATGCCACGGCTGCAACACGGAGAACTTGTACCTCTTGATCTCGAAATTGAAAAGACTTTTAAAAGAAGAAGAAGAGGTAGAGGAAATCAGTAAAATCCAGTTTTAAATCGAACCATGGCAGATGAGGGAGTTAACCCTCCACCACCTCCGCTTGTGGAAACAACGATTAAAATTGCTGATGATAAAGAAAGGGGAATACGGGACTATGCAACACCCGAATTTGATCAACTCAAGTCGGGTATTCTTAGGCCCCACATTACTGCGCAAAATTTTGAACCGAAACCGGTAATGTTTCAAATGATCCAAGCAATGGGTCAATTTGGAGGATTACCTTCGGAGGATCCGCACTCTCATTTAAAATCATTTTTAGAAATGACGGATCATTTTCTCATTCCCGGAGTTTCAGCGGAAGCCTTACGGCTGACACTCTTCTCTTATACATTAAGAGACAGAGCCAAAAATTGGCTAAATTCTCAGCCACCTCATTCAATTGACACTTGGACGAGTTTAGCTGAAAAGTTTTTGAAAAAATACTTTCCTCCCACCAGAAACGTGAAATTCAGAAATGAAATTTTAATGTTTAGACAAGAGGAAGATGAAGCAGTATCGGATGCATGTGAGAGATTCAAAGATTTAATTCGAAAATGCCCTCATCACGGAATCCCTCACTGCATCCAATTAGAAACATTTTATAATGGCCTTTTTAATGCTGCTAAAATCATCCTCGATGCCACGGCTGGTGGAGCTTTTACTGCAAAAACATACAATGAGGGGTATGAGATTTTGGAAAAAGTCGCCAATAATAACACTGATTGGTCGAACCCTCGTGCTGTAATTCCTAAAACTGCATCAAGAGTTCGTGAGGTTGATGCCATCACCGCTTTAAATGCACAAATTGTAGCTTTGACTAATTTGGTTAAAAACAATTTGAACATTAATGGAGAAAAAGGTCATGTGCAAACAGTAAATCAAGCTTTAATTGAAACGTGCAATTTTTGCGGTGAAAATCATCCTTTTGAGTGTTGTCCTGGTAACCCTGTTTCGGTAAACTATGTCGGAAATCAGTCTAGAAATAGTCCGTTTTCCCAAACATATAACCCGAATTGGAGAAATCATCCAAACTTCTCCTGGTCTGGAAATCAAGGACTTCAACCCCCCGGGGCAAGTCAAGTCCAAAACCGACCACCAAATCCCCCGGGATTTCATCAAGGGCCACCTCAGAATTATCAACATGGTCAGTCTTCACAGTCACATGCACCTAGATAACAAAATGCTTTGAATGGTAATGGTTCAATCGAATCGTTGCCTAAAGGTTTTATAAACCAAACCAATGCAACTCTGAGGGGTTTTGAAACCCAACTTGGACAGTTTGCTGTCGAGCTTAAGAACAGACCACAAGGGACTTTGCCTAGTGACACGGAAAATCCCAAAGGCATTCACAAGGAACATGTCAAGGCCATAAGTATTAGAGAGATTGAAAACATAAGTGAGTCTAGAGAAGTCGAGAAAACCTCTCCCGTACCAGTAGTGCAAGAGACTTCACATTTGTTTGATGCCTCGAACTTTCCAGACTTGTTCCCATCCTCTAGTGAAGCCCCAAAACCAGAGTCCGTGGCCCAAACTACAGGCCCAATTGTCCCAAGTTGTCCAGCACAGACTGCACCCACTCAAGAACCACTCATCTCATGCACTCCCGACAAAAGCAAATTTGTCCCGGATTTGAGAAACTTACCTTTCCCTGAAAGATTAAAAACCAAAAATGTTGATGAACAATTCAAAAAGTTTTTGGACGTTTTCAAACAACTTCACATTAACATTCCTTTGGTAGAGGCTCTCGAGCAAATGCCAAATTATGTTAAATTTTTAAAAGATATTCTCAACAAGAAACGAAGGCTGGGAGAATTTGAAACTGTCGCCTTGACCAAAGAATGTAGTGCACTTCTTACTTGCAAAATCCCTCCGAAACTAAAAGACCCGGGGAGTTTTACTATCCCGTGTACTATTGGGGGACAAGAAGTAGGACATGCTCTATGTGATTTGGGTGCAAGTATAAACCTCATGCCTTTGTCGGTTTTTAAGAAGTTAGGGATTGGTGAAGTCAGACCCACCACAGTCACCTTACAGCTTGCAGATAGGTCTTTGGCCTATCCGAAGGGTAAAATTGAAGATATTTTGGTGAAAGTCGATAAATTCATTTTTCCGGCTGATTTTCTAGTGTTGGACTATGAGGCGGATAAGGATGTCCCAATCATTTTGGGAAGATCATTTTTGGCAACTGGTAGAACCTTGATAGATGTGCAGAAGGGTGAGTTGACTATGAGAGTAAATGACCAACAAATCACTTTCAATGTTTTCAAATCCCTTAAGTTTAATGGTGAGATTGAAGATTGTTCCTACCTAAATGCCTTAGGTGATGATTTTGAGTTAGGTTTGATTGATTGCATTGGGGAAGATATTTCGGAAGAGGATTTGATAGAGGTTATAGATGCATTTGAGCAGTTGGACTTTAATGATAGACCAACCCAGGTTCCTTCTATAATCAAGGCTCCCGATCTAGAATTAAAACCACTTCCTAATCACCTTAAATACGCTTATCTTATGGAAGAGGAAAAATTGCCTTTAATTATTTCTTCCAATTTAAGTTGTGAACAGGAAGTGAAACTGATTGAGTTATTGAAAACCCACAAGAAGGCCATAGGTTGGACAATAGCTGACATCAAAGGAATCAGTCCGTCCCTTTGCCAACATAAGATAATTTTGGAAGAAAATAGAGTTGGCAAGGTGCAACCTCAAAGGAGACTTAACCCAATCATGAAAGAAGTCATTAAGAAAGAAATTTTAAAATGGCTAGATGCGGGTATTATTTACCCCATTTCAAGTAGTGGTTGGGTGAGTCCGGTACAATGTGTACCGAAGAAGGGTGGTACCACGGTAATCACCAACGAGAAAAATGAGCTCCTCCCAACAAGGACCATCACCGGGTGGAGAATTTGTATGGACTATAGACAGTTGAATCTAGCCACGAAAAAGGATCATTTCCCTTTGCCATTTATAGACCAAATGCTAGATAGATTGGCCGGAAAGGAATTTTATTGCTTTCTGGATGGTTATTCGGGGTACAATCAAATTCACATTGCACCCGAAGATCAAGAGAAGACCACCTTCACTTGTCCCTTCGGAACTTTTGCTTTTCGCCGAATGCCATTTGGTCTTTGCAATGCACCCGCAACGTTCCAACGTTGTATGATGTCTATTTTCTCGGACATGATTGAAGATTCCATGGAAGCGTTTATGGACGATTTCTCAGTTATCGGTACATCATTTGAAAATTGTCTTGAAAATTTGAAAAAGAGCTTGGAAATATGTGAAACACACGATTTAGTTTTAAATTGGGAAAAATGTCATTTCATGGTACAAGAAGGAATCGTGTTGGGTCACATGGTTTCTAAAAAAGGTTTAGAAGTTGATAAAGCAAAGCTTGAGGTAATAATGAAATTACCCGAACCAAGTTCGGTTAAAGGCATTAGAAGCTTCTTGGGGCATGCTGGGTTTTACAGACGTTTTATAAAAGATTTTTCAAAAATTGCAAAACCCCTTTGTAATTTATTGCATGCCGACCAAGCTTTCGACTTTACTCCGGAGTGCACCAAAGCTTTTGAAACAATCAAAGTCGCCCTTGTTTCGGCACCCATTGTGATAGCCCCAGATTAGACCATACCTTTTGAGGTAATGTGTGATGCAAGCGACTGGGTTGTGGGTGCCGTCTTAGGGCAAAGAAGAGATGAAATTTTCCACCCCATTTACTACGCAAGCAAAACTCTTATCGAAGCTCAAATAAATTATACCACAACCGAGAAAGAATTGCTTGCTGTAGTATTTGCCTTTGACCGTTTTCGATCCTATTTAATCGGGACAAAATTCATCGTTCACACTGACCACTCCGCCATTAAATATCTCTTTAACAAAACCGATGCTAAGCCACGACTTATTCGGTGGGTCCTTCTGTTACAAGAATTTGACCTTGAGATAGTTGATAGAAAAGGAGTGGATAATCAAGTGGCTGATCATCTTTCTAGGATCGAACATAACGTGTCAAGTGGTGGAAATCATGACATAAAGGAAGTTTTCCCAGACGAGCAAATTTTAGCCATCCATCACCACTTTGAAAAAGATCTCCCATGGTATGCAGATATTGCAAACTATCTGGCAAGTGGAATCAGGCCATGCAACATGAGGGGACAACAATTCAAGAAATTCATACATGATTGCAAACAGTATTTTTGGGACGACCCATTTTTGTACAAACTAGGTGCAGATCAAGTTTTAAGAAAATGCGTCCCAAATTTCGAAATGAAAAATGTTTTGAATGATTGTCATGCTTCACCGTACGGAGGACATTTTGGTGGTCAACGTACGGCAACAAAAATTCTTCAAAGTGGTCTCTTTTGGCCCACTTTATTTAAAGATGCATTTGAGTTCGTAAAAGGTTGTGACCAATGTCAAAGAGTAGGAAATTTGTCCCAACGAAATGAAATGCCCTTAAATAATATTTTAGAAGTCGAACTTTTTGATGTTTGGGGTATAGATTTCATGGGACCATTTCCTATGTCTTTTAACAATCAATACATTCTGGTTGTGGTCGATTACGTATCTAAATGGGTAGAAGCCATTGCGTGTCCTCGAAACGATGCTAAAACTGTGGTTAATTTTCTTCATAAAAATATTTTTGTACGATTTGGCATTCCCCGAGCTTTAATTAGTGATGAAGGGACACACTTCGTAAACAAAATGTTAAGCACGGTTTTGAGCAAATATAATATCCAACAACGAGTGGCCACTGCATACCATCCTCAAACAAATGGTCTTGCGGAACTTTCAAATCGGGAAATAAAATCAATTTTGGAAAAAGTCATAAAACCCGATAGGAAAGATTGGTCACTCAAGTTGGATGACGCACTTTGGGCATACAGAACAGCGTTTAAGACCCCGTTAGATATGTCACCGTACAAATTGGTCTTTGGAAAAGCATGTCATCTGCCTTTGGAACTCGAATACAAAGCTTTTTGGGCCATTAAAGAGTTGAATATGTGTGAGGATGCCGCGGGGAAAAAGAGAAAACTTCAATTAAATGAGTTAGAAGAGATAAGACACCATGCCTACGAAAATGCCAAAATCTATAAAGAAAAGGCAAAACTCTGGCATGATCGTAGGATAAACCAAAGGATTTTTGAAAAAGGACAACAAGTGCTCCTCTTTAACTCAAGATTGAAGTTGTTCCACGGGAAACTGAAATCGCGTTGGTCCGGTCCTTTTACCATCATGGACGTAGGAAAATTTGGCACAATAGACTTGTTGAATCCTCAAGATAACAGCACTTTTAAGGTTAATGGACATCGGGTTAAACACTACCTCCCAGACGGGGTGCCCAAACCCAATGTACTTAACCCTTGAATTGGTTGGAAACAACCTTGTAAATAGTCTTATCTAATTTTAGTAGTTTTGTGTTTTTGTTATTGTGTATTTGCAGGAGTTGGTCATGATTTTTACGAAGATGAGTTCACGGAGAATTTGGGCGGGATTTTAAACAAAATGAGGGTGATTTATCGCTTTTAAAATGAACCCTCTCATCTTCTCCATGGCACGCTCCAAGAAGTTGGTTCCCATCTCCTTCTCACCGATCACGTCGCCTTCTGTCGGCCACCACCATACCATCCACCATCGCCGACGCTAGCTCCGCCATGCTACCACAGACGCATCCGTCCACCTCCTTGAATACCGGATCATCAACTCTCGTCGTGAAAACCACCGCCGTTCATCAATAGCCAGCGCTGACGACGACCAAACACACTCCTCCTCACCGACAACATTCATCCATAGTTTTGACGAGTGTCACGACATTTCCCATGGGTGTCTGTACCCATAAGTTTGCCATGCTGCTTCACGCCCTACTTATCATGTTTCAACCTCCGTTGACAGAATAGTCTTTTGGTGTGGGATTCATCTTTTGCAAACTTTAACTCCTTTTGTTGTTTATTCTGATCTTGGGTATTGTGTTAAAAATCCGAAACTTGTGTTAACCCTTTCCTTTTGTACTTACTCATTGATGGATTTTCAATATAATTCTTAATGTTTTCTATCACTTTCGGTATTATGCATCTTAATTTTCAGGTACAACTTTCATTGGAAATCATTGGGTTTGGAAATTAAAATGACGTAGGCCATTATTGAATTTTGGCCGAAACACTTCCCTTCGTAACCAAACATTTTGCCAATAAATGCCTTTTTTTTACCTTCACCAATGAGGACATTGATGTGTTCTAAGTTTTGGGGGGTGAACATTAGGAGATTTTGTGTATGTTATGATCAATTCCAAAATTTTGATCATAAAAAAAAAAAGATACATGTATAAAATAAGTCTTCAAATGAGAAGACATGTGGAGCCCAATAAATAAATAGTTACATTTGGTGTTTTATGGCCCAAATCACTAAAGGGGGCCCAATTTTGAAGAAAAAAAAGAAAAGAACAAAAACCCAAAGCCCGTTTTATGTGGTCTACCATAAGTTTGGGGGGGAAGAGAGAAGTGAGACATAAATCATAGCCATATACACAAACCCAACTCAAGCCCTACCGATTAATTACAAATACAGTGATTTCCAAAATGAAAGTTTGTGCCTCTTCAATATCATGGCGGATGCATCAATACCTTTGTAAGTTTCCTTCGTCTCCTCGTAACATTCTTTGTGATTCTTTTTTTCCGTCACTTGAGGACAAGTAACATCTCAAGTTTGGGGGTGTGATAACCCTCATTTTTTAATGTTATTTGTTACTCTTTTCCTTCACTTTATTCACCTTTCTAGCCACTTTTGCTTCCATCTCTTTCCTTTGGTCTATAAAGTTTGCAAATATGATGAAAACACCAAAGGATGCGTTTTGTCAAAGAAAATCTCGTTTTTGTGGGACTGTGGGCACTGTCTGCCCTCCGAGGGCACCCGGGGATGCATGCGGTATTTATACGGCGTATTTATACTCGTATTCTAGAGGTATTGCAGTATTTAAGGCTGGAAAATATCTGATAAAAAGATGGTGGATGCTAGTTGGAAGATTCCTCAATCATTGTACTCTTTTGTCTAGTGGGTAATAACCCTTTAACTTGTGGGTATTACCCATTGGGTAAAAGCCTAGCTTTTTAGTATAAATAGGATAGTTAGCTTAAGCATTCAATCACACCATCAACCTTCTCCAACTCTATTAACTCTCTCTTTGGAAGAGTTTTGGAACTAAGAAGGTTGTTTTTAATTTTAAGCATTTAGTTTCTTGTATTTTCGTTTCCGTCTGTAGCTAACCTTTAATTTTATGCAAGTAGTATAACAAGTATTTCCTTTCTTCCTTTACGTCTTTTGTTACTTCCAAGTCTTTTATTATTTCTTATGCTCTTTACTTTTATGCTCTTTATTTATATGCTTTTTATTATTATGCATTTTATTATTATGTCTTTTATTATTATGCATTTTATTATGAACTAACCATCTTTTGGGTAAGGGTGTGAGCCAACTTGAGACTAGTAGGCAACACTTGGGTGTGACCATCGTTACTAGCTCTTAAGCTTGGTCACTTAAGTCGAGACTTAAATTCAACGCTGATAAGCCGATCACTTTGAAGTGTTAATATTAGATCTAGACCTCGAGAGGGGCGGATTCGAAATACGGCTTAAGGGATGCAAAAATATTTGAGAGAGTCTTTGATAATCACGTAGAGATACGGGTTCTGCATGATTTATTACGGTTCACACGTCGGAGGAGATTTATATCACAAAGAGATTTGGGTGTAAATCTCCGCACCGGTAGAACTTGATTTTTATCAACGTAATTAAATCGGTAAGATTAAGAGTTGGTAACGATGGACACTTTATGGGCATTTTGTAGGACCGGTCTTTAAAAATTCACTTTCGAGAGATCGGGATTTTTATAGACTTTTCGTACTACAAAAGGCCTAACCATTTGTTACTACGCCCATCTCAAGAAAAGCTTACACCCGTACCCATTCTTTAATTATAAATTTTATTCCGTACTCTTAGCATTAATCAACCATCAAACAAATATTTTTCTCACTCTCGAAACTTGTGCAAGAAGTTCATGAAAATCTCTGTTTCTCAGTAAGTCAGTCCCTGTGGATACGATACTCGGTACTTGTACCATTATATTACTTGTAGCGATTCTAGTGAAAGTGTATACTTGTGCTCTCACTAGGTATTACTGTACCCCCGTTGTGCAGTACACGATAATCTGCTACCAGTGGGCCACACACCCCGACTTTGGCCGCTTACAACAATGTATGCATACATTTAATCATTCAATAAACTAATATCGTAAGAAAGATAATCTCACGTAAAGAAAACTTGCATAAATGAGGATACATCACAACTATAACTTTCTCACATCTTGAACAGTTAAAACAACGCATTCATTTAATTAAAATTCGGTGTGCATAAAGCAACTTCATAAACTTGCGAGGTTTTAAATTTAGAAAACTCACCTGGCGCCCTTTGCTTAACGCTTTACGTCTACCTTTAAAATCCGAACCGAAACCTATAAAACAATGCATTTCCCGATGAATTCTTGATACTCATTAATTTAGCACAGTTGGTCCTAAACCCAAAATCCCAACGGTCTCCTATTAAGAAGATAACCCGACTCTCTAAACTTTCAACTTACTACACAGGAAAATGGAGCATTCCATAAACGAAGCCCAACAATATAATAATTAAACTAACCCAAACTTAATTTAACTAATTTGATTTGGCCCATCTTTAAATCAATTTGGGCCTCGGCCCACTGCTCCACCCCGGGGACCGGGTCAACACTCCATCGACCGGAGCTGCTTCAACTATCGACCGAACTCCCTTCCTTGACCGGTCTCCTCCCTTGACCGGACTCTCACCCGAATGACCGGTGTCCTTCCACGACCGAGATCCTCAACGACTGAGGTCTTATCGACCGGAGCCTCTCTATCGACTGGGGTCTCTCTATCGACCGAGGTCTCGATAAAAGAAAACTTTCGATGTTTCCCCAAATCCACAGATATCGGGACTCGATCGAACCCCTCCCCCAAAACCCTTCGTTGGAAACGATTATGTTCATAACAAAAACGAAGAACTACAAACTCATTCACTAGAAATCTACAAATAGATTAAACCGTAAAACCCCAACCTTCCCAACAACCAAAACCAGCAGATTACAACTATTGCCCCAAACCAAAGATTAAAACTAATACTAAAGACTCTGATATTAAGATTGAGATTAGGGAAAAGCTTACCTTAAGGGATATACAAGAACTAGAAATCTCGATCAATGACTTCTCCTTTGCTCGATCGCCCAACTTCGCCTTCCTTCTCAATCTCGTTCTCAGCCGCTCAAAGCCCAAAATGAGAGATGTGAGGGTAAAATCCCTTTTTATTCAATATTACCCCTTACCCCTTTATCTTTAAGTCTTGACCACTTAAACCCTCAACTTTTCTTTATTAAAATTTATACCCGGTTATTACATTTACTAAGCTTCTAGGAGGAAGCTTTATGTAGAAAACAATGTTTTTTTTTTCTAAACACATCCCTACCAGTTAAAAAAAACAATGCCATATAAGAAAGAGAAAAAAACTCTTTCAAACAAAAAAATTATCAATCTATATAGACAGATTAATCCATACATACAACTTTATTCATACAGAGGTTAATTGGAAAATCAACTAAATAACCCCTAAAACCTTTAATCAAAATGGGGAAAGTATGAAAAAAGTGGTGCAATTCTCCAAATTTGAAAAACTCTCGAAAAATGATTACTTATGAAATAAGAATATTTTTTATTCTCCCCACGAATAAGAATCCATGAAATTAAATATATAGGAAAAAGAAATATTATTTTATGAAATGTATTGAATATTTTAATAATATAATTATATTATATTCTCTAAATTGGAGTAGATGTCGGAGATAAAGATAAATTTCCTTTGGAAGATTTGACTTTTGATTCTCCATTTTGAAGAATCTGTAGGAGATGCTCATATAAGATGTCACGTACTTGCAGTTTATGAGTCCATGAAACGTCTTTGTGTCATGTGAAGCTTGAGACGTCTTAGAGATCAGTTACTATTACGTGAGTTTGTTACATGTGAGATTCGGACGTATATGAATTTGAAAACCCCTAATGACTTGTTTATGAGTTTTATCGTTTTTAACATTTTCATTTTATATTTGACCACTAATGATTCGTTCATTACTCAATTTCAACGCAAATTTTATTTTTAGGGCTTTTTTTACTGTAGATGTTTGAGTTGGCTTCTGCAAACCTCAATTAACCCCATGGATCCTGAATAATTGCCAATAAAATCCTAAGTGGCCTCATAAGGATTCAAACAGGTGATCTCTCGAGAGGAGCTGCAAAAGGCCTCATTCTCAATTGAGTTAATCCTTCAAGGTTTAGGGCAACCATTGGGAACGTAGGTGAGACCGTTTTCCACAATAAACTGTTTTAGAAATTTCTTCACTTTAGGCAAACACGCTTATAAAAGTATAAAAGTATGAAGGAACAGGAAAAAAAACACGTTTAGATCTGCATACTTGTGGACGTCCGCAAATTTGTTGTTTTACAGTTTTGTTCGTTGAACAGTATAATAATTTACATTACAAAATTTGATTTTGTTAGGTTGTGGGCATTCTGCAAACGTTCAGACCATGTCTTAAAAAAAACCTTATAAACTTAGCCCAAAAAATCAGAACATTTTTTGACACATCATATCTCAAAATAAATTATCATTTCCGATAAAAAGTCATATCTCTCAAATACATATTATTACATTAAACAAATTGGACGTTTATCAACCATACAAAAACACGAGAATATATTGTTAAGTGTAATAACTTTTTAAAAGATTTGTAGCTTGGACCAACAAAAAGGTATTTGGTACAGAGTGGGACCATTTTCCAGTACACCGATATTATTAAGAAGGACACGATGCGAATATGCAGTAAAGTACATGTATCGCGAGGGTATCTTTATACTTAGCTTAGATTGATACAGTTCACTAAGAATCATTACACACAACGATCACTGTACTTAGTTGACCTCCACACGATGTCGTTCATTAATGAAATCTAAAATGGTTAATGTTTAGTTTTTCATTGCACATGCATAAGTTGCTTAGTATGATATGCAATAACAGTTTTCGGAGTGTGTTTAGTATTATATGATCAAATATCTCACATCTTATTACAGTTGTTGGTTGTCAAAAGTACGATTGCATATAAATGTCATGCTCTAAAACCAAATATGTCCACATGTTGTTAGGTATACAAAAACCATTATCATATTCAGCGTAAAATTACACTATATTGTACTCGAGACATGTTTAGCTCAGTATTTTAGACTGTGTTTGATTTAGTTCCAAACGTGTAAGTATATCCATATGAACCCAAAGAGCAAAACAGTGGCGTTCTGATAGTCTATCAACGGAGTTTGTGTTGGAAAATATTTGCTACAAAAGACATAATAAATTTACTAATAATGAATTAAAATTATATATATATATATATATATATATATATATATATATATATATATATATAAAGAACCAAATCATCCTCGAAAATGAGAAATGAAGGAAAGTGTTGAGGTATGTGTTGAACATAGTTTTCTTTTCTTAAAACAAATTCATCTATTTTGTGTGCTATCGACTTGTGGACGTCTTTATCATATGGTATAGTAACATTGATAATCGCAACAGTACTACTGGATTATCATCGTGAACATAATTGCGCCTTCTTTATATTATGATATATAATTGAGGAAAAGAAAACCTGAACAATAGTCAATTATTTTTTCACATTCAAGAATTCATCTTTCACATAGTTGTCACAGTATAATCATCTTCGGGGCTTATTAACTGTTGCATATGGATGAAACTTGGATCATGTAACACCCTCAAATTTGGTAAGACCAACTAATAAAGTTTTCGATAAAACATCAAATAAAGGGCAACATCTCATCTCGCAAATCAAGCTCAATGTGCCTCAAATATAAGATTCGATAAAAACCTCAATAATTACAAACTCCAATAGTACCCAAAGACTAAACCACAATCGGGTGCTACTTAATCCCAAACGCAAGTTGATATAAATGCGGAAGACTTCACTACGATATCCACTCCTCGAGCACACAACTAGCACTCTTCGCTTTACAACGTCACTAGGACTATTCCCAACCGAAACCTGTTGCACATGCCGACAAATAAAAAGGTTAGGCTAACGCCTAGTGAGTTCAAGAGTTTTCAACATGGGTAAATATATCGTTGAAAAGGAGTAATGCAATTTAAATCATAATCCTTCAATTTGATATGTCTCAAATATGAAAACGACTCATTTTTCAATAATATGCATTTTACGCAAAGAAACTCAAATCGTGAATAGAAATTGAACTCTCCATTTATGAAAATGCAGTTAAAACTTTATATCTCGAAACACCCAAACGCGGGTGGAGCATAATACTCATCCCATAAACTATGGATAAGATCCATTTATACGAAATGTCATCGAAAACTTGGATAAAAAACTCAATACCCAAAAACAACACCTTTCGGTGACGGGGGATACTTGAATTCCATCGAAAGTGGCGGGCACACAAAGTTAAGCCACTTATCAATGTTATATGAGCGTCACTTAGGAATAAAATACTCGTTAACATCAACCTTTCCGGGTTTATATCTAACAAACCAACAAGTTCAACACCTCTATATCTATTGCTTGGATAATCATCAAGTTCAACCCCTCTAAGTCTGTACCTGGGAATTTTCGTGCACTCATCAAGTTCAACCCCTCTGGGTCTATTCCTTGGAATTCCCAAATATCCCAGTTAAGCTCGTTAATAAGAAAATTGCAATTATTGGTCAGAAGACCCCATGCCTATTTTAAGTTACAATACGAGGATATTTATCCTACTCAAACTGACTCTTATGCCTATGGATCCATTGCATTACAGTCTAAAACATTACACGACTCCAAATGAATGAACTAGCGCATCCAAAACATGTAATTCTCAAATAAGATGCAATTATACAAATCGTAACCAAAGCTCTATAGTGAGTTATCAAAACTGAACAAATGTTCCAAATACTCATCTGAGTGTAAACCAAGCCCCAAAAGGCATAATGAACAATTGGCTAAAAATACGTGAGCCAATAGGGTTACAAAACCAAATACGTCCTTTCTCACAAATCTTTGTCCCTCAAATCACAACTGGCCTTCGGCCCAAAATTAAAAGGTTTACCATTTCTAAATTTTTTCCCAAAGTCGGGAAAGACCCAAAACCAAAGGGCTTACACATTCGTACTTTTCAAAACACCCCATTTCATGAATGATGCATAAAATCCAACAACCACTAAAAATACATTTTTGACCAAATATCTATTTATGCAATAAATCATCAAAACACATTCATTTATGACACACTTATCAAATTGCCCAAAGATCCCAAATGTGGTGTTTTACAAAGTTTAATAAGTTAAACACTCCAAATAATCAAAAGTTACCAAATAACTTAACAGTTGATAATTTCATGTAAAACACATAAATGTTTTAAAATAGACATTTTGGCATGTACAACGTTTTCACAAATCAACTTGAACTCACCTTGTTAGGTTAGGTTAAACCTAGGTTCCAAATCCAATAATTAGCCTTTAATAGTGTAGATCCACCATTTTCAAGCTATTACCAACAAAAGCTAAGATTTCCAAACAACCCATTCCTTCAAGTCTAGCATAAACATCAACAAGTAAACCTTCAGATCTATAAAGATCCTTATACCAAAAGCTTAGATTACTTAAGGAAACTTACCACATTAGATAATGAGACCTTCCACCCAAAGCTAACAAAGAGAATCCTTTTCCTCTTCAACTCCAAACTTCCAAATGGCAAACCTTCATGTGACGTTAGGGTTTATTCACCATGAATGCTCTAAATAATGCCTTCAAGCATCCTAAAATCGTCCAAAGAGAGAAATGGGGAGTGAAGTGGAATGAGAGAACCCTAAAAATTGGGGCTTAAATCGTCCAGACTAACCCCGCTGCCTTGGCCGCGGCCCTCAAGTCGCGACCCAAGCCGTGCGTGACTTCAGATGGCACAATACAGTGAGTTACGCGGGCCTAGCCGCGGCTTTGAGGTTGCGGTCCAAGCCGCGCGTGTCACCTGATTCCCTTTCTCTCCCTTTGTTTTAAACCATTTGTCGACCGCTTTCTTGACCGATCATTCACTGTTCTTTAGGAATAATACGGGTGTTACAGACCACATGTTCATTAAGCACGTCTCTTTGTTTTCAATGTTAGAGATCGTGTTTGGTGATCTAAAACATAAGGCACATGTTTTGGAACAAATTCTAAAACACATGTGCATAGTTTTCTTCGTATTTTGCTTTATCAATTGCTTTTTTTGGATAATCATATGTATTTGGTACAGCTTACGCGCACAAACTAAACCCCACCACGAATGGCCTGAAGTCATCGCAGGTGGACCTCTACAGTCACAAGGGCTTAAGCAACGTCTGGGTTCAAACCTAAAGAATATGCTTCATCAATTGTTACTACTGTTGACGAGTAAGCATCTACAGTTGAAAACAATGTTTTCCGTTTCGTACATTTGTCGTGATGTCGGTTGACAACCCTTAGCACAATTTCTATATCTACAGTAAACTCTCTTGTACCATAATTCAGTTGTAACGAAACCAATTATTTATTATGAAACTACATCTAGTTTTTCCACATCATAACGAAATATTGACTAGTATAGAAATTTAACAAGACGTAACAGATAGATATCGACACTGCCAACACCATGATACACCTTTTAGAACACTTTTGTATTCAAAGTAAACTGGTAATAAATATAATAATAATGTTTAAAAATAAAAATATTTAGGAAAAAGAGTGAGTTGATTTTTAAATTAATTAATCACGTGCAAGAAGAAGCTAAAATCATGGGATATCGTCGAAGAGTCACGTGACATTGTTTCCACGAGACATGCGTAATTAATTTCATTTTTCGTTGTCTCGAATTAGGCGAGTAATTTCTTGGCACGTGTCTTGTCCCTTATGCAGGGGAATTCACATGTGAAATGCCACGTAGTCTCGTGCTTATGTCCTATACAAATTACAATAAATTTATTTTTTAAAGATTTTTTTTAATAAAAATGATTTTAGGTTAAATACTATTATTTGAAAAAATTATTTATAGGAATTGTCCGGTTGGTTTTCATTTATATCTTGTATGGATAAAATTGTTTGTGTAAATTAATCCGTCTGTATGGATTTGTAAGAGTATCTCCAACAACTATGCTATAATTTTTCTAAAATAGAGTATAAAAAATTAAAATTTCTAAAAGAAATCACATCTAACTCCAACAACTACTCTATTTTACCAATTCTATCATCAATTATATTATTAAAATATTCAATACATTTAATATAATATTATTTCTCTCTCCTAAACACACAACTTCAATTTCTCCTATTGGTGAAAAGAATTAAATATTATTTTTCTCTCTTAGAAATGAGGTTTTAGAGATTTCTCCAAATTTGAAAATTTTTATTTTCTCTTTTTATTTTCTTTCTATTTTAGCATATGGTTTAGAATAGCTAGAGCAATAAAATTGCTAAAATCTTACTTTGGGAGAGGTTTTTTTATAGATGAAATGAGCATGTTTTTTTAATTGGGGAGACGTGTTTGGATAAAAATAGACTTTTTTGCATAAAGCACCCCCAAGTTTACTGAATATGTCACTTTATATATTATTAAGTACTACAAAATAGTTATACATAACTGACCGAATAGGTTGTGAGTTTTTTTTGAGGTAACCGTAGGTTTCTGGGCCAGCTTACGCGCACCGACTAATCCCCGGGCGATCACGAATGGTCTGGAGTCATCGCAGGTGAACCTCCATGGCCACAAGGGCTTTGGCAGCGCCTGAATTTGAACCCTGGATAGATGAGATATTCCACTACATCCCCCAAAGGTTTCACCAGTGCGTCACAACCCAAGTGGTTAGGTTGTGAGTCTTATTAAGCTTATAAAGTTGCTAACAAAGAGTCCCTAAGAAATTACTGTAGAAATTGATAATTGAGGATAAGTGTGAATTTAATTACCTAAACTTTCTTTTATCTGTGGGTGTGCGACAAGCTTGCACACACCTCGACTGCTTGTAAGAGTGTTGGAGAACAAACTATAAATTCTCATATGGCCTTGCAAGGCTCGAACCAAGGACCAATGGCGGACCTAGAATTTTTGCAGAGGGGATGCACCTATAAGGTGGATCAAGGTTCGTAAAGTCATCCGATGCGTTTTTACCTGACTTCCACCGATTCGAGGGAATTTTTTAAAGTTTTTTCTTGATGGACTTTATCGGATCTTTTTGTTGCTTTCAAGCGTTTTTTTTGTTTGATGACCCTTGTATGCTCAAAAGAGTCATATAAAATAGCTAATAAAACATTATATTTTAAAAAACTTGTTAAAACATCTAAAAGCGTCCTATAAACTTATTGTAACACTTTTAGATATGACACTTTTAAGTTTGGTCATATAAACTTAAGTGTCCTATAAAATAAAATATTAAATACTCCAATCAAATACTAGTTTATTTAATTGATATTAAATACAAATTTAACAAAATCGAAAAAAAAAACATAAATTTCGAAAACCCGGACAAAATACTTAAAAACGTCTTGATCCCTCCAACCGATTGCAAGTCCTTGTAACCAGTTACATAAAGCCTATGTAGAACCGAATTTGATGCGTAATTTGGATAACAGGCTGAAGTTGACCAAACACCCCCCCCCGACTCGTCGATCCCTTCATAACCGGTTATGGAACGAGCCCATGTTTCGTTTAATCTCGTTCGGCCCCTAAGAACTGGTCCCATTTGCTTATCTCCAATGTTCACTTCCAATAATAAAAATATTTGATATTGTAGTCTTGATTTGTGTTTTATGGTTCATTTCCAATAGTTTTAAAAGGCTAGAAGCAAGTTGATGAATATACACCGATCCAAATTGATCGATGAAGATGTTGGAATACAATGTCGAAGATTGGGGGTTGGCTGAAAAAGCGAATTACTGGAGTAGGCCCAACATATTCCGATGAAAACTTTCAACCAACAATCTGCAAAGAAAAAACATGCAATATGAAAATCACGTTACAAGAATATGAATCACATACCAAGTAATTACCAATCAGATCTCTATATGCCCCGGTTTTTTGTTTGATATCCAAGAAAACAACTTCAACTAATTATTTTCGACCTCAAAAAACGACAATGGGCTCTACATTATTTATTGCTAATGTCCCTACATAATTTTCAAATCTCTAGTTCAAAAAAACCCGATTAATTTATATGAGCGTAAGTCAATTTAAAATTCGACCAGTCTTTTTTCATATGATTGACCTTAAAAATCTACAAAATCTACTGAAAACTACTTAAATAAACAATCTTACAGTTTTATTACTGTTATTGCCTATCTGAACGAATTCGTTTTATTTTTATTTTTATAACATGAATCTTATTACTTGACCACACAAAAAAGTCAAACACAAACTTCATTGAATAATCAATAAATTGTGATATAAATCATAAAAAGATATATTTTGACCAGTCATGGTTTGATTCTCGATCTACACAAACTTTTGTCTTTAACTCGTAATTGTTTAAATAACTAATATATATTTCTCTCACACACACACACATGTGTGTGTTGGGAGGGAAGCTGGTTTAAACGAAAACATATGTGATTTATGCAAATGCGAGAACACTTATATGTCCATCACCTTGTTAAAAGTCACATTTTTAGAAGTATTGAAGGAGTGGTTAAATATTGAATAAATATTTACCTTTTTTAGTAATATTGAAGGTGTGAATGGGTAAAATAGGAAAAACTGCAAATCACACGATGAACAGACATCACCGATGATTGTGGACGTGATCATAATTGGTTTTCGATTTATCACAATAAATTTACATCATAAGAAGTCTTCCATCATACTAACAACATTTAAAAGATAAAACAAATCTAATTTATAAAACATAAATTTTGTTGATAAATACTAATTTAGTTTATTTTATTTAAATTTTTATCATCGGTAAATAATATGGAAGCCCAAAAGCTTTTTTGTATTTTCGTAAAACAGGAGTGTTTTGGTTTGAACACTCGCGCGCACACACACACACACACACACACACACATATATATATATATATATATATATATATATATATGATTAAGTTAATTTGAGAAATGTTAAAAATATTAGAAATAAATAAATGATCCTAACCCTTTATCTGCGGCTTTGACCGTGAAACACTAGATAATTCCTTGTGTGGTTTGTCGAAGATAGAGGGGTAGTTTGGTAAAATACGCGGGACGAGTTCATATATGAACCAATATGATTCACATATGAACTATATGTTCATATGTGAACCAGTGTAATTCACATATTAACTCTTTTAACTGATCCATATATGAGCTTTTGTGATCCATATATTTACGCGACTTTCCCTGCGACTTAAGTCGCGGCCAAAGTCGGCCGCGTCCGTTTTTTTCTTGTTAATGTGAAACCACATATGATTTTGTACATGATTTGTTGTTTTCATGTTTTCTTAAATAGTTAAAGTTCTCGTTGGGTTCCGGTAAGAACGAAAGTTTTGGTGAGAAAGGGTAAGAAGAGATATTCACCTTTGGATGGACATTAGGATGAGATGTACCAAGATGTATCGGATCAATCTCCATATCAAGCGCTATTTATGGGCGAGTTTGAGATTAAAAGTGATAAAAAATACAAATTCTTTCTTACTTTTTCACCTTAATTATTCTTCTCACACGACCCTTCATGTATATATATAAACATATATAATTTTACAAAAAGTTAATGTAATAAACCGACATTTTGCTAAAACTTCTCCAATTTTTATGCTAACATTAAGAAAGAGTAAACTCCACAACTCCTCACTCCAAAGCAATTGTCTTCCTCATGTCCAACATAATATATATATATGTATATATATATATATATCCTACTTGCTTGCTCTATATATACACATTTTCTTTGCAACCTTTATACCTTGGAATATATTTGATCATATCAAAAAACATAACCCATCTCCGTGAGACGAAAAACGTAATCTACTCATACGTATTGGTCAATAATATATAATGTCGAGTCGAAGATCAAGACAATCGTCATCAGGGGGTCCAAGAATCACAGATGATCAAATCATACAACTCGTCTCCAAGTTACAACAACTTCTTCCAGGAACACGCATCCAACGATCTAACAAGGTCAATTTGCTATTAACTTTGTATTAATTTTATCATTATCTGATTAGGAAAACCACAATTATATATATTAAACACCTTTTATTCTATTTTTATAAATAAAGGCGTCTGCTTCAAAGGTGTTACAAGAGACTTGCAACTACGTCAGAAGCTTGCACAGGGAGGTTGATGATCTTAGTGATCGACTATCGCAGTTATTATCCACCATCGATGCTGATAGCCCTGAAGCCTCGATTATTCGAAGCTTAATTATGTAATATCTATATCTCTACATATAAAATTATTCATTAGCTTCTTGATTAATTAATTAAGCATAATTATGGTTTCTTAATCTCATTATTAATCATATCTATAGACTATAGGGTTTAATCTAATTAATGACCCATGTTACATGTAGTATTGTCACGGTACTTGTCGAAATAATAGTAATAACAGTAATAATTACGTTGACAAAGTATCGAACGTTTTCTTCATAATAATAATAGCAGTGTCGGTATCATAAATGCGTTTTTATGACTTCTTTGACGTTATCTTTCCCAGTTGCCTTCTTTTTGTCTTGTTTCACGTCTCGTAATTTAGAGACCAACCCAGCACTACAACAAATATAAAGATTTCACATATTAATTTGTATATGATTATTCAGGCAAATGTGTAGGAATAATGATTTTTATCGCACTTATAAACGTGCGTATAAATATATAACGAGAAAAAACGCATGCAATATGCAAAAATCTTGAATAATTAATACGAGACAAAAATAACCCATGTAATCGTTTCCACTGCTAAAAAGCAGACCTTAATCGACATAATTTTCTACCGGCGTAATTCGACAAATCAATCAAGAGTTGAATTTGACCCATATTCGTTGATTTATGTCGGTAATTCGTTAGAAAATACAAAAAACAACAACTTAAACTGATGAATTTATCGACAGATTAGCAGCAGAATAATTTAAAATTTAATCAAATAATTTCCATTAGTAACTTATTCAAATTAAAAAAATAAACAATAAAATTGAATAAATAAGCTTTGAAATTTATTTAATTCAATTTAAAAATTATTAATTATTAAATTCGTATGGTTATAAGAAAACGTTGAAATCGTATAATTTAAATCAACTGTAGCAACTTTATACTTTGGTTGGAGTATTATTTACATCTTTTGCTACCAAAATAATACACAAACTTAAATGGAAAATCTGTTGTAATATTTCCATAATTTTGAAAGACAGACGTTTTGATACCTTATTTAATTTACGTTTTAGCCAATAACGGAAATTAACGTAATAACTTATTGTGTTCATAAAACAAACGACGTCAATATATTTGGTTATGGATTAAACTCTTAATTTTGTCTTTACTATCTTTACAAGTAACAAGCGTAAATTTAGTTTAATCAGAAACGTCTCGTTATCAGACGTAATTTTTTTTTTGGAAATGTCGTAACGACAACTTAATTAAGAAGAAAAACGTTTGGATGGGGCAGGACCCCCATGAAAATGCATTATACCGGAGATTTGTCAAAAAACGACACTAAGGAGCCGTTTACAAAAAAAATACTTACCCAATAAGTGCTTACCAGAGAATTTACCATAGCGGATGAACATGACAAGAGGATAAGATCTTTCCCGGTAAGAGCGAGGATAAGGATGAATTGTTGTATAAAATACCATCGTGATGATTAAAATCTTACCCGGTAAAACAAGTTAATGTGTCAAGTTTTATTGGTAAACGATTACCGGGTAAATATTTGGATAAACGACCCATAAGACATTTTTTCCAAGGTAAAATATATAGCTGAAAGGAAAACAGTATTATCAAAGTTTATTGATTTGAACAGTTATAGATGTTACATTTTAGGGAAATTGGCTGAAATAGCCATATTAGACACCGAATTGCACCTCCTAGTCATTTCTCCCCCGGTTTTACGAAAATAGACCTAGGTCCGCTATGTGTCGCTAAAAGACAAAAAAAAAAAGACGGCTCGAACTCAAGTCATCTATAGAGGACACTTTTATTTTTCGCAATTATGCACTTTTATTTTTCGGACCTGAGTTAACGGTTCCATATAATGCCACGTGTCCGACATAGCGGACCTGCAGGTCCTCTATAGCGGACCTGAGTTCGAGCCGTCTTTTTTTGTCTTTTAGCGACACATAGCGGACCTGGGTCTATTTTCGTAAAACCGGGGGAGAAATGGCTAGGAGGTGCAATTCAATGTCTAATATGGCTATTTTAGCCAATTTCCCTATATTTTAAAGAGTAAATTACATTTTTAGTCCCTGTGGTTTGTTATAAATTGCAGATTTCGTCCCTGTAGTTTCTAAATTTCGGTTTTAGTCCCCATAGTTTGTAATTTATTTCTATATTCATCTCTAAAGCCAAAACACTACTTTTAAGTGTGAAGGACTAAAATAGAAATAAATTGTAAACCATAGGGATGGAAAAAACAATAAAATTCAAATCATAAGGACGAAAAAAGTAATGAATTATAAACCATAGGGATGAAAATCATAGTTTTAAAACCATAAGAACAAAATAGAAATTTTCAACAAACCACAGTGACCAAAATCGTAATTTACTCTATTTTAAATTATATTTGAAAGGGTAGCACGATCGTTACTGTACATCTAAAATACATTTAGCATAATTACGAATAAGACATGTGCATAACGTTATAAATGTATCCCCTGTAGGGAACCGAATAACGATAACAACAGTAGTATTTATAGCGATAGTTTTATGTATTTATGTCAAGACTGTCTTATTATTGTTATTTTTATATTTTAAAAACACAAATATTATTTGAATGTGACAAAATCCATGAAAATAAAATGTATTATTACTTTATTATCAATTTTTGGACACATTCTCAAAACGTATATTAAACTTCACTTTTGCTCCATAATGTTTGTCGATTTAAATAGATATTGTCCTGAAATTTCGAAAACTCGGATTTGATCCCTCATATTTGCCATTTCATAACAGTTTTGGTCCTCCCTCCTTACGGTCGTTGATTTTTTCCATTAAGTCCAACTAAATTAGGGGTATTTTATTCATTTTTTGTTAAGTCCATCACCATCCGGTTAAAAGAGGGGTATTTTTAGTGATCAGAAAAATGTTTAAAATCACTAAAATACCTCTCATTTAATTGGACTTGACGGAAAAAAATTAACGGACATTAAGACTTTAAGAGCAGGGACCAAAACCGTTATGAAATAACAAACGTGAGGACCAAATCTGAGTTTTTGAAGTTTAGAGATGCTATCCGTTAAATGACAAACGTTAGGGACCAAAAGTGAAATGTACACTTTAAATTTTTATAATTTTCAAAGATATTTATTTAATGGGTAAAGTTCAAAAAAACCCAACGGACTTTAGGGTTTGGAGTGATTAAGTCCCTGAATAATTTTTTTCGAACAAATAAATTATTAGACATTTCAAAACTTGTTAAATAAATCCTTGGACTTTGGGTAACCTGTTCAATATATCCCTATTACTTAAAAATGTAACTTACAATCTACATAGCAGGTAAAACTATAAATTAAAAAAAATGTCATCTACTTTATCCGCCTACAAACTAAAAATGGGGAAATTAACTGAAATAAGTCAATCTCATCAACCAAGTTCATTTTTTTTAACAATTTTTCAAAGTTTTTTTTTTCTAAAATAGTTAAAGTTTGTGCATAATTTTTTTTTCTATGTAAGAATTTTTTTTTTCAGAAAATAAAATAAAAAAACATCCGTACATAGAAAATTTTATGTATAAATATTCACTTTCAATTTATAGTTTTAGAAAAAAAATTACATTTTGTATCATTATAAAGTTATAATTAGTTATTTAATTTATTTTATATTCATTACTTTTTCATTTTATATATTTATTATATTAACACACATAATCGTATATCTATACTAATATTATAAAAACATCTATAAAAAAACTCTTAAAAACAATTAATAAAGCTTAATGTACTGATTTTTAATGTTAATTATTTAAAATATGTCTTAAAAACAACTATTAAAGCTTTATGTAATACATTTAATGTTATTTATTAACTTTAAATCATTATATCAAACCACTTTAACTCCCCTAAAACCACTCTCCACTTTAAATAAAAGGAAACATTAAATCGTGATGTATCTCGCTGCATTGTGCGAGTACGATTCTAGTTAACTAAAATATATAAAAAAAAATAGTTTCTTCTTTTACAAATTACATCATTATAGTCGTTTGGTCAATATATTCAAAATGAACTCAATATTGTTTTTGAATTTAATCTTATATTATTCAATATCATAAATACGTACGAATTATTTTTAATACTTATAGTTACAGATTAATCTTATATTATTAAATAAATAACTCTAAAAGGATATTATAATGGTGTAATTTGAGAAAAAAAAAACATATTTTTTTTATGTATTTTAGTAATATACGTTTATGTGTGGTTAATATAACAAAGTGTTAACTGAAATTAGAAAAAACAGAAGATATAAAGTAAATTAAATAATAAATTATAAAGATGTCTTCTAATTTTTTTTTGCCAAAAACAATTCTTAAGGCAATTTTTTTTTGCGTAAACTTAGACTATTTTTTTTTTTGAAAAGCGCTTAAAAAATGAATTTGATTGATGAGATTGACTATTTTAGTTAATTTTTCAATTTTTTTAATCTGTAGGGAAATAAAGTACGTGACATCTTTTTTATTTTTTTTAGTTTGTAGTTTTATCTGTTATGTAGGTTGTAAATTACATTTTCAAGCAATAAAGATGTATTTAACATGTTTTGAAAAGTCCAAGGATTTATTTAGTGTGTTTTGAAATGTCTAAGGACTTATTTGTATCAAAAAATTGTCCAATGACTTAATCACTCAAAACACTAAAGTTCATTGGGGTTTTTTGGACTTTTCCCTTATTTAATAATATATAATTTCAAATAAAAGAAAGAGATTAACGAAAAATCCATTTCAATGAATATTTCCTAATTAGAACTTGAGCATATTTTTCTTATGTATAAATGGTCATGGTGTGGTGAATAAGATTTACTAGAAATGGTATTTGTATAAAAATAAACAAAAAAAATCAATAAAATGTCGAAAATGTCTCTCGTTTAATGGAAATTTTAACAACGGATCAAATCTGGATGTTTTTAAACCACGATGGTCATCTTGTAATTTTGAAACTGCAAGCACCAAAACCACATGGACGAAATTTGTAGTTTACTCTAAATATAATGACAATTATAAAGAACCCCTCTTATTTTACAAACTCAATAATTCGTACAAACTTATAAATCGTTTTTCCTGTAATGTTTCATATATGAAACAACGTGTGCAAAAATGCAATGCTTATCCAGTGTGTTTCATTCGTTAAACGTTTATGACGGTTTTGTTCACACAAAACAGTTTTGAACGTTTCATATATTAGATAATACTGGATTTTCACATGTGAAACAACACATGAAAACTTATTTTTGGGAAGGATGTCATATGCTACGCCTGTACTAATCCCTTGACAAATTATGACTATAAGACATCAACCTTGATTAAACATTAGTGGTCACAATTGTTGTGTACGCTTGAATTCGAACACATGAAAACTTGTTTGTAAGTTTCTAAAATTTATTGGGGTTTTAAATGTTATGCGTCTAATTACATATATAACTTGTTCGAAGAAAATGCAATAGTCTTGTCTACCCAAACCATTGAAATTTGATTTATATAACAAGTTTACCCTTATCATTGCCAGCCCCAAATCCATAATAGAAAAACGTCATCGTTGTTAACACATTTTATATCATCATTCTAAATTGATCTCGGCTACCTATGGTTTTTTCAATTGTAACAAAACGATATTACAAATTAAATATAATTTAGTTTTTTCAGTTAAGATAAAGATGACCTTTCGCATAACAATTTGAGTTATACACTATACCCAAAGTTCAAACTTTAGAGCATCCACAGTGTATGAGTTTTTCATAGCTTTTTTCTTACACATTATTGTCACCTCAATAACTTAAAAACCTTTATATACCTCCACTATGTGAAAAATCTCACCCAAGTTTTTTCATTACCTTTTTTAACTATTCAGGGTCCCACAAATTTAACTTTATATCATTTTTATTCTTATTTATAAAAATAAATATATTAAAATTCATACAAATATATAAAAGTATGTACAATAAAATTAATAAAAATTAGGTTATTAAGAAATATATAAAAGTTGTATGTAAAAAGTATGTAAAATAAAAATTAAAAAATGTTAAACTTAAAAGTATGTATAACCGAAAATAAAAATCGGGTCATTAAGAAATCTGTTAGAATTGTATAAATATGTCAAATTTGAGATATTATTTTAAAAATATAAAAATATAATTACTTTCATTATGTATTTATTTAATAATTATATTTAAATAGGATTACTTTAAATATATTAATAAATAAAATTGATTAAATACGAAACTTTTATAAAATTTATAAAGTTAAAACTGATTAAATACGAAAAAGCAGGTCGTGCAGTTACGAGCTATGACGAAAAACCTCACGAAAAAACTCATTTGAAAAACCTCTCTCCACTATGTAAAAAACCTCAAAAGGAGGTTTTTGTTTTTTGAAAAACCTCCAAAAAAGCTCTTAAAAAACTCTCAACGAGTACATTGTGGATGCTCTTATAAGCTCATTTATGGGGTCAAATTCAATGTTGATTAACTCGTTTATCGACTTGAGCTTGATAATTTATTTATTCTTTTGTACGTATGAACATGCTTGGCTCGAAAAAAGTATGTGGGTGTGGCTCGGCTTGACTTGAGTCGAAAAATTTAAATTGAGGCCTCAAACGAATCAATTCGAACATTAGTGTTATGAAACTTGACTCGTTAAGTTATATAAGTTTTATTTCGGGTTCGAAATTAACTTGAGCTCAAGAATTATTAAGCTCGAGTTATATAATCTCGTTAAAACTCGAATCACTAATAGAGGTGGCCAAAAGTCGGTTACGGGCCGAGCCCAAACAATAACCCACGTACCCGGTTAAGGCCCAACCGGTCCCGGACCGCTTACGGTTTGGGACGAAATCTCGGGTAACCAGGTAAGGTACTTTGTAACCAGTTAAGGGTATCCGGTCCCGGGTCGGTTACGGGTCGGACCCAAAACCGGTTAAGTTTTTTTTTTATTTTAAATATGATTAATTACATCAATTAATAAACTTTAAAAAATAAATTTTGATCACTCAAATACACTTTTAAAATACGTTTTATTTATATTTTCAAATTAACTACATCAATTATAAAAATATAGCGAGAATTGTGTGCGTTTATTGTGTTTTGTAACTTGGTATCTAACCCCATACACCACACAACTTATTTATAGTGTTTTTGGAGGGTTTGGAGGCAAAAAAAACCCGGTAATTTTCCTCTCAAACGGTCAAAAAAACGTCGCTCTAACGGCTAGTTCACGACAACATTTTTTGAAAAGAATCGGAACGGGCCGGACCAGGCCCTTAGCCGGTCACGGGCCAGGCTGCCGAATCGCTCAAAAAGTGTAGTCGGTTAAGGTTGGTCTCATGCTGGATCGATCCCCGGTTAAACGATCGGGTCGGATCGGACCGAGCCCATTTAGCCACCACTAATCACTAAGCCCAAGATTTGGTGGGCCGACGTAATATAAATTGCCCCATACGGCCCAATTATATGGACTTGCTCACACAAATCTTCATAAAAAGCCCAATTGGATGGTGTAATAATTTATTCGTTTTAACCGAACCTGTTATCCATTCCGACCATTTTATCAGTTATAAAAAATTATCCACGTTAACTAATTCAACTGTTTTAACAACTATACACGTTAAGTTGGTAAGATACACGAGATATTTCTTCTTGTTTAACTTTCTATAGTCAGGTATCGAGGCACTTTTTTATAAGTCGCTGTTCAATTCTTATTAGTGTCACTGAAAATATTCCGAGTTGTTACGTTCAGAGCTCGGGGATCAGTAGAGAAGTTGTGAGCTAGCTCGAACCATGATATTTTGGAGGCAATGTGCGGTTAACTGAATGTGACATTTCATTTTTTTAAATTATACTATTTATTATATTATTTTTTAATACATTTGGACTTGTGTTTGATGATAAATTGATTGATGGGTCTTCATTGACTTTGAACAAACTGTTCATCTTTATATTATTTTTTTAACTCTTAAAATAACTTGATTCAAAATTTCTAGTTGACGACATCACATTTTATATAGAATCAATCAATCATTATGGGTAATTTCAAAAACAAAAATCAAATATAAAGTTTTATAAATCTATCGTCGTTAAAGAAAAACGCTAACATAAAAAAAAGTTAAAATGATTTAAAGAACATATAAAAACGTCAACAAAAATTAATTAATTAATTTTTTTTATAAATTTCATTAAATAATCAAATGAAGTTATATAAAGTAATGATTAATAATAGAAAATAAAAAGAACACTAAATAAATGATGAGAGTTACTCAATCCAATTTTAATAGTTTCAATAAACCCTGAAGCCTGAACTTTTAAACACCCTTCCACTCCATCACATATAATTTAATATATTAATTAATTTTATTTTAAATAAAAAATAAATCCAAAGGCCCTGACGATCGGAGACCCTGTGCACCATCAGCATACCCATAGGGTCGGCCCTAGCTATGACACATTTATTTACCTAAGAAAAGAGTAAACTAGTTTTTTTTATGTCCCCGTGGTTTGTGAAAATTGTTATTTTCGTTTACGTGTTTTCAGAAGAATGGTTTTTGTCCATGTTTTTTTTTCCAATTTTTTCCGTTTTTTTATGGCGAGCATCTCCAACAGATTCTTAAAAAAAAATTCTAAAATGGAGAACCAAAGTTTAAAATCTCTAACAAAAATTGCATTAATCTCCAACAAATTTTCCATTTTGGAGATGACATCATTACTTATATTATTAAAATAATGTATATATCTAATAAAATATTATTTCTCTTTCATACACATTTTATTTCAAGATTTCTTATTGGTGAAATATAATAAAAAACAATTTTCTTTCTCATGGTAATCATTTTTGGAGACTTCTTCAAATTTGGAGAAAAATACACACCCTCTCCTACTTTCTCCATTTTGGAGAAAGATTTGGAGAATCTGTTGGAGCAAAACAATGACCAAAATCTCCATTTTCTCCATTTTGGAGAACCTGTTGGAGATGCTCTAATTTATTTGTTGTTTTCGTCCCACATACTTAGCCCAAGAGATGAAAAGTCACAATATTTAACAAACAACGAGAACAAAAAAACATATTTTACTCTAAAAACAGAACTCTCTATAGAAACCTATGAAATTGATTAAAAGTTATACTATTTCAATACCAGATTTCATCCACATCAAGCATTCGAAAATCAGAATCCATAATTGTAATCAATTATCACATCTGCAAGACTTTATCGACATTTGTATGACTTCTTTTACGTAACCAACGACCCCTCAGTCACGTCTACGTTATCCGAGCATTCGATTCGGTTGGTGTCAAACGAGAGCAGGTACATAAGTGAGGTTCCCACATCTTTTGGCACCAAATGCTTGTATTGTATTTTATGGTGTTTTTTAGCTATTCACCTTCTCCTCTTGGCCACTTTCTTAGTTTTAGGACCGCAGTGTTTGGATCTTACATAATCTTGTTGATTGTAATGTTTCGAATTTTAACGTTTCAGATATTTTACCAACTGTCAGAATGGATGACCCCAACGTTTGACAGAAACGTTGAAGGGCATCGAGGTTGTAAACTTCAGAATAACTCGATGGTGTCTAGCAATTGAAAGAATCGAAATGTGTGTTAATGAAAATTAATATAGAACACTACGATTTTTTTACTCGTGTTATGCATCAGGATGTGATATTTTTTTGTAAATTGAAAATAAAAAGTTAATACAATTTATCATTATAAAAATATGAATTGTATTTTTGAATAAATTATAAATGATAATTGAACATGTTTAATTAATTTGATATTCGAAAAAGACCTAAAAAAATATATGAATATTGATGTTAAATTAAAACTTATAAAATTCTTGTTTTATGGCATAAATTTAAATTTATTATATTATATTTAAATTTGTTAGATTTGAAAAAACATATAATTTATTTTAGTTTTTGTGATGGATTGTTTTTCCATTGTGGATAAATATAATATGGAATTTTTTTATTAATAAAAATAATGATAGATTTTTTTTTTCTATTGTATTAGTTTTTTTTAAATGATTATTCTATATTTTATCGTATATATCAACTAAGTTAGGGTCTGTTTGTTAGCAACTTAATGAGATTAATGGGACTCACGGCTTATTCGGTCAACTATACATGACTGTTTGGTAGTGACTTAATGATATAGAAAGTGATTTATTTAGTAAGCTTCTATGGAGGAACTTTATGCAGAAAGCCAGATTTTTTTTTTCTTTCAAACTTGGTCCTACCAATTAAAAAACACACTCCTTCCATCTATAAAAAACTCTCTCAAACAAAAACTTTCTCAATCTATACAGACAGATTAATCCACACAGACAACTTTATCCATACTTCCAAACAGCCCCTTAGTTGTATAGAGTTAAAAAATGTTAAAAAAAAGTTTGTATATAAGCAATATTTATTTATAAACTTGAACTTTATGTGATTATGCACATGGGCGGTATACCAAACGCTATTCGGTTAAGCATTTACTAGGTGAGGATGATAATGATTGACAATCTTACTCAGTTAATTTTTACCAGGTAAAAAAATGCTTACCAACAATCTTATTATATCATTTTAATAGCTGAGAATGTTATTCAGTAATATAAATGATGGTGACGACTTTTAAACTGCAATTACATACTCGATTAGCCAACCTGAAACCGACACAGGTGGGTAGGTAAATAATACCTAGGGGTGCACCCATTGTACCATTTGTATCTATAATCATCACGATCCAGATTAATGGATCGTTGGTAAACGTTAAGTAATACCTAATCTATACTATATTATAAAGCACAGATAAAAAACTTTTAAATTCAAATTATTAGGTACAAGGTATCATCATTTTATGCAAAATTTTAAAAATATCTTAATTTACAAGTATCAAAGCACAAGATTTATATTACTACTAGAGACTTCTAACACCCACCAATTTGGTATGTACATGACTTTCCTTTTATGCAGACCTTTCCATGTATCACTATTAATTAATATATTATATTACTATAAATTTGTTATAATTATATTATTAAATATGAAATTGGTTATTTTTTTTCTAGATATCATTAAAATATATAAGATAATCATTGAATTCTAACAAAATACTTAATTTTTTTTATATAAAAAACATTATATTATTAAGCTTAAATTAAACAAATTTATAAAAAAAACATTATCACTTTCTCAAATCCATCCAAAATCATACTGTAAATCGACAAAAAAATAAAATGAAACATTAAAATCGTGATTAATCTCGTTGCATTGCACGAGTACACTTATAATACTTGATAAAGTGTTTTTATGACTTTTAACTGAATGTTTTATAATATAGTACAGATAAAAGATTCAAAACGTGGAATCTTTTGAACATATAAACACGAATCATAAACAGTTATAAACTCCGATAATCACACAATGTACGTCAAACGGAAAATAACTCTCGACTATACAATAAACAAGCCCGGGGAAAAAAAGTGAACAAAGACGAGCGGATTTAATCACAACAAATCGGACACCGTACGAGTCCGTTTTCGTTGCAATCGGGACATCTTTGAAACCCGTAATCGTTTTCTTGATCTCCTTCTTTCTCGACATCATCGGAATTAACTTCGTAGTAAATCTTACAACTACCCGAACACGTTTCACACGGGAAAAATCTTATATCCCCGCACGCCTCGCAACCGCCACGACCACCGCCGCCGCCATCATCCGCCATTTCGCAACCTTCCAACACCCTCTCGAGTTGAAATTCGTCATGCAATCGTCGGATTTCGTCGGCACCGCCAACGTATTTTTTCCCGAGAAACACCTTCGGCAACCCGCCACCACCGTATCCATCGCCTAGTAACTCTTTGAGCTCCTCCTTGAAACCGGAATGCATCGATACATCCCGTTCGTCGACTCGAATGCCGGAGTTTTTTAAAATGACTCGAACGTGGCAGCAATCTTCATACGTTTTTCGAACTCCCCGTAAGCTTGTGAAGTATAAAATTAATTTTTCGTTTTTTCCGTTTTTTAGCGATTTATTTGTTTCCGAGGACTGTTGTTTCTCCTGGATCAATGGCTTCGAGTGATATAAGTTCGTTGGAGGTAATATTTCGAATGAATTTCTGAATGCGGCAATCGAGTCTCGATCAAAATCCGACGGTATACGTGTGTTGTCCGAGTTAGAACTCAAATCGGAATGGTTCTCGGCTAATTGTACGCAAAGCGGTTTACACAATCGTTCGGTACCACGCTCTTTTTCCTCGGATAAAAACGTGGGTTCATCGAGACACGACGGAATCGAGTTCGAATTAACATTGAACGAGAAGCAACGGACGTGATCGATCGCGGACGCCGGTCGTAGTGGGCTCGTATCATCCAAACCTTCCATCAACTCCCGCGCATCGATCGTTTCCGGTTCGCCCGGAGGCGTTTCGATCGGCGTTTTCGGAGCGATTCTCGCGACCTTTTCATCGATCATCTTCGACCAAGTCTCGGCCTCGATCACCCCAACCGCAAAATCAAAATCGCTGTTCTTCTTCTCTGGAGCATTTCGTCGAACAGGTTCTCGACGTATCCGAGTTTCGACTCCTGGATCAAGCAGAAGGTAACCGAGGGTGGTGGAGGTGAGACCGACGACATGGTGGTTACCACCGTCGCGTGGAGGATCACGGTGGCCGTGGGCGGAGGAGCTCCTCCGCGCCGGCGAAAATTGAGCATGGCAATTCCGGCAAACCGATTGTTTCGATGGCGCGCAACCCATTTTACACTAAAAAAGATCCAAAATTGAATGATACCCAGAAGAAATTTATATCCAAAAAGGATTAAACAAACATAATATCGAAAGTTTTGAGTTCGCAAATGTGTGAATTTGCGTAGGTGATGATGAAAAACGATTAAAAAGATAACATTTTCCCATGAATGAGCTGTACAAAAAGGGAAAAGCAATTTGGGGTTGGCAAACAGCGATAAAATCAAAAAAATTGGAAACGAAAAATTGATAGTTTAAAGATCAAATTTTCATTGAAGAAATAAATTTAAACCAAAATTTCCATTTGGAGATGAATAACTCAAAATCAACAACAATGGCGAAATTGGGGAAAATAAATTTGAATGTGAAAATGATGATTATTTCAATAAATTACTCAAAATATATCAATCAAACTAATCGATCAAATTCCAATGAATTATAGATTACAGAACACTAATGAATTCAGGAGAACACACAGTTAGTGTGTGAGAGAGAAAGAAGAGAGAGAGGAAAGAAAGATGGCGGGAATTATTGCATAAATGAGTCGTCCTCTTTATATTTTATAGTCACTTTGTGGCGTATTGGTTAAGTCTCTCAGGATGTGGTGAAATATCTTATCTGTCCAGAGTTTGAACCCAAGCATACACAACAGTTGTGGCCACTGAAGTTTAATCAAGGCTGATGTCTTACGGTCTTAATTTGCCAAAAAGATTAGTCTAGGCATAAGCACATAGCTTAGGACACCCTTCAAAAAAAAAATTGTAATGGCGGTTAGCGTGGAACTCATGTCGGAGATGATTTGATTGACAGACGACGGTAAGTAGTGGCACGTGGACCAGAAAAGGTAGAGTGGAAGTAACAGGGAGTTGTTTGGAAGTTTTCCGATGCCGACGATGATGAATTAACGGCAGTTGTAAGGGTTAGGGTGGGAAACTATACCAACCAATATGTGTACCAACTCTAGCAATTAAATTGGAGGAAATTGAAATTGATCTAAATAGTTATTTTCTGTTTTTATAATTGGTTTCTAGTTATTTCTCTCATGGTTTTACCAAAATGTCGTTACCTCTGCAAATGACAGGCCCGCAAATTACGGAAGGGTGAAAAGGTTAGAAAAAAAAAGTTTCGAAATACGTTCGCATGCAAATGACAGCCCGTAAATTGCGGATTTGTACATAAACTTTTTCTAGTTTATTTTTTTAAGCTTCGCAATTTGCGGATCTGTCACTTGCAGAAGTAGTAACAAATGGAAAATAAATGGTTAGGAGACCAATTGGGAAGATAAAAATCGTTATTTGAGTCAATTTCCGTTAAATTGGTACCACTTTAATTGGTATCAATTGAAATCGGTTGTTGTACCGTACCAAATATGAAGCCTTGGCCGGTAGACAGTATTGAAAGTCACGTACCATTGCAACACCATGGTACTGACTTATTTAATTGTTACTAATTTTGGTATTGAATATTAAACATCGTAATTTTAACTTTTTTGTTTGAGCATTTGAGTGTTTGCAAGTTTTTTATTCCTTGTAACTAAAAACTCTTAGGCATTGTTTGGCAAACTAGCTTATAAGCTAGCTGGTAGCTGATAAGCCAACTTTTCAAAACGCTACTATGTGCTAGTTTTTTAATAAGCTAGTTTATGATTATCCAAACATGTACCAGAAAAAAAAAAAACTAACTTTTTTTGCCAAACATATCCTTATTCAAAACGTCATTTAAAATTATACAAAATTGTAAATTTTCATACATATAACTTGCAGTTGGTACAAACCAGTATCAACATGTTCCAACAAAAAAAAGAATGGTATCAAATAAGATCGATTGGTACATAATATAAAATTTTGCATATCAATTATAATTTGTTGGTATACGGTATTGGAGAAAAAAATTTAGTACACTTAAGTGGGGCTTTTTTTTTTTTTGTTCTTGATTTGATTTTGAGGCATCAAGTCGTAATCTTCTTGGATCTTCTACCGGAAGCTTCTAAGCTCACGGGTGCTCCAAACACATGGTTCCATTTATTTTTTCTAAAAAGATTTTTAAAAATTTAGGGTTTGGTAAATAAATATTTTTGAAAATAATTATGTGATAACAGCATCTCCAATGGAGGTTCTTATAAGAACCTTATTTTCGTATTTTTTGTTGTCATCTCACTTCCAGTTCATCAAAATAAGAACTCATATAAATGTCTACAATGGTAGTTCTTATAAGAACTTTTTTTATGGGTCCCATATATATATATATATACAATATTAATAAAGTAATTATTATAAACTCAAGAAAATAAAATAAAAAATAAGGAAAATATCACATCTCATAAATTTCATGGTAAAAACCAAAGTTTTTAGGAGGTGTTTGGGATTGCTTATTTAAAACAACTTATGCTTATTTTAAAAAGTGATTATCAACTTATGTGGTGTCAAACTTGAGTTTTTAAAAAGGTGTTTAGATTAGCTTATTGTAGTACCAACATGTAATAAGCTAATAAGTTGTTATTTAAAGGTGTTTGCCTATTTGAGATTGCTTATACATATAAAATAACTAAAAAAGTCATAAGCAATTTTCAAATAAGTTGATAAGTTAAAACCAAATGACTTATCAAAAAAAGATTTTCAGCGGTTTGGCACCGCTATAATCCATTCTAATTTTTTCTCATCCAAACACTCAAAACTGCTCATCTCCGGTGCCAAATCGCAATAAGTTAAAAAAACACCTCAAATAAGCAATCACAAACACCCCCTTATTTAAGAACCTAGAGGGGTTTGGGTTCTTATAAGAACTCTCCACAATGTTAGTTCTTATAATCCATTGCACTTTTTGCTTATAAAAACATTGCATTAGAGATAGTCTAAATGATCATATGAGAAACCAGTCAAGTTACGAAGATTGTGAGAAGTGTTAAATCACATGTGATACAACACGTCTAAAAGGATGTACATGAACAGTGTCGGATCCAGGAAGTGAGGTGATTAGGAGCACATTTAAAATTTAAGGGTGTTAAAAGAAATTCCAACGTCAAATAGCCCATGAAGACCGGATGAGGTTGGGTTATTATCGTAAATAATCACATGGGAGGAAAGTTTTACTTTTTAGCCATCTTCAGACAAAATTTAAAAAAATAGGTAAGAAAACCGCAAGTCAATGCCGCAATATTAACTGTGGAAGATATCATCTACCCAGGTTTCAAATCCAAGCGCTGCAAAAGTTTTTGTGGCCATGGAGGTTCATCTGTGATGACTCCAGGCCATTCGTGGTCGCCCGGGGATTAGTCGTTGTGCGTAAGTTGGTCCACAAATCCACGGTTACCATATATATATATATGGATGTTTAATATAGAAGCCTAGTAAAAGGTTGCAACCTTTGCAACCTTGTTTTTTTTTTGGAAGACATAGCGACATCGAACCAACGAACGACTACCACGAACACACGCATGCACACCTCCCCGGCGGTATCGGACATCCACGGGCAGCCCACTAATCCGCCGATGTCCCGGCCCAGCTTACGTTGAACCTAGAGCCAAGACCATTGATTGTTTTTTTAACGGCCAAGATCATTTGGAGGAATAATTGTTTTTTAAAATAATTTTTATTTTATTTTTCCTCGAAATTACTACCTCTAAAGGGCAAATTCGGTATAACCCAATATTTAAATTATCTAAATTTACTAGAAACGTGGATTAAAAAAAACTGAATAGCTGATTCATCGGGGCGATTGATTCAGTTTCTTTCAACTCCTATCGAATACTCTCCAACCAACTGAATTCAAATCCTCTTCAATGGCGGAAAGGTTGCGAGGTAAGCATAAAATGTATATTTTTCCCCGTAGCCTTCATCTTCCAGAAATTAACTAGGGTTTCGTTTCTCTCATTTTCAATTCGTAAAAGCCAGAGAATAATGCTTAAGTATTCGTTTTCTCGGTTCAAAAATACTGCTTCAACCCCCATTTTACTAGATGAAAGCGACGATGATGAAGGTTTACCACCAGCAAATGAACATCCTCCCATAATTGATGTGATCCCAGATGAATCAGAACTGGTGATTTTGAGTTTTGATTCTCCATTTTGGAGAAATTTTGGGAAAGCTGTTTGAGATGCTTTTAACAGCCAGATTAAGAAAAAAAAATCCTTACGCAAATTTGCATAATAATCCATATTTGCGTAAAGTTTCTTATGCAAATTTACATAAATATCCTCAATTGCGTAAAGAATCCTTATGCAAATTTGCGTAAAGATTGTTTTTTTTTTCTTTAATCTGAAAATTAGGTTTTATGTAAATATACTACACTCTATCTAGAACAAGAATTTGGTTTAAAAAATGGCTAAAAATTGAATTTAGTTGAAAATATTGGTTGTTTCGAATTTTTTCCCTCATAAACCAATAAAATTGTTTTATTCAAATAAAAAAAATATTTATTAGGTCGCAACTCGCAATAACTAGAGCATAATTAAACACCACTTAATTTGTCACGTAGTTTTTTAAAAGCAATATAAATGCTTTTTTTTATAATAAAAATAGGCACTCAAATAAACTTAAAGTAAAAGGTAAGTAATACATCAATAAGTAACGTTTTATTGGTTTTATCATTTAGAAATCATCATAAACTTATTAAAAATACGATTATATATATAGAGGTTGGTTATTATGCAACCTTTCTACATGGTGTAATCAATGCAACTCCTTTATCCACCACACATTTTACTTTTAGTTTTTTCTCTTTTTTTAATTACATAAAATATGTGGTAGATAGAGCAGTTGTATGGGGTTACACCATGTAAATGAGTTGCATTTGAACCACACCTATATATATATATATATATATAGATAGATAGAGAGAGAGAGAGAGAGAGAGAGAGAGAGAGAGAGAGAGAGAGAGAGAGAGAGAGAGAGAGAGAGAGAGAGGGGGGGTTTTCAAGAGAAAACCTTAAAAAATATAAAACTAAGGAACATGCTACTAGCCCTTTATTTGGACGGTATGCACTTGTACATACAATTAATTAAGTTATTTTTTGGTTTTTATGCACGTGGACATGTTACAAATTACTTGTATATATATATATATATATATATATATATATATATATTATTTGGCAAGAAAGTGGTGTTTTTTGATCGAGTTCATCCACAATCGAACTTGTAGTTAAACGTTGTGCGATAAGGTAAGAAGTTTCAATATCATATATAATTACATGCATGATACACAAGTTTAATCATATATGATTAAACACATGTTGTATTGACAACACATAGACGCTTAATCATATATGGTTAAACACACCCAAAAAAATGTAATGATACATGATATTGAGATTTCTCGCCTTCTCGGAAAATATTTAACTTCTCACATAATCCCTCATGAACTCATCATTCCAAATGCCTTATCTCTTCTTGGACAAAATGGTGTTGCATCCCGTGAACCAGTTTAAGAGGTCGAGTTTAGGGGTTGTTTACCCAAATGCTTACTCGGTAAGCGCTTACCGACAAAACTCGACACACTAACTTACTTTATCGGGTAAGATTATAATCATCACGATGGTATCATATACAACAATTTACCCGGGTAAGCGTTTTGTAAACGACCCCTTAGTGTTGGATTGCTGCTCATTTGGTTCTTTGAGTGGTCTCTATTGGTGGTAGGGGTGCTTACGGGTTGGGTTGATCAGGTTAAAGACATTTCAACAACCCAAACCAATGTTGACGGTTTGAGAACTTTCAACCCAACCCACCTAAACAAAAGTCAACCCAACCCAATCCAACCCAACCTGTTCGGGTTGGTCGGGTTGTGTTTAAACAAAGTAAAAACAATATTGAATACATAAAAATAAAGATTTTTTTTGAAATACGATGTATCATTCAAAAGAATATATGAGTTCATCAAATATTTAGGTATCTATACTATATTATAAAAACGAAATAAAAAACTCTTAATTACAACATTTTAAGCACAAGGTACAATTATTTAAAACCAATTACTTAATTTACAATTTTTTAATGCTTTGGTACAACCTTTTTTCCAAACACAGTATCTCACATAATCATCTATTTGTGGAATGGATACTCATTTATTAATATAAATATTTATTTTTTTGGTGGAGGATTTTATAAAATAGATTTTATATTAGCATAATCTATTTTAAATGTAGATTTTTCATTTAAATCTATATTAATGAGATGTAATATAAAATCTTTTTTCTTCCATATTTTTTTATATTACATCTCATAATGATTTTTCCATATTTTATTGTATAAAATCTTTTTTCATATTTTATTTTATAAAATCTTTTTCCATATTTTATTTTATAAAAAAAATTTACATAATGAAATGTAATATAAACTCTTTTTTCTTCCGTATTTTTTTTGCTAATATAAAATTTATTTTATTTTATAAAATCTACACGTATTTTATATTAGCATAATATAAAATCTACACGTGTTTTTTTTCTAATATAAAATCTACTCGTATTTTTTTTCACGAGCATTAAAAGAAGAAAAAAAAGAAGGTTGATATAAATTGAAAATAAAAAATAACGAGATACACTAATAAATTATCGTATTCTTGAAAATAAAAATATTCCGCAATACTTTCCAAATTAACCAAGTGTAAAGAAAATAAAATAGAAACGATGTAGATATAAAAATATTCTTCCATATTTTTAATATATTTACATTTAAATGTAAAATCGAAAATGAAAATAAAAGATTTTAAAATATTCTTTATATTCACTATAAATATATATAGCTTACCTATGTATCATCTGAGATTCTGAGTACAAGAAGAAGACGAATGGTCGGGTGTTAATGGCAGAACCTGCAACTGAACAAACGGTATTCCACTATATTTTTGTTTATTTGAAAAACTACTTTTTTATATTTTATTTTATTTACTGATGATTTGTTTATATTTTTCAAAACCCACAATCATATTTTTCGATGTAGGGGAATAAGATATATATACATATCTTTATATTTTTATCGACTAATACTATGAGGTTTTGAAGTCAATAGTCAGATAAATTTCCAAGTGGTACTGAGTGAATTTAAACTATACCAGTTGAATTGTCGGTTAGAAAAGATATAAATCATTTATTTTCTTTGTTATATTTGATGTGAGTTGAATGTTGTTAATTAATCTACAGATTTATACGTTCAAAGTGATTGTCAAGTGTTGTCGATGAGGTTTCAGAAAAATTGCAAAATCTGTAAAAACGTATGTTCATATTTATAATTATTTCAATAATAGTGATATGTTGTGAGACATGTCGTTTGAGTTTTGAATAATATAATACAAAACTATTACCAATATTATTGCACAAACTCGTAACAACAAACGATTAAGAATATATGCAAGTTAACCACTTATGAAAATACATTCGTTTTTCAAATTGTATTTCATTAACTGTTAACAGAGAAATTACGTTTCATTTTAACTCGGTTCAATATTCCAACAAAAAATTTATCCTCCCGTGCAATGCACGGGCCCAACACTAGTTACATATAACTTTCCAATAATATCATCTTATGAGTTCTATTACTTGTAATTACCGAGTTGTTTTTGGTAACTTATACATATTAAAGAGAAATATAAATAATTTTACAGAATTTGCTAAAACGTTTAATTGGTTGGTCGGGTTACTTTGAGACTAACCAATATCAACATAATATATTTGGGTTGTATTAATTTTGTATCGAGTATATATCGGGTTACCTCAGGTTGAGTTTTTCCTAGATTGGTCGGGTTGAGTTAATCGAGTTGGTCGGTTTTTTGAGTACCCCTAATTGATGGTTTCGTAATATTTTTATCATAGCCAATTTTTTTATTCCCGTTTATTATTTTATTTTTAATGTTTTTGTGTTTCTTTTTGCTTCTTAATAAATCGTAAAGTTGGGTCGGCCTTTATCCACTTTATAATTTTTATGCTCACAAATTCGTTAAAAATAAATAAAATGACTATTTTATCCTCTTATTTAAGTTTAAATTTATAATCTTTTAAATGAGAAGTAATAATAAATTCCTATCATTTATTTGAATATTAAAAAACCCATTAATTTTCATTTTATATATTAATTAGAGAAGTAGTGAATTATAATCATTTTACTTTACTTCTTTGCTTCCAATGCATTAAAGATGGGGTTTTGTCTCTCTCCTAGGCTAAATCTCAATGGAACAGGATTAATATCAGTTCACAAGTAACCAGATGATTTTGATATAATACTGTTAATTAAACCGTACGATTTATATGTTATAAGTTTAAATATGTAAGTTGATTGTTGATTTTAAAACACATATCATTGTGAAAGTATATAAATGCAAATTAATAAGGATATAACAGTTGGATTGAGCAAATTTCAAAATGCATAGAATGAAACGGGTGGCATAAATGTCATTACTAATTGTAGTTGTCTCTTATTTATAAATCAGTCCAAGTGTTGTCTCTTTTCAGCATATTGAAAGACATTTCATAACTGTAGTTAGGTGCATGTCATTTGTGGTTTAAGTGGGCATAAATGACTTGTAATTATGCATCCAACTAAAACCTGTTAAAAAGAGGACTAGTTAGGGACTAATTGGGACCGATCATTCCCTACTAGTTAAGACTTTCTGGCAATGGACTGGTTTAAGGACAAAATTTTTGAATTTTATTTTGTCACGTGTCGCACTCCCATTGGTCAATGGAGTTAGCTATTTGTTGTGACTAGGGGTGAGCATCGGAAGCGGGTACCCGTCTTTGGAACCAAAACCGCTTCGGAACTGCCGGTTTCGGAATCGGAATCGATGTGATTGGTTCCGGTTCCTAAAATATGGAACCGATCAGGGACCGGTTCCGGTTATCATTTTTTTTGGAACCGTTAACTGCTGGGTACCCGCCCGGACCGGTTCCGAGACCGGGTACTGGGTACCCAGAACCGGAACCGACAGATACCCGCTATTTTTTTAATAAAATATATTTTATTTATTTATAAAAATTTAATAAACAACCTTTTAGGGAAGCACCATCTGTAGTATTTATTAGCATCAGCTAATTTTAATGACGTGAAAGTGTCTTGGAAGCACCTTTGTAGTATTTTACTATTTTTTTTGTTTTCGAAGCACCGTTTGTAATATTTATTTGTTTTGTAAGGATCGTTTGTAGTATTTATTAAGTTTTAGTTTTTATAGTATTAGTTTTCACGTTTGTGAGATTTATTTATTTACGTTGGTACTTTGTAATATATTAATATATATTTTTTTATAATATGAATGATAAAAAAAATTGAAAATTAGAAAGCGGGTACCCGGTAGTAGAACCGGAACCAGCGGTTCCTGAACCGGTTCCCAAATATAAAGAACTGGTGTAACCGGTTCCGGTTCCGGGAATTTTAGCCGAGTACTCGCATTTACTCACCCCTAGTTGTGTCTGCCCCCCCCCCCCCTTTTGGCTGTTTTTCTTTGTGAAACTATTCACAAATTTTGTCGTTGTTCTTTTTTAATTACCGCTGTACCATTAACGTTATTTCTCATTTTGCCATTGTTGAAATGTAGTTTGTTATTTTCTTTTATAACCAAATTGCTACAACAATTATCCTCAATTTCTCAGACTCAAATGCTATAATTCATGGCTTCGATCTAATTTTGCTTTTGATATTATTTCATGTTCCAACTTTCTTCGTGTTCAACGCTTATTGGTGTTCCAACACTTATTTCACATTTGTAAAAAGACGACTTCACCCCATTCTAGTTCAAAAGTTGAAGTAATCGATGACTATTATCGAGAAACACGTGTTTTGCTAAATGACTTAGAACTTTGTCGAGTGAAAAATGAAATCACAGTGCAAATAATGTGGTATAATTCTTAAGAAACACATGTTCAAAAGTTGAAGTAATCGATGACTATTATCGAGAAACACATGTTTCACTCTACTCCACTGGATCTCTAGTTCCATCAATTCAAAAGTAAAATTTTATTGCTTTAGAGTTTCTTTTACCTACTAATAGTTGGACAGAAGGATGTTTAAATGAAACCATTTTTAATTAAAAAAAGTGAAAATAAAATGAGTAATAGATGGGTGGGTTGCATGGATTGCACCATTAAAAAGGTTGTACAATAACTCACCTCTAGTTGGACTTTGGGGGTTTAATCATATCATAAATGTATCATTTATGTCCAAAATTGATGGAAATTAATTGTGAAAGCCATGGTCCATATTTTATTTTCTAAGATATCTTAATAAATTATAACATTCTCACTTCTATTTATTTTTAGTGTTTTGTAATTTTTTATCTCCTTTAGTTTTAATATCATCATTATTAGTAAAAACTTTAGAATCGTCGATTATATAGAAACGACAATTTCGACAAATTATTTTTTAAAAATGGGAATATTTGAAAGTTTTTATGTTTAATGGGTCAATATGGTAAAATAAAAAAAAAATAAGGTAAAAACATAGAGTGAAATCATTGACCCAACTTCCTGTTTGTTAGCAGCTTAATTAACTTAATAAGGCTCACAACTTATTTGATCGGTTGTACATAATATTTGATAGTGGCTTAATGATATCGAATGTGACTTAGGGGGGGTTACATGGGGCTTAATGGGCTTAATGGCAAAACTGGCTTATTCGCACAGACCTTTGGAGTGTTTACTTGGGGCTTAATGACAAAATTGGCTTATTCGCACAGACATTTCTGGCTTATTCACTAAGTAGGGAAAAGACGTGTTGTCCCCATTAAGACACATCTTTGACATTTCTATCCTTTAAAAATAAAGACATGCCTACCCTCCTACTCAATAATCACACAATAAAAACCTAGCTGCTCGATTTCACCTTCACTGCTTGTTCGATTTCGATTTCACCTTCATCGGTCGTTCGATTTTACTGCTTTGAGTTCATTGCTGGTTCAATTACACTATTTTAATTCACTGCTGGTTCGATTTCAACCCTAGACAATAATTTCCTATGGTCGATTTCTCCAAAGGTAATGATTTTACTAATTGTTCGATACTTGTTTATTCTCCATACTCGATTGTTGTTCCATACTTGTTTCTTCAGTCGATTGTTGTTCCATACTTATTTCTTAAGTCGATTGTTGTTTCATACTTGTTTTTTTTTCAGTCGATTGTTGTTCCTTATTTGTTTTTTCAGTCGATTTTTATTCCATACTTGTTTCTTCTCCATAGCTGCTCGACATTTCTGCAATGTAGATTTTTGTAACCATGATTTCTACAATGTCGATTTCATATTTGTTTCATACTTGCTACTTTTTGTATGAACTTGGCTACATTGTGTTTGAACTTGGAAGTTTAAGTACTTAATGAATTTTTGTTTGATTTTTGGATTATATCAATGAATTTATGAATATATGGTTTAAAAAATAAACAACAATTTATAAAACAACTTAAAATTCATATTCAGGGGTAAATTGGTCATTTATGTTATTCAGACTGTTAATTCAGATAAAAAAGTAAACAACAACATCAATTTATCCAGACAGACAAATTTATCTAGACAGACACATTTATCCATACAGGACTTAATAGAAAATTTGGTAAACAACCCTTATTCAGTAAGGTTATAAAGGAGCTTATGCATAAATCCAATTTTTTTTTAAAAATGATTACCATGAGAGAAATGTAATTTTTATTGTATTCTATTTCTACTTATAAGAAACCTTGATGTTAAATGTTTTGGAGATGAAAAACAATTTTTTATTAAATGTATAAATATATTAATAATATAATTAATATTGTAATCTTCAAAATAAAAAATTCATTGCAATTTAATATATATAACTTTAATTAAAATTTACATAACCTTTTTAAAGATTTCGAATTTTAGTTATTTAATTTAAATAAATTTTAGATAATTTGCTTATTATTTTTGTGAGTAAACTCTAATTTTGGTCCCGTGGTTTACTGAAATATATGAAAGTGGGACATAAACTTTGATAACTCTAGAAACTGTACCTATGGTTCTCATTTTGCTCTGAAAGTGATCCTCTGTCATCAACTCAGTTAATTTTTTCTGTTAGTGGCGGGGGCATTTTTGTCTTTTCACTTACTTCTTTAATTCTCTTTAAAAAATGAAAAGACAAAAATGCCCCAACCACTAACAGAGAAAATTAACAGAGTTAGCGATGGGAGACCACTTTCAGAGCAAAATCAGAACCATAAGGATGACTTCTAGAGTTATTAAAAGTTTAGGTCTCACTTTCAAATATTTCAGTAAACTACAGGGACCAAAATTAGAGTTTACTCTATTTTTGTAGCCACTTGAGAGCCGAACTGCCAGCCTAGCGGTTGGGTCAAAAAAAATGGTCCACTTCTATACAGTTTAGGCCCAATTTAGCCCAAATGTTGGTTAACAATTGAAAGCTCACATGTTATATGGGCTTGGTCAAGTAAAAAAGGTTTTGTTAAAATAAAACTTAGATAAAAAAAATAAGTATATTTTGTTAAATCTATACTATATTATAAAGCACGGATAAAAAACTCTTAAATACAAATTATTAGCCACAAAGTATCATCATTTTATGCAAGATTTTAAAAATATCTTAATTTACAAGTATCAAATCACAAGATACATATTACTATTGCAGACTTTTAATACCCACTAATTTGGTATGTGCATGACCTTTCTTTTATGCAGACCTTTCCATGTATCACTATTAATTAATATATTATATTACTACAATTTAGTTTTAATTATATTATTAAATATGTAATTGGTTATTTTTTATAGATGTCATTAAAATATATAAGATAATCATTGAATTCTAACAAAATACTTAAATTTTTTTTATATAAAAAACATTATATTATTAAGCCTAAATTAAACAAATTTATAAAAAAAACATTATCACTATCTCAAAACCATTCAAAATCGTACTGTAAATCGACAAAAAAATAAAATGAAACATTAAAATCGTGATGTATCTCGCTGCATTGCGCTAATACGCTTATAGTAATTCTTTAATAAATGTATTTTGATCGTAATCATCGAAATTACCATCTTAACCCTTTTGGGTATATGTGGAAAAAGGGTGTCGAGAAGATGTGGAAAACTTTGAATAATACTTGACTCTTATATTATTTTTTAAATTATTAACGTAACTTTTGATCGATCAGTTTCTTTTAGTAAAGAATTGGAGAAACTGACATTTTTTTTTGGCAAAAGGGTGTCCTAGCTATGCCTAGACTAATTCCTTGGTAAATTATGACTGTAAGACATCAACCCTGATAAAATCTCAGTGGCCAGAAACTGACATATTCGATATGGTTTACAACAATGTTCTAAAAAACTCGCCGCACAGCCGCCATGACGCGCCATGACACCAAGACTTGTGTGTCACGCCATGTTAAGCCCATGACACGTCATGGCCTAATGCATAGTTATCGTAATGAGATATTTGATTTTTTTTTTACGTTTTTAATGTCTTATTTGCAAATTTTTAATATATAACCTAATTTAATTTGCTTATTATTATTGACTCATTGAATAACACTACAAAATATACGTTTTTATATATAATATTATATATGAATTAGAAATTTGACTCCATAAGTCACGACTTGAAAACGCCATAATTATATGGAACTCCTTTGTTTTGTTTGTGACATCTTATGAAGTGTGAACACGTACATATATGATTATACATTGTCTTAAAGTTCTATAAAGATAATTTTCATTTGAACACAAATTATTTTTAAGATACTTGATAACACACATTTAGAATGAAACTTAAAATTTATAATTTCAATACATAATCTACAAGTCCAAATATAATGCATGAATTTAACCAATATACTTGTTTTTTTGAGAAGGGTGTCCTAGGCTATGCCTAAACTAATCCTTTGGCAAATTATGACTGTAAGACATCAGTCCTGATTAAACCTCAGTGGTCACAATTGTTGTGTACGTTTGGATTCGAACGCTGGACAGATGGGATATTCCACCATATCCCTTATGGCCTTAACCAGTACGCCACAACTCTTGTAGTTAACCAATATACCTTAATTGGCCATAATTATAGTAATGGTGCATAACATTAGAGGATCAAGACAACATATCGACTAACATATCCACAATGATACTTGTGTGTGTGTATGTCCAAAACTGTACACTTAACGAAATTATCAGTTGACAATATTAATTTAAAGTAACAGTTTGATCTGATAAACTTTTAGAAAATGTTATCAACAACCCACAACTTAAAACTTGTAAGAGACTCATGGTTGATAATTAATTTGCAAGATCATGAGAAGAAAATATTTTTGTAGGCATTATAGAGTTTGGGTTCAATGTGGTTTCAACCAAACTTGTGATTGGGTCAACAAAGATCAATTATTTTAGCATCATCTTGCTCAAATATGGGCAAACACTTAAAACATTAGAGCATCTTCAACAAAAATTTTAATATTAAAATTCAAAATTCAAAATTCAAAATTTACAAATAAAATAAAATAGTTATCTCTAATAGATTCTCTATTTTGAAGACTAAAATATTTATATATATAATAAAATATTATTTCTCTTTAATAAACATTTAACATCAAAGGGGTTGTTTGTTTACTTCTTAATGGTTCAATTAAGAGACAACCTCTGAATCCCTAAGAGGTAAATTTTGTTTGGCAAAAAAAATGTCTGTCTCTTAATGGTTCCAAAATGCTCTGAATGATTTTGTATCCTGACCCACCCTTAACCATTAAACGTCATGATTTCATCATGAACAATTATCAAACAACCATATTTCATTTTACACTGTATCATAAAAGCCTCTTAATCATTCTGACCACTTAGTCATTATGCACTAAATCATTCAGCAACTGCCAAACAGCCCCAAAGTCTCCTATTTGTGGAATATAATAACAAAAAAATGTTTTTCTTCCATTGTAATCATTTTTGTAGAATTATCCGAATTCAGGGTAAAATTCTTTTGAGTTATGATTATTAATTTAAAGAAAACTTAACGACTGAACCTGTCAATGTCTCTCTGATATCGCCATTTCATATTTCAAACAAATTTAGGTTGAATGGTACTTGTTTTGACATTTTTTTAATTAGCAATAATGGAGTCTACTGAACAAAAAAGAACGAAAAGAAAACCGCAATGCTGATTATATAGGTTCGTTTAAACGATTGAAACTTATTTACGATCACAAAGCTAAAGATTTTGAGTTCGAGTCTCGATTTATGGGTTGACCAACGACTTACCATGTCAACCTACATTTACTCATTTTCATACGTGAATAAAACATGTGAAATGACGAAAATACCCTTGGATTATCAATTATCTTATTTAGCAGGCTTATTAAGAATAATATTTGCCACTTTCTTAGGCCAAAACCCACAAATAAATTAATCACAAAAACAACATCCTTTGTTCTTCTTGTCTCCAACACCTTCACTTTTTCCTATAAACAAAACCTTGAATTATATAATATTTATTATTCAAAAGTCTTAGCATACTACACCCACAATCTCTCTCTCTCTCTCTCTTATAAATCGTAGTCGTTTTACCACATTAACTTATAAAAATTGCATTAAAAACAATCATATTTGTTACAATTGATAAACCAATTGTGGATTAAATAACCCACCTTTGATTTACATCAGAATTCAGTAAGATACAATAACATGTATAATATATTCGATATTATTTTGATGTATTTCTTATTTTGGTAAGAATACAAAGATGAAAACTGAGGAACACCTTGTTAGCCATTCATCTGGACGGTATTCACTTGTGCATACAAGTAAATTAAAATGTTTTTTGGTTTTATGCATTTGTGCATTATATGCACTTGTGCATATGCACGTGTGCATGTTACAAATTATTTGTATGCACAAGTGCATATCGTCCAGATGAATGACTATCAGAGTGTTCCTCAGTTTTCCCTTTTTTAAGGGTTTTCCTTGAATCTGACCCTATATATATATATATATATATATAGTGTTTGGTTCATTTGAGAAATGGTAAATATATGAGAAATAGAGAAGTGATCTTAGCCATTCATATGGTCAAGATTGGATTTAATTGGTCAAAAGTTACGTCTTTGACTGGTCAAAAATTACGGCTCTTCCAAAAATATAAGGGTATTTACGTAACTTTGACAAAAACACGCGTGTGTTCATATATATGAAGGCATGCAGTCATATATGAATGCATGCGTTCATATATGAATGTTCGTAATTTTAAATAAACACTGACTGCATGTCTTCATATATGAATGCATGCGTTCATATATGAATGCATGCAAAAAAAAGAGTGACATTCATATATGAACGCCTGTTTTTTGCATGCGTTCATATATAAATGTTCATAATTTTTACATAAACACTGACTGCATGCCTTCATATATGAATGCATGCGTTCATATATGAATGCATGCAAAAAAAAAAGAGTGACATTCATATATGAACGCCTGTTTTTTGCATGCCTTCATATATGAATGCATGCGTTCATATATGAATACGTACAAAAAAAATAGTGACATTCTACTAACATTCATATATGAACTTCTGTTTTTTGCATGCATTCATATATGAACACACACGGCTAAAAAAAAGTGATATTCATATATGAACGCATGCGTTCATATATGAATGCGTTCGGATAATTTACAAAAATACCCTTCGAATAATAAACAATGTGAGGAACACGGGAGTGGACCATGGGAGCAATTATCCCCTAATTCTCGGTCAAAGCCGCCGATCTTGACTGAATTAATGGTTTAAGATCACTTCTCTATTTCTCATATATTTAGTGTTTCTCAAATGAACTTTTCCATATATATATATAGTGTTTGGTTCATTTGAGAAATGGTAAATATATGAGAAATAGAGAAGTAATCCTAGCCATTCATATGGTCAAGATCGGATTTGACTAGTCAAAAGTTACGGCTTTGACTGGTCAAAAGTTGCGGCTATCCTAAAAATAGAAGGACAATTTCGTAAATTTTACAAAACACACGGGCTGTGTTCATATATGAACATGTATAAATCACATATGAACTATATGTTCATATATGAACCAGTGCAATTCACAATTGAACTCTTTTAACTGATTCATATATGAACCTTTGTGATTCATATATGAATCAGTTGAACTAACTAACAGATTCATATATGAATCTGTATGAATTACAAAGATTCATATATGAACCTTTATGAATCACAAATATTCATATATGAACCTTTGTGAATCACAAAGATTCATATATGAATCAGTTGAACTAATTATGAATCTTTGTGATTCATATATGAATCTATGTGATTCACAAAGGTTCATATATGAATATTTGTGATTCATAAAGATTCATATATGAATCTTTGTGATTCATACAGATTCATATATGAACTCATTCCGTGTATTTTACGAAATTACCCCTCTAGCTTCTATAGACCACACAAAAAATTATCCGGTGCTTCGCGGTCAAAGCCGCAAATGTTGAACAGATGAATGACTAAGATTACTTCTCTATTTCTCATATATTTACCATTTCTCAAATGAACCTCTCCCTATATATATATATTATAATACTCCATGGTTAATCATTTGATAACCGACAAAATTGTGAGAACCTTGAAAACTAGTTCATAATATGCTAATTTATATGATCTTTTTTCATCTAAAGATAGAATTAAGGTATTGATAAACATATATTTGTTTCAAAATGTGTTCAATATGAAACTTGTTGGTGTGTTTATAATACAAAAGTTATATACAAGTAGTAAAAACATATGAAAAAAATACATCATGAAACAAATATATGTGTTAATCAACTAACCTTAAATGAAAAAAAAGACATGTAAAATAATATCTTAAAATACCAGTTAACATGATTATCACAACATATAAGATTCTTATTTGATTACATTTATTTATAGAATTCAGTAAAAATAGAGAAATGATATTTTATTGATATATTTCTTGCTTAATTTGGTAAGAAATAAATAAGGTGGTATATAATAGTAGAAGGAGGTTCATGAGGGGAGAACCCAAAAAAATGAAAACCACTCTGGTATAGTGATGGCCAAATGGGCCCGGCCCGATCGATTAACCGAGCCCGAACCGACTGAAAACCCGGCCCGGTGTCAAACCGGTTTGAAGCCCGAAAACCTAGACCGGTTTGGGTTTTTGGAGTTTTTGGCGGCCCGGCCCGAAACCGGTTCCCGGCCCGACCCGATTTTCACATTTTCAAAATATAGCCGTTTTCTAGCCGTTGGTATGCATTTTTTGACCTTTTTTTGGTGTTTTTTACCCCTCCAAACCCATATAAATAATTGTGTTGGTTATGGATAGTGACACCAACTTACAAAACGCAAAAAACGCATACAGTTCTCATTTATCGGCTCTCGCTATATTCGTTTCTCGCAAGTTCTAGTCTAATATCTCTAGTTCTTTACTCTTTAGTCTCTACTCTCAAGTCTCTACTCTCAAAATGGCCGAACAAAACTACCAAGTTATTGCCGATCATGGACGAAAAGCACCAATTTGGAACCATTGCAACTTGGTGATGCTCCCCGACGGTACAAAAAAAGCAAAATGCAAACGGTGTGGAGATCTCCTTGCGGCGGCCGCAAATACCACGTTAAAGAGCCACTACGAGTTTTCGTGCAAGAAGTTGAAATCGGGTGACGATCCAAGTCAACCCATACTTGACAATTCCGGTCAAGTATGGTCGTATGATGCCATGTTGGCCCGAGAAATGCAAATGAAATGTGTCATTCAAGTGGGGTTGCCGTTCGGACATTTCGACAATCCTCACATTACGAACATGATCAAACTCTCGCTACAACCACGCTACGTGGGTTCGGTAAGTCGTCAAACTCTTAGACGTGATGCTATAAAACTTTGGAAAATGGCCAAAAAAGATACGCGACAAACGTTTTTATCATTATCCAACAACATTTCTTTAACATGTGATATATGAAGCGTACCATTCGGATTGCCACAATCTTATATATGCATAACGACACATTGGATTGTGCCGCAATTGTGGCAATTATGCAAACGTGTAATCACGTTTGAGCACTTTGGTTCGCCACATTCGGGTGAGCGTCAATTTAATATAATTATGAGAAATATTGAATATTATAATTTAACTAATAAGGTCATTAGTATTTCGTTTGATAATGCTAGTAATAATACGTTATGTGTGGAGAAATTAAAGTTGGCTTTATCCCCTATTTTAAATGGAAAATTATTTCACACACGTTGTTGCGCACACATAATAAATATAGTCGTTCAAGACGGCTTAGTAGTATGTAAACATTCTTTAACTAAGTTTAGGCTTATGTTACACCGGATTTTCACAAAAGGTAAAAGCATGCAACAAACATATATAAAATATTGCAAAGATGTCGGTTTTAAAGCTTTGGGACCGGCACACGATATGGCGGTTCGATGGAATTCGACTTACAAAATGATGGATAATTTATTAAGACAAAAACCATATATTCAAGCATTTTATAACATTCAATACCCGGATAACACGATATCTGAATATGATTGACAAATGCTTGAAGGCTTACATGATATTTTGGGCGATTTCAAAACTGCAACAACTTTGTTATCCGGTATTTATTATCCAACAAACCCTTTACTTTTAAATCAAATATATATTTTGGCAAGTAAAATTTCTCAATACGAAGAACATTTCAACTTTCAAAACGTGGTAGCACCAATGAAAACAAAATTGTTAAAATATTTTAAAGAGATCCCTTCAGTTTTCTTTGTGCCGCGTCATTAAATCCGTATTTAAATGTTACGGGTGTCGAAGTTTTAATACAATCAATATGTGTAGCATTTGGTTTGGATACGGCTACAAATTCTTCTTTTTCAAGGAACCGCATACTACAATTTAATAATGATTTTCATCAATTATTTGATATTTATAGAATTAATTATAGGGGAGGAAGCCAACAAACCCCTACAACTCAAATGTTTTCACCGGGTTCTAGTTTTCGTGGGCGAAACCGGTCCGACATAATGGCAAATTTAATGAACTCGGTTTTAAATGAATCTAGTAAAAAATCTAGATTTGATGGAGATAATTTGAGTGAATTCAATATGTACATACATACTAATTTTATAGCGGCATCCTCCACAACCGTCAGCGATGTTGAATCACTAGATTTATTAGAATGGTGGAAAGGTAAACAACCTCAATACCCGGTTTTGGCATCTATTGCTCTTGATATACTAACAATCAAAGCTAGTACCGTAGCTTCGGAGTTTGCTTTTTCTCTTAGTGGCAGGATCATATCGGAGCGTCGGTCAAGATTAACCCCGGAGTCGGTAGAGTGTTGCATATGTTTGAAGGATTACTTGGATGGCCAACAAAGAATTCAACATGAAACAAGCCTGGAGGCGGATATAGACGATGTAAAATTAAACTTAGCCGAAAACGAAGTCGACGAAGGACTAAGTACACCGGGAACCGTAACCGAGGACGATGCTAGTAGTGCCAGTGGCGTCTCACGTTACGACGATGAAGAAGAAGAACCAGACACCGACCGCCTTGATGATAATACGGCTGTTGATCGACTGGAAAAGTACGAAACTCTTGAAGACTACAATCCAGAGTATAATCCATACTATAATCCATACAATTACAATCCATGGGGATGGGGTGAGGGTGGGAGTTCGGGAGCGGGACCTTCGGGTTTGGGTTATTAGAATTTATGTATTGTAAGTTTGTAACTTAAAATTATAAATAAAATGTATTTTTAAAGTGTATTTTAGAGATTTATTATAAATAAAACGTATTTTTAAAGTGTATTTTAGTGATCCAATCCAATTTTTATTTTTTAAAGTTTAGTAATTAATTATTATATAAAGAAATTATTAAAAAAAATAAAAAAATCGAAGGCCCGATCTTGGCTCGGTTTTGGGTGAACCGGTTTAACCCAAGCCTAACCGGGCCACCCCTTTTCGGGTGAAGCCCGACCCGACCCGAAGCATGTTTGGGCCCGTTTTTTGCTTTCACTGTAGAGGCCCGAAGCCCGTTTTGGCCCGGCCCGGCCCGAGCCCGATTTTTGGCCATCACTACTCTGGTAGACGTTCATCTGGAGGGTATGCACATGTTCATATGAGTAATCGAACATATTTTTAATAAACACGTACATGTTACAAATTATTTGTATACACATGTGCGTACCGTCCAAATGAACAGTTATCATTGTGTTCATCAGTTTTTAATTTTTGCGTTTTGCCCCTAAACTGACCCCATAGTAGTAGTAATATATACACACACACACACACATATAATATTAGGGTTGGGTTCTGGTGAGAAATTGAGTTAATGGTGAGAAGCGTGAGAAGTGGTTAGCAACCGTTGGATGAAAAATTAATGCACATTAGAATGAGATGCACCAGATCAATTCCCTTTTAAGCCGCAATTCATGGGAGGGCTTGAGATTAGAAGAGATCAACGGTTCAGATATACTTCTCACGCTTTCCACCGTTAACTCATCTTCACACGATCATTCGCCTATAATATTATATATAGTTTATATATGTATACATGTATATATACATACATGCATATGTTGATGAATATTGTAGAGAGAGAAAGAGAGATAGAGAGGGGCACATGGGAACACGATAGCATGTGAAGCCAGAGTATTATTTTTTGGTTTTTTGAAAGTAGAATTTGCATGGAAGATGCTAAAACCTATTTTGAAGGGGGTACCCCGCCAACCTTCCAACTAATGCCCTTCTTGGTCCCATGTGAGTTGTGACAAGAGAATATATATATATATATATATATATATATATATATATATATATATATATATATATAGCCTTAGATTCATTTGAGAAATGAGAAATAGATAAGTAATCATAGTCATTTATATGGTCAAGATCGTATTTGACTGGTCAAATATTACGGCTTTGACTGGTCAAAAGTTGCAGCTATTCCAAAAATAGAAGGACACTTTCGTAATTTATACAAAATATACGGGATGTGTTCATATATGAACATGTATAATTCACATATGAACTATATGTTCATATATGAATCAATGTAATTCACATCTAAACTCTTTTAACTGATTCATATATGAACTAATTAACTGATTCACATATGAATTAATTAACCGTAAGTCCATATATGAATCAGTTGAACTAATTAACAGATTCATATATGAACTTTTGTGATTCATATATGAACTAATTAACTGATTCATATATGAACGTATAGTTCATATGTGAATCATATAGGTTCATATATGAACTCATCCTGCGTATTTTACGAAACTACCCATCTACCTTCTATAGACCATGCAAGGAATTATCCGGTGCTTCGCGGTCAAAGCCGCAAATGTTGACCAGATGAATGACTAAGATTACTTCTCTATTTCTCATACATTTACCATTTTTCAAATGAACCTCTCCCTATATATATATATATATATATATATAGTTGGGTTCAAACGAGAATGATATTTATTTAAAAGAATACGAGAACGGCAAATTACATACAAAATCATAAGTGGTTTTACATTAGCGGGGAAGCCATGCAAAATCACGGTACGCAGGCGACTTTTGCCGCGACTTAAGGTCGCGGCAAATCACATGTAAAATCACTTATGATTTTGTATGTGATTTGTCGTTCTCATGTTCTTTTAAATAGGTACCGTTCTCATTTGATCCTCCCTCTCTCTCTATATTATATTTTTTATATTTTCTTTGTTATTTAACAAAAAAATAAATAAAATACACAACTAAAATGAGGTGGGTCATTCATAACCAATTAAATAATATCAAGAAAATCTTGAAAATCCCATGTAAATTAACCCAAATTGGAAAATTGTATCATTTGTTAAAGGTTTTGAGTTTGAATCTTGAGTTTACGTCTCGTTTAAAGAAATTACATTATAATAAAACTGGGTTTGTATAAAAGTTAATAATGTCTAATCTAATGTTTTACATGACTTAAATTTATAGAATCAAATAATAAAATGTCATATCTGAAAGTGTTATAAAAAATTTGTAGGATGTTTTTTGGATGTCTTAAAAAAGAACTTTTTAGAACAATTTAAAAATAAAACGTCATATTAGGTATTTGATAGAATACTTTTAACAAGTATTATATAAAACATGATCTTATACGGCACTTTTTCAAATAGTGTCTTATATAATAAATATCTAATACGATATTTTATTTTAAAAATGTCCTAGAGAAAACTTATTAGAACACCCGAATTAAAAATGTTCTATAAATCTATTATAACACTTAGATATGGCGTTTTTCGTTTGATTCAATAAACTTAATGCCCATGAAATAGTCTATATTATGATGTTTATACATTTTTTTATGTTATATAATATAAGCCTAACTTTGTTATAGTGTCACGAGCATATATAAGATACATCATTTAATAAGTGGTTCAAGTTTTACTGGCTTAATTACGGTTTCTTGATCGAGTCTTAAATTTCTGATATGCATTCTTCGCTTAAAATTACAATATTGCCACTACTATGTCTTTTATGATGGAGCCATTTTGTGTCGTTGAAATTCTAATTAAGTCACATCGTCAATACCTTTCAAGTTTTATCGTTCTATGTTGTCAACTAAATCAAATTAGGTTTCGACTTTCCTATATTAATTGTGGACAAAATATATAACAAAATTGTTGGTTCACGCCTGTTCTTTTTCTTTCGAATATGAGACCTCATGATCGATGACTAACGAGTTCGAACTTTAGTTAGGCATCGTTTGTTAATGCACTTTATGATTAGGCAAACATATTTGGTAGTAGTTGAGTTATGCCTATCCTAAAAACAAAAACAAAAAAACCATTCTTGAATTACGCTTTGTATACATTTCGATTTTCATACAAAATTACCAGGTTATATATATTGTTTTATTTCGAAAATAACCCGTATTTGAATAAGATGAACACGTATGCATTTGTGTTTTTACATATAGATTATGTTAGCCGTGTACACACATCTGTTAGATTAGACCACTACAACAAAATTGAGTTTATAGAACGCCAAAAATGTCTATACATCCTAATAGATTGCTTTATAAGACTTAATTCATAAGACCAAACAATAAAATGACTTATCGAAAGGTGTTGTAATAACTTTATAGGATGGTTTTTGGCCTCGTAACAAGTTTTTAGGACATTTCTATAAAAAAAACGTCGTATTAGCTATTTTATATGACACTATTTGAAAAAGTGTCTTATAAAACAAGTGTTTTATAAGATGTGTTCATAGGATATTTCTAAAATATGACATAACGTCCTAAAAAAACGTTTTGTATGAAAAGTGTTTTAAAAAACTTGTCAAGACGCTCAATAACGTCCTATAACTTTATTACAACATTTTTAGATAGAAAGTTTTTATTGTTTAGTCCTGTAAACTCAAGTCCTATAAAACAGTCTATTATGATACCTAAAAAATGTTGGTGCCTTATAAACCCGATCTTATTGTAGTGGATAATTTCTCTTGGAATCTCACTTTTATTCTCAATGGTTATTTTGGAAAGTAATCTAATGGTGTTCCAAATATTATCACATGGTATCACAGCCAAATTCTACCACTTTAGCGAATCGACACTCTAGCGCAATTTGTTCTCGTATAGCCCCCTCTCGACACTAATGGATCATTTGTGCCCGTTTAGCCTACTTTAGAAGTTGTATGTGACTGTTATAATCTCACATCTGTTAAAATTGGACCATTTATCCTCAATATATGTTCAAAACTCAATTATCTCCTCAAAACAACTATTTTAAAAAGTAGTTTAATGAGTTCCACATATCATAACATACACTTAGATGAGTTGTTCGATGTGTTTCAAGATTTTATCGATTTAGGTTTTTTTTTTAAATTTCAATATATTATTCCCTCCATCCCAAAATAAGTACCACTTTCAAAACTGATTGTCTACTTTCTCATTCTACCATTGATTATGAGATGAAGAAAAATTTCTCTTTCTATAAATAAGGATAAAATTGTATTTTTGTTAATTAAAAAGTATAATAAATACACATTTTTAAAATTGTACGTCTTTTTCATTATAGACATTTATTTTAAATCGAATAAAGTAATTATTTAGCATACTTTGTTTAAATTAAAGATCATGAAAATAAGAGGTTGTTTGGTTCATAGAATTAGAAGAAATTAAATTTGAAGGAATTGGAATGGGCGAATGGTCAATTCCATTGACCAAATTTCAAGTTCGTGTTTGGTTCACGGAATGAAAGGGATGAAATCCTTCAAATTCCATTGAATTCTACAATTTAAGGAAATCATCATTTATTGACTTAAGTGAATGGAAATTCTTATCAACCAAACGTATGGTCAAATGTCATTACAATTTCTATAAAGTAAAATTCATTCGATAAATTACAATTCCATCAAATTCCATTCCGTGAACCAAACGACCACAAAATAATGACACTAGTGAGACCTTGTTTTTCTAACTAATTATTATTATCATTATATATTTTCTATAAAATATTAACATCACATTGCAGGTGAATATATATAGAATCTGTAAGGAACTTGAAATAAAATCAAATATTTAAAATTATTAAAAAAAAAAAAGAAAAAAACACCCCCACCACCCCACCCACCTCACCCCCATCTCTTATCTCTTTGAGGTTTAAAAAGAGCTTATTGCTGTTTCTCTAGTGTCTTTGCCACCCCCATGTTCCTTTCTACATATCCAAGATCCATCCCCATAATAAGTCAGAATAACACACACACACACACCACACAGACAGCTATTAAGCTGCCTGAGAGCTCTGTGACATTGGCCTAACTTTACACATTTAAAAAAAAACTTTTTTTTTCTTTCCATTACTGACATGTCCTTCCTCCCACCTGAACCCATGTTTTTTGGCTATGAAGATGACCACCACCACCCTCATGACTTCCAAGGTTCCCTTCTCTCTCTAGATCTCTCACACTTTCTCTCTCTAGATCTTGCATGTAGTAGTTTTCTTGATAACCAAGCATAATTTATATAGTTTACGGTTAGTGTTTTCTTGATAATCAAGCATAATTTACTTCAGTTCAACCCCTGTATAAATTAAGTTGTCTTAATCAGTTAGGGTAAGTGTTTTCTTGGTAATCAAGCATAATTCAGTTTAATCACTGTGTGGCTTAAGTTGTCTGTATGAATCAGGGTTAGGGTTTTCTTGATAATCAAGTATAATTCAGTTTAACCCCTGTATGGCTTAAGTTATGAATCAGGGTTAGTGTTTTCTTGATAATCAAGTGTAATTCAGTTCAACCCCTGTATGGTTTAAGTTGTCTGTATGAATTACAGGGTTAGGGTTAGCTGGCTGGCTGGCTGGCTTAGGTCAGTGTTATTATATAAGTTGGTTGATTGGTTGATTTTGTGTATGCAGGTGTTCAGACACTTTTGATGAGGAGATCGATGTCGTATTCCGGGATGGAAAGGTGCGAAGAAACGCGTGCAGGTGGTGGTGATGATGAGATGTCGGAAGACGATGGATCGCAGCTCGGGGAGAAGAAAAGGAGGTTGAATTTGGAACAAGTTAAGGCGCTTGAGAAAAGCTTCGAGTTGGGGAACAAGCTCGAACCCGAGAGGAAAACGCAATTGGCTAGGGCTCTCGGGTTGCAGCCGCGGCAAGTGGCGATATGGTTTCAGAACCGGAGGGCTCGATGGAAGACCAAACAATTGGAGAAAGATTACGATGTGTTGAAGAGGCAATTCGAATCGGTTAAAGCGGATAATGATGCTCTTAAGAACCTAAACAAGAAACTTCATGCAGAGGTAATATTGTGTGTGTATATATATATATATATATATGATCTTGCTAATTATATATTCATAGCTTAATTTGAAAGTTTCTTTCAAAGATTGAAAGTTTATCACATGGGTAATGTTGAAATCGTAAGTTTCTTTCCAAATCTTTCGAAATTCTTTTAAAAATTAAATCTTTTTCATATGGGTAATTCTAGAATTGGATTAAAGATATCATTAGATATTATATATATATATATATATATATATAATCTTGCTACTTCATAGCTCAGTTCTTTCAAAAATTGGAACTTTATGACATGGGTATAATAATGTCAAAAAACCTATGTTTTATTCAAAATCTTTCGAAATTCTTTCAAAAATCAAGTTTTTTTCACATGGGTAATTCTAGAATTGGATAAAAGATATCATGAGGTATTGTGTAAAGGGTCGGGTTCTAATTAACGAGAAAAAGTAACCAAATAAAATAACACGAAAAATGTCACATCACTTGTGATTTTACACTGCAAAATCACATGTGATTTTACACTGCAAAATCACATGTGATTCACGTGACTTTGGCCTCGACCTTGATGTCGCAGGTCAGGTCACTCCATTAGCGTGATTTCACCGTTTTCGTATTCTCTTATTTTGTTACTGTTCTCGGTTTGAACCTCCCTCATTGCGTCTCTCTCTCTCTCTCTCTCTCTCTATATATATATATATATATATATTATCTTGCTAATTCATAGCTTAATTCTAATCAAAGATTGAAACTTTATCACATGGGTAATGCCAAAATCCAATATTTCTTTCAAAATCTTTCAAAATTCATACAAAAATCAAATCTTTCTCACATGGGTAATTCCAGAATTAGATTAAAAACATATATAATCATATATGCAGCTATAATATAAAGATTCCATTTTTGTTTCTTCAGTTATTAGCTGTAAAAGGTGGAGAATCAAACGGGATTAGACCCATCAATCTCAACAAAGAAACAGAAGGTTCATGGAGTAATGGAAGTGAAAACAGCTGTGATCTAAACACAGTCACTGGTGGCACCATGACACCATCAGAAGAAAGCCCTATTTTTTACACCCAAATTCCAAACAACCTTTATCCCAACATGACGTCATCATCGATCGGCCCGAATTCCGGTCTAACGCAACTTCTTCAAAACCCTTCGACGACCGATCTCCTGAACCAACGGTTGAATCAAACGGTCGGTAACGAAAGCTTCTGCAACATGTTTAACGGTATCGAAGATCAACCGGGTTTTTGGCCATGGCCAAATGAGCAACATCCTCAACATCTTCATTGAACAAGTTTTTATTGGATTTATTTTTTTCTCACAAAAATTAAATCCCATTTTAAAGTTGATATTACAAAGCACCCATTTTGCAATTTTAATTGGTGTATAGAATTGGTTTATATGCATTTTATTTGTATTAATTAAGAGGAAAACAAACTATCAAAAGCAAAATGAAAATGAAAATTGGCATCATCAATTTGTTGTGATTATAGTTTGAGTTGTTGTAATGTAGCATGATATATATGAGAATAAATTAAATCCAAGTATATATAAAAATATCTTTTTGTTTAAAGGATTCATGTGACATGTTTAATTATTAATTATTATATTCCAATTTTGTTTATTTTTTAAGTGCCAATGACATTTCAAGATTAAAGAAAAATAAACTACATATTTTACTTTCTATTTTCTCTTTTTTTTATGAAATAATAAATTCATGTTCATATATGTAGCAGTCAGTTCAAATATTAAAATGACTAAATATCGTGCGAAGCACTACGGGTGCGTTTGGTACGTATAGGGCCGTCCTTGGAGGAGGGCAGGTCTGGCGTACGTCCAGGAACCAACAAGAAATAGGAGACCAAAAGGGTGTTAGCCTAGTGGTAAGGCATGTGGACTAGCTAGTAGCGGTCTCATGTTCGAACCCTGGGGGACGCATCCTGGAGGTACGGGGGCTTCGACCCCGGGCTGCATGCTTTAGCAGTCGGGCTTCGGCCCATATTGCCAGGGATTAGTCTGGGCCCAATGTGGTCTGGGATACCCTCTCAAAAAAAAAGAAATAGGAGCCCAATTTTTTTTTTAACTATATAATAGTAGTAAAAAATTTAGTTAACAAAAGAGACAATTTTTTTAGTATCTAATAGGTGTCAAAGAATTTCGTATTATATAAGGGTCCAAACATGTATTAACTAATTACACTCGAAATGAAAAAAATATGTGAAAAATTAATTGGTCGTTCGTTTTACAGTATTGATTATAGTTTATATATATATATATATCTAGTGTCAAAGTCTAAAATTACTTATCTAGAAAACCTTAATATATTATCCATCATTCACCCACTAACTATTTTGATTATTCAATCCATATGAATTCTATATTCTCTTAAGAATATGGTAAATTTCTTGATATTAACCAGGAGAACTCCTACTTTGTGTAAAAAATTATCATCTATATTAGACGATCCATGTAACACCCGTAAATTCTTAAGATAAGTATCCTGTCTCTCTTAATACATTAATTGTGCTTATGTGTGAATACGTGTCTTTGTACGCACCTTTACGATCATTATTATGTCGAAATGTCATATAATTGAATTGTCATTGTTAAACGTTCAAACCTCTCACTCGCTATCGAATTTGGTTAAGTTTCGGGTTGTTTTGGGTTGGCGCGATTGTGCCTGGTGATTGTGCCATTGGCACTATCGCCGGAGGCACTATCGCCAAGGGCGTACCGTGGGCTGAGGAATGCCAACGATTGTGCCTTGGCACTATCGCCAAAAACACTATCGCCAAGCATGTACCGTGGGGGTGGGAACCTTCGCGATTGTGACATGCGATAGTGCCCATGGCACTATCGCTGGGCACTATCGCCCGTGGTAGTGATGGCCAAAAATCGGGCTCGGGCCGGGCCAAAACGGGCTTCGGGCCTCTACAGTGAAAGCAAAAACCGGGCCCAAACGGGCTTCGGGTCGGGCCGGGCCGGGTTTCACCCGAAAAGGCGTGGCCCGGTTAGGCTTGGGGTAAACCGGTTTAACCAAAACCGGGTCGGGCCGGGCCCAAACCGGGCCGTGATCGGGCCGATGATTTTTTCGTATTTTTTTTAAAAATAATTTATTTATATAATGGATCACTAAAATACACTTTAAAAATACGTTTTATTTATAATAAATCACTAAAATACACTTTAAAAATACATTTTATATATAATTTTAAGTTACAAACTTACAATACAAGTATTTATAGAGGTTTGGGGGGTAAAAAAAATAAAAAAAAAGGTCAAAAAAACGTATATAAACGGTAACATACAAGTATTTATAACGTATTTTTTTAAAAATGTACGAATCGGGTCGGGTCGAGCCAAAAACCGGGCTCAGGCCGAGCCGGGCCGGGCCGCCAAAAACGCCAAAAACCCAAACCGGTCCATGATTTCGGGCTTCAAACCGGTTTGGCATCGGGCCGGGCCGGGCCGGGCTTTCAGTCGGGTCGGGCTCGGTTAACCGATCGGGCCGGGCCGGGCCGGGCCAAGATGGCCATCACTAGCCCGTGGGGTCTGGTGGATTTAAAACACTTTGGCAGCCTCATTTCTCACTCTCACTTTACAAGAACGGGAGAACACTTCTTGGAGGCAATTTTTAGGGTTTCATCACCTACTTCATTTAATTCCTAGAGTTTGGGTTGTTAGGGTCATTTATTGATCATTAAGCTTCATCCAAGCTTATCTAGTGAAGATTCTTCTCAAGCTACTCCTCTCCACTTCAAGTCTCATCTCCTCAATCTAGGGTTTTCATCTTTTCTAGGTTTTGGTACAAAACCTAGATTGTGAGTTTACTAAACCTTTGTTAAAACTAGATACACATCATAATCTTCTATTTGTTATTTCATTCTCTATGTGTTCAAGTATTTGGGATTTCTTGATGAAAATGGTTGGAAATATGGATATTGGTGATATGCTATGTTTTATGTTATGTGTACCATTATTTGGGGCTTTTCCCATGGATATATAAAATGGGTACCTCGATATGTTAAATGTATGCATATATGTATGTTATGATGGTTTTAGTTGGAATATCACTTTGGTGACATAATTATATGCATGATGAATATATTGTCATTTGGGACTTTTGTTGGACTTCATGAGGATAGGATGGTAACATTGTACCCGTAGTCGGTATGGAAATATGTTGGGTTGAAATATACCTAAGGACCTCCTATATCCATTATGTTGGACGAATCAAGGCAAGTTCATTAGGAGGATGTAGTCTTGGGGCACTACCGGGATGGTATGTGCCTAGACCTCCGCCACTCGGAAAGTTTCCTTTACGGTCTGATCTCCGGGTATGCCGGGCCTTTGGGGTGTTCCTTGTTAAGGGCATCAAGGTGCATCGACTCTTTGGAGTGGAATTGATTGGTGTTTTGGGTCTCCCCTAATGACTCCACATATAATTGAACACTGGTTAACTGCTGATAAGAAATTGTGATTGTTCATGCATGCTTATTATTGTCCAACTCACTAGGCTTTTTGGCCTAACACTTGTTTGGTGTCGATGTGTATCTCAGGTGTTAGCGGCGCGGCTCCTAGGCAAGTTTAGATGCTTTAGGCAAGAGTTTGGGGATTTTGACACTTGAACTATTTTTGAAAGATTTTGGTTTATAGATGACACCCCTTTTGTAATCTCTTTTCTAGATGTAGAAATTAGATTAGTTGGTTGTTGTTTATTTATCCGTTAAATTGCAGATTTGTGATTAAACAGGTTATTTGTATATTTCCCCTTTTTGGGAGGCTCTTGCTATGGCAAACATTATACCACTTCTCCATTTATGAAAAGTTTTTGTTATCCCTATTTTAGGGTGTTACAAGTTGGTATCAGAGCTTTAGTTTAAGTGAACTAGGTATTGTTTAGCATATCTAGACTTAAGCTTTAGATGTTTTGACTTCACTATCCACTTGGGGTAGAAATCCTAGGTGGGGAGAGCGTTAGGATTACGGAATTACTTTAATTAAAAGTTGTGATGATGGTGACAAGAATTCTTGTGTATGGTTCGTTCATAATTTCACTTAGCTACTGCTATTATGAATGCATTGTTACGTGAGCATGCTTGGTTTACTATTATTATGACAATTGATGAAGGTAGTTGTACGTACAATGAGTTCAACTCGCTTAGTCTTTTCTCAGTCTATTTCTCGTACGTGCATGGCAGATTATAATGGTAAACACTCGAAGTAGGTTACCGGACATGCCAGAGGGTCAACCAGAGGTGGAATCTACAGCTGTACGACCTCCCGTGGGTGTAACCACCGATGACATTCCTGTACCCAGAATCTTGGGAGGCGGACCTGAGCATTTTCCGCGACGGAACCTCAATACAGGTAACGCCATCATGGAAGAAGTTACCATGGAGACCCGGCTTCGTGATAGCATGATGTTGGCCATGAATGTGGCCTTGGCTCAACAACAGTTGGCCATGACTTCGGCCATGACCCAACAGCAAGAGTTTTTCATGAAGCTTCTAGAGGATCGAGACGTCAGTAACCGTCAACCTGAGACTATGGCTGAAAACGTTATTGTGGGGTCGGGTGGACCGAATGTGGTAACGGTTGAAGAACCATCCGCTGAGGGAATCAGAACGAAGATTAAAGGGTGTACCTACAAGACGTTTCTGGGGTGTCACCCTAAGGAATTTGCGGGTTCTGACAACCCGGTTGCTTATATGTACTGGCTCAAGGAGTTAGAGATGGCCTTCGAGTCCAGTGAATGCGATCCTTCTCAACGGGTCAAGTTTGCTTCTCACCTACTTCGGGGAGAGGCTCTGATTTGGTGGAACCTCACACGATCCGCCCTCACCCCGGAAGTTCTAGCTAAGCTACTTTGGACGGTGTTCAAGGAGAAGATCATGGACAAATACTGCAGCGAACGGTCGTTGGATAAGCTGGAACGGGAGTTCCGAGATCTGAAGAAGGGGAATTTGTCCATTGCTGAATACTCCAAACTCTTTTTGGAAAAGCTAAACTTGGTGGGACATTTGGTTCCCGATGAAAAGTCGAAGATGAAAGCATATCAACAGGGTTTACCGGCTGGGATGCGAACGAATATAAGAAATGCTAAGTGCTCGACCTTGCAAGAGGTCATTGAAGAGTCCTTACTCAGCTAGAATGACATTAATGCTGAGAAGGAGGAAAGAAGACAAGTTGGTGAGAAACGGAAGTGGGAAGGGCTATCTGGGCCCGTTCGTCAGTCGAGACCCTTTGTAAATGGGAAAGCGGGTGATCAACGTCGTGAAGAACGATGGTGTTCCAAGTGCATGTCAAAGCACTCGGGACCATGTTCTACAAGAACTTACTCCGGTCCAACCAGGTGCGCCAAGTGTGGTAAGAAGAACCATATGACTCGAGAATGTTCCTTCCAGGGATCGGTATGTTTTGAGTGCGGAGAACCGGGGCATATGAAAAGATTTTGCCCAAATCTAGTTGGAGGGAATGGGGGAAATTCTGTGGGTTCGACAGCCAGAGTCGAGCAACCACCAAGGGCACCGAGTCTAGCTTTCCGGATGAATACCGAGGAGGCAAAGGAGACCGCGGATGTCGTTTCGGGTACGTTCCTAGTAAACTCCTTGCCAGCTCGTGTTTTGTTTGATTCGGGTGCTACGTGTTCTTTTGTGTCGGATACCTTCTGTAAGCGATTCACTATTCCTATTAGTGTCCTTTCCGATGCTTTAGTAGTAGAAGTAGCTAATGGGGATCAAGTGATCATTCGTGATCGTTTTTGTGATTGCACTCTAGAGATTGATGGGAGTTCTTTTGGAGTGGATTTATTACCTATAGTTATAGGAGGATTTGATGTAGTCATAGGTATGGATTGGTTAGTAAGGCATAAGACGGACATCTTTTGTTCCAAAAAGATGATCCAAGTGCCTTTACCGGAAAATGGTGTGGCAATCATCTATGGGGAAAAAGGAAAGAGGAGTAATCCTATTATCTCATCTCTAAAGGCTCGCAAGTTCTTAGCGAAGGGCTACCCTTCGTACTTGGCCTACGTTGTGGACGCGAAGAAAGAAAAGAAGTCGGTGGAAGATGTGGAGGTGGTGCAAGATTATCCGGACGTCTTTCCGGAAGACTTACCCGGATTACCGCCGGAGCGGCAAGTGGAGTTTCAGATTGAACTCACACCGGGAGCGGCTCTGATAGCTCGTGCTCCACATCGTTTGGCACCGACAGAAATGAAAGAGATGATGACTAAACTTCAAGAGTTGTCGAAGAAGGGCTTCATTCGACCAAGCTCATCACCTTGGGGAGCACCGGTTTTGTTCGTGAAGAAGAAGGATGGATCCATGCGGATGTGCACAGATTATCGGGAGTTAAACAAAGTCACGGTGAAGAACAAGTATCCTCTACCTCGCATCGACGAACTTTTTGATCAACTTCAAGGCGCGAGATGTTTCTCGAAGATTGACCTTCGGTCCGGATATCATCAAATGAGAGTGAAGAAAGAGGACACTCCGAATACGGCTTTCCGGACGCGATACGGCCATTACAAGTTTTTGGTGATGCCTTTCGGTCTAACCAACGCTCCAGTCGTATTCATGGATCTGATGAACCGTGTGTGTCGCCCATTCTTGGATAAATCCGTGATCGTCTTCATCGACGATATTTTAATATATTCAAAGGATGAGTCCGAGCATGGAAAACACTTGCGGGAAGTGTTAGAAGTTTTAAGGAGGGAGAAGTTGTTCGCGAAGTTCTCGAAGTGCGAATTCTGGCTTCAAGAGGTGCAATTCTTGGGGCATGTGGTATCAAAGGACGGGGTAAAAGTGGATCCAGCAAAGATCGATGCAATGATGAGTTGGGAACCTCCAACAAGTCCGATGGAGATCCGAAGCTTCTTGGGTTTAGCGGGTTACTACCGACGCTTCATTCAAGACTTTTCCAAGATAGCTACACCGCCCACTTCTCTTACAAGGAAGAACGTCAAGTTTCTTTGGACCGATGCACAAGAGCAAGCATTTCAGACGCTCAATAGGAAGTTGTGCGAAGCGCCGATCTTATCCCTACCCGAAAGATCGGAAGATTTTGTTGTGTTTAGTGACGCTTCCAAGATGGGGCTTGGGTGTGTCCTAATGCAAAGGGGGAAAGTAATAGCCTATGCGTCGCGGCAATTAAAGGATCATGAGAAGAACTATCCGACTCATGATTTGGAGTTGGCGGCGGTAGTTTTCGCATTAAAGTTGTGGCGACACTACTTGTATGGGACCAAGTGTACTCTTTTCATGGATCACAAGAGTCTCAAGTACATCTTCGATCAAAAGGAACTCAACATGCGACAAAGGAGATGGCTAGAGCTTTTGAAGGATTACGATTGTGACCTACTCTATCATCCTGGTAAGGCCAACGTGGTGGCGGATGCGTTGAGTCGAAGGAGTCATGATGGTGTCAAAATGTCTCTTACTAAGATCGATGTGGTGTAGAGTTTGTTGGAAAGTATAAGAACGAGCCAAGCGGAAGCACTTAAAGAAGAGAACCTCAAGGCTGAGGTTATGTCCAAGCAAAAGGAACTCTTAACAGAAGATGGTCGTGGACTCAAACTCTTCCAAGGGCGAATTTGGGTGCCAAAGATTGGGGGAAATCGTGACTTACTTCTCGAGGAAGCTCATCAGTCGAAATATTCTATACATCCCGGTAGCACCAAGATTTATAGAGACTTAAGGTTGAATTATTGGTGGCCGGTGATGAAGCTGGATGTGGCTAGCTATGTGGAAAGGTGTGTCACATGCCTTCAAGTCAAAGCGGAGCATCAAAGATCGTATGGGAGTTTGCAACCGTTGTCCATTCCCGAGTGGAAATGGGACAACATTACTATGGATTTCGTGACGAAGTTACCAAAGACCTTGCGTGGGCACGACACCATTTGGGTAATTGTTGACCGGTTGACAAAAAGTGCGCATTTCCTTGCAATGCGGGAGACCTTGCCAATGGAAAAGTTGGCCAAGCTTTATATTGACGAGGTGGTGTCGAGGCACGAAGTTCCGCAATCTATAGTATCGGATCGGGTCAGCCGATTCACTTCGAACTTTTGGGCTAGTTTGCAAAAGGAGTTGGGTACTCGACTAAATTTGAGCACGACGTATCATCCTCAAACGGATGGTCAAAGCGAGAGGACGATCCAGACATTAGAAGATATGTTGAGGTCGTGTGTAATAGACTTCGAGGGAAGTTGGGATTCACATCTACCTTTGGTAGAGTTCGCGTACAACAACAGTTACCATTCTAGTATCGGAATGGCACCGTTCGATGCCTTGTATGGGCGGAAGTGTAGAACCCCAGTTTGTTGGCTAGAAGCGGGCGAAAAGCAATTCGACGGGCCGGATTTAGTGCAAGAGACGGCGGACAAGGTGAACGAGATTCGGGAGAGGCTAAAGGCGGCACAAGATCGACAAAAGAGTTATGCGGACAAGAAGAGAAGGCCGGTTGTGTTTCAAGTGGGCGACCGGGTCATGTTGAAGGTGTCTCTGTGGAAGAGGATCATACGTTTCGGGAAACGTGGGAATCTTAGTCCTCGTTTCCTTGGACCTTTCGTCATCTTGGAGAAAATTGGGTTACAAGCCTACCGATTGGATTTTCCACCGGAAATGGATGAAATACATCCTACATTTCATGTATGCTACCTTCGGAAGTGCCTAGCCGAGGAGGAAAACGTTATTCCTTTGACAAAAATTCGGGTAGACAATGGAAATCGATGTGTGGAAGAGCCGGAGTCGATTTTAGAATCGAAAGGGAAAAAGTTGAGGCATAAAGACGTAGTCATGGCTAAAGTCCAATGGAAGCACCATCGGGGTGCTAACATTACGTGGGAGGCTGAAGATGACAAGAAGAAGCGTTATCCTCACCTGTTTGTTTAGGGTAATATTTCGGGGACGAAATCCCATTTTAGATGGGGAGGATTGTAACACCCGTAAATTCTTAAGGTAAGTATTTTGTCTCTCTTAATACATTAATTGTTCTTATGTGTGAATACGTGTCTTTGTGCGCACCTTTACGATCATTATTATGTCGAAATGTCATATAAATGAATTTCCATTGTTAATCGTTCAAACCTCTCACTCGCTATCGAATTTGGTTAAGTTTCGGGCTGTTTTGGGTTGGCGCGATTGTGCCTGATGATTGTGCCATTGGCACTATCGCGGGAGGCACTATCGCCAAGTGCGTACCGTGGGCTGAGGAATGCCAGCGATTGTGCCTTGGCACTATCGCCAAAGGCATTATCGCCAAGCTTGTACCGTGGGGTGGGAACCTTCGCGATTGTGACATGTGATAGTGTCCATGGCACTATCGCCGGGCACTATCGCCCGCGGGGTCTGGTGGATTTAAAACACTTTGGCAGCCTCATTTCTCACTCTCACTTTACAAGAACGAGAGAACACTTCTTGGAGGCGATTTTTAGGGTTTCATCACCTACTTCATTTATTTCCTAGGGTTTGGGTTGTTAGGGTCATTTATTGATCATTAAGCTTCATCCAAGCTTATCTAGTGAAGATTCTTCTCAAGCTACTCCTCTCCACTTCAAGTCTCATCTCCTCAATCTAGGGTTTTCATCTTTTCTAGGTTTTGGTACAAAACCTAGATTGTGAGTTTACTAAACCTTTGTTAAAACTAGATACACATCATAATCTTCTATTTGTTATTTCATTCTCTATGTGTTCAAGTATTTGGGATTTCTTGATGAAAATGGTTGGAAATATGGATATTGGTGATATGCTATGTTTTATGTTATGTGTACCATTATTTGGGGCTTTTCCCATGGATATATAAAATGGGTACCTCGATATGTTAAATGCATGCATATATGTATGTTATGATGGTTTTAGTTGGAATATCACTTTGGTGACATAATTATATGCATGATGAATATATTGTCATTTGGGACTTTTGTTGGACTTCATGAGGATAGGATGGTAACATTGTACCCGTAGTCGGTATGGAAATATGTTGGGTTGAAATATACCTAAGGACCTCCTATATGCAATATGTTGGACGAATCAAGGCAAGTTCACTAGGAGGATGTAGTCTTGGGGCACCACCGGGATGGTATGTGCCTAGACCTCTGCCACTCGGAAAGTTTCCTTTACGGTCTGAACTCCGGGTGTGCCGGGCCTTTGGGGTGTTCCTTGTTAAGGGCATCAAGGTGCATCGACTCTTTGGAGTGGAATTGATTGGTGCTTTGGGTATTCCCTAATGACTCCACATATAATTGAACACTGGTTAACTGCTGATAAGAAATTGTGACTGTTCATGCATGCTTATTATTGTCCAACTCACTAGGATTTTTGGCCTAACACTTGTTTGGTGTCGATGTGTATCTCAGGTGTTAGCGGCGGGGCTCCTAGGCAAGTTTAGATGCTTTGGGCAAGAGTTTGGGGATTTTGGCACTTGAACTATTTTTGAAAGATTTGGGTTTATAGATGACACCCCTTTTGTAATCTTTTTTCTAGATGTAGAAATTAGATTAGTTGGTTGTTGTTTATTCATACGTTAAATTGCAGATTTGTGATTAAACAGGTTATTTGTATATTTCTCCTTTTTGGGAGGCTCTTGTTATGGCAAACATTATACCACTTCTCCATTTATGGAAAAATTTTGTTATCCCTATTTTTAGGGTGTGACAATCCAACTTATATTTATACATTGTTTTTTCAAACATTATTGACTCTTTATTACCTAATAATCTAATATTGAGTGCATGAATCTTAAGTACTTTCATATCTCAAAAACAATAATAATATCTCAAACTATAAACCAACATGAGCTTTTGATTCTAAGATTGATGATTCAAAAAATGATTGTTTTAACCCTAAAAGTTTAAAATGGTGATAGAAAAACATTAGGATGAGGTGAGATGGGAACACAACTGATTTATATTGATTTACATAGAGTTGTACTCTGAATAGTCACACCGCAAATAATGTCAATATATATATATATATATATATTAAATATATATCATAAGAATGTTTTTGACGTTGGAACAAATTAATGATGCTATGGTAGATCATATTAATTTATAAATAATTATTAATTGATTTTGTGTATAGGAATTCTCGGGGAAATGGTTTATATAAATTATTCGTATTTCTTGAATTCAATGTTATTTCTTATGATACAAAGTGATATATTAAATAATTTTTTTCGTACTTATCGAGGGCCCTGTTTACATCTCGCCCAGGGCCCAAAATTTGTCAGGATCGAGCCTAGGTACGCAAACAGGACAGGACAAGACAAGACAAGATGGAACAAGACAGGACGGAACAGAACATGACAGTTGTCCAGCGTTTGACAAGACATGACAGAACTGGACAGAACATGACTAGACTGGTTAAATGATGAATTTACCTCTGATGAAAAATCATAAATTACAAATCATAGATTACATCACATAAAACTAATTTACATCACTAATACATAGTGCTATGGATTATCAAAAACATAATACTAATTTATCACAATTGGATTTTGGATATGGAAATCAAAACCCAAATTTTATGTTTCGGATTTTAGGTTGCTTCGGGTTTGGGTTGGTCGGGTTTCGGATTGATGTCGGTCGGGTTTGAGTATTATATAATGCAAAAGTTATATCTAAATTTAATCGTTTTTTAGGATGAATACAATCGATTGAAATATCGATGAAATCAATAGCAAGTTTAAAATTTAGAAAATATTTCAACAGACTATAATTTACGATTTTCAAAAAATAATTAGATAAATATATGTCATATATATATATAGTATTTAAAATATAGATTTATGTTATTTCGGGTTTTCAGACGGGTTGGGTGGCCAACAATCAAACCCAATCCGAACCCGGATATCTTCCCAAATGTCGGGTTTCGGATTATCTGATTTCGAGATATTCAGGTTTTGCAAAAACACCTTATTTTCGGATGCAGATTCGAATTTCAGACCATTCGGGTTTTGCACACCCCTAGCTTGGAGGCGTGGATGAAGAGAATACATGTTTTATGTTTTTAACAAAGGGTATATTAGTCAAAATATTGTTGTTCTACTTAGTTTCAGGGGGTGGAGTGGGACAAATGTGTCCCATGCTTGTTCCACTTAGTTCTAGCGCATCTCACATATGGCCACGCCAAAAATGGGACAAGTATGTTATGTTCTGTCATGTTCCACTCTGTTCTGCATACCAAACGTACCCTACAAGATTAAGGGGCTTTACTAACAGGTTATTCAGCCAAAAAAAAATTGGCGGATCATTGACGGTTTTTCTGCCGATGATGGTCAATCCACCAGTAATCACGATCACCGACCACATTTTCTCTGTCAGTGAGATTCGTCGGTAATTTGCCCGTGACAGTTTTTTCGGTCGCATTACACACAAAAGGTCCATCGGTGACCCCCCCCTTCCCCACCCCCTTTATTTTGTAGTGAGATAAGAAGATAGTTATCAGTTATGGATTCACATATACATATTGAAATTGATTTTTTCAATAATTCGCATATAAACTTTCTCACGATGTTTAATTTTCTTATTTGAATTTTCTAATATATATTGGTAACTTTTTACTTAGGCGTCGTTTGTTTTTTGAGAAGTCTAAAGTCTGAAGTCTTATTTTAGTTACGATTAATAAGAGGTGGTGTGTAAAAAGGTCTGAACGATTCAAACTTAAAAGTCATTAAGAGGGTTTTTTTTTTAAAAACAAACAACCCCTTAGGGTTGTATGGTTCATACACAGAGAAATGAAAATAACAAAGAATTAACATGGAATTGAACTTTCAATCTTCCAGTTCATCCGGGAATGAAAATTTATGCTTAAATAGGTCTAGAATAGACCAATTAGGGGTGCTCACGGGTTGGGTTGATCGGATTGAAGGCATTTCAACAACCCAACCCAATGTTCGTGATTTGAGAATTTTCAACCCAACCCATACAAAAGTGCAACCCAACCCAACCCGTTCAGGTTGGTCGGTTTGGTCAGGTTGTGTTTAAACAAAGTAAAAACAATATTGAAAACATAAAAATAAAGAATTTTTTCTTTGAAATACGATCCATCATTTAAAAGAATATACGAGTTTGTCAAATATTTAGGTATTATCTATAATTTTCCAATAATGTCCTCTTATGAGTTCCATTTCTCGTTATTGCCGAGTTGTTTTTGGTAACTTATACATATTAAAGAGAAATATAAATAATTTTAGAGAAGTCGCTAAAATGTTTATCAGGTTGGTCGGGTTACTTTGAGCCTAACTCAATATCAACCCAATAGTTCGGGTTGTCCTAATTTTGTATCGATTATATGTCGGGTTACCTCGGGTTGTTTTTTTCCCGAGTTAGTCGGGTTGACTTGATCGGGTTTTTGAGCACCCCTAAGACCAATTATATTATATAATACCAAACAGTTTTTTTTCCCATTAATACTATTTAATTTTCTTTAACAAAACACCACTTTATTTTATGGGTTTCGAAATTTTCTTAAACGTTATGTTTTTTGTAATTATGATTAGAAGTTTATTTCTCTAATACACTTTATAAATACAATCCATAAAAAAACATTTAAAGTAAATATAAATAAACCCAAAATTTTCATGTTTGTGCTAAAAAGTTTTTCAAATATTGACATTTAAAGTATTACTAAAAGCGTATTCGTGCAATTCAACGAGATATATCATGATTTTAATGTTTTATTTTATTTTTTTGTTGATTTACAGTACGACTTGTGATGGTTTTGAGAAAGTGATAATATTTTTTATAAATTTGTTTAATTTAGGCTTAATAATATAATGTTTTTTATATAAAAAAATTAAGTATTTTGTTAGAATTCAATGATTATATTATATATTTTAACGACATCTAAAAAAATAACCAATTACATATTTAATAATATAATTAAAACAAAATTATAGTAATATAATATATTAATTAATAGTGATACATGGAAAGATCTGCATAAAATGAAGGTTTGCACATATCAAATTGGTGGGTGTTAGAAGTCTGCAGTAGTAATATGTATCTTGTGCTTTGATACTTGTAAATTAAGATATTTTTAAAATCATGCATAAAATGATGGTACCTTGTGCCTAATAATTTGTATTTAAGAGTTTTTTATCCGTGTTTTATAAGATAACTAGAAGCGTACTCGCGCAATGCAGCGAGATACATCACGATTTTAACGTTTTATTTTGTTTTTGTTGATTTACAATACGATTTTGGATGGTTTTGAGAAAGTGATGATGATTTTTTTATAAATTTGTTTAATTTAGTCTTAATAATATAATGTTGTTTATATATAAAAAAAATTAAGTATTTTGTTAGAATTCAATGATTATTTTATATATTTTAATGAAATCTAGAAAAAATAACCAATTACATATTTAATAATATAATTAAAACAAAATTATAGTAATATAATATATTAATTAATAGTGATACATGGAAAAGTCTGCATAAAAGGAATATCATAACATACCAAATTTGTGGGTGTTAGAAATCTACGGTGATGATATGTATCTTATGATTTGATACTTGTAAATTAAGAGATTTTTAAAATCTTGCATAAAAATATAAAATAATGGTACCTTGTGCCTAATAATTTGTATTTAAGAGTTTTTTATCCGTGCTTTATAATATAGTATAGATATAGATAGATAATTAAAACAAATTTATAGTAATATAATATATTAATTAATAGGGATACATGTAAATGTCTGCATAAAAGGAAGACCCTGCACATACCAAATTGGTGGGTGTTAGAAATTTGAAATAGTAATATGTATCTTGTGCTTTGATAATTGTAAATTAAGAGATTTTTAAAATCTTGCATAAAATGATGGTACATTGTGCCTAATAATTTGTATTTAAGAGTTTTTTATCCCTTCTTTATAATATAGTATAAATATCAATGTTCTAAAAAACTCGTCACACAACCATGGCACCAAGGCTTGTGTGTCACGCCACGTTAAGCCCATGGCACGACATGGCCTAATGCGTTGTTATCGTAATGAGATATTTGATTTTTCTTTACGTTTTTAATGTATTATTTGCAAATTTTTAATATATAACCTACTTTAACTTGCTTATTACTATTAACTCATTGAGTAATACTACAAAACATACATTTTTATATATAATATTATATATGAAATAGAATATTGACCCCATAAGTCACGCCTTGAAAACGTCATGGCTTCGTCGTGGCTCTTAAGGCTTGAGGTTTGGCATCGCCGCCACGCCACACCTCACGCCATTTAGAACCTTGATAAATATAGATTTCGTACAAAATTAACATATGATCTCACGTATGTATCACACCAATAAATATTATTTTTAAATTTCATAGAATACCATTTGATATCTTTTTATATTTTTCTAAAAAAACCCATTTTCCATTTGCTCAGGGTTCGAATCCAGACGTACACAATAATTATGGTCACTGAGTTTATCAAGAATGGTTTCTTGCAGTGGGATTAGTTTAAGCATGTGCTATGACACGCTTCCAAAAAAAATCTCATTTAACTGTGAGGTTCAAACCTACTTCTCATTAAAAGAAAACTAAATATATATCATCTTTTAAATACAATATTTGGTATTTTTTTAAACAATCATAATATTTTATAATTAAGACCTAGAGCATCTCCAACAACAATGCTAAAATAGAAAAAAAATAAGGATTTTAACATTTTTGTTGTTTCAACGGCTATAATATCATTTATGCTAAAATAGAGAAAAGATAAGAGAGATTGTAAAATCTTTAAATTTAGAGAAATATCTAAATAGATAATTTTCTCTCAAAATTAATTATTACCCCTAAAACGTAAATTTTTTCTCTCCCAACTTTCCATATATTGCATATTTTAATAATATAATTAAATAAATTAAATATTTTAGTAAAATAGTTAATACTAAAATTGCTAAAATATAATATTTGTTGAAGTTAGATGCAATTTTTTTAGAGATAATATTTTTTTTTACTCTATTTTAGAAAAAACTTTAGCATAACTTTTGCAGTTACTCTTATAAGACTATCATTGGAGAGAATATTAATAATAAGCAAATTAAAAATTAGTCATAATTTTTTTAAAAATAGTTTCATAAATAAAATATTTATTAAAATAAAAATAAAAAAAGGGGGTTGGATTTTGTGAAAAGATGGAAATGGGGAACAACGGTGGAAAGGACTGAAAGAGAAAAAGGAAAAAAGCAAAAAGGAATCGAAGCACGTTTTTCAAGGAGAGCAACCCGCCAAACACATCAAAACCATCTTTTTTTCTTAATTGACCCATGCCACAAATTATATTTTTATTTTATTTATTATTTTATTTTTGCCACAAAACCATCTTCGATTCCTTGGTGCCATGGCGTGCCATGACGACTGTGCGACGAGTTTTTTTAGAACATTGATATTTATACTATATTATAAAGAAGGGATAAAAAACTCTTAAATACAAATTATTAGGTACAATGTACCATTATTTTATGTAAGATTTTAAAAATATCTTAATTTACAATTATCAAAGCACAAGATACATATTACTATTTCAAGTTTCTAACACCCACCAATTTGGTATGTGCAGAGTCTTCCTTTTATGCAGACATTTACATGTATCACTATTAATTAATATAATATATTACTATAAATTTGCTTTAATTATCTATCTATATCTATACTATATTATAAAGCACGGATAAAAAACTCTTAAATACAAATTATTAGGCACAAGTTACCATCATTTTATGTAAGATTTTAAAAATATCTTAATTTACAAGTATCAAAGCACAAGATATATATTACTACTACAGACTTCTAACATCCACCGATTTGGTATGTGCATGACATTCTTTTTATGCAGATCTTTCCATGTATCATTATTAATTAATATATTATATTACTATAATTTTGTTTTGATTGTATTATTAAATATGTAATTGGTTATTTTTTCTAGATTTCATTAAAATATATAAGATAATCATTGAATTTTAACAAAATACTTAATTTTTTTTATATATAAACAACATTATATTATTAAGACTAAATTAAACAAATTTATAAAAAAATCATCATCACTTTCTCAAAACCATCCAAAATCGTATTGTAAATCAACAAAAAACAAAATAAAACGTTAAAATCGTAATGTATCTCGCTGCATTGCGCGAGTACGCTTCTAGTTTAAATATTATATTACAAATATATTTTTCAAAAAAATTAAAAATATTTAAATGTTTATGTTTTGGTTTTGGTTTTGGTTTTTTTACATAATGTATAGACTTGGTATATATGAATTTTGATGTGTTTTTAAAAATGTCAAGATCCAGTGGTTTTGGAAGGGGGCAGTAATAATTTTTTTTTCCTGGGTTTATGAAGGGAAATTAACTGAAATAGTCAATCATATCAAACAAATTCAATTTTTAAACACTTTTTAGAACATCTTTCTAAAATAGTCATTCTTTACGCATTTGTGTAAAGACTGGTTTCTGAATAAAAAAATTATTTATACGTTTGCATAATTGTTCTTTACGTAAAAAATTGAATTCTTATGCAAATCTTTACACAATTTTTTTAATCTGAAAAACCGAGCTTAGGCATATATGTAAGACATTTGCTAAAATGAGAATTCAATTGAAAAAGTAGCTAAAAGGTGAAGTTGGATGGGGAGGAAGGTTATTTTGGAAAATTTCTCGTTTATGAATCAGAAGCATAAAAAACCGACAATGTTTTGAGGCTATTTGGGACACGGAAGAGAACTGCTTTGAAGGTATTGAAGTTGCTTCCCAGTTTGCTAAACAATTTCTTGGAGGTTCATGTGACGGTCGAACTAACTGTTGATCATGAATCTTTATTTGCTAAGCATTAGATGGACATAAAGGCAACGAATATCGTACGAGCAATTGAGAATGATGAGATCAAGAGTGTCGTGTTTGATATTACAGATGATAAGGGCCCAAGGCTAGGACAATTACACTATTTCATTTCCCAAAGTTGTTTGGAATACCATTGGTGACGATATTTGTGTTATTGTGAATAATTTTATCAAAATGTTATCTAGTTTGTTCCACAAGTTACAACTTTGGGGAATGTGATAGACTGTAGACCCACAACATGTTGTAGTATTCTCCATATATGCATCATGAAAATCCTCTTGGATCATATCAGATTTATTGGTGGATATTGTTGATGAGACAAGTCTCCTTTCATCCAGGGAAGGAGGATCTTAAACAACATAATTAACATATGAGTTGATGCATGGATACCATATGTCTCATGGTGCTATAACACATGAGTTAATGTGCGTTGAAGGTGAATATTCAATAACCCTATAACACCATGGATTGGATTTTCTTGCAAAGACAGTTTCGACGTTTTTGGTTCTCCTAACAAAATGGTCAGTTGGATTAGGACTTGTGTGTCCACCACGACTTTGTCACTTAATTTTAGTGGAGAGGCACATGGGTTCTTCAAGGGGCAATGAGGACTATATTTTTTTTGGGGGGGGGGGGGGGGGGGGGAGGGGGGCTATATAAAAACTCTCTGTGGAGAATTATAGCATGATCTTCCATTGGGCAATTCGAAAAACAAAGACAAAACGAAAAAGAATTAACAAGAAGAAGAAGATTTTCGAAGGGTTATTTAGCCAATAACAAGCGCTGAGGAAGAAAACCATCAATTGAGTAAATAGTTATTCCTTTTAAATTAGTTTTAGAATTGGCTGTAACCCACATGATGATAAAGCATAGGTTAGAAGTGGGTTTACAGTCAAAATTGTACCAAGCAATCATAAAGTGGTGATTTAATTGTGTTTTGGTGTTTATTCGAATTAACGGAATAGAGGTTTAAGCTCAAGCACAATATGCGCGTGTGCACACACACACACACGCACACAATGGTAGGGTTAGAAATACTTGACAATGATATAATGTGGTTCACACAACTTTGGCTATGTCCACAATGAGACACCTATCAAGATTGATCCACTTTAAGTGTTCTTTCTAAAGGAAAAAACAAAATTGTTTTGCACAATGGCTTGAAAGCTTAGAACACTTCCCAAGTTCGGTTGACGTTTACAGTGGATCAGTCACAACTTGCAAGTTTAAGAATATTAAATAAAAACTCAAATGGTGTATAAATATATTCTTGAACGAGTGTTTGAATTTTGACTCTCGCAATAATAAGCACAAATAATTTTGTGATTGAATAAAAATCGATGGAAGGGCTCCTGAAAATGGAGGAACCCTTGATTTATAGTCACAACAATCCAAGAAAACGAGAGTTGTGAATGTCCACCCCGACCCCAGTATCCCACAAACATCTGCGACGTTTGTTTTTTAATTTTTTTTTTCTCCACAATGGCTCTGGAAACTTAACTGGTATATTTTTTCAAAATTCAGATTTTTCAAAAATATATTTTTAATATATTTGTGGTTTTACAAGTTTACATAAACATGGAAATATTGTGTTGTGCCATTTGGAACACAGTTTTTGGATTTACCTCATTTGTTTGAATTCAAAAATCTTTTACCAAAAAATAGTTAATATTTAGAAAAGACATATTGATAAAAAAAAAAAAGATTTTATGAAAAAAATTTATTTTATAAAATACTCATGTTGTAAAATCTCTAAAATAGTCCTTTTATTTCAAAATATACATTACTTGTTAGAATAAACTATGTTTTTAGTCCCTATAGTTTGTTAAAAGGTGGTACTTTTGTTCTTGTGGTTTCAAAATTACATTTTTTTCGTCTCCGTAATTTACAATTTGTTTTGATTTAATACATCATTTCAGTAAAACATGTTAAGAAAAGTTCGTTACATGAGGAATATTTTGGCCTTTTTACAATTTCTCTCATTTTATATCACATATTTAAAAATAAAAATCATTATATATTACACATACACACACAACACATATGACTGCTCCCTCGTCGTACTATGTCCATCTCCTCGGCTTCGTCCACCCTCCAGTGAAACCCTCAATTTCCATCTCCGACAACGACTCCCAAACAACCCACCTTCCATCCATCTGCAATCTAGAACTCCATCTCTTACACCCTTATCAAAACCACCATAACCCCTTTCCAGGGGCGGACCTACCCTTCCTAAGGGGGGTTCTGTGCACCCGCTCAAGTTCGTTTCGTAAGGGCAGGAAAAAAATCGGTACGTAAGGTGCACCCGTTCAACTATAAGGGGGGGGGGGGGGGTGCTCCGTGATATATATGTTTTTGAGTGGTGAAAGGTGCACAAGTCCTAAAAATCCAAAATTTACTCTCGAAATCAACCGAAAAATCTTTTGAAATCAATCAAAAAAACCCAAAAAATCCCTCAAATCAACACAAAAAAACCCATCGAATCAACACAGTAGCTTAAAAAATCTCTCGAAATCAACCAAAAACATAAAAAGTCCCAATAGGGGAATTTGGCTAAAAATACATCGACAACAATTTCTTAAACTTTTCGTTTGTGCACCCGCTCACTTAAAATCCTAGGTCCGCCACTGCCCCCTTCCCAACCATTCCTCCACCACTGCACCACCATCCTCACCGTCATCACCACTCCTCACCGTCACCGTCAAGGATTTAGACCGCAAAACAATTAAGATTATCATATTCGTTCTTTTGGGTTACAAATGGGAGTAGAAAATCTAACATTAATTGGGTGAGTTGGTTACAAAACCACCTTCTTGTTATCTCTTACATGTAATGTTTTTTATCTAGCTGCTTGTTAGTTTTAATATATTCTCCACCGTTCAAAAAAAAAATTCATTGAAGGGTTCTACAGAAACACGATTTCAACAAGTGAGACTCTCTTTGATATCTTGATTTTCTTCCAGAAAAACACGAGTTCTAAGGTTCTTCTTGAGAAATCTTAATCTATTTCTCGATTTCTTTGCTTGCTGGAAAAAAACACGATTTCTAGGTTCTTGGAAATCTTCATCTCCTTTTTTTGGTTGCGGGAAAAACACAAATAACATACTCACAAGATTTCCGCAAGTTATTATTAATGTATATATTTCTTAGTGTGTATTTTGTTTATTGTATTGCTTGGCCCATTGTGTAGTCCAGCCCATCTCCTGTTGTAATCTCCTATTTATAGTTTGTTATTGTGATTGGAAGGATTATGGGAAAACATTCTAATCTCATGGTATCAGAGCATATCTCTCCATAATCATTTCCAATCAATTTTCTCCTTCCAATCACGTCTGTTCTCCTCCTCCTACGGCCTAAAACCTAATCTCCTCCTCACTATTCTGTTCTTTACTGTCTTTTATCCCCTTCTATGGCAGGAAACACCGAAAAATCGTTCGGAATCACCAACATCAAAGCTTTCGTTCCTCTCACTCTTGACCTCGATGAACTCAATTACGATGCATGGCGAGAGCTGTTCGAAACTCACTGTATGAGTTTTGGGGTTCTCGGCCATGTGGACGGTTCTTCTCGACCGAAAGATACCGGTGACACCGAATGGAACAAGCTTGACTCTCTCGTAAAGCTTTGGATCTATGGAACCATTTCGAAGCACCTTTTGCAAATGATTCTAAAGAAAGGTGTGACGGCTCATACGGTTTGGCAAATTATCGAGAATCTGTTTCGAGACAATAAGGATGCACGTGCGATTCAACTTGACAACGAACTACGAACCATTACGATCGGAGATCTCTCTATCACCGACTACTGCCAACGTCTCAAAACTGTGTCAGATCTACTAGCCAACATTGATGCTCCTGTGTCTGAGAAGAATCTTGTCACGTACATGATAAATGGGTTGACCAACAAGTACGACACCATAGCAGGAATAATCCGACATAGTTCACCGTTACCATCGTTTCTCCAAGCCCGATCTATGCTTCTCCTCGAGGAACATCGGTTGTCTCGATCTCCAATCAATTCGTCAACACACCATACACATTCCTCCTCTCCTACTGTTCTCAATACCAGCAACCATAACCCATGACGGAATTTAGATCAGCGTAATGATCGGCGCAATGACCGTCGCCACGATCGTCGTAATGATCGTAGATCACAACCTCTTCCACAATCTCATCAAGGGCAGTTTTCTAGCTATCCTTGGGGCATGTACGGGTGGCCTTCACCGCCACCATGGGCTGCCTACCGAACTCCAGCCCCGCAACAGCAGCAGCGGCACCAAGGCCCTCCGACCTCCTCCCACACGGCAAGTATACTCGGATCTGGACCCCAACAAGCCTTCAATACATCGACCTCTCCTATCCCACCTCCGTGGCAGTGGTTCCAACAAGCCTCAGATAATCAGCCCACGAATCTCCCTCAAGCGTTTAATACTCTCACTTTGAACGATCCGGATGATGCTAGTTGGTATATGGACACTGGAGCCACGTCGCATCTCGCCTCCGATGCAGGTATACTCAAAACCGTTTTAAATAAGAGCAATGTTAAATCTGTATTTGTTGGTGATGGGCCTTCAATTCCTGTTGTTAATATGGGGCACACCGACCTTCCGAACCCTCACCCTCATCGCCCGTTACACCTTCATAACGTCCTTATTACTCCCAATATTATCAAAAACTTGATCTCTGTTTGTCAATTTACCAAAGATAATAATTGTACAATTGAATTTGATGCTTTTGGTTTTTCCGTGAAGGACTTCAAGACCCGCCAAACTCTTCTCAGATGTGACAGCACCGGCAATCTCTACCCCCGCCATTCCTGCCTCATCTTCATTTGCTCTCCTCTCCACGAGTCCGTCCATGTGGCATCAACGTCTAGGCCATCCCGGTGACAGTGTGTTGCGGTCCCTAGTGTCTAATGGTTTTATATCTTGTAATAAAGAGAAGACTCACATGTTTTGTCAAGCTTGTCAGCTTGGCAAACATGTTAGGCTTCCTTTTCATCGTTCAGAGTCTGTAGTCAAGTCCAAATTTGACATTGTTCATTCAGATTTGTGGACATCTCCTGTTCCAAGTTATAGTGGTCTTAAATATTATGTTTTATTTCTAGATCATTATTCTCATTTCGTGTGGGTTTACCCTTTATGTCATAAATCATATGTTTTTGACAAATTCCTTCATTTTTTGGCTTACGTTAAAACACAATTTGGACATGAAATTAAATCCTTTCAATGCGATCACGGGGGTGAAATTGACAACTCCCGACTACATGATTTATTTTCCTCTAACGGAATGCAAATTCGTTTCTCATGTCCTAAAACATCTCAGCAAAATGGAAAATCCGAACGAATGATTCGTACGATCAACAATGTCATACGTACACTTCTCTTTCAAGCCCATCTTCCTCCCATCTACTGGGTTGAGGCTCTTCATCTGGCCACCCACTTACTCAATCTCTTACCCTCCGTCTCTATATCTAATGCCATCCTGTTCACAAAACTCTTTAATAAACACCCATCGTATACACATCTTCGCGTTTTTGGTTGTCTGTGTTATCCACACATATTTCCACCTCATAAGCTCGCCCCTCGTACTACCCCATGTGTTTTCCTTGGTTACCCATTTAATCACCTTGGTTACCGATGTCTTGACCTTTCCTCCAAAAGGATAATTATTTCACGTCACGTCACCTTTGACGAATCGGTCTCCCCGTTTGGCTCAATGACGCCACCTCAACCACTCTCCTATGATTTTCTTGACTCATCCTTTGATCCTTCTCCTATCTCGCGTCAACTTTTAGCGTCCCCTTCCCCATCTTCTTCTCCCACTCCTATCTCTACACCTATCGAGTCTGTTTCCCCCATCCCGACCGAACCTACTGCCTCTGTTTACCCCACCCCGATCGAACCTACTGCCCCTCCTTTCCCCACTCCGACCACTACTGCCCCCGTTCCGCCACCTTCTTCCACTCATCCCATGGTCACTCGGTCTCAACAAGGTGTCACTAAGCCCGTTGATCGTCTCAACCTTCATACCATCTCCTCCTTGCCCATACCTCGCTCCTATATACAGGCCCTAAAAGACCCTAATTGGCACCTTGCAATGCACGATGAATACAATGCTCTTATTTCCAATGGTACATGGGTTCTTGTGTCGAGGCCTCCAGGGGTGAATATTGTCAGGTCAATGTGGCTATTTAAGAAGAAGTTTAACGGGGATGGTACTTTAGATTGATATAAAGCTCGTCTAGTGGCAAATGGAAAGAGTCAACGACCGGGTATCGATTGCGATGAGACATTTAGTCAGGTAGTAAAACCGCCTACTATACGTACTGTTCTAAGCCTTGCAGTCTCACATCATTGGCCAATTCATCAACTTGACGTCAAAAATGCCTTTCTCCATGGCTCCTTACAGGAAACGGTATTCATGCATCAACCTTCGGGTTTCGTTGACTCCAATCATCCTGACTATGTTTGTCATCTTCGAAAATACCTCTATGGGTTGAAGCAAGCACCACGTGCCTGGTTTCAACGGTTTGCTCAGTATGTTATCCGTTTTGGTTTTCACTATAGCAAATCAGATTCTTCATTGTTTATATATCGACAAGGTGATTCTTTGGCGTATCTTCTTATCTATGTTGACGACATTATTCTTACAGCATCATCTACATCTCTGCTGCATCAGATCATTTCCTCTCTTTTTTTTAAAGGGTATCCTGGGCCTATGGCCCAGACTAATCTCAGGCAATTAGGGCCTATGACCCAGCTGCTAAAGCGTGCAGCCCTGAGATTATCCTCAGTGGCCACAAGTGCTGCTAGTGGGGCTCGAACCCGGGTTGAGCGCTATGAACTCCCCAAGCCTTTACCACCACGCCACAGCCCTTGTGGTTATCATTTCCTCTCTTAACAACGAATTTTCCATGACTGACTTGGGCGCACTTAATTACTTTCTTGGCATCTCCCCTACGCGTAACCGATCTGGCCTATTTTTTTCTCAACAGAAATATGCATCTGAGATTCTAGAGAGAGCCAAAATGACGAATTGTAAGCCATTCAAAACCCCAGTCGACACGCAATCCAAACTGGGTATTTCTGGACCACCGGTGTCTGACCCAACACTTTATAGAAGCATTGCTGGTGCCTTACAATATCTTACCTTCACTCGACCGGATCTCACCTATGCAGTTCAGCAAATATGCCTATTTATGCATGACCCACGAGAGTCTCACTTCAATGCCCTTAAACGCATTCTTCGGTACGTTCAAGGGACTCTTGAATACGGGCTTCAACTTTATGCCTCCACCACTATCGGACTCATCGCTTACTCCGATGCTGATTGGGGCGGCTGCCCAACCACCCGTAGATCCACGTCCGGATATTGTGTCTTTCTTGGTGATAATCTCCTATCGTGGTCATCTAAACGGCAAGCTACAATCTCACGCTCCAGCGCTGAAGCCGAGTATCGAGGTGTGGCCAATGTCGTTGTTGAAACTTGTTGGCTAAGGAACTTACTCCTTGAACTTCACTCACCGCTCACCACAGTAACCATCGTCTATTATGACAACGTGAGTGTTGTTTACTTGTCCACCAACCCCGTTCAACATCAACGTACGAAGCACATTGAAATCGATATACACTTTGTTCGTGATCACGTAGCGGTGGGCAACGTTCGAGTTCTCCATGTCCCTTCCACATCTCAGTATGCTGACCTCTTTACGAAGGGACTCCCATATCCTCTTTTCAATGAATTTCGGTCCAGTTTGAGCGTTAGGCCGTTGCTTCCTGCTCAAACTACGGGGGTGTATTAATGTATATATTTCTTAGTGTGTATTTTGTTTATTGTATTGCTTGGCCCATTGTGTAGTCCAACCCATCTCCTGTTGTAATCTCCTATTTATAGTTTGTTATTGTGATTGGAAGGATTATGGGAAAACATTCTAATTTCAGTTATATCTCTATGTTATAGCACACAAACGTAGTTTACCCATACTTTTATTATTTTTAGTTTTCATAAGTTGGGTTGGGCTTAATTAAAAAGGCCCAATGGGCTAATTAGTTGTACGAAAAAACCAACCCAAACCCAAACCCAATTTACAAATTTATTTTAAAAATGATTAGTTTAAAATAGTTTTTTAATATATTTTTAAGAGAATCAAAATATCAAGTTCAAGATATTAATTAGATGACAATTAAACGTATTTTGTTCTGATTTTTATTATGAAAAAAAATTCCTTTTACATTTATGATGAAATATTTAAAAAGTAGTTTAATAATTTTTTTGTTTTTAAAAAGTGATGTTTTATTTATAAAATTATATTACGTTTCTTCTTTTGCCCGTAAAGTTATATAATCTCCTCTTATTGTATCAAAGACGGTACATTTCGACAAATATAGTTCTTGAAAGCAGGTTGTTTAAACTAAGAATATGCACATAATATGCTTATGTTTGTTTGTGTATATGCTTCTAACATTATGAGGATCACTGATCACCACGACGACACAAAACATACTGTTACAAACTTTAAATTCTGTAAAAATATCTAATCATTAACTAGTAAGCAATTAAAATTTAACACGTCTAATTCCCAAAAGTTAGTTTCAAGAAATAATTAATACTAATTTATGGTTTAAAATGTGAATTTTCTGGTAGTAAGGTTTGTCTGAGTTTTTTTTTTTTTTTTTTTGATCTTTCTGAGTTCTGCAAGACCACTAGAAATTTTTCTGACTGTTCTTTATAACATTTGAAATTAATCGAAGTATATAAAATCTTTATTTTTTTGGTAACAAATAAAATTCGATGTGTTTGATCCAAAATGGAAGCAAACAAAATATTTGAAACACCCAAGCAATTGAATTAAAAAAGAAAGCTCTTTTTCCAATATTTGATGACGTGTAATTCCACGTCATCTTCATAGCGTATTGAAAACAAAGGGCTATTTATTTAATTACATTTTTAGTCCTTATGTTTTTTTGTCACTTTAGAGCATCTTGACACTTATGCTAAAGTTTTTTTTAAATTAGAGTAAAAAATATTAAAATCTTTAAAAAAAATTGCATCCAACTCAAATAACTATTCTATTTTATCAACTTTAGTATTAATTATCTTATTAAAATATTCAATTTATATAATTATATTATTAAAACTAGAAGCATACTCGCGCAATGCAGCGAGATACATCACAATTTTAATTGTTCATTTTTTTGTCGATTTACAGTACGATTTTGGATGGTTTTGAGAAAGTGATAATGTTTTTTTTATAAATTTGTTTAATTTAGACTTAATAATAATGTTTTTTATATAAAAAAATTAAGTATTTTTTTAGAATTCAATGATTATCTTATATATTTTAATGACAGCTAGAAAAAATAATCAATTACATATTTAATAATATAATTAAAACAAATTTATAGTAATATAATATATTAATTAATAGTGATACATGAAAATGTCTGCATAAAAGGAAGATCCTGCACATACCAAATTGGTGGATGTTAGAAGCCTATAGTAGTAATATGTATTTTGTGCTTTGATACTTGTAAATTAAGAGATTTTTAAAATCTTGCATAAAATGATGATACTTTGTGGCTAATAATTTGTATTTAAGAGTTTTTTATCCGTGCTTTATAATATAGTATAGATATTCAATATATGGAAAGTTAGAAGATGAAAAGTTTGCTTTTTAAGGATAATAATGTAGTTTTGAGAGAAACTTTATTTTTACAGATTTCTCTAAATTTAGAGATTTTTAGAGCATCTCCAACAGCTATGCTAAAATGGAAAATTTTGAGATTTTAGTATTTTTGTTGCTCCAAAAGCTATGTTATCCTTTATGCTAAAATAGAGAAAAGAGAAAAGAGATTGTAAAAGGAAAAATTGCATCAAAATAGAACCAACTTTACACTTATTCCTATTTTGGGGAACCAACTTTCAAAACCTTCACTTTAGGGTCTGAAACAAATTATTCATTTATTTAAGGAACTCGTTTACCTGATAACCTATTAACAATGACATGGAACCGGTAAAATCTAATGTGTCACTTTTTGTTTTTTTAATATAAAATAAAAATTACATGTCATTAGTAAAAAAAAATAGTATGGCCTCGCACTCCATTATTCTAGCACCTTACCGGCCCGCGACTAAACTTTCGTAACCTCCTTTTCGATTTTTGCGGGTGACCTCTCCCCCCCCCCCCCCCCCCAATGCCCGATTTGTTTTTCTGTTCAATGTGTGGGTGAACAGGAGATAGGTAAAGATGGTGTGTAGAGAGTTGTTTTTTTTCTGATGGCCACCTCCTTCCATCCACGTCCGGTTAGTTTTTTTTTTTCTCAATATACACCGGCATTCGAGATGGATACAGGTGGTGTGAAAAGAGATGATGGCGGATCTTGAAGGAAATGATTGGAAACAGGAGAGAGATGGAGAAGATGAAGAGGGTTGTTGCCGGAGATTAAAGGTGAGTCACCGGAGATTATGGAGGGTTGCAACCATGGAAATGAGAGCATGTGAGGGGGGCGGTGGACGTAATTAGTTTAGGGTTTCAGCCTTTTGTTTTAAACTTTAAAAAAAAAAAATCACAAAAATTATTATAATATTTGTAGATTTTTCTTTTTCAATTTTTTGCCACCTCATTTTTTTGGTAATCCGTTACCTGCTCAACAGGTAAACGACACCCTTAAATAAATAAAAAAGTTTGTTTAGACCCTAAAATGAAGGTTTTGAAAGTTGGTTTCCCAAAATAAAAATAAGGGTAAAGTTGGTTCCATTTTAATGCAATTTTTCCATTGTAAAAATCTCTAAAAAGAAAGTTTATCCCAAAACTAATTATTACCCCAAAAAACAAACTTTTATTCTCCCAACTTTTTATATATTGAATATTTTAATAATATAATTAAATAAATTAAATATTTTAATAAGATAATTGATACTAGAGTTGCTAAAATAGCATAATTATTGGAGTTAGATGCAATTTTTTAGAGATTTTTTTTACTCTGTTTAAAAAAAAATAGCATAACTGTTAGAATGCTCTTACAAGCTCTCTCATCTTTTATCTATTTTAGCATAAAGGATAACATAGCTGTTGGAGCAACAAAGATGCTAAAATCCCTTTTTTTTTTTTTTTTTCTATTTTAGCTTAACTGTTGGAGATGCTCTTAATGAATCTAGTCCTTAAGGTACTTTTTTAACAAAATAAGTCCTTTTTTTTTTTCAACGGTTGAGGTCTCTATTACTAAAGCGGTCCATGTTTGACGAGTAATCATCATAGTGTCACGAAAGATGTAAACTAGATCATATACAATAGATTTTATATAATTTATTTAAAATAGAGAAGCAATTTTAACGTTTTTTTTATAAAAAAGTTATACAATAGTCCCTCTTCTCCAGTAATTCCCTGTCAGTTCCCCACTAACCAAAAAAAGTATCTCGAAATTAACCAAAAAACTAAAAAAGCCTCTCGAAATCAACAAAAAATATTTAAAATCATTCAAAAACGGTGGAATTAGACTAAAAACACAGCAGACAACATTGCGACCTTTTGATCTATCTTAAATATGTCTCCACTAATAAAAAATCCTAGATCCACCATAATAGTCAAACATGAACAAAGTTAATCAAAGAGACCGAAACCATTGAAAAAGTAAAACAAGTAGGTCCCTTTTTTATAAGTTTATTTTAAATAAGAAAATCAATTAAAATCACAAAAACACAAGCACTAAAATTGTAATTTTTTTCTACTGCGAAATAGTGGTGTTAAAAAAACCGAAAAACCGAGCCGAACCGTTTGATCTGAAACCGAAAAAACCGATTATTCACGGACCAGTTTTCGGTTTTGAATTTTAGGCACCCACGGGTACCCGAACCGAATATGATGTATATATAACATTTAATTTATAGATAGAGGTTCAGGGGAAACCACAAAAAAAAAAATAAAGAACACTCTGGTAGCTTTTCATCTAGACAGTATGTACTTGTGCCTACAGGTAAATTATGTTGTTTTTTTGGTTTTTATGCATAAGGGCATATACACGTGTGCATGTTACAAATTAATTGTATACACAAGTGCATAACGTCCAAATGAAGGGTTACTTGAGTGTTTTTTAGTTTTTCGTTTTTTTAGGTTTTCCCCTGAACCTGACCCTTAATTTATATTATGTATTTATATATTAACCTGTAACACCCTAGAAACTGCGGAAATAAAAATTTGAAGAAACAATTCGGCAATAGACTAACTTGCGGAATAAGGTGTGACAATTTCATTACACAAACAACCCAACGGTTATAGAGTAGCCAATATTGAGGTAGATAACTGAAGTATAAAACGACATCCTATTAATCTACAAAATATCTAGATTAGGGACGGGTGTCGCTATACTTCCAAAATAAATCTTCAAAAGAATCTCTCACGACCCCAAGGTCGCTCCCTCAGTCCCGACGAGCCCCACTGCTAAGATAATCTGCCAACATGACAACCAAGAGCAAGCGTTAGGCTAACGCCTAGTGAGAACAAGCCAAATAAAAGAGAGTACTAAACCCAATTGGTGCCACGCGGTAGTATAGCCATGAGCTAAGTCAAGAAATCCAATAAACCATTAGTGATTAAACATGGTATAAGTAATACCCAAAAATCACATAACGAGCTCAACCCCTCTAGATCTGTTGCTCAAAACATTCAAGTCAACCCCTCTGGATCTATCCTTGAGAGTTCCCAAAACAGGGGGAACCCAAGCACCAAATGGGATTACACCTTACTGCACCATGAGACACTGCCCGACCGTATAGGCCCACAGCCTACTTATCATGGCAACCCAATGCCTATCCCGTGCTAAAACGTGAACCAAATGCCCAAAACAGGAGGCATAGGGACACCGTGCCTATGGATCCATTGCACTAAGACTCAAAGCCAAAGCATGTCATTTCAGAGCATACTCATATTAAATCAGATATACAGGTAATTCATATGAACAACAGTTCAATTCTATAAATCGTGATTCTTGAAAATGTGAGATCTTTAGAAGGCAATTTCCAACGATAATACGTCACTTTGAAACCAGGTTTTCCACATTTCAAATAATACATTTATCACATAGCATTCGTAATACAGACCGATTTAGCTTAAAGGACTCACCTCAGATTTCTTCCTGATTATAACCTGCTTCTGACGATTGCTACCTATGACAACACCGATAATCGGTAAGCCAAAATAAAGACAACTTAATGACTTAAACTCCAGAATACGAACACAACACACTGCCAGAACTCAGTACCGGTCGAAGGACTTAACCGGTCGAACGACCATCCGGTCGAACCCAACCCCGGTCGAACCCCAACCCCGGTCGAACCCGACCTCGGTCGAACCCGATGTCTGGTCGAACAATAGCATCGGTCGAACGACCAATCGGTCGAACGACCAACCGGTCGAAGGAACTTCCCGGTCGAACAACGGTCCGATCGAACGACGATCGTCTTGTTCATCAAGAACATCAAGAACAGATCGAACACAGAACCCAAATCCAAAATGAGAAAATACTCAGATCTCACAATGGGACGGTTTAAAACCTTCACAACGAGATTCTACGCGGCTAAAAGCATTCAGATCAAAGCATTAAGCTAGATTCGTACCTGGATCTGGAGAAAACCGAACGACCACTTTCTTCCTGCTTCACTTTTCTCTCTCTCTGATTTCTTAAAACTGATATTTGTGATATTTCCAAAATATCTAAAATCTGATTTATATTTATATAACCCAAGTTACATTTTACCCCCTTGAACTTTGGGTAATAGTCAACTTTTCACCCAACCCCAAAATAGCGGGTGTTACATAACCTAAAGTTCAATGAGTAACAATCATTTTGCTGTCAATCATTATGGTTGATGTTCAAATTTGCTCGTATAAAGTCATGATGTAGTCGACATTAACCGAATAATGGATTTTTTTATACAATTAAACTTATTTTAATTTGTGGGCCTTTGATTTTTTTTTTGTTTATTTGTTGTGTAACAAATTTAAATATTACATTTTGGTACCATTTTTATATTGTAATTGATATTTGTTTTAACTTCGGGTAACCATGAACCAATCCGCAATAACCTCCTTCTTTCGGTTCAACCTACAATTCAATTTTAGTTCGGATAACCAAATATCCGACTCATACAGTTTGATTCATATTTTTTTTACTAACTAAACCGAACAAGATCCAATTTTCCTCCCTCCACATTATCGAGTCCTTCATCCTCTGCATTTCACGCGAAACGCACCTTTCCTCTCTCTCACATGGGGGCGGGTATAGGGGTTTTGTGAGGCATCTTCATTTGCAAACCTTCTAAAGGTTACAAACAATACAAACCAGGGCATTTATGTCTTTTTACAAATTTCGTAATTTTAGAAAAAAATTAAATTATTTAATTATCTCTTCCTTAATTATCTCTCCATCTCTCTATCTCTCTCTCACACGCATACTCACGATCCACCGTCACCATCCACTTTCGGTGACGTCCTCCCACTCCGAGGACCTCCCCATTTCCGGCAAGTTTCATAATTTTTTCGACTTTCATATATAAACTGTTTTTTCGAAAGTTTCAAGTTTTTTTGGTTTCATAAAATGTTTTTTTTGAAATTTTCACGTCTAATCATCTGATCAATAATATTGGATAAATGTATGAAACTTAAAAATTTATTATTCATATAGGAGAAAAATATATGAAACTTAAAAAATATATGATTATTTCGAAAAAATCTGAATATTCATATAAGAGAAAAATATATGAAACTTTAAAATATGATTATTCATATGGAGAAAAATATATGAAACCGTTTATGAAAATATATAAAACTATAAAATTTCAAAAAAACAGTTTATGAAACTCGAACAAACATTGTATAAACTTGAAATTTCATAAACTCGTCGGAGATTCGGGGGAGGAGGTCACGATACGTGGGGTGGCGAAGGAGGCTCCTGGCGGATGGTGGCGGCACACGACAGTCATCGGATGGAGTAGTGGAGAACCGCGGTGGTTCTCGGTCGCCGGCGTAGTGATGACGATGGAGATGATGGTGGTGGTGACCGGATTATTTTTTAGATAGAATGAGAGATAAATATGGAGAAAATTAAGGATATCTTGTAACCATAATTAGATAATTCAAATTAATTATTAAAATTAAAATTTAAAATAACTAAAACTATTCCTAAATTACCTTTTCCCTATTTTTTAAATTAATTTAAGTCCTAAAATTTCTCAACCGTTGATCAAAAATTTGAATGATCTAGATGGTTTTGTAACGTTTAGAAGGTTTCTAAATGATCCCTCTACATTTGTATGTGTATATGTATTTATATCTTCTCTCTCATCTTTGATTTATTGCTTGGCCTCGATAATTCCCCTTGTCGTCTTCTCTTTTCTTGAAAAAGGTTAAAGACAAAATCCCCTATGCTTTTCTTCACTACAGTCTCTCTACCTATACATACATCTATTATATCTATATCCCCCTCTTCTATTCCATTTCCATCCTGTCCTTATCAACCACATTTTTCACCCCCTTCACTTTCTTGATACTTTAGGATTCTTCAAATCTTTATTTTTTCTAAAAATAACTCAAATTTCTTTCCACTATTGCCCCTGCATGCCAAATTCCTAATTTGGGTCACACCCTTTTCACCATTTTCTCAACCCATTTCATGTTTTCCACCCAATTTCTCATCTGGGTATCACATGTTTTGTCATTATGAGTCTTGTAAGAAATACCCATCTCAGGGTTTCCAAAAAGTTCAATTCTTGATAGTTGGGTGTTTTTTTTTCCAAAGAATTTTGCAAGAAATCTTGTGATTCCATTTGAAGTGAGGTAGAATTGTTGTGGGGTTGAGTTATTAATTTTTTTTGTTTTGTTTTTAGGGGTTTAATGGTATAAATTTTGTTTTTTTTTGGGAAGAAAAATGGGGTTGGATAAGATGGATTTGGGTCATACCCTTTTCACCATTTCTCAACTTGTTTCATGTTTTCTACCCAATTTTTCATATGAGCATCACATGTTTTCCCATTTATTAGTCTTATAACAAACACCCATCTTTGGTTTTCCAAAAAGTTCAATTCTTTGATAGTTGGGTGTTTTTTCAAAGACTCTTGCAAGAAATCTTGTGATTCCATTTGAAGTGAGCTAGAATTGTTGTGTTAACTTATGTGGTTGAGTTGTTTTTCTTGTTTATAGGGGTTTATGGTCTAAAATTAGGGGTTCTTTTGGAACAAAAATGGGGTTGAGTTCTTTTTCTTGGATTTAGGGGTTTAATGGTCTAAATTTAGAGGCTTTTTTTGGAACAAAAATGGGGCTGAGTTTTTTTTTTCTTGTTTTAGGGGTTTAATGGTCTAAATTTAGGGGTTTTTTTGGAACAAAAATGGGGTTGAGTTCTTTTTCTTGTTTATAGGGGTTTAATGGTCTAAATTTAGGGTTTTAATGGTTTAAATTTAGGGTTTCTTTTTGGAACAAAAATGGGGTTGGATAAGATGGATGGAACTAAGAAGAAAGAAGATGAGATTGAGATAACAGGATGTTGGATTAAGTTCAATTTCTTGGGGAGATGCATTTCCACTAGGTCTAAAGTGGAGAGCTCCATTTGTGGAAGTAGTATTACATATGGTAATTATTTTTTATGCCCAAATGAATATCTCAATATTTGTTTATAAATTTGTCTTCAATTTGCTTCTTGTTATGCATGATTTGATTCTATTTTAGGTGCAATTTCTTGTGATCATATCCCATTTGTGGCTTTCAATTGTTATCTTGGTTTCCATCTTGAAGGGAAATTGTCATTCTTTAGATAGTGGAATCAAGTGTGTTGTTGTTGAAGTGTATTCTATGATAAAATGCATCTTTTGTGTGTTGTTTGATGGTGTCATCTAGTTGTTTATAAATTAGCATGTTTGGTATGCGGGATATAACAATATAAAACAAGTTTGGCGTGACATTAGACCGGGATTGGACATGTGTGAGTGGGACAAAAGGGTATTTTTCTTGTGGGTGTTGCTATATGCACCCCCTGTTTATGTCAGAATCAGGTTAAATCATACATTGAAAATGTAAAAAGTTTTGATGTCGATGTGTTTGAGAAGAAAAGTAGTAGGTGGAGGTGCATTTAGTCTACCTTATTCTGTCCTACCAAAATAGGTGGAACAAAAAGTCAAGGGATAGGAGGGGATAGGATAAGATTGGTAAATTACTGGACTACCCATGTCGGAATAAAACCCTAAGCCTTGTATAATTATTTCATCTGCCTACCTCACTCTTGCTTGTTCAGTCCAAATCCCGTTTGCTTACCAAACAAAGCATGGATTACTAATTGCATTTAATCTTATTAGAAAAAGGGTGCGAATTGTGATGGTCGATAAGATTAGTTTGCAAAGCTCTAAAGATGATAGAAAATGAATTAAGCCGGCCTAATAATCTAACGGTAGTTACCAAATTGGAATCGTGGGATCTCTCTAGGTTCGAATTTAGAAATATATTGCTTTTTATGGAACCCGCGAAAAGGGAAATCGTATCTTTTTAATTCGACATTGATAACGAAACGTTAACGAGTCTCTTAATCATTCTGACCACTTAATCATTCCGCATCAAACCATTCAGCGCTGCCAAACAACCCCTCAGCTAAACGACCTTTTGACAAGTGCTTTTTAATTCCATGACCTTCTGACAAGTTTCTGAGCATTCTTGCATACAAAAGTGACATTCTTTTGTTAAGCAGTATAGCATTCTCAAATCTGTCAGAAGGTTATCGATCCAAAAGTGACTTGACAGAAGGTCATTTGACCAAAATACCCCTTTTTCTAATTTCTAATGCTTATTATAAATATAGTTGATGATAACTAATTGTGGACCCCTAATTATGTGTTTATTATCTAAACCAGCGGAAAGTAAATCTATGAACGATACTAGTTTAGACCAACCGGTTGTTTTAGCGGCTTCGTCTGCGACCACTAGCAATGGAGAAAGCACCCCATTGACACCAAACGTAACCGAGGAGCTCAAAATTGCTTCTCAACTTCGAAAGTTCAATTTCAACGAACTTAAGTCGGCAACGAGGAGTTTTAGACCCGAGAGTCTTCTCGGTGAAGGTGGATTTGGTTGCGTTTTCAAAGGATGGATTAACGAGAACGGAACGACGCCTGTGAAGACCGGCACGGGTTTATCCGTTGCCGTCAAGACTCTCAATCACGATGGACTACAGGGTCACAAAGAATGGCTCGTATGCCCCTTTTTATCTTCTAGCTTTTAGTTCAGGGTAAAATGCATCAAAATGCAACGAAGTTTGGTTTATTTCCTATTTTGTATCCATTTTGACCTGATCTTGTAACATTTGATGACGTGGATACCCGTTTACGAGAAGATCATGACGAAGTAGACGATAAACTTGACATCTGCGTCATCAAATGTTACAAGATCAGCAGGTTACCGCTCAAAATGAGTAAAAAATAGGAAATTTTGTTACGTTGATTGAGAAAAAAATTATTTGTTACACTAAATAGGAACTAAGGCAAATTTCGTTGCATTTTGATGCATTTTTGCTTTTTTTTAGTAAGCTATATTTTTCGTGCTTTTTTTGTGTAACAACGGGGATTTCTTGATATTGTGGCAGGCTGAAGTTAATTTTCTTGGCGATCTCTTGCATCCAAATCTCGTTAAACTGATCGGTTTTTGCATCGAGGATGACCAAAGATTGCTTGTTTACGAGTTTATGCCTCGAGGAAGCCTCGAAAATCATCTATTTAGAAGTACGTCATTTTGATATCGCTAACGTTGTGTTATATATCGTTTATCAAAATTTAAGCATATATGTTTTTCTCCATTTCACACACTTTTCACTAGCCGTTGTCGTTGAAATAGTCGCTCTACTCTTTTGGAAATAATATATATATATATATATATATATATATATATATATATATATATATATATATATATATAGGGGCAGGTTCAAACGAGAAGCTAAACATTTTGCGAGAAGGTGAGAAGTGTTTAATCATATATGATACACAAGCTTAATCATATATGATTAAACACATGTTATTTTGACAATACATAGATGTTTAATCATACATGATTAAACACATTTACAAGCCGTGTAATCATATATGATTAAACACTTCTCGCCTTCTCGCAAAATGTTTAACTTCTCGCATGATCCTCCCTCTATATATATACATATATATAGGCGAAGGATCGTGTGAGAAGTTGAGTTAACGGTGAGAAGCGTGAGAAGTGGATCTCTTTTAATCTCAAGCCCTCCCATGAATTGCGGCTTAGAAGGGAATTGATCTGGTGCATCTCGATGCCTCTTATCTCAGTGCATCTCATCCTAATGTGCGTCCATTTCTCATCCAACGGTTGATAACCACTTCTCACCCGAACCCAACCTTATATATATACATAGAGAAAGAGTATATATATAGAGAAAGTGAGAGAGAGAGTCAGGTTCATAAGAGAACAATTACTAAATAAGAGAATAAGAAAACAGTCGAATCACATTGATTTTACACTAAAATCATGTGTAAAATCATATGTGATTCACTCGACTTGAGGTCGGCAACATATGTCGCCTGCATATCCCTCCGTTAAACATTAGTGTAAAATCGTATGTGATTTTGTACGTGATTTGGCCAATTCCGTATTATCTTATTTAGTTACTGTTCTCGTTTGATTCTCCTCTCTCTCTCTATATATATATATACATGCACATACGACAAAACTCACACGCATTCTTCACTTTCGATGAGACTTGAACCCTTAACCTCCAAGCAGGTTGGGATCTACCGGTAATCTGGGGTCCCGCTGGGCCAATGACCCTTTTGGTCAACCGCTTTGCTCTTTAACACTGATGTCAGGTTTGCATACATCTTACCTCCCGGCCGGAATATACTTGGTTTGGTTTTAATTCGAAGGATTATTAATTGAGCATGAACCATCTTTACAGGGTCGTTACCCCTACCGTGGGCGACTAGAATGAAAATTGCGCTTGGTGCCGCAAAGGGTCTTGCTTTTCTTCACGAGGAAGCCGAAAGACCCGTTATTTATCGGGATTTTAAGACGTCGAATATTTTACTAGACACGGTTTGTGGCTTTTGACCTTTGACTTTTTCGTTCATGATATCCGTCCGTACGATGAATAAAAATAAAATCGTATTGTATCGGTTCTTGTTTTAGGATTACAACGCGAAGCTCTCCGATTTCGGACTTGCGAAAGATGGTCCGGAAGGGGATAATACCCACGTATCGACTCGTGTGATGGGAACTTATGGCTATGCCGCCCCCGAGTATGTAATGACGGGTATGTTCGTTTTCTTACTAGTACTTCATGAAGTTGAGGGTTCGATAATCGATATCCACGTCATCAAATTTTACAAGATGAGCAGGCACTACAACAAAATTGAATTTACAGGACGACAACAATTTCTAAGTGTCATAATACACTGCTTTATAAGACTTCATTTATAGGACCAAAAACGAAAGCGTTCTATCTAAAGACGTTTATAGGACGTCTTAACAAGTTTTTTAAGACATTTTCAACACAAAGCGTCGCATTAGCTATTTTATAGGACACTTTTGAGAAAATGTATTATAAACCCATTTTTTTATAAGACGCTTGTTTTTAAGGGGACATTTTTTCAAATAGTGTCACGTAAAATAACTGACACCTTTATATAAAAAGGTTCTAAAAACTTGTTACGATGCCTAAAAATGTTCTATGAACTTATTACAACGCATGTAGATAGGACGTTTTATTTTTTTGGTCCTATAAATCAAGTCTTATAAAATGGTGTATTTGGTTCTATAAATTAAGTCTTATAAAATGCCTGTTGATAGGACGCTTAAAAGTTTTTGGCGTCCTATAAACCCAATTTTATTATAGCGAGGTTATCGGTCCAAACCAGTACAAATTATAGGGAATTTTGAAACTTTGTTACATTGATTGAGAAAATAACTCTTCGTTATACTAAATAGGAACTAGATTCGTGTTGCCTTCCGTATCTAACGAATTCCGATGAATGCTAGGACACTTGACGTCGAAGAGTGACGTATATAGTTTTGGAGTGGTTTTACTCGAGATGATAACCGGAAGGAGATCCATGGACAAAAACCGACCCAACGGGGAACATAATCTCGTGGAATGGGCACGACCACATCTAGGGGAGCGGCGGAGGTTATACCATTTGATCGATCCGCTACTCGAGGGTCGGTTCTCGGTACGAGGTGCACAGAAGGCGGCACAATTGGCGAAGCTTTGTCTTAACCGTGACCCAAAGGCTCGACCGCTAATGAGCGATGTTTATGAAGCCCTGAAGCCGCTCGTGAACCTGAAAGACATGGCGTGTTCTTCGGCGTATTTTCAGGCGATGCAGTCCGAGCATTCGAACTCTAACCCGAGTGGTAGAAATGGGCGGTCGTTGAGGAGTGTTTCGATTCCGAGCTATATGTATGTGTCGTCACATGGCACGAATGGACCTTATAGGTCTCCAAAACCTGTGAGATAATCAGACGAATGAGCAATCATTCGTTATGTAATTACCAGACGAATGATTGTTGATTCGTTTGGTTTGATGGTCTTTATAAGACCATCAAAAAAACAAAGTATTGTTTTGGGCAAGTGGGAAACTACTTTTTGTAAGTTTACTTTAAAGTATATATGTGAACTTTCTCTTTGGCTGGTCACCATTTATAAATAAATAAAATAGTTGGAAATATTTACATTTATGTTTTATTTTAATTTTTTATTGTTTAGTTTTTAGGCATTTTCTGTCGAGGATAATATTTATATTGCGTTTAATTAAAATATTATATATATTTTTTAATGGATTTAATAACATTTATTTATGTTTTTTGAGAGACAATAATACATTTTTGGTAAGGTTTATTTAGAACAAAGGTCGTTTTACAAATGTTGTTTATGTTCATTTCTCCAAATTAACATTTTAAGAGCATTAATATATGTATGCTTTTTTTTTTCTTTTAAAATAAAGTATTTTAAGTCAAACTTTTTAAAAGAATACAATACTCTATTTTAACAATTCGAGTATTAACTATATTAATAAAATATTATTTCTTTTTTTCTAAACATTTATTTTCATCTCCTATACAAAGGTTTAAAGATTTTATTTCCTCTTCTTTTCTTTATTTTAGCATATGTTTTAGCACAACTGTTGGAGTAAAAAAATTGTTAAATATCTAGAAATTCTATTTATTCTTCTCTATTTTAGCATAGCCGTTGTAGCTAAAAAAATGTTAAATGTTTAAAAATTCTATTTTAGCATAGTTGTTGAATACTTAAATGTCGTGGTGAAGCGTGGAGGCATTATATATATATAGATGAAACAATAAAATATTGGGGTGGGTTGCATGCCATGCCGATAAAATGAGTACAACAAGACTATGACTATGTTTGGTAAACTAACTTATAAGCTAACTTTTCAAAACGCTACTATGAGTAGCTTTTCAATAAGCTACCTTATAAGCTAGTAAAAAAAGTTAGCTTATAAGCTAGCTTTTTTTGCTAAATAATGCCTATGTATTTCATTTTTTTTTCTTGTTCTTTTCTTGTAGAATGTAAAATATGAGTCAAATATTTGGGATTATTTACCAAACTCTTATCTGATAAAAGATAATTATTTTGAGGTTCTTCAAAGTCACTCTTTTAATAATCTTCTTAGTCTCCACTCATCTACTCTTGACTGAACGATCACATCTTTAAAAGATCTATGTTGACCCAGTCATAACGCACTCCTATTTAAAGGAAAAACCGAACCCAACCTACCCTCAAAATATCGAATCCTAAGAGTTGAGACTCAAACAACTTTAACATACGATCACGTTGTTTGGCAGTAGCTGAAAGATTTAATGCAAAGTGATTAAGTGGTCAGAATGATTAAAATGTTTTTATGATATAGTGTAAAAATGAAATATGGTTGTTTGCTAATTGTTCATAATGAAATTAGGGCCCTTAATGGTTAAAAAATAATCATGATACAAAATCATTCAGAAGATTTTGGAACCATTAAGAGGCAAACCTTTTTTTGCCAAACAAGATTCACCTCTTAGTGATTCAGATGTTGCCTCTTATTGGAACTATTAAGAGGTAAACAAACAACCCCTAAACCTAGAGCCCAAGACTAGCAAGCCCGAGCAAACCAACTTTTTTCAAGACCCAGCCTGAAAAAAGTCCACTTAAGCCCAAAAAAACCTGGCCTGAAATAAATCCGGATCAGATCCTCTTTCAACCCCAAAGCCCAACCCATGATAGTTGACTTTTTTGACAAAAAATATGTATAATGCATCTAAGGGGTTGTTTGACAGTTGTTGAATGGTTTGGTAATGATTAAGTGGTCTGAATGATTAAGAGACTCTTATGATATAGTGCAAAATGAAATATTGTTGTTTGGTAATTATTCAGAATGAAATCAGAGCGCTTAATGGTTAAGGGAGGCTCAAGATACAAAATGATTCATGGGGTTTTGAAACCATTAAGAGACAAATTTTTTTTTTTGCCAAACAAGATTTACCTCTTAACGATTCAAAGGTTGTCTCTTAATGGAACCATTAAGAGGTAAACAAACAACCCCTGATGATATCCAAACCAAATACAAGAAACACATAAATGATCTTCAAATAAATATCTCCAAAACAAACATCGTCTCTTAATGGAACCATTAAGAGGTAAACAAAAAACCCTGATGATATCCAAACCAAATACAAGAAACACAAATGATCTTTAAATAAATATCTCCAAAACAAACATTTTGGGTCCATCAATGTACATTTCAACAATAACAAATTGTTTGTCCTAAAATCACACGTCTTATCTTTGTCTCACCAACGAAAATAGGACACATCAAATTTTGAGTAAATCCGTAAACTACAAATTTGGTCCATGTGGTTTGTCAAAAATAATATATTTGTCGGCCATTGTAGTTTGCAAAAATGTCCGAATTGGTACCTCCTAATGGCCGCTAAAAATATTGTTAAATAAGAGGCATTTTTGTCCTTTTATTGATTTTTTTTGTCTTTTAGCCAATCAAAAACCACAATAACCAAAATATGTAAAACTAATTTTGATAGAGTAAAAGACAAAAAAATATCGATAAAAGAACGAAAATTCCCCTCATTTAATACAAATTTTTAACAACCGTTAAAAGGGAGAGAGAAAACCGGGATACTCTTACAAACCATGATGACCAGCTTATGATTTCAAAACTGTAGCGACAAAGCCTGTTACTTCCAAACAAACCATGATGACCAGCTTATGATTTCAAAACTGTAGCGACAAAGCCTGTTACTTCCAACAAGCCACGGGGACCAAATTTGTAGTTTACTCTTAAATTTGTTTATTCAAGTTCATATTTCCTGAAAATGTATATTCATGTAATTGAAGGACAGAAGCGACTTTTTTATCGGATAAGAACACCCAAGAGGAATTAATAACATAAAATAAACAAACAAACAAACAACTACCAGTTATTTTCTTAACGTCTAATAATAATGTACTTTGCATGATCATCCTTACTTCATCTCTTCCACCCCGTTTGGACCATCTTATCTGAAATCACAAATATTATCAAGTTTAACATTAAAAAGTCAAAAATCTATCTGTTCTTCTACAGGAGTCTTCGATGTCGTTTGTTTTATAAGAGGTCTGAAGTTTGAAGTCTTATTTTAGTTATGATTAATAAGAGGTGGTGTGTAAAAAGATCTGAACGAATCAAACTTACGAGCCATTAAAGGATTTAAAAAACAAACAAACAACCCCTTCATGAACGAAATGTCTCGAACAAGATACGGCCATAGTTTTATAAAAGTTAAGCAAAAGGGTGTTGCTATATGCACATGTCAAAATCAAGTCATATCATACATTTAAAATATAAAAAATAAGTCTTGATATGTGTGTGGAGGAAAGTAATAGGATAGGTGTGTATTTAACAATATATAGGTGTGCATTTAGCCTACCCTGTTATCTTGATATTATCTTGTTACAAGGGTAGGCTAAATGCACACTTATTACTTGCTAAATGAACATGGTTTTCGAAAACTGTGATCATTACACTTTTAAATTAACTAAATGAAAAGTTTATATCCTTAATAACAGAGGGAGTAATGAATTTCTTCATATCATAATTAAGGGTAGAATTGGAAAGTAACTCTTACTTTTGAAAGCGGACACTTGCACTGTTCTCGAAAGCTTTGCTTTTTGAAAGGAAATGGAGGGGAAAAAGAAGAAAACAAAAAACGATATGTTCTCTAAAATATCTACTAAAATAAAATTATGGATACTTATTCTTAGACAGAAAAGTATATTATACTCTCTCCAACAAGGGCTTATTTTCCCATTCTACCCTTAATTATTAGACGGAGAAACTAATTACTCCCCCTATTATTTAGAGTAAAACTGTCATTTAGTTCATTAAAAGTGTAATAATAATTACACTTTTCTAAAACTGTAATAATACTTTTCTAAAAGTGTGGGTCTTCGTAGACGCTTATTTTGGGACGGAGGGATAGCGTAATAACACAAATGTAGATTTACGTACCGTCTCTAGCGAATATTTGCGGTTTGTTACTTTTATTCCATCCTTTGCCATTGGCTTGTAACGGCTTCTGAACCCGCGGCGACTGCAAGCTCAGTTTTCCGGTGGACGATGGCAGCGAATGCCGCCTGATGAAGCCATTTTCACCACCATCTTCTGCAGCCTTAGCCACTGCCTGAGCTCTAAGCTTAGCCTTAGCCGACTCAGTTGCAGCCATATAGCTCGGCAAAGCCGCTGTGTTCTGCAAGCCACTCTCGGCATACTCTTGTTTTGCCGGAAAAGACTTTCTCCTCCTTGTTTTATGATTTTCTTGGCTACGATGATCTTCCGAGCCGTTTAACTCCACGTTCCCATTGGCTTCTCCAGCCGATGGCTCAACGGGTCGATGATCATCTTGCAAACCATCTTGCGGTTTAGCCTCTAGAGATGGAACTGGAAGTGGTTCAGGCTTGGGCTCAGGTGGTTCGGTTATTACATCATGTAGTTCCACAAACGGCTGAACCGAACCCTGTTCAGAAGCATCGGGATTTGGGGAGTCTGATGCATGATCCAGACCGATTGGCGGTTTTTCGGTTGCAACTTCAGGCTTTTCAGAAGCCGATACGGAAATTTTACGTAGACTGCGTTTCACCTTCTCGAGTTCATTATGAGAGTGCTCCTGCACTGATTCCGGTTGGTGGTTAGACGTTTTCCTTGAAGTAGGTTTCGGTTTCTCGTTTTCGGAGGATTTGATCGGGTTACTTTCCAGATTTGCTGCGGGAACTCGGCGAACGCTTCTCTTTGGCCTTCCGGTTTCTGGTTCTTCCGGTTGTGATTTGGTCTGCTTTCTTTTAGGCTTCGAATCGGGCGCCTTTTTCGGCCGTGGAAGAGGGTCCCAAAAGTGGGAAGACGACCAACGCTGAAGCCATTTCGGAACTGAATTCGGTTCAGCTGGATCGTACCAGATGTGTAAGGGCATGGTAGTGTGCAATGAAGCCACAAGCTAAAATAAGCAATAAAGCATATGTCAACTTTTAAGATAATAAGAATGATATGACGATAACTGCAATAATGATAATAATAATAATACGCCCTCCGTCCCAAAATAAGTGTCAATGTTTCTATTTTAGTTTGCCTTAAAATAAGTGTCTACTTTACAATTTTACCCTTAATTAGAGGAAAAATTCATTACTCTCTCTATTAATAAGGGTATAATTGTCATTCGGTTAATTAAAAAATGTAATAATTACGAATTTCCAGGACCGTGTCTTTTCATTGGGGACATTTATTTTGGGACTGATAGAAAACTTTAGCAAATACCATATATGAGTAGCGGTAGTATGAATCCTATTTTGTGGAGAGTACTTTCAAAACCTTTCATTTTGGCACCACATGTGTGATATCTCAAACATTTAGGTACCTAGTTTTTTTTACATATGAGAATAGATGAAAATGCAACATCGATCTGATTCCTATTTTGCGTAACGTACTTTAGTCTAAACCTTTGAGATATCAAATGAAGGTTTCGAAAGTATGTTGCACAAAATAGGAATCAAACAAAAGTATGTTGCCTGGGAATACTTGACTAGTTAACACCCCTACTCCCACATCACCCGGCTCTTACAGGGTATAAATGATTACAATATGATCAAATATTGTCACACACACACATATGTGTGTGTATATATATATATATGTATGTATGTATATGAGGATACCTTGGTGCCAAATGCATTAGTTGATAGCTTTTCTGATCGGAGAGATGTTCCAAGCAAATCCACCCGTTTCTTCTCCTAAATAAACAAAATAGAAAAGAGAAACCGAATTAGTTACATATGGAACAAGAAGATACTATCCATTGAAAGCACGATGAAATCAGATGAATGAGGATGCACCAATACAAAGTGTCTTGTTCTCGAAGGGTGCGTTTGGTAATGCAGACGGGACTGGACAGGACAAGCGAGAGTGAGGTAAGCGTGAGGATTCTGGAAGGTTTCAAGGTTATAATTTGACATGGGTAGTTTCAATCTTGTGACATCTCCCTGATTTAAGGGTAGTTTAGTAATTTAAGGGTTGCCAACATGTCCTAAATCAATTAAGACAACTATAGAGAACATGATAAGTAGTAAAAACATAGAGTAGAGCGTTTGTTTCCATGAAGACCCCCCCTGCTTGTGTAAAGTGTGGTGGGGGAAGCGTAAAGAGAACGAAAAGAAGTTGAAAACATGAAAGGCAGTGATGCAAAATCTAGAGAACATGATAAGTACTAAAAACACAGGAATTACCACAAGTTCTCCTGGAGCGTATTTTTGAAGCATGTGAATACCGTCACCAGAAAGTCTGACACTTCGGCCACGAGCCAGCGCCTGAAACTCAACAATCGCACGCATGCAACTCAAAGTGGCTACAGCCTGTCTCCTAACCAAATGACCACGAACTTGAGCTTGAAGCCTTATGATACACTTGAGGGCACAAAATGCCCGACGAGCCTTCATATGCAGTTATTCGTGTTAGTATAAGATGTAAAGACTAAAGATGAATCGTGCTCCCTCTGTTCCAAAAATAAATGTCGAGAATGAAAAGGGCACAGTTTTAGAAATGTGCAACTATTACACTTTTAAATTAACTAAATGACAATTTTACCCTTAACATTACTGGGGGTAATGAATTTTTCCATCTCATAATTAAGGGTAGAATTGGAAAGTAAGCACTTACTTTTAAAGATGGACACTTATTTTGAAACAAACTAAAAATAGAAATGTGATCACTACGCAAAACAGTTTCAGATACATGAGAAGAATGACATAACTAGGCAACATATTGAAATGGAGATATAAAGGAAAGAACAAGCATGACATACAAATTACATTGTGTATGACTAAAAGTTATACCACAATAAGAAGCATATATTCGTGTAAGGCCGAAAAAACTTAGATGACCAACACGTCATCTATATCTGTATTTGCATAATAGTTATAAACAAATTCAAATTAGTCGGGTCCTTCGGTTAAATGACCTTCTAAACATGTTTTTTTTTAAAAATTCATGACCTTCTGTCAGCGCTTAACAGAAGAATGTCACTTCCATACACAAGAATTCCTATAAAACTGTCAGAAGGTCATGGATTTAAAAAACGTCAGTCAGGAGGTCATTTAGCTAAATAAACATTGAACGAGTCCACAAGTTGACAACATTTCTTCTAGATTCCTTTGAACCAAGAGAAGATGTTTAGATGCTCAATAAGTTCTAAATAGATTGATAACTTAAGATATTGGGAAAAGTGGTGATTGCCCAAACCAACCCCCTGGGGTTTCTTCCACAATTACCGCATGGCTCATCATAATGTTAAATCCGCAACTAAATAGAATTTCAAGATAAATCTATGGCAAGTTATCAACAATTTAAACGATTTAAGTATATTTTTGCGACAAGCAGCACTAGAATAAAAATTATAAGTAGCATTAAATCAAGGGGAAGAAAATTACCAAGTAACCCCTGAAAGCTGCTTGTGCCTTTATAGCAGCTTGCTCTAGGTTGATCAACTCGTCTTCGTTAGCAGTATTCATCCCCACGGAACTCCTTACAACATCAATGGTATCACTCGTTAGGTTGGCACTGGCGGTCTTCTCTAACTCTGTACGTTCTCCACCCGTATGCATAACAGGAGGCACTGGGCTTGAGATCACCATAGAATCATCATCGAAATCCTTTGATGGTGGCTTAGAATTGATGGAGGTCTTCTTGTTTATAATGGCATCCTTCAAGAAATAATCAGGCATATGGATCAAATTGTTTATTTCTCAATCTCTTGAAAGAAATTAGCTACTCTTTTTCTTTGTTTGTAAAATTCAAATGACTGAAACTCGAGGAACAAGACACCCATCCTCGGGTTATCATCTCAAATGGCCACCTCATGAAAAAAAAACATTTACTTTATAGCCACCTCACAATTTTTTTTATCACAAAATAGCCAAGAAACCGCAATTCAACGTCTCAAGGCACTTTTCTTTGCAGTTTCTGACAAAATCTAACGCATCAGGTGAAAAAGTGGACGCACCGCAAAAATCATTAAAAACCGCAAGTTGCGGTATCGTAGTCCCTTGCGTCTAGCACAAAAAAAGCCAAAGTCGCAACTTGCAAAACTGTAAGCCCATTTCACAGCTTGCGAAACCTCAAGAAAAAGTGGCTCGCAGCATTGACTTTTGGTTTCTTGGCTATTTGTGAGAAAATTTAGTTAGGTGGTTATAAAAGTAAATATCTTTTCATGATGGGGTATTTATAATGATAACCCTAACCTCCCACCATCTTCGGGTTTGGGACGGTGTGAGGTACACAACCTAATCACTAGCAAAGAGGTGGTTTCCTTATTTCCTCAATGGGTTGAGGGAGGCAAAGAGACAGGGTTGGATTGATTCTAGCCATTTCTGATATTAATTTGTTTGGGGCGGCTTAACGGGGACAAGTGAGGGGTCCTAGCTTATTCCATATAGTCACTTTAGCTTAACGACTAAGCCATAAAGAAACATTCATGTATGGCTGAGCAAATAAGCCGTCCAGGTAACTAAGCTCGTTAAGCTGTACGTAACAAGCCAACTTTAAGTTCATCAGACCAAACAATTGTGCATCTTGCAATAAATTGATAAGATGTATTTAAGCATAATAACCAAATATAAGAAACTTCAACAAGCACAACAAAATACAAGTCATGGATCTAAACAACCATTCCTTACTTTAGCGAGATTAGATTTCGATGACTTTTTACCAAAAAGCACAGTTTTGATCCACTTTCCTGGAGACTTCCCCATTGTTGACAAATAACTGTTACAACTCGTTTAACCTTCAAATCTCTGCATATTCAAACACAAACTTTCAGAGAAATCGTACCAATCAATTGAGTACAAATCGAAGCAATGCATCTAAAATGTATTATCGAAAACAAAAATTACATTTATCAGCTAGGTTATGAACAAATTGTGATTCAGATCTGCAAAATGTACCTGAAAAATGAAGTAATTCTCAGAACCCTAGGTTTCCGATCCTGTAAAAACACAACAACGAAAAAATTCAAACAGAGAAATTCAAACACGATTAAACCAAAAAATACTGATGAAATGTTTAAATCGAAGGTGATGAAGATTGATTGAGATATGATGATACCTTGAATTCAATGTCATGTGCTTAAGAAACATGGATCTCTCTCTCTCTCTCTATTATATATATATATATATATATATATATATGTTTGTGTGTGTATGTATATATTGAAGAGTGTATATATATAATGTGGTGGTTCACTAGCAGTCGCTTTTGGTAAAGGTGTGTTTCAGAGGGAGCAGTTTAGAAGGCATTAGAAAACAAGAAGTGCACGATAAACTCTGCGAAGCGGCGTCGTTTAGCGGCAGGAGGACTACATTTGTCTTTTACTTTCCGTTTTGTCAAAAATAGTCCTCCTCTTGTTGAAAAAAAAAAATTCAATTCGAAATTTTTGATTATATTTAATTAAAAATATATACATCATTATAGGGTTGAGTTCTGTTGAGAAGTGGTTATCAATTGTTGGATAAGAAATGGACGCACACTAAGAATATGATGGATTGAGATAAGATGTACAGAGATGACCAGATCAATTCTCTTCTAAGACGCAATTCATGAGAGGACATGAGATTAAAAGTGATTAATGGTTCAGATCCACTTCTCAGGATAACCTCAACGTCTCACACGATCATTCGCCTATTATATATATATATATATATATATATATATATATATATGATTAGGTCTGGGAAAAACAGTAAAAGAGTGAAGAACTAATGAAAACCCTTGTAACCCATTGATCTGTATGATATGTACATGTAGATACAAATAATTTGTAAATAATTTTTCTGATCACATGCATGGAAACCAGGAAACATCTTAAATATTTTTGTATGTACATACACATACCGTATAAATGAAAGGTTATTAAGATGTTTCTCGGTTTTCCATTTTTAGGAAGGTTTTCTATAATAACCCTATTTTCGTTGATTCAGATATATGTTTCTATTCTATGTAGTATTCATGTTTTAAGAATCGAAGCTTTCATGACTTGTAACTTCAACTGGATAGTTGTATCTAGGCTTATTGGGATAAGGATATAAAGAAAATAATTAGAATGTTTGAAGTGTAATGAATAAGAAACTAAAAGGGTTAATTAATAAATATCCTATATTTATATGTTTTATACCTAATTAATTAATCAATCATCTCATCTTCTTTTTCTTCATCTAACCGTGTGTATTGTTTAATTTGCAGCCCTTAAAAAGATTGCAAACCTTGGAACCCACATCTTAACCGTCGGATTCATGATCCACGGTTACAATAGATATGAGGCCCAATATTTTTAATTAAAAATAAAAAATAAAAATAAAATAACCGTCGATCATGAATCTAACGGTTAAGATGTGGGTTGCAAATGTTGCAACCTTTTTAATGATTGCAAAATATCCTTCCACTATATATATATATATATATATATATATATATATATACTATATTATAAAGCTCGGATAAAAAACTTTTAAATACAAATTATTAGACACAAGGTACCATCATTTTATGCAAGATTTTAAAAATATCTTAATTTACAAGTATCAAAGCACAAAATACATATTACTACTGCAGACTTCTAACACCCACCAATTTAGTATGTACAGGGTCTTCCTTTTATGCATACATTTCCATGTTTCACTATTAATTAATATATTATATTATATTACTATAATTTTGTTTTAATTATATTATTAAATATGTAATTGATTCTTTTTCATATATGTCATTAAAATATATAAGATAATCATTGAATTCTAACAAAATACTTAATTTTTTTTATATAAAAAACATTATATTATTAAGCCTAAATTAAACAAATTTATAAAAAACCATTATCACTTTCTCAAAACCATCCAAAATCGTACTGTAAATCGACAAAAAAAAATGAAACATTAAAATCGTGATGTATCTCGCTGCATTGTGCGAGTACGCTTCTAGTATATATATATATATATATATATATATATATATATAGAGAGAGAGAGAGAGAGAGAGAGAGAGAGAGAGAGAGAGAGCTTAGTGAGAGAAACCAAAATTTGATGGGAGATTGAAGAAATAAGGATGGTTTTAGAATATTAAAGCTAAATTCTTAAGGTAACTTCATTCTTAGATTATAATTCTTGTTTTGGGTTGATTAATCTTATGGTAAATCTTTGTATTATGATGTGTAGGGGCTGATTAAATCCAATTAGGGCTTGAAGAAATCAAATTGAAGAAATTTTGGTTATTTGGGGTAAACATTCTTCATGCAATTGAGGTTAGAGTTCAATTATGTTGGAAGTTATAGTTTTAAACTATATGATGTATAATTGGTGATGAATGTAGTTGGTATTGTTAAATTGTGGTTAAAATACTCTAATAAGGTCATGGATTAAGGAATGAAACCATTAAAAATGGATTTGAGCTTCAAAGTTAGGTTGCACATCAAGTGTTTGATAAAATGTTTGAGAGACTTTTGTAGTTTTATAGTTTTTGTCATGTTATTAAAAAAAATCTTAGAAAATCAACCGTTGGTCCAAATGAGGTGTACAATATACCGTTGGAAACCTTAGAATATCCTTTAAAACTGTTATGAAGAGTGAAAGTCCTAATTATGAGTCTAAATGTGTCAAAACACTGAGTTTTTGAATCAGCTCACAGTGTAACAAAAACCTGCGCATTGTTTTTGTAAAAGTTGTATCGGTCTGCACGTAGCTCCGAATTACATGAATCTAGTTTCTATAGAATCCTAAGACGCCAATTTACAACTTTCATTTAGATGATAGTGTCCATTTTGGCTTCTAAATGGATGATATATATATATATATATATAAATATATATATATATATATCGTAACTTAAGACATATATAAGCTGTCAATTCTGTTTTTAAGTCAAAAATGAGATTTTGGAAATGTTGTTTAAGATCTTAATGATTGTGTTGAACATTCCTTAAGTGTCTTATTAAATGATTGTAGGTAATCAGAAGTAAGGAAAGGGATAATTAGGGTACGTATATCCTATTTCTTTGAATCGAGGATAATCGGTTACATTCCGAAAATCACATCCATCTTGATATATGTGACTCCGAACCTTATGGTTTCGAGTACTTGCAAAAGAAAATTTTCTTTTGTTTCAAAGTTGAGTTTGTGTTAATCATTTTAATACGATTCCTAATTCGAACATATTGTTGAAAAAGTTTTACTTTTTGATTATTGACTTCATGTTTTACAAAAATTGCATGATTTCAGAAAGAATTGATTTTTGAAGATACGATCCATTTTCGGTCAATTTGAATATATTGAACGAATCTGTTTCCGGTTGCTTAGATTATTATGAAATGTGGTTTTATGATATATTGAAACACTGATTTTTAACGACACGAGTTTTCATGATTTTGAATTAGACTCAACACTTGGGCCATGGGTGTTGAGATGCCTTCCGTGGTGGCTATTAATGACCATGGCGTTCTCATAAAGGCTTTAGGGGACGTAGGATGCATCCAAGAGCGGAATACCAGAAAATGTCTGGTTACCGGATAGAACCGATTACCGGATAGAGTCGAATACCAGAACTAAACTGGTTACCGAATAGAACCGATTACCGGATATAGCCGAATACCAGAACTAAACTGGTTATCGGGGAATGGGTGGTGTTGTACCCGACATTGACATTCCAAGTCTGATTGGACTGATCATCCGATTAGATAATGTATTATTTCCATACGGGTGACTTGTAATTTTTCTAAAGAAAATGATTTCTACATTCTATATTCATGTTCAAAATAGTTTCACTACAATTGTTTTATGTTAACTTTTATTTGAACTTATATTATGTTCACACGGTTATGCACATTATCCGCCCACTGAATGATTTTGCTCAACCGAGGTGTTTTCTGTTTCCTCGGCATGTTTAGGTTCCACTGCAGGGACGAGTTGAAAGATCGAGATATCAATGGAAGTAAAAAGGACTTAAGATCAACTTTTGTATATCGGGTTTGTATACTATTTTGAGATTAGTTCAAATGATAACATTATGGGTTTGTTATTATGTGTTAAGCCCATGACCCGTCAAAACGAACCTTAGAATGATGATCACACCATGGCTTGGTGGATTTCTGGCAATACACCATGATTTGAGTGGGTTTTAATAAACTATACGACGTACGTTTGTTCGGTTTGACCAGTGCATTGCTTCGACAATTCATGCAGGAGAGCAGGTTTTTTTAAGTTATTTATTGTGAAAAACTTATCATTTATATTGTAGTTGGACCTTGTACAGTTTCGTGGAAATTCGACGAGGTCGGTCCGGACGAGAAAACCGAAAGGGTACCCCTTTGCTGAATCGGACAAAAATGGGTGTAACACATAAACATCCATAACTTTTGCTACGGGGCTCCGTTTTAAGCCCATGACCTATCAATACGAACCTTAGAACGAGAAGGACATCATTCTTGGTTGCCTTTTGCCAATACACCATGATTTGAGTGGGTTTCTATAAACTGCACGACGTACGTTTGTTCGGTTTGGCCAGTGCATGGCTTCGACAAATTCCTGCACGAGAGTGGGTTTTTTCAAGTTATTTCTTGTGAAAACCTTCTATTTTACATTGTAGATGGAACATGAACACTTTCGTGGAAATACGACGAGGTCGGTCCGGACGTGAAAACCGAAAGGGTACCCCATTTGCTAAATCGGCCAAAAATAGATGTCGCGCTTAAACATCCATAACTTTTGCTACGGGGCTCCGTTTTAAGCCCATGACCCGTCAAAAAGAATCTTAGAACGAGGAGCATGCCATGGATTTGTGAGTAGGTTTCTATAAACTACACAACGTACGTTTGTTCGGTTTGGCCAGTGCATGGCTTCGGCAAATTCCTACAAGAGAGCAGGTTTTTTTTCAAGTTATTTATTGTGAAAGCATTCTCATTTATATTGTAGATGGACCTTGTATAGTTTCATGGAAATCCGACGAGGCCGACCCGGACGAGAAATTTGAAAGGGGACCCCCTTTGTTGAATCGGCCAAAAATGGGTGTCGAGCTTAAACATCCATAACTTTTGTTGTGGGGATCCGTTTTAAGCCCATGACCCGTCAAAACGAACCTTAGAACGAGGAGCATTCCATGGCTTGGTCTTGTTCTGGCAATACAAAATGAATTGAATGGGTTTCTATAAACTGCACGATGTACGTTTGTTCGGTTTGGCCAGTGCATGGCTTCGGCAAATTCCTGCACGAGAGTAGGCTTTTTTCAAGTTATTTCTTGTGAAAACCTTCTCATTTACATTGTAGATGTACCATGTACAGTTTCATGGAAATCCGACGAGTTCGATCCGAACGAGAAAACCGAAAGGATACCCACTTTGTTGAATCAACCAAAAATAGGCGTCGTGCTTAAACATCCCTAACTTTTGCTACGGGACTCCGTTTTAAGCCTATGACCCGTCAAAACGAACCTTAGAATGATTATCACACCATGTCTTGGTAGAATTTAGGCAATACACCATCATTTGAGTGGGTTTCTATAAACTGCACGACGTACGTTTGTTTGGTTTAGACAGTGCATGGCTTCGGCATATTCCTGCACGAGAGCGGGGTTTTTTCAAGTTATTTCTTATGAAAACCTTATCATTTACATTGTAGATGAACCATATATAGTTTTGTGGAAATCCGATGAGGTCGGTCCGTAGGAGAAAACCGAAAAGGTACCCCTTTGCTGAATCGACCAAAAATGGGTGTCGCGCTTAAACATCCATAACTTTTGCTTCGGGGCTCCATTTTAAGCCCATGACCCGTCAGAAAGAACCTTATAATGAGTAGAACGCCATAGATTTGTCTCTTTCTGTAAATACGCCATGATTTGAGTGGGTTTCTATAAACTACACGACGTACGTTTGTACGGTTTAGCCAGTGCATGGCTTCGGCAAATTCCTGCACGAGAGCGGGTTTTTTCAAGTGATTTCTTGTGAAAACCTTTTCATTTATACTGTAGATGGACCATGTACATTTTCGTCGAAATCCGACGAGGTTGGTCCAGACGAGAAAACCGAAATGGTACCCCCCCCTTGCTGAATCGGCTAAAAATGGGTGTCGCGTTTAAACATCCATAACTTTTGCTACGGGGCTCCGTTTTAAGCCCATGACCCATCAAAAAGAACCTTAGAATGAGGAGCACGCCATGGATTTGTCATTTTATGGAAATACACCATGATTGGAGTGGGTTTCTATAAACTGCACGGTGTACGTTTGTTCGGTTTGGCCAGTGCTTGGCTTCGGCAAATTACTGCACGAGAGTGGGTTTTTTTCAAGTTATTTCTTGTGAAACCCTTCACATTTACATTGTAGAAGAACCATGTACAGTTTCATGGAAATCCAACGAGGTCCATCCGGACGAGAAAACCGAAAGGGTACCCCCTTTGTTGAATCGACCAAAAATGGAAGTTGCGCTTAAACATCCATAAATTTTTCTATGGGACTCCGTTTTAAGCCTATGACCCGTCAAAAAGAACCTTAGAACGAGGATCACGCCATGGATTTGTATTTACCTGGATTTGAGTAGGTTTCTATAAATTGCTTGATGTACGTTTGATTGGTTTGGCGAGTGCATGACTTCAGCAAATTACTACACGATAGCGAGTTTTTTTTAAGTTATTTCATGTGAAAACCTTATCATTTACATTTTAGATGAACCATATACAGTTTCGTGGAAATCCGAGGAGGTCGATCCGGAGGATAAACCGAAATGGTACCCCTTTTGTTGAATCGGCCAAAAATGGGTGTCGCATTTAAACATCATCCAAAACTTTTGCAAAGGCGCTCCATTTTAAGCCCATGGCCCTTCAAAAAGAACCTTAAACAAGGAGCACGCCATGGCTTGGTCTCTTTCTTGCAATACCTCATGATTTGAGTGGGTTTTAATAAACTGCACGATGTACGTTTGTTCGGTTTGACTAGTGCATGGCTTCGACCAATTCCTGCAAGAGAGCGGGGTTTTTTTTATGTTATTTATTGTGAAAACCTTATCATTTACATTGTAGATGAACCTTGTACAGTTTCGTGGAAATCCGACGAGGTCGGTCCGGACGAGAAAACCGAAAGGGTACCCATTTGCTAAATCGGACAAAAATGGGTGTAGCGCATAAACATCCATAACTTTTGCTATGGTGTGTGCCCAGATTCTAGTTCCTAATCACAAACAAATCAACAAACAAGATTTACGAATCAATTACCTGTTTGATTTCAATTCACAAATCACAAGATTACAATCTTCTCCCTCTAGAACTCTCTTTCTCTCTCTTACCGATTTCTCTCTCTAAAACGAACTTCTCAAGATTATTACACTTAGTTTCTTTCTAATTCCAAATTACAACAAAATAGAAATACAAGGTATTTATACCTACAACTTACAAGGGAACAAAACAAAATACAAAGACTTTGAGTTTATTACAAAAGACTTTGACTTTCACTTGAGAGTTGACTTTCCTCAGCTTTGACTTCTTGAACTTTGAATTTTGTCTTCTTGATCTTGTATCCAACATATTTATGCTCTAACAATTTCCCCCTTTGGATTCAAGATCACTATTAAAAGATATAGCAATTCAGTCTTCACTTTTAAGCTCTGTCAGTACAATCTCCCCTTTTTCTTTGACGACATTCTTTCCAAAACTGTCTTCAAACTATTAACAATCTCCCCAAAACTTTCACAAAATACTTTCAGACTTTGGAAAAAAAATATCTTCAGATTCAGCTCAAATTGCTTCAGCAAATAATCTCCAAAGAAAATTTCAGTGAAATCCACACATCTTCAGAAAATCTTTGATATTCTTCAAATCTTTACTTTGAATCTTCTGACTTGGACATTTTTTAAAAAAATCTCTCAAAACTTTATCATTTCTTGATACCATCTCCCCCTTTCTGATGATTCGAGTATCTGTATCATCAAAACTTTCACCAAGAAATGTCGTTGACCATTCTGATATGTCAAACTGAGCCTCTGATTCTGTGATCCATAACCAAGTATTCATCTAGATCTTTGAAAATCCAGACAAAATAAGAACATGTAACTCCTGAATCAACAAATGAATCAGTTAAAATGACTGTCAGTAACACGAAGTCACTGTGTGTAACGAATACACAATATAAAGGAGCTTTTTGATGTTCACTCCCCCAGGGCTTCCATCCAATCATCGAAACACCACAAAGGAAATATCTATGAATGTTATGAGAAGAAAACAAATTCCTTGTGTGTTCGTGCACGTGTAGAAAGAATTAAGCACGAATAATTGCTTTTTAAGGCTCAACATAGTGTAAACCACTGAGACAACAGTAGATAAACACAGACTCAATGTGCATGATTGAAGTGCGAAGGTGGGGCAAACTTCCTTCTTTTTCAATATCCAGATTTTCCAAATGAAAATCAGATAGATAATGTGCTGCGTCCCCAGAAAAATATGAAACATTTTCTTTTTGAGAAGAAAATGAGTGGCTGGTGGGGTTTAGACAAGAGTTGGCATGGGCTATTTGCCTGTTTCAATAACGTTCACCAAAGAGTTGTGAAACGCTAGTAATGTGACTGCCCGACTCAGAAAGTATTTGGTGCAGAGTTTGATATTCTTTTACTCTGATTTCACACCCTTTTTCTTTTAATTCAATAAGCTCACATCTAACCAAACTCTCTTTTCCATTTTACCTCAACATACAACCCACACTCATTTCTTTTGACTCCTCACACTTAATCACTAAGGATTAACTTCTTGGGTAGGAATCACTGGTTAACGTGATTCCATAGAAGTTTAGTTAAGTCCTAGCACAAAGAACCCTCTCCTATAAAGCATATTGTTGCTCAAATGGTTTATCTTGAACATTTAAGATATGGAAAACATGGGTCAGATATGTGTATGCTCAGAAAATAATCATAAAGATATGAGCATTTTTAAACATGGAAGTATTTTCAAACAAGTATATTGAAAGAATAGATATGAATGCAAAAGACTTGTTTGAAAATCTGACATTGTATGAAAAATGATCAGAAATGAAATGATATAACAATCAAAGCTTATGGTCATGAATAATGGATATTGTCTATATGAATCTAAATATAGACATTCTTAGACTAAACTCTTTGAAATGAAAATACGCTCAAAAATCTTTGAAGTACAAGCGGGGTGTCTTACCATCGAAAATATGGTTAAATATGAGACATGGTAAGAACAATTTGGACAAAAAATCAAACCGGTGTGTGTGAATACTTGAAAGTATCTGAAAAGACAATACGCAAGTAATTATCTTTGGAAACACACAGTTTGTTAATCATTGAAGCTCAAAATGAAAAATGAAAACATTTAAAATCACACTTCCAATTCATGAAATCTGTTTAAGAATCGGGAAGTGGTTTGAACATTTTAAGAACATGTTTTCTATGATCGAAAGTTGTCCTTCTTTCAACCATATATGAGATTAAGATAAGAAATTAACCTTTCCGTGCAATCTTAGATCTCATGAAGTCAGCTGAAGTCATAAAGATATGACCGTGTCATCTTCTCTCAATCTGCATAAGTCTCAAAGTCTAGTCAAAGCAACTTTATTCACAAAATTATTCGAAAATAAAATGGCATAAAGCAGTAAAACTATTAAAGTACGAGTTCTGATATGAAATAATCAGAAATCATAGTCTTACTCCTTTTGACTTGACTAATATGCATGCTCCCCCTAAAATCATGCATTACAAAAATTTTGTCATTTAAGTAAAATGCATAACTTAGATAAACTCCCCCTCAAAAAAATATAGATCATCTTTAATCTTTTCTTACTCCCCCTGAGATCATGAACAAACAATTAAAGTGCAGATATCCTTCAAACATAATGATAAAGGAAATGATGAAAAATAACAATACGTAACTTTATTAGGTAACAACCGATTACGTCTTAAGATTTAACATACCAAGCTTAGAGACAAGAAAATTAAATCTCTTTTCATCTAAGGGTTTGGTAAATAAATCTGCAAGTTGATAATCTGTTTTTACAAAATAAAGTTCAATTGTTCCTTTTTCTACATTATCTTTAATAAAATGATACCTGACGTCAATGTGTTTGGTTTTCGTATGCTGAACAGGATTAGCAGATATCGCGATTGCACTCTTCGAGTCACAATAGATCGGTATTTTATCAAACTTGAATCCATAGTCTCGCAACTGTGTTCGCATCCACAGGACTTGAGAGTAGCAACTGGCATCAGCTACATACTCTGCTTCAGCAGTCGATATGGAAACGCATAATTGTTTCTTTGATGCCCATCTAACGAGCCTGTCTCCAAGGAATTGAATGTGACCTGAAGTACTCTTTCTGTCCAACATGCAACCTGCATGATCTGCATCTGAATAGGCAGTCAGTTGAAACCCAATATCCTTAGGATACCACAGACCAAGATCTGCAGTCCCCTTCAGATATCTAAAAATCCGTTTGACAGCAGCCAAATGGGATTCTTTGGGAGCATCCTGATACCTTGAACATAAGCATGTTGAAAACATAATATCTGGTCTACTAGATGTAAGATACATTAAAGACCCTATCATACCTCTATAAGTCCTAACATCAACACTTTTACCCGAAGGATCAGTGATAATCTTAGTACCTGGTGCCATCGGGGTTCCAATTGGCTTACAATTTTCCAGTTTAAACTTCCAAAGAATATCCAAAATGTACTTAGATTGGTTGATGAAAATCCCCGTTGAAAACTGTTTAACTTGTAATCCGAGAAAGAAATTCATCTCTCCCATCATACTCATTTGAAAATGTGACACCATGAGGTTAGAAAAGTTTTTGCAATATTTAGGATTAGTAGAGCCAAATATTATATCATCAACATATATTTGAATAAGGATGATATCGGCTTTTTCCTTTTTGATGAACAAAGTGGTATCAACCTTACCTTTGGAAAAACCTGACTTGACCAAGAATTTAGATAGAACATCATACCATGCTCGAGGGGCTTGTTTCAAACCATACAGGGCTTTATCTAAAGTGTAGACGTGATCTGGCTTATCTGGATTGACGAACCCTTCTGGTTGAGACACATATACTTCCTCCTTAAGAATGCCATTCAGAAAGGCCGTTTTCACGTCCATCTGATAGATTGTGAAATTCTTGTGAGCTGCGTAGGCTAGAAACATGTGGATTGCCTCTATACGCGCTACTGGAGCATATGTCTCATCGTAGTCTATGCCTTCCTCTTGCCGGTAACCTTTGGCAACAAGTCTTACTTTATTCCTTATAACAATACCATCTTCATTCTTCTTGTTCTTGAATACCCATTTAGTTCCTATCACGGTTTTACCATCTAGTTTTGGAACTAATCTCCAAATCTTTAGGGCTTCAAACTGATTGATCTCTTCTTGCATAGCAGATACCCAATCCGAATCAGCAAGAGCCTCTGATACTCGCGTGGGCTCTATCTTACTGAGGAATGAGTCATGCATACATTGATTAAGAGTCGATGACCTAGTTTGTACAGGCTTGTTAAGATCTCCAATTACTTGATGTAATGGATGCTCTTTGGTCCAGCGATGCTCATGAGGGAGTGGAGTAGATGAAGTTTGAACATGATCATCATCTAGAAATCTACTGTCAGACTCTTCAGTTTGATTAATAGGAGGGGGGGTTTGCAGTTGAAGTTTCAGGTGCAGAAGCATCAGTTGGAACAACAGACTCTGGCTGTTGAGTAGACCATGTATTACACCCAACTGAAACAGTTACTTCTGGCTCAGCAGTTACTTGTACATCTTCAACTGTAGGAGTAGATGTTGGAATGTGAGTTTCTGACTGAACGGGGGATTCAAGTTCAGTTATAACTTCTGAAGTGACTGGATGATTGCAGCTTGTGTCTTCAGACCTGTCAGTCACAGCAAATTTAGGTACATTAGACCCTAGAAACTCATCATAAAATAATTCAAATAACAAATCTAAATCAGATAAATGTGAAACTGAAGTAGAAGCGTTATTCGATTTTTTCTCTGTAGAAACAGGTTCTGGACTGATCTGCCCAGAAGCTAATACTCCAGTTATCACGGGTTCTGAACTGAGTTGTTCAGAATCCATATCTTCATCGAATGTTACATTAACGCTCTCGACAACTGTCTTTGACTTCTTCAGATAAACACGATATGCTGCAGATGTTGAAGAATAACCAATGAAGATACCCTCGTCCGCCTTAGCACTGAATTTATTCAGACTCTCTCTGTCGTTAAGCACGAAACACTTACACCCAAATATGTGAAAATACTTGATTGTCGGTGTTCTGTTGTTGATAAGCTCATATGGAGTCTTTTGAAAACGGCGGTGTACCATGGATCGATTTTGAGTATGACATGCAGTTGATACAGCTTCTGCCCACAAAAATAGAGGTAGATCGGATTGGCTAAGCATAGTACGAGCGGCCTCGACTAGCGTCCGATTTCGCCTTTCGACTACTCCATTTTGTTCAGGCGTACGAGCAACAGAGTACTGATGTGATATCCTGACCGATTCAAGATATTCTTCAACAATCTTGTTTTTGAGCTATGTGCCATTGTCCGTTCGAAAAAACTTGACTTGTCTTTGCATATTCACCTGGGTCGTCTTTAAGAAAGTAATGAGAACTTCGGGTGTCTCATCTTTTGATCGAAGAAATTTGACCCACGTGTATCTTGAGTAATCGTCCACAATAACCAACACGTATTTCTTTCCACCCAAGCTCTGAGTTCTCATTGGACCACACAAATCCATATGCAATAATTCTAACGGAGAGCTGGTGCTTGGTTCAGGATTCGGTTTATGCGGAGCTCTCTTCATCTTACCCTTTTCACATGCAACACATAAGTGTTCTTTCTCATATTTCAGCTCAGGAAGTCCTTTTACCAATTTTCCACTAACCAGCTTGTTGATGTAACGAAAATTCAGATGTGATAGTCGTCGGTGCCAAAGCCAACTTTGCTGCATCGAAGCTTTTGACAATAAGCAAATGTGACTGTCATTCTGTACTTTTGAAAGATTGATGGTATAGAGGTTCGTCTTTCGATTTCTGACTAAGAGTTCATTACCGTCTTCAGTACGAACATAACACCTCTTAGCTTTGAAGTTGACCTCTAACCCTTTATCACAGAATTGACCGATGCTAAACAAGTTGTGCCCTAAACCTTCGACATAACTCACCTTCTTAATCGTTATGTTGTCTTGAATGATGTCACCATATCCTAAGATTGGTGAAAGCTGATCGTTTCCAAATCTGACATTGCCGCTGAATTTCTCTGTATAATTAGACAATAAAGCTTTTTGCCCAGTCATATGCTTGGAACATCCACTGTCCAAGTACCACATATGCCGGGTCTGCAAGAGAAATTAGGAAACAATAGATTTAGATACCCATTTAAAAACGGGTCCTAACATATTAGCACAAGATTTTGGTATCCATTTAAATATGGATCCTCCTTTTCTTTGAAAACTTTTAAAAACATTTGATCTTGAAGAATACACATGATAAGATCCAAACCAATCAGTAGAATTATGAGAATAAGCAAAATCATTTCTCTGATAATGATAAGATTTAGTAGTAATAGGAGATAATTGAATCAATTGCTTTATTGAATATCACTTGTAAGAAGTTACAAGGTTTTGTTTAGGTGAAGCAAGTTGACCAACTACAACATTATCGCTACTAACAGATCTAGTACAAGAGTTATTAGAAACTGATTCAGCTATCTTATCATTCTTTCTTTTTGGTCGCCATTCGGTTCGACCTTTCGACCTTTTCTTTCTTATATCTGAAACAAAAGATTTAGATTTATTAGGAAAATAAGATTTCTGAGATTGATTTTTCTTTTGTGTACCAGTGTATTTCTGTTTCTGTAATCGCTGTTTCTTATGTTTCTTACCTTGAGCATAGTAATCAACAGTTACAGAAACTGATTCACCAACCGTAGCTGATGATTCACCAAAATTAAAACCACTTGATAACACTTTTTCATTTATAAGACAAGTAGAATGATTAGGAAGAGGAGCATTGAAGTCAAACATATCAATTTCTTCTATGCACCCATCATCAGAGTTTAAAAAATCATTTGCAGACACAAATAAGTCATCAAAATTATCAGACGAAGTTTGAGGTGTCTTTGAAACTGTAGAACACTTTGTAGATTTAGATTGAAAAACAGTGTTCTTTAAAACTGTAGAAAACACACTTTGTTGAATATCAACCAAAAGTTAACATTTTCCAGCTCAACTATTTTGCTTTCCAGAACGAGTGGAGGAATATAAACTTTTGCAATAGAAGGTTTTGCCTCCATCTCAGAAACAGAATAACTAGCAAAATAATCGTTTGAAAGAACTTTTGGTGTTTATGAAAGATAACTATCATTTAACTTTGCATAGTTAAATGGTAGTTGCATTTTCTTTACATTCTTTCTATTTTCAGTTTCTTTGGCCTCAACTTCTTCTGGTAATTTGGTAACAAATTTGGGTTTTAAATGAGTATGTTTACCAGCACAAGCAAGAAAATCAAAATTATAAAGTGCTGGTTGTTTTCTGATGGCTTTCTTTAAATAACGGGGGTTTTCAAAACCAAGTCCCCATTTTTCTTTAACATCAGCCTCTTCGTTAGGTGCATTGAGAAAGATAGTTTGATCTGTTTGGCCTCTTGCATAAAGTTTGGCTTCCAGACCATTTACCTTCTTATTCAAAAGCTTGTTTTCAACCTGCAATTTATGAATGGTTAGTGCAGATTCTTTCTTCTCAAACTCAGACTTAGAAAATTTAACTTCAAACTCAGAATTCTTCTTTTCAAAACAATCTACTTGAAGTTTAGAATCAGAAGCAGACTTGCGTAAAGAATCAATTAGATCTTTGTTCCCAATAACAGACTTATTAAGCTCAAAGATCTTGTTGTTTCTTTTAGCAACTCTGTCTTTTTCTTTCTTCAATTTTACTTGAAGATCATGAAGCTCAACCATCATAGCTTCCATTTTGGTTATGAAATCTTTTTCAGTTAAGTTTAATACCTCATCAGCAGTCTCATCGTCTGAATCATCATACTTGACCTTTTTTCCCATTAGGCAGGATGAGCAGTTTCTTCTTTCTCTTCTTCTTGATCAGAATGATCCAACCAAAATTCGTCTTCGGTCATTAATGCTATGCCAGCTTCTTGCTGTTTGGCCAATAGCAGTTTGTTCTGATAGTACTGGGAGTTGCGAACCTTTGGCTTTCGACATTCTTTAGCAAAATGTCCAATCTTGCCACAGTTGTAACATTTGATTGGATCATTTGCTGGCTTTTCAGCAACGGTGTAATCATTCATAAACTTCTTTTTTTCTTCCGGCGTCCTTTCCATATACCGGTTCTCTTCATGTCGCTTTCCTTCAACTCTTTATCGGTGCTCATGGTTCTTAGAGCTGGATGAAGAGTATCTCTGATAATTGGATCCCGGCTTTTTGTAGAATTTCTTTTGAAATGCTCGGGTCAGTAAAAGCATAGCTTGTTTGAGACTTTCTCCATCATCTCCATCTGATTCAGAACTGGTAATCACTTTCTTCTTTTTCTTCTTCTCTGTCTTTTCTTTCTTCTTTTCTCCGACTATCAATGCTATGGGATCAGGAACCTTCTCTGCCTTCTTTTTGTCAGCTCTTTTCTCTTCCACCTCCTCTTCATTCTGACGCAGAGTCTCGTAAACCTCATGTAACGGATTGTCACTTAGGTCTTTCATCTATTTCATGCGACTAGTGTGCTTTTTCCACTCAGGTTGCAGGATACTCAGAAATTTGACATTATTCTCCAACTGCTTCTTTTTCACTTTGTTCTTTGTCAGTTCATTCAGAAGCAAGACAAACCATTCATAGGTGTCTTCCAAGCTTTCATTCTCTTTGGCTTTGAATTCTTCATAGCTATTGATGCAGTTAGCCACTTTCATCTGATCCCGACCTTGGATCCCATCATCATCTTTTGCAATTGATCCTACATCTTCTTAGCATTTGCCTTGTAACTATCAATCTTGATGTAGATCTCATTCGGAATGCTCTGAAGAAGTAAGGATCTTGCTTGTTTACCTGCTTTATATCGGCTTTTCTGTTCTTCAGAATACTGAGAAATATCCACTGGAACTGTTTTTATATTTTGATCTCTTTCCTCAGTACCATCTTCACTATCAGATGAGTCATCCTCAGGTATTTGAACTGTGATTGGTACCATAGGACCTTCTGTAATTGAGAGCAGAATGTTTTCCTCGTTTGCATGTCTGTCTACAAAATCCAAAAATCTGTCTTTCCACTGTTCGTGTTCTCCTTTGAACAGAACAGGAGGATTGACATCAGTGCCAATAGAAAGAGCATCTTTGGAAGTCATCTTGTTTAAACCTGTTTGAGAAATTTATGCAATAAGAAAACTAGAACTGATCGTTAGTCCAAATGAAACAATAAGAAAAATACAGAATTTTTAAACAAATGAAAAACACAGATATTCACTAAGGACCGAAGTGCAAAAAAAAAAATAACAAAAATATTCCAAGTGACACTAACGCAAACTCTTATTTGCGCTAAGAGTTGATGGCGCAAACCAAGCTTTGCGCAACACAAGGCTGACGCAAACCACACTTTGCGTGTCGTGAATAAGGCGCAAACGATGAACTTCGCGTTACAAGTTACTCGCGCAAGATACACTTTGCATTTCTAGTTAATGGCGCAAGATACACTTTGCGTGACAAGTTACTAGCGCAAAGTAATACTTCTCGTGACAAGTCGATCACGCAAACACCAACTTCTCGTTAACCAGCAATCACGCAAACACCAACTTTGCGTTAAAAAAATGTTGATGCAAAGTACAACTTGTCTCTGAACTCAATCACTTCAACTTTGTGTTTGTCGTTAAAGACGCAAAGCTCACTTTGCGTTTCTGGTTGATTACGCAAACCTTAGAACAATCACTTGGTAATTCTCTCGATGAACTCACGCAAACTGTGATGAACTCGCGCAAACCTTGACGAACTAGCGCAAACTTTAGATCTCACGCAAACCTCTAAAATCGATCAAAATCGCACCAAAAACTCATCTAGACCTCGAATTCTAACTCGAAACTTTGACAATTTGCTAGTCTAAACATCTAGAACTCAAATCTAACAATGAATTTCGATCAAAAACACAAATCAATACAAAATTGATTCGAACACAGTGAGTGAACTCGTAAACTAGAAAAAAATCACAAAAACTCGAAATTCATAACTGATTACAGTGCAATTGACAAATTAACCTATACAGACTCGATCGATTTTACTATACGAACAAAACATGATCGATTTCAACTCCTAATTTGCACAGAATCTTGGTATTTGATTTGACTTTCAAGAACACAGAGTCTGAATAACTTTTTCCAATTTATTGATCTGATTTCGATTTGGATCTGCTCTGATACCAATTGTGTGCCCAGATTCTAGTTCCTAATCACAAACAAATCAACAAACAAGATTTACGAATCAATTACCTATTTGATTTCAATTCACAAATCACAAGATTACAATCTTCTCTCTCTAGAACTCTCTTTCTCTCTCTTACAGATTTCTCTCTCTAAAACGAACTTCTCAAGATTATTACACTTAGTTTCTTTCTAATTCCAGATTACAACAAAATAGAAATACAAGATATTTATACCTACAACTTATAAGGGAACAAAATAAAATACAAAGACATTGACTTTATTACAAAAGACTTTGACTTTCACTTGAGAGTTGACTTTCCTCAGCTTTGACTTCTTGAACTTTGACTTTTGTCTTCTTGATCTTGTATCCAACATATTTATGCTCTAACATACGGGGCTCCGTTTTAAGCCCATGACCCATCAATACGAACCTTAGAACAAGGAGGACATCGTTCTTGGTTTCTTTTTTGCAATACACCATGATTTGAGTGGGTTTCTGTAAACTGCACGACGTACGTTTGTTCGGTTTGGCCAGTGCATGGCTTCGACAAATTCCTGCACGAGAGATGGTTTTTTTCAAGTTATTTATTGTGAAAACCTTCTATTTTACATTGTATATGGACCATGAACACTTTCGTGGAAATCCGACGAGGTCGGTCCGGACGTGAAAACCGAAAGGGTACCCCCTTTGCTAAATCGATCAAAAATAGGTGTCGCGCTTAAACATTCATAACTTTTGCTATGGGGCTCCGTTTTAACCCAGGACCCGTCAAAAATAACCTTAGAACGAGGAGTACGCCATGGATTTATTTTTTCTGGAAATACACCATGATTTGAGTGGGTTTCTATAAACTGCATGACGTACGTTTGTTCGGTTTGGCCAATGCATGATTTCAGAAAATTACTGGACGAGAGTGAGTTTTTTTCAAGTTATTTCTTGTGAAAACCTTCTCATTTACACTATAGATGGACCATGTATAGTTTCGTCAAAATCCGACGAGGTCGGTCCAGACGAGAAAACCGAAAGGGTTGAATCGACCAAAAATGGGTGTTGCGCTTAAACATCCATAACTTTAGCTACGAGGATCCATTATAAGCCCATGGACGGTCAAAACAAACCTTGGAATGAGTAGCATGCCATAGATTGGTATCTTTCGGGCAATACACCATGATTTGAGTGGGTTTTAATAAACTGCACGACGTTCGTTTGTTCGGTTTGACCAGTGCATGGCTTGGGCAAATTTCTGCAAGTTGGCGGGTTTTTTCAAGTTATTTCTTGTGAAAACCTTCTCATTTACATTGTATATGGACCTTGTATAGTTTTGTGGAAATCCGACGTCGTCGGTCCAGACAAAAAAATTGAAAGGGTACCCCTTTGCTGAATCGGCTAAAAATGGGTGTCGCGCTTAAACATCGATAACTTTTGCTGCGGAGCTCCGTTATAAGCCCATGACCCGTAAAAATGAATCTTAGAACAAGGAGCACACCATGGCTTAGTTGCATTCTGGCAATACAACATGATTTGGGTGGGTTTCCATAAATTGCACGATGTACGTTTGTTCAGTTTGGCCAGTGCATGGTTCGACAAACTCCTGCACGAGAGCGGGTTTTTTTCAAGTTATTTCTTGTGAAACCCTTCTCATTTACATTGTATATGGACCATGTACAATTTTGTGGAAATCCGACGAGGTCGGTCTAGACGAGAAAACCGAAAGGTTACCCCATTTGCTGAATCGTTCAAAAATGGGTGTCGCGCTTAAACATCCAAAACTTTTGATACGGGGCTCCGTTTTAAGCCTATGACCCATCAAAAAGAACCTTAGAACGAGGAGCACACCATGGATTTGTCTCTTTCTGGATTTGAGTGTACGTTTGATTGGTTTGGTCAGCGCATGACTTCAGCAAATTACTGCACGATAGCGAGTTTTTTCAAGTTATTTAATGTGAAAACCTTCTCATTTACACTATAAATTGACCATGTACAGTTTCGTCGAAATCCGACGAGGTCGGTCCGGACGAGAAAACCGAAAGGGTACCCCATTTGCTGAATCGGCTAAAAATGGGTGTCGCGTTTAAGCATCCATAACTTTAGCTACGGGGATCCATTATAAGACCATGACCGGTAAAAACAAACCTTGGAACGAGTAGCACACCATGGCTTGGTATCTTTCGGGCAATACACTATGATTTGAGTGAGTTTCAACAAACTACACGACGTTCGTTTGTTCGGTTTGTCCAGTGCATGGCTTCGACAAATTCCTGCAAGAGAGCGGGTTTTTAAGTTATTTATTGTGAAAACCATATAATTTACAGTATAGATGGACTTTGTACAGTTTTCCGGACGAGAAAACCGAAAGGGTACCCCCTTTGCTGAATCGGCCAAAAATGGGTGTCGCGCTTAAACATTCATAACTTTTGTTGTGGGGCTCTGTTTTAAGCCCATGGCCCGTCAAAACGAATCTTAGAACGAGGAGCACGCCATGGCTTGGTCGCGTTCTGGCAATACCCCATGATTTGAGTGGGTTTGTAAAAATTGCTTGACGTACGTTTGATTGGTTTGGTCAGCGCATGACTTCAGCAAGTTACTGCACAATAGCGAGTTTTTTTCAAGTTATTTTATGTGAAAACCTTCTCATTTACACTATAAATGGACCATGTACAGTTTCGTGGAAATCCGACGAGGTCGGTCCGGACGAGAAAACCGAAAGGGTACCCATTTGCTGAATCGGACAAAAATGGCTGTAGCGCATAAACATCCATAACTTTTGCTACGGGGCTCCGTTTTAAGCCCATGACCCATAAATACAAACCTTAGAACGAGGTAGACATCATTTTTAGTTTCTTTTCGGCAATACACCATGATTTGAGTGGGTTTTAATAAACTACAATACATACGTTTGTTCGGTTTGACCAGTGCATTGCTTCGACAATTCATGCAGGAGAGCTGGTTTTTAAGTTATTTATTGTGAAAAACTTATCATTTATATTTTAGTTGGACCTTGTACAGTTTCGTGGAAATCCGACGAGGTCGGTCCGGACGAGAAAACCGAAAGGGTACCCCTTTGCTGAATCGGACAAAAATGGGTGTAGCGCATAAACATCCATAACTTTTGCTACGGGGCTCCGTTTTAAGCCCATGACCTATCAATACGAACCTTAGAACGAGGAGGACATCATTATTGGTTTCCTTTTGCCAATATACCATGATTTAAATGGGTTTCTATAAACTGCACGATGTACGTTTGTTCGGTTTGGCCAGTGCATGGCTTCGACAAATTCCTGCACAAGAGCGGGTTTTTTCAAGTTATTTCTTGTGAAAACCTTCTATTTTACATTGTAGACGGACCATGAACACTTTCGTGGAAATACGACGAGGTCGGTCCGGACGTGAAAACCGAAAGGGTACCCCATTTGCTAAATCGGCCAAAAATAGGTGTCGTGCTTAAACATCCATAACTTTTGCTACAGAGTTCCGTTTTAACCCATGACTCGTCAAAAAGAACCTTAGAACGAGGAGTATGCCATGGATTTATTTTTTCTGGAAATAAACCATGATTTGAGTGGGTTTCTATAAACTGCACGACTTACGTTTGTTCGGTTTGGCCAGTGCATGGCTTTGACAAATTCCTGCACGAGAGTGGGTTTTTTCAAGTTATTTCTTGTGAAAACCTTCTATTTTACATTGTAGATGGAACATGAACACTTTCGTGGAAATACGACGAGGTCGGTCCGGACGTGAAAACCGAAAGGGTACCCCATTTGCTAAATCGGCCAAAAATAGATGTCGCGCTTAAACATCCATAACTTTTGCTACGGGGCTCCGTTTTAAAAAGAACAACCCGTCAAAACGAATCTTAGAACGAGGAGCACACCATAAATTAGTCTCGTTTTGGCAATACAACATGATTTGAGTGGGTTTCTATAAACTGCAAGATGTACGTTTGTTCGGTTTGGCCAACGCATGGCTTCGGAAAATTCCTGCACAAGAACGGGTTTTTTCAAGTTATTTCTTGTGAAACCCTTATCATTTACATTGTAGATGGAGCATGTATAGTTTCGTGGAAATCTGACGAGGTCGGTCCAGACCAGAAAACCTAAAGGTTACCCCCTTTGTTGAATCGGCCAAATGTGGGTGTCGCGCTTAAACATCAATAACTTTTGCTACGGGACTCTGTTTTAAGCCCATGACCCGTCAAAAAGAACCTTAGAACGTAGAGCACTCCATGGATTTGTCTTTTTCTGGAAATACTACGTGATTTGAGTGGGTTTTTATAAATTGCATGACGTACGTTTGATTGGTTTGGCCAGTGCATGACTTCGGCAAGTTACTGCACGAGAGCGAGTCTTTTTCAAGTTATTTCTTGTGAAAACCTTCTCATTTACACTATAGATGGACCATGTACAGTTTCGTCGAAATCCGACGAGGTCGGTCCAGACGACAAAACCGAAAGGGTACCCCCTTTGCTGAATCGGCCAAAAATGGGTGTCGCGCTTAAACATCCAAAAATTTAGCTACAGGGATCCATTATAAGCCCATGACCGGTCAAAACAAACCTTGGAACTAGTAGCACGCCATGGATTTGTGTGTTTCAATAAACTATACGACGTTCGTTTGTTCGGTTTGGCCAATGCATGTCTTCGACAAATTCCGACAAGAGAATGGGGTTTTTAAGTTATTTATTGTGAAAAACTTATCGTTTATATTGTTGATGGACCTTGTACAGTTTCGTGGAAATCCGACGAGGTCGGTCTGGACGAGAAAACCGAAAGGGTACCCCCTTTGCTGAAACAACCCTGACTTTTGTTGCGGGGCACTATTTTCAGCCCATGACTCGTCAAAACGAATCTTAGAATGAGGAGCATGCCATGTATTGGTCGCGTGCAGGCAATACACCATGATTTGAGTGGGTTTCTCTAAACTGCACGATGTACATTTGTTCGGTTTGGCCAGTGCATGGCTTCCGCAAATTCCTGCTTGAGAGCGGGTTTTTTCAAGTTATTTCTTGTGAAACACTTCTAATTTACATTGTAGATGGACCATGTACAGTTTCGTGGAAATTCGATGATGTCGGTCTGGACGAGAAAACCGAAAGTGTACCCCATTTGCTGAATCGGCCAAAAATGGGTGTCGCGTTTAAACATCGATAACTTTTGCTATGGGACTACGTTTTAAGCTTATGACCCATCAAAACGAACCTTAGAACGGGGATCACACCATGGATTGGTCGCTTTCAGGCAATACACCATAATTTGAGTGGGTTTTAATAAACTGCACGACATACGTTTGTTTGGTTTAGCCAGTGCATGGCTTCGGCAAATTCCTGCACGAGAGCGGGTTTTTTTCAAGTTATTTCTTGTGAAAACCTTATCATTTACAATGCATATAAACCATGTACAGTTTCATGGAAATCAGACGAGGTCGGTCCGGAGGAGAAAACCGAAAGGGTACCCCTTTTGTTGAATCAGCCAAAAATGGGTGTCGCGCTTAAACATCCATAACTTTTGCTACGGGACTCTGTTTTAAGCCTATGACCTGTCAAAAAGAACCTTAGAACGAGGAGCATGCTATGAGTTTGTGATATGAGTGGGTTTCTATAAATTGCACGACATACGTTTGATTGGTTTGGCCAGTGCATGACTTCGGCAAATTACTGCACAAGAGCAAGTTTTTTTTTCAAGTTATTTCTTGTGAAAACCTTCTCATTTACACAATAGATGGACCATGTACAGTTTCGTCGAAATCTGACGAGGTCGGTCCGGACGACAAAACCGAAAGGGTACACCCTGTGTAGAATCGACCAAAAACGGGTGTCTTGCTTAATCCGTAACTGTAGCTACGGGGATCCATTTTAAGCCCATGGAATATCAAAACAAACCTTGGAACGAGTAGCACTCCATGTATTGGTATCTTTTTGGCAATACACCATGATTTGAGTGGGTTTCAATAAACTGCACGACGTTCGTTTGTTCGGTTTGGCCTGTTCATGGCTTCGGAAAATTCCTGTAAGTGAGCGGTTTTTTTTTCAAGTTATTTCTTGTGAAAAACTTCTCATTTACATAATATATGGACCTTGTACAGTTTCGTGGAAATCCGACGAGGTCGGTCTGGACGAGAAAACCTAAAGGTTACCCCCTTTGCTGAATCGACCAAAAATGGGTGTCGCGCTTATACATCCATAACTTTTGCTAGGGACTCCATCTTAAGTCCATGACCCGTCAAAACGAACCCTAGAACGAGGATCACACCATGGCTTGATCGCTTTCAGGCAAAACACCATAATTTGAGTGGGTTTCTATAAACTGCACGATGTACGTTTGTTTGGTTTAACAAGTGCATGGATTCGGCAAATTCCTGCACGAGAGCGGGTTTTTTTCAAGTTATTTCATGTGAAAACCTTATCATTTACATTGTAGATGAACCATGTATAGTTTCGTGGAAATCCGACGAGGTTGGTCCGGAGGAGAAAACCGAAAGGGTACCCCTTTTGATGAATCGACAAAAAATGGGTGTCGCGCTTAAACATTCATAACTTTTCTAAGGGGATCCGTTTTAAAACCATGTCCCGTCCAAAAGAACCTTAAACAAGAATCACGCCATGGCTTGGTCTCTTTCTTGCAATACCCCATGATTTGAGTGGGTTTTAATAAACTGCACACGAGAAAACACAAAAGGTATCCCCTTTGCCAAATCGACCAAAATGGGTGTTGCGCTTAAACGTCCATAAATTTTGCTACAGAGATCCGTTATAATCCCATGACCCATCAAAACAAACCTTAGAATGAGAAGCATGCCATGTCTTGGTCGCTTTCTGGAAATACACCATGATTTGAGTGGGTATCGATGAACTGCATAATGTACGTTCTTTCGGTTTGGCCAATGCGTGACTTCGGAAATATCTTACACGAGAGTGGGTTTTTTTGCAAGTTATTTCCCTTGAAAATCTTATCATTTACAGTGTAGATGAACAATGTAAAGATTCGTGGAAATCCGACGTGGTCAGTCCGGACGAGAAAACACAAAGGGGACCCCCTTTGCCGAATCGACGAAAAATAGGTGTCGTGCTTAAACGTCCATAAATTTTGCTACGGGGATCCGTTATAAACCCATGACCCGTCAAAACGAACCTTAGAACAATAAGCACGCCATGTCTTGGTGTATTTCTCAAAATACACCATGATTTGAGTGGGTATCGATAAACTGCATGATGTACGTTCTTTCGGTTTGGCCAATGCGTGGCTTCGGCAATATCCTACACGAGAGTGAGTTTTTTGCAAGTTATTTCCCTTGAAAACATTATTATTTACATTGTATATGGAAAATGTAAAAATTCATGGAAATCCGACGAGGTCGGTCCGGACGAGAAAACGCAAAGAGTACCCCCTTTGCCGGATTGACCAAAAATGGGTGTCGCGCTTAAACGTCCATAACTTTTGCTATGGGGATCCGTTATAATCCCATGACCCGTCAAAACGAACCTTAGAACAATAAGCACGCCATGTCTTGGTGGCTTTCTCAAAATAATGTAGATCCCAGTACAGTGCAATCAACAGCAAATATTATCAAAGATGAACAGTATTCGAGTCACAGCTACTAGTCATATGATTAATAAGCAATCAAAGGGTTACAGGTTTACAGAGAGAATTTCTGATCAGAGAGAGTAAACCTATTGACTAGTAATCTGTAAATTATGAGACTTAAAACTTTCTAACCTAAGAAATGAACTAAATAATAACTTTAAATACTTAGGCGCGCAGGCCTAATGGGCTTATGGGCTTGGGCCCATCTAATTAATCAACTATTAATGAATTACATTACGCACCCTTATAAATACTTTATTCCACTTTCAACACATAGGACTTTCAGTCCTAACAATATCCCCCTAAAGTTGAATAAAGCATTTAACAACTTGAAAAACTTCAGGCATTGATCTTCTTTCCCTCTTGAATATTTGAAGAACTTTGGTGTTGCATATCTTCATATCTTTCCAAGCTCCCCCTTGAATAAAGCTCTTGGTCTTCATAGTTTCAACTTTGTTAGCAGATTCAATGTACAGTATCCTTGACTGAACGCACTATCAAGCAGCTTTCAGCTGTAAAAACTCAATCACATCGGATCAACACACAAGAAAGATAATGTGAGAGTAACGTGACTTTCCACGGTGCATCTTCAGTTTAAAACAAAGAATCTGTCTTTGAACCGCGAGTTGAATAGACTTTCAGCTTAAGAACTTGTTTCAATCAGCTCGTAGGAGGAATGAGAAACAAACTTGTAGCAAATACCACATGACACGGGATAGAAGAAATACAATCTTTGAAATCTCCATCTTTGAAAATTGAAACAACATCTTCATCTCTTTGATCTCTAGACTGTCTTCAGAACTAACTTTCTTTCTTTAAAACTTTGAAATTGAACTTTTTCTCCCCCTTTTTGATGATTGTGAGCATCATGATGATCAAAACTTCTTCAATTTCAGCACTTTCTTTGATCTCCCCTTTTATGATAATTTGACTTTCTCCCACCTGTGATCTGAGTATCCGTCAATTCATGAAAGGTATATATCCGAATCTTTTTAAATTTAGACATAATGAGCAAGGCAACCCTGATTCAACAGATGAAACTGTTAGTATGCCTGTAAGTAGCACGAAGCCACTTTGTACAACGGATGTACTTTGGAAAGGAGTTTTTATGATGTTCACTCCCCAGGGCTTCCATTCAATCATCGAAAAACAACAAAGGAATTTTCTATGAATGTTATGACAAGAAAACTTATTCCTCGTGTGCTCGTGCAAGTGTATGAATGATTGAAGCTACTTAGCTTGATCAGGCTCAAATTATGTAAACTGTTGAGACATCAACAGATATTACACGGACTCAATGTGCATGAAAGAGGTGCAAAGGTGGGATAACTTTCCTTCTTTTTCAATATCTAAATCTTCCGATTGAAGACTAGATAGCAGATATGCTGCGTCCCCAAAGAAAATGAAACATTTCTTTGTTAAGAAAGAAACGAGTGGTTGGTGGGGTAATAACAAGAGTTGGCATGGGCTCACTGTCTGTTTCAATGATGGTCACCAAAGAATGTGAACCAATCAGTAGATGTGGCTGCCCGACTCATAAAGTGTTTGGTGCAGAGTTTTCATATTCTTTTAACTCTGTTCTCACACCCTCTTTCTTTTTGTCATTATGCTCACTTCTAACCAAACTCTCTTTTCTATTTTTCCGCTCCACACAATGAGAAAAACTTAATCCAATGAGTTATCTCCCCCACTCTTTGATTTATAACCCCTCACCCCTCAAATCACTTAGGATAACTTCTGGGATAGGAAACACTGGTTTACGTGAATCCATGGAAGTTCTGTTTAAGCTCACACATAAATCCCATATAATTCCTATAAAGAATGTATGCTCAACAGTTTAACTTGAACATTTAAGCTCAAATAAGATAACACTGTCAAAAAGTATGCTCAGGAGATTTGAGCAATTGATCTTTGACAAACTGACAATGTATCAATCAGATCAACTAAACTGGTTAAGGTATCAAAGAACTGGATATTTTGTTTATATGAACAAATATAAACAATTTAGTAATGAAAGCACAAATTTAGAAATAATGATAGATGCTCAACAACATTGAATATCAAACGGGGGTATTACCATCGAAAAATTGGTTCATTATGAGACATGGTAATAACAAATACAAATGAAGTACCGAACCTGTGTGTGTGAATACGTTACAGTATAAGGATAAGATAATACACAAGTATTGATCTTTAGAAACACACAGTCAGTTTAAACATTAAAGCTCAAAAAATGAAAAACATTTAAAATCACACTTCTAGATTCATGAAACCTTTTGAGAATCAGAAGTGGTTTGAACGTTTCAGAAACTGTTTTCATGTTCGAAAGTTGTTCTTCTTTCAAACAATCAGAGATCTAGATTAGAAGATACTTACATTTAAGCTCCCCTTCAAATCATGATAAAAAGATATATATCAGATAAGCTCCCCCTTGATATTTGCAGTATATCCAAGTCTGAACATTGAAGAACGGGTCCTGATCTGTCATGTGATCAGAAGCCAAACTTCGTTGAAGTCCGGGTTCTAAGATGATTTACTTAGAAGCCATCGTTCTTCTACTCCCCCTTGATAGTAGGTGCCTGCAACAAAGAATCAGTTTTCGGCTTTAGTACCCACTGGTATTTGGGTCCATGAATGTTAGTTGCAGTTCTTGTGGGGGAAATAGAATAAGAACCATACCAGAAATGATCACTGGTTTTGTGAATGTGATCATGTGTACGACAATAAGAACAGTGGTATTTCTTACCTGATAACCTGAGTAAGTTATCTCTCGAGTAGATATGATCAGGTTTACCTTTACTCGCTTTGTTCTTCTTGGCATTAGATGGATGTACACACGATTCTCTTTCTTTTAGCTCATCTTCAACTGGTTTCTTCTTCCAGACCAGTTCCTCATCTTTGTATCTCCTTCTTCTTTGATGTGTACCTGAACCATCTATATTGCTATCATAGAAAAGGTTAGTTTTACGAATCCGATCAAAAGATTTAACTGACCTTTGTGGAGAGACAAATTTCTGATTTGTACTTGATACAGACTTTTCAAGCACTTTAATCGTCGAAGCAAAGTTGTCTCTTTCTTTAACAAGCAGGTCAATTTTCTTCGTGAATTTAGACTTCGGTCTCTACTCTTTTAGTGCCTTCTCAGATAGTTCAGATAACTTGGCAGTCAGCTTTTTGATCTCAGTCTCAAAGATGCTTCTCTCTTCTTCAAATCCCTTCTCAGCATCCTTTCTTTGGCCGTATATTTCTTTGAAGACACCAACATTCTTTTGTTCAATGGCCTTCTTTTCGTTTGCAAACTTTTCTCTTTCAAGGATGATTACTTTCTCGAAAGCAGAAACTTGCTGAGAAAGTTTTATGCATTTCAGCTCAACTTCTTTCTTCTCATCAACACATTTTCTCAAAAAATCTGAGAACTTCGTTGCGAAAGATTTCTCATACTCGGTTTCATCTTTTGCATGCTTTTGCTCCAAATCAGATATTGTCTTTTGAAGCTCAGTATTAGCCTCCGTCAGACGTTTAATCTTTGCCTCATAACTTTCAATAGAGGCTTTCTAAATTTGGACGATCTGATCTTCCAAGTTCAAGATTTTTCTTGTCAGCTCTTTGTTCTCAGTTTCCAAACTCAGTATATTCTCATTATGTTGCCTAAAAGTCTTTTTCAGAAGATTTTCATTAATCTTCATTAATGCACTAATTTCCTCTTTCAGTGTGTTGTTCTCATCAGCATATTGGTTTGCCCTCTTTACGTAAAAAGTTAAAGATGATTGGAGATTTGTGTTCTCCAATTTGAGTTCATGAACTTCAGAAAGAAATCCCATTTCGACTTATCTAGTTCAAGCTTTTGAAGAAAAAAAAACTTGACAATAGATGAAACTTGAAAGTGCAAGGACCAAAAGTGACAAAATGTGAAACTTGAAAGTTTAGGGTCACAAATGACAAACTACTGAAACCTTGAAGTACGGGGGCTAAAGGAATTGCACTGCAAAATGATCGAGAGACAAAAAAAATTTGACCTTTTTATTAATTTTTTTTATTATTATTAATTTTTTTTTATTTTTAATTTTTTTTTAAATTTTTTTTTAATTTAATTTAATTTATTTTTATTTTTTTTACGTTCGACTTGTATGACGTTCGACCTGTATGACGTTCGACCTGTACGTTCGACCTGTATTACGTTCGACCTGTACGTTCGACCTGTATTACGTTCGACCTGTATGACCAATGTATCGGTCAAAGCAAAGCCGGTCGAACCAAAGGACCGGTAAAAACAATGTATCGGTCAAAGCAATGCCAGTCGAACCAAAGGACCGGTAAAAACAATGTATCGGTCAAAGCAATGCCGGTCGAACCAAAAGACCGGTAAAAACAAAGTATCGGTCGAACCAAAGGACCGATAAACTCAACAGATAAGGACCGATAAAATCAAGATACGGACCGATAAACACGAAGAACAGTCCGATGAACACGATGAATTTCAATATCAATCGACCCAGAAATAGATAAATTAACCCATAAATTCAATCGATTATGCAACATATTCAACTCGATTAGCAGATTTAAACACAAACACACTTATGCAGATCGATAAGCACACTCAGAAAATCTCAGACCGATAAAAAAACCCAGTTTTTTTTAAAGATCGATGATAACACAGTTAACAACAATTTTAACCCAGAAATCAATCAAACACTCATGCAGAAGAACATATAAGAACGATTAAACCAAAAAATCGAATAAAGGGTTTTAGACAAACCTTTTTCTGGATCAAACCTTTAGTCTCTTGGCTCTGATACCAATTGTAGATCCCAGTACAGTGCAATCAGCATCAAATATTATCAAAGATGAACAGTATTTGAGTCACAGCTACTAGTCATATGATTAATAAGCAATCAAAGGGTTACAGGTTTACAGAGAGAATTTCTGATCAGAGAGAGTAAACCTATTGACTAGTAATCTGTAAATTATGTCAGGATCGAATTCTTAACAAGAATTAATTCTCAGAAACTAATATCAAAGAAGTTGCGGAATAACACTTTGATATTTAATAAAACAGTAAACAAAATAGTATATGATTAACAAACTGTAAACTTGTATTGAATGCTTGAAGCTACAAGATTACACACTCAACCTCAATATTGATGAACAGGCTCACCAATACGAATTCTACTTCTCTAGAACTAGGATCTATGCCTTGAGGTTGATTTTTTTCTCACTAAAACTAAGAATTAATCTCTAATTCTCAAAAAGTTATTACTAACTATTCTAAACAATACTATATATATACTGAAGATAAAAGCTAATTACAATTAATAAAATATCTTCAGAATATCTTCCATCATTATCTCCAAGCTTTCCATAATCTTCACTTTATCCAGTTGTCATCCTTTCCATACAGATCTCCATCTTATAAGCAGTATTAATCATAAGCAGCATTAATACTTTGAGCAGTATTAACTCTAGCAGTACTAACCATGCTCAGCAGCATTAATATCCTCAAGCAGTACTAACTTTGAACTAGCAGTACTAATTTTGTTAAGCAACATTAACCATCTTCTAGCAGCATTAACTAGAAGTATTAACTAGAAGTATTAACAGTTTTCTTCTAGCAGCATTAACTACAACTAGCAACATTAACCACAGAAGTAGTAACCATGATGAATATTAACTTCAGAAGTAGTAACCATGATGAACTAGAAGTAGTAACCATGTTGAACTAGAAGTAGTAACCATGTTGAACCATCCTTGGCATATTTCAGACCCAACAATCTCCCCCTAACTTAACTTTTCAAAACTGAGAAGTTAAGTTCTTCAACATAGGGTCTTTATGATAATTTCAAAACTTTCTGCAATTACTAGTTTTTCTTGATTCAGTTTCTGCTGTTATCTTCTTTTCTGTTTCTGTAGTTAATGCTTTATTTCAGCTTCTTCACTTATCTCCCCCTCAAAATAAGATTTCATATCAACTTGATTCTCCTTCTCATGCCTTCTCAAGTTCAGTTGTTTAAGTCTCCCCCTTTTTGAAATAATCATGATCTGTGCTCCTTTTCATCTCTTTTATCTCCATAATTTGATTGTGAACTTTCAGACTAATTGTACCAAGTGTATACATCAATTCTTTGTAGTTAAATCTGTCCTCACCTCCTTTAGGTGTGTTTACCACCTTTGAAGGATCCTTGGATCTTTTAGTAGAGATCTTTTGCCTAGCAGAAGCACCTTCTACTCCCTTGGTTTCTTGGCACCTGGGACCTTTAGATAATTACTCATCTAAAGTTGCCATGGGGAAGGTCTTAGATATGTTCACACTGTCCTGTCCTGCACTTTGTGCAAAGTCAGTAGTGTGAGCCTTACAACCCATATGCTCTTGCATCTCCTTATTGAGCACCTTCTTGAGGTTGGGAGACACCCCTATGGTTTCCCTTTGGATATTCTCTGATGAAAAATGCTCCATCAGAGGGCTTGTAGGTTTTGAGGTTTAAGATACAAGAAGGGAAGGAACCTTCAGTATCTTTTCCTTATATAATATAGTAATGGGGAATGTTGGTTTGACAAAAGGAATCTGAAGATTTATGCTTGGTAGTGGAAGGTGTGGATAGGTCATCAGTGGGTTGGTCTAATGAGGGCTTTGACCCTGATGCCTTACCTTCTTGATTGTGGGACATCACCATCATTGTAGAGAACAATGGCGTGTCAACTCCTTCCGAGTCCTTAGCAGATCTCTTCATGATTGAAAAGACCTTGCCCTTAGGGGGTTTAGGTACATATACCTCATCAAAGTGAGGTATGTCCGTCAATTCATTATTAAGTACTTCTTGTACAAACCTTGGATACAGATAAAAGCTTTTTGATTGATATCCAGATTTGACATTAAATCATTGAAGATCATTTTTAGGTATAGAAAACTTACATTAGCAGTAGTAACACTTATCAGCAGCATTAACACAGACTGACAGTAGTAACACATACCAACAGCATTAACACAGTCTGACAGTATTCACTGAACTAGAAGTACTAACTACCTTTCAGTATTAGCAACCTGAAACACTTACAGACACAAGGTTAGTAGTACCATATACCATAAAATTTTCAAAAGTTACTTTATCTTTTGAACCTATACCTTTTTCACTTTTCTTACCTTCTGCTGGATCAGAAGTAACATGTCCTCCATCAAATCTTTTAAAGAATTTGAAGGCAATCCATGTTCCTTGTTATGTGCCAAGAGCAATCATTATCTTCATTCCAAATGCTCTTCCTCTTGAGCTTTTGATTGCCCTGCACACTTGATAAATCAGTTAGTCTTTGATGGAACCCAAGCCAAAGTGGTCTTGGGTTGTCCTTTCTCATTTATATAATCTGTCAGTTTGGTCTGAATGAGTTGTTTAGGAATCTCATGGCTGGAATACTTTGTCAAGATTATAGGCTTTGCAACATTAATACTAGTAGAAGCACTATCCTTGTTAGCAGTAGTATTGGTTGCAGCAACACTATTTCTGTTAGCAGTACTATCTGGGATAGCAGTACTAACCTGTTTCTTTACAATTGGAACCCAAACTTGAACAAAGTTGTTTGCTTTCTTTGTCTTTAAATTACTTCTTGGCTTATTTGGAGCATTTTTCTTTGTATTAGCAAACTTGTTCTGAGCATGAGACTTTAAAGGTGCTCTTTTCTCAGCCAATTGATTCTTTCTTTTATTCCTATAACCAAAAGAGTTTTGTGGTTTTCTTTGAAAAGTGGCTCTTTGGTTGATAGGGTTGAAATAACAGTGTTTGGCAAGATGATTCAATTTGCCACAGATAAAACAAGGTTTTGGTCTATTGATTTTATTCAAATCAACCCCTTGTTTTTGTGCCCACTGATTATTCCAGTTTCTCTGATTTCCCCTTGGTTTATCATGTTTTTGGGGCTCAGATTTATTGCAAGAACACTGTTTGCAAGAGACAGGATTCACAACTGTGGTTTGCTTATAATGGACCTTCTCAGACTTTCCCTCAGTCTTCTCTATGTCCTTAGATTTGACCCAAGTCTTTCCACATCCCTCATTGGTGATAATGTGATTTTTAGAGGAATCTCACCACTCCCAGTGTTCTCCTTACTCTTTTCACTAGAGTTCTCTTCTTCAGAGTCTGTTTCAACCACCACTTTGTCTAAAGGATCTACCTTAGTGGCTCCAACAGGCAATTCTTTCCTATCCTTGGTCTCTAGTAAGTTTGATATAGGAGGAATGTAATTGTTGTTGTATGGTGGTGGTGTGGTGTTATAGCCTATTCCTCTTCTAAGTTTGTCATGGATTTGAGTTTGGAGCAAAGAGTCCATTGCTTTAGAAGCATTGGAAAATTTCTCAATATCCAGCTTGGCTTTCTCAAACTCACTCTTTATCTTCTCATTCTCCTCTTTAGACTTTTTCAGCTGAAGTTCTAGGTCATTCTTCTCCCACTTCCAGTAATTTGTATCATAAGAATGTTGAAGTTCATTGGCTTGGAAAACTTTAATCTGTTCCTCAAAACTCTCAACAATTCTTACATAGTCTTTTGTATCTCTCTCTAATCTTTTAAGGTCATCACTCATTGTCTGGTTGTGATCCCTGTACCTTTTAACAGTTTCCATACAAGTTTTAGAGCAAAGATTAGACATTACCTCTGTGGGGATTTCTGTGCTTGTAGAATCTGAAACTTTAGCCATTGATGATTTCTGATTTCAAGGAAGAATGATGATTGCAGGTTTCTGAGAATACTAGCTCTGATACCACTTGTCAGGATCGAATTCTTAACAAGAATTAATTCTCAGAAACTAATATCAAAGAAGTTGCGGAATAAAACTTTGATATTTAATAAAACAGTAAACAAAACAGTATATGATTAACAAACTGTAAACTTGTATTGAATGCTTGAAGCTACAAGATTACACACTCAACCTCAATATTGATGAACAGGCTCACCAATACGAATTCTACTTCTCTAGAACTAGGATCTATGCCTTGAGGTTGATTTTTTTCTCACTAAAACTAAGAATTAATCTCTAATTCTCAAAAAGTTATTACTAACTATTCTAAACAATACTATATATATACTGAAGATAAAAGCTAATTACAATTAATAAAATATCTTCAGAATATCTTCCATCATTATCTCCAAGCTTTCCATAATCTTCACTTTATCCAGTTGTCATCCTTTCCATACAGATCTCCATCTTATAAGCAGTATTAATCATAAGCAGCATTAATACTTTGAGCAGTATTAACTCTAGCAGTACTAACCATGCTCAGCAGCATTAATATCCTCAAGCAGTACTAACTTTGAACTAGCAGTACTAATTTTGTTAAGCAACATTAACCATCTTCTAGCAGCATTAACTAGAAGTATTAACTAGAAGTATTAACAGTTTTCTTCTAGCAGCATTAACTACAACTAGCAACATTAACCACAGAAGTAGTAACCATGATGAATATTAACTTCAGAAGTAGTAACCATGATGAACTAGAAGTAGTAACCATGTTGAACTAGAAGTAGTAACCATGTTGAACCATCCTTGGCATATTTCAGACCCAACAAATTATGACACTTAAAACTTTCTAACCTAAGAAATGAACTAAATAATAACTTTAAATACTTAGGTGCACAGGCCTAATAGGCTTATGGGCTTGGGCCCATCTAATTAATCAACTATTAATGAATTACATTACGCACCCTTATAAATACTTTATTCCACTTTCAACACATAGGACTTTCAGTCCTAACAAATACACCATGATTTGAGTGGGTATCGATAAACTGCATGATGTACGTTCTTTCGATTTGGACAATGAGTGGCTTCGGCAATATCCTACGCGAGAGTGGGTTTTTTGCAAGTTATTTCCCTTGAAAACATTATCATTTACATTGTATATGGACAATGTAAAAATTCATGGAAATCCGACGAGGTCGGTCCGGACGAGAAAACACAAATGGTATCCCCTTTGCCGAATTGGCCAAAAATGGGTGTCGCGCTTAAACGTCCATAAATTTTTCTACGGGGATCCGTTATAAGCCCATGACCCCTGAAAACAAACCATAGAATGAGAAGCACACCATGTCTTGGTCGCTTTCTGGAAAAACACCATGAATTGAGTGGGTATCGATAAACTGCATGATGTACGTTCTTTCGGTTTGGCTAATGCATGGCTTCGACAATATCCTGCATGAGAGTGGTTTTTTTGCAAGTTATTTCCCTTGAAAACCTTATCATTTACATTGTAGATGAACAATGTAAAGATTCATGGAAATCTAACGAGGTCGTTCAGGACGAGAAAAGACAAAGGGTACCCCCTTGCCGAATCGACCAAAAATGGGTGTCGCATTTAAACGTCCATAACTTTTGCTACGGTGATCCGTTATAAGCCCATGAAACATCAAAATGAACCTTAGAACGAGAAGCACGCCATGTTTTGGTCGCTTTCTGGAAATACACCATGATTTGAGTGGGTATCGATAAACTGCATGATGTACGTTTGTTTGGTTTGGCCAATGTGTGGCTTCGACAATATCTTGCATGAGAGTGGGTTTTTGCACCTGGACGAGAGTGGGTTTGTTGGGTCTAAAATGTGCTAAGACCAGTTAGTGCTGTTAAGTGCTGAAAGAATTGATACTGCTAAAGACTTTAGTACTGCTATTCAAAGGTATTACTACTGCTAGAGGTATTAATACTGCTTGAAAGTTAATACTGCTAGTAGTTAGTACTGCTTGAGGAATTACTACTGCAAGCATGGTTAGTACTGTTGAGGATGAAGTTAATGCGGCTTATGAAGATAAAGATGGATTGATTGCTTAAAGCGAAAGACTAGGAGCTGAAGATAATGTTGAAGATAATTATGGACTGGATGCTGAAGATCAATATTATTTTCATATTTATCTTGTAATCTAATTTGTATATATATAGTCTAGAAGTCTTAGCATAGAGAGATAGTTTTTGATAGAATATACAGAGAATACGTATTGTTTTTGTTCTAGAGAGAATTAGCCTCAAGGTTCTTTGTAATCCTTTCAATAGAGAAGTATTGAACGTCTGTTGGGCCTGTTTAACAGATTGAGGCTGTGGTTGTAATCATTAAGTTAATTCAATATAACTTGTGATTTGATCCATATACTGTTTCATTGATTTACTGTTAAAGTGTTATTCCGCAAACTTCTTTATCATAGTTTCTGAGTGTTTAAGTTTAATTCTTGTTTTGAATTTCGATCCTGACAGGGTTTTTGCAAGTTATTTCCCATGAAAACCTTATCATTTAAAATGTAGATGGACAATGTAAATATTCGTGGAAATCCAACGAGGTCGGTCCGGACGAGAAAACACAAAGGGTACCCCCTATGAAGAATCGACCAAAAATGGGTGTCGTGCTTAAACGTCCATAACTTTTTCTACAGTGATCCGTTATAAGCCCATGACCCGTCAAAATCAATCTTAGAATGAGAAGCACGTCATGTCTTGGTCGCTTTCTGTCAATACACCATGAATTTAGTGGGTATCGATAAACTGCATGACGTACGTTCTTTGGTTTGGACAATGCGTGGCTTCGGCAATATCCTGCACGAAAGTGGGTTTTTAGCAAGTTATTTCCCTTGAAAACCTTATCATTTACATTGTAGATGAACAATGTAAAGATTCGTGGAAATCCGACGAGGTCGGTCCGGATGAGAAAACAAAAAGGGTACCCCTTTGCAGAATAGACCAAAAATGGGTGTCGCGCTTAAACATCCATAACTTTTTCAACGGTGATCCGTTATAAGACCATGACCCGTCAAAACGAACATTATAACGAGAAGCACATCATGTCTTGGTCGCTTTCTGGCAATACACCATGATATGAGTGGGTATCGATAAACTGCATGATAACGTTCTTTCGGTTTGGCCAATGCGTGGCTTCGGCAATATCCTGCATGAGAGTGGGTTTTTTGCAAGTTTTTTCACTTGAAAACTTTATCATTTACATTGTAGATAAACAATGTAAATATTCGTGGAAATCCGACGAGGTCGGTCCGGACAAGAAAACAAAAAGGGTACTTCCTTTGCAGAATCGACCAAAAATGGGTGTCGCGCTTAAACGTCCATAACTTTTTCTACGGGGATCCGTTGTAAGCCCATGACCAATCAAAACAAACCTTAGAATGAGAAAAACAACATGAATTGGTCTCTTTATGGTAATAGTACATGATCTGAGTGGATATCGATAAACAACATGATGTACGTTCCTTTGGTTTGGCCATTGTGGGGCTTTGGCAATATCCTGCACGAGAGTAGGTTTTTGCACCTGCACTAGAGTGGGTTTTTGCAATGTATTTACCTTGAAAACCTTATAATTTACATTGTAGATGAACAATGTAAAGATTCGTGGAAATCCGACGAGGTCGGTCCGGACGAGAAAACACAAAAGGTACCCCCTTTGCTGAATCGACCAAAAATGGGTGTTGCACTTAAATGTCCATAACTTTTGCTACGGGGATCCATTTTAAGCCTATGACCCGTCAAAACGGACCTTAGAATGAGAAGCACTCCATGTATTGGTTGATTTCTGGAAATTCACCATGATTTGAGTGGGTATCGATAAACTGCATGATGCACGTTCTTACGGTTTGGCCAATGCGTGGCTTCGACAATATCTTGCACGAGAGTGGGTTTTTTGCAAGTAATTTCCCTTGAAAACCTTATCATTTACATTTAGATGAACATTGTAATGATTCGTGGAAATCCGACGAGGTCGGTCCAGACGAGAAAACACTAGGGGTACCTCATTTGCTGAATCGGCTAAAAATGGGTGTCGTACTTAAACGTCCATAACTTTTACTATGGGGATCCGTTTTAAGCCCATAACCCGTTAAAACGAACCTTAGAATGAGAAGCACGCCATGTCTTGGTCTCTTTCTGTCAATACACCATGATTTGAGTGGGTATCGATAAACTGCATGATGTACGTTCTTTCGGTTTGGTCAATGTGTGGCTTCGGCAATCTCCTGCACGAGAGTGGGTTTTTTTGAAAGTTATTTCCCTTAAAAACCATATCATTTACATTGTAGATGAACAATGTAAAGATTCGTGGAAATCCGACGAGGTCGGTCCAGACGAGAAAACACAAAGGGTACCCCATTTGCCGAATCGACTAAAAATAGGTGCCGCGCTTAAACGTCCATAACTTTTGCTATGGGGATCCGTTTTAAGCCCATGACCCGTCAAAATGAACCTTAGATCGAGAAGCACTCCATATTTTGGTCGCTTTCTAGCAATTCACCATGATTTGAGTGGGTATCGATAAACTGCATGATGTACGTTCTTTCGGTTTGGCCATTGTGTGGCTTCGGCAATATCTTGCACGAGAGTGGGTTTTTTGCAAGTTATTTCCCTTGAAAATCTTATCATTTAAATTGTAGATGAACAATGTAAATATTCGTGGAAATCCGACGAGGTCAGTTCGGATGAGAAAACACAAAGGGTACCCCCTTTGCCGAATCGACCAAAAATGGGTGTCGCGCTTAAACGTCCATAACTTTTGCTACGGGGATCCTTTATAAGCCCATGACCCGTCAAAATAAACCTTAGAACGAGAAGCACACCATGTTTTGGTCGCTTTTTTGAAATACACCATGATTTGAGTGGGTATCGATAAACTGCATGATGTACGTTCTTTCGGTTTGGCCAATGCGTGGCTTCGGAAATATCCTGCACGAGAGTGGGTTTTTTGTAAGTTATTTCCCTTGAAAAGCTTATCATTTACATTGTATAAGGACAATGTAAATATTCGTGGAAATCCAACGAGGTCGGTCCGGACGATAAAACACAAAGGGTACCCCTTTGCCGAATTGGCCAAAAATGGGTGTCGCGCTTAAATGTCCATAACTTTTGCTACGGGGATCTGTTTTAAGCCCATTAACCATCAAAACGAACTTTAAAACGAGAAGCACGCCATTTTTTGGTTTCTTTCTTGAAATATACCATGATTTGAGTGGGTATCTATAAACTGCATGATGTACATTATTTCGGTTTGGCCAATGTGTGGCTTCGACTATATCCTACACGAGTGTGGATTTTTTGCAATTTATTTCCCTTAAAAACCTTATCATATACATTGTAGATGAACAACGTAAAGATTCGTGGAAATCCGACGAAGTGGGTCGAGACGAGAAAAGACAAAGGGTACCACCCTTGCCGAATCGACCAAAAACGGGTGTCGCGCTTAAACGTCCATAACTTTTGCTACGGGGATCCGTTATAAGACGATGACCCATCAAAACGAACCTTAGAACGAGAAGCACTCCATGTTTTGGTCTCTTTCTGGAAATACAGCATGATTTGAGTGGGTATCGATAAACGGCATGATGTACGTTCTTTTGGTTTGGCCAATGTGTGCCTTCGGCAATCTCCTGCACGAGAGTGAGTTTTTTTCAAGTTATTTCCCTTGAAAACCTTATCAATTACATTGTAGATTAACAAGTAAAAATTTGTGGAAATCCGACAAGGTCGGTCCGGACGAGAAAACAAAAAGGGTACCCCCTTGGCCGAATCGACCAAAAATGGGTGTCGCGCTTAAACATCCATAACTTTTGCTACAGGGATCCGTTATAAGCTCATGACCCGTCAAAACGAACCTTTGATTGATCTCTTTCTCGCAATACACCATGATTTGAGTGGGTATCGATAAACTGCATGATGTACGTTCTTTCGGTTTTGCCATAGTGTGGCTTCGACAATATCTTGCACGAGAGTGGGTTTTTGCACCTGCACGAGAGTGGTTTTTGCACCTGCACGAGAGTGGGTTTTTGCAAGTTATTTCCCTTGAAAACCTTATCATTTAAATTGTATATGGAAAATGTAAATTTTCGTGGAAATTTGACAAGGTCGGTTCGGACGAGAAAACACAAAGGGTACCCCATATGAAGAATCGACCAAAAATGGGTGTCGCGCTTAAACGTCTATAACTTTTTCTATGGTGATTCGTTAAATGCACATGACCCGTCAAAACTAACCTTAGAACGAGAAGCATGTCATGTCTTGGTCGCTTTCTATCAATACACCATGATTAGAGTGGGTATCGATAAACTGCACGACGTACGTTCTTTCGGTTTGGCCATTGCGTGGCTTTGGCAATATCCTGCACGAGAGTGGGTTTTTTTGCATGTTATTTCCTTTGAAAACCTTATAATTTACATTGTAGATGAACAATGTAAAGATTCGTGGAAATCCGACGAGGTCGGTCCGGATGAGAAAACAAAAAGGGTACCCCCTTTGCAGAATCGACCAAAAATGGGTGTCGCGCTTAAACGTGTTGGTCCCGAAGGTGCTTAAAAAGTTTGTAGAGGGGGGGGGTTGAATACAAACACATAATTTAAAGTTTAATAAATTGTTTATTGATAAATCAAACACAATTTACAAGTCTGTTGCGGAATAAGATTAAGTAAGACTCAATCTAAACAAACTTAAGAAAACACTAAGATGGTTGCACAAGAATATAAAGAATGGGGATGGGAGAATATAGAAAACAAGGGTTTCTATGAAGGTTCAAGAATAGAACACACTTTCAGATGAAGAGGTGATCTTTCTATTTATACCCTATGCATTAAATGCATGGCAGGGCACTTTACATGTGTCCTTCATTGATTGGCTGAGAGAGTCTGACTTTGGGAGGCATGCTTTCGGTCGTATCATGAACAGTGTAGTTGACAAAGTTGTTGTACGAATAGTGGCAGAGGTATGTCCGTTCTGACACATCGTACTAGTTGTGCAAGGTAAGTGTTTATGCCAAAAATCTCCCAAGGAAAATTTAAGGTAAATGTGGAACTTGATCCGACCAAAGAAAGTAACTTTAATAATCGCACGACAGTAATAAAAATGAAATAAATGAGACAAGGAATTGGTGATGCAGAAAACCCCTAAAATGGGTAAAAACCGCAGACGAGTATGAGTCGTCGTGCACTATGGACGTCAATCAGGGACGTCGTCCTTGTTAACAGGTGTTACAAGTGTAATACAATGTAAAACAATAGAATAAAGTAAAATTGGTCGTGCGTCGTGTGTAATTTAGACTTTGGTCGTGCGTCACGCAACAAATGGCAATAGGCTTTATGAACTTCGAAAGAAACTGAGCGAGTTTGAGAACGTAATCTGCAAGCTTGTAAAGTCTGAGGATTAGATGTCTGAATGTGAAGTTCAATCTTCATATTTATATTCCAATTGTCCGTTAGCAAGTCTTGAATGCATATCTTTAATAAAGTATCCGTTTAATATTGATGATAGCGTCCGTTACATCCGTTATTATTGGTAACGTCTTCCGTTATGATCTCTAGTCATAAACGTCCTTGAAATCCTGCATTAAACATAAAGTATGTTGTAAGTTAGTAACTGTAATCAGGTCGTACGACAAAGCTTGCCAGGCGGGTTTTTTGGGTTGCTTAGTCGAGGTCGTCCCAAAGGAAGAGCGTCGACTATCGACGGTCGTACGACTATAGACCGTTGGAATTCCTACCCAAATAGTTTGCCCCCAAATTTAAAATTCAAGCGACAACTTTTTGAAATTTAAATTTAAAGTCAAGACACGTGTCATAGAAGAACGCGGGTAGTTCGTATGGAACTGAATTGGTTTGTTCCAACTAAACAATGATGTCATTTTCTGCAAAATAAACAGTTTATACAGCTAATATGGGACAGGTGTCACATATTTATTGGATGCATTCGAAAGGTTGCCTGACATAGGTGACACGTGTCGGCCTGATGATCGATGTTTTGATTTCGATTTGATTTTCTGGTGATTCACTTCCCTTTTTTCAGTATAAGTAAGGATTGCCTCCAATCCTTTCTATTTTTCTTACGCTTACCTTTCTAGAGACTTGTTTATCTCCGACAAGATTTATTTTTCGAGCATTCAGAATCCTTTCCATTCTAAATTCGAGGTTTAGAAGTCTATTTAAGGTATAATTTCTTGTTCTTCTTCAGTGTCGGTTTTTATGCATAGGAAGTCCATAGCCAGGAAGCCTAGGAAAGCTTGGGATATTCTTAGTTATTGGCGTGCGACTCTTAACATCCCTGATTTCTAGATGTCTAGTGAGCATGTGAGCGTATATAAGGAAGAAGAGAACATAGACTATTTCAAAAATTTAGCCAGGATTCCAGATGGAGTTAACTTGGTATCGCCGGAAGATTTAAGGCCGGATGAAGTTTCGAAGGGATATTGTGTTCTGTATGAATATCCTTTTAAGATAGGTTTTTCTTGGCCATTTAGCCCTTTGGTCAGGGCTTTTTTAGATGCTTTTGACCTAACGCTTGGACAGTTAATGCCTCAATTCTGGCGGATTGTCCAGGTGATTGATCGTCTTATGGCCTATTGGGAGGTACCGTTCAATGTAAATGACCTCTTGACTACCTATAGTGTTCGACCGGATAATTATCACCGGTATAGTCTGTTTCCTCGTTCGAAGGGAGACAATGTACTGATATATAACACCGCGGTGAATGATCGTGGTTGGAAACGTCAGTATGTTTTCCTCCAAGTGGCGTCTGTAAATGACGAAGACAACCAATGGTTGTCGCCCGACTGGAACGAATCGGGTAGGTTTAATGTTTTTGTCGTGCGTTTTTTCTGATGTTTTTCTTTATTTGGCAGCGATCGACTTCACTAAAGTGAAGCCAAGGAGAGATTCTCACGACAATATTTAGAAGATCTTGGAGAAAAGTATTACTGATCGTTCATTTTCCCCTCGGTCGAACGACGAGGAAGTTGAGGTCGTTTTTGTAGCTGAGGTGACGTCTGTCGAGGGTTCTCATAGAGAAGGAGAGAGGGAAGAAGAAAAAAGAGAAGAAGAAAGAGAAGAAGAAAGAGAAGAAGAAATGATCGGTAAGTCGCTCGACAATACCTTTGACTTGTATATCGTATGTCATTTCATTCATTTTTTTTAACTTGCTCTCTTTTTTCAGAAGATGCAGCTGTAAAGTCGGCTTCCGTTAAACGAGCTGAGTAACTGGAGCTCACCCGTCAAGGTAGGGAGAAAGCGAGGAAAAGATATGCCCCTTCCACGGGGATAGATCCGAGACGTGTCCGAGGCAAGCCTCGGTCTTCGCCCAAGAAGACGGGCGATGCCACTCTGTCGTCCCTTTCAGGGGAGACACTAGCGAAGGAAACCATTGCTGGGGTCGAGCTTGGAGGCTCGACCAAGGCGACGAAGGATGCCCCAACAACGGGGGTGTCAGGCGTTGAAAAACCCTTTGCCTCACCTTCTTCTTCCTCTAGGAGTGAGGAGAAGAATAAGGAAAAAGTGGGAGAGATGATATTCAAAGCCACTCTCCCAGCTGACTTTATGGCTAATGACGTTCTCGAAAGAGATGTCATTTTTCCACACTTGGCAAAATTTCTTCTCCCGACTTTCTACGATCGGTACAAAGAATCTCGGGTTGAGGACACGGGGGCACATGCTGCTGGCCTCTCTTTCATGGTAAGTTTTACTTATTCTCTCCTTTTTCGTTGCTCATTTTTTACTACTAATTCTTTTCCTTTTGTCGTGCAGGCTTTCCAAGCTTGTCTGAGCTTCTACGCTCAGACAGAAGGTCTTAGGGCGTTCTTCCCCGACGTCAAGAAAAGGGCCGACGAGGATCTTGAAAGAGAGAAGGTCGCCTTAGAGGCGGTCGAGGCTGAAAAGATGAGGGTCGAGGGCCTTAAGACTGAACTCACCGATGCTCGAAGTCTACTAGAGATTTTGGATCGTGAGAAGGTCAAGTTCAGGGACCGACTTCTTGAGCTGGAGGCGTTGTCGACTAAGTTGGAGGTCGAAAGAATTAAGGCCGTTACCACTGCTGCTGCCTCTGCTGACGAAATAGCGACTCTGAAGAAGAGGGTGAAGATCTGGAGGGCGACGTGAAGGACTTGGAGATGGAGAATAAACAAATTGAGGCTTTCTCCCGCTTCACAGCCCGAGCTGCTTTAATGAGGCGTCACTTAAAGGGGAAGGATCCTATGGCGCCGGCCTCCGAAAAACTCAAAACTTACCTCGACACTGTCGGGACTGAGAGGGACCCGGATGAGGACGACGAATTGGAGGAGGGTGACGTCGTAGAAGAAGTGGCAGTAGAGGAAACCGTTGTCGTCCAGGGACAACCTGACGTTCCTCCTACTTAATTTCTTTTGAACCTATCATCTAAAGGTCGGCCGTCTGTGGTCGTCCCTTTATTTTGTAATTTCATCTTTTTTTGGAAATGAAAAAAGCTTCTTTTGTCTATCAATGTTCGTCACTTGCTTCGATTTTTTAAAACGTACGTCGAGTAAGTTTAAGAAAATGCAAAGTCACTATATATCATACACTTATCAACAAAATCAACTGGTATTTTTGACCAACCAAATGCAATTTGTCATAATAGTTCATGGATCTCCACATTGAACATCGAATACAGGAATTAACCTTTATCAAAAACTATGACCAATCGTATGCGTACAATCACATGAGCATTACTCGACATAAGATTTTAACTAAGTCGTGCGTCCCTGCAAAGATCAATGTTATCGGGGTGGTCGTTGGTTTGACCAACGACCCTCCGATGCTTAAGTTAGTAATCTTGTTAAGAAATAATCCAAAGAAACGAATTCGGAATTTAAAAGAAATACCTTTTTAAATGAATTGCATTCCAACTTCGTGGGATATCTCGACCGTCGAGGGTTTGGATTTTATAAGCACCCTTACCCACGACATTAGAGATTTGATAAGGGCCTTCCCACTTAGTGGAAAGTTTACCTGCATTATGCTCTTGAGTGTTTTGAAACACTCGACGTAAGACGTAGTCGCCTTCTTGAAAGACTTTGGCTTGGACATTTTTATTAAAATGGCGCTCGACCGTTTGTTTTTGTGACGCCATGCGAATGTGAGCAACTTCTCGAAGTTCCTCTAGGGCATCAAGGTTATAACTTAGGTCGACTAAGTTATGTTCAACGGACGTATGTCGCGACGTCGGTAGTCGTACTTCAATAGGTAACACAGCTTCGCATCCATAGACTAAGGAAAAGGGAGTTTGTCCTGTGGATGTACGTGGTATCGTACAATTAGCCCATAGAACGGAAGGTAATTCTTCCACCCATTTTCCTTTGGCAGCTTTGAGTCTTTTCTTGATTGAATTGATAATAGTTTTATTGCTTGACTCAGCTAGTCCATTCGACTGTGGATATCGAGGTGTCGATGTTACCAACTTGATGTTTCTTTCTTCACAGAATCTTCGCGTCCGATCACTAACGAATTGTATCCCATTGTCGCATGTAATTTCGGACGGAATTCCAAACCTTAAAATAATGTTAGTTTGGATAAAAGAAACGACTTCTTTGTCCTGAACCTGGGAAAAAGCCGCTGCTTCTATCCATTTAGAGAAATAATCTGTTAAGACTAGAAGAAATACCTTTTGCCCAGGGGCAGGTGGTAATTTTCCAACAATATCCATTCCCCATTTCATAAAGAGCCATGGAATCAACGTCGAGTGCAAGGGTTCAGATGGTTTATGAGACATACCTGCGTGTCGCTGACATGCGTCGCACGATTGTACATACCTGATCGCATCTTGCCTTAATGTCGGCTAATAGTAACCTTGTCGTGATATCCTGTTGGCTAGACTGCGACTTCCTGAGTGATTTCCACATTCACCATCGTGCATATCTTGTAGGATTTTCTGGACTTGCGTTTTGTTGGTAATACATCATAGATTCAAACCAGTCGAAGATCTTCGATATAATTGTCCTCTGATCATGATGTACCTTGATGCTTTAAACCTGACCTTTCTTGCTTCCATTCTGTCATCAGGCAATTGATCGTTCTCTAGATAATTTTTAATGCCGTTTGACCAAGAGTTTTCTTCTTCAATTGGTGCGATCAAAGTATTACTATTGACTTCGATGGACGATGTTGCGAGGTGGACTATTGGGATATTGTCGAATGTCGTTTGACTAAGTGCTGATCCCAAATTGGTTAATGCGTCAACTTGAGTGTTTTGATCTCTTGGTACCTGCTCGACTATGAAGCGACTGAACTTCTTTGCTTCTTCTTTTACTATTTTATAATAGGCAATCATCCTTGAATCTTTCGCTGCAAACTCTCCATTAACTTGGTTAACAACTAGGGATGAGTCGCTCCGGACATGTAGACATGTTGCCCCCAAGTCATGAGCAATTTTCATTCCTGCAATCAGTGCTTCGTATTCTACCTCATTATTTGTTGCCTTGAAGTCACACCGTATGGAGTACACTATTTTGCCCCCTTGTGGGGACTGTAGGACGACACCCAGGCCTGTTCCCCGTATGTTCGACGAACCATCAACGTCGAGCGTCTAAGTGGTGTAGTGCAAAGTCGCAACAATTAACTCATTGGTCGTCATCGCTTCTTCTAGTTCTGGACTGAAATCTGTAACAAAATCTGCCAAGACCTGTGATTTGATCGCCGTCTTGGGCTTGAAATCCAGATCATAATTACTGAGGTATATGCTCCATTTAGCTAGTCGTCCTGTTAGCTCAGGTTTTCATAACACATATTTTAATGGAAAATTAGTTACAACAGTTATAGGATGCGATTCAAAATAATGCCGTAACTTCTTAGCGGCCATAACTAACGAAAGCAAGAGTTTTTCTATAGATGAGTACCTGGTTTCAACGTCTAGTAGAGTTTTACTTACATAGTAGATTGGCAATTGTCGTCCATCGGTCTCTCGTATAAGGACTGCACTTACCGAATTAATACTGACGGCCAAGTAGAGTTGAAGAACTTCACCCTTCTCAGGTTTAGAGAGGAAAGGAGGTGATGTCATGTATTTCTTGAGTTGTTGCAATGCCTCCTCGTGCTTATCAGTCCATTCGAATCCTTTATTTTTTCGCAGGACATTGTAGAATAAGTGACATCTGTCAGATGACCGAGAGATGAACCGGTTCAACGCTGCTACACGTCCTGTTAGACGTTGGACTTCTTTAAAATTTCTGGGCGATTTTAGCTCGACAATTGCTTTGATTTGGTCTAGCTTCGATTCCTCATCGTGTGACCATATAACTGAGAAATTTGCCAGCTCGAACTCCAAAAGAACATTTTGTCGGATTCAACTTCATTTTGTATTCACGCAAAATGTCAAACGGCTGCTTCAAATGTCCTATATGATCGTCCATATGTTTCAATTTGACAAGTATACTTCCATAGTGTCACCCAAATGCTCTTTGAACATCATATTCACCAATCGTTGATACGTCGAACCTGCATTCTTAAGACCAAAAGGCATTACTTTATAACAATAAATACCTTTACCTGTCATGAAGGCTGTTTTTTCCTGGTCGTCAAAATGCATCAATATCTGGTTATAGCCAGAATATGCGTCCATGAAAGTGAGTAATTCATGCCCAGCTGTAGCGTCGACCATAGAATCGATGTGTGGCAATGGAAATGGATCTTTTGGACAAGCCTTGTTAAGGTATGTGAAATCAATGCAGACTCTCCACTTGCCATTTTTCTTTTGGACGACTACAATGTTGGCGTGCCAGTCTGGATATTTTACTTCTCGTATCTTTCCTGTTTTAAGTAAATTATCAACTTCGTCGTTGATAACTTTATTTCTTTCAGGAGCGAATTTCGTCTTTTCTGCTGAACAGGCTTGAACGATGGATCAACGTTGAGTTTATGAGAAATGATACTTGGATTGATACCCACCATGTCTTCGTGCGTCCATGCGAAACAATCATAGTGATCCTGCAAAAAAAATATTAGTCTTTTTTTAAAAGAAGGGTCGAGTGTCGAACCTATGTAAACCATCTGATCAGGCTTATCCTGGTTTAGGACGACAACTTCCAAGCGATAGTCATCGTCAGTCCTAGGAACGTCCTGGTCCTGTAATTGCTATACTGTCTGCTTCGGGTGCTTCAAAGAAACTTTGTAACATTCCCTAGAAACTTTTCTTTCGTCTTTGATCTCCTGTACTCCCCATTGCGTGGGAAATTTCAAGGTTTGGTGGTACGTCGAAGGTACAACTTTCATATCGTGGATCCATGGTCGCCTAAGGATGACGTTATAAGCTGATGAACAGTCGACGACATTGAACTTCGTCTGTCTGTTGATTCCTTTAGCATATACTGGTAGTATGATTTCCCCCATGGTGTTTGTCGCCCCACCGTTAAACCCAACGAGTGTGGTCGAGCGTCGAGTAATTTCGGATTTGTCGATCCCCATAGCTTTCACTACATCAAAAAAGATAATGTTAGCAGAACTACCTCCGTCGACGAGTATCCTCTTTGTCAGGCAATTGCCAATGCTCAATTGGATAATTAGTCCGTCATGATGTTTTTGGTATACGTTATCGAGATCTGCTTGGTCGAACGTCAAGGGCATAACTTCCAATTCCGCGTCCTCCTTGGGTCTCGCTTCCTTTGGAATTGGTCGGTCGTCGGGACCGCGGCTAGCATGCCTCTTGGCAGCTGAATAGGTGGTCCTACAAACATCAGAACCTCCGGTGATACAATTAATCACCTTGGCATGCTCTGGGGATGTGGGACGTGTATCCTTCTTTTTCGTCAATTCTTGCAAAGAACCTTTCGAGTTAAGCCAGGACAACTCTTTCTTCAAGGCGATGCAATCATCCGTTACATGACCGAAGTCGTTATGGAAATCGCACCATTTTGTTTTGTCTTTCTTGTCACTGTCTTTATCGCTTTTCTTCGGCCATCGAATGTTTTGCTGAAGCTGTTTCAGGGACGCGACGACGTCCTTGGCTGATCCAGGGAAGCCATAAGATGATACCTTAGGATACTAGCCAAATTTAGAAGTCGTCGACCCTTTCTTTTCGAATCTGACGTTTGAAATCTGTCTGGCAGGCTCTGATCGACCGGTCGGCATTGGTTTGAAGTCTGATTTTTTAACACCTAGGCTTTTCCGGTCGCCCGAGTGTTTATTTCTGAAAGCGAGGTCATCCTCGACTCTCATATGAGCGAGCGTCCTTGCTCGTACGTCTTCAAAGGTTTCTGGCGGATACTTCGTAAGGTCGAGATACAACCCTGAACTATCATCCAGACCCCGTTTGTATGCCTCAATTGCTGTTTTCACGTCGCAATTTTGGATACTAATCATTTCCGCGTTAAAACGGTTAAATTTGTAAAACCCAAACCTGGTTTAAGTTTGTAAAACCTTTCGTCTTGGAGTTTATTGGTCAACAAATTTAATGTCTGTTCAGTCTGACCTAGTTTCATGTTAATGTCCTCCAGTTGCTTTATTTTGGTGTAAGCTTCATTTCTTTCTTTATAACAAACTTCAAATTTGATTTGAAACTCACCCTTTTCAGCATTAAGATTCACAAGATCTGTTTCTAAACCAGATATTTTTTCTTTTAAAGACTCTTTTTCAGCTTTTAAATCATCTTTTTCCTTTTCCTTTTCTTCCACAACAACTTTTAAAATAGCATTTTCATCATGAAAGCTTAAAACAGATTGATGTGCAGAGCTAAGTTTGCCTTTCAGTAAAGCAAATTCATCTTTCATGCCATGTATTTGGGCCATTAAAGATTCAATAAGTTCAGAATTTTCACTTACCTCAGAGTTTGCTTCTTCGGATTGTGTCTCAGAGTCTTCATCGTCACCTTCCAGCTTTGCCATGCAAGAAACTTGGGTGAAATGTGCTTGCTCCTCGTCATCAGAACTTTGGAACAGCCAGTTCTCTTCTTCAGCCATTAGTACTTTTCCTTCTTCAGCTTTCTTGGCAATCAGTGACTTTCTTGAGTAGTACTCTGAGTTCTTCACTTTCTTGAATTTGCAGTCCCTTGAGAAGTGCCCAAATTTGCCACAGTTGTAGCATCTTCCTGGTTCATCCTTTAGCTCTTCTCGCTTCTCCTCTCTCTTTCCTTCTCTTCTATCTTCCTTCCGATCTTCTCGTCCTTCCTCTCTCTTTCCATGCCTCGGCTTGTATCGCATCTCATACTTCTCTTTCTTGTATCCATCATACTTTGGCTTTGAGTAAAATCTTTTCTTGCCAAAGCTCTTCTTGAATCGTCGCGTTATGAGAGCCAAGTCTTCAGAGAACTTTTGAATATCCGGATCAGAATCAACTTCCAGTTCTTCATTGCTTGAATCAGAGTCAGAGTCAGTAACTTCGGTAACTAGAGCTTTAGACGCCTTTTTCTTTGACCTTGCAGAGGATACAGAACCTTTGCCGGCTATGAGGGCCACAGAATCCTTTAGATGATTAGATTCATTATTCATAGATCTCACCTCATCCTCATGTTGAGCAAGAGTAGAGAAGATATCGGTGACATTTTCTCGAGCCATATTCTTCGACATCTGGAGGTTGATAGCAAAGTTCTTCCATTCTGGATTCAGATTCTTGATGAACTTGTAGTTTATCTCAGAAGCAGATTTGGCAATTTTGTTCCTCCGCAAGTCATTGAGAATAATGTTGTACCTATTATAGGTATCTAAAAGCAGCTCTCCTTCTTTTGCATGAAATCCCTCGTAAGCATTTATGCACATATTCTGCTTAGCTTGAATAGAAGCTTCACTTCCTTCAAACTGCCTTGCTAGTTCATCCCAAATTCCTTTAGCAGTGCTCTGACTGTCGACACGATTGTAGATGTCGTTTGGAATTGCCATCGTAATATAGATTAGAGCCTCTTCTTCTAACTTGAGCTGGTCTTTCTGCTTTTCAGTGAAGAACTGAACAGGTTTAGGAATCTATCTGTCAGGGATTTCAGGAGAGGAATCTGTAGCAGGTTGACCCTTTACTGTGATCATTGGAGTTTTGGGACCTTCAATGATTATTGTCATGAATTCTCTGTTCTTGTGATTTAGAAACTGAATCATTCTTGTCTTCCACTGCTGATACTCATTTGCCACGAGGACAGGAGGTTTGACTTGAGAACCCATCGAGAGAAGTTGATTTGACATCTTAGTTGTACGGTTAGTAAATAGACTTTTCTGTACCAAGACAACCAACTAGATGAGATCGTTAGAATCAAAAGTAAAGACTACACTAAAATTTTTTCAGAAAGAATAAATTTCCAAAAATAATCAAATGCAGTCCTCGCACACAGTATAAAGCACTAATATCTATGAATAAAGTACTGAAAAATTAAGAAGATTTTGATCAAGAGCAAATCTTTGTCCCCCTTCGCAGACTTAGCACGGGGGTCCCGCTACCCGGTTAGCGGGTGGGGTCAAGGGGCAACGCCCTTGCGGGGGTATGGGGTCAGCGTCCCTAGAGAAAAAAAATTTTGACAATTAGATACCCTATCACAGTTTGCAAAAATCGACCGGGGAATGAACTGTACCGGTCGAAGCAAAGACCGGAATATACAAGATACCGGTCGAATGGCAAGACCGGAGTAACAAGTATCCGATCGAGTGCTAGACCGGAGACCACTAAGGTCCGGTCGATACTCCTATCCGGTCGAAGGAAAGACCGGGGAATACTAAGGTCCGGTCGAAGGAATGACCGGAGATCACAACTATTCGGTCGAAGGTGTAAGACCGGAGATCACAACTATTCGGTCGAAGGTGTAAGACCGAAGATCACGACTACCCGGTCGAAGGTACAAGACCGGAGATACAACTACCCGGTCGAAGGCTCAGGTCGAATAGGTATCGGTCAAACAATAATATCGATAAACACGATGAATGACCGAAGAACACGATGAGTTTCTGGGATTCGACCGAAACCAAACCCAGAAACTTTAATCGACCGATGAACACAATTAAACACAAAAACCACAGAAACTTCGATCGAATAAAACACAAAAACACAAATAATCAATTACTAATCGACCGTATGCGATAACAGATTCATGAAATCGGATGAACAGTATTTTTTCGATGAACAGTAAATTTTTCGATGAACAGTAAATTCGAAAAAAAATATAGATTTAATCCTAAAACTTGATTCTTTAGGCTCTGATACCAATTGTTATCCCAAATTTAATCTAGTTGGTAAACAATCAATCAAGTAATCAAGCAACACAATAATAATCAAGAGATATAAAGATTAATAATAACGTACCAATCCCTTGAATAAACAATGAAACCCTTGAGTGTTCTTGATACCCTTGGATTACAGAGAAAACTTCACCTCACTCTATTATGATTATGAAAGTAATTGTGTGGATTCTAACCTAAAATCTAATAAACCAAAACATTAAATACCCAGGCTTTAGGCCTAACGGGCTTAGCTAAAAGCTTAACGGGCTTGAGGCCCAATAGTTAACAACTATTAGATTATTACATAATAAACCCTCTAATTAACTTTATCACAATTACAGTTTAAACCCTTAACTTTAACTTTAATCTTGAATACAATTATTTGATCCAACAATAGATAATGGGGATTGAAGAATATAGAAAACAAGGGTTTCTATGAAGGTTCAAGAATAGAACACACTTTTAGATGGAGAGGTGATCTTTCTATTTATACCCTATGCATTAAATGCATGGCAGGGCACTTTACATGTGTCCTTCATTGATTGGTTGAGAGAGTCTGACTTTAGGAGACATGCTTTCGGCCGTATCATGAACATTGTAGTTGACAGAGTTGTTGTACGAATAGTGGTAGAGGTATGTCCATTCTGACACATCGTACTGGTTGTGCTAGGTAAGACAAAAGGAGACTTGAGGCATAAGCTACGTGATCGTTTGATCGCTGAATATCTCTTCCTTCAAGCTTTTCCTCATGTTCCTTCACGTATAAGTAGAGTCGTCTTTGCTTCACTGATATCTGCATCAGGTCACTAGTAGACTTGTCTTTGTTCAGTGGCTTCGTCTTCGATTCATCTATGAACATCTGTTGACGCGAGACTTGTCTTCAGGGATTACGTTAACTGTTTACATCAGAAACTATCAGCGATAAGTGAACAGACTCAGTCTGATCGCTGATAGTGAAACAGTAATACATATGAAATGTTTACAAGAAAGGTCATCAGCGATAACTGAATAAACTCAGTTTGATCGCTGATGGTGAAACACTAATACATATTAAAACGTAATTTTCACTAAGTATAGAAGAGGGTCGTTATCAAATCACTGAGAGAGTTTGGATCAACAAAACGTCCATAACTTTTTCAACGGTGATCCGTTATAAGACCATGACCTATCAAAACAAACATTAGAACGAGAAGCATGTCATGTATTTGAGTGTCCCAATAACAAACGATTCAATCAAGTAATCAAATAAACAATAATGATATGCAAACCTGATACGATTATATCAATGAATAAAATGGTTACAATCTTGATCAAGCCTTTTCTCTCTGTTTTCTCTCCACAACGACCTCTCTCTCTATATTTCCAATATACGGCTAATTCTCAATCATGATCAACTCTACCCTAATTACCACTAATAAAGCTATTTAAACATAGGCTTAAGAACCTAATGGGCTTGACAAGGTTTAGGCCCAACAACTAAAACTAAACTTATTTAATAATAAAAGACTAATAATAAAATACGAAAAATAAACTTTGACTATTATTACAAAAAGAACCCTAGACTATTTTTTGAGACGACTTTTCCAGCTTTGACTTTAAATTTTCATCTTCAGTATTTGATGATCTTGAATCCAATAAAACTGTGCTTTAACAATCTCCCCCTTTGGATCAAGATCATTACTAAACAAATTCAGCAATTCAATCCTTCTCTTTTAAGCTCAGAAGATGTAACCTCCTTCTTTGTCTTCAGAATGTAGCAATCTCCCCAATAACCTCCTTCTCTTTTCAATTCAGCAAGTCTTCAGAAATTAAATCTTCAGAAATTATTTCAAAACTTCCAATCTTCTCTCCATTTCTTGATTGAGGCTTCTCCCCCTTTTTGATGAAAGGAACGAGAAGTTCATCAAAACTTTACTTCAAGAAATGTCGTCTAACACTGATCTTGCAAACAGAACCACTGATTATCCGTCAATTCATAGATATGTGTATCCAGATCTTTGCAAATCTAGACAAGATAGATAGATAAGGTAACACCTGAATCAACGAATGAACCAGTTAAAATTGCCTGTCAGTAACACAAAGTCACTGTGTGTAACGAATACACAATATAAAGGAGCTTTTATGATGTTCACTCCCCCAGGGCTTCCATTCAATCATCGAAAAACCACAAAGGTAATTTCTATGAACGTTATGACAAACAAACAAATTCTTTGTGTGTTCGTGCAAGTGGTAGAATAAATTAAGCATATGATGATTGCTAATAAGGCTCAAAAAGTGTAAACCACTGAGACAAGTAGTTAAACACAGACTCAATGTGCATTAGTGAAGTGTGAAGGTGGGGCAGACTTCCTTCTTTTCAATATCCAGACTTTCCAAATGAAAATCAGATAGCATATGTGCTGCGTTCCCTTTGAAAATGAAACATTTTCTTGTTGAGAAGAAAATGAGTAGCTGGTGGGTTAATGTCAAGAGTTGGCATGGGCTAGTTGCCTGTTTCAATAATGTTCACCAAAGAGATGTGAAGCATTAGAAATGTGGCTGCCCGACTTAGAAAGTAATTGGTGTAGAGTTTAAAATTTCTTTTACTCTGACCTCACACCCTCTTTCTTTTATCATTAAGCTCACAGCTAACCAAACTCTCTTTGAACAATTTCTCTCATCACACATCCCACACTCATTTCTTTTGACTCCTCACATTCAATCACTAAAGGATTAACTTCTTGGGTAGAAAACACTGGTTAACGTGAATCCATAGAAGTTTCTTTTAAGTCCTAGCACACTGATCCCATGTTTTCCTATGAAGCATATTATGCTCAGATCGTTTAACTTGATCAGTTAAAGCTCAATGATGAATCAGAAAACATTTAAAAGCACACTTCCAATTCAAGAAATCTTTTTGAGAATCGGGAAGTGGTTTGAACATTTAAGAACATGTTTTCTTATGATTAAAAGTTGTCATTCTTTCAACCATAAATGTGATGAAGATAAGAAATTATACCTTTTGGGTACAGTCTTACATCTCACGAAGTCAAGCTTAAAGTCATAAAGATATGATCTTTGAAGCATCTCTCAACCTACAAAAGTCTAAAAGTCTAGTCAAAGTAACTTTATTCACTGAAATTGAAATGACATAAAGCAGTAAAACAATTAATGTACGAGTTCTGATCAGAAATAATCAGAAGTCATCACCTTTACTCCCCCTGAAATTATGCATCAGAAAAATTATCAATAAAAAATATAAACATTGACTCCCCCTCAAATGTTTATTATCATATCTGACAGATGCATAAAATTTCAGAAAAGTATGCACTCCCCCTTGATGGCTGATTTCCTCATTGGAGTATTGGAGTACAATCTCTTATCAACACAGGAGTAAGGTCTTTTGATCACTGAAGTACAAGTCCTAAACTGTTGTGTTTAGAAGTCAAACTCCGTTGAAGTACGGGTTCTAAGCTGATTTGCTTAGAAGCCTCCGTTCTCTTACTCCCCCTTGATAGTAGGTGCCTGCAACACAGATTCATCCTTTTTCTTTGGTACCCACTGGTATTTGGGTCCATGTTTGTTAGTTGCAGTTCTTATGGGAGTAACTAAGTAAGAACCATACGAGAAATGATCACTTGTTTTATGAACAAGATCATGTGTACGACAGTAAGAACAATAGAATTGCTTACTTGACAACCTGATTAATTGATCTCTCGTGTAGATATGTCCAGGTTTACCTTTATGCGCATTGTTCTTCTCGGCATTATGGTTATGTACACATGACTTCTTTCCTTTCTCGTCTTTCTTCTCATTTTCAACTGGTTTCTTCTTCCAGACCAGTTCTTCTTCTTCGTATCTTCTCCTTCTCCTTCTTCTTCTGCTGTATGTATCTGAACAATCTACATTGTCATCAAAGAAAATGTTAGTAGTACGAATCTGATCAAATGAATTGACTAACCTTTTTGAAGAAACAAATTTCAAATGTGAACTTGAGGTTGTCTTTTTGAAGTCAGCTGAATTATTTCTAGGTGTGTGGATTTGTGACTCTGGAGTCATTTGCTCAGTCACCACCACCTTTGAAACAATTTTTTTTAAGCTCTTTAATTTTTAAAGCAAAGCTGTCCCTTTCTTTAACAAGTTGGTCAATCTCTTTTTTGAATTCAGACTTCGCTTTTTGATCTTTCAAGGCACTTTAAGATAAGTCAGATAGCTTCACAGTCAGCTTTCTAATCTCAGTTTCAAAGAAATTTCTCTCTTCTTCAAATCCCTTCTCAGCATCATTTCTCTGGCCGGATATTTCTTTAAAGAATTCAACGTTCTTCTGTTCAATGGCCTTCTTGTCTTTGGCAAACTTTTCCCTTTCCAGAATAATTACTTTCTCAAATTCAGAAGTCTTTTGAGAAAGCTTTAAACATTTCAGCTCAACCGCCTTCTTTTCGTCTGCACATTTGCTTGAGAAATCTGAAAACTTCTTTACAAATGCTTTCTTTTCAATCTCAAAAACAGATCTCTCTTTGGCCATCTTTTTCTCCAGATCAGATATCTTCTTTTGAAGATCAGCATTTGCACTCTCGAAATCATTAACTTTCTCATTATTCTCAACAGAATCTAGTTTCTGGATTTGAGCTTCCAAGGCAGAAATCTTTTCTTTTGGTTCAGAGTTCTCAAATTCCAGAAACTTTACTCTTGAAGACAACTTTGGTCCTGTCATAATCTTCTCAATATGTTCCCATAACAACTTTCCTGTAGCCTTTTTACTGTCTAATGTAAAAAAGATCTCTTTTGAAATCTCTTCTGATATTCCTTTCATTATGAAAGATCGAGCTAAACTGTCAGCTTCAAATCTTTTTCTTTGCTTGTCTGAGTACATATCAAGTGGTAATGGAAGCTCTTTTTCTTCACTTTCTCCATTATCCTTTATAAGATTAAAAACTTTCTTTGGAGCTGTCATGCTACCTTCTGTTGGGTCTGAAATATGCCAAACATGGTTACTACTTCTAGTTTAACATGGTTACTACTTCTACTTCAACATGGTTACTACTTCTAGTTCAACATGGTTACTACTTCTAGTTCAACATGGTTACTACTTCTGAAGTTAATATTCATCATAGTTACTACTTCTGAAGTTAATATTCATCATGGTTACTACTTCTGTGGTTAATGTTGCCAGTTGTAGTTAATGCTGCTGGAACAAAGTTAATGCTACTAGAAGAAAATAGTTAATACTTCTAGTTAGTACTTCTGTGATTAATACTTCTAGTTAATGCTGCTAGAAGAAAACAGTTAATACTTCTAGTTAGTACTTCTGTTATTAATGCTGCTAGTTGATGATTAATGTTGCTCAACAAGATTAGTACTGCTAGTTCAAAGTTGATGGTTAATGTTGCTCAACAAGATTAGTACTGCTAGTTCAAAGTTAGTACTGCTTGAAGAGATTAATGCTGCTGAGCATGGTTAGTACTGCTAGAGTTAATACTGCTCAGAGTATTAATGCTGCTGAAGAATAATGCTGCTTATGTGATAAAGAATTCGCATGGAAGGATGACAGCTGGATGGACTGAAGATTATGGAAAGATTGGAGATAATGATGGAAGATATTCTGAAGATATTTTATTAATTGTAATTAGCTTTTATCTTCAGTATATATATATAGTATTGTTTAGAATAGTTTAGGATTATTATTAATCATTCATTCTAAGTTTTAGAGAATATCAACCTCAAGGCATAGATCCTAATTCTAGAGAAGTAGAATTCGTATTGGTGAGCCTGTTCATCAATATTGAGGTTGTGTGTTTAATCTTGTAACTTCAAGCATTCAATACAAGTTTACAAGTTGTTGATCATATACTGTTTTGTTTACTGTTACATTGAATATCAAAGTGTTATTCCGCAACTTCTTTGATATTGTTTCTGAGACTTTATTCTTGTTGAGAATTCGATCCTAACACCTTCCCTCAGAGATATTCTAATAAGATCCCTTAATGCATGTTTATCAATGAAATCTATGAACTGATTTTTCCATGCATCATACTCTCCTTTGAAAAGTACTGGTGGATTCTCATCCATACTGATTGAAAGGAGCTTTGCTGGAAGTCATTCTTATTTGATAAGATATGCAATAAGAAACTGGTATTGATCGTTAGTCCAGATAAAATCAAACAATACGGAAAATCTTACAATGAAATCCAGAAAAAATTTGATCACGAACAGAACTTTGTCCCCCTTCGCAGACTTAGCACGGGGGTCCCGCTACCCGGTTAGCGGGTGGGGTCAAGGGGCAACGCCCTTGCGGGGGTATGGGGGCAGCGCCCCTAGAGATTTTTATTTTGACATATAGAGGCCATATTACAGTTTTGAAAAATTCTAAAAAAACAATTCTAAGAATGGAACAGTGATTGGCACAAAAAGTGGAGTGCTCGACCGGTATTGACTAGAAGGATGTTCGACCGGACTCCTACTTGACCGGGGTGATGAAACAACCAGTATTATGCTTGACCGGTAAAATGAATTGACCGGTAATATGTTGACCGATAGAGTGGAATGATAATGGTTTGGACCAATATGATGCTTTGACCGGTAAGGTAACGACTGGTAATTTGCCAACCGGTATTGGTCTTCGACCGGTAAGATGTGATTACCGGGCGATCGATATTGTGAGAACCGGTAAGACTTCGACCAGTATAGGCTGTGAGATATCCGGGCGACCGGTAAAGATAATTGACCGATAGAAAGGATCGACCGGTAAAATAGACCGATAAATCAACCGATATAGTTCGACCGATAGACTTCCTTAGACCGGTATTCAAACAGACTGATATACTCTTAGACCGGGATGGGCTGTGTGTGTACCGGTCGAATGCTATGGACCGATAAAAGGTATTCGACCGAAAGTGGCTTAGGACCGATAAAAGGTATTCGACCGGAGTGTTCTTGATACTGTATCGACCCAGAAACAAAAAACAACCCAGAAATCAAACAATAATTCGAATTAAACTGGCAAACGTTGCCAAAACGATCGTATAAACAACTAGAATAGATTGCTATCAATTAATTTCAATAAAAATCACTCTAAGAAGGATTCGATTTAAAACACAGTCGACTCGAGAACGACCCCAGAACAGCAAAAATTCATCAAATTGATAATAAAAAACAATGCAATATTCAAATCAAACAATACCCAATCAATAGAACATGCATATCGATTACAACCCAATATATAAAAACTTGAATGAACAATCACACAATAACAATTAAGAATCTTTGACAGAAAAACATAACCGAACAAAAAAATTATTCAATTCAAGTATTTGAGTGTCCCAATCACAAACGATTCAATCAAGTAATCAAATAAACAATAATGATATGCAAACCTGATACGATTATATCAATGAATCAAATGGTTACAATCTTGATCAAGCCTTTTCTCTCTGTTTTCTCTCCACAACGACCTCTCTCTCTATATTTTCAATATACGGCTAATTCTCAATCATGATCAACTCTACCCTAATTACCACTAATAAACCTATTTAAACATAGGCTTAAGAACCTAATGGGCTTGACAAGGTTTAGGCCCAACAACTAAAACTAAACTTATTTAATAATAAAAGACTAATAATAAAATACGAAAAATAAACTTTGACTATTATTACAAAAAGAACCCTAGACTATTTGTTGAGACGACTTTTCCACCTTTGACTTCAGATTTCCATCTTCAGTATTTGATGATCTTGAATCCAATAAAACTGTGCTTTAACAGTATTGGTTTCTTTCTGGAAATAAACTATGATTTGAGTAGGTATTGATAAACTGCATGATGTACGTTCTTTCGGTTTGGCCAATGCGTGGCTTCGGCAATATCCTGCACTAGTGTGGGTTTTTTGCAAGTTATTTCCCTTGAAAACCTTATTAATTACATCGTTGATGAAAAATGTAAAGATTCGTGGCAATCCGAAGACGTCGGTCCAGACGATAAAACAAAAAGGGTAGCTCCTTTGCAGAATCGACCAAAAATGGGCGTCACTCTAAAACGTCCATAACTTTTTCTACGAGGATCCGTTGTAAGACCATGACCCATCAAAATGAACCTTAGAACGAGAAGAACGTAATGGACTGGTCTCTTTCTGGCAATAGACCATGATTTGAGTGGGTATCGATAAATTGCATGATGTACGTTCTTTCGGTTTGGCTATTGTGGGGCTTCGGCAATATCCTGCACGAGAATAGGTTTTTGCACCTGCACGAGTGTGGGTTTTTGCAATGTATTTCCCTTGAAAACCATATCATTTACATTATAGATGGAAAATGTAAATATTCGTGGAAATCTGACGAGGTCGGTCCGGACGAGAAAACACAAAGGGTACCCCTTTGCAGAATCGACCAAAAATGGGTGTCGCGCTTAAACGTCCATAACTTTTTACGGGGATCCGTTTTAAGCCCATGACCCATCAAAACTAATCTTATAATGAGAAGAACGTCATGGATTGGCATCTTTCTGGAAATAGACCATGATTTGAGTGGGTATCGATAAACTGCATGATGTACGTTCTTTCGGTTTGGCCATTGTGGGGCTTCGGCAATATCCTGCACGAGAGTAGGTTTTTGCACCTGCACGAGAGTGGGTTTTTGCAATGTATTTCCCTTGAAAACCTTATCATTTACATTGTAGATGGACAATGTAAAGATTCGTTGAAATCTGACGAGGTCGGTCCGGACGAGAAAACACAAAGGGTACCCCTTTGCAGAATCGACCAAAAATGGGTGTTGCGCTTAAACGTCCATAACATTTCTACGGGGATCCGTTGTAAGCCCATGACCCATCAAAACGAATCTTAGAATGAGAAGAACGTCATGGATTGGTCTCTTTCGGGAAATATACCATGATTTGAGTGGGTATCGATAAACTGCATGATATACGTTCTTTCGGTTTGGCCATTGTGGGGCTTCGGCAATATCCTGCACGAGAGTAGGTTTTTGCACCTGCACGAGAGTGGGTTTTTGTAATGTATTTCCCTTGAAAATCTTATCATTTACATTGTAGATGGACAATGTAATTATTCGTGGAAATCCGACGAAGTCGTTCGGACGAGAAAACACAAAGGGAAACCCCTTTGTTGAATCGGCCAAAAATGGGTGTCGCGCTTAAATGTCCATAACTTTTGCTACGGGGATCTATTTTAAGCCCAAGACCCATCAAAACGAACCTTAGAATAAGAAACACGTCACGGCTTGGTCGTTTTCTGGCAATATACCATGATTTGTGTTGGGAACTGAAGAAAAGCTCAAAGTATGATTAATGCTGCTAGTTCAGATTTACTACTGCTAGAAGACTTCAAAGTTAATACTGCTGAGTATTACTACTGTTAGTAGAATTAATACTGCTAGTCAAAGTTAGTGCTGCTTGAACAAAGTTAGTACTGCTTAGCTAGTTAGTACTGCTAGTGGTTAGTGCTGCTTAGTTGTTTATGCTGCTTATGATTAGTACTGCTTATGAATTGAAGATCCGGATGGAAAGGATGACAGCTGTAAAGAATCAAGATATTCATGGAAGGATTGAAGATAATGATGGAAGATATACTGAAGATATTTTATTTATTGTAATTATCTTTTATTCAGTATATGTATAGAATTGATAGAATAGTTTAGAAAAAAATCATTCATTCTAAGTTTTAGAGAAAATCAACCTCAAGGCATAGATCCTAATTCTAGAGAAGTAGAATTCGTCTTGAAAGAGTCTGTTTTTCAAGATTGAGGTTGAGTGTGTAATCTTGTGATTTGATAATTGAATACAAGTTTACAAGTTGTTGATTATACACTGTTTTGTTTACTGTTACCGTTGGATCAAATAATTGTATTCAAGATTAAAGTTAAAGTTAAGGGTTTAAACTGCAATTGTGCTAAAGTTAATTAGAGGGTTTATTATGTAATAAGTCAATAGTTATTAAGCTATTGGGCCCAAGCCCATTAGAAAGCCCATTAAGCTTAAAGCCCATTAAGCTTAAAGCCCATATGACTTAGGTATTTAAAGTTTTGTTTAATTAGTTTTAGGTTTAGAATCCTCACAATTACTTTCATAATCATAATAGAGTGAGGTGAAGTTTTCTCTGTATTCAAAGGGTATCAAGAACACTCAAGGGTTTCATTGTTTATTCAAGGGATTGGTACGTTATTATTAATCTTTATATCTCTTGATTATTATTGTGTTGCTTGATTACTTGATTGATTGTTTACCAACTAGATTAAATCTGGGATAACAATTGGTATCAGAGGCAAAAGAATCAAATTTTTTACTATTCATCGAAAATCACTATTCATGCGAAGTTACTGTTCATCGATTTTTTTTAACTGTTCATCGAGTGAAAATTGATTTCGTGAATTAACATGCTTTTATGGTTAAAATCGATATGAATAGATGCGATATATGCTAGTGAACAGTATTTGTTTGATTAATTGCATTGTGGATTAACAAGTGATTGAATCTGTGATTTTGAGTTTTCTGGGTTCGTGAAAAGTTAACACTGTGTTCTTCATAATCGATGCATGAAAGTTGAAATTAATCTTTGATTTTGATTGAATACTGTTCGATACATGTTTTTGGGTACAAAAGTCTGATTTTGCTTTCAATTTGAGTGATTTCTGTGATTTCTGGGTTGATCTTTCTGGGTTGTTCATCGTTCTGGGTAAATTAAGAACATTCCGGTCGAACATATCGGTCTTTGTTTCTATCGGTCTAAGTCCACTTCCGGTCGAATACCTTTATCGGTCTATAGCATTCGACCGGTACACTCACTGTCCACTCCGGTCTTGCATATTATCGGTCTTAGCTCTCTACCGGTCTTACCCTTCGACCGGATATGTTCTCCGGTCTTGCATCTTCGACCGGGTACCTGCTCAATCCGGTCTTACCCTTCGACCGGATACGTGTATTCTCCGGTCTTGCACCTTCGACCAGGTACCTGCTCAATCCGGTCTTACCCTTCGACCGGATACCTGTATTCCCCGGTCTTGCACCTTCGACCGGGTACTTGTTACTCCGGTCTTACCATTCGACCGGGTACTTGCTTACTCCGGTCTTCCCTTCGACCGGATACCTGTTACTTCGGTCTTGCCATTCGACCGGTGTCTTGCATGTTCCGGTCTTTCCTTCGACCGGTACAGTTCATTCTTCGAAGCACACCCCCGTGCTAAGTCTGCGAAGGGGGACAAAAGTTTTGTGCTTGATCAAAATTTTCCTAATTTCAGTATTATTTGTTTGTGTGTTATACTGTTCAAATTCTGCACTTAATTATTTTTGGAAATTTGTTTTTCTGAAATTTTTTTAGTGTGGTTGTTATTTTGATTCTAACGATCTCATCTAGTTGGTTGTCTTGATACAGAAAAGACTATTTACTAACAGTACAACTAAGATGTCGAATCAGCTTCTCTCGATGGGCTCTCAAGTCAAACCTCCTGTCCTCGTGGCTAATGAGTATCGGCAATGGAAGACCAGAATGATTCAGTTCCTGAATCATAAAAACAAAGAATTCATGAAAATAATCATTGAAGGTCCTAAACCTCCAATGATCACAGTAAAGGGTCAACCTGCTACAAATTCCTCTCCTGAAATCCCTGACAGAGAGATTCCTAAACCTGTTCAGTTCTTCACTGAAAAGCAGAAAGACCAACTCAAGCTAGAAGAAGAGGCTCTAATCTATCTGACGATGGCAATTCCAAACGACATCTACAATCGTGTCGACAGTCAGAGCACTGCAAAAGGAATCTGGGATGAACTAGAAATGCAGTTTGAAGGAAGTGAAGCCTCTATTCAAGCTAAAGCAGAATCTGTGCATAAATGCTTACGAGGGATTTCATGCAAAAGAAGGAGAGCTGCTTTTAGATACCTACAATAGGTACAACATTATCCTCAATGACTTGCGGAGGAACAACATCGCCAAATCTGCTTCTAAGATAAACTACAAGTTCATCAAGAATCTGAATCCAGAATGGAAGAACTTTGCTATCAACATCCAGATGTCGAAGAATATGGCTCAAGAAAATGTCACAGATATCTTCTCTACTCTTGCTCAACATGAGGATGAGGTGAGATCCATTAACAATGAGTCGAATCATCTGAAGGATTCTGTGGCTCTCATAGCCGGCAAAGGTTCTGTATCCTCTGCAAGGTCGAAGAAAAAGGCATCTAAAGCTCTAGTTACTGAAGTTACTGACTCTGACTCTGATTCAAGCGATGAAGAAATGGAAGTTGATTCTGATCCGGATATTCAAAAGTTCTCTGAAGACTTGGCTCTCATTACACGACGATTCAAGAAGAGCTTTGGCAAGAAAAGATTTTACTCAAAGCCAAAGTATGATGGATACAAGAAAGAGAAGTCTGAGATGCGATACAAGCCGAGGCATGGAAAGAGAGAGGAAGGACGAGAAGATCGAAAGGAAGATAGAAGAGAAGGAAAGAGAGAGGAGAAGCGAGAAGAGCAAAAGGATGAACCAGGAAGATGCTACAACTGTGGAAAATTTGGGCACTTCTCAAGGGACTGCAAATTCAAGAAAGTGAAGAACTCAGAGTACTACTCAAGAAAGTCACTGATTGCCAAGAAAGCTGAAGAAGGAAAAGTACTAATGGCTGAAGAAGAGAACTGGCTGTTCCAAAGTTCTGATGACGAGGAGCAAGCACATTTCACCCAAGTTTCTTACATGGCAAAGCTGGAAGGTGACGATGAAGACTCTGAGACACAATCCGAAGAAGCAAACTCTGAGGTAAGTGAAAATTCTGAACTTATTGAATCTTTAATGGCCCAAATACATGGCATGAAAGATGAATTTGCTTTACTGAAAGGCAAACTTAGCTCTGCACATCAATCTGTTTTTAGCTTTCGTGATGAAAATGCTATTTTAAAAGTTGTTGTGGAAGAAAGGGAAAAGGAAAAAGATGATTTAAAAGCTGAAAAAGAGTCTTTAAAAGAAAAAATATCTGGTTTAGAAACAGATCTTGTGAATCTTAATGCTGAAAAGGGTGAGTTTCAAATCAAATTTGAAGTTTGTTATAAAGAAAGAAATGAAGCTTACACCAAAATAAAGCAACTGGAGGACATTAACATGAAACTAGGTCAGACTGAACAGACATTAAATTTGTTGACCAATAAACTCCAAGACGAAAGGTTTTACAAACTTAAACCAGGTTTGGGTGTGCCAATTAATGAAATTTTGAAAAAGGCACCGGAGCACCTATATAATTTTGATAAATTTGGCTCCACAATAAAACCCATTCCTGACATTCGCGCTACTTTTGTTGAAGCAAGTTCTCCTAAACCTTCTGAAGAGACCAAAGGTCAAGAAGAAATGGGAAAGAACAAGTCTGGTGACACTGATTCTCAAAATCTTTTTAAATCTGTTGGTTTTACATATGGTGATTTGAACGAAAGCTATGCAACTCGAAAGATCGAATTTACTGAGTTTGAATCACTATTTACCACACCTTCTAAAGAATCAGTGAGCACCAACACAGTTCTACCTGAGACTGCATGCAAATTTGATGAGTATGAATCGGATGTTGATCCATCTACTATACCATCAGTCTCAACTCCCATTGCTTCTAAACCTTTACTTCCTGAAGAGGTTGAAGAAGTTACTGCTACCGCGGATGAATCTTGTGCTCAAAATGATAAAACGGAGTTTATTGAGTCAATGACTGAAGAGATATTCTCTGATATGATGAATGCATCAGACTCTGATCCTATTTCTGATTTAAAGGGATCAAATTCTGTGGATGGTAATACATTTGAATTGATGAAGCAAATTGATATGTTGCAACAATCTCTTGATGAGGTTGAAGATGAAAACTTTGATCTCAAACATAAACTTGAAAAGTCTTTAAAAATAAATCAAAAGCTTTGCACTGAGATCAATGATTTGAAAATTACTTTGTTTAAAAATGCTTCAAATGATAAACAGATGTTAAGTGATCCAAACCGGAAGGTAAGAACCAATCCAAAATTTGATGCCTCTACAAAACCTTCAGTTGTTTACTCTGATTGTCCTGAATATCCACCAAGTATTTTTGAAAAGGGTGAGACTTCAAAGAGCACTAGAAAAGAACCACCTTCTATGTTAGAGACTAACAAGGTTCCTGTTTCTGTTTCAGATATAAAAGGAAATGGAGTTGGGATGAGTAAGAAGAATAAAGATCTTAGTTTGAATAAAAAGAATAGTTTGAATTCTAGTAGTTATCCTACAGACAGTGTTATTTTGAAGAGTACTTCTTTTGATAAACATGAATGTAAGATTTGTTCCGATAAATCTAAGTTTATGAATTTTGCTCGAAAGAATCTTTATTGCAAACACTGTTGGGATAATTCATTCAAATACTACTCCCCTCCTAAGTCCAAAAAGAATAAAAGCAAAGCTAAGCTGAACTCTAAGTCTAATTCTAATTCTGATTCTTCTACACAACCAAAAGTGTATCGTGCTAAGGTTGCCAATCCTACTTCTAAAAAGCACTTTCAGGAATTAAATGTTAAGATGGTTTGGAAATGGGTTCCAAAACCGCGTTATGAATGGAGAGTGAAAGTCAAACCAGATGATATTCCTGAGTTGCTTGATGCTAACCGCGAAGGACCCATCTTGATATGGGTGCCTAAGCAAAACTAATTGTCTCTTTTGCAGGCCTGTCGATTGTGGGTAATAGATTCCGGATGTTCACGCCACATGACAGGATTCAAGCACCTCTTGCATAACTATGTGGAGGAGCCTGCCGGAGCAGTAAGATTTGCCAATTCTGAAGCCGAAGGCCACGTCAGAGGATATGGAATGCTCGATAACGGTGTTGTGAAGATTCAAAAAGTGCTATATGTTGAAGGACTTGATCACAATATGTTCAGCACCAGTCACTTCTGTGACATGCAATATCAAGTCCGCTTCACAACCACTCATTGCTATCTAGAAGATCACGATGGTTACGAAATCTTCAAAGCTGAGCGCCATGGAAATCTATACTATGTAGATTTTCCTACACTGTCTGCCACACGTCCAGTATGCCTACTAGCCAAAGTTTCTAAAGCACAATCGTGGACGTGGCATCGACGCTTGTCTCATCATAATTTCCGATCTATAGCGAAGCTACAAAGACAAGGTCTGGTTAAAGGTCTACCAGAAATGAGGTTCGAAAAAGACTCACTCTGTTCCACATGTGAGTTGGGCAAAATGAAGCGTAGCTCCTTCAAGTCCAAAGCTGAATCATCGACCTCATCTGCACTGGAACTTCTTCATATGGACCTTTGTGGCCCAATGTGCACAACATCTATCAACGGAAAGAAATATGTGTTGGTAATGATAGATGACTACTCAAGGTATACATGGCTCGAGTTTCTTCGCAACAAGTCAGATGCGCCAGAGTTGATTATCGCTTTCATCAAGCGCATTCAAGTACGCCTTCAACTGCCAGTCAGAACCATTCACAGTGATAATGGCACGGAGTTCAAGAATGACACCCTGAAGAGTTATCTTACTTCCGTGGGTATTTCACATAATTTCTCCGCCGCCTACACTCCGCAGCAAAACGGCATTATTGAACGGAAGAACCGCACTCTGGTTGAAGCAGCTCAGACTATGCTTGCTTACTCAGATCTACCCATGTACCTTTGGGCTGAGGCAGTCGCTACATCGTGTTTTACACAGAACCGTACCATGGTGGTCAAGCGATTTAATAAAACAGCATATGAGTTAATTAACAATCGTACACCTAATATCAAATTTCTTCGTGTCTTTGGTTGCAGGTGCTACATTTTCAAAGAGCGTCAAGGATTATCAAAATTTGATAAGAAAGCGGATGAAGGATATCTCGTTGGATACTCTCTGACATCCAAAGCTTATCGAATTTACATTATTCGAACAAAGACAGTTGTTGAGAGCATGAATGTCTCCTTTGATGAGAATTCAACAAGGACTTCTGGACACAACAGTTCAGAACTCGGTCTTAACGATAAAGCTTCTACCAAGCAAGAATAGATCCAGCTATAACAGGATCATCTTCTTCAAACTCTAACTCTACTTCATCTGAGTTAGATTTATTGTTTATTGATGCCTTTGATGATATATGTGCAGATTTTGAAAAAGGCATATCAACATCAATAACAAGTGGTACAAGCTCGGAGGTCCCTACTATCTCTGAAGACATGTCTGGACCTTCCGAAGAAGTCACTGACACTTCAACTCCATCAGATACAAATACAAAGTTAGTTTCTGACTCTACTAATGCTGAATCTGTCTCTACAGATAGTTCTTCTGGAAACAAAGTCTCGAGCACTTCAACTGCAAGTCCAGAAGCTTCAGTGTCAGAAACTCCAGTACAAGATGTCCCGAGTACATCTATGGAGCAACCTGCCGTACAAGATGACAACGATGCATCCAATACGCAACAAACAGTTGATGCGCTACCAAGCACACATCGTTGGACCAAGGATCATCCCCTGGAAAACGTGATAGGTGACGTACAATCTGGTATCACAACAAGATCTGCAACAGCTAACTTCTGCATGTTTTCAAGCTTCCTCAGTTCCTTAGAGCCAAAGAAAGCGGCTGAAGCTCTACGTGATCCATTTTGGATTTCTGCTATGCAAGACGAGCTTCTACAATTCGAAAGGAACAAGGTATGGCGCTTGATCCCACTACCTAAAGGTAAATCCGTTATTGGAACAAAGTGGGTATTCATAAATAAGAAAGACGAAGCCGGAGTAGTTGTGAGAAACAAAGCTCGTTTGGTCGCAAAAGGGTACTGTCAACAAGAGGGCATCGACTATGACGAAACATTCGCCCCGGTTGCAAGGATCGAAGCCATCAGAATCTTTCTAGCCTATGCAGCGCACAAAAACTTTACAGTCTATCAGATGGAATTAAAGTCAGCTTTCCTGAACGGCGTTCTGCATGAGGAAGTCTACGTGGCTCAACCTGAAGGTTTCGTTGATCCTCATCACCCTGATCATGTCTATGTCTTAGACAAAGCGCTATATGGTCTTAAACAAGCACCGCGAGCCTGGTATGAAACTCTCACTAAATTTCTACTTGCTTCTGGTTTCAAGAAAGGTACGGTAGATACAACCTTATTTCTTAAAAGGCAAGGTGATGACTTGATTCTTATTCAGATTTATGTTGACGACATAATATTTGGGTCGACAAATCCAAAATTTTGTAAGAACTTTTCAAAGATAATGGAAACAAAGTTTGAGATGTCGATGATGGGTGAGTTGAATTTCTTTCTTGGTCTACAAGTAAAGCAATTACCCGAAGGCATATTTATTAATCAAGCTAAATATATAAAAGATATTTTGACAAAGTTCAATATGTCAGATAGTTCAGTCATGAAAACACCAATGGCTACTGGTACACTCTTAGACGCAGATCCCTCCGGGAAGCCTGTTGATCAAAAGGTGTATCGTAGCATGATTGGATCTTTACTTTATCTGACTGCCAGTCGTCCGGATATAATATTTGCCACATGTTTTTGTGCGAGATATCAGTCTAATCCTAAAGAGTCGCACTTAACTGCTGTTAAGCGAATCCTTAGATATCTCAAAGGTTCTCCTAATTTAGGCCTTTGGTATCCAAAGGATTCTCGTTTTGAACTAACTGCCTTTACAGATGCTGATCATGCAGGATGTAAGCTAGACCGGAAAAGCACCTCTGGATCATGTCAATTCATAGGTGACAAACTTGTGAGTTGGACTTCAAAGAAACAAAACTGTGTTTCAACATCCACTGCCGAGGCTGAGTATGTAGCTGCTGTTATCAAGTCCTCTGGATGACGACACAGTTAAGGGACTTTAGATACAACTACAAGCGCGTTCCGATTTATTGTGATTCCAAGAGTGCAATATCTATAACTGCTAATCCGGTACAACACTCGAAGACCAAGCATATAGATGTACGCTATCATTTCATCAAGGATCATGTAGAAAAAGGTAATATTGAAATGCACTTTGTTCAAACTGACTTCCAGTTAGCTGATCTTTTCACCAAGCCATTGGATGAAAAGCGATTTCAATTTCTAATCAGCAAACTTGGTATGTTGAACATGTCTTAAACCTTACTCATGATTCAAGGGGGAGTATTACAAATCTTGATAGTGTGTTATTTTCCAACTGTTGTTAACGAGAAAGGAATCATTTTCATAAATGATTACCATTATTTCTTTCACTTATGCAGGTTGGTTCAAGTGACTATGGCTTCTAATCACATCGGATTAGAACCCGCACTTTAGTGCTCTATCTATTTTTTATATGCTTTCTTTCCTTATTAATTAAAAAAAAAAACCTATAGTGATTTAAGGGGGAGAATATCTGTGATTTTAACAGATTTTTGGATACTTAAATGTTTATCTGACCGTGTGTTCATAAAGATAAATACTTGCGTTTTATCTTGTCAATATACTTTGTCAAATATTCATACACTTAACGGTTCAGAACATTCTATTTGACTTTGTTATTACCATGTATCAAAAGTTAAACCTTTCTATGGTAATACTCACGTTCATTGTATTCACTGTTGATTGAATCAAACGTCATTTCATGTGCTTTCATTGCAAATATGTTTATATATTGTTCATATAAACAACATTCGTTTTTTATTCTCCAACATATTGTTCTTCATGACAAAACTCCTATGAGCTTAATTGTCAAACTCTTTTAGTTTGAGGGGGAGAATTGCATCGTCAAACATCTTCTGTTTTGACATCTCCGAATATTATATTCTTCATGTAAGAAGTGGTATTTGTGCTTACATGTACACAAGACTGTTGAACAACATGTTCTTTTAGGAAAATACATGGGATTCAGTGTGAGAACTTAACAAAACTTCCATGGATTCACGATAACCAGTGTTTCCTACCCAGGAAGTATTCCCTGAGTGATTGAGGGGAGAAGGGTAAAAAGAATTGAGTGATGGTGTGTGAAGAGGTAAAATGAAAAGGAGAGATTGGTTAGACGTGAGCATTAAAAGAAAGAGGGTGAGAGAACAGAGTAAAAGAATATTAGACTCTGCACCAAACTTCTTTTTGAGACGGGCAACAACATAATCTGATTGGATCACATTCTTTGGTAACCATCATTTAAATAGGCAACTAGCCCATGCCATCTTTTGCATACAACCTCACCAGCTACTCATTCTTTTCTCAAAAAGAAAATGTTTCACATTTTCTGGGGAAGCAACATATACGCTATTGGTTCTTCATTTGGAAGATACTAATATTGAAAAAGAAGGAAAGTTGCCCCACCTTCGAACCCTTTCTCATGCACTTTGAGTCTTTGTATAATTTGTTGTTGTCTCAACAAGTTTACATACTTTGAGCCTAAATTGAAAAGCAATCATCTATGCTTATTTTTTTTCATACACATGCACGAGCACACAGAAATTTGTTTTCTGTCAGAACGTTCATAGATAACCATGTGTTATTCGATGATTGAATGGAAGACCTGGGGAGCCAACATCAAAACCAACTCCTTATATAGTAACTTTGTGTTACTCAGTAACTTTGTGTTACTGACAGGCATTCTAACTGAGTCATTTGTTGATTCAGGGTTACACTTTTTAACTGTTTGAATTTGAAAAGATTCGAATGGTTACTACTTTCTATTTTAATCTGAAAAGATTGAGATAATCACTCTTTCCATCTGGGAAGACTGCTCTGATTTCATACAGGGCTCGTTACGTGATAAAGACTGTGCTTACGTGATCATACACGATGGGGGAGATTGTCTTGAAAAGGGGGAGATTGTTTTGCAAAGTTTTGATGATGTTGATTCTCACCACTCATCAAAAAGGGGGAGAAGATATAAAAAGGGGGAGAAGATACAAAAAGGGAGAATATAATCTGAAGACTGCTGAAGATTATCAAAGTTTTGAAGTTTTGAAGTATTGAAGTTTTGAAGCTATCAACGACATATCTGAAGAAAAGTGAAGACTCGAAGACAATTGCAAATTTTTTTTAATCTTGAATCCAAAGGGGGAGATTGTTGGATCAAATAATTGTATTCAAGATTAAAGTTAAAGTTAAGGGTTTAAACTGCAATTGTGCTAAAGTTAATTAGAGGGTTTATTATGTAATAAGTCAATAGTTATTAAGCTATTGGGCCCAAGCCCATTAGAAAGCCCATTAAGCTTAAAGCCCATATGACTTAGGTATTTAAAGTTTTGTTTAATTAGTTTTAGGTTTAGAATCCTCACAATTACTTTCATAATCATAATAGAGTGAGGTGAAGTTTTCTCTGTATTCAAAGGGTATCAAGAACACTCAAGGGTTTCATTGTTTATTCAAGGGATTGGTACGTTATTATTAATCTTTATATCTCTTGATTATTATTGTGTTGCTTGATTACTTGATTGATTGTTTACCAACTAGATTAAATCTGGGATAACAGTTACATTGAATATCAAAGTGTTATTCCGCAACTTTTTTGATATTAGTTTATGAGAATTTATTCTTGTTGAGAATTCGATCCTGACAAGTGGTATCAGAGCCTAACTCTCTCAGAAACATCTATTCATTCATCATGGAAAACCTTGCAGAATCAAACAGTACTCTGGTCTCTAAGGTTCCAATGCTCAAACCCAATGAGTTTGACATGTGGAAGATCATAATTAGACAATACATTCTTCTCACTGACTACTCAATGTGGGATATCATTGAGAATGGTCCTTCTGAAGCAGGAAAGATTGGACTAGATGGGAAAAGACCTCCACCAAAGACAGATGGTGAGAGGAAGATCAGACAGACAGAGATGTAGGCCTTGAGCACTCTGCTCTTGGCTATCCCCAATGAATATCAGCATCAATTTTGCAACTGCACTGATGCTCAGATTCTCTGGAATGCTCTAGAGAAAAGATTTGCTGGAACTAAAAAAATCAAAAGAAATCAAAGAGATGTTCTAAAGCAGCAGTATGAGAACTTCACTTCTTCAAAGAATGAGTCTATGACTCAAACTTTTGATAGGTTCAACAAGCTCATTGGTGAACTGGCTATTGTAGGAGTGAAGATGGAGCAAGATGATATCAACAGAAAGTTTCTCAGATCTCTTGGGGATGAATGGACTATGTACACTGTCTCATATAGGCAGAGTGACAATCTGGAAGAGAAGGAACTTGATGATCTATATAATGATCTAAGAGTTTTTGAAACTGAGGTAGAAACCAAGAAGAAGCCCACTGGTTATATCCACAATGCTGCACTTCTATCAGCATCTACTGATACTACTGCCAACCCTGAAGCAGTTAGTACTGCGAGTGGAGTGAATTCAGAAAAAGGCACTGAAACTATCTGTTGATCCAAACTCTCTCAGTGATTTGATAACGACCCTCTTCTATACTTAGTGAAAATTACGTTTTAGTATGTATTAGTGTTTCACCATCAGCGATCAGACTGAGTCTGTTCAGTTATCGCTGATAGTCTTTCTTATAAACATTTCTATGTATTAGTGTTTCACTATCAGTGATCGAACTGAGTCTGTTCAGTTATCACTGATAGTTCCTAAAGTAAACAACCAACGTAATCCCTGAAGACAAGTCTCGCGTCAACAGATGTTCATAGCTGAATCAAAGACGAAGCTGTTGAACAAAGAGAAGTCTACTAGTGACCTGATGCGGATATCAGTGAAGCAAAGACAACTCTACTAATACGCGAAGGAACATGAGAAAAAGCTTCAGCGATAGCTGAACCTCTTTATCTCTGAACTTAGAGATACTCAGCGATCAAACGATCACAAAGCTTATGCCTCAAGTTTCCTTTTGTCTATCCTTGCACAACCTAGTACGATGTGTCAGAACGGACAAGTCTCTGCAATCATTCGTACAACAACTCTGTCTACTACATTGTTCATGACCCGGCCGAAAGCATGTCTCCCAAAAGTCAGTTTATCAAAGCCAATCTGTGAACGCCACGTGTAAAGTATCCTGCCATGCATTTAATGCATAGGGTATAAATAGGAAGTTCACCCCTTCATCTAAATGTGTGCTTCATCCTTCAACTCAAGATAGAAACCCTTGTTTTCTATATCTCTTAATCCCCTCTATCTGAATCTCTTGTGCAATTATCTAAGTGTTTCTTAAGTTTGTTTAGATTGAGTCTGTCTTAATCTTATTCCGCAACAAACTTGTAAATTGTATTTTGATTTATCAATAAATAATTTATTAAACTTTAAATTCTGTGTTTGTATTCAACCCCCCCCCCCTTCTACAAACTTGTTTAGCACCTTCGGGACCAACAAGTGGTATCAGAGCAGTTTGTTTAAATCTAATAAACAAGATCTTGCTGTATACTCTTCCTTGCTATTCTAAAATGGCATTAAACACAAACACAAACTACTATGATAATGGTTCACTTTCTAAACCTCCTCGATTTAGCAGAGATAACTTTTCTCTATGGAAAAATCGAATGATGCTATTTCTTGAAGGTGCGGATCCTACTATACCTGAATATATAGAAAACGGACCCTATGAACCTGTTAGGATTATAGCTGCGGTTCCCGCCACTGCCACCACTGAAGCTGTCCCTGAACGATATGTCGTTAAGGAAATAAGACAGTGGAGTGATGAAGATAAAAAGAAGGTAGGCATAGATGCAAGAGCAAAGACCATTATTTCAATGGCTCTGCCTGATGAAGTTTTCCATTCCATCATGCATCTGAAAACTTCTAAAGAAATGTGGGAAACCATATGTGTTCAATATGAGGGCACCACTGAAATCCAAGAGACTCGAAAGATTAACTTGGTAAGACAGTATGAAAGTTTCATCGCTGGTAAGAATGAATCTCTTTCTGACGTTCATCAGCGATTTAACTGCCTAATAATTGACCTAAGAACTGTTGGTAGGACCTATTCTAATTCTGAGGTCCTAACAAAATTCTTGGAATGTCTTCCTGAAAGCTGGGACAGTTATTCAATATGTCTTAAGCTGACAAAAGACTTACATACTCTCTCCTTAAGCACTCTGTATGGAATATTGCTCAACTATGAGCAATCAAATCTTCTGAAGAAAAATCTTGTAAAAGATTCTAAAGACTCCAAAAGCACTCCTGTTGCTTTAGTCTCTTCAGAGATAATTCCATCTCAGCGATCTACTCTCACCATCACTGAGTTAGATTCTGAATCTGAGGATCTATCAGACCCTGATCTTTCAGAGTTTGATGAGTCCTTAGCACTCTTGACAAACTCTTTTAAGAGATTTGCAAGAAAGAGTAACTTCCGAAGAAGTAAACCTCTCTCTCTTACTGAAAAGCCAAAATCAACTCCGGTTGATAAGGCTACTGCTACTTGCTATAACTGTGAAAAGATTGGACATTTTGCAAGTGAATGTAGGTCGAAAAAGGTCTTCAAACCTTCTACCTCAAGAAGATCCAGTGATGACAAATACCATAAGCTGAAGAACAAATATCAAAAGCTGAAAAGCTATCAGCGAAAAGGTAAAGGTCTCATCGCTGAAGAACACGACTGGGCTGAATCAGAAGTATCATCTTCTGATGAAGAAGAAGTCGCTAATCTTTGCCTCATGGCTGAGAGTAAAGAAGAAGTGGAAGAACCATCTGAATCTTCTATGAGCTACATATCATCTCAGGTATCTATTTCTACAAATCCCTCTCTACCTGAAGCTGAGAGAAGTCGCGCTGTTGATGTGCTGACGATTGACCTTTATAATGCCCTAAACGACAAAACTCAAGCTGAGAATAAAAATGTTCATTTAACTCAAGAGCTGGAGAAATGTCATGAAAAGATCAAAGAACTAAATCTTTTAGAAGAAAAGTTGAAAGATCAAGTCATTATAAATGAAATCATCAGTATTGAACGCGAACAAGCCATCGCTGCTCTAAAAACAGAAAAGGCTCATGTTGAAAAATGGTGCAAATCATCAACAAAGATCTCTGAGATAATAAATGCTCAAACTCCTGATAGTGATAAAACTGGTCTTGGTTTTTGGACACCTCAGGACGATCCTAAGAAAGAGAGTTCCTCGCTTAAGTTTGGAACCTTTGTCACCTCCTTCTTTGACACTTCTTACAATCAACTCTATCCCTGTTCTTCTTCAAATCCCATCCCTGAGGAAAAATCCAAAGACACTAAGTCTACGGATAAAGGAAAGTCCATTCTCCTTCCTCAGAAGGCAAACAGGAAAGCAAAGCTGAAAGTTCCTTATAAACCTTCAGCTAAGCAATCCTCTAGCTGTGTGATAGAAATCTTTGATCTCTGTCCTCCAAAGCTGAAGATTGACCTTAAACCTTCGAGATCTGAAGAAATGAAAATCCCTCCCAGATCTCAAGAGAAAAGTCTTCTTGGACCTGGCCCTGCTCATCTTAAACTTGCAAAATCTTCTACTTCTGGTCCTAAAACCATTTTTAGATACAGAAAGTGTTATCACTGTGGTTTTACTGATCATATTGCAAGTAAATGTCCAACTGCCACTGAAGCTGATAAAATAGCTAAAGTGAAGAAAAATGTCTCTAAAGCTAAGGTCACCAAGGCTGAAAAATCAACCAAGGTGAAAAATTCCACTAAGGTTAAGAAATTAACCAAAGTGAAGATTACCACTGAATCTGAATTTTCATCAACTGAGAATACTACTGAACTTACCTTATCCACTAACTCTGAAGGACCCATTGAAAAGTGGGTACCAAACAACGCTTAATCTTCCTTATGTGTGCAGGGATCAAAGGGCATCTGGTATCTTGATAGTGGATGTTCTCGTCATATGACTGGACAAAGAGACCTGCTCACTGATTACAAGGAAGAAAAAGGTCCCTCTGTGACCTTTGGTGGAAATGGTAAAGGATTTACCCGAGGGTTTGGTGTCCTCAGCAATGGGACAACTACCTTTCGAAGAGTCGCTTATGTAGATGGACTGAAGCATAATCTTCTAAGCATCAGTCAGCTATGTGATAAAGACTATGAAGTACGCTTTACTAAGAAAGCATGTTCAGTGTTAAATGAGAAAGGAAAACTTGCTCTCAGTGGTCATCGCAGAGAAAATGTCTATGTAATAGATATGGACTCTACTATCACTGAAAACTTATGTTTTCTATCTAAAGCCTCTTCTGATGTCAACTGGCTATGGCATAAAAGGCTCTCTCATCTAAACTTCAAAACCCTGAATTCTCTCTCATCTAAGGAACTGGTTTCTGGTCTTCCTCAGCACTCATATGCTAAAGAATCTCTCTGCTCAGCATGTGAAAAAGGAAAACAAACAAAAGCAAGTTTCAAGTCGAAACAAGTTTCCTCAGTAACAAGTCCACTTCAGCTCTTACATATGGATTTGTTTGGCCCTGTCAACATCCAATCAATAGCTGGAAAGAAATATACACTTGTCATTGTAGATGAATATTCTCGCTACACCTGGGTTATCTTTCTTCGCTGTAAGAGTGATACTCCAGAAGAACTAATATCTTTTGTGAAAAAGATGGAAGTGCTGAACAATCTTACTGTTCGTTCAATAAGAAGTGATCATGGAACTGAATTCAAAAATAGTTCCCTGAACAATTTCTTTGAGAACAAGGGAATCTCTCACAACTTCTCTTCGGTAAGAACACCTCAGCAAAACGGAGTCGCTGAAAGAAGAAACAGAACAATCATAGAAGCTGCTAGATCAATGCTCAGCGATTCTCATCTCCCTACTCAATTTTGGGCTGAAGCTGTAAACACTGCATGTTCTACTCAAAACAGATCGCTGATAATAAAGCGATTTGGGAAGACAGCTTATGAACTTTTTGTTGGAAGGAAGCCTTCTATCAGCTTTCTTCATATCTTTGGTTGTCAGTGTTTTATCTTAAACAACAGAGATCAACTTGGAAAGTTCGACCCAAAAGCTGATGATGGAATATTTCTAGGATATTCCTCCATCTCCAAAGCCTACAGAGTCTTCAACAAGAGAAGACAAACCATAGAAGAAACAATTCACGTCACTTTTGATGAAACTCGCTCAGCGAACTCCAAACCAATCGCTGACAATGAAGAGTTAAATGCTTGGATGCTTTCTCACTACAGAGAAACTGAACCTTTCTTCTCTAACCATCAACATTCAGATCCTCCAGTCGCTGATGATGATCCAAACATTATACATCCTACCGCTGAATCCAACTCATGGGTTTCAGCTGAACCTTTAAACACACTCCTACCATCAAATCTGCCTTCGTCTGAAAACCTCTCCAGTGAATCTACTCAACAGTTAATCGCTGATGAACCTCAATCGTCATCATCGATAAACATTCAAATTGTTGATCCAACCTCTGAGTTAAGCAATAATGCTCCTGCTCAGCGATGGACCAAAGATCACCCAATAGATCAAATTCTTGGTGATCCAGATGCAGGTATTCAGACACGACGAAGCTCAGGTAATATCTGTCTCTTTGTAAACTTTCTCTCTTTAATAGAACCAAAGAAGACTGATGATGCCCTCAGAGATCCAAACTGGGTCAGCGCTATGCAAGAAGAGCTGACTGAATTTTCTCGAAACAAAGTTTGGAATCTCATTCCTAGACCATCTGATAAAACTGTAATAGGCACCAAATGGGTGTTTAGAAACAAGTTAGATGAACATGGAACTGTAACCCGCAACAAGGCTCGACTTGTTGCTCAGGGATACAGACAAGAGGAAGGCATAGACTATGATGAAACCTTTGCCCCTGTGGCCAGGCTCGAAGCAATTCGACTATTCTTAGCTTATGCAGTCTATAAAGACTTCATCGTCTATCAAATGGACGTAAAATCAGCGTTTCTAAATGGAAAGCTGAATGAAGAAGTCTATGTAGAACAACCACCAGGGTTCTATGACCCTAAGCATCCAAATTATGTTTATAAATTGGATAAGGCTCTCTATGGTCTAAAACAAGCCCCTCGTGCTTGGTATGACACTCTCTCATCTTTTCTTATCTCTGAAAATTTTGAACGTGGCAAGATTGATAATACGTTATTTTTCAGAAAGATAAAAGGTCATATAATTCTTGTACAAATATATGTCGATGACATAATATTTGGTTCTACTAACCCATCTCTGTGTACTCGCTTCGCTGAAAGAATGAAGAAAGAATATAAAATGAGTATGATGGGTGATCTGACATATTTTCTTGGTCTTCAGATTAAACAATCTGACAAAGGTACTTTTATCAGCCAAGGTAAATATGTTAAAGATATGCTGAAAAAGTTTGATCTTACTCAAACTTCAGCTATGAAAACTCCTATGGCACCACCCCTGACACTTAACAAAGATCCTTCTGGAAAACCTGTTAATGTCACTGCCTACAGAGGAATGATAGGCTCTCTGTTGTATCTCACAGCAAGCCGACCTGACATCATGTACTCTACTTGTTTATGTGCACGCTATCAATCTGAACCCAAGGAATCCCATCTGATCGCTGTAAAGCGAATTTTCAGATATCTGAAAGGAACTCCTAACCTCGGTCTTTGGTATCCCAAAGACTCAGGGTTCGATCTAACTGGTTATTCTGATAGTGATTTTGCAGGATGTAAACTTGACAGAAAGAGTACCACTGGTGGATGTCAACTCTTGGGAGGAAAGCTGGTAAGTTGGACAAGCAAGAAGCAAAATTCTGTCCACTTCCACAGCTGAAGCTGAATACGTAGCCGCTGGAAGCTGTTGTTCTCAAATCCTATGGATGAGAAATCAACTATTAGATTATGACCTTCAGCTGTCAAAAATTCCTATCTATTGCGACAGCACTAGTGCTATCGCTATAGCAAGTAATCCAGTGCTACATTCAAAGACAAAACACATAGAGATCAGATATCACTTTATCAGAGATCATGTGATGAATGGTGATATTGAACTTCACTTTATCCCTACTGATTTTCAGCTTGCTGATATATTCACCAAACCTCTTGATGAGACAAGGTTCAACTTTCTCATTAGTGAGCTTGGAATGCTGAATCTTGAAGAATAATTCTTCAGCATTCATGCATTGTGTCAGTAATCAAAAGTTTCTTTTCATCATTCTTTGATAAGTATTCTGACTCTCAGGTATGATTTCTCAATCCCTACAACTGAATCTTCATTCAGTTATTTTAAAAAAAAAAAAAAAATATATATATATATATATATATATATATATAAATCTTAATCACTGAATTTTTATTCAAATGATTAAAAGCTTTTTGAAATTAAATTTATCACTGATATTTATATTCAGTGATCCTTTTAAAAGAAAATCTATCCCTATCTTTTCATCAGGGATACTTTCAAAAAGAAAATTCTATCGCTGATTTTTCTTCAGTGATAAATTCAAAACGGACAAATGAACAGTCTCTTTCTTAACTATGACGTCATTTGAACCGACAATCCACGACATGCCTTTTTTCTGACACGTTCGTCCGTTGTTCTTCTATCCAATCACCTTCGAGGGACGTGTCCATGTCATGATGTGCATTTGTTTTCCCGCTTCTCTCACACTCTCTCTCCTCCTTCTCACATATAAAAGGAATGCTTTTTCCATTCTATCAATTTACGTTTTCTGGAAATACTTTCTAAACAAGAATACTCTCTCAAGCATTCTAACATTCTCAAGCTTTCTGCATCATCCTCTTCAAGATCAACAGGTTATTCTTGACTTCTTATCTTAAATCTTTTCACATAAACCCCATTTATGGGTTTATAAGACTCAAATCTCATAAAATCATTTTTTTTGATTTTATTCTTTAAAAAAAACCATTTTATTCTTTATTCAAAATCAATGGTTTTTCTTCTTATTCTTGAATCTTGTTCTAAGATAAACTGTTTTTCTCTAAAAATATGTTGATTTTCTATGTTTCTTTCCCCAAATAGAAACTAGCAAATCTTCTTTATTTTTCGACTAAACCTTTCTTCTACTCGTTTATCTACTCAAACAGAATGACTCAATCTGCACTTATCGCCTCAAAGAATGTCAAGTTCGCCATTTCTGACTCAGAGCTCCCAAAGAACAATCATCTTGCTCGCCTCGAGTTTGATGGTATCAAGTACCCACATCTGGTGGAAGCTGCACAATTCCTAAGGCAATCCTACATTGCCTATGCTATCACTGTGGATCCAACACCTTCGAAAGCTCTACTCCAGCAATTCTGGTTTACCGCTGAAGAAACCTCTCTCACCAACAAGAAGGGTGAACAGGTTCCTGCTATATCTTTCAGCACTCAACTAGGCTCAGGGATGATGACTGCCCTAGGCCTGAGGAAAGCCCTGCGTTTCCCCGACAAATCCAGGAATGGATTCGACGCCCTGCCAACTGACGCTGAACTCATCCAATTCCTGGATGCCATGGAATATGCTTGGGAACCCAAACCAATATCTACAATTCCCAACAAGAAGCTGACTCTTGTGAAGAAGGCACTGATGCCTTCCCAGCTCAACTACGTCTTCTCACACATCATTCAGTGTATGAGTGGGAAGAGTGGGTCACTGGACCAAGCTAGCAAGGTTCAGGTCCAGATGGCTTACTCAGTGATCGCTGGACGTAACTTCGACTACGCAACATCTATCTTTGATGACCTGAAGTCAAAGATAGGGAAGACCGAGAGGGATCCCAAGATTCCCTACGTACGCTTCATCTGCGCGTACCTGAAGTTTCTCTACCCTACCACTTACCCCACCAACTCGGATGCATCTTTTCCAAAAGTGGGTCAGAGATCACTGGAGGTCAAGACGCTCCCCAACGAGGTAAGTATCTCTCAACTTCGCTCTCGTCTCTCTCTCCTCACTTCTTCGTCTTCAGCGGCCACGCAGGAGGTTCCTTCTTCTGCTATCCCTGCCGCTACCCCTTCCAAACGACCATCAACTGGCTCCCTTGGTCCTTCAAAGAAGGCCAAGGTAACCAAGGAGAAAGCTACTTCTAGCTCAATACCTAAGGATGTTTCTCTACAAACTTCCTTAGATGATTTCGTGGGTCTCTCCTCCACATCCTCAGCTCAAACCACTACAACCGTGCCAGCGATCTCGGTCGCTGTCACAACAACAGTGACAAAACCTGCGGTAACTACCCCTATCCCTACATCTTCTATCCCCATCTCTAGTCCCCCTATTTCTTTGGTCTCTACCACTCAGCTTGGACCAATAGGACCTGAACATCATTCTTTTGAGGAATCTTTACAATTCTACAAAATGTTTGATAATTCAGGTAATCCTATAACCTTATACACTTCTCCCAACTCACCATATAAGCCTGGTTCTGAAAAATTAACTTATCTTTCAGGTCCTAGTCTGGCGACTGTTGACACCAATGTCAACAATTTGAGTTCAAAGGTGGATTCACTCTCTGCTTCTCTCAACAACACCACCAGTGCTGTTCAAACAGCTGGGGATGCATTGAAGACGTTGACTGCCACCTGCGCCTCCAAAGCTGATCTTTCTCACATCGCTACTCTTCAGGCAGCGATTGTCAGAGTCAGGGAAGAATCCAAGCAGCAGTATGATGATCTGTCTGCAAAGATCGATGCCTGCACTATGACTCTTCAGCAAGTCCTCGACAAGCTGAATGCACCAGCTCCAGTTCCTGCTCCATCATTTACAGAAGATGATCGTTCAGCCCTGACCATAGCTGTGGAATTTATTCACCTAGCTACGTCCGACATCCCTGCACTTGAAGGACGACTCACAGGTCTGGAGGCTGAAGTCCAGAAGCTGGCTACTGCAACAACTTCATCTCCACAAGATCTCTCCCTTGTTGATAATGACAAAGAGGGGGAGAAGACAGCTGAAGAAAACACGGATGCTGAAGTTATTGCTGAACCACCGAAGGAAACTCCCTCTCAGGTTGAGGGGGAGATAGTTGCTGATAAAGCCCCTCCCACCATCGCTGAAATAGTCAATGATGAAGAGGAGGATGAAGATGATGATGAAGACCTTGATCTTGAAGATCAAGTGGATGACTCTCATCAAGATGATGATGATGACGATGAGGAAGATCCATCTCTCTGGTGTTCTTCAGCCGTCACATCATCAGCGATAGCTTCGAAAGAAGTTATCCAAGCAGGGGGGAGACAAGGATCATCTTCAGGAACCCCTTCCCAAAGCAAAGGTGCATCTGCTAAGGAAACCCTGATGATGATCTCACTACCTGAGGAGAATCCTTCTCAGGTATGCCTTACTCTTATTCCCTTATCTTTCTATAAAAATCCTACCCCTGTTTCTTTCTAGCCTTTATCTCTCTTCTTTCCTTAAAAATAATCTAACTTCTTTTTCATTTTCTGACCAGACAGTTCTCTCCCCTGCTTAAGGGTTCTGAACTACAAATAATTCCAGCTGCTATCGCTGAAGAAATAATCCCAATCTCTATCGCTGAGATTGATGATGAAGAAGAAGAAGATTCCCTGGTCCATCCAGGAAGGCCCTCTCAACCATCTCATGGGTCAGAGGAAGTGATGAAGAAAAGAGCTGAAATGATCGCTCAACTAGAAAGTCAACGGCTGAAAGTCCCTCTTCAAACATCCTTCTCAGAGCTCGACTTCCTCACTAAAGCTGAACGAGAAGAATCTGCCAAAGCTGAGAAACTGATCGCTGAATGCAGACGAGATGCCCAACTCGCTTTAAAGATTCAATCTTCTCAAGTCAAGGACAAGAAGCTGAAAAGAAAGCCTGTGGAAGTTCAAGCTGCACTGCTGAAAGAAATTGAAGAGGAACGATCCAAAGAACAAGAGATCAACGATAAGTCCATTGAATGGTGCAAACAGAAGATGGATTATCGCTCTGATCTTCTTCCAATAACAGCCGTGACTATCTCTGGTCGCAAGAAGAAGGATCAACTCTCAGTGACCATGGAGATTACCAGAGAGGATGGAACTCAGAAAGCTATGTACGTTTCCAAACTTGAAGGTTTCGGGTTTACAGAGTGGATAGAATTCTGGGATGCGCTGAAGAAATCGAAATCTACATACAGAGGCTACGTTGAAGGACTTCTTAAAGCTCTCATCAACAGAGTCACTTCTGTACTGAACCTGCCATCTCCTATCCCTCCCAATCCCAAGAAACTCAAAAGAAGAATCGGGTCCTCCTCCTCTGAAGACGTCGCCATCATCAGGAATGAAACTTCTATCAAATTTTCAAGAGATGCACTGTTTGGTCCTCCTCCTGATCTTTCAGTTCTGGATTTATCTCTGCCTCCTGGTGGTCCTTTCCAAGCTGGTCAAGTAATTGACCATCCTTATGGAATATTCTTCAGAGATGATGATGAGGAACTCAGATTTCAAAGAGTCTCTGAGATTCCTATCTGTCCTCTGAATCATCTCAAGGATCTCTTATGCTTATGGTGTGACTTCTTCCCTGCTGCTGAGAAAATCAAAGAAATTATCAGCCAAGAATCTTTGGAACGAAGACAGAAAGGAGAAGAAATACCTGAGTATATGATAAATCCTCCTAAATCTTCTTATAGCTGATAGATTAGTTTTCTCTTCTGTAATCTATTAGTTGTACTTACAGTAGTTAGTAATTTACTTGTAATTTTCATTCCTTGTAATTCTATTCCTGAATTAATGAAATTTCAGTAAAGTACTTAACTTCATCAGAGCTGTAAAAGATCCCTCAAAATAGTAATTGGGACATGTATGTTACGAGTCCTGATTATTCCATCATTTTGAATCATAAAGTAATTTTCTTCAGTTACTTTGTCATTATCAAATAGGGGGAGATTGTTGATCCAAACTCTCTCAGTGATTTGATAACGACCCTCTTCTATACTTAGTGAAAATTACGTTTTAGTATGTATTAGTGTTTCACCATCAGCGATCAGACTGAGTCTGTTCAGTTATCGCTGATAGTCTTTCTTATAAACATTTCTATGTATTAGTGTTTCACTATCAGTGATCGAACTGAGTCTGTTCAGTTATCACTGATAGTTCCTAAAGTAAACAACCAACGTAATCCCTGAAGACAAGTCTCGCGTCAACAGATGTTCATAGCTGAATCAAAGACGAAGCTGTTGAACAAAGAGAAGTCTACTAGTGACCTGATGCGGATATCAGTGAAGCAAAGACAACTCTACTAATACGCGAAGGAACATGAGAAAAAGCTTCAGCGATAGCTGAACCTCTTTATCTCTGAACTTAGAGATACTCAGCGATCAAACGATCACAAAGCTTATGCCTCAAGTTTCCTTTTGTCTATCCTTTCACAACCTAGTACGATGTGTCAGAACGGACAAGTCTCTGCAATCATTCGTACAACAACTCTGTCTACTACATTGTTCATGACCCGGCCGAAAGCATGTCTCCCAAAAGTCAGTTTATCAAAGCCAATCTGTGAACGCCACGTGTAAAGTATCCTGCCATGCATTTAATGCATAGGGTATAAATAGGAAGTTCACCCCTTCATCTAAATGTGTGCTTCAACCTTCAACTCAAGATAGAAACCCTTGTTTTCTATATCTCTTAATCCCCTCTATCTGAATCTCTTGTGCAATTATCTAAGTGTTTCTTAAGTTTGTTTAGATTGAGTCTGTCTTAATCTTATTCCGCAACAAACTTGTAAATTGTATTTTGATTTATCAATAAACAGTTTATTAAACTTTAAATTCTGTGTTTGTATTCAACCCCCCCCCCTTCTACAAACTTGTTTAGCACCTTCGGGACCAACACTATCTTTGAAGACTTTTTGTCCAGTCACAGCAACAATTCATTGGTTAATGATGATCTGGATCAACTTCACCCTGATGACCTGGAGGAGATGGACATTAAATGGCAGATGGCCATGTTATCTATGAGGGTGAAGAAGTTTATCAAAAGAACAGGAAGGAACAACTTCTCTCAAAGAAGAGAAGATGGAACTGGTTTTGACAAGACAAAGGTGGAATGCTATAAGTGACACATGAAAGGACACTTTGCTAGAGAATGCAGAAGTGGTGTTCCAAACCACAACCACCAACAAGCTCAGAATGGAGGCTACAATCAAAACAAGAATCCTGCTCAAGCCCTTGTTTCTCAACAAGGAATGGGGTTTGACTGGAGTGATCAAGCTGAGGAAGACATTCAGAATCAAGCTCTTATGACAGAAGTGTCTGATCTCCCCTCTGAGGTAATTTCTAATCTTTGCACTCAATCTTGCACAGACACTGTCAAAAGGTACAGGGATCACAACCAAAGCATGTGTGATGACCTCAAAAGATTAGAAAAGGACAGAAGAGACTATGTGTTGATAGTAGAGAGATTTGAAGAGCAAATCAAAGGCTTTCAAGCTAATGAACTTCAACACTCTTATGACACAAACTATTGGAAGTGGGAAAAGAATGAATTAGAGACCAAACTGTCTAAGTCCTTAGAAGAGAATGATAGGCTGAAAGAGGAACTATCTAAAGTTAAGCTTGACATAGAAAAGTTTTCATATGCTTCAAAAGCAATGGATTCTCTTCTAAAGGCTCAGATTCATGATAAGATGAAGCCTGGTATTGGATACAACAATACACCCCCTCCTTACAATAACAACTATATCTCTCTTACTTCAGACTTGTTAGAGACCAAGGAGAAAAAGGACTTGTCTGAGGAAGCTTTTAAGATAGATCCTTTGGATAAGGTAGTAGTTAAGGATTTGACTGAGAAAGAAGCCAGTGAGAATAGGGATAATGCTGTGAGTAAAGAGATACCATTAGAAAACAACATTATCACCAATGAGGGATGTGGGAAAATCTGGGTCAAGTCTAAGGAGATAGAGAAGACCAAAGGAAAGGATAACAAGGTCCATTACAAACAAACCACGGTTGTAAATCCTGGACCTTGTAAACAGTGTGCTTGCAATAAAGCTAAGAGCCTAAATTCTGGTATAAAAAGAGGTAACCAAAGAAACTGGAATAATCAATGGGTTCAGAAACAAGGAGTTGATCTGAATAAAATCAATAGACCAAAACCTTGTTTCATATGTGGCAAGCTGAATCATTTGGCTAAGTATTGTTTCTTCAACCCTATTAACCAACAGATGAACTTTCAAAGATTTGTGCAAAAACCTGTTGGTTATAGGAAACCAAAGAAATCTGTTGAAACCAAAGGCCCTATGAAAAATAAGGTTTTAAAAGAAAGTGTTTTAATATGGGTGCCTAGAAGCACTAACAGTGTTAGTACTGCTGAAAATATTAATGCTGCTAACACAGTTACTACTGCTAACAAGGTTAGTACTGCTAAGCATGCAAGTACTGCTCATGCTGTTAGTACTTCTAAAACCAGTACTGCTTCTGGCAAATGTGTTTCCAAGCCTATCATTGTGACAATGTACTCCAAAAATGAGGAGTCAAAGTTTAAAAATCTTGTCAAGAAAGAATGCAAGTATTTTGATGAGAAAGGGGTACCCAAGACCACTTTGGCTTGGGTTCCTAATTCATACTAACTGATTTATATTATGTGCAGGGCAACCAACAACTCAAAGAAAAGAGCATATGGCATGTTGATAGTGGTTGCTCTAGGCACATGACAGGTAACATGTCATGCCTTCAGGATTTCAAGCATATCAATGGAGGACATGATGCATTTGGAGATAATCTTACTGGTGGTAAAATAAGTGGAAAAGGTAATGTTACCAAAGGTAAGATGATATTTGAGGATGTCTACTATGTTGATCAATTGAAATACAACCTGTTAAGTGTATCACAGGTTTGTGACAAACAACATAGCATATTATTTACAAATACTAAGTGTATGATTCTTGCTCCAGGGTTCAAGGTAGTTGATGAAAGCATGATACTACTTAGAACTCCAAGAAAGGACAATGTTTATTGTCTTGATATGGACAATGTTGATAGTGATTCATCCCTGAACTGTCTTGTTTCAAAAGCTTCTGTGGATGAATCCTCTCTTTGGCACAGAAGGATGTGTCACATGAACTTCAAGACTATGAACAAACTTGTTAAAAACAACCTTGTAAGAGGTTTACCTTCAAAACTATTTTCATGTGATGATCATTGTGTTGCATGTCTTAAAGGCAAACAGCACAAAACTTCTCATAAGACCAAAGAGTTAAACACAATTTCTTCTTGTCTCCAGTTATTGCATATGGATCTATTTGGTCCTACAAATGTTATGAGTATAGGCAAGAAATCTTACTGCTTGGTTATTGTTGATGATTACTCTAGATTTTCCTGGGTATATTTTCTAAGGACTAAGGATGAGACAAGTGGACTGATCAAATCCTTTATCCTAAGAATTGAAAACCAAACTAATCAAAAAGTAAAAGTCATTAGATCAGATAATGGGACTGAGTTTAAAATTTTTGATCTAAACACCTTCTGTGAAGAGAAAGGCATTGAGAGACAATATAGTGCCCCTAGGACTCCTCAACAAAATGGAGTTGCTGAGAGGAGAAATAGGACACTAATAGAGGCTGCTAGATCTCTGTTGACTGATTCAAAACTGCCAATTACCTTCTGGGCTGAAGCAGTTAATACTGCTTGTTATGTCCAAAACAGAGTTCTAATGGTCAAGCCAAAGAACAAGACCCCTTATTAGCTTTTAAATAAAAGAAAACCTTTCATTGGATTTTTCAAACCTTTTGGGTGTCCTTGTACAATTCTCAATACCAAATCTCACTTAGGTAAGTTTGATAGCAAAGCAGATGATGGATTTCTTGTTGGTTACTCATCTCAGAGTAAGGCTTACAGAGTCTTTAACTCTTCTTCTAGAATAATTGAAGAAAGTGACAATGTCAAATGCAATGAGAACACACCAAATCCAATTGGGTCTGGTCCTCAGTGGCTATTTGACATTGACTCACTAACTAACTCTTTTGGTTTAAGTAGTGATGATTATGCAGGTTCAGGGAGTGGAGGATCAGGGACTACACAAGTTCAAGAAAGTATATCTCAATCTGTGATCTTTCCCATACCCACAGTGCATCCTGTTGAAGACTGTGAAAAGGAACCATCTACTGGACCAAGTCAAAGTGAAGAAGAAAGTAGAGATGAGGAGACTCAAGAAAATAAAGAACCAGAAGTAGCTACTGAAAACACTTCAGTTGAGTTAAATGACTCTAATCTAGAGGTGGAACTTAATGAAGAACCTAGTCATCACAGCAGAATTCAAAAGAATCATCCTCCACACTGGAAATAGGGGATATATCTTCTCCTATGATGACTAGAAATCAAAGTAGGCTTCAAGAAATGCAAGATCAACAACATACAGTGCTTTCTTGCTTTTTATCCCAGCTTGAGCCTAAAAAGGCACATGATGCTATGAAAGAATCCAGTTGGATAGAAGCCATGCAAGAAGAGCTACTGCAGTTCAAGCTGCAAGATGTTTAGTATCTGGTAGACCTTCCTAAAGGTCAAAGAGCAATAGGAACAAAATGGGTCTTCAGGAATAAGAGAGATGAAAGAGGAATAGTCATAAGAAACAAAGCAAGGTTGGTGGCTCAAGGATATACACAAGAAGAAGGAATAGACTATGAAGAAGTATTTACACCTGTGGCTAGGATAGAAACAATTAGATTATTCCTAGCTTATGCTTCTTATATGAAATTCAAAGTCTATCAAATGGATGTGAAAAGTGCATTTCTTTATGGCTCAATTGAAGAAGAAGTATATGTCTGTCAACCACCAGGGTTTGAAAACCCAAGCTATCCAGACAGGGTATACAAATTGAAGAAAGCACTTTATGGACTACATCAAGATCCAAGAGCATGGTATGACACTCTGTCATCCTATCTCTTGGAAAATGGCTTTGAAAGAGGAGTCATTGATAAGACTCTATTCATCAAGAGAAAGAAGAAGGATATCTTGCTGGTCCAAATCTATGTTGATGATATTATCTTTGGATCAACAAGAGACAACATGTGCAAGGAGTTTGAGGAACTAATGCATCAAAGGTTCAAGATGAGTTCCATGGGGGAACTTACTTTCTTCCTTGGACTCCAAGTTCAACAGAAGTCAGATGGAATCTTCATCTTTCAGTCCAAGTATGTGCAGGACATTCTAACCAAGTTTGGTTTCTCAGATTCAAAACCTGCCAGCACACCTATGGAGACACACAAGCAGATAACAGCAGATCTTGAGGGGGAGGATATGGATCTTCATCATTATAGATCCATGATTGGCTCTCTCATGTATCTTACAGCCTCTAGGCCAGATATAATGTTTCCAGTCTGTGTATGTGCAAGATTCCAAGTTAGGCCAAAGCAATCTCACTATCAAGCTGTTAAAAAAATATTCAGATATCTCAAAGGGCAATCCAGATTGGGACTTTGGTATCCTCATGACTCATCCTTTGACCTGCTTGCATACTCAGATAGTGATCTAGGTGGAGCAAACTTGGACAGAAAATCTACTTCTAGAGGATGTCAGTTTTTGGGTGCAAGACTAGTTTCATGGTAGTGCAAGAAGCAAACCACAGTATCCACATCTACAATAGAGGCAGAGTACATAGCAGCTGCAAGTTGCTGTTCTCAAGTCTTATGGATTCAGAATCAAATGCTGGATTATGGGGTAACCTTTCTACACACTCTAATTTTTATTGATAATAGCAGTGCTATTAGCATTGTGAATAATCCTGTCAAGCACTCAAAGACAAAGCACATTGAGATCAGGTATCACTTCATAAGAGACTGTAATGAAAAGAAACTTATTCAAGTTGTAAAAGTTCACACTGATAACCAGTTTGCTGATCTATTCACTAAAGCTTTTGATGTGGGTAGATTCACTTTCTTGGTAACAAGTGTGGGAATGATCAACTCTGAATAAGCCCCTTCTCAAAAAGTAGTTATATACCTGTATATTGTTTATTCTTGGTGTTACTAATCTTCTTTTTCAGGATATATATAGCAGTACTCAGTGTATCACAAGCTTAAAAGAGTAAGTATGGTTAATACTGCCAGTACAGTTTTAATACTGCTAGTAGTTAATACCGCTAGTGGTTAATACTGCTAGCTAGTTAATACTGCTAGTGGTTAATACTGCTCTCAGTTAATACTGCTATTTAGTTAATACTGCTAGTAGTTAATACTGCTTTCAGTTAATACTGCTTTCAGTTAATACTGCTTATGTCCCGAATACTATAAATACTCTTTGCCCGCCTAAAAGTTCATAACGACTCTTTGCATACTGTTCTCTTGCGCTCTAAACCCTCTCTCTCTCGAGTTCCAAGTTTTCAAGCAAGAAACTTCAAGGTCAATGGCATCCATGGCATTCATTGACGAGCACAATGAAATCGCGATGCTCCAAAAGCCAAAACAAGCTGCAGGTTTTCATCAGATAGTCGACTTTCTGAAGTCCAACCACATTGCCCATGCTCTCACTATATCTCCTACTATCTTCATAGAGCATCAGAGGAAATTCTGGGCACATGCCACCATTGTTACTGAGAATGGTGTGCAAATGATCAAGACGAAGGTGTGTGGCAAGCCATTAACAGTTACTGAAGAGGTAATTCGCATCAGTCTATGTCTAGACGATGCCTCTGGTATAACTTCTATCTCTAATGATGAACTATTTTCTACTCTTTCAAGAATGGGGTATGGAGGCCCATTGGGTGTGTTCAAGTTCTTAAAATCAAAATTTTCATCTCAATGGCGTTTCTTTGTCCATACCCTTATGCATTGTATCTCTAAAAAGACTACTGGATGGAGTGAGTTCAGTAGCACCATTGCTTATGCTCTGGTATGCTTAGCCACTGCCAGAAAGTATAACTTTTCCCAAATGATTTTCAATGATCTTGTCTCAAACTTGGGAAACAAAAAGAGCTTTTATATGTACCCCAGGTTTGTTCAAGCAGTTATCACCCACGAATTGACGGATATTCCTCATTTTGATGGGATATATGTACCAAAACCCCCTAAAGGCAAGGTTTTCTCAAATATGAGAAGATCTGCTGGGGACTCGGAAGGAGTTGACACCCCATTGTTCTCTACAATGATGGTGGTGTCCCAAACTGATGAAGGTATGGTAGCAGGGTCAAGGCCCCCATTAGACCAACCCACTGCTAGCCAATCCCAACCTTCCCACTCTAAATCAATTCCCCAGTCTCTTCTTGATAAACCAACTTTACCAATCACCCAAACATACAAAAGGAAACAGGTAAAGAAGGCTCCTTCCCTTCTTGTACCAACAACCCCTAAGCCTTTAAGCCCTCTAAGGGAGGATTCTCCCTTAGAGAATATCTACAGGGAAACCACAAGGGTGTCTCCCAACCCAAAGGAGGTGCTCTTTGAGGAGGAGGTTGAGCATATGGGTCCTGAGACTGCCACTACTCCTGCTAGCACAGAGGAGGATAGTGGTAACATACATAAGACCTCTCCCATGGCAACTTTGAATGAGCAATCATTCAAAGGTCCCCGGTGCCAAGAAACCAAGGGGGTGGATAGTGCTTCTGCTAGGAAGAAGGCTTCCACTACTAAAAGATCCCATGATCCTTCAAAAGGGGGTAACACTCCTGGAGAAGGTGAGGACAGATATGACTATCTTGAATTGATGGACACAATGGCCAACATCAACAGGGATGTCATCAAGCAGGGGAAAGATATTGAAGAGCTGAAACTGGTCATTTTGTCTCAACAAGTACAGATTACCAAACTGAAGAAATTGGTGACAAGATTGGTCTAGAAAAGGAGAAGAAAGCAATTTGTGTTAAAGAAGAGGGACAGTGCTCAAGATGCTTCCAACAAGGGGGAGAATCAAGAGAATGAAACAGAGAAGGAAAGCAAATCTGAGATGGGATTTGATGTTGAGGGGGAGAAAGTAGCAGAAATAGAGAAAGAAACAGAATTTGCCCAAGCAACATAAACTGTTAATGCTGCTGAGGTCAAAAAAGCAGTAGTAACAGGGCTTTCTGTAGAAGAATTGGAAATTGCAGAAACGTTGGTAAAAGCCAAGAATGACACTCCTAAGGCTTCTCAAAAGGCCAAGGGAGTGGTCATAGATGAAGAAGGCCTTCAAAAGAAGAGAAAAGAAAGAAGTGAGGCAGGTTTGAAGGATACAAAAGGAAAAGGAAAGATGGTTGAACCTGAACAACCTTTAAAGAAGAAAAGTCAGATTGAGTTAGATGAAGAAGTGGCAAAAGAGCTTCAAGCTGAGATGGAAAAAGAGGAACTGCTACAATCTGAGAAGGATAGAGAGCTTGCACTGAATATGGCCAGAAAACTAAATGAAGAGTATCAGAAGAGCATGAAAACAGCAGCTCAGGCCAAGAAAGTACAAGTCAAAAGAATGCCACTCAAAAAGCAGAAGAGACAACCCTCCAAGACCTTTTTGGCCAATCAGGAAAGAAGAAAAATGATAAATTTCCTGAAAGGTGCAATTGGAGTCAAGGGGGAGATGTTCACAAACATGGCATACAATCAGGTTGAAGAGTTGTACAAGAAAGAGATGGAAAAACTTCAAGGGGATTCATCTAAAAGGGAAGAGGCTGAGAGAAGAATGAAGGAGAGGTATGGTCTTAATATTCAAAAACCATTCTCTGAGGAGACCACACTCTCAAAAGACAAAGCTGAAGAGATGAAGGAAGAACAAGAGAGTGTTGGTATAGAAGCCAAATCTGGAAAGAGGGTGAAGACAATTGCTTCCAAAAAGCAGTCTAAAAGGCCTAGAATGGAAGAAACAGCAGAAACTGTAGCAGAACCTTCAGATGTACCTTTAGCAGAATCAGTGCAAAGTCCAGAGCAGTCCAATAAGCAAACTGTTGAGAGTATGGATTTGGATATGACCATAGTAGAACCTATGAAGGCTGTTCCAATCTCCATGAAAGCTCCTGAGATTACCTTTTGGGACATTCTAAGAGATAATGGAAAGGATTTCTTCAGAATCAAAAGAGCTGATGGTTCATTTGAAGCATATTCAACAAGGGGGAGAGTTATCAGAAGTTGTTCAAGAGCTGATATAGAAGAATTATACAAAGTGGGGATAAAACTTTATGAGCCTGTGTTGAAAGGTACTGAAGAGAATCTTCTCAAGATAGCAATGGAATACTTGTGCATGATGTTTGATCCAGAAAGAGTGGCTTATAGGATTAAAGATCATCATCATGAGTTTATATTCAAGAAGATTGATAAATGGATACTTTTTGAAAACTGTGGGGTATACATGATTACTATTGACAATTGTTATCATGAATACTATCTAGTGGACAAAATTTATAAGCATAGCAAGGAGAAGCTAGAAGGGATGCTTAAAACTACACTGGTATGCTCAAAGGATTCAGAGATGGCTAGAATTGTGGTGAGAAGAACTGTAAATCAAAGTCTGGGGCTAAATCCAAATTTGGGAAACTGAACCTGAAGTGTTGAAAGCATCTTGAAGAAAATCTGAAGAACTTGACTTCTTTCCTTAAAAGTCAAGTTAGGGGGAGATTGTTGGGAACTGAAGAAAAGCTCAAAGTATGATTAATGCTGCTAGTTCAGATTTACTACTGCTAGAAGACTTCAAAGTTAATACTGCTGAGTATTACTACTGTTAGTAGAATTAATACTGCTAGTCAAAGTTAGTGCTGCTTGAACAAAGTTAGTACTGCTTAGCTAGTTAGTACTGCTAGTGGTTAGTGCTGCTTAGTTGTTTATGCTGCTTATGATTAGTACTGCTTATGAATTGAAGATCCCGATGGAAAGGATGACAGCTGTAAAGAATCAAGATATTCATGGAAGGATTGAAGATAATGATGGAAGATATACTGAAGATATTTTATTTATTGTAATTATCTTTTATTCAGTATATGTATATAATTGATAGAATAGTTTAGAAAAAAAATCATTCATTCTAAGTTTTAGAGAAAATCAACCTCAAGGCATAGATCCTAATTCTAGAGAAGTAGAATTCGTCTTGAAAGAGTCTGTTCTTCAAGATTGAGGTTGAGTGTGTAATCTTGTGATTTGATAATTGAATACAAGTTTACAAGTTGTTGATTATACACTGTTTTGTTTATTGTTACATTGAATATCAAAGTGTTATTCCGCAACTTCTTTGATATTAGTTTCTGAGAATTTATTCTTGTTGAGAATTCGATCCTGACAATTTGAGAGGGTATCGATAAACTTCATGATGTACGTTATTTCGGTTTGGCCAATGCGTGACTTCAGCAATATCCTGCACTAGAGTGGGTTTTTTGCAAGTTATTTCCCACGAAAACCTTATCATTTACATTGTATATGGACAATGTAAAGATTCATAGAAATCCGACGAGGTCGGTCCGGACGAGAAAACACAAAGGGTATCTCCTTAGCTGAATCGACCAAAAATGGGTGTCGCGCTTAAACGTCCATAATTTTTGCTACGAGGTTTTGTTTTAAACCCATGACCCGTCAAAACGAACCTTAGAACGAGAAGCCCTTCATTTCTTGGTTGCTTTCTGGCAATACACCATGATTTGAGTGGGTATCGATAAACAACATGATGTACGTTCTTTCGGTTTTGTCATTGCGTGATTTCGGCAATATCCTGCATGAGAGTGGGTTTTTTGCAAGTTATTTCCCTTGAAAACCTTATCATTTAAATTTTAGATGAATAATGTAAAGATTCGTGGAAATCCGATGAGGTTGGTCTGGACGAGAAAACACAAAGGGTACCCCTTTGCCGAATCGGCCAAAAATGGGTGTCGCGCTTAAACGTACATAACTTTTGCTACGGGTTTTCATTTTAAGCCCATGACCTGTCAAAACGAACCTTAGAACGAGAATAAATTCATGGATTGGTCACTTTCCGACAATACACCATGATTTGAGTGGGTATCGATAAACAACCTGATGTACGTTCTTTCGGCTTGGCCAATGCGTGGCTTCGGCAATATCCTGCACGAGAGTGGGTTTTTTGCAAGTTATTTCCTTTGGAAACCTTATTATTTACATTCTAGATGAACAATGTAAAGATTCGTGGAAATCTGACGAGGTCGGTCCGGACGAGAAAAGACAAAGCGTACCCCCTATGCCGAATCAGCCAAAAATGGGTGTCGCGCTTAAACGTCCATAACTTTTGCTACAAGGATCCGTTATAAGCCCATGACACGTCAAAACGAATCTTAGAACGAGAAAAACGTTATGCCTTGGTAACTTTCTGGCAATACACCATGATTTGAGTGAGTATCGATAAACTGCATGATGTACGTTCTTTCGGTTTGGCCATTGCATGGTTTCGACAATATCTTGCACGAGAGTGGGTTTTTTGCAAGTTATTTCTCTTGGAAACCATATAATTTACATTGTATATGAACAATGTAAAGATTCATACAAATCCGACGAGGTCGGTCCGGACGAGAAAACACAAAGGGTACCCCCTTTGCCGAATCGGCCAAAAATGGGTGTCGCGCTTAAACGTCCATAACTTTTGCTCTGGGGATTAGTTGTAAGCCCATGACCCATCAAAACGAACCTTAGAACAAGAATAACTCCATGGCTTGGTCGCTTTCTGGAAATACACCATGATTTGAGTGGGTATCGATAAAATGCATGATGTCCATTCTTTCGGTTTGGCCAATGCGTTGATTCGGCAATATCCTGCACGAGAGTGGGGTTTTTGCAAGTTATTTCTATTGATAACCTTATAATTTAGATTGTAAATGAACAATGTAAAGATTCGTGGAAATCCAACGAGGTCGGTCCGGACGAGAAAACACAAAGTTTATTCCTTTTGCCGAATCTGCCAAAAATGGGTGTCGGGCTTAAACGTCCATAACTTTTGCTACGGGGATCCGTTTTAATCCCATGAACCGTCAAAACTAACCTTAGAAAGAGAAGCACATCATTTTTTGGTCGCTTTCTGGCAATACACCATGATTTGAGTGGACATCGATAAACTGCATGATTTATGTTATTTCGGTTTGGCCAATGCATGGTTTCGACAATATCTTGCATGAGAGTGGGTATTTTGCAAGTTATTTCCCTTCAAAAACTTATCATTTACATTTTAGATGAACAATATTAAGAGTCATGGAAATCCGACGAGGTCGGTCCGGACGAGAAAACACAAAGGGTACCCCCATTGCTGAATCGACCAAAAATGGGTGTTGCGCTTAAACGTCCATAACTTATGGTACGGGGATCCGGTTTATGCCCATGACCCATCAAAACGAACCTTAGAACGAGAAGTACATCATGGTTTGGTCGCTTTCTGGAAATACACCATGATTTGGGTGGGATCGATAAACTGCATGATGTACGTTCTTTCAGTTCGACAAATGCGTGGCTTCGGCAATATCCTGCACGAGAGTGGGTTTTTTGCAAGTTATTTCCTATGAAAACCTTATAATTTACATTGTAGATGTACAATGTAAAGATTCGTGGATATTCGATGAGGTCGGTCCGAACGAGAAAACACAAATGGAACCCCCTTTGCTGAATCGTCCAAAAATGGGTGTCGTGCTTAAACGTCCATAACTTTTTCTACGGGGATCCGTTTCAAGCCCATGACCCGTCAAAATGAACCTTATAACGAGAAGCACTTCATGGCTTGGTATCTTTCTAGCAATGTAAAGATTCGTCGAAATACGACGAGGTCGGTACGGACGAGAAAATACAAAAGGTACCCCCGTTGCCGAATCGGCCAAAAATGGGTGTCGCGCTTAAACGTGCAAAACTTTTGCTACGGAGATCCGTTTTAAGCCCATGACCCATCAAAACAAACCTTAGAACGAGAAGCACGTCATGGCTTAGTCTCTTTCTGGCAGTACACCATGATTTGAGTGTGTATCAATAAACTGCATGATGTACTTTCTTTCGGTTTGGCCAATGCGTGGCTTCGGCAATATCCTGCACGAGAGTGGTTTTTTTGCAAGTTATTTCCCTTGATAACCTTATCATTTATATTGTAGATTAAAAATGTAAGTATTCGTGGAAATCCAACGAGGTCGGTCCGGACGAGAAAACACAAAGGGTATCTCCTTTGCCGAATCTGCAAAAAATGGGTGTCGCGCTTAAACGTCCATAACTTTTGCTACGGGGATCTGTTTTAAGCCCATGACCCATCAAAACGAACATTAGAACAAGAATCACTCCATGGCTCGGTCGCTTTCTGGCAATACATGTTAGGACACAGTTTCATTTAATTTAAGATCATCCAATCTGAAGATCGCAATCTGAAGCTAAAGCCGAAACGTCGACTCTCAATATTAAAGTCTATGTTGTTTGTAATGAATGTCAAAGTAATCAATGTAATTGTTTGTTATTGTATTAGTTAAGTTAATATCTAGTTTGTTAGATATTAGTTAACTTAGTTAGTTATTAGATTTAGTTTAGTTAGTTATATTATTTAGTTAGAAATAATATCTAGATATTAAATCTAGATATTATGGTAGTGTGTTAGACACACTTTAGTTTTAGATTGTGTGTATCTCTCAACAACTCTCATAGATCAGATATTTATCAAGAACACAAAAACACACACTTAAAGGTGTAAATCAGAGAGAAAACAGAGAACACACAAAATAGCTTGAATCGATCAACCTTGTAACCATTTGTTATAATCAATACAGGTTGGTAATCTTATTGTGTCGTTTCTATAAAACTTGATATAAGTATTGTGCGGACCGACAATTGGTATCAGATCCTGATTAAGATCAAAATCAAGTTTTTAAGAAAAACGACTTCGTGTTCTAGTTTGAAAATCGATTTTGAGTTTTTGAGTGTTTTAGGTGTTAAAATCGATCAAGTTGTGATCGATATACATGCTAGATCGAGTTGTGTGTGTTTAATTTCAGTATAAAGCTTAAATCGAGTTCCATTGTGGTGATTTAGTGGTCTAAAGTCAAGAACAGAAAGTTACTGTGCCATCAAATTTATTTTCAAAAGGTGGTTTTTATTGCGATCGAGTGATAGCAATCTGTTATAGAAGTGTTTTTAGACTTATTGGTAGAGTTTTGTACTGCTAATCGACGAAGAAACAAGTTTTTAGTTGATTTTCAAAGTACAGGACGAACTTGCGCAAACCAGAAGACGAACACACGCAAAGCTTACTTTGCGCATCTAACGTGATACGCAAACTTCACTTTGCGCATCACACCTGATAAGCAAACCCTACTTTGCGCATCTCAAGCAATCCGCAAAAATCCACTTCTCGCATCAAAGAGCATACGCAAATCTCAGTTTTTGCAACACTCTTGATCCGCAAAGCTCACTTCGTGCAACCCAAGGATACGCAAAGCTCAGTTCTTTCAGTTCACGTGTTCATCTCTTCACGAAAAGATCAAGTCTACTTTGCGCATCTAACGTGATACGCAAACCTCACTTTGCGCATCCCGCGTGATACGCAAACCTCAGTTTGCGCAACCTGCTTGATACGCAAACCTCCATTTGCGCACGCAAACCTCTCTGCTCCAATCACTGTTCCATACGCAAACCTGCGGGACTCCCGTGCTAAGTCTGCCTAGGGGGACAAAATTTCTTGTGTGATCAAATTTTATCTGTTTTTATTTTGGGCTAACGATCATATTCAAGTTTTTATAATCTTAACAGAATGTCTTCCTATTTTCCAATGTTGAATAAAGGAGAATACGAAAAGTGGAAAAGGAATTTTTTTCAGCTTCATAGATGGTGATGAACTGGGTCAAAACATGATATTATCATTGTCTGAGGGAGCACAGGTGCAAAGAAATCATGCTGATTATAGAGCTAGAGTTTATCTGAGAAAAAATATTTCTAAAGAAATATTTAATTTAATGGATATTCCCGAAGCTTCAGGGAAAGAGATATGGGACTATCTTGCATTAAACTCTGAATGGATTGTCTCAGACCGAAACGTTTTCTTAAAAGGAAAAGTTTTGGAAGCTGAGAATAATGAGCTAAAAAGAAAGATTTCTGATCTGGAAGCTCAAATACAAAAGTTAGATCTTGTTGAGAGCAATGAGAAAAAGTCAAAATATTTGGAGAGTGGAAATGCTGAGCTACAAAAGAAACTATCAGAGTTTAAAAAGAAGATTGCAGATATTTCCAAGAAGAGTATTGAAGAGAAGAAGATACTCGAGCTTAAATGTTTAATGCTTTCTCAAAAAGTTGAAGACTTTGAGAAAGTAATCATATTGGAAAGAGATCAGTTTTCCAAGGAGAGGAAGGCAAATGATCAGAAGGGTGCTAAGAAGGGATTCGAAGAAGAAAGAAGCATCCTTGAAGCAAAACTAAAGAAGCTTACCGAGAAGCTATCTGATTTATCTAAATTTGCACAGAAAGAGAAGAAGAAGAGGTCCGAGATTGAGACGAAGATTGACCTTCTTATCAAAGAAAGAGACAGTTATTCTTCAAAGGTAAAAGAGCTTCAAGATATTATTTCAAAGATGGTGGTGGTGACTGAGCGAACGACTCCACAGTCAAAAATCCACTCACCTAGAAATAATTCAGTTGGTTCTAACAAACCAGCTGCAAGCTCACATCAGAAAACTGCTCTTTTCAGAAGGCCAGTTAAATATTCTAATCAGATTCATTCTACTAATCTTTTCTATGACAGAAATAGAGATAGTTCAGGTACACATCAAAGAAGGAGAAGAAGCTTCCAGGAGGAAGATGAACTGGTCTGGAACAGGAAACCAGTTGAAGCAAAGAAGAAAGATGAACTGAAATGTAACAACTCATGTGTACATACGCCTAATGCCAAGAAGAACAATGCGCATAAAGGTAAACCTGATTTTGTTTACTCGAGAGATAAATTAATCAGTTTATCAGGTAAGAAATTTTATTGTTCTTATTGTCGTATACATGATCCTGTTCACAAGACGAGTGACCATTACTGGTATGGTTCTTACTCAGTAACCCCCATACGAACTGCAACTAACTTTCATGGACCCAAATACCAGTGGGTACCAAAGAAAACTAAACCTGTGTTGCAGGCACCTACTGTCAAGGGGGAGTAGGAAGAATAATGGCTTTTGAACACAACAGTTCAAAACCCATACTTCAACGAAGTAATGACTTCTAAACATAACAGTTTAGGACTCCCACTCCAAAGATCAAAAGACCTTACTCCATGCTGGAAAAGAGATTGTACTCCGATACTCTAATGAGGAAATCAACCTTCAAGGGGGAGTACATATTTGTCTGAAATTTTATGCATTTCTCAGATATGATGATCAATATTTGATAAGGAGTTAGTGTTTATGTTTTTCACTAACATTATTGTCCGATGCATAATTTCAGGGGGAGTAAAAGGTGATGACTTCTGATTATTTCTGATCAGAACTCGTACTTTAAAAGTTTTACTGCTTTTTGTCTTTTCAACTTAAGTGAATAAATTTTACTTTGACTTGACATAAGACTTTTGCAGAATTTTTGAGAGATGCTTACAAGTTCTTATGTTTATGACTTAAAGCTTAGCTTCATGAGATGTAAGATCGCACGTAAAGGTACAATCCTTTATCTTAATCTCATATATGGTTGAAAGAAGGACAACTTTCACTCATCGGAAAACATTGTTTTTAATGTTCAAATCACTTCCCAATTCTCAAAACGAATTCATGAATTGGAAGTGTGACTTTAAATGTTTTCAAGATCAATTTTGTGCTTTAACTGAAATAGTTAAACCAATCTTAGCATCATATGCATAATAGGACAACAAGAATCATTGTGCTAGGAATTAACACAACTTCTATGGAATCACCTTAACCTGTGATTTCTACCCATGAAGTTAAATCCTTAGTGATTGAGTGTGCGAACCGAAAAGGAATGAGTGTGATTAGAGAAAGCAAAATGTTTAAAAGAAAGAGCGTGTGAGAATAGAGTTAAAAGAATATCACAACTCTGCACCAACTTTTTCTGAGTCGGACAGCCACATTACTATGTTTCACAATTCTTTGGTGAACATTATTGAAACAGGCAACTAGCCCATGCCAAATCTTGATCAAACCCCACTATCTACTCATTTTTTTCTCAACAAGAAAGGGTTTCATATTTTCAAAGGGGATGCAACACATTTGCTATCTGATTTTCATTTGGAAAATATGGATATTGAAAAGAAGGAAGTCTGCCCCACCTTCGCACTTCAATCATGCACATTGAGTTTGTGTTTAACTTACTGTTGTCTCAGTGGTTTACACAATTTTGAGCCTATAAGCAATCATCAAGTGCTTAATTCTTTCTATCACAAGCACGAACACACAAGGAATTAGTTTCTTTGTCATAACGTTTATAGAAATTACCTTTGTGGTGTTTCGATGATTAAATGGAAGCCCTGGGGGAGTCAACATCAAACAGCTCCTTTCCAATGTGTAATTGTTACACATAGTGACTTAGTGTTAATGACAGGCATGTTAACTGATTCATTAGTTGATTCAGGTGTTACACGACTATTTTGTTTGGATTTGAAAAGATCTGGATGAATATCTTTTGAATTGACGGATCAGTGGATCCAAGTGGTTGACATTTCTTACAAAAAGTTTTGATGAAATCGTTGTACTTAACATAAAAAAGGGGGAGAATGACTACACAAGAAATGGCAAAGATCACATGTTTCAAGAATCACGTCCAAGATTGAATTCTTCAAAAGCAAGTATTCTGAAGACATGCTGATTTCAGAGCTAGAGAAAGAGATTGTATCTTCTGAGCTAAAAAAGAAGACTGAATTGCTAAAATCATTTTCGTAATGATCTTGATCCAAAGGGGGAGATTGTTAAATCACAGTCTCATTGGATTCAAGATCATCCAATCTGAAGATCGCAATCTGAAGCTAAAGCCGAAACGTCGACTCTCGATATTAAAGTCTATGTCGTTTGTAATAAATGTCAAAGTAATTGTTTGTTATTGTATTAGTTAACTTAGTTAGTTATTAGTTAGATATTAAGTTAGTTAGATATAATATCTAAATGTTAGATATTATGTAGGTTTATTAGTTTAATATTACAAGTGGTTGTTTAGGAAGTGTGTTAGACACACAAGATCAAGTATCAGATCTCTCAACAACTCTCATAGATCAGATATTTATCAAGAACACAAAAACACACACTCAAAGGTGTAAATCAGAGAGAAAATAGAGAACACACAAAATAGCTTGAATCGATAACCATTTGTTATAATCAATACAGGTTGGTAATCTTATTGTGTCGTTTCTATAAAACTTGATATAAGTATTGTGTGGACCGACATAAATCTACAATGTAAATGATAAGGTTTTCAAAGGAAACAACTTGCAAAAAACCCACTCTCGTGCAGGATATTGCCGAAGCCACGCAATGGCCAAATAGAAAGAACGTACATCATGCAGTCTATATATACCCACTCAAATCATGGTGTATTGCCCGAAAGCGAACAAACAATGGAGTGCTTCTCGTTCTAAGGTTCGTTTTGACAGGCCAAGGGTTTAAAAAGGATCCCGTAGCAAAAGTTATGGACGTTTAAGAGCGACACCTATTTTTGGCCGATTAGGCAAAGGGGTTTGTGTTTTCTAGTCCGGACCGACCTCGTCGGAATTCCACGAATCTTTACATTGTTCATCTACAATGTAAATGATATGTTTTTCAAGGGAAATAACATGCAAAAAACCCACTCTCGTGCAAGATATTGCCGAAGCCACATATTGGCCAAACCGAAAAAACGTACATCATGCAGTTTATCGATACCCACTCAAATCATTGTGTATTGCTAGAAAGCGACAAACCATGGCTTGCTTATAAGGTTCGTTTTGACGGGTCATGTCCTTAAAACGGATCCCCGTAGCAAAAGTTAAGGACGTTTAAACGCGACACCTATTTTTGGTCGATTCGACAAAGGGGGTACACTTTGTGTTTTCTCGTGCGGACCGACCTCGTCGGATATCCACAAATCTTTATATTTTCCATAGACAATGTAAATGATAGGGTTTTCAAAGGAAACAACTTGCAAAAAAACCCATTCTCGTGCAGGATATTGCCGAAGCCATGCATTGGCCAAACCGAAAGAACGTACATCATGTAGTTTATCGATACCCACTCAAATCATGTTGTATTTCCAGAAAGCGACCAAGCCATGTAGTGTTTCTCATTATATGGTTTGTTTTGATGGGTCATAGGCTTAAAACGGATCCCCGTGGCAAAAGTTAAGGACGTTTAATCGCGACACCCATTTTTGGCCGATTCGTCATAGGGGGTACCCTTTGTGTTTTCTCGTCCAAACCGCCATCTTCGGATTTCCATGAATCTTTACATTGTAAATATATAATGTAAATGATAAGGTTTTCAAAGGAAACAACTTGCAAAAAACCCACTCTCGTGCAGGATATTGCCGAAGCCACACAATGGCCAAATAGAAAGAACGTTCATCATGAGGTTTATCTATACCCACTCAAATCATGGTGTATTGCCCGAAAGAGAACAAGCCATGGCATGCTTCTCGTTATAAGGTTCATTTTTATGGGTCATGGGCTTAAAAAGGATCCCCGTAGCAAAAGTTAAGGACGTTTAAGCGCGACACCCATTTTTGGCCGATTCGGCAAAGAGGTTACCCTTTGTGTTTTCTCGTCCGGACCGACCTCGTCGGATTTCCATGAATCTTTACATTGTAAATATACAATATAAATGATAAGGTTTTCAAAGGAAATAACTTGCAAAAAACCCACTCTCGTGCAGTATATTTTCAAAACCACACAATGGCCAAACCGAAAGAACATACATCATATAGTTTATCGATACCCACTCAAATCATGGTCTATTGCCAGAAAGCAAACAAACCATGGAGTTCTTTTCATTTTAAAGTTAGTTTTGACAGGCCATGGGCTTAAAACGGATCCACGTAGCAAAAGTTATGGACGTTTAAGCGCGACACCTATTTTTGGCCGATTAGGTAAAGGGGTTTGTGTTTTCTCGTCCGGACCGACCTCGTCGGATTTCCACGAATCTTTAAATTTTTCATATAAAATGTAAATGATAAGGTTTTCAAGGGAAATAGCTGGCAAAAAACCCACTCTCGTGCAGGATATTGCCAAAGCCACGAATTGGCCAAACCGAAAGAACGTACATCATGCAGTTTATCTATACCCACTCAAATCATTGGGTATTTCCAGAAAGCGACCAAGCCATGGTATGCTTCTCGTTCAAAGGTTCCTTTTTGATGGGTCATGGGCTTAAAACGGATCCCCGTAGGAAAAGTTTTGACGTTTAAGTGCGACATCCATTTTTAGTCGATTCAGCAAAGGGGGTACCCTTTGTGTTTTCTCGTCCGGACCGACCTCGTCGTATTTCCACGTATCTTTACATCGTCCGTATACAATATATATTATAATGTTTTCAAGGGAAATAACTTGCAAAAAACTGACACTCGTGCAGGATAATGCCGAAGCCACGCTTTGGCCAAACCGAAAGAACGTACATCATGTAATTTATCGATACCCACTCAAATCATGGTGTATTGCCAGAAAGCGACCGAGCCATGGCATGATTCTAGTTATATGGTTCGTTTTAACGGGCCATGGGTTTATAATGGATCTTCGTAGCAAAAGTTATGGACATTGATGTTCGACGCCCATTTTTGGTCGATTCAGCAAACGGGGTACCCTTTGTGTTTTCTCGTCCGGACCGACCTAGTCGGATTTCCACGAATCTTTACATTGTTCATCTATAATATTAATGATAGGGTTTTAAGGGAAATAACTTACAAAAAACCCACTCTCGTGCAGGATATTGCCGAAACCATGCAATGGCCAAACCGAAAGAACGTACATCACGCAGTTTATCGATACCCACTCAAATCATGGTGTATTGCCATAAAGAGACCAATCAATGACATTATTCTCGTTCTAAGGTTTGTTTTCACAGGCCATGGGCTTAAAACGGATCCCCGTAGCAAAAGTTATGGACGTTTAAGCGCGAGACCCATTTTTGGCCGATTCGGCAAAGGGGGTACCTTTGTGTTTTCTCGTCCGGACCGACCTCGTCGAATTTCCACGAATATTTACATTGTTCATCTACAATGTAAATGATTTGTTTTTCAAGGGAAACAACATTCAAAAAACCCACTCTCGTGCAGGATATGGCCGAAGCCACGTATTGGCAAAACCGAAAAAACATACATCATGCAGTTTTTCGATACCCATTCAAATCATGGTGTATTTCCAGAAAGCGACCAACCATGGTTTGCTTCTCGTTATAAGGTTCGTTTTGACGGGTCATAGGCTTAAAAAGGATCCCCATAGAAAAAGTTAAGGACGTTTAAGCGCGACACCCATTTTTGGCCAATTCGGCAAATAGGGTACCCTTTGTGTTTTCTCGTCCAAACCAACCTCGTCGGATATCCATGAATCTTTACATTGTAAATCTACAATGTAAATGATAAGGTTTTCAAAGGAAACAACTTGCAAAAAACCCACTCTCGTGCAGGATATTGCCGAAGCCATACAATGGCCAAATAGAAAGAACGTACATCATGCAGTCTATATATACCCACTCAAATCATGGTGTATTGCCCGAAAGCGAACAAACCATGGAGTGCTTCTCATTCTAAGGTTCGTTTTGATGGGTCATGGGCTTAAAAAGGATCCCCGTAGCAAAAGTTAAGGATGTTTAAGCGAGACACCCATTTTTGGCCGATTTGGCAAAGAGGGTACCCTTTGTGATTTCTCGTCCGGAACGACCTCGTCGGATTTCCATGTATATTTACATTGTAATTATACAATATAAATGATAAGGTTTTTAAGGGAAATAAATTGCAAAAAACCCACTCTCGTGCAATATATTTTCAAAACCACGCAATGGCCAAACCGAAAGAACGTACATCATGCAGTTTATCGATACCCACTCAAATCATGGTGTATTGACAGAAATCAACCAAACAATGGAGTGCTTCTTGTTCTAAGGTTTGTTTTGACGGGCAATGGGCTTAAAACGTATCCCCGTAGCAAAAGTTATGGACGTTTAAGCGCGACACCTATTTTTGGCCGATTAGGCAAAGGGGTTTGTGTTTTCTCGTCCTGACCGACCTCGTCGAATTTCCACTAATATTTACATTGTTCATATACAATGTAAGTTATAAGGTTTTCAAGGGAAATAACTTGTAAAAAACCCACTCTCGTGCAGGATATTGCCAAAGCCACGCATTGGCCAAACCGAAAGAACGTACATCATGCAGTTTATCTATACCCACTCAAATCATTGGGTATTTCCAGAAAGCGACAAATCCATGGAATGCTTCTCATTCAAATGTTCCTTTTGACGGGTCATGGGCTTAAAACGGATCCTTGTAGGAAAAGTTATGGACGTTTAAGTGCGACATCAATTTTTAGTCGATTCAGCAAAGGGGGTACCCTTTGTGTTTTCTCGTCCGGACCGACCTCGTCGTATTTCCACGAATCTTTACATCGTCCGTATACAATATAAATGATAAAGTTTTCAAGGTAAATAACTTGCAAAAAACTCACTCTCGTGCAGGATAATGCCGAAGCCACGCTTTGGCCAAACCGAAAGAACGTACATCATGCAATTTATAGATACCCACTCAAATCATGGTGTATTGCCAGAAAGCGACCGAGCCATTGGCGTTATTTTATTTCTATGGTTCGTTTTAACGGGTCATAGGTTTATAACGGATCTTCGTAGCAAAAGTTATGGACGATTAAGTGCGTCGCCCAGTTTTGGTCGATTCAGCAAAGGGGTACCCTTTGTGTTTTCTCGTCCGGACCGACCTCGTCGGATTTCCACGAATCTTTACATTCTCCATATATAATATTAGTGATAAGGTTTTCAAGGGAAATAACTTGCAAAAAACCCACTCTCGTGCAGGATATTGCCGAAACCATGCAATGGCCAAACCGAAAGAACGTACATCATGCAGTTTATCGATACCCACTCAAATCATGGTGTATTACCATAAAGAGACCAATCCAAGACGTTCTTCTCGTTCTAAGGTTCATTTTGATAGGTCATGGGCTTAAAACGGATCCACGTAGCAAAAGTTATGGACGTTTAAGCGCGAGACCCTTTTTTGGCCGATTCGGCAAAGGGGGTACCCTTTGTCTTTTCTCGTCCGGACCGACCTCGTCGTATTTCCACGAATATTTACATTGTTCATCTACAATGTAAATTATATGTTTTTCAAGGGAAATAACATGCAAAAAATCCACTCTCGTGCAGGATATGGCCGAAGCCACGTATTGGCCAAACCGAAAAAACGTACATCATGCAGTTTATCGATACCCACTCAAATCATTGTGTATTGCTAGAAAGCGACAAACCATGGCTTGCTTATAAGGTTCGTTTTGACGGGTCATGTCCTTAAAACGGATTCCCGTAGCAAAAGTTAAGGACGTTTAAACGCGACACCTATTTTTGGTCGATTCGACAAAGGGGGTACACTTTGTGTTTTCTCGTGCGGACCGACCTCGTCGGATATCCACAAATCTTTATATTTTCCATAGACAATGTAAATGATAGGGTTTTCAAAGGAAACAACTTGCAAAAAAACCCATTCTCGTGCAGGATATTGCCGAAGCCATGCATTGGCCAAACCGAAAGAACGTACATAATGTAGTTTATCGATACCCACTCAAATCATGTTGTATTTCCAGAAAGCGACCAAGCCATGTAGTGTTTCTCATTATATGGTTTGTTTTGATGGGTCATAGGCTTAAAACGGATCCCCGTGGCAAAAGTTAAGGACGTTTAATCGCGACACCCATTTTTGGCCGATTCGTCATAGGGGGTACCCTTTGTGTTTTCTCGTCCAAACCGCCATCGTCGGATTTCCATGAATCTTTACATTGTAACTATAGAATGTAAATGATAAGGTTTTCAAAGGAAACAACTTGCAAAAAACCCACTCTCGTGCAGGATATTGCCGAAGCCACACAATGGCCAAATAGAAAGAACGTTCATCATGAGGTTTATCTATACCCACTCAAATCATGGTGTATTGCCCGAAAGAGAACAAGCCATGGCATGCTTCTCGTTATAAGGTTCATTTTTATGGGTCATGGGCTTAAAAAGGATCCCCGTAGCAAAAGTTAAGGACGTTTAAGCGCGACACCCATTTTTGGCCGATTCGGCAAAGAGGTTACCCTTTGTGTTTTCTCGTCCGGACCGACCTCGACGGATTTCCATGAATCTTTACATTGTAAATATACAATATAAATGATAAGGTTTTCAAAGGAAATAACTTGCAAAAAACCCACTCTCGTGCAGTATATTTTCAAAACCACACAATGGCCAAACCGAAAGAACATACATCATGTAGTTTATCGATACCCACTCAAATCATGGTCTATTGCCAGAAAGCAAACAAACCATGGAGTTCTTTTCATTTTAAAGTTAGTTTTGACAGGCCATGGGCTTAAAACGGATCCACGTAGCAAAAGTTATGGACGTTTAAGCGCGACACCTATTTTTGGCCGATTAGGTAAAGGGGTTTGTGTTTTCTCGTCCGGACCGACCTCGTCGGATTTCCACGAATCTTTAAATTTTTCATATAAAATGTAAATGATAAGGTTTTCAAGGGAAATAACTGGCAAAAAACCCACTCTCGTGCAGGATATTGCCAAAGCCACGAATTGGCCAAACCGAAAGAACGTACATCATGCAGTTTATCTATACCCACTCAAATCATTGGGTATTGCCAGAAAGCGACCAAGCCATGGTATGCTTCTCGTTCAAAGGTTCCTTTTTGATGGGTCATGGGCTTAAAACGGATCCCCGTAGGAAAAGTTTTGGACGTTTAAGTGCGACATCCATTTTTAGTCGATTCAGCAAAGGGGGTACCCTTTGTGTTTTCTCGTCCGGACCGACCTCGTCGTATTTCCACGTATCTTTACATCGTCCGTATACAATATATATTATAATGTTTTCAAGGGAAATAACTTGCAAAAAACTCACACTCGTGCAGGATAATGCCGAAGCCACGCTTTGGCCAAACCGAAAGAACGTACATCATGTAATTTATCGATACCCACTCAAATCATGGTGTATTGCCAGAAAGCGACCGAGCCATGGCATGATTATAGTTATATGGTTCGTTTTAACGGGCCATGGGTTTATAATGGATCTTCGTAGCAAAAGTTATGGACATTGATGTTCGACGCCTATTTTTGGTCGATTCAGCAAAGGGGGTACCCTTTGTGTTTTCTCGTCCGGACCGACCTAGTCGGATTTCCACGAATCTTTACATTGTTCATCTATAATATTAATGATAGGGTTTTTAAGGGAAATAACTTACAAAAAACCCACTCTCGTGCAGGATATTGCCGAAACCATGCAATGGCCAAACCGAAAGAACGTACATCACGCAGTTTATCGATACCCACTCAAATCATGGTGTATTGCCATAAAGAGACCAACCAATGACGTTATTCTCGTTCTAAGGTTTGTTTTCACAGGCCATGGGCTTAAAACGGATCCCCGTAGCAAAAGTTATGGACGTTTAAGCGCGAGACCCATTTTTGGCCGATTCGGCAAAGGGGGTACCTTTGTGTTTTCTCGTCCGGACCGACCTCGTCGAATTTCCACGAATATTTACATTGTTCATCTACAATGTAAATGATTTGTTTTTCAAGGGAAACAACATTCAAAAAACCCACTCTCGTGCAGGATATGGCCGAAGCCACGTATTGGCAAAACCGAAAAAACGTACATCATGCAGTTTTTCGATACCCATTCAAATCATGGTGTATTTCCAGAAAGCGACAAACCATGGTTTGCTTCTCGTTATAAGGTTCGTTTTGACGGGTCATAGGCTTAAAAAGGATCCCCATAGAAAAAGTTAAGGACGTTTAAGCGCGACACCCATTTTTGGCCGATTCGGCAAATAGGGTACCCTTTGTGTTTTCTCGTCCAAACCAACCTCGTCGGATATCCATGAATCTTTACATTGTAAATCTACAATGTAAATGATAAGGTTTTCAAAGGAAACAACTTGCAAAAAACCCACTCTCGTGCAGGATATTGCCGAAGCCACACAATGGCCAAATAGAAAGAACGTACATCATGCAGTCTATATATACCCACTCAAATCATGGTGTATTGCCCGAAAGCGAACAAACCATGGAGTGCTTCTCATTCTAAGGTTCGTTTTGATGGGTCATGGGCTTAAAAAGGATCCCCGTAGCAAATGTTAAGGATGTTTAAGCGAGACACCCATTTTTGGCCGATTTGGCAAAGAGGGTACCCGTTGTGATTTCTCGTCCGGACCGACCTCGTCGGATTTCCATGTATATTTACATTGTAATTATACAATATAAATGATAAGGTTTTCAAGGGAAATAAATTGCAAAAAACCCACTCTCGTGCAATATATTTTCAAAACCACGCAATGGCCAAACCGAAAGAACGTACATCATGCAGTTTATCGATACCCACTCAAATCATGGTGTATTGACAGAAATCAACCAAACAATGGAGTGCTTCTTGTTCTAAGGTTTGTTTTGACGGGCAATGGGCTTAAAACGTATCCCCATAGCAAAAGTTATGGACGTTTAAGCGCGACACCTATTTTTGGCCGATTAGGCAAAGGGGTTTGTGTTTTCTCGTCCTGACCGACCTCGTCGAATTTCCACTAATATTTACATTGTTCATATACAATGTAAGTTATAAGGTTTTCAAGGGAAATAACTTGTAAAAAACCCACTCTCGTGCAGGATATTGCCAAAGCCACGCATTGGCCAAACCGAAAGAACGTACATCACGCAGTTTATCGATACCCACTCAAATCATGGTGTATTGCCATAAAGAGACCAATCAATGACGTTATTCTCGTTCTAAGGTTTGTTTTCACAGGCCATGGGCTTAAAACGGATCCCCGTAGCAAAAGTTATGGACGTTTAAGCGCGAGACCCATTTTTGGCCGATTCGGCAAAGGGGGTACCTTTGTGTTTTCTCGTCCGGACCGACCTCGTCGAATTTCCACGAATATTTACATTGTTCATCTACAATGTAAATGATTTGTTTTTCAAGGGAAACAACATTCAAAAAACCCACTCTCGTGCAGGATATGCCGAAGCCACGTATTGGCAAAACCGAAAAAACGTACATCATGCAGTTTTTCGATACCCATTCAAATCATGGTGTATTTCCAGAAAGCGACAAACCATGGTTTGCTTCTCGTTATAAGGTTCGTTTTGACGGGTCATAGGCTTAAAAAGGATCCCCATAGAAAAAGTTAAGGACGTTTAAGCGCGACACCCATTTTTGGCCGATTCGGCAAATAGGGTACCCTTTGTGTTTTCTCGTCCAAACCAACCTCGTCGGATATCCATGAATCTTTACATTGTAAATCTACAATGTAAATGATAAGGTTTTCAAAGGAAACAACTTGCAAAAAACCCACTCTCGTGCAGGATATTGCCGAAGCCACACAATGGCCAAATAGAAAGAACGTACATCATGCAGTCTATATATACCCACTCAAATCATGGTGTATTGCCCGAAAGCGAACAAACCATGGAGTGCTTCTCATTCTAAGGTTCGTTTTGATGGGTCATGGGCTTAAAAAGGATCCCCGTAGCAAAAGTTAAGGATGTTTAAGCGAGACACCCATTTTTGGCCGATTTGGCAAAGAGGGTACCCTTTGTGATTTCTCGTCCGGACCGACCTCGTCGGATTTCCATGTATATTTACATTGTAATTATACAATATAAATGATAAGGTTTTCAAGGGAAATAAATTGCAAAAAACCCACTCTCGTGCAATATATTTTCAAAACCACGCAATGGCCAAACCGAAAGAACGTACATCATGCAGTTTATCGATACCCACTCAAATCATGGTGTATTGACAGAAATCAACCAAACAATGGAGTGCTTCTTGTTCTAAGGTTTGTTTTGACGGGCAATGGGCTTAAAACGTATCCCCATAGCAAAAGTTATGGACGTTTAAGCGCGACACCTATTTTTGGCCGATTAGGCAAAGGGGTTTGTGTTTTCTCGTCCTGACCGACCTCGTCGAATTTCCACTAATATTTACATTGTTCATATACAATGTAAGTTATAAGGTTTTCAAGGGAAATAACTTGTAAAAAACCCACTCTCGTGCAGGATATTGCCAAAGCCACGCATTGGCCAAACCGAAAGAACGTACATCACGCAGTTTATCGATACCCACTCAAATCATGGTGTATTGCCATAAAGAGACCAATCAATGACGTTATTCTCGTTCTAAGGTTTGTTTTCACAGGCCATGGGCTTAAAACGGATCCCCGTAGCAAAAGTTATGGACGTTTAAGCGCGAGACCCATTTTTGGCCGATTCGGCAAAGGGGGTACCTTTGTGTTTTCTCGTCCGGACCGACCTCGTCGAATTTCCACGAATATTTACATTGTTCATATACAATGTAAGTTATAAGATTTTCAAGGGAAATAACTTGTAAAAAACCCACTCTCGTGCAGGATATTGCCAAAGCCACGCATTGGCCAAACCGAAAGAACGTACATCATGCAGTTTATCTATACCCACTCAAATCATTGGGTATTGCCAGAAAGCGACAAAGCCATGGAATGCTTCTCATTCAAATGTTCCTTTTGACGGGTCATGGGCTTAAAACGGATCCTTGTAGGAAAAGTTATGGACGTTTAAGTGCGACATCAATTTTTAGTCGATTCAGCAAAGGGGGTACCCTTTGTGTTTTCTCGTCCGGACCGACCTCGTCGTATTTCCACGAATCTTTACATCGTACGTATACAATATAAATGATAAAGTTTTCAAGGTAAATAACTTGCAAAAAACTCACTCTCGTGCAGGATAATGCCGAAGCAACGATTTGGCCAAACCGGAAGAACGTACATCATGCAATTTATAGATACCCACTCAAATCATGGTGTATTGCCAGAAAGCGATCGAGCCATTGGCGTTATTTTATTTCTATGGTTCGTTTTAACGGGTCATAGGTTTATAACGGATCTTCGTAGCAAAAGTTATGGACGATTAAGTGCGTCGCCCAGTTTTGGTCGATTCAGCAAAGGGGGTACCCTTTGTGTTTTCTCGTCCGGACCGACCTCGTCGGATTTCCACGAATCTTTACATTCTCCATATATAATATTAGTGATAAGGTTTTCAAGGGAAATAACTTGCAAAAAACCCACTCTCGTGCAGGATATTGCCGAAACCATGCAATGGCCAAACCGAAAGAACGTACATCATGCAGTTTATCGATACCCACTCAAATCATGGTGTATTCCCATAAAGAGACCAATCCAAGACGTTCTTCTCGTTCTAAGGTTCATTTTGATAGGTCATGGGTTTAAAACGGATCCACGTAGCAAAAGTTATGGACGTTTAAGCGCGAGACCCTTTTTTGGCCGATTCGGCAAAGGGGGTACCCTTTGTCTTTTCTCGTCCGGACCGACCTCGTTGGATTTCCACGAATATTTACATTGTTCATCTACAATGTAAATTATATGTTTTTCAAGGGAAATAACATGCAAAAAATCCACTCTCGTGCAGGATATGGCCGAAGCCACGTATTGGCCAAACCGAAAAATCGTACATCATGTAGTTGTTCGATACCCACTCAAATCATGGTGTATTGCCCGAAAGCGACAAACCATGGCTTGCTTCTCGTTATAAGGTTCGTTTTGACAGGTCATGGGCTTAAAAAGGATCCCCATAAAAAAAGTTAAGGACGTTTAAGCGCGACACCCATTTTTGGTCGATTCGGCAAAGAGGGTACCCTTTATGTTTTCTCGTGCAAACCGACCTCGTCGGATATCCATGAATCTTTACATTGTAAATATACAATGTAAATGATAAGGTTTTCAAAGGAAACAACTTGCAAAAAACCACTCTCGTGTAAGATATTGCCGAAGCCACGCAATGGCCAAATAGAAAGAACGTACATCATGCAGTCTATATATACCCACTCAAATCATGGTGTATTGCCCGAAAGCGAAAAAACCATGGAGTGCTTCTCATTCTAAGGTTCATTTTTATGGGTCATGGTCTTAAAAAGGATCCCCGTAGCAAAAGTTAAGGACGTTTAAGCGAGACACCCATTTTTGGCCGATTCGGCAAAGAGGGTACCCTTTGTGATTTCTCGTCTGGACCGACCTCGTCGGATTTACATGAATATTTACATTGTAAATATACAATATAAATGATAAGGTTTTCAAGGGAAATAACTTGCAAAAAACCCACTCTCGTGCAATATATTTTCAAACCCACGCAATGGCCAAATCGAAAGAACGTACATCATGCAGTTTATCGATACCCACTCAAATCATGGTGTATTGCCCGAAATCAACCAAACAATGGAATGCTTATCGTTCTAAGGTTCGTTTTGACGGGCCATGGGCTTAAAACGGATCCCCGTAGCAAAAGTTACGGACGTTTAAGCGCGACACCTATTTTTGGCCGATTAAGCAAAGGGGTTTGTGTTTTCTCGTCCTGACCGACCTCGTCGGATTTCCATGAATCTTTACATGGTTCATATACAATGTAAATTATAAGGTTTTCAAGGGAAATGACTTGCAAAAAACCCACTCTCGTGCAGGATATTGCCAAAGCCACGCATTGGCTAAACCGAAAAAACGTACATCATGCAGTTTATCTATACCCGCTCAAATCATTGGGTATTGCCAGAAAGCGACAGATCCATGGCATGCTTCTCGTCCAAATGTTCCTTTTGACGGGTCATGGGCTTAAAACGGATCCCCGTAGGAAAAGTTATGGACGTTTAAGTGCGACATCCATTTTTAGTCGATTCAGCAAAGGGGGTACCCTTTGTGTTTTCTCGTCCGGACCGACCTCGTCGTATTTCCAAGAATCTTTACATTGTCCGTATACAATATAAATGATAAAGTTTTCAACGGAAATAACTTGCAAAAAACTCACTCTCGTGCAGGATAATGCCGAAGCCACGCTTTGGCCAAACCGAAAGAACGTACATCATGCAATTTATCGATACCCACTCAAATCATGGTGTATTGCCAGAAAGCGACCGAGCCATTGGCGTTATTTTATTTCTATGGTTCATTTTAACGGGTCATGGGTTTATAACGGATATTCGTAGCAAAAGTTATGGACATTGATGTGCGACTCCCATTTTTGGTCGATTCAGCAAAGGGGGTACCCTTTGTGTTTTCTCGTCCGGACCGACCTCGTCGGGTTTCCACGAATCTTTACATTTTCCATCTATAATATTAATGGTAATGTTTTCAAGGGAAATTACTTGCAAAAAACCACTCTCGTGCAGTATATTGCCGAAACCATGTAATGGCCAAACAGGAAGAACGTACATCATGCAGTTTATCGATACCACTCAAATCATCGTGTATTGCCATGAAGAGACCAATCCAAGACGTTCTTCTCGTTCTAAGGTTCGTTTTGAAAGGTCATGGGCTTAAAACGGATTCTCGTAGCAAAAGTTATGGACGTTTAAGCGCGAGAACCATTTTTGGCCGATTTGGCAAAGGGGGTACCCTTTGTGTTTTTTCGTCCGGACCGACCTCGTCGGATTTCCACGAATATTTACATTGCTCATCTACAATGTAAATGATATGTTTTTCAAGGGAAATAACATGCAAAAAACCACTCTCGTGCAGGATATGGCCGAAGCCACGTATTGACCAAACCGAATACGTGGGAAATATTTACATCGTCCATATACAAAAATAAATGATAAGGTTTTCAAGGGAAATAACTTGCAAAAAACCCACTCTCGTGCAGGATATTGCCGAAACCATGTAATGGCCAAACAGGAAGAACGTACATCATGCAGTTTATCGATACCCACTCAAATCATCGTGTATTGCCATAAAGATACCAATCCATGACGTTCTTCTCGTTCTAAGGTTCGTTTTGAAAGGTCATGGGCTTAAAACGGATTCCCGTAGCAAAAGTTATGGACGTTTAAGCGCGAGACCCATTTTTGGCCGATTCGGCAAAGGGGGTACCCTTTGTGTTTTCTCGTCCGGACCGACCTCGTCGGATTTCCACGAATATTTACATTGCTCATCTACAATGTAAATGATATGTTTTTCAAGGGAAATAACATCCAAAAAACCACTCTCGTGCAGGATATGGCCGAAGCCACGTATTGGCCAAACCGAAAAAACGTACATCATGTAGTTTTTCGATACCCACTCAAATCATGGTGTATTTCCAGAAAGCGACAAACCATGGCTTGATTCTCGTTATAAGGTTCGTTTTGATGTGTCATGGGCTTTAAAAGGATCCCCGTAGCAAAAGTGAAGGACGTTTAAGCGCAACACCCATTTTTGGCCGATTCGGCAAAGAGGCTACGCTTTGTGTTTTCTCGTCCGGACCGACCTCGTCGGATTTCCATGAATCTTTACATTGTAAATATAAAATATAAATGATAAGGTTTTCAAGGGAAATAAATTGCAAAAAACCCACACTCGTGCAGTATATTTTCAAAACCACGCAATGGCCAAACCGAAAGAACATACATCATGCAGTTTATCGATACCCACTCAAATCATGGTGTATTGCCATAAATCAACCAAACCATGGAGTGCTTCTCGTTCTAAGGTTCGTTTTGACGGGCCATGGGCTTAAAACAGATCCCCGTAGAAAAAGTTATGGACGTTTAAGCGCGACACCTATTTTTCGCCGATTAGGCAAAGAGGGTTTGTGTTTTCTCGTCCGGACCGACCTCGTCGGATTTCCACGAATCTTTATATTGTTCATATACAATGTAAATAATAAGGTTTTCAAGGGAAATAATTTGCAAAAAACCCACTCTCGTGCAAGATATTGCCAAAGTCATGCATTGGCCAAACCGAAAGAACGTACATCATGCCGTTTATCTATACCCACTCAAATCATTGGTATTGTCAGAAAGCGACCAAGCCATGGCATGCTTCTCGTTCCAATGTTCCTTTTGACGGGTCATGGGCTTAAAACGGATCCCCTTAGGAAAAGTTATGGACGTTTAAGTGGGACATCTATTTTTAGGCGATTCAGCAAGGGGGTACCCTTTGTGTTTTCTTGTCTGGACCGACCTCGTCGGATTTCTATGAATATTTACATCGTCCATATACAAAATAAATGATAAGGTTTTCAAGGGAAATAACTTGCAAAAAACCCACTCTCGTGCAGGATATTGCCGAAACCATGTAATGGCCAAATAGGAAGAACGTACATCATGCAGTTTATCGATACCCACTCAAATCATCTTGTATTGCCATAAAGATACCAATCCATGACGTTCTTCTCGTTCTAAGGTTCTTTTTGAAAGGTCATGGGCTTAAAACGGATTCCCGTAGCAAAAGTTATGGACGTTTAAGCGCGAGACCCATTTTTGGCCGATTCGGCAAAGGGGGTACCCTTTGTGTTTTCTCGTCCGGACCGACCTCGTCGGATTTCCACGAATATTTACATTTCTCATCTACAATGTAAATGATATGTTTTTCAAGGGAAATAACATGCAAAAAACCACTCTCGTGCAGGATATGGCCGAAGCCACGTATTGGCCAAACCGAAAAAACGTACATCATGTAGTTTTTTGATACCCACTCAAATCATGGTGTATTTCCAGAAAGCGACAAACCATGGCTTGATTCTCGTTATAAGGTTCGTTTTGATGGGTCATGGGCTTTAAAAGGATCCCCGTAGCAAAAGTGAAGGACGTTTAAGCGCAACACCCATTTTTGGCCGATTCGGCAAAGAGGCTACGCTTTGTGTTTTCTCGTCCGGACCGACCTCGTCGGATTTCCATGAATCTTTACATTGTAAATATAAAATATAAATGATAAGGTTTTCAAGGGAAATAAATTGCAAAAAACCCACTCTCGTGCAGTATATTTTCAAAACCACGCAATGGCCAATCCGAAAGAACGTACATCATGCAGTTTATCGATACCCACTCAAATCATGGTGTATTGACAGAAATCAACCAAACCATGGAGTGCTTCTCGTTCTAAGGTTCGTTTTGACGGGACATGGGCTTAAAAAAGATCCCCGTAGAAAAAGTTATGGACGTTTAAGCGCGACACCTATTTTTCGCCGATTAGGCAAAGAGGGTTTGTGTTTTCTCGTTCGGACCGACCTCGTCGGATTTCCACGAATCTTTATATTGTTCATATACAATGTAAATAATAAGGTTTTCAAGGGAAATAAATTGCAAAAAACCCACTCTCGTGCAAGATATTGCCAAAGCCACGCATTGGCCAAACCGAAAGAACGTACATTATGCAGTTTATCTATACCCACTCAAATCATTGGTATTACCAAAAAGCGACCAAGCCATGGCATGCTTCTCGTTCCAATGTTCCTTTTGACGGGTCATGGGCTTAAAACGGATCCCCTTAGGAAAAGTTATGGACGTTTAAGTGCGACATCCATTTTTTAGTCGATTCAGCAAGGGGGTACCCTTTGTGTTTTCTTGTCTGGACCGACCTCGCCGGATTTCTATGAATATTTACATCGTCCATATACAAAATAAATGATAAGGTTTTCAAGGGAAATAACTTACAAAAAACCCACTCTCGTGCAGGATATTGCCGAAACCGTGTAATGGCCAAACAGGAAGAACGTACATCATTCAGTTTATCGATACCCACTCAAATCATCGTGTATTGCCATAAAGATACCAATCCATGACTTTCTTCTCGTTCTAAGGTTCGTTTTGAAAGGTCATGGGCTTAAAACGGATTCCCGTAGCAAAAGTTATGGACGTTTAAGCGCGAGACCCATTTTTGGCCAATTCGGCAAAGGGGGTACCCTTTGTGTTTTCTCGTCCGGACCGACCTCGTCGGATTTCCACGAATATTTACATTGCTCATCTACAATGTAAATGATATGTTTTTCAAGGGAAATAACATGCAAAAAACAACTCTCGTGCAGGATATGGCCGAAGCCACGTATTGGCCAAACCGAAAAAACGTACATCATGCGGTTTTTCGATACCCACTCAAATCATGGTGTATTTCCAGAAAGAGACAAACCATGGCTTGCTTCTCGTTATAAGGTTCGTTTTGATGGGTCATGGGCTTTAAAAGGATCCCCGTAGCAAAAGTTAGGGACGTTTAAGTGCGACACCCATTTTTGGCCGATTCGGCAAAGAGGCTACACTTTGAGTTTTCTCGTCCGGATCGACCTCGTCGGATTTCCATGAATCTTTACATTTTAAATATACAATATAAATAACTCAAATTAATTTATTATATTAAATTAAATTAATTACATTTTTTGTCACTGTGGTTTCAATTTTTGTTATGGATTGGACCCTTTAACCTAACTTTGTCTATTTTTGGTCATTTTACTTCTTTTTTTTTTCATATTTTTAATATATATATAAATATATATATATAGGTGGTTTCATTTGCAAACCCCTCTTATGATACAAACTTTGCAACCCTTGTAAATGACATTGATATTATCAATCAAGGGTAGAGATTAATTTGAGTTATTTATGTTAATAAATTAATTAATTTAATATAATAAATTAATAAAAACCCACTCTCGTGCAGTATATTTTCAAAACCACGCAATGGCCAAACCGAAAGAACGTACATCATGCAGTTTATCGATACCCACTCAAATCATGATGTATTGCCAGAAATCAACCAAACCATGGAGTGCTTCTCGTTCTAAGGTTTGTTTTTACGGGCCATGGGCTTAAAATGGATCCCCGTAGCAAAAGTTATGGACGTTTAAGCGCGACACCTATTTTTGGCCGATTAGGCAAAGAGGGTTTGTGTTTTCTCGTCCGGACCGACCTCGTCGGATTTCCACGAATCTTTACATTGTTCATATACAATGTAAATGATAAGGTTTTTAAGGGAAATAACTTGCAAAAAACCCACTCTCGTGCAGGATATTGCCAAAGCCACACATTGGCCAAAACGAAAAACGTACATCATGCAGTTCATCTATACCCACTCAAATCATTGGTATTGCCAGAAAGCGACCAAGCCATGGCATGCTTCTCGTTCAAATATTCCTTTTGACGGGCCATGGGCTTAAAACGGATCCCCGTAGGAAAAGTTATGGACGTTTAAGTGCGACATTCATTTTTAGTCGATTCAGCAAAGGGGTACCCTTTGTGTTTTCTCGTCCGGACCGACCTCGTCGGATTTCCATGAATATTTACATTGTAAATCTACAATGTAAATGATATGGTTTTCAAAGGAAACAACTTGCAAAAAATCCACTCTCGTGCAGGATATTGCCGAAGCCATGCAATCGCCAAATAGAAAGAACGTACATCTTGCAGTTTTTCGATACCCACTCAAATCATGGTGTATTGCCAGAAAGCGACAAACCATGGCTTGCTTCTCGTTATAAGGTTCGTTTTGACGGGTCATGGGCTTAAATAGGATACCCGTAGCAAAAGTTAAGGACGTTTAAGCGCGACACCCATTTCTGGCCGATTCGGCAAAGAGGGTACCCTTTGTATTTTCTCGTCCGGACCGACCTCGTCGGATTTCCATGAATCTTTACAATGTAAATCTACAATGTAAATGATAAGGTTTTCAAGGGAAATAACTTGCAAAAAACCCACTCTCGTGCAAGATATTGCCGAAGCCACATATTGGCCAAACCGAAAAAACGTACATCATGCAGTTTATCGATACCCACTCAAATCATTGTGTATTGCTAGAAAGCGACAAACCATTATGTATTGCTAAAAAACCATGGAGTGCTTCTCATTCTAAGGTTCGTTTTGATGGGTCATGGGCTTAAAAAGGAAACTGTTAGGTCCCAAGGCTTGAGCTTACCAGGAGGTCACCCATCCTAGGATTGCTCTCGCCCGAGCACGCTTAACTTGTTAGGATCAAGCGCTTACCACTACACCAAAAGGAATTGCTTATGGTGAAGGCGCTACTTTATTTCCTTATACCATGGTAGCGCAAAGCCCCGTACTAAGCGACAGGAGGACATGAGGGGCTGCACCACTTTCGTGGAGCCAGCGGGTCGGGCTGTTAGTCCCGGCCAGTTACGTACTCCCGAGTCGAAGGTGAGGGCGCTGGATGCTTGCGGCATTCCCAGCAAATGTTGGGATTTCTCCTCAACAATCCCCCCCCAGCATTTGCACACTGGGAGACTCGAACCCGCGACCTCGCTCTGATACCAATTGTTAGGTCCCAAGGCTTGAGCTTCCCAGGAGGTCACCCATCCTAGGATTGCTCTCGCCCGAGCACGCTTAACTTGTTAGGATCAAGCGCTTACCACTACACCAAAAGCAATTGCTTATGGTGAAGGCGCTACTTTATTTCCTTATACCATGGTAGCGCAAAACCCCGTACTAAGCGACAGGCGGACATGAGGGGCTGCACCACTTTCGTGGAGCCAGCGGGTCGGGCTGTTAGTCCCGACCAGTTACATACTCCCGAGTCGAAGGAGAGGGCGCTGGATGCTTGCGGCATTCCCAGCAAATGTTGGGATTTCACCTCAACAGAAACAACTTGCAAAAAACCACTCTCGTGTAGGATATTGCCGAAGCCACGCAATGGCCAAATAGAAAGAACGTACATCATGCAGTCTATATATACCCACTCAAATCATGGTGTATTGCCCGAAAGCGAAAAAACCATGGAGTGCTTCTCATTCTAAGGTTCGTTTTGATGGGTCATGGGCTTAAAAAGGATCCCCGTAGCAAAAGTTAAGGACGTTTAAGCGAGACACCCATTTTTGGACGATTCGGCAAAGAGGGTACCCTTTGTGATTTCTCGTCCGGACCGACCTCGTCGGATTTACATGAATATTTACATTGTAAATATACAATATAAATGATAAGGTTTTCAAGGGAAATAACTTGCAAAAAACCCACTCTCGTGCAATATAATTTCAAAACCACGCAATGGCCAAACCGATAGAACGTACATCATGCAGTTTATCGATACCCACTCAAATCATGGTGTATTGCCAGAAATCAACCAAACAATGGAGTGCTTCTCGTTCTAAGGTTCGTTTTGACGGTCCATGGGCTTAAAACGGATCCCCGTAGCAAAAGTTATGGACGTTTAAGCGCGACACCTATTTTTGGCCGATTAAGCATAGGGGTTTGTGTTTTCTCGTCCTGACCGACGTCGTCGGATTTCAATGAATCTTTACATGGTTCATATACAATGTAAATTATAAGGTTTTCAAGGGAAATGACTTGCAAAAAACCCACTCTCGTGCAGGATATTGCCAAAGCCACGCATTGGCCAAACCGAAAAAACGTACATCATGCAGTTTATCTATACCCGCTCAAATCATTGGGTATTGCCAGAAAGCGACAGAGCCATGGCATGCTTCTCGTTCAAATGTTCCTTTTGACGGGTCATGGGCTTAAAACGGATCTCCGTAGGAAAATTTATGGACGTTTAAGTGCGACATCCATTTTTAGTCGATTCAGCAAAGGGGGTACCCTTTGTGTTTTCTCGTCCGGACCGACCTCGTCGTATTTCCAAGAATCTTTACATTTTCCGTGTACAATATAAATGATAAAGTTTTCAAGGGAAATAACTTGCAAAAAACTCACTCTCGTGCAGGATAATGCCGAAGCCACGCTTTGGCCAAACCGAAAGAACGTACATCATGCAATTTATCGATACCCACTCAAATCATGGTGTATTGCCAGAAAGCGACCAATCCATGGTGTGATTCTATTTCTATGGTTCATTATAACGGGTCATGGGTTTATAACGGATATTCGTAGCAAAAGTTATGGACATTGATGTGCGACGCCCATTTTTGGTCGATTCAGCAAAGGGGGTACCCTTTGTGTTTTCTCGTCCGGACCGACCTCGTCGGGTTTCCACGAATCTTTACATTTTCCATCTATAATATTAATGGTAAGGTTTTCAAGGGAAATAACTTGCAAAAAACCCACTCTCGTGCAGGATATTGCCGAAACCATGCAATGGCCAAACAGGAAGAACGTACATCATGCAGTTTATCGATACCCACTCAAATCATCGTGTATTGCCATAAAGATACCAATCCATGACGTTCTTCTCGTTCTAAGGTTCGTTTTGAAAGGTCATGGGCTTAAAACGGATTCCCGTAGCAAAAGTTATGGACGTTTAAGCGCGAGACCCATTTTTGGCCGATTCGGCAAAGGGGGTACCCTTTGTGTTTTCTCGTCCGGACCGACCTCGTCGGATTTCCACGAATATTTACATTGCTCATCTACAATGTAAATGATATGTTTTTCAAGGGAAATAACATGCAAAAAACCACTCTCGTGCAGGATATGGCCGAAGCCACGTATTGGCCAAACCGAAAAAACGTATATCATGTAGTTTTTCGATACCCACTCAAATCGTGGTGTATTGCCAGAAAGCGACAAACCATGGCTTGATTCTCGTTATAAGGTTCGTTTTGATGGGTCATGGTCTTTAAAAGGATCCCCGTAGCAAAAGTGAAGGACGTTTAAGCGCAACACCCATTTTTGGCCGATTCGGCAAAGAGGCTACGCTTTGTGTTTTCTCGTCCGGACCGACCTCGTCGGATTTCCATGAATCTTTACATTGTAAATATAAAATATAAATGATAAGGTTTTCAAGGAAAATAAATTGCAAAAAACCCACACTCGTGCAATATATTTTCAAAACCACGCAATGGCCAAACCGAAAGAACGTACATCATGCAGTTTATCGATACCCACTCAAATCATGGTGTATTGCCAGAAATCAACCAAACCATGGAGTTCTTCTCGTTCTAAGGTTCGTTTTGACGGGCCATGGGCTTAAAACAGATCCCCGTAGAAAAAGTTATGGACGTTTAAGCGCGACACCTATTTTTCGCCGATTAGGCAAAGAGGGTTTGTGTTTTCTCGTCCGGACCGACCTCGTCGGATTTCCACGAATCTTTATATTGTTCATATACAATGTAAATAATAAGGTTTTCAAGGGAAATAATTTGCAAAAAACCCACTCTCGTGCAAGATATTGCCAAAGCCATGCATTGGCCAAACCGAAAGAACGTACATCATGCAGTTTATCTATACCCACTCAAATCATTGGTATTGCCAGAAAGCGACCAAGCCATGGCATGCTTCTCGTTCCAATGTTCCTTTTGACGGGTCATGGGCTTAAAACGGATCCCCTTAGGAAAAGTTATGGACGTTTAAGTGCGACATCCATTTTTAGTCGATTCAGCAAGGGGGTACCCTTTGTGTTTTCTTGTCTGGACCGACCTCGTCGGATTTCTATGAATATTTACATCGTCCATATACAAAATAAATGATAAGGTTTTCAAGGGAAATAACTTGCAAAAAACCCACTCTCGTGCAGGATATTGCCGAAACCATGTAATGGCCAAATAGGAAGAACGTACATCATGCAGTTTATCGATACCCACTCAAATCATGGTGTATTGCCAGAAAGTGACCGAGCCATTGGCGTGATTCTAGTTCTATGGTTCGTTTTAAGGGGTCATAGGTTTATAACGGATCTTCGTAGCAAAAGTTATGGACGTTTAAGTGCGTCGCCCATTTTTGGTCGATTCAGCAAAGGGGGTACCCTTTGTGTTTTCTCGTTCGGACCGACCTCGTCAGATTTCCATGAATCTTTACATTGTCCATCTATAATATTAATGATAAGGTTTTCAAAGGAAATAATTTGCAAAAAACCCACTCTCGTGCAAGATATTGCTGAAACCATGCAATGGCCAAACAGAAAGAACGTACATCATGCAGTTTATTTATACCCACTCAAATCATTGTGTATTGCCCTAAAGATACCAATCCATGACGTTCTTCTCATTCTAAGGTTCGTTTTGACAGGTCATGGGCTTAAAACGGATCCCCGTAGCAAAAGTTATGGATGTTTAAGCGCGAGACCCATTTTTGACCTCGTCGGATTTCCACGAATATTTACATTGTTCATATACAATGTAAATGATATATTTTTCAAGGGAAATAACATGCAAAAAACCCACTCTCGTGCAGGATATGGCCGTAGCCACGCATTGGCTAAACCGAAAAAACGTACATCATGCAGTTTTTCGATACCCACTCAAATCATGGTGTATTGCCAGAAAGAGATAAACCATGGCTTGCTTCTCATTATAAGGTTCGTTTTGATGGGTCATGGGCTTTAAAAGGATCCCCGTAGCAAAAGTTAGGGACGTTTAAGCTTGACACCCATTTTTGGCCGATTCGGCAAAGAGGCTACACTTTGAGTTTTCTCGTCCGGATCGACCTCGTCGGATTTCCATGAATCTTTACATTTTAAATATACAATATAAATGATAAGGTTTTCAAGGGAAATAACTTGAAAAAACCCACTCTCGTGCAGTATATTTTCAAAACCACGCAATGGCCAAACCGAAAGAACGTACATCATGCAGTTTATCGATACCCACTCAAATCATGGTGTATTGCCAGAAATCAACCAAACCATGGAGTGCTTCTCGTTCTAAGGTTTGTTTTTACGGGCCAGGGGCTTAAAATGGATCCCCGTAGCAAAAGTTATGGACGTTTAAGCGCGACACCTATTTTTGGCCGATTAGGCAAAGAGGGTTTGTGTTTTCTCGTCCGGACCGACCTCGTCGGATTTCCACGAATATATACATTGTTCATATACAATGTAAATGATAAGGTTTTCAAGGGAAATAACTTGCAAAAAACCCACTCTCGTGCAGGATATTGCCAAAGCCACACATTGGCCAAACCGAAAAACGTACATCATGCAGTTCATCTATACCCACTCAAATCATTGGGTATTGCCAGAAAGCGACCAAGCCATGGCATGCTTCTCGTTCAAATATTCCTTTTGACGGGCCATGGGCTTAAAACGGATCCCCGTAGGAAAAGTTATGGACGTTTAAGTGCGACATTCATTTTTAGTCGATTCAGCAAAGGGGTATCCTTTGTGTTTTCTCGTGCGGACCGACCTCGTCGGATTTCCATGAATATTTACCTTGTAAATCTACAATGTAAATGATATGGTTTTCAAAGGAAACAACTTGCAAAAAATCCACTCTCGTGCAGGATATTGCCGAAGCCATGCAATGGTCAAATAGAAAGAACGTACATCTTGCAGTTTTTCGATACCCACTCAAATCATGGTGTATTGCCAGAAAGCGACAAACCATGGCTTGCTTCTCGTTATAAGGTTCGTTTTGACGGGTCATGGGCTTAAATAGGATACCCGTAGCAAATATTAAGGACGTTTAAGCGCGACACCCATTTCTGGCCGATTCGGCAAAGAGGGTACCCTTTGTATTTTCTCGTCCGGACCGACCTCGTCGAATTTCCATGAATCTTTACAATGTAAATCTACAATGTAAATGATAAGGTTTTCAAGGGAAATAACTTGCAAAAAACCCACTCTCGTGCAGTATATTTTTAAAACCACAAAATGGCCAAATCGAAAGAACGTACATCATGCAATTTATCGATACCCACACAAATCATGGTCTATTGCCAGAAAGCAACCAAACCATGGAGTGCTTCTCGTTCTAAGGTTCTTTTGGACGGGCCATGGGCTTAAAATGGATCCCCATAGCAAAAGTTATGGACGTTTAATTGCTACACCTATTTTTGGCCGATTAGGCAAAGGGTTTTGTGTTTTCTCGTCGGATTTCCACGAATCATTACATTGTTCATATACAATGTAAATTATAAGGTTTTCAATGAAAATAACTTGCAAAAAACCCACTCTCGTGCAAGATATTGCCAAAGCCACGCATTGGCCAAACCGAAAGAACGTACATGGGTATACCCACTCAAATTATTGGGTATTTCAAATTATTGGGTATTTCTCATCCGGACCGACCTTGTCGGATTTCCACGAATATTTACATTGTTCATCTACAATGTAAATGATATGTTTTCACGGGAAATAACATGCAAAAAACCCACTCTCGTGCAGGATATGGCCGAAGCCACGTATTGGCCAAACCGAAAAATCGTACATCATGCAGTTTTTTGATACCCACTTAAATCATGGTGTATTGCCAGAAAGCAACAAACCATGGCTTGCTTCTCGTTATAAGGTTCGTTTTGATGGGACGTTTAAGTGCGACACCTATTTTTGGTCGATTCGACAAAGGGGGTACACTTTGTGTTTTTCGTCCGAACCGACCTCGTCGGATATCCACGAATCTTTACATTTTCTACAGGAAATGTAAATGATAAGGTTTTATTGGGAAATAACTTGCAAAAAACCCACTCCCGTGAAGGATATTAACGAAGCCATGCATTGGACAAACCGAAAGAACGTACGTCATGCAATTTATCGATACCCACTCAAATCATGGTGTATTGCTAGAAAGCGACGAATCCATGGTCTGCTTCTCGTTCTATGGTTTGTTTTGACAGGTCATAGGATTAAAACGGATTCCGTAGCAAAAGTTAAGGACGTTTAATCGCGACACCTATTTTTGGCCGATTCGTGATAGGGGGTACCCTTTGTGTTTTCTCGTACGAACCGAACTCGTCGGATTTCCATTAATCTTTACATTGTAAATCTACAATGTAAATGATAAGGTTTTCAAAGGAAACAACTTGCAAAAAACCCACTCTCGTGCAGGATATTGCCGAAGCTACGTAATGGCCAAACAGAAAGAGCGTACATCATGTTGTTTATCTATACCCACTCAAATCATGGTGTATTGCCCGAAAGCGAATAATCCATGGCGTGCTTCTTGTTCTAAGGTTCGTTTTGACGGGTCATGGGCTTAAAAAGGATCCCCGTAGCAAAAGTTAAGGACGTTTAAGCGCGACACCCATTTTTGGCCGATTCGGCAAATAGGGTACCCTTTGTGTTTTCTCGTTCGAACCGACCTCGTCGAATTTCCATGAATCTTTAAATTGTAAATCTACAATGTAAATGTTGGTAACTGAAGAAATGCTCAAGTATGGTTAATACTGCTACAACAGAATTACTACTGCCAGTTCAAGATTAATGCTGCTAGAAGATATTACTACTGTTGAGCATGGTTAGTACTGCTGAACTTAGTACTGCTCAGAGTATTAATATTGCTGATGATTAGTACTGTTTATGTGATGAAGATTAGTATAGCAAGGATGACAGCTGGATAGATTGAAGATATTAAAGGAAGCTTGGAGATAATGATGGAAGATTATACTGAAGATCTTTTATTATTTTGTAATTATCTTTTATCTTCAGTATATGTATAGATTTGTTTAGAATAGTTCTGTAACTTTTGTGAGAACAATTATTCTGAGTTATTAGCTTTCTTAGAGAGAATCAACCTCAAGGTTAGAACCCTGATTCTAGAGAAGTAGACTTCGTATTGGTGAGTCTGTTCATCAATATTGAGGTTGTGTGTTTAATCTTGTAACTTCAATCATTCAATACAAGTTTACAAGTTGTGATCATTAATTTACTGTTGCATTGTTTTTCAGAATATTAAAGTGCTATTCCACAACTTCTTTAATATTGTTTTCTGAGTGTGTGTTCTTGTTGAGAATTAAGATCCTGACAAGTGGTATCAGAGCCTGTATTCTCAGAAATCTTATTCATCATGGAAAACATTGCTGAATCAAATAGTACCTTGGTCTTAAAGGTTCCAATGCTCAGACCCAATGAATTTGACATGTGGAAGATCAGAATCAAGCAGTACATACTCCTCACTGACTATTCTATATGGGACATCATTGAGAATGGCCCTTCTGAAGCAGGAAAGATTGGTGCAGATGGAAAAAGGACACCACCAAAAACGGATGTAGAGAGAAAGACTAGACAGACAAAGATGAAAGCCTTGAGCACTTTGCTCTTGGCTATTCCCAATGAATATCAACATCAGTTCTGCAATTGCACTGATGCACAGATGCTCTGGAATGCTCTAGAGAAGATATTCTCTGGTACCAAAAGTACCAAGAGAAATCATAAGGCCATACTGAAGCAACAGTATGAGAACATTATGTCAACCAAGAATGAGTCCATGACTCAAACTTTTGACAGGTTCAACATTCTAATTGGTGAACTAGCTACTGTGGGAGTACAAATTGATCAAGATGATCTAAACAGAAAGTTCCTAAGGTCCCTGGGTGATGAATGGACCATGTATATTGTCTCTTTCAGACAGAATGATCAATAGGAAGAAAAGGAACTTGATGATCTATACAATGATCTAAGAGTTTTTGAATCTGAGGTAGAGGCTAAGAAGAAGCCTTCTGGGTATGTTCACAATGCTGCACTCCTATCAGCATCAATTGATTCTACTTCTAATCCTGAATCAGTTAGTGCTGCTAATGGAGCAAATCAATAGAAAGGCACTGATTCTGTGTTTGAAGCCTTTATATCCAGTCATGGAAACTCTTCTCTAATTAATGATGACTTGGAACAACTCCATCCAGATGATCTTGAAGAGATGGACATTAAATGGCAGATGGCCATGCTCTCTATGAGAGTCAAGAAGTTCATCAAGAGGACTGGGAGGAACAACTTCTCCCAAAGAAGAGAAGATGGAGCAGGTTTTGACAAGTCAAAGGTGGAATGCTATAAATGTCACCAGAAGGGACACTTTGCTAGGGAATGCAGAAGTGGAGTGTCTCCCAACAACAACCACCAACAAGCACAGCCAGGGAAGCTTCAATAATAACAGAAACTCTGCACAAGCCCTAGTCTCTCAATAAGGTATGGGGTTTGATTGGTGTGATCAAGCTGAAGAAGCCATCCAAAACCAAGCTCTAATGGCTGAAGTGTCTGATCTCCCAACAGAGGTAACTTCTAATCTTTGTACTCAAAATTGTATTAACACTGTTAAAAGGTACAGGGATCACAACCAGAAAATGAGTGATGACCTGAAGAGATTAGAAAAGGACATAAAAGACTATGTTAGGATTGTTGAGAGGTTTGAAGAGCAGATTAAGAGTTTTCAAGCCAATGAGCTTCAACATTCCTATGACACAAACTACTGGAAGTGGGAGAAGAATGACCTAGAACTTCAACTGACCAAATCCAAAGAGGAGAGTGAAAAGTTAAGAGGAGAGCTAGCTAAAGTCAAGCTAGATGTAGAAAAATTTTCCAATGCTTCTAAAGCAATGAATTCTTTACTACAAACTCAGATTCATGATAAACTGAGAAGAGGAATAGGGTACAATACCACACCACCACCCTACAACAACAACTACATCCCTCCTAGTTCAGACTTGTTAGATACAAAGGATAGGAAGGACCTGCCTGAGGGAGCCACTGAGATTGATCCCTTAGATGAAGTAGTTGTTAAGGATAAAACTGAGAAAGAAACTGTCAAAAGTAAGGACAACACTGTGAGTGATGAGATTCCTATCGAAAACCACATAATTACCAATGAAGGATGTGGAAATCATTGGGTCAAGTCAAATAAGGTAGAGAAGACTGAGGGTAAGAACAAGGAGATTCACTATAAGCAGACCACTGTTGTGAACCCTGTCCCTTGCAAACAGTGTGCTTGCAGCAAATCTGAGCCCCAAAAACATGATAAAAAGAGGGGTAATCAAAGGAACTGGAATAATCAATGGGCACAAAAACAAGGGGTTGATCTGAGTAAAATCAATAGACCAAAACCCTGTTTTATTTGTGGAAAGCTTAATCACATTGCCAAATATTGCTATTTCAATCCTATGAACCAAAGGCTGAATTTTCAAAGACCTATTCAAAAACCCTTTGGGTATAGGAAGAAAGAAAAGAACCATGTGGCCAAGAAAACAGTTAAATCTAAAAGCCACATGAAGAAACAGAATATGGAAGACAGTGTCAAGATGTGGATTCCTAAAAGTACTAAAACTGTTAGTACTGCTACTTCAAATAGTGCTGCTGACAGTGATAGTACTGCTAGAAGCAATACTGCTGCTAGCAATGTTAGTGCTGCTGACATTGTTAGTACTTCTGCAAATGTTAATATTGCTAACTCTGTTAGTGCTGCCAACAAGGTTAATACTGCCAAACCTGTTAGTGCTGCTAACTCTGTTAGTACTTCTAAAGATAGTACTGCTTCTAGTATTAGTGCTGCTAGACCAATAATCTTGACAAAGTACTCAAATACTAAGTGTTCTGATTTTAAAAACCTCATCAAAAAGGAATGTAAGTATTTTGATGAGAAAGGGAGACTCAAGACCACTTTGGCTTGGGTTCCCAATCAATACTAATTGTCTAATCTAATGTGCAAGGCAACCAACAGCTCAAGGGGAAGAGCATCTGGCATGTTGATAGTGGTTGCTCTAGGCACATGACAGGGAACATGTCTTTCCTTAAGAACTTCAAGAAGATTGATGGTGGGCATGTTGCTTTTGGGAATACCCCAGATGGAGGTAAAATCAGTGGTAAAGGTGATGTGACCAAAGGTAAAATGACCTTTGAGGATGTATTCTATGTTGAACAATTAAGATACAACCTGTTAAGTGTATCACAGGTTTGTGACAAACAACATAGTATATTATTTACAGAGTCTGAATGTATTATCCTTGCTCCTGGATTCAAGGTAGTTGATGAAAAGATGATACTACCAAGAACCCCTAGAAAGAAAAATGTATATTGTTTAGATATGGAAAGTGTTTCATCTGATTCATCCATAAATTGTCTTGTTTCAAAAGCTTCTCTGGATGAATCATCACTTTGGCACAGAAGGATGTGTCACATGAACTTTAAAACAATAAATAAGCTTGTTAAAAACAACCTTGTGAGAGGTTTGCCTTCTAAAGTATATTCATGTGATGATCATTGTGTTGCTTGTCTGAAAGGTAAACAACACAAAACTTCTCATAAGTCCAAAGAGGTGAACACAATCTCTAATTCTCTTCATTTATTGCATATGGATCTGTTTGGCCCTACAAATGTTATGAGTATTGGTAAGAAGTCATACTGCCTAGTTATTGTTGATGATTACTCTAGATTTACTTGGGTATATTTTCTAAGGACTAAGGATGAGACAAGTGGACTGATCAAATCCTTTATTCTAAGAATTGAAAACCAAACTAATCAAAAAGTAAAAATCATTAGGTCAGACAATGGTACTGAATTTAAAAATCATGACCTAAACACCTTTTGTGAGGAAAAATGAATTGAGAGGCAATACAGTGCTCCTAGGACTCCACAACAAAATGGTGTTGCTGAGAGAAGGAATAGGACACTGATTGAGGCTGCTAGATCTCTGTTAGCTAACTCTAAACTTCCAATAACTTTCTGGGCAGAAGCAGTTAATACTGCTTGCTATGTCCAAAACAGAGTACTAGTAGTCAAGCCTAAAAACAAGACCCCTTATTAGCTTTTAAATAAAAGAAAACCCTTTATTGGATTTTTCAAACCTTTTGGGTGTCCTTGTACAATTCTCAACACCAAATCTCACTTAGGAAAGTTTGATAGCAAGGCTGATGATGGTTTTCTTGTTGGTTACTCATCTCAAAGTAAGACCTACAGAGTTTTTAATACTTCTTCTAGAATAATTGAGGAAAGTGACAATGTCAAATTCAATGAGAACACACCAAATCCTATTGGGTCTGGTCCTCAGTGGTTGTTTGACATTGATTCACTAACTAACTCTTTTGGTTTCAGTAGTGATGATTATGCAGGTTCAGGAAGTGGAGGATCAGGGGCTACACAAGTTCAAGACAATATACCTCAGTCTGTGATCTTTCCTATGCCTATAAAAGAACCTGTTGAATTCTGTGAAAAAGAAACTACATCTGAGCCCATTCAAAGTGAAGAAGAAAGAAGAGAAGAGGGATCTTCAGTGCATAAAGAGCTAGAAGCAGCTGAGGTGATCCCCTTAGCTGACTTAAATGATTCCAATCTAGAGGTGGGACTTAATGAAGAACCTAGTTTTCAGACTAGAACTCAAAAGAATCATCCTCCAGAGCTGGTAATAGGAGACATCTCTTCTCCTATCATTACAAGGAATCAAAGCAGACTTCAAGAGATGTAGGATCAACAACACACAGTACTCTCCTGCTTCCTATCCCAGATTGAGCCTAAGAAGGCCTATGATGTAATGAAAGATTCAAGTTGGATAGAAGCCATGCAAGAAGAGTTACTTCAATTCAAGCTACAGGATGTTTGGGACTTGGTCGACCTTCCAAAAGGTCATAGAGCTATAGGCACCAAGTGGATTTTCAGGAACAAAAAGGATGAGAGAGGTATTGTGATCAGGAACAAAGCAAGGCTTGTGGCACAAGGGTACACTCAAGAAGAGGGCATAGATTATGATGAAGTGTTTGCCCCAGTGGCAAGGGTAGAGGCAATTAGGTTGTTCTTAGCCTATGCCTCATACATGAAGTTCAAGGTCTATCAAATGGATGTAAAGAGTGTCTTTCTATATGGTACAATTGATGAAGAAGTATATGTCTGTCTGCCACCTGGTTTTGAAAATCCTTCATATCCTGACAGAGTATACAAGCTGAAGAAAGCACTCTATGGTCTACATCAAGCCCCAAGAGCATGGTATGACACTCTGTCTACCTATCTCTTGGAGAATGGGTTTGAAAGGGGCATCATTGACAAGACCCTTTTCATTAAAAGAAGTAAGAAGGACATCCTATTAGTTCAGATCTATGTGGATGATATCATCTTTGGATCCACAAAAGATCAGATGTGTAGATACTTTGAAGAGTTGATGCACAAGAGCTTTAAAATGAGTTCAATGGGTGAACTTACCTTCTTCCTTGGGCTTCAGGTGAAACAGCAGCCAGATGGAATCTTCATTAGTCAATCAAAGTATGTGCAAGACATCCTGGAGAAATATGGTTTAAAAGACTCAAAGTCAGCAAGCACACCAATGGAAACTCACAAACAGATCACTGCTGATCTTGAGGGGGAGGATTTTGATGTCCATCTATACAGATCAATGATTGGATCTCTCATGTATCTCACAGCCTCAAGACCAGACATCATGTTTCCAGTATGTGTATGTACCAGATTCCAAGTCAAGCCTAAACAATCACATCTTCAAGCTGTGAAGAGAATTTTCAGATACTTAAGAGGGCAACCTAGATTAGGCCTTTGGTATCCATATGAATCTTCATTTGACTTGGTTGCTTATTCAGATGGTGACTTGGGTGGTGCCAACATGGACAGAAAGTCTACTTTAGGGGGATGTCAACTTTTGGGTGCAAGACTAGTATCTTGGCAGTGTAAGAAACAAACCACAGTGTCCTTATCAACAACAGAAGCTGAGTATATTGCAGCTGCAAGTTGCTGCTCCTAGGTTCTATGGATTCAAAAATCAGATGCTGGACTATAGGGTAACATTTCTTCACACTCCAATCTTTATTGACAATAGCAGTGCTATAAGCATTGTTAACAATCCTGTCAAGCACTCCAAAACAAAGCACATTGAAATCAGGTACCACTTTATCAGAGATTGTAATGAAAAGAAGCTCATTCAAGTTGCTAAAGTCCATACTGACAACCAGTTTGCAGATCTATTCACTAAAGCTTTTGATGTGGGTAGATTCACTTTCTTGGTCTCAAGTGTGGGCATGATCAACTCTGAATGAGCTCATTTGTTTAAAAAGGTGGTTATATACCTGTTATTTTTGTTATATGTGTATTGCTAATCATCTTTCACAGGAAGTTATTGCCTTGATCAGACCTTCATAAGCTTCAAAAAGAGTAAGTATGGTTAATACTGCCAGTGCATTTTTAATACTGCCAGTGCACAGTTAATACTGCTAGTAGTTAATACTGCTCTCAGTTAATACTGCTAGTTAGTTAATACTGCTCTCAGTTAATACTGCTAGTTAGTTAATACTGCTAGTGGTTAATAATGCTCTCAGTTAATACTGCTAGTTAGTTAATACTGCTAGTGGTTAATACTGCTCTCAGTTAATACTGCTCTAGGTTAATACTGCTTATGTCCCGTATACTATAAATACCCTTTGCCCGCCTAAAAGATCATAACGACTCTTTGAATACTGTTCATTGTCTCTCTAATTCTTTCTCTTTCAAGCTCCTTAGTAAGTTTCAGGCAAGAACTCTCAAGAATCAATGGCATCCATGTCATTCGTAGATGAGCATAACGAGATTGCAATGCTACAGAAGCCCAAACAGGCCGCTGGATTCCACCAGATTGTGGATTTTCTCAAGACAAGCCACATTGCCCATGCTCTCACTGTATCGCCAACTATTTACATAGAGCATCAAAGGCAATTTTGGGCTAATGCTACCATTGTTACTGAGAATGGTGTGCAAATGATCAAGACAAGGGTATGTGAAAAACCCTTAACAGTTATTGAAGAGGTGATACGCATCTGTCTACGTCTAGACGATGCTGCAGGTATAATCTCTATTCCTAATGAGGAATTATTCTCAACTTTGTCAAGAATGGGGTATGGAGGCCAGTTTGGTGGTTTTAAATTCTCAAAGGCTAAATTTTATACCCAATGGCGTTTTCTTGTTCATACCTTAATGCATTGTATCTCTAAAAAGACTACTGGATGGAGTGAGTTTAGTAGCACCATTGATTATGCTTTGGTGTGCTTGGCCACTGCCAAAAAGTACAATTTTTCTCAAATGCTTTTTAATGATCTTGTCTCAAACCTGGTAAGTAAAAAGAGTTTTTATATGTACCCCAGGTTTGTACAAGAAGTAATAACCCATGAATTGACGGATATACCTCATTTTGATGAGGAATATGTACCAAAAATCCCCAAAGGTAAGGTCTTTTCAAACATGAAAAGATCCCATCTGGACTCAGAAGGAGTTGACACCCCATTGTTCCCTACAATGATGGTGGTGTCCCACACTGAAGAAGGTATGGCAGCAGGGTCAAGGCCCTCATCAGACCATCCCACTGCTAGCCAATCCCAACCTTCCCACTCTATATCTATCCCACAGTCCCTACTTCATAAGCCCACTTCTCCAATCACCCAAACTTATACAAGGAAACAGGTAAAGAAGGATCCTTCCCTTCTTGTACCATCACCCACTGAGCCTTCAAGCCCTCTAAGGGAGAATTCTCCTTTAGAGAATATCTATAGGGAAACCACAGGGGTGTCTCCCAACCCCAAGGAGGTGCTCACTGAGGTGGAGGTTGAGCATATGGGTGCTAAGGCTGCCACTACTCCTGCTAGCACAGAGGAGGTCAGTGGTAACATAAATAAGACCTTCCCCATGGCAACTTTGGGTGAGCAATCATCCAAAGGTCCTAGGTGCCAAGAAACCAAGGGGGTGAATAGTGCTTTTCTAGGCAGAAGACTTCCACTACAAAAAGATCCAATGATCCTTCAAAAGAGGGTAACACTTCTGGAGAAGGTGAGGACATGTATAACTATTTTGAATTGATGGAAACCATGGGAAACATCAACATGGATGTAATCAAACAGAGTAAAGATATAGAAGAGCTTAAAATGATAGTTCTGTCACAACAAGAATAGATTGTCAACTTGAAGCAGATGGTGAGGAAATTGATTCTGCAAAAGAAGAAGAGACAATTTGTGCTAAGGAGAAGGAAATCAGGGGATGATGCTCCCAAAAAGGGGGAGTTCAACATGGAAGAAACCACAGATAAGGGGGAGCTTGATGGGGAAAAACAAGATGTTGAGGGGGAGCCAGAAGCAGAAACAGAAATAAAAACTCAAGCAGCAGCAGTAACAAAAGAGCAAGCAGCAGAAACCATTAATACTGCCAGTTCAAGTAAAGCAGCAGAAATGGTTAATACTGTTGAAATTAAAGAAGCAGCAGAAACAGTGAAAGAAGTATTAACAGAGCTTGAGATTGCAGAAACACTAATCAAAACCAAGCATGATACTCCCAAGGTCATTTCAAAGGCCAAAGGAGTTGTCATAAAAGAAAGAGGTGAGGCTGCATAGAAATCAAGCACTGAGAAGGTAATGAGTAAAGAGAAAGGTAAGGCAAATCTAGTTGAATCTGATCAACCAATGAAAAAGCAGAAGCTGATTGAGTCAGATGAAGCTCTATCTAGAAAGATACAAGCTGAACTTGAAGAGGCAGAAAATGTGCAAGTGGAAAAAGATAGAGAGATAGCTAAAGGTGGTTGCAGAACTGAATAAAGCCTATCAACAGAGTCTTGCAACTGAAATAGCCAAGCAGAAAGCCACATCTCTGAGGAAGCCTGGAAAGGTCAAAATGGATGCAAAGAAAAGACAACCTTCAAAGACATACCTTGGTGCTCAAGAGAGAAAGAAAATGATTACTTTCCTCAAGGGTGCTGTAGGTGTCAAAGTAGAAATGTTCTCAAAGATGTCTTTTGAGAAAATCAAAGGGCTGTATGATGAAGAGATGACAAAGCTTCAAGGAAATGAAACTTCCAGGGTGGAGATGGAAAAGAGAATGAAAGAAAGCAATGATTTCATAGAAAAACCTTTTCCAGATGAGCAAGAAACTCCAAAGAAGGAAACCACTATTGGTGAAAGTCTAAGGACTTTAAAAAGGACAAAGATGATGGCAAGGAGAAGGTCAACAAAGAATCCTAGAATAGATGAAACAGAGGCAGAGAAGGTTGCTGAAGAAGAAGAGGCACCTGAGTCATCAGAAAAGAAAGAGCCTTCAAGCTCTGAGGATGTAACGATGTACATGGTAGTGATGGACAAAGTGCCTGAACCAATTTCAGTTGAACCTGTAGGAGTTAAACCTCCTGAAGTCATTCACTGGGATGTACTGGAGGTAGATGGAAAGGAGTACATAAGGCTGAAGAGGAAAGATGAAATGTATGAAGTTTACAATACTTGGACAAAGATTGTTAGAACATGCTCAAGGTCAGATATTGAAGAAATGTTTGATATAGGGATGAAGTTGTATGCAGATCAGTTGAAAGCTCCAGGGATTTCAATTACAAAACTGGTAATGGAGTATCTGTGTATGATGTTCAAACCTGATGAAGTGAAGGAGATCATAAGGAATGTTTTTCAAACAGTCACCAATTGGACTTTATATGAAACTAGTGAAGTATAGGCTGTGACTTTGGATAGAAATCACATAGAGTACTTCCTAGTGGATAGAGTGTACAACCATAGCAGACTGAAGCTTCATGCAATGCTGAAGAAGAAGCTAGGATGTGTTTCAGATTCAGATATGGCTAAGTATTTGATCCAAAGAACAATCAATCAGAGTTTGGGGTTGGATGCAAATACTGAAATATAAGTCATGATGAAGTTTTGGGAGCATCTAAGAAGATCAGATGAAGAACTTGACTTCTCTTCCTAAAAAGTCAAGTTAGGGGGAGATTGTTGGGAACTGAAGAAATGCTCAAGTATGGTTAATACTGCTACAACAGAATTACTACTGCCAGTTCAAGATTAATGCTGCTAGAAGATATTACTACTGTTGAGCATGGTTAGTACTACTGAACTTAGTACTGCTCAGAGTGTTAAGACACAGTCTCATTGGATTCAAGATCATCCAAACTAAAGATCGTAATCTGAAGCTAAAGCCGGAACGTCGACTCTCGATATAAAAGTCTATGTCTATTTGTAATAAATGTCAATGTACTCAATGTATTTGTTTATTATTGTAAAAGTTAACTTAATATCTAGTATGTTAGATATTAGTTAACTTAGGTAACTTAGTTAGTTATATATTAACTTAGTTAGACATAATATCTATTTGTTAGATATTATGTAGTTATATTAGTTTAATACTACAACTTGCTCTTGCAAGTTGTTAGGTAGATTAGATTTAGATAATATCTATTCTAGATATTATCTAAGTGTATCTCTCAATCTCTCATACATCAGATCATAGATCACACACACAAACAAACACATCAAGGTGTATTTGAGAGAAAACATAGAGAACACATCAAAAGCTTAATCGATCAACCGTATAATCACCGTTTGATATATTCAATACAAGTTGGTAATCGTTATTGTGTCGTTGTTTCTATAAACTTGATAAGTATTGTTGGACCGACAATTGGTATCAGAGCCTGATTAAGATCAAAACAAGTTTTAGAGAAAATCGACTCTGTGTTCTTGAACAAAATTCGATTTTGTGATTTTGACTGTTTTAGGTGTTAGAATCGATCAGGTTGTGATCGTACTACATGCTAGATCGAGTTGTTTCTATTTGATTTCATTATTAAGCTTAAATCGAGTTCCAATTTGGTGATTTTAAGTGAAAACAGTCGAAGTGGGTAAGTTACTGTGCCATCGATCTTATTTCTAAAAAGAGTGTTTTAGTGAGATCGAGTGCTTACATTCAGTTCTAGAAGTGATTCTAGACACATTGGTAGTGTTTGGTTGTGCTAATCGTTACAGAAACAAAGATTTAGACGAATTTTGCAAGTTCAAGACGAACACCCGCATTCCAGAGAAAGAAGCACCCGCATTCCTCAACAACTCGGGTCCTCAAGCACCCGCATTCCTCAAACTCGGGTCCTCAAGCACTCGCATTCCTCAACTACTCGGGTCCTCAAGCACCCGTATTCCTCAAACTCGTGTCCTCAAGCACCCGCATTCCTCAAACTCGGGTCCTCAAGCACCCGCATTCCTCAAACTCGGGTCCCAAAGCACCTGCATTCCTCAACCTCTCGGTTCAAAGCTCAGAGACGCACACCTCGGGACCCCCGTGCTAAGTCTGCCTAGGGGGACAAAATTTCTTGTGTGATGAAATTTTACCTAAGTTAACGATCATATCTGTCAAGTTTTTTCTCTTATTCAATACAGGATGACATCCAGAGAAGCCCTTGCAATAGGAACTGACACCAAGCCAGCAGTTCTCTTCAAAGGAGAATACGAACAGTGGAAGGATAGGTTTCTAAACTTCATTGATAGACACGAGCTGGGTGATTATATCAGAACATCTATTGAAGAAGGAATTATGACACCACCAATGACGACTCGTGTAATTGATAACGTGCCTACTCAGGTTGAACTGAAGTATCACGAGCTACAAGATGATAAGCTCAGAAGAGCCAAAGGCGACAAATTATCAAAGTCATAAATCTTACAGGGGATCCCAAATGAAATATACGTCAAGATTGACAGTTACAAGGCTTCAGGTAAATAAATGTGGGATCAGCTCGAGAAAATGATGTTGGGTTCAAAAATTGGAAATCAGCTGAAGATCTCCAACTGCCTAAATAACTATGAAGAATTTAGAGGCAGGGTGGGAGAAACCTTAGAAGAAACCTATGACAGGTTTGTGACATTGGTGAATGAACTTAGCAAGAACAAAGTTCACAAATCTCAAAATGAGTTGAATATCAAATTCCTTAGTATTCTTCAACCTGAATGGAAAAGATTTGCTCGTCAGATGAAGCAGATTAAAGACCTGAATGAGATTCCACTTCATGAGGTGTATGAAACCCTCCGTCAGAATGAAGAAGAGGTGAATGAAATTCTGGATGAGAAGAGACAGATAGGAAAGGTAGTTGAAGACACAGTCGCCCTTGTAGTCAGAAAGAAGAAGAACAAGGCAACTGTATATGAATCAGATGAAGAAAATGAAGTTTGTGCAAACTCAGGATCAGATGAAAATGATCAGCTGAAACAAGCAATGATGATGCTGACTAATGCCTTTCAGAAAAGGTTCTACACTAAGCCAACATCAAATAATCAGAGATATTCATCTAGTCCGAACAACTACATTCATAAAGAAAGGATTGAAGGTAGCAGATACGAAGAGAAGAGATTTGATGGGAGAAGATCAAAGGAGAGGAAACCGGAAGAGAGAAGGTTTCAGTCGGAAGGAAAGATGATTGAGGAGAAGAGGCCAGAAGAAAGGAAATTCAAAGCTGAAGGATCAAGTCAGCCAGCACCGCCTACATGCTACAACTGTGGCAAACCAGGTCACTTGGCCAAAGACTGCCGCAGATCTAAAGTCAGAAATTCAGACTATTACAAGAACAAGATGCTTCTTGCAAAACAACAAGAGGCAGGCAAGGCATTGATGGCTGAGGACGAATACTGGCTCGATCACTCAGATGATGAAGAAGAAGATGATGAAAATAGAGAAGAAGCCGTCAACATGTGCTTGATGGGCTAGATAGAATCAGATGCTGAAGCTGATTCTGACAATGAAGAAGAGGAGGTATGTAATCTATCTATTTACAATTCATGAATAAAATGCATGCCATGAGTATGAAACAAAGAGAGTTAGAATCTAATCTTAAGCAATATAATGGTGTCATGATAGACAAAAACAAGTTGATACAGAAACTTAGCAATGAAATTGCTGAGAAGAAAGTATTAATTGAGGTTTTACATAAAGATAATGACACCAACGCTAAGGAAAAAACAATAATTCTAAAAGAGAATTCTGATCTTAAGTCTCAACTTCTAAAGAGTGAGATAGATATTTATGAGCTTAAAAAGTTGCATGCTTCTTGTACAAAAGAAAACTTTTCTTTACTCGAAAAACTAAAAAGTTTGGAAGAGAAGTTGTATAAAATGGGTCAAACTGAACAAACTATTTTTCTGAACAAACCCAAAGAGGAGATAGAGAGATGGGGAATCGGTTATAAGAATACTCACTGTCTACAAAAGGGGATGTCTGAAGTTCCAGGACTTTATGATCATCTTAATATGCAATTAGCCCGCAGACTCCCCGCGTTTAAAACTTTTTAGACTAAGCTATCAAAAGAGGATGAAGCCAATGAAACGGAAAAACGAATGAAATCAACTAAAGTTCATCTTTCATTTTATTATGCGAAGTTGAATAATAGTTATGATGATAACCCAATATACAAAAAGAAGGAAACTCTTTCAAGTGATTTCTTTCTAAGTTATACTGAAAAGGAAATGGAGGCGAAGCCTATCAAAGGTAAATTATATGTCCCTTCTCTCGTTTTAGAACGTAAAATTTCTGAACTCGAGACTTCTTTATCAGATGCAAAACTTTTGATAAATATTGAACAAAGCGTTTTTACAACCGTGTTTTCAAATATTGTTCTTTCAAAAGCTTCAAACTCTAAGAAGATGTTTGGTTCATCAAATAAAGAAATTGATTTTTTGAACTCTGACGGTAGTTTAGATGATGGTTCCAATCTCTTTGACTTTAATACAAAACTTCCCAACCATTCATCATTTGTGAAGAAAACTTTAAGAAAAACCAGTAAGCCTGTGAACAGTGCAAAATCAACGAAAGCTTTCGTTGATAAATCAGTCTCTGTGAACGCTAAGAGTGCTAAAGGTAAGAATTTATCTCAGCATTCACAGAAACCGACCACTACTGGTAATTCCAAGAAGAAGCATTCGTTTGTTGCTCCAAGGTCTAACTCACCAGCTTTACATGTTTCAGATATGAGCAATCAAAGGCCAGAAGCAAATTCTCTGTGGCAACCCAAACGGAACCTTGACAAGACCGTCTTAACATCTAGTAGTGTTAATTGTAATAAGACTTCGCTTACTAAAGATGTTGTAATTGCTGATATTGTTGTTTTAAACCCAAAACTTGTTGTTTCTCGTAAACAATATACAATGAAGCTATTATTTCAGTTATCTTTATCTGCTGGAAAGTCTTCTTTTTATGATAAACATATATCTATCTCTTGTCAAGATTCTGAAGATTGGTTTGGAAATTACCATGTGCATTCACCTCATACCCATTCTTCACATACTTTTCAAAAGAAAATAGGATCCAATTTGAAATGGATACCAAAATCTTGTGCTAACACAGAAGGACCCAAATTCCAATGGGTACCTAAGGCGAAATCTGTGTTGCAGGCACACAAAGCTTAAAGAGAAAGCGACTTCTGATTATGTACAGATCAGGACTCGTTCTTCAAAGTCAAAATAGGTTTTTGGATAATGCAGTTCAAAACCCGAACATCAAAGACAAAATAGGCTATTGAACAAATCAGTTCAAGACCCGCACTTCGATGATCAAAGTGTAGATTCCAATGTTGTCATATACAAATCTAATTTTTCTTATTTCTCTTATGCAGACCAGTCATACGTGGTTCTTGGACAGCGGTTGTTCCAAGCACATGACAGGGAAAAAGGAGATACTATCCAACTTTAAAGAAAAATATTGTGGAATAGTAAGATTTGGCAACGACCAGTTTTCTCCAATCATGGGATACGGTGATGTACAACATGACAATGTCACTATCAAGAAGGTGAGCTATGTAGAAGGCTTACGGCACAACTTGTTCAGCATAGGCCAGTTCTGTGACAAAGACTTAGAGGTCAACTTCAAAGCCAAAAGATGTTCTGTTCGCAATGAAGAAGGCGAAGAACTTTTGGTCGGTGAACGAGAATCAGACCTCTACACAATCAATTTATCTGATGTCCAGACTGACAAGCAAGTTTGTCTACTATCGAAAGCTTCGATGCACCAAAGTTGGTTATGGCATCGACGCCTTTCTCACCTCAACTTTCGGTACAACAACGATCTGGTCAGTGGAAAGCTCGTCAAAGGACTTCCAGAACTGAAATACGAAAGAGAGCATCTATGTGCAGCTTGTGAAAAAGGGAAGATGAAGAGGGTACCTCATAAACCAAAGCCTGAACAAAGTACAAAAGCTCCGTTAGAGTTATTGCATATGGATCTATGCGGTCCGATGCGAACTCAAAGCTTAGGCGAAAAGAAGTACATAATCGTGATCGTGGACGATTATTCACGATACACATGGGTCAAGTTTCTATGTTCAAAGGATGAGACACCAGATGTCCTCATTACATTCCTGAAGACGACCTAGATGAATCTATAGAAACCGGTCAAGATTCTAAGAACAGACAACGACACAGAGTTCAAGAACAACAAAGTTGAAGAATATCTCGAATCTGTCGGGATTTCACATCAATACTCTGCTGCTTGTACGCCTCAACAAAATGGAGTGGTTGAAAGAAGAAACCGAACACTAGTCGAGGCTGCTCGTACTATGCAAAGTCAATCAGACTTACCTCTGTTTTTGTGGGCAGAAGCTGTTTCGACCGCGTGCTACACACAAAATCGTTCCATGGTACATCGAAGGTTCAAAAAGACTCCTTATGCGTTAATCAACAACCGAACACCGACAATCAAATACTTCCATATATTTGGATGTAAGTGTTTCGTACTAAACGATAGGGAGAATCTTAACAAGTTCAGCGCTAAGGAAGATGAAGGAATTTTCATTGGATATTCCTCAACAGCGACTGCATTTCGTGTTTACCTAAAGAAGTCAAAGACGGTGATTGAAAGCGTCAACGTCTCCTTTGATGAAGATATGGCTTTCGAACAACAACGTTCAGAACCCGTTATAGCCGGAGTACTAGCTTCTGGGCAACTCAGTCCAGAACCTGCGTCTCAACAAACTAAATCAGACGAAGCTTCAACTTCAACTAACCATTTATCTGATTTAGATTTATTATTTGAATTGTTTTATGATGAATTTCTTGGATCTAATGTAAAGAAATCTGTTGTGGTTGACAGGATGGAAGACTTAACGACTACTCATCCAACCAGTACAAATGACTATTGAATCAAACGCCCCGATTCAACAAGAAATTACAATTCAAATGCCGACTCCAACAGTTGAAGAAGTTCCATGTGATAAAGAGACAGAAATAGCTGAAACAGTAGGAGATACTGTACAGATCCATCTACAGCCAGATCAAGCTGTACCTGCTGAGCCTTCTGAACCTACCACTTCAACTGAAACAATCATTCCTCCAGAACAAACAGAAGAAGGAACAAGTGGATTTGTAGATGATACAACTGACATACAATCATCTAGTCCACTGCCTCATGAACAAAAATGGACCAAAGAGCACCCGATAAGCCAGATAATTGGCGATCCATCAAAACTGGTGCAAACTAGGTCAACATCAATAAACCTGTGCATGCATGACTCCTTTCTGAGCAAGTTCGAGCCAACACGCGTATCGGAAGCACTTGCTGATCCAGAATGGGTGATCTCAATGCAAGAAGAGCTAAATCAGTTCGATGCACTTAAAGTCTGGACACTCGTACCGAAACCTCAAGGTAAAACCATAATAGGTATGAAATGGGTGTTCAAAATAAAGAAAGACGAAGATGGAACCGTCATCAGAAACAAGGCACGACTAGTAGCCAAAGGATACAGACAAGAGGAAGGAATAGACTATGACGAAACATATGCTCCTGTGGCACGATTAGAGGCCATCAGAATGTGTTTAGCCTACGCAGCCCACAAGAACTTCACGGTCTTTCAAATGGACGTGAAGACAACATTCCTCAATGGAATTCTGAAGGAGGAAGTCTACGTCTCTCAGCTAGAGGGATTTGTCAATCAAGAGAAGCCAAATCACGTATACGTTCTCGACAAAGCACTCTATGGTCTGAAACAAGCACCTCGAGCCTGGTATGATGTCCTTTCTAATTTTCTAGTCAAGTCTGGGTTTTCAAAAGGTATGGTGGATACCACTTTGTTTATTAAAAAGGAAAAAGGCGATATCATTTTAATTCAAATCTATGTAGATGATATTATCTTTGGTTCTACAAATACTCAGTACTATAAGAATTTCGCAAACCTTATGGTGTCTAGATTTCAGATGAACATGACGGGAGAGATGAATTTATTTCTCGGATTGCAAGTCAAACAGTTTTCTACGGGTATCTTTATCAATCAATCAAAGTACATTAGGGATATTCTTCGGAAGTTCCAAATGGAAAATTCAAAACCGATTAGTACCCCAATGGCACCAGGTACTAAGATTGGCAGCGATCCTTCGGGAAAGGCTGTTGATATTAGGACTTATCGAGGGATGATAGGTTCTTTAATGTATCTTACGTCGAGTAGGCCAGATATAATGTTTTCAACATGCTTATGTGCAAGATATCAGGCCAATCCTAAAGAAATCCATTTGTCTGTTGTGAAGCGCATCTTTAGGTATCTAAAGGGCACTGCAAATCTTGGTATGTGGTATCCTAAAGATACTAGTTTTTAACTAACAGCCTACACAGATGTAGATCATGCAGGTTGTATGTTAGACAAGAAGAGCACGTCAGGACATATGCAGTTCCTCGGTGACAAATTAGTAAGTTGGGGATCAAAGAAGCAACTGTGTGTTTCAACTTCCACGGCAGAAGCAGAATATGTAGCTGCTGCTAGCTGCTGTTCTCAGGTCTTGTGGATGAGAACTCAATTACGCGACTACGGTTTCCACTTCAACAAGATCCCGATATACTGTGATTCGAAGAGCGCCATCGCAATAACGGCGAATCCTGTTCAACACACGAAGATAAAACATATAGACGTCAGGTATCATTTTATCAAGGATAATGTAGAGAAAGGAACAACTGAACTTTTCTTTGTAAAGACTGAGTATCAACTTGCTGATTTGTTCACCAAACCTTTAGACGAAAAGAGGTTTACCTTTCTAGTCTCGAAGCTTGGTATGCTAAATCTCAAAGTATAACCAGTAATTACCTATAAAAGTTTTCTAGTTGTATACTTTTTCATCCTTATCTTATTCTTAAATCTGATTGCTATCTGCAAGTTAACATTCTGTTCATGATAGAAGGGGGAGTATGAGAAAAAATTGACATCTGGTCAATATTACTTCGAGGGGGAGCTCATAAAATTTGCATATACCTTTTAAAATGTCAAATTTTTTTGTAATGCAATATTTTAGGGGGAGCTCTTCAAGTCAAAAAGGGAGTACGGATATGACTTCTGATTACTTCTGATCAGAACTCGTACTTTAAAAGTTTTACTGCTTTTTGCCTTTTCAATATAAGTGAATAATTATTACTTTGACTTAACATTAGACTTTTGCAGAATTTTTGAGAGAAGCTTACAAGTTCATATGTTTATGACTTTACGCTTAGCTTCATGAGATGAAAGATCACTCATTAAGGTATAAACCTTTATCTTCATCTCACATATGGTTGAAAGAAGGACAACTTTCAATCATAAGAAAACATTGTTTTTAATGTTCAAAACACTTTCCGATTTTTCATCACATTTTATATTTTGGGAGTGTATTTTAAATGTTTTCATGATCTAAATTGTGCTTTAACTGAAATAGTTAAACCAATCTGAGCATCACATGCATCATAGGAAAACAACTAATCATTGTGCTAGGTATTAACACAACTTCTATGGAATCACCTTAACCAGTGATTTCTACCCAAGAAGTTAATCCTTAGTGATTGAGTGTGAAAATAGAAAAGAAATGAGTGTGATTAGAGAAAGCAAAAAGTTTAAAAGAAAGAGCGTGTGAGAACAAAGTTAAAAGAATATCACAACTCTGCACCAACTTTTTCTGAGCCGGGTAGCCATAATTCTAGTGATTCACAATTTTTTGGTGATCATTATTGAAATAGGCAACTAACCCATGCCAAGATCAAACCTCACCATCTACTCATTTTCTTCTCAAATAGATAATGTTTCATTTTCAAAGGGGATGCAACACATTTGCTATCTGATTTTCATTTGGAAAATCTGGATATTGAAAAGAAGGAAGTCTGCCCCACCTTCGCACTTCAATCATGCACATTGAGTTTGTGTTTAACTTACTGTTGTCTTAGTGGTTTACACAATTTCGAGCCAATAAGCAATCATCTATGCTTAATTCTTTCAACACAAGCACGAACACACAAGGAATTAGTTTCTTTGTCATAACGTTTATAGAAATTACCTTTGTGGTGTTTCGATGATTAAATGGAATCCCTGGGGGAGTCAACATCAGACAGCTCCTTTCCCATGTGTATTCGTTACACACAGTGACCTAGTGTTACTAACAGGCATTCTAACTGATTCATTAGTTGATTTCAGGTGTTACACGACACATTTGTCTGGATTTTCAAAGATCTAGATGAATCTCTTATGAATTGACGAATCAGGGGCTCTAACCACACGATTGACATTTCTTATCACAAATTTTGATGAAGTCGTTGAACTTAACATCAAAAAGGGGGAGAATGACTACAGAAGAAATGGCAAAGATCACATGTTTCAAGAATCACGTCTACTCTTAAAAAGGGGAGATTGTTAGATTGAAGACATGTTGATTTTAGAGAAAGAGATTGCATCTTCTTCTGTGCTGAAAGAGAAGATTGTATTGCTAAATGACTTTCGTAATGATCTTGATCCAAAGGGGGAGATTGTTAAGACACAGTCTCATTGGATTCAAGATCATCCAAACTAAAGATCGTAATCTGAAGCTAAAGCCGGAACGTCGACTCTCGATATAAAAGTCTATGTCTATTTGTAATAAATGTCAATGTAATCAATGTATTTGTTTATTATTGTAAAAGTTAACTTAATATCTAGTATGTTAGATATTAGTTAACTTAGGTAACTTAGTTAGTTATATATTAACTTAGTTAGACATAATATCTATTTGTTAGATATTATGTAGTTATATTAGTTTAATACTACAACTTGCTCTTGCAAGTTGTTAGTTAGATTAGATTTAGATAATATCTATTCTAGATATTATCTAAGTGTATCTCTCAATCTCTCATACATCAGATCATAGATCACACACACAAACACACACATCAAGGTGTATTTGAGAGAAAACATACAGAACACATCAAAAGCTTAATCGATCAACCGTGTAATCACCATTTGATATATTCAATACAGGTTGGTAATCGTTATTGTGTCGTTGTTTCTATAAACTTGATAAGTATTGTTGGACCGACACAGAGTATTAATACTGCTGATGATTAGTACTGCTTATGTGATGAAGATTAGTATAGCAAGGATGACAACTGGATAGATTGAAGATATTAAAGGAAGATTGGAGATAATGATGGAAGATTATACTGAAGATATTTTATTATTTTGTAATTATCTTTTATCTTCAGTATATGTATAGATTTGTTTAGAATAGCTCTGTAACTTTTGTGAGAACAATTATTCTGAGTTATTAGCTTTCTTAGAGAGAATCAGCCTCAAGGTTAGAACCCTGATTCTAGAGAAGTAGAATTCGTATTGGTGAGTCTGTTCATCAATATTGAGGTTGTGTGTTTAATTTTGTAACTTCAATCATTCAATACAAGTTTACAAGTTGTGATCATTGATTTACTGTTGCATTGTTTTTCAGAATATTAAAGTGCTATTCCGCAGCTTCTTTAATATTGTTTTCTGAGTGTATGTTCTTGTTGAGAATTAAGATCCTGACAGTAAATGATAAGGTTTTCAATGGAAACAACTTGCCAAAAACCCACTCTCGTGCAGGATATTGCCGAAGCCACACAATGGCCAAAAAGAAAGAACGTACATCATGCAGTTTATCTATACCCACTTAAATCATGGTGTATTGCCTGAAAGAGAACAAACCATGGAGTGCTTCTCGTTCTAAGGTTCGTTTTGATGGGTCATGGGCTTAAAAAGGATACCCATAGCAAAGGTTAAGGACGTTTAAGCGCGACACCCATTTTTGGCCGATTCGGCATAAAGGGTACCCTTTGTGTTTTCTCGTCCGGACCGACCTCGTCGGATTTCCATGAATCTTTACATTGTAAATATACAATATAAATGATAAGTTTTTCAAGGGAAATAACTTGCAAAAAAACCCACTCTCGTGCAGTATATTTTCAAAACCACACAATGGCCAAACCGAAAGTTATCATGCAGTTTATCGATACCCGCTCAAATCATGGTGTATTGCCAGAAAGCAACCAAACCATGGAGTGCTTCTCGTTCTTAGGTCCGTTTTGACGGTCCATGGCTTAAAATGGATCCCCGTAGAAAAACTTATGGAGGTTTAAGCGCGACACCTATTTTTGGCCGATTGTGTTTTCTCGTCCGGACCGACCTCGTCGGATTTCCACGAATATTTAAATTGTTCATATACAATGTAAATGATATGTTTTTCAAGGGAAATAACATGTAAAAAACCCACGTTCATATTGTTCATATTGCCAGAAAGCAACCAAACCATGGAGTTCATCTCGTTCTTGCGTGGTTTTGACAATATACTGCACGAGAGTGGGTTATTTCCATGTTATTTCCCTTGAAAAACTTATCATTTATATTATAGATTTACAATGTAAAGATTCATGGAAATCCGACGAGGTCGGTCCGGACGAGAAAACACAAAGGGTACCCTCTTTGCCGAATCGGCCAAAAATGGGTGTCGCGCTTAAACGTCCTTAACTTTTGCTACGAGGATCCTTTATAAGCCCATGACCCGTCAAAACGAACCTTAGAACAAGAAGCACTCCATGGATTGTTCTCGTTCGGGCAATACACAATGATTTGAGTGGGTATAGCTAAACAACATGGTGTACGTTCTTTCTGTTTGGCCATTGCGTGGCTTCGACAATATCCTGCACGAGAGTGGGTTTTTTGCATGTTATTTCCTTTGAAAAACATATCATTTACATTGTATATGAACAATGTAAATATTCGTGGAAATCCGACGAGGTCGGTCTGGACGAGAAAACAAAACCCCTTTGCCTAATCGGCCAAAAATAGGTGTCGCGCTTAACCGTCCATAAGTTTTGCTACGGGGATCCGTTATAAACCCATGACCCGTCAAAATGAACCTTTGAACAATAAGAACTCCATGGGTTGGTCTATTTCTAGAAATACACCAAGCTTTGAGTGGGTATCAATAAACTGCATAATGTACTTTCTTCCGGTTTGTCCATTGCATGGTTTCGGCAATACCCTGCACGAGAGTGGGTTTTTTGTAAATTATTTCCTTTGAAAACCTTATCATTAATATTATAGATGGAAAATGTAAAGATTCGTGGAAATTCGACGAGGTCGGTCTGGACGAGAAAACACAAAGGGTACCCCCTTTGTTGAATCGACTAAAAATGGGTGTCACACTTAAACGTCCATAACTTTTGCTACGAAGATCCATTTTAAGCCCATGACCCGTCAAAACAAACTATTGAACGAGAAGCACGCCATGGTTTGGTCGCTTTCTGGCAATATACCATAATTTGAGTGGGTATCGATAAACTGCATGATGTACGTTCTTTCGTTTTGGACAAACCGTGGCTTCGGCAATATCCTGCACGAGAGTGTATTTGTTGCAATTTATTTCTCTTTAAAACCTTATTGTTTACATTGTATATGAACAATGTAAAGATTCGTGGAAATCTGACGAGGTCGGTCCGGACGAGAAAACACAAGGGGTACCCCCTTTGCCGAATCGGCCAAAAATAGGTGTCACGCTTAAACGTCCATAACTTTAGCAATGGGGATCCGTTTTAAGCCCATGACCCGTCAAAAGGAACCTTAGAACGAGAAGCAAACCATGTCTTTGTCTCTTTCTATAAATACACCATGATTTGAGTGGGTATCGATAAACTACATGATGTACGTTCTTTCGGTTTGGCCAATGCGTGGCTTCGGCAATATCCTGCTCGAGAGTGGGTTTTTTGCATGTTATTTCTCTTGAAAAACATATCATTTACATTGTTTATGAACAATGAAAATATTCGTGGAAATCCGACGAGGTCGGTCTGGACGAGAAAACACAAAGGATACCCCCTTTGCTGAATCGGCCAAAAATGGGTGTCGCACTTAAACGTATATAACTTTTGCTACGGGGATCCGTTTTAAGCCCATGACCTATCAAAATGAACCTTAGAATGAGAAGAACGTTATAGTTTGGTCGCTTTTTGTCAATACACCATGATTTCAGTGGGTATCAATAAAATGCATGATGTACGTTCTTTCGGTTTGGCCATTGCGTGGTTTTGACAACATACTACACGAGAGTGGGTTTTTAGCAAGTTATTTACCTTGAAAACTTTATCCTTTATATTGTAGATTTACAATGTAAAGATTCATGGAAATACGACGATGACGGTCTGGACGAGAAAACACAAAGGGTACCCTCTTTGCCGAATCGGCCAAAAATGGGTGTCGCACTTAAACGTCCTTAACTTTTGCTACGGGGATTTGTTTTAAGGCCATGACCCGTCAAAACGAACCTTAGAACGAAAATCACGCCATGGTTTGGTCTTTTTCTAGCAATTAACCATGATTTGAGTGGGTATCGATAAGCTGCATGATGTACGTTCTTTCGGTTTGGCCAATGCGTGGCTTCAGATTTATCCTTCACGAGAGTGGGTTTTGTGCAAGTTTTTTCCCTGGAAAATCGTATCATTTTCATTGTAGATGAACAATGTAAAGATTTGTGTAAATCCGACGAGTTCGGTCCGGACGAGAAAACACAAAAGGTACCTCCTTTGCCGAATCGGCCAAAAATGGGAGTCACACTTAAACGTCCATAAGTTTTCCTACGGGGATCTGTTTTAAGCCCATGACCCATCAAAATTATTCTTAGAACATGAAACACATCATGGCTTGGTCTCTTTCTATCAATACACCATGATTTGAGTGGGTATCGATAAACTGCACGATGTACGTTCTTTCGGTTTGACCATTGCATGGTTTCGGCAATATCCTGCATGAGAGTGGGTTTTTTGCAAGTTATTTCCCTTGAAAAACTTATCATTAATATTATAGATGGACAATGTAAAGATTCGTGGAAATCCGACAAGGTCGGTCCGGACGAGAAAATACAAAGGGTACCCCCTTTGCTGAATCGACCAAAAATAGGTGTCACACTTAAACGTCCATAACTTTTGCTACGAAGATCCGTTATAAACCCATGACCCGTAAAAACGAACCATAAAACTAGAAGCACACCATGGCTTGGTCTCTTTCTGGCAATACACCATGATTTGAGTGGGTATCGATAAACTGCATGATGTACGTTTTTCCGGTTTGGCCAATGCGTGGCTTCGGCATTATCCTGCATGACAGTGGGTTTTTTGCAAGTTATTTTCCTTGAAAACCTTATCATTTATATTGTATATGGATAGTGTAAAGATTCATGTAAATCCGACGAGGTCGGTCCGGGCGACAAAACACAAAGGGTAACCCCTTTGCTGAATCGACCAAAAATGGATGTTGTTGGATCAGAAATTGCCTTCCAGATTAAAAATGTAAAAAGGGGTCTCATTATATAATAGTGTGTAATTCCTTAGGGGGTGTTTTGGTAGATTTCTAGTATTGCTTTGGTCATGTTGACCTACCTATAAAAGGCATCTTTCTTTAGAATTTTCTAAAGTTGCTCATTTTGATTTTGACACACAAGGTATTGGTTTTTACACCAAGAACACACACACGTACACATATGATTATCAAGAGATCTATGACATATTGTTTTGATTTCTATTCATCTCTTGTTCTTATTGTGTTGTGTGATTGATTATCAACTAATATCTGGGTATAACAAGTGGTATTTGAGCCAAAGAATCAAGTATTTGGATTGAAACAGTGTTTTTCGAAAACTGTTACTGTGTGAAAATCGATTTCAAAGTTTCTTGTGTTTTTTAGGCTGAAAATCATTGGAATAGGTGTGTTTACTGTTATAGAACATCATTAGATTTCCCTATTGCATTTAAAAACACTATTCGATTGGCTTTTGATGATTTTTGAAAACTTTGTTCATGAAACTGTCGAAGTATTGTTTCATTCGATTCTAAGCACATAAATGTTTTTTTTTTTGTGTTTGTTCTTGTTTGGGGTTTGATCGAAATAGATAGGTGAGTGATTTGTGTGATCTTTACACTAACATCTAATCTGTTTAGTGTGTTTCTAGATTCAAAGTTGTGCACAGGGACGAACCTGTGATGACCTCGCAAGTTTTGTGAAGAACTCACAAAGCACCACTAATTCTCGCAGGGTGCTAAAATAGCCTAAGTATAAGAATCACATATGCTTGTTGTGCGAAAACCTCTAAATTCGCAAAGTAATTGTTTACGAAAGTTTAGGTTTCGCAGGGTTCTTAATAGTTGAAAATTTGTGTAAGTTAACTTTCGCAGATCCCTTGTCTGCGAATTCTAAAGAACTCGCAGATCTTTGGCTAGCGAATTTCCTTAAGATTCGCGAGTAGTGTTTGAGAATTGTGTTTACCCTTTCAGGTTGCGAAAGTTTTTTTATGAATGTTGAAAAGAAAAGTCCTAAATTTTCTAAGTTCAGGATTCACAAAGACATAGTCTGCGAATCCCTCTTGAGAAAGTCTAAAACTCGCAAGAACCTCAAAGTGTGTTTCTCATCATTGTTTGCGAATTCTATTTGTGAAAGCCTGTTTTCTGAATTTTCTCTAAGGAAAGGACTCGTTGGATACTACCTTGAGAATTCTAAGTTTCGCAGAAAGTCAAATTGCGAATCTCACTCATCTGCGAATTCTATCTATTTTTGTTTGCGAATTCTGAAAGCTTTCTATCTTTTGCGAATCTCTTTGTGTGGTCCTTATTGTATGCGAATTCTGCACTTGAGTTGTTTGGAAATTTATTTTTCTGGAAATTTTTGAGTGTAGAATTTTTCCAATTCTTGATTCAAAAGATATTATTAGTTGATTCTCTTTGTACAGATAAGTTTGCTTTCTAATCTAATTGCTAAAGATGCCTTATACAGATGAGAAAGGAAATATGGTTCTAACTAACAGAGATTGTGCTTTAGCGTACATGCTAGAAATTCCAGCACTAGAAGCTGAGAACAAAAATCTGAAGATGCAGAACTCATCTCTTCTTGAACAGATTAATGAAAGATGATAAATGTTTAAAGAAAGACTTTGTTTGCTCAGAATGCATCTCTAACTCAAAAATTAATTTTGTAGGAATTATTGAGTCAAAAGAGAAAGAGATTTTAAATCTTCAAGCTAAATTAAAAAGACCTGAAAGTATAAATTTTGGCTCAAGCTAGTCAAAGAAGGAATCAATGCAAAGAGAGCTAGATGAACTGAGAAGAAGCGCAAACATTGCTTGTGAGACATCTGATGGGCTGAGAAAAATGAATTCTCATTTTTTTGCTGAAAGAAACTCTTTGAAAGATAAAGTTTTCAGTCTTGAGGTTGAGATTAATATGATGAAAGAAAAGGCAACCCAAGACAGAAACAACACAAAAGCCCAAGATGAGATGATGAAGATTAAGAAAAAAAGAAAAGAATATGCTAAGAAATTCTCTGATTTATCAAGAAAAGCTTTTGAGGAAAAGAAAGTTGTGGATCTTAAATGTGTTAAGCTTTCTCAACAAGTTTCAGACTTTGAGAAAATTATCATTCTTGAGAGAGACAAGGTTGAGAAAGAGAAGAAGATAGATGAGCAGAAGAATGTAAATAAAGACTTCTTTAAAGAAAAGAAAGTTCTAGAGATTGAGATAGCTAAGATGACAAGAAATCTATCTGAGCTGTCAACAAACATTCTGAAGGAAAAGAAGATGAAATATGAATTGGAAAAGAAGTTTGATCTGATTGCAAAGGAAAGAAACAGTTTTTCGTCAAAGATAAAAGAACTTGAAGAGATCGTGTTCAAGGTGAAGTTGACTGAGCACAAGACACTGGACTCAATAGCTCAATCACTTAGAGATGATCTAGCTGCATCCGAATGCTCGTTCATATCAGCTACAAGTTCAATTTTTACAAATGTTTCTAATAATCCTTTGTTCTGTGTAATTGATAATCATACTTCTAAACATAAAGATCATATTCGTCCTTCTAACCTTTTCTTTGACAAAAATGTTGATGGTTCAGGTAACTTCAAGAAGAACAAGTCTCGAAAGAAAAGGTTCTGGAGAAGGGAAGATGAGAAAGATAGAGGAAATTGGATCTGGAGAGTTAAAGAATCTTCGGAGGAGAAGAAGGAAGAAAAATCATTTGTGCATACATTCAATGCACAAAGGAACAATGCTCCGAAAGGTAAAACTTTTGGCAAACCTGATCTGATTTACACTATAAATCAATTGATCAGGTTAGCTCAAAAGAAAATTAGTTGTTCCTACTGTGGCTCAAATGATTTTGTTAGTAAAAATTATGTGAATAACTGGTATGACTCTTACTATATTTCCTCCAAAAGAACTACAACTAACAAACCAGGACCCAAATACCAGTGGGTACCAAAAACTAAATCTGTGTTATAGGCACCCAAAGTTTAAGGGGGAGAATGAACATTGACTTCTAAGTACAACAACATAGGATTCGATCTTCAATGACAAGAATGATGACTTCTAGACAAAGCAGTCTAGGACTCGTACTTTAGAGAAAGAACTATGGCTCTTGACTAATTCAGTTCAAGACCCGTTCTTCAAGGATAGTTCAAGTGACAATGGCTTCTAATCATATCCGATTAGAACCCGTACTTCAAAGATTTTCTTCAAATAGGGGGAGCTTAATTGTCAAATACTCTTGTTTTGAGGGGGAGAATTATTTTGTCAAACATCGTATGTCTTTGACTTCTCCAAATCTTTATTCTTCATGTATATCTTTGCTCCTTTGTGCTTTCATGTACAAAAGACTATTGAACATCATTTTCTTTTAGGATAATACATGGGATTTAATGTGTGAGCTCAAATGAACTGCCATGGATTCACGTTAACCAGTGTTTCCTACCCAGGAAGTATTCCATGAGTGATTGAGGGGAGAGGGGTAAAAAGATTGAGTATTGGTGTGCGAAGAGGTAACATGAAAATGAGAGATTGGTTAGCAGTGAGTTTACATGCTTAAAAGAAAGAGGGTGAAAGAAGTCAAGAACAGAGTAAAAGAATATCAGACTCTACACCAAACTTCTTTTGAGTCGGGCAACCACATTACTGATTGGTTCACATTCTTTGGTGACCATCATTGAAAACGGTAGTGAGCCTATGCCATCTCTTGCAAACAACCCCACCAGCTACTCATTCTTTTCTTAAAAGGAGAATGTTTCACATTGTCTGGAGAAGCAGCACATATGCTATTAGTTCTTCACTTGGAAGATACTAATATTGAAAAAGAAGGAAATTTTCCCTTGTTCATTTAGTCCTTGTTCACTTTGTTGCTGTATCAACAAGTTTACATACTTTGAGCCTGCATTAAAAAGCAATCATTGGTGCTTAATTCTTTTCTACACATGCACGAGCACACAGAAATTTGTTTTCTGTCAGAACATTCATAGATAACCATGTGTTATTTGATGATTGAATGGAAGTCCTGGGGAGCCTATATCACAACCAGCTCCTTATACAGTAACTTTATGTTACTTAGTAACTTTATGTTACTCAGTAATTGTGTGTTACTGACAGGTACTTCGAACCGAGTCATTTGTTGATTTAGGGTTACCACTCATCACTTGTTTGAATCTGCAAAGATTGAAATACTCTCTCTATCTGGGGGAGACTGCTCTTATTTCCACAGAGGGCTCTATACACGAAGAATGCGCTTAATTGTTGATTTGAGGGAGAAAATTCCTGGTTTATTTTAAACTGTTTTGATGATGCTGACTCTCACCACTCATCAAAAAGGGGGAGAAATACAAGAATTTCAAAAGTCAGATATGAGTTTGTTTGTTTGTTAAAGAAAGTAAGATTGATTAAAAGGAGAATCATGGTGTATCGATAGAAAGAGACCAAGCCATGACGTGTTTCACGTTCTAAGAATCGTTTTGATGGGTCATGGGCTTAAAACAGATCCCCGTAGGAAAACTTATGGACGTTTAAGCGTGACTCCCATTTTTGGCCGATTCGGCAAAGGTGTTACCCTTTTTGTTTTCTCGTCCGGACCGAACTCGTCGGATTTCCACAAATCATTACATTGTTCATCTACAATGAAAATGATACGAATTTCCATGGAAATAACTTGCACAAAACCCACTCTCGTGAAGGATAATTCCGAAGCCACGCATTGGCCAAACCGAAAGAACGTACATCATGCAGTTTATCGATACCCACTCAAATCATGGTTAATTGCTAGAAAGAGACCAAGCGATGGCTTGCTTCTCGTTCTAAGGTTCGTTTTTATGGGTCATGGCCTTAAAACGGATCCCCGTAGCAAAAGTTAAGGACGTTTAAGCGCGACACCCATTTTTGGCCGATTCGGCAAAGAGGGTACCCTTTGTGTTTTCTCGTCTAGACCGTCATCGTCGGATTTCCATGAATATTTACATTGTAAATCTACAATATAAATGATAAGGTTTTCAAGGGAAATAACTTGCAAAAAACCCACTCTCGTGTAGTATGTTGTCAAAACCACGCAATGGCCAAACCGAAAAAACGTACATCATGCATTTTATCGATACCCACTGAAATCATGGTGTATTGCCAAAAAGAGACCAAAACATATAGTTCTTCTCGTTCTAAGGTTCGTTTTGACAGGTCATGGGCTTAAAACGGATCTTCGTAGCAAAAGTTATGGACGTTTAAGTGTGACACCCATTTTTAAACCATTCAACAAAGGGGGTACCCTTTGTGTTTTCTCGTCCGGACCGACCTCGTTGAATTTCCACGAATCTTTACATTGTACATCTATAATAATAATGATAAGGTTTTCAAGGGAAATAATTTACAAAAAACCCACTCTCGTGCAGGATATTGCCGAAACCATGCAATGGCCAAACCGAAAAAAAGTACATCATGCAGTTTACCGATACCCACTCAAATCATGGTGTATTGCCAGAAAGAGACCAAGCCATGGTTTGCTTCTCGTTCAAAGGTTTTTTTTGACGGGTCATGGGCTTAAAATATATCCCCATAGGAAAAGTTATGGACATTTAAGTGGGACATCCATTTTTGGTCGATTCAGCAAAGGTGGTATTCTTTGTCTTTTCTCGTCCAGACCGACCTCGTCGTATTTCCACGAATCTTTACATTGTCCATCTACAATATAAATGATAAGTTTTTCAAGGGAAATAACTTTCAAAAAACCCACTCTCGTGCAGGATAATGCCGAAGCCACGCATTGGCCAAACCGAAAAAACGTACATCATGCAGTTTATCGATACCCCCTCAAATCATGGTATATTTCCAGAAAGCGACCAAGACATGGCATGCTTCTCGTTCTAGGGTTTGTTTTGATGGGTCATGGGTTTATAACGGATATTCGTAGCAAAAGTTATGGACGTTTAAGTGCGACACCCATTTTTGGTCGATTCAGCAAAGGCGATATCCTTTGTGTTTTCTCGTTCGAACCGACCTCGTTGGATTTCCACGAATCTTTACATTGTCCATATATAATATTAATGATAAGGTTTTCAATGGAAATAACTAGCAAAAAACCCACTCTCGTGCAGGATATTGCCGAAACCATGCAATGGCCAAACCGAAAGAACGTACATCATGCAGTTTATCGATACCCACTCAAATCATGGTGTATTTCCAGAAAGCGACTAAACCATGACGTTCTTCTCGTTCTAAGGTTCGTTTTGACAGGTCATGGGCTTAAAACGGATTCCCGTAGCAAAAGTTATGGACGTTTAAGCGCGACATCCATTTTTGGCCGATTCGGCAAAGGGGGTACCCTTTGTGTATTCTCGTCCGGACCGACCTCGTTGGATATCCACGAATCTTTACATTGTTTATAGAAAATGTAAATGATAAGTTTTTCTAGGGAAATAACATGCAAAAAACCCACTCTCGTGCAGGATATTGCCGAAGCTACGCATCGGCCAAACCGAAAAAACGTACATCATGCAGTTTATCGATCACTCAAATCATGGTGTATTTCCATAAAGTGACAAACCCTGGCATGCTTCTTGTTCTAAGGTTCGTTTTGACGGGTCATGGCCTTATAACGGATCCCCGTAGCAAAAGTTAAGGACGTTTAAGTGCGACATCCATTTTTGGTCGATTCAGCAAATGGGGTACCCTTTGTGTTTTCTCGTCCGGACCGAACTCGTCGGATTTCCATGAATCTTTACATTGTCCATATACAATATAATAGATAAGGTTTTTAAGGGAAATAACTTGCAAAAAACTCTCTCTCGTGCAGGATAATGCCGCAGCCACGCATTGGCCAAACCGAGAGAACGTACATCATGTTGTTTATCGATACCCACTCAAATCATGGTGTATTTCCAGAAAGCGACCAAGCCATGGAGTGCTTCTCATTCTATGGTTTGTTTTGACGGGTCATGGGCTTAAAACGGATGCCCGTAGAAAAAGTAAAGGACGTTTAATCGCGACACCCATTTTTGGCCGATTCGGCATAGGGGTAGCCTTTGTGTTTTCTCGTCCGGATCGACCTCATCGGATTTCCATGAATCTTTACATTGTAAATCTAAAATATATATGATAAGGTTTTGAAGGGAAATAACTTGCAAAAAACCCACTCTCGTGAAGTATATTGTCAAAACCACACAATGGCCTAACCGAAAGAACGTACATCATACAGTTTATCGATACCCACTCAAATCATGGTGTATTGCCAGAAAGCAACCAAACCATGGAGTGCTTTTCATTCTTAGGTTCGTTTTGATGGACCATGGGCTTAAAATGGATCCTCGTAGCAAAAGTTATGGACGTTTAAGCGCGACACCTATTTTTGGCCGATTAGGCCAAGGGGTTTGTGTTTTATCGTCCGGACCGACCTCGTCGGATTTCCATGAATATTTACATTGTTCATCTACAATGTAAATGATAAGGTTTTCAAAGGAAATAACTTGCAAAAAACCCACTCTCGTGCAGGATATTGCCAAAGCCACGCATTGGCCAAACCGAAAGAACGTACATCATGCAGTTTATCTATACCCACTCAAATAATTGGGTATTGAAAATGTGTTCCCAGATCAAAATCAAGCAATCTAACTCTAGATTATAATATGACAGTGTTATATTTCTAGAGAGAGAGAGTACAGAAAGAAATATTCTTCGTATTCATTAATTTGACAATGTAAGCTCTTACAAAATTACAAGTAACAAACCTATTTATATGAACTAAGAAACACTCAAGTAATCCAACTAAACTCTCAAGTAACTTGAACAATGACCTACTCAAACTCTCAAGTACTTAAAACACTCTAAGGCTTATGTTGACTTTCTACATTTTGACTATCATTGACTTTCATTGACTATTCAAGAATAAAGGCTTTTACATGACTTTTCTCACTAAATCTTGGATACAATTTAATACACTAACATTCTCCCCCTTTATATTCAAGATTTAAAAAAAATTTGACACTTGTCTTCAGCGCTTGATTCTTCAACTTTTATCTTTGACAGTCTTGAACTTTGAAGCTTTAACAATCTTCAGTCTTTGAAGAATCTTTGAAAAGTCTTTTGCACTTTGCATCTTTGTAGAGTCAACAAGTCTTGAACAAATCTTTGAAACTTTTTAAACTTCTTTGAAACTTTTTCCTTTGAGAAACTTGTATATTCATCTCTTTGATCTCTTGACCATCTTCGGAAAAAAAAACTTTCTCGAATCATCTTAATTTGGACTTGTCTTCAGAAATCTTTGAGAATCTTTTCATCTGATTTGAACTTTCAGAAATTCTTCACAAGTCTTGACTTTGAACATTCTTCAGGACTTTGAAATTGATTTGAAATTGATCTCTGTAGATTTCTCCCCTTTTTTGATGATTGTGAGAATCATGATCATCAAAACGTATCAATTTCATCACGTTCTTTGAATCTCCCCCTTTAAAAGACATTCTCCTTCTTTATAAGAACATTCTTCCCCTTTGATCTGATACAGAGCCATCAATGCATGAATGTATTTATCCAAATCTTTTCAAATTCAGACAAATTATGAGTTGTAACCCTGAATCAACAAATGAAACAGTTAAGAGTGCCTGTCAGTAACACGGAGGTATTGTGTACAACGAATGTACAATTTAAGGAGCCGGTTTGATGATGAATCCCCAGGACTTCCATTCAATCATTGAAAAACACAAGGTTTATCTATGAATGTTCTGACAGAAAAACAAATTTTCTATGTGCTCGTTCTTGTGTATGAAAGAATTTAGCACAATGATTGTGTTTCATAAGGTTCAAAATGTATAAACTTTTGAGACAACAACAAGTATTACACGGACTCAATGTGCATGAAAGAGGTGCGAAGGTGGGACAACTTTCCTTCTTTTTCAATATCTAAATCTTCCGAGTGAAGATTAGATAGCATATATGCTGCGTCCCCAAAGAAAATGAAACATTTCTTTGTTAAGAAAGAAATGAGTGGTTGGTGGGGTAATTGCAAGAGTTGGCATGGGCTCACTGCCTGTTTCAATGATGGTCACCAAAGAATGTGAACCAATCAGAAATGTGGCTGCCCGACTCAGAAAGTGGTTGGTGTAGAGTTTTGATATTCTTTTAACTCTGTTCTCACACCCTCTTTCTTTTGAACATTTAAAGCTTACTTCTAACCAAACTCTCCTTTACATTTTACCTCAGCTCAATGAGAAAAACTCAACCGGATGAGTTATCTCCCCCACTCTTTGATTTAAGAACCCCTCACCCCTCAATCACTCAAGGATTACTTCCTGGGTAGGAAACACTGGTTAACGTGAATCCATGGAATTTATATTTAAGCTCACACACGAATCCCATGTAAGTCCTATAAAGAATGGTTGCTCAACAATTTAACTATAGCAGTTAAGCTCAAAAATGTGATAATATTGTCAAAATGTATGCTTATTAAAAATAAGAATGAAATTTTAGAATTTGAACTTTGAAGATCTCTCAAAACAAGGATACTGAATGAATGAAATGAAATCAAAAGAATTGTTTTGAGAATCTGACAATGTATCAATCAGATCAAATAAGATGGTTTAGGGTATCAAAGAATTGGATATTTTGTTTATATGAACGAATATAAACAATTTTGCAATGAACGCACAAGATTAGAAATGATGATTGATGCTCAACAATATTTGAAAGCAAACGGGAGTATTACCATCGAAAAATAGATTCGTTTAGAGACGTGGTAATAACATATTAAAATGAAGTACTTAACCGCTGTGTGTGAATACTTTACAGTTCATAGACAAGATAATACTCAAGTATTGGTCTTTAGAAACACACGGTCAGTTAAACATTGAAGCTCAATTATGAAAACCATTTAAAATCACACTTCTTAATTCATGAAATCTTTTGAGAATAGAGAAGTGGTTTGAACATTTAAGAAACTATTTTTCATGCTTGAAAGTTGTTCTTCTTTCAAACAATCAGAGATCTAGATCAAAAGATATTTACCTTTGAGCTCCCCCTCAAATCATTATATCATGATTTGTTTTCTTTTTAGGCTCCCGCTGGATATTTGCAAAATATCCATATTTGAACTTTGAAGAACGGGTCCTGATCTGTCATGTGATCAGAAGCCATAGTCTTGACACTTAAAGTTCCGATTTTGAACTGTTTTGTTCAAAAGCCAATGTTCTTTGACTTTGAAGTCTGAGTCCTGAGTTGATTTACTCAGAAGTCAAACATCTTGCTCCCTCTTAAACTTTAGGTGCCTGCAACACAGTTTTAGCTTTTGGTACCCACTGGTATTTGGGTCCTGATGTTTTAGTTGCAGTTCTTGTGGGGGTTACATAATAAGAACCATACCAGTAATTAACAAAATTCTTACTTACAAAGTCATGTGCTCCACAGTAAGAACAACAAATCTTCTTTTGAGCAACCCTGATCAAATGATTAGTCGAATAATATGTATCAGGTTTTTCAAAAGATTTACCTTTATACACTCTGTTCTTGTTGGCATTGGTTGTGGATGCATATGCTTTGTCATTCTGCTTCTCATCATCTGAAGAACTCTTCACTCTCCAGACCATCTGTTTTTTCTTAGATTGCTTTCCAGAAGATTTAATATAGAAGTTTGCTGAACCATCAACAATTTGTCATAGAATAGATTTGATGGTCGAATCTGATTTGATTTGACAGTTTGTGATTTGACACTGTTCTTTTTCAAAACATTTTTCTCATGAATAGAACTTGAAGCTGTTTTGAAAGAACAGACTGATTATGTTAAATTATCAACAGGTGATTGACTAATCACATCAGCTGTTACTTTATCTGACAATTCAATGTTTGCAGCTTCTAAGTCTTTTATCTTTTTAGTCAATATGTTTCTTTTTAAAGTAAGTGTGTCAAACTTTATTTTCAAATCAGATCTAGCCATCTGTTCTTTAAGAATATCTGATGATAGAACAGAGATTTTGGACATGAGCTTGGATATTTCAGTTTCAAAATATGAACGTTCTTGCTCAAAATCTTTTTGTAAGTTCTTGGATTTATCAGAAATTTCATTGAAGATCCCAACATTTCTCTTTTCAGAATTTTTCTTTTCAGATTCAAAAGACTTTTTCTGTTCTTTGAAAATTTGTCTTTCTTTTTCCAATAAGTCTTGTAAAACTGAGATTTGTTTGGGAAATTCAGTGTTTTTATCTTCAAGAACTTTTCTTTCCTTAGCAAATGTGTCTCTTTCAGTAATGATTATCTTTTCAAAATCAGACACTTGCTTGGAATGTTTAATGCATCTCAGCTCAAGATCCTTCTTCTCTTGTAAAGTTTTCTTGGAAATTTCAGATGTTTGTTAAGTTGAAGATGTCTTCATATTTGATTTTTCTTTTTCTGCTTGGAGACTTGTTTGTAGTTCAGCATTTTTCTTCTCCAAAACAGATATCCGATCTTCAAAAACCTTAAACTTTTGTTGAAGCTTGACTGACTCATCTTTCAGCTCAGTTGATTTCTTTTCAGTCATCTTCATTTGGCTTTGAAGATTTGCAATCTTTCTATCTTTCAACTTTAATTCCTTCTCACATGTGATAATTGTGTTTTCTTTTAGAACAATGATTTTCTCTCTTTCTTTAATCTCTTTCTCTCTTGCACTGATGATACCTGCAATATCAAATTTAACAGTATTAGTACACTTTATATAGTCAGGAGTTTTATCAGAGTTTGGCAAATTAAATTTCAACTCCTGAATCTGCTTTAGAAGTACTGAATTCTGATTTTTCAGTTTGTCTCTTTCTGCTTCTAAAACAGGTATCTCAGGCATGTACAAAACAGCCATATCTCTTGCAGATAAAACAGTGTTTCCTCTCTCGTCTGTAACAGGCATCTTGACAGATTAGCTTAAAAAAATGATCGTAAAAAAAATCAGAAAATTATGATCACTATCAAAATATGTCCCCCTCCGCAGACTTAGCACGGGGGTTCCGCAGACTGACATATTTTTTTCTAGAAAGAAATGCTTGAATAAAATGATCGTTCCCAAACAAATCAGAGATGTTGACTAAAAAGTCAAACTTGGATCACAAAAAAAAATTTTAATTTCAGAAAAAAATCTAACTCTTGAAACTCGCAAGTCACTGTACTCGCAGACCACTAAACACGCTAATCACTATTCACACAGAAACTCGCAAATGGTAATGTGCGCGTTTCTAGAACTCGCAGGTCATTAGTAGCGCGTTTCGATCAAACTCGCACGCCTCTTAGCGCGTTTCTATCAAACTCTTAAGCTTCTTAGCGCGTTTCAACCAAACTCGCAAGCTTCGGCCTGCGAGTTTATAGAACTCGCTCGCTTCAGTTAGCGCGTTTTAGCAAACTCGCACGTTTTGCTTGGGCGTTCTTCAGACACTTGCGCGTTCTATCCAAAACATCAAATCCCTTTGACTTGCGCGTTTGATGATGAACTTGCGCGTTTGTCAGATCTTGCGCGTTTCGATACTTTTGTTCATGAAATCGATCTAATTCGACTCAAACCTGCAAATCTAAACATGACACCAATATGATCGAATTATCAATTATAACACAAATCTACCACAAGATTTCCATTAAAACATCAAAACTCAACAAATGGATTCAAGAAACAGTGTTTGAGTTCGAGTTTCACAAAGATAGCTATTTGATCAAATTGATCAATCTAATGTTCAAATTAGACAATGTGATCAGAACGAAAGTTGATTCAATTGATAAAAAGTATACAATCAAATCAACTTCTTGATTTAATTGTACAAAAACAATAAAACCACGGATCAAACAATAACTTTTTCAAGAAAACAGTTCGTCAAAATCAAGATTTCGAAGAATTTAATCAAATTTTGATGTAATGATCCTTCTGATTGGTTTGGTTTGCTCTGATACCAATTGAAAATGTGTTCCCAGATCAAAATCAAGCAATCTAATTCTAGATTATAATATGACAGTGTTATATTTCTAGATAGAGAGAGTAGAGAGAGAAATATTCTTCGTATTCATTAATCTGACAATGTAAGCTCTTACAAAATTACAAGTAACAAACCTATTTATATGAACTAAGAAACACTCAAGTAATCCAACTAAACTCTCAAGTAACTTGAACAATGACCCACTCAAACTCTCAAGTACTTAAAACACTCTAAGGCTTATGTTGACTTTCTACATTTTGACTATCATTGACTTTCATTGACTATTCAAGAATAAAGGCTTTTACATGACTTTTCTCACTAAATCTTGGATACAATTTAATACACTAACAGATATTTCTAGAAAGCGTCCAAGAAATGGTGTGGTTCTCTTTCAAAGGTTTGTTTTGATGGGTCATTGTCTTAAAACGGATCCCCGTAGGAAAAGTTATGGACGTTTAAGTGCGACATCCATTTTTGGTCGATTTAGCAAAGGGGGTACCCTTTGTGTTTTCTCGTCCGGACCGACCTCGTCGGATTTCCACGAATCTTTACATTGTCCATCTACAATATAAATGATAAGGTTTTGAAGGGAAATAACTTCCAAAAAACCCACTCTCGTGCAAGATAATGCCGAAGCCACGCATTGGCCAAACCGATATAACGTACATCATGTAGTTTATCGATACCCACTCAAATCATGGTGTATTTACAGAAAGCGACCAAGCCATGGTGTGCTTCTCGTTCTATGGTTATTTTTGACGGGTCATGGGTTTATAACAAATTTTTGTAGCAAAAGTTATGGATGTTTAAGTGCGACACCCATTTTTGGTCGATTCAGCAAAGGCGGTACCCTTTGTGTTTTCTAGTCCGGATCGACCTGTCGGATTTTCACGAATCTTTACATTGTCCATCTATAATATTAATGATAAGCATTTCAAGGGAAATAACTTGCAAAAAACCCACTCTCGTGCAGGATATTGTCGAAACCATGCAATGGCTAAACCGAAAGAACGTACATCATGCAGTTTATCGATACCCACTCAAATCCGGGGGCATTTCCAGAAAGCGACCAAGCCATGACGTGCATCTCGTTCTAAGGTTCGTTTTGACGGGTCATGGGCTTAAAACGGATCCATGTAACAAAAGTTATGGACGTTTAAACGCGACACCCATTTTTGGCCCATTCGGCAAAGGGGCACCCTTTGTGTTTTCTCGTCCGGACCGACCTCGTCAGATATCCATGAATCTTTACATTGTTCCTAGACAATGTAAATGATAAGGTTTTCAAGGGAAGTAACTTGAAAAACCCCACTCTCGTGCAGGATATTTCCGAAACCATGCAATGGCCAAACCGAAAGAACGTACATCATGCAATTTATCGATACCCACTCAAATCATGGTGTATTTCCAGGAAGAGACCAAGCCATGACGTTCTTCTTGTCCTAAGGTTCTTTTTGACAGGTCATGGGCTTAAAACGGATACCCATTGCAAAAGTTATGGACGTTTAAGCGCGACACCCATTTGTGGTCGATTCGGCAAAGGGGGTACCCTTTGTGTTTTCTCGTCCGGACCGACCTCGTCAGATTTCCATGAATCTTTACATTGTCCATCTACAATATAAATGATAGGGTTTTCAAGGGAAATAACTTGCAAAAAACCCACTCTCGTGCAAGATAATGCCGAACCACGCATTGGCCAAACCGATATAACGTACATCATGTAGTTTATCGATACCCACTTAAATCATGGTGTATTTCCAGAAAGCGACCAAGCCATGGTGTGCTTCTCGTTCTATGGTTCTTTTTGATGGGTCATGGGTTTATAACAGATTTTCGTAGCAAAAGTTATGGACATTTAAGTGCGACACCCATTTTTGATAGATTCAGCAAAGGCGGTACCCTTTGTGTTTTCTCGTCCGGATCGACCTGTCGGATTTTCATGAATCTTTACATTGTCCATCTATAATATTAATGATAAGGTTTTCAAGGGAAATAACTTGCAAAAAACCCACTCTCGTGCAGGATATTGTCGAAACCATGCAATGGCCAAACCGAAAGAACGTACATCATGTAGTTTTTCGATACCCACTCAAATCAGGGGCTATTGCCAGAAAGCGACCAAGCCATGAGGTGCTTCTCGTTCTAAGGTTCATTTTGACGGGTCATGGGCTTAAAACAGATCCATGTAACAAAAGTTATGGACGTTTAAACGCGACACCCATTTTTGACCGATTCGGCAAAGGGAACCCTTTGTTTTTTCTCGTCCGGACTGACCTCGTCTGATTTCCACGAATATTTACATTGTTCATCTACAATGTTAATGAAAAGTTTTTCAATGGAAATAACAAGCAAAAAAACTCACTCTCGTGCAGTATATTGCCGAAGCCACGCTTTGGCCAAACCGAAAGAACGTACATCATGCAGTTTATCGATACCCACTCAAATCATGGTGTATTGCCAGAAAACGACTAACCCATGGTGTGCTTCTCAATCTAAGGTTAGTTTTGATGGCTCATGGGCTTAAAACGGATCTTCGTAGCAAAAGTTATGGAAGTTTAAGTGCGACACCCATTTGTGGTTGATTCAGCAAAGGGGTACCATTTGTGTTTTCTCGTTCGGACCGACCTCGTCGGATTTCCATGAATCTTTACATTGTCCATCTATAATATTAATGATATGGTTTTCAAGGAAAATAACTTGCAAAAAACCCACTCTCGTGCAGGATATTGCCGAAACCATGCAATAGCCAAACCGAAAGAACGTACATCATGCAATTTATCGATACCCACTCAAATCATGGTGTATTGCCAGAAGGAGAGCAAACCATGACGTTCTTCTTGTCCTAAGGTTCGTTTTGACAGGTCATGGGCTTAAAACGGATACCCGTTGCAAAAGTTATGGACGTTTAAGCGCGACACCAATTTTTGGTCGATTCGGCAAAGGGGGTACCCTTTGTGTTTTCTCGTCCGGACTGACCTCGTCGGATATCCATGAATCTTTACATTGTCCATAGAAAATGTAAATGATAAGGTTTTAAAGGAAAATAACTTGCAAAAAACCCACTCTCGTGCAGGATATTACCGAAGCCACGCATTGGCCAAACCGAAAGAACGTACATCATGCAGTTTATCGATATCCACTCAAATCATGGTGTATTGCCAGAAAGAGACCAAGACATGGAGTTCTTCTTATTCTAAGGTTCATTTTGACAGGTCATGGGCTTAAAACGGATCCCCGTAGAAAAAGTTATGGACGTTTAAGCGCGACACCCATTTTTGGCCGATTCGGCAAGGGGTATCCTTTGTGTTTTCTCGTCCGGACCGACCTCGTCGGATTTCAACGAATATTTGCATTATTCATCTACAATGTAAATGATAAGTTTTTCAAGGGAAATAACATGCAAAAAACCCACTCTCATGCAGGATAATGCCGAAGCCACGCATTGGCCAAACCGAAAAAAAACGTACATCATGCAGTTTATCAATACCCACTCAAATCATGGTGTATATCCAGAAAGCGACAAACCATGGCATGATTCTTGTTCTAAGGTTCGTTTTGACGAGTCAAGGCCTTAAAAGGGATCCACGTAACAAAATTTATGGACGTTTAAACGCGACACCCATTTTTGGCCGATTCGGCAAAGGGGTACCCTTTGTTTTTTCTCGTCCGGACCGACCTCGTCGGATTTCCACGAATATTTACATTGTTCATCTACAATGTAAATGATAAGTTTTCAAGGGAAATAACAAGCAAAAAACCCACTCTCGTGCAGGATATTGCCGAAGCCACGTTTTGGCCAAACCGAAAGAACGTACATCATACAGTTTATTGATACCCACTCAAATCATGATGTATTGCCAGAAAACGACTAACCCATGGTGCACTTCTCTTTCTAAGGTTCGTTTTGATGGCTCATGGGCTTAAAACAGATCTTCGTAGCAATAGTTATGAAAGTTTAAGTCCGACACCCATTTTTGGTCGATTCAGCAAAGGGGTACCCTTTGTGTTTTCTCGTACTGACCGACCTCGTCGGATTTCCATGAATATTTACATTGTCCATATATAATATTAATGATATGGTTTTCAAGGGAAATAATTTGCAAAAAACCCACTCTCTTGCAGGATATTGCCGAAACCATGCAATGGCCAAACCGAAAGAACATACATCATGCTATTTATCGATACCCACTCAAATCATTGTGTATTTCTAGAAAGAGACCAAGGCATGACGTTCTTCTTGTCCTAAGGTTCGTTTTGACAGGTCATGGGCTTAAAACGGATACCCGTTGCAAAAGTTATGGACGTTTAAGCGCGACACCCATTTTTGGTCGATTCGGAGTCATGCATGCACGTATTCATTGATGCTGGCCTAGTTTGCACCGGTTTTGAAGGATCGCCAATGATCTGGCTTATCGGGTGCTCTTTGGTCCATTTATGTTCATGACGCAGTGAATTATATGAATGTATGTCAATTGTATCATCTATAAATCCACTTGTACCTTCTTTAGTTTGTTCAGGAGGAATGATGATTGCAGTTGAAGTGATAGGTTCAGAAGGCTTAGCAGGAACAACTTGTTCTGGCTGTAGATTGATCTGAATAGTATCTCCTACTGTTTCAGCTACTTCTGTCTCTTTCTCATTTGTCACTTCTTCAACTATTGGAGTTGGCATTTGAATTGTAATCTCTTGTTGAATCGGGGCGTTTGATTCAATAGTAACATCTGAACTGGTTGGATGAGTAGTCGTTAAGTCTTCCATCCTGTCAACCATAACATATTTCTTTACATTAGATCCAAGAAATTCATCATAAAACAATTCAAATAGTAAGTCTAAATTAGATATATTATTAGTTGACGTTGATGCTTCATCTGATTTATTCTGTTGAGACACAGGTTCTGGACTGAGTTGCCCAGAAGCTAGTACTCCGGTTATAACGGGTTATGAACTGTGTTGTTCGGAAGCCATCTCTTCATCAAACGTAACGTTGATGCTTTCAATCACCGTATTTGACTTCTTTAGATAAACACGGAATGCAGTTGATGTCGAGGAATAGCCAATGAAGATGCCTTCGTCTGCCTTAGCACTGAACTTATTTAGACTCTCCCTATCGTTTAGAACGAAACACTTACACCCAAATATATGGAAGTATTTGATTGTCGGTGTTCGGTTGTTGATTAACGCATAAGGAGTCTTCTTGAATCTTCGATGTACCATGGAGCGATTTTGTGTGTAGCACGCGGTCGAAACAACTTCTGCCCACAAAAATAGAGGTAAGTCTGATTGACTTAGCATAGTACGAGCAGCCTCGACTAGCGTTCGATTTCTTCTTTCAACCACTCCATTTTGTTGAGGCGTTCGAGCAACGGAGTATTGATGTGAAATCCCGACAGACTCGAGATATTCTTCAACTTTATTGTTCTTGAACTCTGTGTCGTTGTCTGTTCTTAGAAACTTGACCGATTTCTGCAGATTCACCTGGGTCGTCTTTAGGAATGTGATGAGAACATCTGGTGTCTCATCCTTTAAACGTAGAAACTTGACCCATGTGTATCGCGAGTAATCGTCCACGATCACGAGTAGTACTTCTTTCCGCCTAGACTTTGAGTTCGCATCGGACCACAGAGATCCATATGCAATAACTCTAACGGAGCGCTTGTACTTGGTTCAAGCTTTGGTTTATGAGGTGCCCTCTTCATCTTTCCCTTTTCATAAGCTGCACAAAGATGTTCTCTTTCATATTTGAGCTCTGGAAGTCCTTTGACTAGCTTTCCACTAACCAGATTGTTGATGTACCTGAAGTTGAGGTGAGAGAGCCTTCGATGCCATAACCAACTTTGTTGCATCGATGCTTTCGTCAATAGACACACCTGCTTGTCAGTATGGACATCTGATAAATTGATTGTGTAGAGGTCTGATTCTCGAGTACCGACCAAGAGTTCTTCGCCTTCTTCATTGCGAACGGAACATCTCTTGGCTTTGAAGTTGACCTCCAAGTCTTTGTTACAGAACTGGCCTATACTAAACAAGTTGTGTCGTAAGCCTTCTACATAGCTCACCTTCTTGATCGTTACATTGTCATGTTGTACATCACCGTATCCCATGATTGGAGAAAACTGGTTGTTGCCAAATCTGACTGTTCCGCAATATTTGTCTTTAAAATTGGACAGTAACTCTTTTTGCCCTGTCATGTGCTTGGAACATCCACTGTCCAAGAACCATGTATGACTAGTCTGCATAAGAGAAATAACAATTTTAGATTTTCATATGACAACTTTGGAATAAACACTTTGATCATCGAAGTGCGGGTCTTGAACTGATTTGTTCAAAAGCCTAATTGACTTTGATGTTCGGGTCTTGAGCTGATTTACTCAAGAACCAATGTCTTGTCATTGAAGAACGAGTCCTAAACTGTTATGTCTAGAAATCATATCCATTAGCTCCCTTAAACTTTTGTTGCCTGCAACACAGAGTTAGCCTTTGGTACCCATTGGAATTTGGGTCCAACTGTGTTAGCATTTGATTTTGGTACCCATTTCAAATTGGGTCCTCTTTTCTTTTGAAATGTATTTGAAGAATTAGTATGAGATGAATGCACATGGTAATTGCCAAACCAATCTTCAGAATCTTGACAAGAGATAGAAACATGTTTATCATAAATAGAAGACTTTCTAGCAAATAAAGATAACTGAAATAGTTGCTTCATTGAATATTGTTTACGAGAAACAGCAGGTTTTGAGTTCAAAACAGCAATATCAGCAATTAGGACATCTTTACTAAGCGAAGTCTTATTACAATTAACATTACTAAACGATAAAATGGTCTTGTCAAGCTTCCGTTTGGGTTGCCATTGAGAATTTACTTCTGGCCTTTGCTTGCTCAGATCTGAAACATGTGAAACTGATGAGTTAGACTTCTGAGCAACAAATGAATGCTTCTTGTTCGGATTACCAGTAGTGTTCGGTTTCTGTGAATGCTGAGATATTTTCTTACCTTTAGCAAATTTAGCTTTCACAGAGACTGAGTTATCAACTTTCGTTGAATTTGCACTGTTCACAGGCATACTGGTCTTTCCTAAAGATTTCTTAATAAAAGATGAATGGTTAGGAAGTTTCGCATTAAAATCAAATTGTTCAAAACATTCATCTGAACCACCGTCGGAGTTAAGAAAATTAAACCCTTCGTTTGATGAACCAAACATGTCATCAGAAGTAGAAGCCTTTGAAAAAACAACATTTTTCATAACGGTTGAAAAAACTTTTTGTTGAATCTCAATCAAAATTCTTTCATCTGATAAAGAGTTCTCGAGTTCAGAAATTTTACTTTCTAACACGAGAGAAGGGACATAAATTTTACCTATAACAGGCTTCGCCTCCATCTATTTTACAGAATAACTTTGAAAGTAGTCAGTTGAAAGAGATTTCTTTTCACTATTTGGATAGTCATAACTATTATTCAACTTTGCATAATAAAATGGAAGGTGAACTTTAGATGACTTCTTCCGTTTTTCAATTTCATTGGCTTCATCCTCCTTTGATAGTTTAGTACTAAAAACTTTAAGTTTAGCGATTCGGTGTGAAACTAGCATAGAGGTATAATCATAAAGTGCAGGGACTTCTTTTATACCCTTTTTTAGACAATGAGGTTTCACATAGTCGATTCCCCAATGTTCTTTATTCTTTTTCGGTTTGTTAAGATGAATGGTTTGCTCACTTTGACCTAATGAGTATAACTTCTTTTCCAAAGCATCTAGTTTTGCAATTAAAGTCTTGTTTTCTTTAGTACATGAAGAATGCATTTTAGTAAGCTTATACAAATCAATCTCACTTTTTGTCAGTTTAGACTTGAGTTCAGAATTCTCTTTAAGAATTATTGTCTGTTCTTTCACGTTGGTGTCAACGTTTGTATGTAAAACCTCAACTAATACTTTCTTCTCAGCAATTTCATTGCTAAGTTTCTGTATCAATTGGTTTTTGTTAATTATAACACCATTTTCTCGCTTAAGATTAGATTCTAATTCTTCTTGTTTTAAACTCATGGCATGCATTTTATTCATGAAATCTGAGTACGATAAATCACATACCTCCTCTTTTTCATTATCTGAATCAGCTTCAGCATCTAATTCCATCTTGCCCATCAAGCACATATTGACGTCTTCATCTTTTTCTTCATCCTCTTCTTCCTCGTCTGAGTGATCGAGCCAGTATTCATCTTCAGCCATAAGTGCCTTGCCAGCCTCCTGTTGCTTTGCAAGAAGCATTTTGTTCTTGTAGTAATCGGAGTTTCTTACTTTTGATCTTCGGCAATCCTTGGCAAAATGACCTGTTTTGCCACAGTTGTAGCACGTAGGTGGTCCTGACTGACTTGATCCTTCATTCTTGTACTTTCTTTCTTCCGGTTTCTTCTCCTCTATCCTTTTCCCTTCAGACTGGTACCTTCTTTCTTCTGATTTCTTCTCCTCTAATCTCTTTCCTTCAAACTTCTTCCCTTCATACCTACTGCCTTCAACCCTTTCCTTATGAGTGTAGTTGTTGGGTCCAGAAGAGTACCTCTGACTGTTTGATGTTGGCTTTCTGTAGAACTTTTTCTGAAAAGCATTCGTCAGCATTAGCATTGCTTGCTTCAGTTGTTCATTTTCCACCGAGTCAGAGATGGCATCAGCTTCAGCTTCTTCTGATTCATACACAATCGTCTTGTTCTTCTTCTTGACTACAAGAGCGACTGTGTCTTCAACTGTTTTTCCTTTTCTCTTTTCTGCTAGAATTTCATCCACCTCTTCTTCATTTTGACGGAGGGTTTCATACACCTCATGAAGTGGAATCTCATTCAGATCCTTTATCTGCCTCATCTGCCTGGCAAAACTTTTCCATTCTGGTTGTAGAATACTTAGGAATTTGATATTCAGCTCGATTTGAGATTTCTTGACCTTGTTCTTGCTCAGTTCGTTTAGCAAGGTCACGAATCTATCATATGTTTCTTCTAGAGTCTCTCCTGTTCTGCCTTTAAATTCTTCAAAATTGTGCAGGCAGTTAGAGATTTTAAGCTGGTTCCTAATCTTTGAACCCAACATCATTTTCTCTTGTTGATCCCACATCTGTTTGCTGGAGGTCTTATAGCTGTCAATCTTTACGTAGATTTCGTTCGGAATCCCTTGTAGAATGTATGACTTGGCTAATCTGTCTGCTTTTGCTCTTAACTTATTATCACCCGTTAGTTCCTCATAAGTAAGTGCAAGTCTTTCTTCTTCAGTACCTTCTGCAGGTTCCCTATATTTTGTTTCCATAAGGCCTTCTTCTAAGGATTGTTTGATGAAATCACCTAATTCCTGTCTTTCAATGAAGTTTAGGAACCTATCCTTCCACTGTTCGTATTCTCCTCTAAAGAGAACTGGTGGCTTGGCGTCAGTTCCTATTGCAAGAGCTTCTCTGGATGTCATTTCGAAGAAAATTCTAAGTCTGGATTGGAGCAAGAAGGTTTGCGTTTCAAGGTTTGCGTGTCAAGGTTTACGTTTCAAGCACAGTGCGCAAAGCGAGGTTTGCGTTTCAAGTGGGAAGTGCAAAGTAAGGTTTGCGTTTCAAGTGGGAAGCGCAAAGTAAGGTTTGATCTTTTCGTGAACTGAGGTTTGCATTTGGCTTGAGATGCGCAAAGTTGACTTGATCTTTTGAAGAGATGAACACGATGGCTTGAGGTTTGCGTTTCTAAGGTTTGCGTTTCTTACTTGTTGCGAGAAGTGATATCGAGGTTTGCGTATGCTTTTGGAACCGAGAAGTGGACTTTGCGTTTGGCTTGAGAGGCGCAAAGTTGATCTTTGCGTTTCTCTTGAGGAGCGCAAAGTGAAGTTTGCGTTTGATGTTGGACGTGCAAAGTTGAACTTTTCCTTTGTTCGTCTTCTGCTTTGCACTTGTTCGTCCTGTACTTCGTAAATTGTCTGAAAACTTGTTCCTGTAACGATTAGCAATACCAAACTCTACCCTTAAGTCTAGAAACTCTTCTAGAACTGAGTGTAAGCACTCGATCTCAATAAAACATACTTTTTAAAGAATGATTTGATAGCATAGTGACTTCTTTTCTCGACTGTTTTCTCACTTAAATCACAAAATGGAACTCGTTAAAAGATTTATAGTGAAAGCAAACAACAACAACTCGATCTAGCATGCTAATCGATCACAACTTGATCGATTTTAACACCTAAAACACTTTAACACTCGAAATCGATTTTTCAAATGAACACAGAGTCGTTTTTCTGAAAAACTTGATTTGATCTTAATCAGGCTCTGATACCAATTGTCGGTCCAACAATACTTATATCAAGTTTATAGAATACGACACAATAAAGATTACCAACCTGTATTGATTATAACAAAATGGTTACAAGGTTGATCGATTCAAGCTATAGATGTGTGTTCTCTGTTTTCTCTCTATTGCACCTTTAAGTGTGTGTTTTTGTGTGTGTGTTTAATATCTGATATCGATAGAGAGATACTAGAGATCACCTAATATCTAACTTAGTGTGTTGAACACACTTCCGAAGATAATATCTAGATTTAATATCTAGATATTATTTCTAATAACTAAACTAGAAACTAATAATAACTAACTAAGTTACTAGATCTAATATGTATTAGAAATAGATATTTAAACTAAGTTAACTAATATAATAAAAAAACAATTACATTGACATTTCGGCTTTAGCTTCAGATTGCGATCTTCAGTTTGGATAATCTTGAATCCAATGAGACTGTGTCTTAACAGATACCCACTCAAGTCATGGTGCATTGGCAGAAAGCGACAAAACAATGGCATGATTCTTGTTATAAGGTTCGTTTTGACGGGTCATGGTCTTAAAACGGATCCCCGTAGCAAAAGTTAAGGACGTTTAAGTGCGACATCCATTTTTGGTCGATTTAGCAAAGGGGTACCCTTTGTGTTTTCTCGTCCGGACTGACCTCGTCGGATTTCCAAGAATCTTTACATTGTCCATATACAATATAAATGATAAGGTTTTCAAGGGAAATAACTTGCAAAAAACCCACTCTCGTGTAGGATAATGCCGAAGTCACGCATTGGCCAAACCGAAAGAACGTATATCTTGCAGTTTATCGATACCCACTCAAATCATGGTGTATTTCCAGAACGGGACCAAGACATGGAGTGCTTCTCATTCTATGGTTTGTTTTGATGGGTCATGGGCTTAAAACGGATCCCCGTAGCAAAAGTAAAGGACATTTAAGCGTGACACCCATTTTTGGTTGATTCGGCAAAGGGGGTACCCTTTGTGTTTTCTCGTCCGGACCAACCTCGTCGGATATCCATGAATCTTTACATTGTTCCTAGACAATGTAAATGATAAGGTTTTCAAGGGAAGTAACTTGAAAAACCCCACTCTCGTGCAGGATATTACCGAAGCCACGCATTGGCCAAACCGAAAGAACGTACGTCATGCAGTTTATCGATATCCTCTCAAATCATGGTGTATTGCCAGAAAGCGACCAAGCCATGGAGTTCTTCTCATTCTAAGGTTCATTTTGACAGGTCATGGGCTTAAAACGAATCCCCGTGGCAAAAGTTATGGACGTTTAAGCGCGATACCCATTTTTGGCCGATTCGGCAAGGGGTACCCTTTGTGTTTTCTCGTCCGGACCGACCTCGTCGGATTTCCACGAATATTTAAATTGTTCATCTAAAATGTAAATGATAAGTTTTTCAAGGGAAATAACGTGCAAAAAACCCACTCTCGTGCAGGATAATGCCGAAGCCACGCATTGGTCAAACCGAAAAAAAACGTACATCATGCAGTTTATCGATACCCACTCAAATCATGGTGTATTGCCAGAAAGCGACAAAACATGGCATGTTTCTTGTTCTAAGGTTCGTTTTGACGAGTCATGGCTTTAAACGGATCCACGTAACAAAAGTTATGGACGTTTAAACGCGACACCCATTTTTGGCCGATTCGGCAAAGGGGTACCCTTTGTTTTTTCTCGTCCGGACTGACCTCGTCGGATTTCCACCAATATTTACATTGTTCATCTACAATGTAAATGATAAGTTTTTCAAGGGAAATAACAAGCAAAAAACCCACTCTCGTGTAGGATATTGCCGAAGCCACGCTTTGGCCAAACCGAAAGAACGTACATCATGTAATTTATCGATACCCACTCTAATGATGGTGTATTTCCAGAAAACAAGTAACCCATGGTGCGCTTCTTGTTCTAAGGTTCATTTTGATGGCTCATGGGCTAAAAATGGATCTTCGTAGCAAAAGTTATGGAAGTTTAAGTGTGACACCCATTTTTTGTCGATTCAGCAAAGGGGTACCCTTTGTGTTTTCTCGTCCGGACCGACCTCGTTGGATTTCCATGAATCTTTATATTTTCCATCTATAATATTAATGATATGGTTTTCAAATGAAATAACTTGCAAAAAACCCACTCTCGTGCAGGATATTGCCGAAAACATGCAATGGCCAAACCGAAAGAACGTACATCATGCAATTTATCGATACCCACTCAAATAATGGTGTATTTCCAGAAATAGACCAATCCATGACGTTCTTCTTGTCCTAAGGTTCGTTTTGACAGGTCATGGGTTTAAAACGGATACCCGTTGCAAAAGTTATGGACGTTTAAGCGCGACACCAATTTTTGGTCGATTCAGCAAAGGGGGTACCCTTTGTGTTTTCTCGTCCGGATCAACCTCGTCGGATATCCATGAATCTTTACATTGTTCATAGACAATATAAATGATAAGGTATTCAAGGGAAGTAACTTGAAACAACCCACTCTCGTGCAGGATATTACCGAAGCCACGCATTGGCCAAACCGAAAGAATGTACATCATGCAGTTTATCGATACCCACTCAAATCATGGTGTATTTCTTGAAAGCATCCAATCCATAGAGTGCTTCTCGTTCTAAGGTTCATTTTGACAGGTCATGGGGTTTAAACGGATCCTCGTAGCAAAAGTTGTGGACGTTTAAGCGCGACACCCATTTTTGGCCGATTCGGCAAGGGGTACCCTTTGTGTTTTCTCGTCCGGACCGACCTCGTCGGATTTCCACGAATATTTACATTGTTCATCTACAATGTAAATGATAAGTTTTTCAAGGGAAATAACATGCAGAAAACCCACTCTCGTGCACGATAATGTCGAAGCCACGCATTGGCCAAAGCGAAAAAAACGTACATCATGTAGTTTATCGATACCCACTCAAATCATGGTGTATTTATAGAAAACGACAAACCATGGCATGATTATTGTTCTAAGGTTCGTTTTGACGGGTCATGGCCTTAAAACGGATCTCCGTAGCAAAAGTTAAGGACGTTTAAGTGCGGCATCCATTTTTGATCGATTTAGCAAAGGGGTACCCTTTGTGTTTTCTTGTCCGGACCGACCTCGTTGGATTTCCACGAATCTTTACATCATCCATATTCAATATAAATGATAAGATTTTCAAGCGAAATAACTTGCAAAAAACCCACTCTCGTGCAGGATAATGCCGAAGCCACGCATTGGCCAAACCGAAAGAACGTACATCTTGCAGTTTATCGATACCCACTCAAATCATGGTGTATTGCCAGAAAGTGACCAAGCCATGGAGTGCTTCTCATTATATGGTTTGTTTTGATGGGTCATGGTCTTAAAACGGATCCCCGTAGCAAAAGTAAAGGACGTTTAAGCGCGACACCCATTTTTGGTCGATTCGGCAAAGGGGGTACCCTTTGTGTTTTCTCGTCCGGACCGACCTCGTCGGATATCCACGAATCTTTACATTGTCCATAGACAATGTAAATGATAAGGTTTTCAAGGAAAATAACTTGCAAAAAACCCACTCTCGTGCAGGATATTACCGAAGCCACACATTGGCCAAACCGAAAGAATATACATCATGCAGTTTATCGATACCCACTCAAATCATGGTGTATTTCCAGAAAGCGACCAATCCATGACGTTCTTCTCGTTCTAAGGTTCGTGTTGACAGGTCAATGGCTTAAAACGGATCCCCGTAACAAATGTTATGGACGTTTAAGCACGACACCCATTTTTGGCCGATTCGGCAAAGGGGGTACCCTTTGTGTTTTCTCGTCCGGACCGACCTCGTCGGATTTCCACGAATATTTATGTCGGTCCATAATGTTTATATCATGTTCTTACAAAACAACAACGATAACAAGATTACCAACCTGTTTGATTAATAACAAACGATTACAAGGTTTGGTGTTCGGATTTAGCTCTTGATGTGTTCTCTCCGTTTTTACACCTTTTTGTGTGTGTGTGTATTTTGATCTGATTGTTTGAGAGTTATCTTCCTCAACACACTAACCTAATATCTAAAACTTAGATATTAAACTAAACTAACAATATAATATCTAGATATTATCTAACTAAATTAACTAATATCTAATAACTAACTAATATAAACTAAAATCTAACATAGTTAGATATTTAAACTAAATACTAGAATTACAATAAACATTAATAAACTTTGACATTTTATTACAAACGACATTAGACTATTATTTAAGAGTCGACTTTCCGGCTTTAGCTTCAGATTGGATCTTCAGATTGGATGATCTTGAATCCAATAGATATGTGATCCAACAATCTCCCCCTTTGGATCAAGATCATTACTAAAATGATTTAGCAATTTGGTCTTCTCTTTTAGCTCAGAAGATGCAATCTCTTTTTCTAGTCTTCAGAATACTTTGATCTCGCATTTCTTTGTTAGCTTTTTTCTTCTTTTAACTTGTAATGAACATTTCTTCATGGTTTAGATTCTCCCCTTTTTTGATGAAAAGTGCAACGACTTCATCAAAACTTTACGACAAGAAATGTTGTTCATAAGGAGCCTCTGATTCGTCAATGCAATAGATATTTATCCAGATCTTTGAAAATCTAGATAAAATAGTCATGTAACACCTGTAGCAATAAACAAATCAGTTAGAAACGCCTGTCAGTAACACTAAGTCACTGTGTGTAACGAATACACAATGGAAAGGAGCTGTTTGATGTTGACTCCCCCAGGGCTTCCATTTAATCATCGAAACACCACAAAGGTTATTTCTATAAACGTTATGACAAAGAAACAAATTCCTTGTGTGTTCGTGCTTGTGATAGAAAGAATTAAGCATTTGATGATCGCTTATAGGCTCGAAATTGTATAAACCACTGAGACAACAGTAAGTTAAACACAGACTTAATGTGCATGAGTGAAGTGCGAAGGTGGGGAAGACTTCCTTTTTTTTCAATATCCAGATTTTCCAAATGAAAATCAGATAGCATATGTGTTGCTTCCCCTTTGAAAATGAAACATTTTCCTGTTAAGAAGTAAATGAGTAGCTGGTGGGGTAATTTCAAGAGTTGGCATGGGCTAGTTGCTTGTTTCAATAATGATCACAAAAGAGTTGTGAAACACTAGAAATGTGGCTGCCCGGCTCAGAAAAAGTTGGTGCAGAGTTGTGATATTCTTTTAACTCTGTTCTCACATCCTCTTTCTTTTAAACATTAAGCTCACTGCTAACCGAACTCTCTTTTTCATGATACCTCATCACTTTTCCACACTCATTTCTTTTGACTCCTCACACCCAATCACTATGGATTAACTTCATGGGTAGAAATCACTGGTTAACGTGATTCCATAGAAGTTGTGTTAATTCCTAGCACACTGATCTCGTATATCCTATAAAGAATATGTTGCTCAAAATGATTTATAATCATGCAAGCTCATGTAGAACATTTAAAGTACACTCCCGTAATATAAAATCTTATGAAAAATCAGGAAGTGGTTTGAACGTTTAAGAATATGTTTTCAATGATTGAAAGTTGTCCTTCTTTCAATCACATATGAGATTAAGATAAAGGAATATACCTTTAAGTGCGATCTTACATCTCATGAAGCTTAGCTTAAAGTCATAAACATATGATCGTCTAAGCTCTTCTCAAAAATTCTGCAAAAGTCTTAAGTCAAGTCAAAGAAACTTTATTCACTAATATTGAAAAGACAAAAAGCAGTAAAACAAATAACTTCTCTTACTCCCCCTGAAATTATGCATCTAACATATGTCAGTTATAAATCACATGATAGAGATCTATAATTCATTTGTGAATTGTAGATCGTCATATCTATCGGATGCAAATAATTTCAGAAATAAATAGGTACTCCCCCTTGAAGGTTGAATTTCTCGTTGGAGTATCGGAGTACAATCTTTCATATCAGCATTGGAGTAAGGTCTTTTGATAATTGAAGTACGAGTCCTAAACTGTTGTGTTTAAAAGTCATTACTTTGTTGAAGTACGGGTCTTGAACTGTTGTGTTTAAAAGCCATTGTTGACATTGATGTCCGGGTCTTGAGCTGATTTACTCAAGAACCGTTGTTCTTCTACTCCCCCTTGACAGTAGGTGCCTGCAACACAGGTTTAGTTTTCTTTGGTACCCACTGGTATTTGGGTCCATATGTGTTAGTTGCAGTTTTTGTGGGGGTTATGGAATAAGAACCATACCAGTAATGATCTTTGGTTCTGTGAACAGGATCATGTGTACGACAGTAAGAACAAGAATTTTTCTTACCTGATAACCTAATCATTTGATCTCTCGTGTAAACATGAGCAAGTTTACTTTTCAGCGCATTGTTCTTTCAGCGTATGTACACATGAGCTTTCATCTTTAACTAGTTTCTTCTTCCAGAAAAGATTTTCTACCTTGTAGCTCCCTCTTCTCTGAAGTGAACCTGAACCATCTAACTTTCTGTCACAAGAAAGGTGAGTAGTACGAATCTTATTTGAAGATTTAGATGTATTAGGAAAATTAGATTTTTGAGATTGGCTTTTCTTGCGTTTACCAGAGGTGTTCTGTTTCTGTGAACGCTGATTTTTATAAACACTTGGTAAACCCTTTCTTTTTACAAGAAAAATAGAATGATCTGGAAGTGAAGCATTGAAATCAACCATATCTACTCCTTCTATACACCCTTTTTTAGAATTTAAAAAATCATTTGCAGACTCAAATAAGTCATAAAAGAAATCAGTAGAAGTATGAGGTGCTTTTGAAACTGTAGAACACTTTGTATATTTAGAATGAAAAACAGTGTTCTTCATAATAGTAGAAAACACATCTTGTTCTAGATTCACCAAAATTCTTTCGTCAGATAAGATATTTTCTAACTCAATTATTTTGTTTTCTAATACGAGTGGAGGTAGATAAGTTTTAGCTCGAACAGGTTTTGCCTCCATTTCAGTAGAAGAATAGGTAGCAAAATATTCTTTTGAAAGAACTTTTGGTTTTTTCGAAAGATAACTATCATTCAGTCTTCCATAACAGAATGGTAGTTGCATTTTCTTCAAATTCTTTCTATTTGTATCTTCTGTTGCCTCAACTTCTTCTGATGCTTTGGTAACAAATTTGGGTTTCAAATGAGAATGTTTACCAGGAACATACATATAACCTGCATTATATAAACCAGACTGTTTTCTGATAACATGTTTCAGGTAATGAGGATTATTACAACCTAATCCCCATTTTGCTTTAAAATCAGCCTCTTCATTAGGTGTATTCAAGAAAATAGTTAGATCTGTTTGGCCTATTGAGTAAAGTTTGGTTTCCAGACCATTTACCTTCTTATTTAGATTCTTGTTCTCAAACTGCAGTTTATAAACAATTAAGGCAGTTTCTTTCTTTTCTAAATCAGACTTAAAAATTTGAGAAACAAAATCAGAAATCTTCTTTTCTAAACAATCGTTTTTAAGATTAAAATCAGAAGCAGATTTGCATAGGGAATCCATGAGATCTTTGTTCCCAATAACTGACTTATTTAGTTCAAAGATATTTTGATTACGCTTAGCAACTCTGCCTTTTTCCCTTTTCAGTTTTGACTGAAGGTCTTGAAGTTCGAGCATCATCACATCCATTTTGATCATAAAACTATTTTCGGTTAAGTTCATTACCTCTTCAGCTGCTTCATCATCTGAATCATCATACTTTGCATGATTTCCCATCAAGTACATATTAGCAGCTTCTTTTGTTTGGATATTGGAGCTTGATGAAGAATATCTCTGTGAATTTGATCCCGTTTCTTGTAGAATTTTTTTTGGAATGCACGGGTCAGTAATTGCAGTGCTTGCTTGAGACTTTCTCCATCATCTCCATCAGATTCAGTTTTTGATTCAGAACTTGTAATTACTTTCTTCTTTTTCTTCTTATCTTTGACAACAAATGCAATGGAATCAGGAACTTTCTCAACTTCCTTTTTCTTTCCACTCCTTTTCTCTTCTACTTCTTCTTCGTTCTGCCTTAGTGTCTCATACACCTCGTGGAGTGGAATGTCACTCAGATCTTTCATCTGTTTCATTCTTCGTGTATGTTTTTTCCATTATGGTTGAAGGACACTGAGAAACTTGACGTTGTTCTCAATCTGTTTCTTTTTAACTTTATTCTTAGACAGCTCGTTGAGAAGCAGAACATATCGTTCATAAGTGTCCGCTAGGCTTTCATCCTCAAAGGCTTTGAATTCTTCATAACTGTTTATACAGTTTGCGACTTTCATCTGGTTCCCAACCTTATATCCCATCATCATCTTTTGAAGTTGATCCCACATCTTCTTAGCAGTAGCTTTGTAGCTGTCTATTTTGATGTAAATATCATTCGGGATACTTTGAAGAAGTAAAGATCTTACTTGCTTATCAGCTTTGAAACGGTTTTGAAGACCCTATTACAGTTTTAAAAAATTCTCAGAAAAATATTCTAAGTATTGAATAGTGATTGGCGCAAAAGAATGGTTTGCGCGAGCTGAGGGTGGCGCAAAAAAGATTTGCGCGAGAAGAGGTTGGCGCAAATGTGACTTAGGAACTTTGCGTGAAGAGTTGATGGTGTGAACTGAGGTTTGCGTGAGTAGTGCGTCGCGCGAATTACGGTTTGCGTGATACGTTGGTCGCGAGAATTGAGGTTTGCGCTACAAGGGGGTCGCGCAAACTGAAGTTTGCGTGATCAGTTAATGGCGCAAAGTAAGACTTTGCGTGAGCAGTTGGTGGCGTAAAGTGGGTCGCGAAAAATTCAACCTTGCGTGAGTTCGTCCCTGTGTTTGCGTGAGTTCATTTCTGCAACTTCGAATTTCAACTAAAAACATGTTTTTCCACGATTGGCAGTCCCAAACTCTAGCAAAATGACTACAAATACTTCTAGAACAGATTATTACCACTCGATCTCGATAAAACTCACTTTTTGAAAATATGATCGATGGAACAGTGACGTTTTTTGAAACGACTTTCAGACCACAAAATCACAAAATTGGAACTCGATTTAAGCTTTAAACTGAAATCAAACCACAACAACTCGATCTAGCACACTAATCGATCACAGCCTGATCGATTTCTAACCTTAAAACACACTAAATCATGAAAATGATTTTGAAAGTGAAGAACACAGAGTCGAGTTTATAAAACTTGATTTGAATCTATTATCAGGCTATGATACCAATTGTCGGTCCACAATGTTTATATCAAGTTCTTACAAAACAACAACAATAACAAGATTAGCAACCTGTTTGATTAATAACAAACGATTACAAGGTTTGGTGTTCGGATTTACCTCTTGATGTCTTCTCTCTGTTTTTACACCTTTTTGTGTGTGTGTATTTTGATCTGATTGTTTGAGAGTTAGCTTCCTCAACACACTAACCTAATATCTAAAACTTAGATATTAAATTAAACTAACAATATAATATCTAGAATATAATATCTAGATATTATCTAACTAAATTAACTAATATCTAATAACTAACTAATATAAACTAATATCTAACATAATTAGATATTTAAACTAAATACTAGAATTACAATAAACATTAATAAACTTTGACATTTTATTATAAACGACATCAGACAATTATTTAAGAGTCGACTTTCCGGTTTTAGCTTCAGATTGGATGATCTTGAATCCAATAGATATGTGATCTAACAATTTACATTGTTCATCTACAATGTAAATGATATGTTTTTCAAGGTAAATAACATGCAAAAAAAACCACTCTCTTGCAGGATATTGCCGCAGCCACTCATTGGCCAAACCGAAAAAACGTACATCATGCAGTTTATCGATACCCACTCAAATCATGATGTATTGCTAGAAAGCGACAAACCATGGCGTGCTTCTCGTTCTATGGTTTGCTTTGACGGGTCATGGCCTTAAAACGGATCCCCGTAGCATAAGTTAAGGACGTTTAAGCGCGACACCTATTTTTGGTCGATTCGGCAAAGGGGGTACCCTTTGTGTTTTCTCGACCGGACCGACCTCGTCGGATATCCACGAATCTTTACATTGTCCATATAAAATGTAAAAGATAATAGTTTTCAAGGGAAATAACTTGCAAAAACCCACTCTCGTGCAGGATAATACCGAAGCCACGCATTGGCCAAACCGAAAGAACGTACATCATGCAGTTTATCGATACCCACACAAATCATGGTGTATTTCCAGAAAGCGACCAAACCATCAAGTGCTTCTCGTTCTAAGGTTCGTTTTGACAGGTCATGGGCTTAAAACGGATACCCGTAGCAAAAGTTATGGACGTTTAAGCGCGACACCCATTTTTGGCCGATTCGGCAAGGGGTACCCTTTGTGTTTTCTCGTCCGGACCGACCTCGTCAGATTTCCACGAATATTTACATTTTCCATTTACAATATAAATGATATGGTTTTCAAGGGAAATAACTTGCAAAAAACCCACTCTCGTGCAGGATTTTGCCGAAGCCACGCATTGGCCAAACCGAAACAACGTACATCATGCAGTTTATCGATACCCACTCAGATAATGGTGTATTGTCAGAAAGAGACCAATCCATGGCGTGCTTCTCGTTCTAAGGTTCGTTTTGATGGGTCATGGTTTAAATACCGATCCCCGTAGCAAAAGTTATGGACGTTTAAGTGCGACATCCATTTTTGGTCGATTCGGCAAAGGGGGTACCCTTTGTGTTTTCTCGACCGGACCGACCTCGTCGGATATCCACGAATCTTTACATTGTCCATATAAAATGTAAAAGATAATAGTTTTTAAGGTAAATAACTTGCAAAAACCCACTCTCGTGCAGGATATTACCGAAGCCACGCATTGGCCAAACCGAAAGAACGTACATCATGCAGTTTATCGATACCCACACAAATCATGGTGTATTTCCAGAAAGCGACCAAGCCATGGAGTGCTTCTCGTTCTAAGGTTCGTTTTGACAGGTCATGGGCTTAAAACGGATCCCCGTAGCAAAAGTTATGGACGTTTAAGCGCGACACCCATTTTTGGCCGATTCGGCAAGGGGTACCCTTTGTGTTTTCTCGTCCGGACCGACCTCGTCGGATTTCCACGAATATTTACATTTTCCATATACAATATAAATGATATGGTTTTCAAGGGAAATAACTTGCAAAAAACCCACTGTCGTGCAGGATATTGCCGAAGCCACGCATTGGCCAAACCGAAAGAACGTACATCATGCAGTTTATCGATACCCACTCAGATAATGGTGTATTGTCAGAAAGATACCAATCCATGGCGTGCTTCTCGTTCTAAGGTTCGTTTTGATGGGTCATGGTTTAAATACCGATCCCCATAGCAAAAGTTATGGACGTTTAAGTGCGACATCCATTTTTGGTCGATTCGGCAAGGGGTACCCTTTGTGTTTTCTCGACCGGACCGACCTCGTCGGATATCCACGAATCTTTACATTGTCCATATACAATATAAATGATAAGGTTTTCAAGGGAAATAACTTGCAAAAAACCCACTCTCGTGCAGGATATTGCCGAAGCCACGCATTGGCCAAACCGAAAGAACGTAGATCATGCAGTTTATCGATACCCACTCAAATAATGGTGTATTGTCAGAAAGAGACCAATCCATGGCGTGCTTCTCGTTCTATGGTTTGTTTTGATGGGTCATGGTTTAAATACCGATCCCCGTAGCAAAAGTTATGGACGTTTAAGCGCGACACCCATTTTTGGCCGATTCGGCAAGGGGTACCCTTTGTGTTTTCTCGTCCGGACCGACCTCGTCGGATTTCCACGAATCTTTACATTTTCCATATACAATATAAATGGTAAGGTTTTCAAGGGAAATAACTTGCAAAAAACCCCCTCACGTGCAAGATAATGCCGAAGCCACGCATTGTGAAACCGAAAGAACGTACATCTTGCAGTTTATCGATACCCACTCAAATCATGGTGTATTGCTAGAAAGTGACCAAGCCATGGAGTTCTTCTCATTCTATGGTTTGTTTTGACGGGTCTTGGGCTTAAAACGGATCCCCGTAGCAAAAGAAAAGGACGTTTAATCGGGACACCCATTTTTGGCCGATTCGGCTTAGGGGGTGCCATTTGTGTTTTCTCGTCCGAACCGAGCTCATCGTATTTCCATGAATCTTTACATTGTAAATCTACAATATAAATCATAAGGTTTTCAACGGAAATAACTTGCAAAAAACCCACTCTGGTGCAGTATATAGTCAAAACCACGCAATGGCCAAACCGAAAGAACGTACATCATGCAGTTTATCGATACCCACTCAAATCATGATGTATTGCCAGAAAGCAACCAAACCATGGAGTGCTTCTCGTTCTAAGGTTCGTTTTGACGGGCCATGGGCTTAAAACAGATCCCCGTAGCAAACGTTATGGACGTTTAAGCGCGACACCTATATTTGTCCGATTAGGTCAAGGGGTTTGTGTTTTCTCGTCCGGACCGACCTCGTCGGATTTCCACGAATCTTTACGTTGTTCATATACAATGAAAATGATAAGGTTTTCAAGGGAAATAACTTGCAATAAACCTACTCTCTTGCAGGATATTGCCGAAGCCACGCATTGGCCAAACCGAAAGAACGTACATCATGCAGTTTATCTATACCCACTCAAATCATTGGGTATTGCCAGAAAGCGACAAAACCATGGTGTGCTTCTCGTTCAAAGGTTAGTTTTTACGGGTCATGGGATTAAAACAGATCCCCGTAGGAAAAGTTATGGACGTTTAAGTGCGACATCCATTTTTGGTCGATTCAGTAAAGGGGTACCCTTTTTGTTTTCTCGTCCGGACCGACGTCGTCGGATTTCCACGAATCATTACATTATCCATATACAATATAAATGATAAGGTTTTCAAGGGAAATAACTTGCAAAAAACCCACTCTCGTGCAGGATAATGCCGAAGCCACGCATTGGCCAAACCGAAAAAAACGTACATCATGTAGTTTATCGATACCCACTCAAATCTGGTGTATTTCCAGAAAGCGACAAACCATGGCATGATTCTTGTTCTAAGGTTCGTTTTGACGGGTCATGGCCTTAAAACGGATCCTCGTAGCAAAAGTTAAGGTCGTTTAAGTGCGACATCCATTTTTGGTCGATTCAGCAAAGGAGCACTCTTTGTGTTTTCTCGTCCGGACCGACCTCGTCGGATTTCCACGAATCTTTACATTGTCCATATACAATATAAATTGTAAGGTTTTCAAGGGAAATAACTTGCAAAAAACCCACTCTCGTGTAGGATAATGCCGAAGCCACGCATTGTCTAACCGAAAGAACGTACATCTTGCAGTTTATCGATACCCACTCAAATCATGGTGTATTGCTAGAAAGTGACCAAGCCATGGAGTGCTTCTCATTCTATGGTTTGTTTTGACGGGTCATGGGCTTAAAACGGATCCCCTTAGCAAAAGAAAAGGACGTTTAATCGGGACACCCATTTTTGGCCGATTCGGCATAGGGGGTGCCCTTTGTGTTTTCTCGTCCGAACCGAGCTCATCGGATTACCATGAATCTTTAAATTGTAAATCTACAATGTAAATCATAAGGTTTTCAAGGGAAATAACTTGCAAAAAACCCACTCTGGTGCAGTATATAGTCAAAACCACACAATGGCCAAACTGAAATAATGTACATCATGCAGTTTATCGATACCCACTCAAATCATGGTGTATTTCCAGAAAGCGACCAAGCCATGGAGTGCTTCTCGTTCTATGGTTCGTTTTGACGGGTCATGGATTTATAACGGATTTTCGTAGCAAAAGTTATGGACGTTTAAGTGCGACAACCATTTTTGGTCGATTCAGCAAAGGGGGTACCATTTTTGTTTTCTTGTCCGGACCGACCTCGTCGGATTTTCACGAATCGTTACATTGTTCATATATAATATTAATGATAAGGTTTTCAAGGTAAATAACTTGCAAAAAAACCCACTCTCATGCAGGATATTGTCGAAACCATGCAATGGTCAAACCGAAAGAACGTACATCATGCAGTTTATCGATACCCACTCAAATTAGGGGGTATTGCCAGAAAGCGACCAAGCCATGACGTGATTCTCGTTCTATTGTTCGTTTTGACGGGTCATGGGGCTTAAAACGGATCCACGTAGCAAAAGTTATGGACGTTTAAACGCAACACCCATTTTTGGCCGATTAGGCAAAGGGGTACCCTTTGTTTTTTCTCGACCGGACCGACCTCGTCGGAATTCCACGAATATTTACATTGTTCATCTACAATGTAAATGATAAGTTTTTCAAGGGAAATAACAAGAAAAAAACCCACTCTCGATCAGGATATTGCCGAAGCCACGCTTTGGCCAAACCGAAAGAACGTACATCATGCAGTTTATCGATACCCACTCAAATGATGGTGTATTGCCAGAAAGAGACCAAGCCATGGCGTGCTTCTCATTCTATGGTTCGTTTTGACGGGTCATGGGTTTATAACGGATCTTCGTAGCAAAAGTTATGGACGTTTAAGTGCGACACCCCTTTTTGGTAGATTCAGCAAAGGGGGTACCATTTGTGTTTTCTCGTCCGGACCGACCTCGTTGGATTTCCACGAATCTTTACATTGTCCATCTATAATATTAATGATATGGTTTTCAAAGGAAATAACTTGCAAAAAACCCACTCTCGTGCAGGATATTGCCGAAGCCACGCATTGGCCAAACCAAAAGAACGTACATCATGTAGTTTATCGATACCCACTCAAATCATGGTGTATTGCCAGAAAGAGACCAAGCCATGACGTTCTTCTCTTTCTAAGGTTCGTTTTGACAGGTCATGGGTTTAAAACGGATCCACATAACAAAAGTTATGGACGTTTAAGCGCGACACCCATTTTTGGCCGATTCGGCAAATGGGGTACCCTTTTTGTTTTCTCGTCCGGACCGACCTCGTCGGATATCCACGAATATTTACATTGTTCATCTACAATGTAAATGATAAGGTTTTCAAGGGAAATAACTTGCAAAAAACCTACTCTCGTGCAGGATATTGTCAAAGCCACGCATTGGCCAAACCGAAAGAACGTACATCATGCAGTTTATCGATACCCACTCAAATCATGGTGTATTGCCAGAAAGCGACCAAGACATGGAGTGCTTCTCGTTCTATGGTTTGTTTTGACGGGTCTTGGGCTTAAAACGGATCCCCGTAGCAAAAGTTAAGGACGTTTAAGTGCGACATCCATTTTTGGTCGATTCGGCATATGGGGTACCCTTTGTGTTTTCTCGTCCGAACCGACCTCGTCGGATTTCCATGAATCTTTACATTGTAAATATACAATGTAAACGATAAGGGTTTCAAAGGAAACAACTTGCAAAAAACTCACTCTCGGGCCGGATATTGCCGAAGCCACGCAATGGCCCAACGGAAGGAACGTACATCATGCAGTTTATCTATACCCACTCAAATCATGGTGTATTTCCCGAAAACAAACAAGCCATGGCGTGCTTATCGTTCTAAGGTTCGTTTTGAGGGTTCATGGGCTTAAAAAAGATCCCTGTAGCAAAAGTTAAGGACGTTTAAGCGCGACACCCATTTTTGGTCGATTCGGCAAAAAGGGTACCCTTTGTGTTTTCTCGTCCGGACCGACCTCGTCGGATTTCCATGAATCTTTACAATGCAAATCTACAATATAAATAATAAGGTTTTCAAGGGAAATAACTTGCAAAAAACTCACTCTCGTGCAGTATATTGTCAAAATCACGTAATGGCCAAACCGAAAGAACGTACATCATGCAATTTATCGATACCCACTCAAATCATGGTGTATTGCCATAAAGCAACCAAACCATGGAGTGCTTCTCGTTCTAAGGTTCGTTTTGAGGGGCCATGGGCTTAAAACGGATCCCCGTTGCAAAAGTTATGGACGTTTAAGCGCGACACCTATTTTTGGCCGATTAGGCAATGGGGTTGGTGTTTTCTCGTCCGGACCGACCTCGTCGGATTTCCCGAATCTTTACATTGTTCATCTACAATGTAAATGATAAGTTTTTCAAGGGAAATAACTTGCAAAAAACCCATTTTCGTGTAGGATATTGCCAAAGCCACGCATTGGCCAAACCGAAAGAACGTATATCATGCAGTTTATCTATTCCCACTCAAATCATTGGGTACTGCCATAAAGCGACCAAGCCATGGCGTGATTCTCTTTCAAAGGTTCGTTTTGACGGGTCATGGGATTAAAACGGATCCCCGTAGGAAAAGTTATGGACGTTTAAGTGCGACATCCATTTTTGGTCGATTCAGCAAATGGGTACACTTCGTGTTTTCTCGTCCGGACCGACCTCATCGGATTTTCACGAATCTTTACATTATCCATATACAATATAAATGATAAGGTTTTTAAGGGACATAACTTGCAAAAAAACCCACTCTTGTGCAGGTTAATGCCGAAGCCACGCATTGGCCAAACTGAAAGAACGTATATCATGCCGTTTATCGATACCCACTCAAGTCATGGAGTATTTCCAGAATGAGACCAAGCCATGGAGTGCTTCTCGTTCAAAGTTTCTTTTTGACGGGTCATGGGCATAAACCGGATCCTCGTAGGAAAAGTTATGGACGTTTTAGTGCGACATCCATTTTTGGTCGATTCGGCAAAGGGGGTACTCTTTGTGATTTCTCATCCAGACCGACGTCGTTGGATTTGCATGAAGGTTTACATTGTCCATCTACAATATAAATGATAAGGTTTTCAAGGGAAATAACTTGCAAAAAACCCACTCTCGTGCAGGATAATGTCGAAGCCACGCATTCGCCAAACCAAAAGAACGTACATCATGCAGCTTATCGATACACACTCAAATCATTGTGTATTGACATAAAACGACCAAGCCATGGAGTTCTTCTCGTTCTATGGTTCGTTTTGACGGGTAATGGGTTTATAACGGATCTTCGTAGCAAATGTTATGGACGTTTAAGTGCGACACCCATTTTTGGTCGATTTAGCAAAGGGGGTACCCTTTGTGCTTTCTCATCCGGACCGACCACGTTGGATTTCCAGGAATCTTTACATTGTCCAGCTATAATATTAATGATAAGGTTTTCAAAGGAAATAACTTACAAAAAAACCCACTCTCATGAAGGATATTGCCGAAACCATGCAATGGCCAAACCCAAATAACATACATCATGCAGTTTATCGATACCCACTTAAATTAGGGGGTATTTCCAGAAAGCGAACAAGCCATGACGTGTTTCTCGTTCTAAGATTCGTTTTTACGGGTCATGGGCTTAAAACGGATCCACGTAGGAAAAGTTATGGACGTTTAAACGCGACACCCATTTTTTGCCGATTCGGCAAAGGGGGTAACCTTTGTGTTTTCTCGTCCAGACCGACCTCGTCGGATTTCCACGAATATTTACATTGTTCATCTACAATGTAAATTATAAGTTTTTCAAAGGAAATAACAAGCAAAAAACTCACTCTCGTGCAGGATTTGTCAAAACCCGCTTTGGCCAAATCGAAAGAACGTTCATCATGTACTTTATCGATACCCACTCAAATCATAGTGTATTTCCGGAAAGCTACTAAGCCATGGTGTTCTTCTTGTTCAAAGGTTCTTTTTGATGGGTCATGGGACTAAAACGAATCCCCATAGCAAAAGTTATGGAAGTTTAAGTGCGACACCCATTTTTGGTCGATTCAGCAAAGAGGTACACTTTGTGTTATCTCGTCCGGACCGACCTCGCTGGATTTCCATGAATCTTTACATTGTCCATCTATAATATAAATGATGATGTTTTCAAGGGAAATAACTTGAAAAAAACCCACTCTCGTGCAGGATATTGCCGAAACCATGCAATGGCTAAACCGAAAGAACGTACTTCTTGCCGTTTATCAATACCCACTCAAATCATGGTGTATTGCTAGAAAGCGACCAAGCTATGACATGATTCTCTTTCTAAGGTTCGTTTTGATAGGTCATGGGCTTAAAACGAATCTTTGTAGCAAAAGTTATGGACGTTTAAGCGTGACACCCATTTTTGGCCGATTCGGCAAAGGGGGGTACCCTTTGTGTTTTCTCGTCCGGACCGACCCCGTCGGATTTCCACGAATCTTTACATTATCCATCTACAATGTAAATGATAAGGTTTTCAAGGTAAATAACTTGCAAAAAACCCAATCTCGTGAAGGATATTGCCAAAGCCACGCATTGGCCAATTCGAAAGAATGTACATCATGCAGTTTATCGATACCCACTCAAATCTTGGTGTATTGTCAGAAAGCGACCAATCTCATTCTAAAGTTCGTTTTGATGGGTCATGGGCTTAAAACGGATCCTCGTAGCAAAAGTTATGGACGTTTAAGTGCGACATCCATTTTTGGTCGATTCAGCAAGGGGGGCACCCTTTGTGTTTTCTCGTCTGGACCGACCTCTTCGGATTACCACGAATCTTTACATTATCAATCTACAATATAAATGATAAGGTCTTCAAGGGAAATAACTTGCAAAAAACCCAATGTCGTGCAGGATATTGCCGAAGCCACGCATTGGACAAACCGAAAGAACGTACATCATTCAGTTTATCGATACCCACTAAGATCATGGTGTATTTCAAGAAAGCGACCAATCCATGGCGTGCTTCTCGTTCTAAGGTTAGTTTTGACGGGTCATGGGATTAAAACGGATCCTTGTAGCAAAAGTTAAAGACGTTTAAGTACGACATCCATTTTTCGTCGATTCGACAAAGGGGGTGCCCTTTGTGTTTTCTCGTCCGGACCGACCTCGTTGGATTTCCATGAATATTTACATTGTAAATCTACAATGTAAATGATAACGTTTTCAAAGGAAACAACTTTCAAAAACCCACTCTCGTGTAGGATATTGCCGAAGCCACGCATTGGCTAAACCGAAAGAACGTACATCATGCAGTATCGATACCCACTTAAATCATGGTGTATTGCTAGAAAGAGACTAATCCATAATGTGTTTCTCGTTCTAAGGTTCGTTTTGATAGGTATTGGGCTTAAAACGGATCTTTGTAGCAAAAATTATGGACGTTTAAACGCGACACCCATTTTTGGCCGATTGGGCAAAGGGGGTACCCTTTGTGTTTTCTCGTCCAGACCGACCTCGTCGGATTTCCACGAATCTTTACGTTGTCCATCTACAATGTAAATGATAAGATTTTCAAGAAAAATAACTTGCAAAAAACCCACTCTCGTATAGGATATTTCCGAAGCCACGCATTGGCCAAACCGAAAGAACATACATCATGTAGTTTATCGATACCCACAATAATCATGGTGTATTGCCAGAAAGCGACCAAGCCATGGCATGCTTCTCGTTCTATGTTTCATTTTAATGGGTCATGGGTTTATAACGGATTTTCGTATCAAAAGTTATGGATGTTTAAGTACGACAACCATTTTTGGTCGATTCAGCAAAGGGGGTACCCTTTATGTTTTCTCGTCCGGACCGACCTCGTCGGATTTTCACGAATCTTTTCATTGTCCATGTATAATGGTAGGGCTATTTTGTTAGTTAAATAGAAGTTCAGGGTATAAAATGTCAATTATTCATAGTTGTAAGCTTGTTGGGCCTAAAAGCCCATAAACCCGTCAGGCCTGCGTGCCTAAGTATTTAAAGTTGTTTTCTATTTTATTTGTAAGGTTAGAAGTTCATAATTTCACTATTCAGTTTTCTAGTCGTTAGGTTTTACAAACCCTTATCAGAAATTCTCTCTGTAAACCTAAACCCTTTGAAGTAATATCAATCATATGACTAGTTGTTGTGGCCTATAATATGTTCATCTTTGATTGCTGATTATTCTGCTTTGCACTGCACTGGGATCTACAATTGGTATCAGAGCAGAAAGGCAAAGAGGTTTGATCCTCAAAAAGGTTTGTCTGAAACCCTATAATCGATTATTGATATTAATTGCTTCATATGCTTATTGTGATTATCTGATTATTTGTTTAATCTACTTCTGCAAAGTTAAAGTTGTTTTTCTATGTTCGATCGATTATTTTTTCTAGAAAATTAAAGTGCTTATCGATCGAATCTGGGAAATTATTTTTTTTCTTTGTTTGCTATCGGTCTTAGGGTTAGCTTACTCTGTTTATCGATCTGTATGATATTATCGCATTCGGTCTATTTTTTTTTTCTGAAAAAGGTGTTTCCGGTCGATTAGTGGTTGATTTTATGTGTTACCTTCGATCGAAGTCTATGTGTGGTTTTTGATCGCATCGATCGAATTGCTTTCTGTTGAATTTATTGTGTTATTCGGTCGATTGAAGTTTCTGGGTTTGATCTTGGTCGAATCCCAGAAATTCATCGTGTTCTTCGGTCAATTCTTAGTGTTTATCGGCCCTATTAGTTATTCGATCTTATCAGTTTATCGTATTTATAGTCATTCGACCTGAGCCTTCGACCGGGTACTTACTCAATCCGGTCTTACCATTCGACTTGGATATTTGTATTCCTCGGTCTTGCACCTTCGACCGGGTACTTGCTTACTCCGGTCTTTCCTTCGACCGGGTAGTTGTAATTTTCGGTCATTCCCTTCGACCGGACCTTAGCATTCCCCGGTCTTTCCCTTCGACCGGGTACTCGCTACTCCAGTCTTGCCATTCGACCGGGTACTTGCTACTCCGGTCTTACCTTCGACCGGTATCTTGCTTATTCCGGTCTTTGCTTCGACCGATACAGTGCACTCTCCGGTCTTCCTTTAGATCGATATCATGTTAGACTGTGTCAGTGTGTTTCTGTGTTTCTTCATTTATATGTATATTTGGATCATCCTGCTTGCCTAACGATCATTATAGTGCTCTTAAGTTAAGAAGTAAAGATGAACTCAAGGGAAGCTTTAGCCATCGGTTCTGACCAAAAGCCCCCGGTGCTCTTTCGGGGAGAGTACCCTCAGTGGCATGACCGATTTATGAACTTCATAGAAGCAAAATCCACCTATGAAGCAATATTCAAATGCCTGAATGAGGGTCCACCAGATTGGCCAATGAAAGTGGTACCAGGAAACCCAGTTGAAGGAAGGCCAGAGCGACAGATTCGGAAATCTCTTAGTGAGTTTACAATGGACGAAAAGGATTTGTACGATGCAGAAAAGCTAGCAAAATCGTACCTTCTTCAAAGTCTGCCAAATGATATCTATGCTTGTATAGATAGCTTCAAGGATTCATCGAAAAAGATGTGGGACCAAATAGAGAAGATGATGATGGGAAGCCACATCAACAACCAGCTAAAGGTGACCAACTGTATCACCAGATATGATGGGTTTAAAGCGAGAAAAGGTGAAACGCTGACGGAAACCTAAGAGAGGTTTAATATGCTTCTGAATGATCTTCAGAAGAATAAGATCATCAAGACGAACACGGAAAACAATATAAAGTTTATGAACAACTTACAACCTGAGTGGAAACCGTTCGTCTCCCATATACGCCACACTCAGACCCTGGAGAAGTTGTACCTTCACGAACTCTATGAAATGCTACTCCAGGACGAAGAGGAAGTGATGGAGCTTATTGGGAATCAAAAAGCAGAGGAAAAGCCAGCAGCTGATCCATTAGCACTCGTATCTGAGAGAAGAGGCAAGTCCGTCAGCCGATCATCTGGAAAAGAGCCCGTGCTGAGTGAGTCTGAACATGAAGATCCCGATAGTGACTCGGATCCAGAACTTACCAAGATGAAAGAAGCGATGTTGTTTCTCACTCAAGCATTTCAGAAGAGGAAGTTTTTTAACAAGTCCTCAAACAAGCAAAGATTCTCTACTCGCCGTGATCATCGAGAAAAATCTGAAGGGAAGAGACGCCTTGAAGATGGTAAGAAGTCTAACAAGAGAAATGAAGAAAAGCCGAAAGACGAGCCGATAAAATGCTACAACAATGGTCGTTTAGGTCATTTCGCCAAGGATTGTCGCAAACCAGTTGTGCGCAACGCCAACTACTACCGAGCCAAGCTGCTTCTTGCCAAAGAAAAGGAAGCCGATAAAGCTCTAATGGCTGAAGACGATTACTGGTTGCAGGTGTCGGATGAAGAACCTGAGGATGCTGAAGCTCATTTGTGTTTCATGGGCAAACATTCATCACCATCTGACACTGATGATGAAGATCGCAATGCTCCATGTCAGGTATGTGCTCATTTTCATGAAGCTTTACTTGATCAGATGCAACTTTCAATGCACAAACTTGACTCTTACAAGCTACTCTTCAAAGAAAAAGAACAACTTCTCTCATCTCTAGAAAACCGTGTCACTAAACAGTCTGAATTTATGGAAAAACAAAGCTTAGATATTTCTAGCTACATGTGCACGATTTCTAATTTAAGAGAAGAGAATGAGAGTAGTTCAACAGAGTCACAAAAGCTAAAGACCAAAGTAGATGACCTGACCGATGAGCTACGTACGTCTGAGACCGAGAAAATTGATTTGATAACTCAAAACGTGGCTTACAAAAATGAGAACATAAGGTTATCTAATCAGTTAAAAGAGATGGAAAAGAAGCTTTATAGACTTGGTCAATCTCAACAAACGTTAAATCTAATTGCACCAAAAGAACCCAAGTATGCAAATAGGGGTATCGGTTACGATAACCCATATTATCTGAAAAAGGCCTTATCCAAAGTTCCTACGATGTAGGCGTCCGAATTTTTTGGATTAGACAAGACCTATCCAGAATACAAAATCAATTGGACCAAACCAATTGATGATGAGGAATGGGAAGAGGATAAGTTAAGAAGGGAGACCTCTACTAAAATGAAACTTCCTTTTGTTTATGATTCTTTAAATGCATCTTACAACAACGAAAAATCGTGTTTTCTATCAAATGACTATTTTAGAAGCTACACTCAAGCTGAACTAGATGCTAAAACCGTTCAAAATGAATAGGAACAACCAGATCATAAAGTCTATGTTCCACCTCTGATTTTAGAAAAGAAAATTGTTCAGCTAGAAGAGTCGTTTGAACAAGAAAGAGACAGATTTCAAAAGGAAAAACAATAGCTTTTATCCCAAATTGAGTGTCTCTATTCCACTAAAGAGGAAAATGTGTCAGTTAAGGATAAAGAATACTTTCAGACAAAAATAAAGAAGTTAAATTCACAACTGGATGATTTGGCAGCAGATCGCCTGAAAGAGCAACTTCACAAGGCTGAACCTCAATCTAAGCCTTCAAATATCCAATGTGAGAATACTCATCTGTTTGAAAATTCTTATCCTGCCTCCGATACATCTTCTTGCAAAGCTTTTTTGGGTGATTCGTCACCAATTCTTCCAAACAAAGGAAAAGAGCCTCAAGTTTTAGAAAGGATCAACGTTCTGTTTTTCAAAATGCTTCCGCCTATGATCCGCTTAAAACTAATCCTTCTACTGCCCTGAAATCCTCAAGTGATAAGGTCCTTTTTGATGAGGAACTAGAATTTTCCGCATTCTTGAATTCTGAGGTGTGTTTTGATAGTGATTTGAGCCAATTTGACTTTAATCCTTCTCTACCTAGCCATGTTGATTTTATAAATGAGTCATGTGAGCCTCCGGTTAAATTTTATAAGGGTGAATGTTCCACATCTGCCCCACAAAAACCTTCTATGAACAATTCTTCAAAATCTTCAAAGTCTAAATCTAAAAAGCGTTCACAGAAGAAGAAAAAGACCGGTCGCTCTCAAAGGTCACAACCTTCCATTTTCAAATCCTCTGACTATGGGTTTAACGGCATGTTGGGTCTGAAATATGCCAAGGATGGTTACTACTTCTAGTTCAATATGGTTACTACTTCTAGTTCAATATGGTTACTACTTCTAGTTCAACATGGTTACTACTTCTAGTTTAACATGGTTACTACTTTTGTAGTTAATGCTGCCAGTTGTAGTTAATGCTGCTAGAACAAAGTTAATGCTGCTAGAAGAAAATAGTTAATACTTCTAGTTAGTACTTCTGTGATTAATACTTCTAGTTAATGCTGCTAGAAGAAAACAGTTAATACTTCTAGTTAGTACTTCTGTTATTAATGCTGCTAGTTGATGGTTAATGTTGCTCAACAAGATTAGTACTGCTAGTTCAAAGTTAGTACTGCTTGAAGAGATTAATGTTGCTGAGCATGGTTAGTACTGCTAGAGTTAATACTGCTCAGAGTATTAATGCTGCTGAAGAATAATGCTGCTTATGTGATAAAGAATTCGCATGGAAGGATGACAGCTGGATGGACTGAAGATTATGGAAAGCTTGAAGATGATGATGGAAGATATTCTGAAGATATTTTATTAACTGTAATTAGCTTTTATCTTCAGTATATATATATAGTATTGTTTAGAATAGTTTGAGATAACTTTTGAGAATTAATCATTCATTCTAAGTTTTAGAGAAAATCAACCTCAAGGCATAGTTCGTAATTCTAGAGAAGTAGAATTCGTCTTGAAAGAGTCTGTTCTTCAAGATTGAGGTTGAGTGTGTAATCTTGTAACTTCAAAGCACTCAATACAAGTTTACAGTTTGTTCTTCATATTTACTGTGTTGATTTACTGTTTCAATGAATATCAAAGTGTTATTCCGCAAACTTCTTTGATATTGTTTCTGAGAATTAATTCTTGTTAAGAATTCGATCCTGACAAGTGGTATCAGAGCTAGTATTCTCAGAAACCTGCAATCATCATTCTTCCTTGAAATCAGAAATCATCAATGGCTAAAGTTTCAGATTCTTCAAGCACAGAAATCCCCACAGAGGTAATGTCTAATCTTTGCTCTAAAACTTGTATGGAAACTGTTAAAAGGTACAGGGATCACAACCAGACAATGAGTGATGACCTTAAAAGATTAGAGAGAGATATAAAAGACTATGTAAGAATTATTGAGAGTTTTGAGGAACAGATCAAAGTTTTCCAAGCCAATGAACTTCAACATTCTTATGATACAAATTACTGGAAGTGGGAGAAGAATGACCTAGAACTTCAGCTGAAAAAGTCTAAAGAGGAGAATGAGAAGATAAAGAGTGAGTTTGAGAAAGCCAAGCTGGATATTGAGAAATTTTCCAATGCTTCTAAAGCAATGGACTCTTTGCTCCAAACTCAAATCCATGACAAACTTAGAAGAGGAATAGGCTATAACACAACACCACCACCATACAACAACAATTACATTCCTCCTATATCAAACTTACTAGAGACCAAGGATAGGAAGGAATTGCCTGTTGGAGCCACTAAGGTAGATCCTTTAGACAAAGTGGTGGTTGAAACAGACTCTGAAGAAGAGAACTCTAGTGAAAAGAGTAAGGAGAACACCGGGAGTGGTGAGATTCCTCTAGAAAATCACATTATCACCAATGAGGGATGTGGAAAGACTTGGGTCAAATCTAAGGACATAGAAAAGATAGAGGGAAATTCTGGTAAGGTCCACTACAAACAGACAACAGTTGTGAATCCTGTCCCTTGCAAACAGTGTTCTTGCAATAAAACTGAGCCCCAAAAACATGATAAACCAAGGGGAAATCAGAGAAAATTGGAATAATCAATGGGCACAAAAACAAGGGATTGATCTGAGTAAAATCAATAGACCAAAACCTTGTTTTATCTGTGGAAAGCTTAATCATGTTGCCAAATACTGTTATTTCAATCCTATCAACCAAAGAGTCACTTTTCAAAGACAACCACAAAACTCTTTTGGTTATAGGAATCAAAGAAGGAATAAAATGGCTGAGAAAAGAGCACCTAAAAAGTATCATGCTCAGAACAAGTTTGCTAATACAAAGAAAAATGCTCCAAATAAGCCAAGGAGTAATTTAAAGACAAAGAAAGCAAACAACTTTGTTCAAGTTTGGGTTCCAATTGTAAAGAAACCTGTTAGTACTGCTATCCCAGATAGTACTGCTAACAGAAATAGTGTTGCTGCAACCAATACTACTGCTAACAAGGATAGTGCTTCTACTAGTATTAATGTTGCAAAGCCTATAATCTTGACAAAGTATTCCAGCCATGAGATTGCTAAACAACTCATCCAGACCAAACTGACAGATTATATTAATGAGAAAGGACAACCCAAGACCACTTTGGCTTGGGTTCCCTCAAAGACTAACTGATTTATCAAATGTGCAAGGCAATCAAAAGCTCAAGAGGAAGAGCATTTGGAATGAAGATAATGGTTGCTCTTGGCACATAACAAGGAACATGGACTGCCTTCAAATTCTTTAAAAGATTTGATGGAGGACATGTTACTTTTGATCCAGCAGAAGGTAAGAAAAGTGAAAAAGGTATAGTTTCAAAAGATAAAGTAACTTTTGAAAATTTTATGGTATATGGTACTACTAACCTTGTGTCTGTAAGTGTTTCAGGTTGCTAATACTGAAAGGTAGTTAGTACTTATAGTTCAGTGAATACTGTCAGACTGTGTTAATGTTGCTGGTATGTGTTACTACTGCCAGTCTGTGTTAATGTTGCTGATAAGTGTTACTACTGCTAATGTTTGTACAAGAAGTACTTAATAAGGAATTGACGGATTAACCTCATTTTAATGAGATATATGTACCTAGAACCCCTAAGGGCAAGGTCTTTTCAAGCATGAAGAGATCTGCTAAGGACTCGGAAGGAGTTGACACACCATTGTTCTCTACAATGATGGTGATGTCCCACAATCAAGAAGGTAAGGCATCAGGGTCAAAGCCCTCATTAGACCAACCCACTGATGACCTATCCACACCTTCCACTACCAAGCATAAATCTTCAGATTCCTTTTGTCAAACCAACATTCCCCATTACTATATTATATAAGGAAAAGATACTGAAGGTTCCTTCCCTTCTTGTATCTTCAACCTCAAAACCTACAAGCCCTCTGATGGAGCATTTTTCATCAGATAATATCCAAAGGGAAACCATAGAGGTGTATCCCAACCTCAAGAAGGTGCTTAATAAGGAGATGCAAGAGCATATGGGTTGTAAGGCTCACACTACTGACTTTGCACAAAGTGCAGGACAGGACAATGTGAACATATCTAAGACCTTCCCCATGGCAACTTTAGATGAGTAATTATCTAAAGGTCCCAGGTGCCAAGAAACCAAGGGAGTAGAAGGTGCTTCTGCTAGGCAGAAGATCTCTACTAAAAGATCCAAGGATCCTTCAAAGGTGGTAAACACACCTAAAGAAGGTGAGGACAGATTTAACTACAAAGAATTGATGGATACACTTGGTACAATTTGTCTGAAAGTTCACAATCAAATTATGGAGATAAAAGAGATGAAAAGGAGCACAGATCATGATTATTTCAAAAAGGGGGAGAATTAAACAACTAAACTTGAGAAGACATGAGAAGGAGAATCAAGTTGATATGAAATCTTATTTTGAGGGGGAGAGAAGTGAAGAAGCTTAAATAAAGCATTAACTATAGCATAAACAGAAAAGAAGATTACAGCAGAAACTGAATGAAGAAGAACTAGTAATTGCAGAAAGTTTTGAAATTATCATAAAGACCCTATGCTGAAGAACTTAACTTCTCAGTTTTGAAAAGTTAAGTTAGGGGGAGATTGTTGGGTCTGAAATATGCCAAGGATGGTTACTACTTCTAGTTCAATATGGTTACTACTTCTAGTTCAATATGGTTACTACTTCTAGTTCAACATGGTTACTACTTCTAGTTCAACATGGTTACTACTTCTGTAGTTAATGCTGCCAGTTGTAGTTAATGCTGCTAGAACAAAGTTAATGCTGCTAGAAGAAAACAGTTAATACTTCTAGTTAGTACTTCTGTGATTAATACTTCTAGTTAATGCTGCTAGAAGAAAACAGTTAATACTTCTAGTTGTTAATACTTCTAGTTAGTACTTCTGTTATTAATGCTGCTAGTTGATGGTTAATGTTGCTCAACAAGATTAGTACTGCTAGTTCAAAGTTAGTACTGCTTGAAGAGATTAATGCTGCTGAGCATGGTTAGTACTGCTAGAGTTAATACTGCTCAGAGTATTAATGTTGCTGAAGAATAATGTTGCTTATGTGATAAAGAATTCGCATGGAAGGATGACAGCTGGATGGACTGAAGATTATGGAAAGCTTGAAGATGATGATGGAAGATATTCTGAAGATATTTTATTAATTGTAATTAGTTTTTATCTTCAGTATATATATATAGTATTGTTTAGAATAGTTTGAGATAACTTTTGAGAATTAATCATTCATTCTAAGTTTTAGAGAAAATCAACCTCAAGGCATAGTTCGTAATTCTAGAGAAGTAGAATTCGTCTTGAAAGAGTCTGTTCTTCAAGATTGAGGTTGAGTGTGTAATCTTGTAACTTCAAAGCATTCAATACAAGTTTACAGTTTGTTCTTCATATTTACTGTGTTGATTTACTGTTTCATTGAATATCAAAGTGTTATTCCGCAAACTTCTTTGATATTGTTTCTGAGAATTAATTCTTGTTAAGAATTCGATCCTGGCATGGCATTTCAGATACATGTGGTCGGCGGAAAGAAGTGAAATATGCTTGGGTAGCTAAGAAGTCAAAAGAGAGCTCGGCAACATCAGAATTAGTTGATCCTGTCTTAAAGTCTAGAAAGAACAATCACAATCATGATGTTTTTATTTCTAAACCTTTAGTTGAATGTAATGGAACTCTTCCATTAAAAGTTTATTCAATTCCGCAATTACTTCAACTGTCTCATGATTGTTTGTGTTGCTCTTATTGTGGATCAAACGATTTTGTTGATAGTCATTATGCATCTGATTGGTTTGGCTCATATCATATTGCTAATAATCATTCTCATTGTAATGTTTCCCGTGTTAGATAAAGACCCAAATCTAAACGGGTCTCTAAGTCGGGTGTTAAATCTAACCCCAAAGGACCCATTTACGAATGGGTACCTAAAAAGAAATAAACTGTTTGCAGGACGGTCATGTGTGGTATCTAGATTCAGGCTGCTCCAAGCACATGACCGGAAGAAGGGAGCTTCTCACAAACTTCACCGAGAGGTTTTGAGGAAATGTATGGTTCAAAAATGATCACTACTTTCCTATCAGGGGTTACGGGGATATTGTCAAAGATAACATCACGATAAAGAAAGTCTCCTATGTCGAAGGTCTCAGTCACAATCTCTTCAGTATCGGTCAATTCTGCGACAAGAATCTCGAGGTTACTTTCAAGGCTAAAAGGTGCAGCGTTCGGACTGAAGATGTAAAAGAGATACTTGCTGGAACGCGTCGCACCAACCTCTATACGATTGACCTCTCGTCCTTGAAACCCGACAAGGAAGTCTGTTTGTTGTCCAAAGCATCTGCTGAACAAAGTTGGCTATGGCATCGTCATCTCTCGCACTTGAACTTCAAGAATATCAACAAGCTGGTGCTCGGTGAACATGTCAAGGGTATGCCAGATCTAAAGTTTGCAAAAGATCATCTGTGCGCTGCCTGCGAAAAGGGCAAGATGAAGAAGGCGTCTCACAAGCCTAAAGTCGTTCCTAGTACTTCTCGGTCCCTTGAGCTAATCCACATGGACTTATGTGGACCGATGCGAGTTCAAAGTATTAATCACAAGAAGTATGTCCTGGTAATGGTTGACGATTTTTCTCGTTACACTTGGGTCCGATTTCTCCGTTCAAAGGACGAAACTCCCGAGTTGATAATCTCACTTCTGAAGAGCATTCAAGTCAGTCTCAACCAAGTAGTGCAGACCATCAGGACGGACAATGGCACTGAGTTCAAGAATCAAATGCTCACCGGTTATCTCACTTCAGTGGGTATCTCGCATACTTTCTCAGCTGCTCGTACTCCTCAGCAGAACGGGGTGGTAGAGCATCGAAACAGAACTCTTGTTGAAGCAGCGCGCACGATGTTATCTCATTACAAGCTACCACTATTTCTTTGGGCAGAAGCCATTGCTACCTCTTGCTACACTCAAAATCGGTCTATCATCAACAAGCGGTTCAACAAGACACCGTAAGAGATCATCAACAAGCGCATCCCGAACATCAACTACTTTCATGCTTTCGGATGCACCTGCTTTGTCTTAAATGATAAGGATGATCTTGGAAAATTCAGCCCCAAAGCGGATGAAGGAGTGTTTATCGGCTACTCCCAGCACGCCAAAGTCTACCGTGTCTACAACAAATGGACGAAGACCGTTGTTGAGAGCGTAAACGTGACTTTTGACGAGGCCGCGGATATGGCTTCTGAACACCTCAGTTCAGAACCCGCTATAACTGGTGTGTTAGCTTCTGGACAATTTCGTTCCGGAGCTACACAATCTCCAGTAGTTTCAAATCATGCGTCTACGTCAAGAGCACATCTTTCTGATTTGGATTTACTTTTTGAGTATTTCTATGATGACTTATTTAATGTTAAGACTAATACTACGTCGTGTGACAGGAATACTGCTCAAGCACCAAAAGTGACACAAGTCACTGGTCCAACCGACTCAGGTGGCCCATCCTCGCCTGGTGCTCCATCTTCTACTGCCAATGATCAAGCTTCCCCGAGCTCAAGTGATAGACATCCTCTCGCTCAAGTTCCTGACGAAGTGCAACCTCCAGTCTTACCACCTGAACAAACTCCTGTTGAAGGTGCTCCCAAAGCTACCTCTCCGGCAATCCCGGATCCTTCTATCTTTTCATCACCAACTGAGTCGTCTTCTACTCCTTGCTCGACTCCCACTAAGGAGCTTCCACCTAATAGGCCGTCATCCCTCAAGGTTGTTCAGGATTTAACCCCCGATGGTTATGTGGACCCCGATACTTCTCAACTGACATATCAACCTCATCCACACACCACCAAGTGGAATCGAGCTCACCCCCTTCATCAGATCATCGGTGATCCCTCCACACCAGTTCAGACTCGATCCGCCACCGCGAACGACTGCTTATTTTCCTCGTTCCTCAGCCGTATCGAACCTTCCACCGTCTCTGAAGCGCTGAATGATCCGGACTGGGTAATCGCTATGCAAGAGGAACTCAACCAATTTGAGAGCCTCAAAGTATGGCGCCTAGTTCCCCGACCTAAGAACAAGACGGTGATAGGGACAAAATGGATTTTTAAGAACAAGAAGGACGAAAACGACATCATCGTCCGGAACAAAGCGCGTCTAGTGGCTAAAGGATATCGCCAGCAAGAAGGAATTGATTATGATGAGACGTTCGCAACGGTTGCCCGCATTGAAGCGATCCGCATCTTCCTCGCCTACGCCGCTCACAAGAATTTCATCGTCTTCCAAATGGACGTGAAATCCGCGTTCCTCAACGACGTTCTCAAGGAGGAAGTGTATGTCTCGCAACCCGAAGGCTTCGTGAGTTCTGAAAATCCGCATTACGTATACTTCCTTGACAAGGCCTTCTACGGTCTTAAGCAAGTGCCACGAGCCTGGTATGATGCACTCTCATCCTTCTTAGTCAAGTCTGGCTTCTCTAAAGGTAAAATTGACACTACTTTATTTATTAAAAGAGAGAAGAAAGATATCATTCTTGTACAAATTTATGTTGATGATATAATCTTTGGCTCCACAAACCCCAAGTACTGTCAGAACTTTTCTGCCTTAATGAGTAAATATTTTCAAATGAGAATGATGGGGCAAATGAATTTTTTCCTGGGTCTTCAAGTAAAACAATTACAAATAGGAATTTTCATTAATCAATCTAAGTACATCTCGGATATTCTTCGGAAATACCAGATGGATAAATCTTCACCTATGAAAACCCCCATGTCCACTACTCTAAAGCTTCACTCCGATCCTGACGGTAAGGATGTGAATGCTACTATTTATAGAGGTATGATTGGCTCTCTGATGTACTTGACGGCTAGTCGGCCTAACATTATGTTCTCGACATTCTTGTGTGCAAGATTTCAGTCGAAACCTAAAGAGTCTCACTTAGCTGCGGTTAAGCGAATTTTTCGATATTTAAAAGGTACTGCTGATCTTGGTTTGTGGTACCCAAAAGAGACAGGTTTTGAATTGACAGCCTACTCGAACGTTGACCATGCTGGAAACATGTTGGACCGGAAAAGCACGTCGGGTCATGTTCAGTTCTTGGGAGATCGTCTTGTAAGCTGGGCTTCCAAGAAGCAAAACTGCGTGTCCACCTCCACCGCCGAGGCGGAGTATGTAGCAGCCGCCATTTGCTGCTCACAAGTCATCTAGATGCGTACCCAGCTCAAAGACTATGGTTTTAACTACTCAAGGATCCCCATCTACTGCGACTCGAAGAGCGCGATAGCCATATCAAGCAATCCCGTCCAGCACACGAAGACGAAGCACATTGATGTGCGTTACCATTTTATAAAATATCACGTCGAAAAAGGTACTATCAAACTCTATTTTGTTAATTCAGAGCATCAGTTAGCAGACCTGTTTACCAATGCCTTGGACGAAAAACAATTTAATTACCTTGTGTCCAAGCTAGGTATGCTAAATCTGAAACTTTGATCCGTTCGCAGCTCTCTACGAGTTTCTTTCACTAACGAATGACTGTGACAACTGCACCAGTGACTTGTCTCTGGTTGCTATTATCCACACTCCTTGGTTATTGCATTTTACTCGTTCAGTTCTGTGTCAGTTACGAACTTCTGTATCAACAACGTAGATTTCGTGTGTTTCTCGTTTCTCTTGTGTTCTTGTTTTTGTTTTCGTGGTGTTTTTCGTGAGTTTTTGTGCAGTTCATACGGATGTTCCCTAAATGGAGTCCGCGGTTTGTGATGGATCTTCACAGCGATTATGTGTTCAGGGGGAGCACTCTCGTCAAATGGTTGGTAAGTCTCACGAGTCCTCCATTCGAGGGGGAACAGGTAAGTGGATTCTGTGTTTGGACTTCCTCATGGTAATCATTCGAGGGGGAGTTAAGTCTCGTGCGTATTTCAAATTTTTGAGGGGAAGCTTTTATTTTTTTGTGCCCTCGTTTTTTCTTCCATAGGGTTCTTAAGTTTTTTTTCTCCCTTAGTTTTTTTTAAGTTTATTTTATTTTCGAAAATACAAAAATAGTTTAAAGTTTTGGTTTGTTTGAATTGTTTTTGTTTGGTCCCGGCCCAATGTTTCCCCGGCCCACTATCGCCCGGACCCGGCCCAAGCCCAAACAAGTTTCGGGGGTTTTAAAACCCCGATCGAATCCTTTCTTCCTCATTCGATCGATTCCCTCTTTTCTCATCGTCTCTCTCTCTATCTCACCCGGAGCTCTATTCGACCGAACTCCCAATCGATCGAACACCATTGTTGCACTTCATCTTCAATCGAACAGGTAGCTTTTTCATCGTTTATTGGGTGTTTCCATCACTTATCAATCGATTTGCCATTGTTATAGTCGAGTTTGTATCCATCGACGTCGTCTCCGCCTCTGAGGTTTCCCGGGGTCCGCACTGTTGACGACTCGTCTTCTCCGGGGGTTTCCTCCGACCTAGGGTTACGCCACGGTCGAACGCACCTCCGGTCGAATGTTTCCTCCGGTCGTTGGTTAACCCCGGTCGAAACTCCTTCGGTTGAATGTAAGCACCGGTCATTGTAAGCACCGGTCAAATACTTCACCCGGTCGAAGACCATATCCGGTCTTAGCTGCTCCCCGGTCTAAGACCTATCCGGTCGAAGACCATTACCGGTCGAACTCTTATCCGGTGGTTTAACCACCGGTCGAATACTTCACCCGGTCGAAGACCATATCCGGTTTTAGCTGCTCCCCGGTTTAAGACCTATCCGGTCGAAGACCATTACCGGTCGAACTCTTATCCGGTGGTTTAACCACCGGTCGAATACTTCACCCGGTCGAAGACCACATCCGGTCTTAGGAGACCCCCAGTGGAAACCATTTCCGGTCTAATATCTTATCCGGTCGAATCCTCTTTTATGGTTCTACTAAGCTTATAGTTATACCTTTTCATATGTGTGTCTATGAGGTGAATTTGGTGTGTTGGTTTTTCACTATCTTAAATGGGTGCAGTTCTATGCGCCTTGATGACTGACCCTAATTCACGAATGAGGGCTTGTTCTTCCACTTTTTGGAGTTAGTATCCGTTGTGGTTTAAATCATGACTATATAACTCCAACGACTATCATATTTTCCCAAACCTGCGTACTAATCGACTATTTTTTCACAGGTACAATGGCACAAAACCAACCACCAGCGATTGATCCAATCGCAGATGCGGAACTGATTCCCGAGGATCAGTTCCTCCCTCTTACAGCCAATAACTACCATCTCGATGTAACCCAACCTGCTATTCAATATCAGGTCATCATCGAGATACTTATGAGGCATCCAATCTCTTATGCTCTTACGGAAACTGCGACCGTTCCAGTACTATACTTACAGCAGTTTTGGCACTCTCTTCGTGCTTTAGAGGCTGATGGTGAATTCCATCTTGAAGGTCGGATAGATCATACACCAGTACTTCTCACGTGTGATCTCTTCCGACAATTCCTTTGGTTACCGACCGCCGGATCCATTCCAGGAAGGAATAGATTCGACCCGATGGTTTCTGATGCTACACTGTGCACCGACCTTCTCTCCTTAGGGTACGGCGCAGAACTTCGCATTCCATCAACCTTTAACCGCAAGTACCTCTCGACGATCTGGTACACGATGTTCACCTACATAAATCGGTGCCTTTCGGCTATAACAAAAGGCATTGATCAGACGATTGCCCCGATTCTTCGCATATTTCACGCGGTGGCCTTCAATCGTCACATGGACTTTGCCGACTTTCTTTGGTTTGAACTCGTTCAGAGAGTTCGGTCTACAGCATCTTGCCGACTGAACTTCATTCCATTCATGCGGTTCTTACACGTTGTCATCCGAAATTTCATGAACCTGTATCCTGAGATACAGCGCCGTTCTATGCACCCGACATGCCCACATCATCCGACACGCAAGATACCTTCCCGCGCTGATCTAGAAGGTGTTGTCGCCCGACAAATCCCAGTCGGGGTACTAGACTATGCTCGTCCTACGGCACTGAGTGTGATAGCTTATAGGCACACACACAACATTCCAGCTCCAATGTTCTGGCAAGGACCGGCAGGACCTGCCCAGGGAGCACGACCTGAGCGACGTGAGGGTCCGCGTCCACGAACGAGAGGCGGGAGCGTCCGGATAGCTGGGGCTTCCGGACAGGGTGTGTCGAGAGAAATAATCGTGACGGGAAATGGCATGGGCAGTGCCGTTGGAATGAGCCAGCCTAGTTCTTCTAGACAACCATCTTCGCCGACGCAAATAGAGACTCAAACGGCAGAAGAGACAACCGATTCTGAAGCCCTTCATGTTCATTCCTCTTCTGTCGCTGCTACTGAGGACACAACAGAGCATTTTGCCTCGGAGGAAACTTCGGGCCAATCCGAGCCTGCGGCGGAATCAGGTTCACCCGACTCTCAGTTGGAAGCTACAACCGACTCTGAGGAGGCAGCCGATAAATCCGACAGTGAGTCGGACCCAGCCACTAACGTATCGGCATCAAATGAAGAGTCTTCTGACTCCGATGGTGACGATAATCAACCCTCACCTGGAGAGATAAGGAGAGCGGAGGGAGTTTTAGTTTAAGATGATATTCTAGTGAGCAGAGAGAGGGAAATAAAGAGAAAATATGATGCTGAGAGTACACGAGTGACGGGACAACCATCAACAGTTGTATCCCCCTAGCCACATCCAGCCAGGTAGCCACATCTGCTACCCAGTCTCATGTGTTGAGACAGGGTATTGAAGAAGCCGCCGTGGACCTAGCGGCGCATTTGCACACCCCACCAAGCCACTCCACCATCTCTCAACAGATGGTGGTTTCACATTCTCACGGGGATTTAGCACATCCGCTATCGGGCTCTAACTTGGAGGGTGCCGATATTGAAACAAGAGAACAGCTGCCCCCGTTCTTGACATCTTTGTTTGCACGGAGTCTAGAGCCTTTTGCTATACCTGTCATTCCTAGGACACAGATTCCATTTTCGGCTATCGCCGGTCGCCTAAGTGGCCCGGCCGGAACACCCATAGTAATTCCGCCTTCGGGTAGTTTACGAGGATTGGGTGGAAGTCCTACCACGGCTATCATCACGCCAGCCGTGAACGTAGGCGACTCGACTCCTACAGTCGTAGCTACAATGGGAAGTCTAAGTGACCCCGGAGTTACCCCAACTGAGTTCGTCTCAAGGGAATACATGGACGACGCCCTAAAAGCTATCCAATCTATGATGAGGGAAGAGGTGGACAACCTCAAACGCATGATCAAAGGCAAAGGTCCTGCGACTGAGCCTGAGCCCACACCTATTCCACCTTCCCTACCCGCTACGGATCTTTCTATCCCTGAGCTTAAATCCATTCTTCTTGCCAAACTACTAGCCCAGTCTCTAACTGAACCCACCCAGGATGCCGATTTGTTATCACTGCTTCGTTCTCAAGCATCTACACCTACCCCACCAACCCCCCAGCCTATTGTCTCTACTGAAGCCTTCCAGATCCAACAAGCCATGCTTCAGTCACTTCAGCAAACCGTAGTTGTTTGACTGAACGCCTATCAGTAGTGGAGGATACCTGCCATAGCCAGGCAGAACGGCTCAAGCGCCGACATTATGATCAAGATGATCCTGATCACCATGAGGGGGAGAAGCGCCAACGTCTAACTGAGCCGGAGACACATATGGTGGAATCAGGTTAGGTGGAACAGGGTTCGGGGTCCGGTATAAGAACAGAGGGACAGAGACAGGAACAGGAACGGGAACAGGTGACAGACTTGATACTATACGACTATCCGACGGTTGAAAAGCCTGAGGAATTTAAAGATGGTTCTCCAATAGTTTCAGAAGATTGGGAAATAATACTAGATCCGTATGAAGTGGCGGACACGACAGAAGAATGTGCTAATACTGAAAGAGCTCTGGTGGTTATGCAAGAAGAAATTGATGAAATCCTGCATCCAGATGATCAGTCTTCTGCCGTAGTTCCATTGTTGACTTATCCGACTAATCATCCTGAATTCTCTTCTACAGTTTTTCTTGAGAGATCTCCTCCAGCTTCACCAGTTAGAGAACCAGTACGTACTCCTCCAGTTCGTCCATCCAAGTGGGAAAGAGTCAGAATAAAAGTTCCTTTCCTCGAAGAAAGCCAGAAGAAGATCTTTGCCCACTGGATCAGAAAGTTTGATGAAGTTGTTCTCCATGGTCTATAGTCAGTGAAAAACATAGAAAAACATCGTGAGCTTGTGTTCGTGTACAGAAAGTTCCAGAGCAAGTACTCCAAGACGAAGCTCAGGATTGTATCAGTTGATAGGATTATATCTGCCTACTTCATGAAGGTTAAGTATACGGACTTCATGGTTACAAGAGAAGATGGTCAACAGTACTGCTTTTCTTATGCTGATTTTCCATGTCTGGAGCCACAAGATCTGCTGTTCATACTGCGTGACTTAAAGACCAGAACCGTCAGACCCGGGGAAGTCATTGATGCACTAGAAACCATGAAGAGATACATGAAGTGCGCAATGAAACTTGCTTCGGTGGAAGATTTTCAGATTGGGTTAGAAAGCGATCAGCCTAAGATTAATCTCCTCATGCCTGATCTGAGTGTTCCGTCTGATGCTCTAAGTGTACCTGCATTCACAGTAATAAAGATTCCAGAGTTTGGTATGTCATACGTGAACAACAAAGGTGTTCTACAATTTATCCGATTTGATCAGATTGCCAGATTTTGTGATGGTACATTGATGCTGCTGAAAGACAAGTTGAAGTGTGCGCTAAGTCAAGATGAAAAAGGAGTTCAGGTACTGGATTCTGCATACAAATCTCTTGTTCTTAAAGCATTGAGAGTTATCGAAGAACGACTGGAGTACAGAACGCAAATTACATATTTCGAGATCAGTTTTGGTTTTCGGAAGATATATGTTCCTAACTGGCGTGAGTTTTAACTTTAATTTAAAGGGGGAGATTGTTAGGGCTATTTTGTTAGTTAAATAGAAGTTCAGGGTATAAAATGTCAATTATTCATAGTTGTAAGCTTGTTGGGCCTAAAAGCCCATAAGCCCGTCAGGCCTGCGTGCCTAAGTATTTAAAGTTGTTTTCTATTTTATTTGTAAGGTTAGAAGTTCATAATTTCACTATTCAGTTTTCTACTCATTAGGTTTTACAAACCCTTATCAGAAATTCTCTCTGTAAACCTAAACCCTTTGAAGTAATATCAATCATATGACTAGTTGTTGTGGCCTATAATATGTTCATCTTTGATTGCTGATTATTCTGCTTTGCACTGCACTGGCATCTACATATAATATTAATGATAAGATTATCAAGGGAAATAACTTGCAAAAAACCCTCTCTCGTGCAGGATATTGCCGAAACCATGCAATGGCTAAACCGAAATAACGTACATCATGCCGTTTATCGATACCCACTAAAATCATGGTGTATTGGTAGAAAGCGACCAAGCTATGACGTGATTCTATTACTAAGGTTCGTTTTGACAGGTCATGGGCTTAAAACGGATCTTTGTAGCAAAAGTTATGGACGTTTAAGCGCGACATCCATTTTTGGCCGATTCGGCAAAGGGGGTACCCTTTGTGTTTTCTCGTCCGGACCGACCTCGTCGGATTTCCACGAATCTTTACATTATCCTTCTAAAATGTAAATGATAAGGTTTTCAAGGGAAATAACTTGCAAAAAACCCAATCTCGTGAAGGATATTGCCGAAGCCACGCATTGGCCAATTCGAAAGAACGTACATCTTGCAGCTTATCGATACCCACTCAAATCATGGTGTATTTTCAGAAAGCGACCAATCCATGGTGTGATTCTCGTTCTAAGGTTCGGTTTGATGGGTCATGGGCTTAAAACGGATCCCCGTAGCAAAAGTTATGGACGTTTAATTGCGACATCTATTTTTGGTCGATTCAGCAAAGGGGCACCCTTTGTGTTTTCTCGTCCGGACCGACCTCGTCGGATTTCCACGAATCTTTACATTATCAATCTACAATATAAATGATAAGGTCTTCAAGGGAAATTACTTGCAAAAAACCCAATGTCGTGCAGGATATTGTCGAAGCCACGCATTGGACCAATCCATGGCGTTCTTCTCGTTCTAAGGTTAGTTTTTATGGGTCATGGGCTTAAAACGGATCCCCGTAGCAAAAGTTAAAGACGTTTAAGTACGACATCCATTTTTGGTCGATTCGGCAAAGGGGGTGCCCTTTGTGTTTTCTCGTCCGGACCGACCTCGTTGGATTTCCAAGAATATTTACATTATCAATCTACAATATAAATGATAAGGTCTTCAAGGGGAATAACTTGAAAAAACCCAATCTCGTGCAGGATATTGCCGAAGCCACGCATTGGCCAAACCGAAAGAACGTACATCATGCAGTTTATCGATACCCATTCAAATCATGGTTTATTTCAAGAAAGAGACCAAGCCAATGCTTGCTTCTCGTTCTAAGGTTCATTTTGATGGGTCATGGGCAAAAAACGGATCCCCGTAGCAAAAGTTATGGACGTTTAAGTGCGACACCCATTTTTGGTCGATTCAGCAAGGGGGTACCCTTTGTGTTTTCTCGTCCGGACCGACCTCGTCGGATTTCCACGAATCTTTACATTATCCATCTACAATGTAAATGATAAGGTTTTCAAGGTAAATAACTTGCAAAAAACCCAATCTCGTGAAGGATATTGCCAAAGCCACACATTGGCCAATTCAAAAGAACGTACATAATGCATCTTATCGATACCCACTCAAATCATGGTGTATTGTCAGAAAGCGACCAATCCATGGTGTGCTTCTCGTTCTAAGGTTCGGTTTGATGGGTCATGAGCTTAAAACGGATCCCCGTAGCAAAAGTTATGGACGTTTAAGTGCGACATCCATTTTTGGTCGATTCAGCAAGGGGTACCCTTTGTGTTTTCTCGTCCGGACCGACCTCGTCGGATTTCCACGAATCTTTACATTATCAATCTACAATATAAATGATAAGGTCTTCAAGGGAAATAACTTGCCAAAAACCCAATCTCGTGAAGGATATTGCCGAAGCCACACATTGGCCAATTCAAAAGAACGTACATCATGCAGCTTGTCGATACCCACTCAAATCATGGTGTATTGTCAGAAAGCGACCAATCCATGGTGTTCTTCTCGTTCTAAGGTTCGGTTTGATGGGTCATTGGCTTAAAACGGATCTCCGTAGCAAAAGTTATGGACGTTTAAGTGCGACATCCATTTTTGGTCATCAGCAAGGGGGGCACCCTTTGTGTTTTCTCGTCCGGACTGAACTCGTCGTATTTCCACGAATCTTTACATTATCAATCTACAATATAAATGATAAGGTCTTCATGGGAAATAACTTGAAAAAAACCCAATCTCGTGCAGGATATTGCCGAAGCCACACATTGGACAAACCGAAAGAACGTACATCATTCAGTTTATTGATACCCACTCAAATCATGGTGTATTTCAAGAAAGCGACCAAGCCATGGCGTTCTTCTCGTTCTAAGGTTAGTTTTGATGGGTCATGGGCTTAAAACGGATCCCCGTAGCAAAAGTTAAAGACGTTTAAGTACGACATCCATTTTTGGTCGATTTGGCAAAGGGGGTGCCCTTTGTGTTTTCTCGTCCGGATCGACCTCGTTGAATTTCCATGAATCTTTACATTGTAAATCAACAATGTAAATTATAAGGTTTTCAAAGGAAACAACTTGCAAAAACCCACTCTCGTGTAGGATATTGTCGAAGCCACGCATTGGCTAAACCGAAAGAACATACATCATGCAGTTTATCGATACCCACTCAAATCATGGTGTATTGCCAGAAAGAGACTAAACCATAATGTGTTTCTTGTTCTAAGGTTCGTTTTGATAGGTCATGAGTTTAAAACGGATCTTTGTAGCAAAAGTTATGGACGTTTAAGCGCGACACCCATTTTTGGCCGTTTCGGCAAATGGATACCCTTTGTGTTTTCTCGTCCGGAACGACCTCGTCGGATTTCCACAAATCTTTACGTTGTCCATATACAATGTAAATGATAAGGTTTTCAAGGAAAATAACTTGCAAAAAACCCACTCTCGTGCAGGATATTGCCGAAGCCACGCATTGGCCAAACCGAAAGAACGTACATCATGCAGTTTATCGATACCCACTAAAATCATGGTGTATTGCTAGAAAGAGACCAATCGATAGTGTGCTTCTCGTTCTAAGGTTCGTTTTGATGCGTCATGGGCTTAAAACCGATCCCCGTAGCAAAAGTTATGGACGTTTAAGTGCGACATCCATTTTTGGTTGTTTCAGCAAAGAGGGTACCCTTTGTGTTTTCTCGTTCGGACCGACGTCGTCGGATTTCCACGTATCTTTACATTATCAATCTACAATATAAATGATAAGGTCTTCAAGGGAAATAACTTGAAGAAACCCAATCTCGTGCAGGATATTGCCGAAGCCACGCATTGGCCAAACCGAAAGAACGTACATCATGCAGTTTATCGATACCCATTCAAATCATGGTGTATTTCAAGAAAGAGACCAAGACAATGCTTGCTTCTCGTTCTAAGGTTCATTTTGATGGGTCATGGGCAAAAAACGGATCCCCGTAGCAAAAGTTATGGACGTTTAAATGTGACACCCCTTTTTGGTCGATTCAGCAAAGGGGGTACCCTTTGTGTTTTCTCGTCTGGACCGACCTCGTCGGATTTCCACGAATCTTTACATTATCCATCTACAATGTAAATGATAAGGTTTTCAAGGGAAATAACTTGCCAAAAACCCAATCTCGTGAAGGATATTGCCGAAGCCACACATTGGCCAATTCAAAAGAACGTACATCATGCAGCTTGTCGATACCCACTCAAATCATGGTGTATTGTCAGAAAGCGACCAATCCATGGTGTTCTTCTCGTTCTAAGGTTCGGTTTGATGGGTCATTGGCTTAAAATGGATCTCCGTAGCAAAAGTTATGGACGTTTAAGTGCGACATCCATTTTTGGTCATCAGCAAGGGGGGCACCCTTTGTGTTTTCTCGTCCGGACTGAACTCGTCGTATTTCCACGAATCTTTACATTATCAATCTACAATATAAATGATAAGGTCTTCATGGGAAATAACTTGAAAAAAACCCAATCTCGTGCAAGATATTGCCGAAGCCACACATTGGACAAACCGAAAGAACGTACATCATTCACTTTATCGATACCCACTCAAATCATGGTGTATTTCAAGAAAGCGACCAAGCCATGGCGTTCTTCTCATTCTAAGGTTAGTTTTGATGGGTCATGGGCTTAAAACGGATCCCCGTAGCAAAAGTTAAAGACGTTTAAGTACGACATCCATTTTTGGTCGATTTGGCAAAGGGGGTGCCCTTTGTGTTTTCTCGTCCGGACCGACCTCGTTGAATTTCCATGAATTTTTACATTGTAAATCTACAATGTAAATTATAAGGTTTTCAATGGAAACAACTTGCAAAAACCCACTCTCGTGTAGGATATTGTCGAAGCCACGCATTGGCTAAACCGAAAGAACATACATCATGCAGTTTATCGATACCCACTCAAATCATGGTGTATTTCCAGAAAGAGACTAAACCATAATGTGCTTCTCGTTCTAAGGTTCGTTTTGATAGGTCATGAGTTTAAAACGGATCTTTGTAGCAAAAGTTATGGACGTTTAAGCGCGACACCCATTTTTGGCCGTTTCGGCAAATGGATACCCTTTGTGTTTTCTCGTCCGGACCGACCTCGTCGGATTTCCACAAATCTTTATGTTGTCCATCTACAATGTAAATGATAAGGTTTTCAAGGGAAATAACTTGCAAAAAACCCACTCTCGTGCAGGATATTGCCGAAGCCACGCATTGGCCAAACCGAAAGAACGTACATCATGCAGTTTATTGATACCCACTCAAATCATGGTGTATTGCTAGAAAGAGACCAATCGATAGTGTGCTTCTCGTTCTAAGGTTCGTTTTGATGCATCATGGGCTTAAAACCGATCCCCGTAGCAAAAGTTATGGACGTTTAAGTGCGATATCCATTTTTGGTTGTTTCAGCAAAGAGGGTACCCTTTGTGTTTTCTCGTCCGGACCAACGTCGTCGGATTTCCACGAATCTTTACATTATCAATCTACAATATAAATGATAAGGTCTTCAAGGGAAATAACTTGAAAAAACCCAATCTCGTGCAAGATATTGCCGAAGCCACGCATTGGCCAAACCGAAAGAACGTACATCATGCAGCTTATCGATACCCATTCAAATCATGGTGTATTTCAAGAAAGAGACCAAGACAATGCTTGCTTCTCGTTCTAAGGTTCATTTTGATGGGTCATAGGCAAAAAACGGATCCCCGTAGCAAAAGTTATGGACGTTTAAGTGTGACACCCATTTTTGGTCGATTCAGCAAAGGGGGGGTACCCTTTGTGTTTTCTCGTCCGGACCGACCTCGTCGGATTTCCACGAATCTTTACATTATCCATCTACAATGTAAATTATAAGGTTTTCAAGGGAAATAACTTGCCAAAAACCCAATCTCGTAAAGGATATTGCCGAAGCCTCGCATTGGCCAATTCGAAAGAACGTACATCATGCAGCTTATCGATACCCACTCAAATCATGGTGTATTGTCAGAAAGCGACCAATCCATGGTGTTCTTCTCGTTCTAAGGTTCGGTTTGATGTGTCATTGGCTTAAAATGGATCCCCGTAGCAAAAGTTATGGACGTTTAAGTGCGACATCCATTTTTGGTCATCAGCAAGGGGGACGCCCTTTGTGTTTTCTCGTCCGGACTGAACTCGTCGTATTTCCACGAATCTTTACATTATCAATCTACAATATAAATGATAAGGTCTTCAAGGGAAATAACTTGCAAAAAACCCAATATCATGCAGGATATTGCCGAAGCCACGCATTGGACAAACCGAAAGAACGTACATCATTCAGTTTATCGATACCCACACAAATCATGGTGTATTTCAAGAAAGCAACCAATCCATTGTGTGCTTCTCGTTCTAAGGTTACTTTTGACGGGTCATGGGATTAAAACGGATCCCCGTAGCAAAAGTTAAAGACGTTTAAGTACGACATCCATTTTTGGTCGATTCGGCAAAGGGGGCGCCCTTTGTGTTTTCTCGTCCGGACCGACCTCGTTGGATTTCCATGAATCTTTACATTGTAAATCTACAATGTAAATGATAAGGTTTTCAAAGGAAACAACTTGCAAAAACCCACTCTTGTGTAGGATATTGCCGAAGCCACGCATTGGCTAAACCGAAAGAACGTACATCATGCAGTTTATCGATACCCACTCAAATCATGTTGTATTGACAGAAAGCAACTAATACATAATGTGTTTCTCATTCTAAGGTTCATTTTGATAGGTCTTGGACTTAAAACGGATCTTTGTATCAAAAGTTATGGACGTTTAAGCGCGACACCCATTTTTGGCCGATTCGGCAAAGGGGTACCCTTTCTGTTTTCTCGTCCGGATCGACCTATTCGTATTTCCACGAATCTTTACGTTGTCCATATACAATGTAAATGATAAGGTTTTCAAGGGAAATAACTTGCAAAAAATCCACTCTCGTGCAGGATATTGTCGAACCCACACATTGGCCAAACCGAAAGAACATACATCATGCAGTTTATCGATACCCACTCAAATCATGTTGTATTTCCAGAAAGCGACCAATCTATGGCGTGCTTCGCGTTCTATGGTTCGTTTTGATGGGTCATGGGTTTATAACGGATTTTTGTAGCAAAAGTTATGGACGTTTAAGTGCGACAACCATTTTTGGTCGATTCAGCAAAGGGGGTACCCTTTGTGTTTTCTCGTCCGGATCGACCTCGTCGGATTTTCACGAATCTTTACATTGTCCATCTATAATATTAATAATTAGGTTTTCAAGGGAAATAATTTGCAAAAAACCCACTCTCGTGCAGGATATGGCCGAAGGCATATATTGGCCAAATTGAAAAAACGTACATCATGCAGTTTATCGATACCTACTCAAATCATGGTGTATTTCTAGAAAGAGACAAAGCCATGGCATGCTTCTCGTTCTAGGGTTCATTTTGATGGGTCTTGGACTTAAAACGGATACCCGTAGCAAAAGTTATGGACGTTTAAGTGCGACACCCATTTTTGGCCGATTCAGCAAAGGGGGTACCCTTTGTGTTTTCTCGTCCGGACCAACCTCGTCGGATTTCCATGAATCTTTACATTATCCATCTACAATGTAAATTATAAGGTTTTCAAGGGAAATAACTTGCCAAAAACCCAATCTCGTGAAGGATATTGCCGAAGCCTCGCATTGGCCAATTCGAAAGAACGTACATCATGCAACTTATCGATACCCACTCAAATCATGGTGTATTGTCAGAAAGCGACCAATTCATGGTGTTCTTCTCGTTCTAAGGTTCGGTTTGATGGGTCATTGGTTTAAAATGGATCCCCGTAGCAAAAGTTATGGACGTTTAAGTGCGACATCCATTTTTGGTCATCAGCAAGGGGGGCACCCTTTGTGTTTTCTCGTCCGGACTGAACTCGTCGTATTTCCACGAATCTTTACATTATCAATCTACAATATAAATGATAAGGTCTTCAAGGGAAATAACTTGCAAAAAACCCAATATCATGCAGGATATTGCCGAAGCCACGCATTGGACAAACCGAAAGAACGTACATCATTCAGTTTATCGATACCCACACAAATCATGGTGTATTTCAAGAAAGCGACCAATCCATTGCGTGCTTCTCGTTCTAAGGTTACTTTTGACAGGTCATGGGCTTAAAACGGATCCCCGTAGCAAAAGTTAAAGACGTTTAAGTACGACATCCATTTTTGGTCGATTCGGCAAATGGGGCGCCCTTTGTGTTTTCTCGTCCGGACCGACCTCGTTGGATTTCCATGAATCTTTACATTGTAAATCTACAATGTAAATGATAAGGTTTTCAAAGGAAACAACTTGCAAAAACCCACTCTCGTGTAGGATATTGCCGAAGCCACGCATTGGCTAAACCGAAAGAACATACATCATGCAGTTTATCGATACCCACTCAAATCATGGTTTATTACCAGAAAGAGACTAAACCATAATGTGCTTCTCGTTCTAAGGTTCGTTTTGATAGGTCATGAGTTTAAAACGGATCTTTGTAGCAAAAGTTATGGACGTTTAAGCGCGACACCCATTTTTGGCCGTTTCGGCAAATGGATACCCTTTGTGTTTTCTCGTCCGGACCGACCTCATCGGATTTCCACAAATCTTTACGTTGTCCATCTACAATGTAAATGATAAGGTTTTCAAGGGAAATAACTTGCAAAAAACCCACTCTCGTGCAGGATATTGCCGAAGCCACGCATTGGCCAAACCGAAAGAACATACATCATGCAGTTTATCGATAGCCACTAAAATCATGGTGTATTGCCAGAAAGAGACCAATCCATGGCGTGCTTCTCGTTCTAAGGTTCGTTTTGACGGGTCATGGGTTTATAACGGATTTTCGTAGCAAAAGTTATGGACGTTTAAGTGCGACAACCATTTTTGGTCGATTCAGCAAAGGGGGTACCCATTGTGTTTTCTCGTCCGGACCGACCTCGTCGGATTTCAACGAATCCCTTAACAAAACCCACTCTCGTGCAGGATATTGCCGAAGCTACGCATTGGTCAAACTGAAAGAACGTACATCATGCAGTTTATCTATACCCGCTCAAATCGAGGTGTATTGCCAGAAAGCGACCAAGCCATGGCGTTCTTCTCATTCAAAGGATCGTTTTGACGGGTCATGGGCTTAAAACGGATACCCATAGCAAAAGTTATGGACTTTTAAGTGTGACATCCATTTTTGGTTGATTCGGCAAAGGGGGTTGAAATTGTATTTCCCAATCACAATCAAGCAAATCAAACACTCTCAATCAAGAATCAAAGATGTGACAATGTATATTTCTAGAGAGAGAGTAGAGAGAGAAAGTCTTCAATCGTATTATGACAATGAAAGCTCTTACAAAATTACAAGAATTAAACCTATTTATACCAACTAGAAACTCTCAAGTAGTCCAACTAAACTCTCAAGTAACTTGAACAATGACCCACTCAAACTCTCAAGTATTTAAAACACTCTAAGTACTTAAAACCCTTCTAAGACTTATATTGACTTTCTCACTATTTGACTATCATTGACTTTCATTGACTTCTCAAATACAAGGCTTTATACAAGACTTTTCTCACTAAATCTTGGATACAATTTAATACACTAACATTCTCCCCCTTTGTATTCAAGATTTAAAAAAAATTGGCACTTGTCTTCAGCACTTGATTCTTCAACTTTATCTCTGACAGTCTTTAAACTTTGAAGCTTTTAACAATCTTCAGTCTTTAAAGAATCTTTGAAAAGTCTTTTGCACTTTGCATCTTCGGAATGTCAACAAGTCTTGAAAAAATCTTTGAAACTCTTTAAAACTTTTGAAACTTCGAGGGATCTTTGAAAATTGTATCTTCATCACTGTAAACTCTGATCAGTCTTCAAGCAAACAAACTTTCACGAATTATCTGAATTTGTCTTTGAATCATCTTTGTTTCTTCAGAATCTCTCCGCAAGTCTTTTTGACTTTGACATCTTCTTTGATGACTTTGAAATTGATCTTTGTAGATGTCTCCCCCTTTTTGATGAATGTGAGCGTCATAATCATCAAAACATCTTCAATTTCAACATAATCTTTGATTCTCCCCCTTGAAAATACATTCTCCTTCTTTTGATCTGAATTGAATCATGAACTGTATATACCCGAATCTTTTCAAATTCAGATATAATGAACTTGGTAACCCTGATTCAACAAATGAAACAGTTAGGAGTGCCTGTCAGTAACACGGAGTTACTGTGTACAATGAATGTACAATTTAAGGAGCTGGTTTGATGATGACTCCCCAGGACTTCCATTCAATCATTGAAAAACACAAGGTTTATCTATAAATGTTCTGACAGAAAAACAAATTTTCCGTGTGCTCGTGCTTGTGTATGAAAGAATTTAGCACAATGATTGTGTTTCACAAGGCTCAAATAGTGTAAACTGTTGAGACAGCAACAGATATTACATGGACTCAATGTGCATGAAAGAGGTGTGAAGGTGGGGCAACATTCCTTCTTTTTCAATATCTAAATCTTCCGAGTGAAGACTAGATAGCTGATATGTTGCGTCCCCAAAGAAAATGAAACATTTCTTTGTTAAGAAAGAAACGAGTGGTTGGTGGGGTTAATGCAAGAGCTGGCATGGGCTCACTGCCTTTTTCAATGATGGTCACCAAAGAATGTGAACCAATCAGATTTTGTGGCTGCCCGGCTCAGAAAGTTGTTGGTGCAGAGTTTTGATATTCTTTTAACTCTGTTCTCAAACCCTCTTTATTTTTTTAACATTTAGCTCACTCCTAACCAAACTCTCATTTACATTTTACCTCAGCTCAATGAGAAAAACTCAACCGGATGAGTTATCTCCCCCACTCTTTGATTTATGACCCCTCACCCCTCAATCACTCTAGGATTACTTCCTGGGTAGGAAACACTGGTTAACGTGAATCAATGGAAGTTCTGTTTAAGCTCACACACGAATCCCATGTAAGTCCTATAAAGAATGGTTGCTCAACAATTTAACTTTAGCAGTTAAGCTCAAAAATGTGATAATATTGTCAAAATGTATGCTCATTAAAAATAAGAATGAAATTTGAGCATTTGAACTTTGAAGATTTCTCAAAACAAGGATATTGAATGAATGAAATGAAATCAAGAGAATTGTTTTGAGAATCTGACAATGTATCAATCAGATCAAATGAAATGGTTAGGGTATCAAGGAATTGGAAATTTTGTTTATATGAACGAATATAAACAATTTTGCAATGAACGCACAAAGAATGAAATGATGATTGATGCTCAACAACAGTGATTTACAAACGGGGGTATTACCATCGAAAAATATGTTCGTTTAGAGACATGGTAATAACAAATTAAAATGAAGTACTGAACCGGTGTGTGTGAATACTTTACAGTATTTAGAAAAGATAATACGCAAGTATTGATCTTTGGAAACACACAGCCAATTAAACATTAAAGCTCAGATATGAAAAACATTTAAAAATTCACTTCTAAATTCATGAAATCTTTTGAGAATAGAGAAGTGGTTTGAACATTTAAGAAATTGTTTTTCATGTTTGAAAGTTCTTCTTCTTTCAAACAATCAAAGATCTAAGATTAGAATTTACTTACATTTAAGCTCCCCCTCAAATCATTATAGAATGATTTAGGTATATTAAGCTCCCCCTGGATATTTGCACAATATCCATATCTTTAAACATTAAAGAACGGGTCCTGATCTGTCATATGATCAGAAGCCACAGTCTTGAGACTTAAGTCCGGGTTTTGAACTATTTTGTTCAAAAGCCATACTCTTTGACTTTGAAGTCCGAGTCCTGAGTTGATTTACTCAGAAGTCAAAATCTTTTAACTTTGAAGTCCGGGTCTTGAACTGAATTATTCAAGAGCCATAGTTCTATGTTCCCCCTTAAACCTTGGTTGCGTGCAACACAGTTTTAGCTTTTGGTACCCACTGGTATTTGGGTCCTGAAGAGTTAGTTGCAGTTTTTGTGGGGTTTACATAATAAGAACCATACCAGTAATTAACAAAATTCTTACTTACAAAGTCATGTGCTCCACAGTAAGAACAACAAATCTTCTTTTGAGCAACCCTGATCAAATGATTAGTAGAGTAAAACATATCAGGATTATCAAAAGATTTACCTTTATATGCACTGTTCCTTTTGGCATTGGATGTGGATGCAGATGCTTTGTCCTTCTTCTTCTCTTCATCTGAAGAACCCTTCACTCTCCAGATCATCTGATTTTTCTTATAATTCTTTCCAAGAGATTTAACGTAAAAATTTGCTGAACCATCAACAGATTTATCATAAAACAAATTTGATGGTCTAATCTGACTTGATTTGACAATGATTGGTTTGACACTTTTCTTTTTGAAAACATTTTTGTCATGAATAGAACTTGAAGCTGTTTTGAAAGAACAAACTGATTTTGTTGAGTTATCAACAGGTGATTGACTAATCACATCAGCTGTTACCTTATCTGACAATTCAATGTTTGCAGCTTCTAAGTCATTTATCTTTTTAGTCAAAATGTTTCTTTCATCTGAAAGTGTGTCAAACTTTTGTTTCAAATCAGATTTGGCCTTCTGTTCTTTAAAAATATCTGATGATAGAACAAATAATTTGGATGTGAGCTTACATATTTCAGATTCAAAATATGAACGTTCTTGTTCAAAATTTGTTTCCAAGTTCTTGTTTTTCTCAGAAATAACTTTGAAAATCCTAGCATTTTTCTTTTCAAATAATTTCTTTTCTTGCTCAAAAGACTGCTTCTTTTCTTTGAAAACATTTCTTTCTTTTTCAAGCAAGTCTTGTAAAGTAGAAATCTGCTTGGGAAGTTCAGTGTTTTTATCTTCAAGAACTTTTCTTTCCTTAGCAAATGTGTCTCTTTCAGTAATTATAACTTTTTCAAAATCAGACACTTGTTTGGAAAGTTTAATGCATCTCAGCTCAAGATCCTTTTTCTCTTGTACTGTTTTCTTTGAAAAGTCAGATATCTTTTGAGTTGAAGATGTCTCCAGTTTTGATTTTTCTTTCTCTGCTTGGATGCTTTTTGACAGTTCGACATTCTGTATTTCCAAGGCAGATATCTTATCTTCAAAAGCCTTAAACTTGAGTTGAAGCTCAACTGATTCAGCTTGTAGTGCAGATGACGTTTGTTCAGTTGTCTTCAGTTGGCTTTGAAGTTTCGTAATCTTTCTATCTTTGAGCTTTATCTCTTTCTCACATGTTAGAATAATATTCTCTTTTAAAGCAACTATTCTCTCTTTCTCTTCTATCTCTTTCTCTTTTTCACTGATAATACCTGCAACAGATTTAGAATAATCAGTACATTTTGCACAAACAGGAGTTTTATCAGTGTTTGACAATTTAGATTTATTCAAAATTTGAGACTTGTCATTTCCATCAACTATAATAGGACATATATCTATTATTTCAGATGAACCATCTTTAATAATAGTTTTTGTTTCTATTTTAGTTGATGTATCTGAAATAGTCTCTGCTTTAACAGATGTGTCAATGATATGTGGAATTAAAACGATATGCTCCAAATCTTTGTTGTTTATCATCCGCTTTCTCTCTGTAGAATGTTTGCCTGTAGAAAACATCTTGAATGATTAGCTTGATGTGAAAGATCGTTCCCAAACAGTTCAGAAAATTTGACTGAAAGTCAAACTTAGATTAGCACACAAAAAAAATATCAGATAAGCTCAAAAACTACATAAAACTGACTAAAAATGAAAGAAAAAAAAAATGAAAATAGGTACTAAAATCGACAAAATACGAAACTAATACGAAAAACGAGGACTAAAAGTGAAAAAATACTAAGACACGACAAAAAACGAGAACTAAAACGACAAAAACACAAAATTATAAAGTTTAGGGACTAAAAACGTAAAAACACTAAACTCAGAAACTACAAGAACTAAAAATGACAATAAATGAAACTACAAGCTATAGGGACTAAAACTGTAAAAACCTAAAAGATGTAAAATGTAGGGACTAAAAATGACAGATCCTGAAAGTTGTAACTTGAGGGACCAAATCTGCCAAACCCCTAAACAAAACTAGAGGGACTAAAAATGCTAAAAGTGAAAACTACTTAACAATCCTAACAAAACTAACAGATTTGGACTAAAAATGTTACACATTTAATAGAATACCTAACAAAGTTAACTATAGGGACTAAAACTGCTAATTCCTAGAATTACTTAACAGGACTAACGAGACTAAGTGAAAAATGGACTAACATTGTAATGAAAACTAACAAAACTAACGATCTAGGACCAAAATGTCACAAACTTAACGGACTTAGCGGCTGTCCGTTAAGTTACTGTTCATCGTCTTCAAACTTACGATCTGCAGTTTTCAAACGTCGATAACTCCTTCGTTTCTTGACCAAAACTCACGAAACAAGTTGCATTGTGATCCTTGAGCAACAAAGAACGAATATCTACGAAAAAGTTCGAATCATGCACTCGAACTAGAGTTGTACATCGAAGTAAAATTACTTCGGTGAGATGGTTTTCCGGCGAGGTTCTTTTGGCCTGTTAACAATTGTAATCACCTGAAATACAATATAAAACAAGTAAGGAACACTTTTAAGGAGTTAACATATCGAAAAACAACAGTTAATAACAAGTTCCGGTGAATCCCGTTTTTCCGGCAAATCTCCGGCAAAACTTCAATCATCGATATCTCGATGAATACTCAATGAAAATCAATTCCAAAACTTGTTCTGGAATCCTTGTAACAAGAGGAACAATTTAGAAACAATGATATCGATTAAACACATCTCATACGAAGACCCACTTGAATGATATCGAAAAAAAAATCCTTGTGGCTTGCGTGTTTTGTTAAAACTCGCAGGTAGAGGCTAGCGTGTTTTGTTAAAACTCGCAGATAGAGACTATCAATTGAAACTCGCAAGCTACCAAACTCGCAGGCTGCATAATCTGTCAAACTCGCAGGATCTTGTGGAGAAAATCTTATGTGGTATGCTTGTTCTTCAAACTCGCAGAACAAAGGATCTGTGAATCATCTAACTCGCAGAGTGCTTGAATTGAAAAACACATGTGGTCTGCGTGTTTTGCTAAAATCGCAGATCAAAGACGATTTTAATCCCAGAATCTTACGTGTTCTTCATGAACTCGCAGAATGAATTGATCATTAAACAAACTCGCAAGTTATGTGCTCTAACACTTGAACCTGCAAATCAAATAAAAATTGAAAATCGCAGATTAATTCAACTGAATAATTGCAGATTAAACAAGTGAACTGATTTCTTGAAGTGACAAAATCAGCTACTGTCGACATGTAAGGACTTGCGTGTTCTTCAGTGCCTTTGCGTGTTCTTCCAATTTAATTCCACGGATCGATTCAAGAATCATTTCAACCTGCAAATTTATTCTAAAAATTGCATAAACATGATTTAAACTGATATCTAACACTTTTCTAAACACTAAACATGAAGAACGCGCAAGCAACACGTGCGAGTTTGGGTAAAACGCGCAAATAGAGACAAGCGAGTTTGATAAACGCGCAAGTCAAAGCCTGCGAGTTTGATTGAAACGCGCTAGAGAGGCGTGCGAGTTTGATTGAAACGCGCTAGAGAGGCGTGCGAGTTTGAGCGAAACGCGCTAAAAGATCTTGTGTAACACCCTTAAATCTGGAAATAGCAACTTATTAAAATTTTCTAGATACATCAATAAATGAATCATCTACAACCCCAAATTTAGATTCAACTGCAATACACATAAACAATCTATACAAACGGACCATAAAGGGCGGGTGCTACTCATACTCATACTCAGTCACTATCTCCAACATGCGGAAGACTTCACCCAATACTTACTTTCGCGTCTAGCTAAGGCTCTACTCTTCATAGGGCCGCTAGAACCCATCTCTCAACTGGAACCTGATGCACATGCCGACAAATAAAAAGGGTTAGGCTTAACGCCTAGTGAGCTCAAGAGTTTTCAACATATAAATTAATCATTTAGAAAGGAAGAATGCGAATAAAACCATAATCTTCAAAATGGTATGCTTCACTTATGAAAACGACTCGTTTATCAATAACGATGCACTTTGTACGAAAGAGGCACCGAGTTAATTGTTAACCAAAACCAAATTGCTTTAAAGACGAGGATCTCAATATGAGACGCAATTATGTAAAGTAAACCGGAACTTGCTAAAAGGTAAAATAAAGAGCGAACTCCCAATTTTATAAAACACGGTTAACACTTTATAACTTGAAATACCCAACACGGGTGAAACGTGACCCACAACCCATAAATCATAGATGACAATCTATATAATTAAATATCGCCATGAACACGGCTTTAAACCCAAAACTCACACGACCATAAAATGGACGAGAATAAATACCGACACGTGGAAATGACGCGGTCCATGCGAACCTTAGTTTACGTAGGAAAAACCCAAAATTAAAGCCATCGTTTGCCGTCAATCACTTAAAAACTCCTCTTGGTAAAAATACTACATTACCCAAATAAAATACCACGAATCAACGATGAGGAGATCCGTAAACACCGAGAATAGAGAACACGTAAGTAGGCCGTTCACGCAACTTCCTTACATGTCCTCTAAACGTTTCCATCTTGGGTGGCGAGAACACGTGAATGGGGCCACCCTTGATGTTGTTGGATTTCACCACGTATCCCGGACTTAGTTCCCATTCCATTCCAGACATCACAACCTCAATCCGTATTACTGCCTCTAGCCCTACTCCGTCGAGTTCCACCCCAAGGACTTACGGACGCGGGTGCCTATCCAACCTAGACGAGTTACACCTCAACGGCTCGTGTCGCTTATTGCCTACTCGCTAGCAAACCCGAGCGGTCACTAAAAGTAACCCAAAACCTCAGGCCTTACATGACCGACAGACTTACGTGCCTATGGATCCATTACGACACTATCTATCATTACATGACTCCAAAAGAATGACCAAAGCACCCAAAGCATGTAACCAATCCTCAATAGGCATCACAACGCATTAATACGTACGTCATAACTGGGCTCTACATTGAGCCATATAAAACCGGACAAGTGTCCTCAAGACTCCTTTAATACGACATCGAGCAAAATGCTCAAGACCTCCTTTGACCAAAGTTTACGTTTTCCAAGTAATAAACTCACTCAACTCATACCGTGAAATTACATCTTCCAAAATACTCGAATGGACTCCGACACAATTTAAGTTGGGTCAAAAGGTTTTCCAAACAGATTTAGGTTCCTTATCCTTTCAAAACGTTCCATAACACAAAATTGAACCTTTTACCCCAAACAACACTAAAATGCCTTTTAACCAAATAATCTCATGTATGCAATAAGTTACCAAACACACCCATTTATGACTCATTTATCAAAATGCCCAAAATCACAATAATGTGTGCTACACAGGTTTATAAAAGTTAAATACTTTCAAAATAACCAAACTGATCAGCAGTTAACAATTTCATGTAAAATGTAAAATACTTTAAAATAACCATTTTGGCATGTACACCGTTTTCACAAATCAACTTGAACTCACCTTGCTAGATTTAGGCTAAATCTAGATTTTTCCCCAACTAGATCTCCTTTGAAGAACACTTGGATTCTCAAGACAAAACTTCCAAAAACCTAAATCCATACATATTCAACCATAAATAAATATAATCAACCACAAAGAGTCGTTTCCCAAACCATATACATGAATACCTCAATTAATACCAAAATCCTAACTTCCATAACCGAAGAGAATAGAAGATTACCTTAACCCAAGCTTGAATTCACCAACCAAAACACTTCTAGTTCACCAAAATGATTACAAACCTTCAATCTATGAAAGGGAGAACAAAGGGTGGATGAAACCCTAGAAAACTTTGGGGAAGAAGATGAATAGTAAGGGATGGGAATCTTACCACCACAAAATAATCTATTATACTTCAATAAACTTCCAATCTCTTGCTTGATCCTTGAAAAGCTCTCAAAAACGAAACCGTAGCAACTTGAATCGCCCAAATCGGAGTTGAAATGAGAGAGTTATGACCAAATGAAGAAGAAACTCGTAACGCACTGGAGGGTTGGCGCGACCCTGACATGCGACAGTGACATTGTCACTGTCGCAAGGCACTGTCGCGCGAGATGTACCAAAAGTTGCTAACACTGTTTCGGCCGTAACTTCTTCGTTATAGCTCCGTTTTCGCTCCGGAAAGGACCGTTGGACTTGTAATTAAATCCTTCATCCATCTAAACTATAAAATCAAGTATTCAAGCCCAAAATAAAATATATTATTTTTCCTTAATATACCGGTTTCTGTATTAGCTTGAAATGATACCTTTCGAAAATCGGGGTGTTACATCTTGCGAGTTTGAAATTCGTGAAATTTTTTCTAAGTGTTAAAACGCGCTAACAACAGTGTTATGCGAGTTGTTTGATCTGCGAGTTTGTTCGAAACAGTGATTAGCGAGTTCCAGTGCCTTGCGAGTTTCATTCTCATGCGAGTTTGAGCAAACGCGCTACTATTGGCCTGCGAGTTCTAGAAACGCGCACATTACCATTTGCGAGTTTCAGTGTGAATAGTGATTAGCGTGTTTAGTGGTCTACGAGTACAGTGACTTGCGAGTTTCAAGAGATAGATTTTTTTCAACTATTCTGATTTGTTTGGGAACGATCATTTTTTTCAAGCATTTCTTTCTAGAGAAAAATATGTCAGAAAAATTTTCTCTAGGGGCGTTGCCCCTTGACCCCATCCGCTAACCGGGTAGCGGAACCCCCGTGTTAAGTTTGCGGAGGGAGACATATTCTGATAGTGGTCATATTTTTCTGATTTTTGACGATCATTTTTTTTTTCAGCTAATCTGTCAAGATGCCTACTACTGAAGATAAAGGGAATACTATTTTGTCCGCAAGAGATATGGCAGTCTTGTACATGCCTGAGATACCAAAAATAGAAGCAAAAAGAGACAATATGAAAAATCAGAATTCAAAGCTTCAAAAGCAGATTCAGGAGTTGAAATTAAATTTGTCAAATTCTAATAAAACTCCTGTTTGTGCAAAATGTGCTAATAATTCTCAATCTGATTTTGCAGGTATCATCAGAGCAAGTGAGAATGAAATTGAAATAAAAGAAAAAATCATAGGGGTAAAAGAGAAAATAATTATGCAAAAAGAGAGAAAGATAAATAATCTTCAAAGCCAACTGAAGACGACTGAACAGAAATCATCAGAATTACAAGATGAATCAGTCAAGTTTCAAAACAAGTTTAAGGCTTTTGAAGACAAAATATCTGCCTTGGAGATACAGAATGTTGAACTGTCAAAAAACATCCAAGCAGATAAAGAAAAATCAAATTTGGAGAAATCTTATATTCAAAAGCTATCTGAACTTTCTAAGAAAGCTGACCAAGAGAAGAAAAATCTTGAGCTTAGATGCATAAAGCTTTCCAAGCAAGTGTCTGATTTTGAGAAGGTTTTAATCATGGAAAGAGACACATTTGCAAAGGAAAGACAAGTTCTTGAAGCTAAAATAACTGAACTTCCCAAGCAGATTTCTACTTTACAAGACTTGCTCGAAAAGGAAAGAAATATTTTCAAAGAAAAGAAGCAGTCTTTTGAGCAAGAAAATAAATTATTTGAAAAGAAAAATGCTGGGATTTTCAAAGATATTTCTGAGAAAAACAAGAACTTGGAAACAGATTTTGAGCAAGAACGCTTACACTTTGAATCTTATATATCAAAGCTCCAATCCAAAATAACTTCTCTGATACCAATTGAAATTGTATTTCCCAATCATAATCAAGCAAATCAAACACTCTCAATCAAGAATCAAAGATGTGACAATGTATATTTCTAGAGAGAGAGTAGAGAGAGAAAGTCTTCAATCGTATTATGACAATGAAAGCTCTTACAAAATTACAAGAATTAAACCTATTTATACCAACTAGAAACTCACAAGTAGTCCAACTAAACTCTCAAGTAACTTGAACAATGACCCACTCAAACTCTCAAGTATTTAAAACACTCTAAGTACTTAAAACCCATCTAAGACTTATGTTGACTTTCTCACTATTTGACTTTCATTGACTTCTCAAATACAAGGCTTTATACAAGACTTTTCTCACTAAATCTTGGATACAATTTAATACACTAACAGGGGTACCCTTTGTGTTTTCTCGTCCGGACCAACATCATCGGATTTCCTCGAATCTTTACATTGTAAATCTAAAATGTAAATGATAAGGTTTTCAAAGGAAACAACTTGCAAAAAACCCACTCTCGTGCAGGATATTGCTGAAGCCACGCATTGGCTAAACCGAAAGAACGTACATCATGCAGTTTATCGATACCCACTCAAATCATGGCGTATTACCATAAAGAGACAAAGCCATGACGTGCATCTCGTTCTAAGGTTCGTTTTGACGGGTCATGGGCTTAATTAAAACGAATCCCCGTAGCAAAAGTTAAGGACGTTTAAGTACGACATCTATTTTTGGTCGATTCGGCAAAGGGGGATACCCTTTGTGTTTTCTCGTCCGGACCGACCTCGTCGGATTTCCTCGAATCTTTACATTGTAAATATCAAATGTAAATGATATGGTTTTCAAAGGAAACAACTTGCAAAAAACCCACTCTCGTGCAGGAAATTTCCGAACCCACGCAATGGCTAAACCGAAATAACGTACATCATGCAGTTTATCGATACCCACTCAAATCATGGTGTATTGCCAGAAAGAGACCATACCATGACGTGCATCTCGTTTTAAGGTTCGTTTTGATTGGTCATGGGTTTAAAATGGATCTTTGTAGCAAAAGTTATGGACGTTTAAGCGCGACATCCATTTTTGGCCGATTCGGCAAAGGGGGTACCCTTTGTGTTTTCTCGTCCGGACCGACCTCGTCGAATTTCCATGAATCTTTACATTTTCCATCTAGAATATAAATGATAAGGTATTCATGGTAAATTACTTGCAAAAAATCCACTCTCGTGCAGGATATGGCCGAAGCCACGCATTGGCCAAACCGAAAGAACGTACATCATGCAGTTAATCGATACCCACTCAAATCAAAGTGTATTTCCAGAAAGAGACCAAGCCATGACATACTTCTCGTTCTAAGGTTCGTTTTGACGGGTCATGGACTTAAAACGGATCCCCATAGCAAAAGTTATAGACGTTTAAGTGAGACACCCATTTTTGGCCGATTCGGCAAAGGAGGTACCCTTTGTGTTTTCTCGTCTGGACCGAACTCATCGGATTTCCACGAATCCTTACATTGTCCATCAATAATGTAAATTATAAGATTTTCGAGGGAAATAACCTGCAAAAAACACACTCTAGTGCAGGATATTGCCGAAGCCACACATTGGCCAAACCGAAAGAACGTACATCATGCAGTTTATCGATACCCACTCAAATAATGGTGTATTATCAGAAAGCGACCAATCCATGGCATGATTCTCATTATAAGGTTCGTTTTGATGGGTCATGGGCTAAATACCGATCCTCGTAGCAAAAGTTATGGACGTTTAAGTGCGACATCCATTTTTGGTCGATTCAGCAAAGAGGGTACCCTTTGTGTTTTCTCGTCCGGACCGACCTCGTCGAATTTCCTCGAATCTTTACATTGTAAATCTAAAATGTAAATGATAAGGTTTTCGAAGGAAACAACTTGCAAAAAACTCACTCTCGTGCAGGATATTGCTGAAGCCACACATTGGCTAAACCGAAAGAACGTACATCATGCAGTTTATCGATACCCACTCAAATCAGGGTGTATTGCAAGAAAGCGACCAAGACATGATGTGCATCTCATTCTAAGGTTCGTTTTGACAGGTCATGGGCTTAAAACGGATCTTTGTAGCAAAAGTTATGGACGTTTAGCCTCTTTGCTGAATCGACCAAAAATGGATGTTTGTAGCAAAAATGTAAATCATAGGGTTTTCAAGGGAAAACTTGCAAAAAACCCACTCTCATGCAGGATATTGCCGGAACCACGCAATGGCCAAACCGAAAGAACGTACATCATGCAGAAAGTGACCAAGACATTTTTGGTCGATTCAGCAAAGGGGTACCCTTTGTGTTTTATCGTCCGGTCCGACCTCGTCGGATTTCCATGAATCTTTACGTTGTCCATCAACAATATAAATGATAAGGTTTTCAAGTGAAATAATTTGCAAAAAACCCACTCTCGTGCAGGATATTGCCGAAGCCACGCATTGGCCAAACCGAAAAAACATACATCATACAGTTTATCGATACCCACTAAAATCAGGGTGTATTGTCAGAAAGCGACCAATCCATGGCATGATTCTCCTTCTAAGGTTCGTTTTGATGGGTCATGGCCTTAAAACCGATCCCCGTAGCAAAATTTATGGACGTTTAAGTGCGACATCAAAATTTGGTCGATTCAGCAAAGGGGGCACCCTTTGTGTTTTCTCGTCCGGACCGAACTCGTCGAATTTCCACGAATCTTTACATTGTCCATCTAGAATATAAATTATAAGGTTTTCAAGTGAAATAACTTTCAAAAAACCCGCTCTCATGCAGGACATTATTGAAGCCACACATTGGCCAAACCGAAAGAACGTACATCATGCAGTTTATCGATACCCATTAAAATCATGGTTTATTGCCAGAAAAGGACCAAGCCAATGCGTGCATATTGTTCTAAGGTTAATTTTTATGGGTCATGGGCATAAAATGGATCCCCAAAGCAAAAGTTATGGACGTTTAAGTGCGACACCAATTTTTGGTCGATTCAGTAAAGGGGGTACACTTTGTGTTTTCTCGTCTGGACCAACCTCGTTGGATTTCCATGAATATTTACATTGAAAATCTACAATGTAAATGATAGGGTTTTCAGAGGAAACAACTTGCAAAAAACCCACTCTCGTGCAGGATATTGACGAAGCTACGCAATGGCCAAACGGAAAGAACGTACATCATGCAGTTTATCGATACCCACTCAAATCATGGTGTATTTCCAGAAAGCGACCAACCCATGGCGTGCTTCTCTTTCTAAGGTTAGTTTTGACGGGTCATGGTCTTAAAATAGATCCACGTAGCAAAAGTTAAGCACGTTTAAGTACAACATCCATTTTTGGTCGATTCGGCAAAGGTGGTACCCTTTCTGTTTTCTCGTCCGAACCAACATCGTCGGATTTCCTCGAATCTTTACATTGTAAATCTAAAATGTAAATGATAAGGTTTTCAAATGAAACAACTTGCAAAAAACCCACTCTCGTGCAGGATATTGCCGAAGCCACGCATTGGCTAAACCGAAAGAATGTACATCATGCAGTTTATCGAAACCCACTCAAATCAGGGTGTATTGCCAGTAAGAGACCAATCCATGATGTGCATCTCGTTCTAAGGTTCATTTTGACAGGTCATGGGCTTAAAACGGATCTTTGTAGCAAAAGTTATGGACGTTTAAGCGCGACATCCATTTTTGGCCGATTCGGCAAACGGGGTACCCTTTGTGTTTTCTCGTCCGGACTGAGCTTATCGGATTTCCTCGAATATTTACATTGTTCATCTATAATGTAAATTATAAGTTTTTCAAGGGAAATAACAAGCAAAAAACCCTCTCTCGTGCAGGATATGGTCGAAGACACGCATTGGCCAAACCGAAAGAACGTACATCATGCAGTTTATCAATACCCACACAAATCATGGTGTATTTCCAGAAAGCGACTAAGCCATGGCATGCTTCTCGTTCTAAGGTTCGTTTTGACGGGTCATGGACTTAAAACGGATCCCCGTAGCAAAAGTTATAGACGTTTAAGTGAGACACCCATTTTTGGACGATTCGGCAAAGAGGGTACCCTTTGTGTTTTCTCGTCCGGACCGAACTCGTCGGATTTCCACAAATATTTAAATTATCCATATACAATGTAAATGATAAGATTTTCAAGGGAAATAACTTGCAAAAAACACACTCTCGTGCAGGATATTGCCGAAGCCACGCATTGGCCAAACCGAAAGAACATACATCATGCAGTTTATCGATACCCACTCAAATCAAGGTGTATTGTCAGAAAGCGACCAATCCATTGTGTGATTATCTTTCTAAGGTTCGTTTTGATGGGTCATGGGCTTAAAACCGATCCCCGTTACAAAAGTTATGGACGTTTAAGTGCGACATCCATTTTTGGTCGATTTAGCAAAGGGGGCACCCTTTGTGTTTTCTCGTCCGGACCGAGCTCGTCGGATTTCCACGAATCTTTACATTATCAATCTACAACAAATGATAAGGTCTTCAAAGGAAACAACTTGCAAAAAACTCACTCTCGTGCAGGATATTGCTGAAGCCACGCATTGGCTAAACCGAAAGAACGTACATCATGCAGTTTATCGATACCCACTCAAATCAGGGTGTATTGCAAGAAAGCGACCAAGACATGATGTGCATCTCATTCTAAGGTTTGTTTTGACAGGTCATGGGCTTAAAATGGATCTTTGTAGCAAAAGTTATGGACGTTTAAGCGCGACACCCATTTTTGGCCGATTCGGCAAAGGGGGTACCCTTTGTGTTTTCTCGTCCGGACCGACCTCGTCGGATTTCCACCAATCTTTACATTGTTATTATAGAATTTAAATGATAAGGTTTTAAAGGGAAATAACTTGCAAAAAACCCACTCTCGTGCAGGAAATTGACGAAGCCACGCATTGGCCAAACCGAAAGAACGTACATCATGCAGTTTATCGATATCCATTTAAATCATCGTGTATTGCTAGAAAGTGACCAAGCCATAGCGTGATTCTCGTTCTAAGGTTAGTTTTGACGGGTCATGGGCTTAAAATGGATCCCCATAGCATAATTTAAAGACGTTTAAGTACGACATCCATTTTTGGTCGATTCAGCAAAGGGGGTACCCTTTGTGTTTTCTCGTCCGGAACAACATCGTTGGATTTCCTCGAATCTTTACATTGTAAATCTAAAATGTAAATGATAAGGTTTTCAAAGGAAACAACTTGAAAAAAACCCACTCCCATGTAGGATATTGCCTAAGCCACACATTGGCTAAACCGAAAGAACGTACATCATGCAGTTTATCGATACCCACTAAAATCATGGTGTATTGCCAGAAAACGACCAATCCATGATGTGCTTATCGTTCTAAGGTTAGTTTAGACAGGTCATGGGCTTAAAACGAAACTTTGTAGCAAAAGTTATGGACGTTTAAGTGCGACACCCATTTTTGGCCGATTCGGCAAAGGGGTTACCTTTTGTGTTTTCTCGTCCGGACCGACCTCGTCGGATTTCCACGAATCCTTACATTGTCCATCTACAATGTAAATGATAAGATTTTCAAAGGAAATAAATTGCAAAAAACACACTCTCGTGAAGGATATTGCCGAATCCACGCATCGGCCAAACCGAAAAAACGTACATCATGCAGTTTATTAATACCCACTCAAATAATGGTGTGTAGTCAGAAAGTGACCAATCCATGGCGTGCTTCTCATTCTAAGGTTCGTTTTATTGGGTCATGGGATTAAAACGAATCCCCGTAGCAAAAGTTATGGACATTTAAGAGCGACCCCTATTTTTGGCCGATTAGGCAAAGGGTTTTGTGTTTTCTCGTCTGGACCGACCTCGGCGAATTTCCTCGAATCTTTACATTATCCATCTACAATGTAAATGATAAGGTTTTCAAGGGAAATAACTTGCATAAACCCACTCTCGTGCAGGATATTGCGCATTGGTCAAACCGAAAGAACGTACATCATGCAGTTTATCTATACCCGCTCAAATAGAGGTGTATTGCCAGAAAGAGACCAAGCCATGGAGTGCTTCTCATTCAAAGGATCGTTTTGACAGGTCATGGGCTTTAAACGGATCCCCATAGTAAAAGTTATGGACGTTTAAGTTCGACATCCATTTTTGGTCGATTCGGCAAAGTGGTACCCTTTGTGTTTTCTCGTCCGGACCAACATCGTCGGATTTCCTCGAATCTTTACATTGTAAATCTAAAATTTAAATGATAAGGTTTTCAAAGGAAACAACTTGCAAAAAACCCACTCTCGTGCAGGATATTGCTGAAGCCACGCATTGGCTAAACCGAAAGAACGTACATCATGCAGTTTATCGATACCCACTCAAATCATGGAGTATTGCCATAAAGCAACAAATCCATGACGTGCATATCGTTCTAAGGTTCGTTTTGACGGGTCATGGGCTTAAAACGGATCCCCGTAGCAAAAGTTATGAACGTTTAAGCGCGACACCCATTTTTGGCCGATTCGGCAAAGGGGGTAGCCTTTGTGTTTTCTCATCCGGACCGACCTCGTCGGATTTCCACGAATCTTTACATTGTCCATATACAATGTAAATGATAAGGTTTGCAAGGAAAATAACTTGCAAAAAACCCACTCTCGTGCAGGATATTGCCGAACCCAGGTATTGGCCAAACCGAAAAAGCGTACATCATGCAGTTTATCGATACCCACTCAAATCATGGTGTACTGCCAGAAAGCGACCAAGACATGGCATGCTTCTCGTTATAAGGTTCGTTTTGACGGGTCATGGTCTTAAAACGGATCCCCATAGCAAAAGTTAAGGACATTTAAGTACGACACCCATTTTTGGTCGATTCGGCGAAGGGGGTACCGTTGTGTTTTCTCGTCCGGACCGACTTCGTCGGATTTCCTTGAATCTTTACATTGTAAATAAAAAATGTAAATCATAAGGTTTTCAAGGGAAAACTTGCAAAAAACCCACTCTCATGCAGGATATTTCCGGAACCACGCAATGGCCAAACCGAAAGAACGTACATCATGCAGAAAGTGACCAAGACATTTTTGGTCGATTCAGCAAAGGGGTACCCTTTGTGTTTTATCGTCCGGTCCGACCTCGTCGGATTTCCATGAATCTTTACGTTGTCCATCAACAATATAAATGATAAGGTTTTCAAGTCAAATAATTTGCAAAAAAACCCACTCTCGTGCAGGATATTGCCGAAGCCACGCATTGGCCAAACCGAAAGAACGTACATCATGCAGTTTATCGATACCCACTCAAATCAGGGTGTATTGTCAGAAAGCGACCAATCCATGGAATGCTTCTCCTTCTAAGGTTCGTTTTGATGGGTCTTGGGCTTAAAACCGATCCCCGTAGCAAAAGTTATGGACGTTTAAGTGCGACATCAATTTTTGGTCGATTCAGCAAAGGGGGCACCCTTTGTGTTTTCTCGTCCGGACCGAATTCGTCGAATTTCCATGAATCTTTACATTGTCCATCTAGAATATAAATTATAAGGTTTTCAAGTGAAATAACTTTCAAAAAACCCGCTCTCGTTCAGGACATTATTGAAGCCACACATTGGCCAAACCGAAAGAACGTACATCATGCAGTTTATCGATACGCACTCAAATCATGGTCTATTGCCAGAAATGGACCAAGCCAATGCGTGTTTCTTGTTACAAAGTTAATTTTTATGGGTCATGGGCATAAAATGGATCCCCATAGCAAAAGTTATGGACGTTTAAGTGCGACACCAATTTTTGGTCGATTCAGTAAAGGGGGTACACTTTGTGTTTTCTCATCTGGACCAACCTCGTTGGATTTCCATGAATATTTACATTGAAAATCTACAATGTAAATGATAGGGTTTTCAGAGGAAACAACTTGCAAAAAACCCACTCTCGTGCAGGATATTGACGAAGCTACGCAATGGCCAAACGGAAAAAACGTACATCATGCAATTTATCGATACCCACTCAAATCATGGTGTATTTCCAGAAAGCGACCAACCCATGGCGTGCTTCTCGTTATAAGGTTAGTTTTGAAGGGTCATGGTCTTAAAACAGATCCACGTAGCAAAAGTTAAGCACGTTTAAGTACAACATCCATTTTTGGTCGATTCGGCAAAGGTGGTACCCTTTCTGTTTTCTCGTCCGAACCAACATCGTCGAATTTCCTCGAATATTTACATTGTAAATATAAAATGTAAATGATAAGGTTTTCAAATGAAACAACTTGCAAAAAACCCACTCTCGTGCAGGATATTGCCGAAGCCACGCATTGGCTAAACCGAAAGAACGTACATCATGCAGTTTATCGAAACCCACTCAAAAGGGTGTATTGCCAGTAAGAGATAAATCCATGATGTGCATCTCGTTCTAAGGTTCATTTTGACAGGTCATGGGCTTAAAACGGATCTTTGTAGCAAAAGTTATGGACGTTTAAGCGCGACATCCATTTTTGGCCGATTCGGCAAAGGGGGTACCCTTTGTGTTTTCTCGTCCGAACTGACCTATCGGATTTCCTCGAATATTTACATTGTTCATCTATAATGTAAATGATAAGTTTTTCAAGGGAAATAACAAGCAAAAACCCACTCTCGTGCAGGATATGGCCGAAGACACGCATTGGCCAAACCGAAAGAACGTACATCATGCAGTTTATCAATACCCACACAAATCATGGTGTATTTCCAGAAAGCGACTAAGCCATGGCATGCTTCTCGTTCTAAGGTTCGTTTTGACGGGTCATGGACTTAAAATAGATCGCCGTAGCAAAAGTTATAGACGTTTAAGTGAGACACCCATTTTTGGCCGATTCGGCAAAGGGGGTACCCTTTGTGTTTTCTCGTCCGGACCGACCTCGTCGGATTTCCACGAATCTTTAAATTATCCATATACATTGTAAATGATAAGATTTTCAAGGGAAATAACTTGCAAAAAACACACTCTCGTGCAGGATATTGCCGAAGCCACGCATTGGCCAAACCGAAAGAACATACATCATGCAGTTTATCGATACTCACTCAAATCAAGGTGTATTGTCAGAAAGCGACCAATCCATTGCGTGATTCTCCTTCTAAGGTTCGTTTTGATGGGTCATGGGCTTAAAACCGATCACCGTTACAAAAGTTATAGACGTTTAAGTGCGACATCCATTTTTGGTCGATTTAGCAAAGGGGGCACCCTTTGTGTTTTCTCGTCCGGACCGAACTCGTCGGATTTCCACGAATCTTTACATTATCAATCTACAACAAATTATAAGGTCTTCAAAGGAAATAACTTGAAAAACCCAATCTCGTGCAGGATATTGCCGAAGCCATGCATTGGAAAAACCGAAAGAACGTACATCATGCAGTTTATCGATACTCACTCAAATCATGGTGTATTTCAAGAAAGCAACCAAGCCATGGCATGTGCTTCTCGTTCTAAGGTTAGTTTTGACGGGTCATGGGCTTAAAACGGATCCCCGTAGCAAAAGTTAAGGACGTTTAAGTACGACATCTATTTATTGTCGATTCGGCAAAGGGGGTACCCTTTGTGTTTTCTCGTCCCGACCGACCTCGTCGGATTTCCATGAATCTTTATGTTGTCCATCTACAATGTAAATGATAGGGTTTTCAAGGGAATAACTTGCAAAAAACCCACTCTCGTGCAGGAAATTGCCGAAGCCACGGATTGGCCAAACCGAAAGAATGTACGTCATGCAGTTTATCGATACCCACTCAAATCATGGTGTATTTCTAGAAAGTGACCAAGACATGGCATGCTTCTCGTTCTAAGGTTCGTTTTGATGGGTCATGGTCTTAAAACGGATCCCCATAGCAAAAGTTATGGACGTTTAAGTGCAACACCCATTTTCTCGTCCGGACCGACCTCGTCGAATTTCCACGAATCTTTACATTGTCCATCTAGAATGTAAATGATAAGGTTTTAAAGGCAAATAACTTGCAAAAAATCCACTCTCATGCATGATATGGCTGAAGGCACGCATTGGCCAAACCGAAATAACGTACATCATGCAGTTTATCGATACCCACTCAAATCATGGTGTATTTCCAGAAAGAGACAAATCCATGGCATGCTTCTCGTTCTAAGGTTCGTTTTGATGGGTCATGGACTTAAAACAGATCCCCGTAGCAAAAGTTATGGACGTTTAAGCAAGACACACATTTTTGACCGATTCGGCAAAGGGGTACCCTTTGTGTTTTCTTGTCCGGACCGACCTCGTCGTATTTCCAAGAATATTTCCATTGTCCATCTACAATATAAATGATAAGTTCTTCAAGGGAAATAACTTGAAAAAACCCAATCTCGTGCAGGATATTGCCGAAGCCACGCATTGGCCAAACCGAAAGAACGTACATCATGCAGTTTATCGATACCCACTCAAATCATGGTGTATTTCCAGAAAGCGACCAACCCATGGCGTGCTTCTCGTTCTAAGGTTAGTTTTGACGGGTCATGGTCTTAAAACAGATCCACGTAGCAAAAGTTAAGCACGTTTAAGTACAACATCCATTTTTGGTCGATTCGGCAAAGGTGGTACCCTTTGTGTTTTCTCGTCCGAACGAACATCGTCGGATTTCCTCGAATCTTTTCATTGTAAATCTAAAATGTAAATGATAAGGTTTTCAAATGAACCAACTTGCAAAAAACCCACTCTCGTGCAAGATATTGCCGAACCCACGCATTGGCTAAACCGAAAGAACGTACATCATGCAGTTTATCGAAACCCACTCAAATCAGGGTGTATTGCCAGTAAGAGACCAAGCCATGATGTGCATCTCGTTCTAATGTTCTGTCAGGATCGAATTCTCAACAAGAATTAATTCTCAGAAACAATATCAAAGAAGTTTGCGGAATAACACTTTGATATTCAATGAAATAGTAAATCAAAACAGTAAATATGAGGAACAAACTGTAAACTTGTATTGAATGCTTGAAGTTACAAGATTAAACACACAACCTCAATATTGATGAACAGGCTCACCAATACGAGTTCTACTTCTCTATAATTAGGATCTATGCCTTGAGGTTGATTCTCTCTAGAACTTAGAATGAATAATTATAAAACAAAAGTTATCTCTCTATTCTATACATTCTATACATATACTAATCAAAAGATAATTACAAGAAATAAAAATATCTTCAGTATATCTTCCATGTATATCTCTAAGCCTTCCATAATCTTCAGTCCATCCAGCTGTTATCCTTTCATGCGAATCTTCATCTTATAAGCAGTATTAATCTTCAGCAGCATTAATCTCTTCTAGCAGCATTAACTACTAAGCAGCACTAACTACTAGCAGTACTAACTAGCTAAGCAGTACTAACTTTGTTCAAGCAACACTAACTTTGACTAGCAGTATTAATTCTACTAGCAGTAGTAATACTCAGCAGTATTAACCTTGAAGTCTTCTAGCAGTAGTAACTTTGAACCAGCATCATTAACCATACTTAAGCTTTTCTTCAGTTCCCAACAATCTCCCCCTAACTTGACTTTTAGGACAAGAAGTCAAGTTCTTCAGAATTAATCTTCAAGATGCTTTCAACACCTCAGGTTCAATTTCCCAAATTTGGATCTAGGCCCAAACTTTGATTTACAGTTCTTCTCACCACAATCTTTGCCATCTCTGAATCCTTTGTACATACCAGTGTAGCTTTAAGCATCCCTTCTAACTTCTCCTTGCTATGCTCATAGATTTTGTCCACCAGTTAGTATTCTTGATAACAGTTGTCAATAGTAATCATGTATACTCCACAGTTTTCAAACAGTATCCATTTATCAATCTTCTTGAAGATGAACTCATGCTTATGATCTTTAATCCTGTAATTAACTCTTTCTGGATCAAACATCATGCACAAGTATTCCAATGTCACTTTAAGAAGATTCTCTTCAGTACCATTCAACACAGGTTCATAAAGTTTCATCCCCACTTTATATAATTCTTCTATATCAGCTCTTGAACAACTTCTGATAACTCTCCCCCATGTTGAATAAGCTTCAAATGAACCATCAGCTCTCTTGATTCTGAAGAAAGTCTTTCCACTGTCTCTTAGAATATCCCAGAAGATGATCTCTGGAGCTTGCATAGAGATTGGAACAGCCTTCAAAGGTTCCACTATTGTCATGTACAGATCCATACTCTCATCTGTTGGCTTACTTGACTGTTCTGGAAGTTGTCCTGATTCTGCTATAGGTACCTCTGAATGCTCTGCTGTAGAACCAGCTGTTTCTTCCACTCTGGGCCTTTTAGACTGCTTTTTGGAAGCAATTGTCTTCACCCTTTTTCCAGCTTTGGCTTCTACACCAACACTCTCTGAGTCTTCCTTATTCTCTTTTGTAAGTGTGACTTCCTCAGGGAATGGTTGCGGTATGTTTAGATCATGTCTCTCCTTCATTCTTCTTTCAGCCTTTTCCCTTTGTGAGGAGTCCCCTTGGAGCTTTGCCATTTCCTTCCTGTAGAGCTCCTCAACTTGACTGTATGCCATGTTGGTAAACATCTCCCCCTTGACTCCAATTGCACCTTTCAGGAAATTTATCATCTTTCTTCTTTCCTGATTGGCCAAAAAGGTCTTGGAGGGTTGTCTTTTCTGCTTTATCACTGGCATTTTCTGCTTAGACACTTTCACAGAGCTTTTCTTGGCTTCAGATTCTGCTTTTAAACTTTCTTGATATTCTGCATTGAGTTTTCTGGCCATTATCCTTGCAAGCTCTCTATCTGTTTCTGTTTGAATTTGCTCCTCCTTTTCCATTTGCTCTTGAAGCTGCTTTGCCATCTCCTCATCCATTTCAATCTGACTCCTCTTCTTTGAAGGTTGTTCAGGTTCAACCATCTTTCCTTTTCCTTTTATATCCTCCTTCATTCTCTTCTTTTGAGGTTCTCCTTCATTGATGACCACTCCTTTGGCCTTTTGAGTAGCCTTAGGAGTGTCATTCTTTGCTTTAACCAGAGTTTCTGCTATCTCCAATTCTTCTACAGAAAGCCCTGTTACTGCTGCTTCTGTTACTGCTGCTTCTGTTACTGCTGCTTCAGCAGTATTAACAGTTTCTGCTGCTTCAGCAAATTCTGTTTCTTTTTCTTCCTCTTCCTCCCCCTCAAGCTTAAATGGCCTTTCAGCTGTACTTTCTTTCTCTCTTTCTGCCTCTTTCTCCCCCTTGTTGGAAGCATCTTTATTAGTTGACCTCTTTTTTAAGACAAACTGCTTCCTCCTCTTCTTTTGCACTAGCCTTGTCACCATTTTCTTTAATTTGGCAATCTGTAATTGTTGGGACAAGATTACCAATTTCATTTCTTCTATCTCTTTGCCTTGTTTGATGACATCCTGGTTGATGTTACCCATTGTCTCCATCAATTCATCATAGTCATATCTGTCCTCACCTTCTCCAGGATTGTTACCCCCTATTGAAGGATCATGGGATCTTTTATTAGTGGAAGTCTTCTGCCTAGCAGAAGCACTGTCCACCCCCGTGGTTTCTTGGCACCAGGGACCTTTGAATGATTGCTCATTCAAAGTTGCCATGGGGAAGGTCTTATTGATGTTACCACTTTCCTCCTCTGTGCTAGCAGGAGTAGTGGCAGCCTCATCACCCATATGCTCTTCCTCCTCCTCAGAGAGCACCTCCTTGGGGTTGGGAGACACCCCTTTGGTTTCCCTATGGATATTCCCTAAAGGAGAATTCTCCCTTAGAGGGCTTAAAGGCTTGGGGGATGATGGTACAAGAAGGGAAGGAGCCTTCTTTACTTGTTTTCTCTTGTATGTTTGGGTGATAGGGGAGGTTGGTTTTTCAAGAAGAGACTGGGGGATAGATTTAGAGTGGGAAGATTGGGATTGTCTAGCAGTAGGATGGTCTAATGGGGGCCTTGACCCTGCTGCCATACCTTCATTGGTTTGGGACACCACCATCATTGTAGAGAACAATGAGGTGTCAACTCCTTCCGAGTCCCCAGCAGATCTTCTCATATTTGAGAAAACCTTGCCTTTTGGGGGTTTAGGTACATATATTCCAGCAGAATGAGGAATATCTGTCAATTCATGGTTGATTACTGCTTGAACAAACCTGGGATACATATAAAAGCTCTTTTTGTTTCCCATGTTTGAAACAAGATCATTGAAAAGCATTTGTGAAAAATTATACCTTCTTGCAGTGGCCAAACAGACCAAAGCAAAAGCAATGGGACTGCTGAACTCACTCCATCCAGTAGTCTTTTTAGAGATGCAATGCATCAATGTATGAACAAGAAAACACCATTGGGGTGAGAATTTCGCTTTTGAGAACTTAAAAACACCCAATGGGCCTCCATACCCCATACTTTTAAGATTAGAGAACAGTTCATCATTTGGGATAGAAGTTATACAAGAGGCATCGTCTAGACGTAGACTGATGCGAATAACCTCTTTAGTAACTGTTAGTGGTTTGTCACAGACCCTTGTCTTGATCATTTGCACACCATTCTCAGCAACAATGGTGGCATTAGCCCAGAACTGCCTTTGATGCTCGATATAGATTGAAGGCGATACAGTAAGAGCATGGGCAATATGGCTTGACTTGAGGAAATCGACAATCTGATGAAATCCTGCAGCTTGCTTTGGCTTTTGTAGCATCGCGATCTCATTGTGCTCATCGATGAATGCCATGGATGCCATTGATCTTAGTGAAAAAGTTGCCTGAAAACTTCGAGTCTTGAGAGAGAAAGGGTTTAGAGCGCAAGTGAACAGCATGCAAAGAGTCGTTATGAACTTTTAGGAGGGCAAAGGGTATTTATAGTATTCGGGACATAAGCAGTATTAACCTAGACCAGTATTAACGGACAAGCAGTATTAACCGCGAGCAGTATTAACTACTAGCAGTACTAACTGCGAGTAGTATTAACCAACTAGCAGTATTAACTGCAAGCAGTATTAACTGCAATCAGTATTAACTGCGAGCAGTATTAACCAACTAGCAGTATTAACTGCGAGCAGTATTAACCAACTAGCAGTATTAACTACGAGCAGTATTAACTACTAGCAGTATTAACTAACTAGCAGTATTAACTGCGAGCAGTATTAACTGCGAGCAGTATTAACTAACTAGCAGTATTAACTGCGAGCAGTATTAACCAACAAGCAGTATTAACTGCGAGCAGTATTAACTACTAGCAGTATTAACTAACTAGCAGTATTAACTGCGAGCAGTATTAACTGCGAGCAGTATTAACTGCGAGCAGTATTAACTGCGAGCAGTATTAACTGCGAGCAGTATTAACTACTAGCAGTATTAACTAACTAGCAGTATTAACTGCAAGAAGTATTAACTGCAAGCAATATTAACTGCGAGCAGTATTAACTACTAGCAGTATTAACCATACTTACTCTTTGAAACTTAGGCTTAATTGAGTACTGCTATGTATGCCCTGCAAAGAAAGATTAGTAACACCAAGAAGCTAGAATATTCAGGTATTTAACCACTTTTTGAGAGGATGCTTATTCAGAGTTGATCATTCCCACACTTGTTACCAAGAAAGTGAATCTACCCACATCAAAAGCTTTGGTGAATAGATCAGCAAACTGGTTGTCAGTATGAACTTTTACAACTTGAACAAGTTTCTTTTCATTACAGTCTCTTATGAAGTGATACGTGATCTCAATGTACTTTGTCTTAGAGTGCTTGACAGGATTATTCACAATGCTGATAGCACTGCTATTATCAATAAAAATGGGAGTGTGTAGAAAGGTTACCCCATAGTCCAACATTTGATTCTGAATCCATAAGACTTGAGAACAGCAACTTGCAGCTGCTATGTACTCTACCTCTGTTGTAGATGTGGACACTGTGGTTTGTTTCTTGCACTACCATGAAACTAGTCTAGCACCTAAAAACTGACATCCTCCAGAAGTAGATTTTCTGTCCAAGTTTGCCCCACCTAGATCACTGTCTGAGTATGCTATTAGGTCAAAGGGTGAGTCATGAGGATACCAAAGTCCCAATCTGAGTTGCCCTTTGAGATATCTGAATATCCTCTTAACAGCTTGAAAGTGAGATTGCTTTGGCCTAACTTGGAATCTTGCACATACACAGACTGGAAACATTATATCTGGCCTTGATGCTGTGAGATACATGAGAGAGCCAATCATGGATCTATAATGATGCACATCCATATCCTCCCCCTCAAGATCTGCTGTTATCTGCTTGTGTGTCTCCATAGGTGTGCTGGCAGGTTTTGAATCTGAGAAACCAAACTTGGTTAGAATGTCCTGCACATACTTGGATTGACAGATGAAGATGCCATCTGACTTCTGTTGAACTTGGAGTCCAAGGAAGAAAGTAAGTTCCCCCATGGAACTCATTTTGAACCTTTGATGCATTAGTTCCTCAAACTCCTTGCACATGTTGTCTCTTGTAGATCCAAAGATAATGTCATCAACATAGATTTGGACCAGCAAGATATCCTTCTTCTTTCTCTTGATAAATAGAGTCTTATCAATGACTCCTCTTTCAAAGCCATTTTCCAAGAGATAGGATGACAGAGTGTCATACCATGCTCTTGGAGCTTGATGCAGTCCATAAAGAGCTTTCTTCAATTTGTATACCCTGTCTGGATAGCTTGGGTTTTCAAACCCTGGTGGTTGACAGACATATACCTCTTCTTCAATTGAGCTATAGAGAAAAGCACTTTTTACATCCATTTGATAGACTTTGAAGTTCATGTAAGAAGCATAGGCTAGGAATAATCTGATTGCTTCTATCCTAGCCACAGGTGCAAAGACTTCTTCATAATCTATACCCTCTTCTTGAGTATACCCTTGAGCCACCAGCCTTGCTTTGTTCCTTATGACAATTCCTCTTTCATCTCTCTTGTTTCTGAAAATCCACTTTGTGCCAATTGCTCTGTGACCTTTAGGAAGGTCTACTAGATCCCATACATCTTGTAGCTTGAACTGTAACAGTTCTTCTTGCATTGCTTCTATCCAGCTAGATTCTTTCATAGCATCCTGTGCCTTTTTAGGCTCAAGCTGGGATAGAAAACAAGAAAGCACTGTATGCTGTTGATCTTGCATTTCTTGAAGCCTGCTTTGATGTCTAGTCATCATAGGAGAAGAGATATCTCCTATTACCAGCTGTGGAGGATGATTCTTTTGAACTCTGGTGTTATGACTAGGTTCTTCATTCAGTCCAGCCTCTAGATTAGAGTCATGCAACTCAACTGAAGTGTTTTCAGCTGCTACTTCTGATTCTTTATTTTCTTGAGTCTCCTGATCTATAGTTTCTTCTTCACTCTGACTTGGTCCAGTAGATGATTCCTTTTCACAGTCTTCAACATAATTCACTGTGGGTATGGGAAATATCACAGATTTAGATATACTTTCTTGAACTTGTGTGATCCCTGATCCTCCACATCCTGAACCTGCATACTCATTACTGAAACCAAAAGAGTTAGTTAGTGAATCAATGTCAAATAGCCACTGAGGACCAGACCCAATAGGATTTGGTGTGTTCTCATTGCATTTGACATTGTCACTTTCTTCAATTATTCTAGAAGATGAGTTAAAAACTCTGTAGGCCTTACTCTGAGATGAATACCCAACAAGAAATCCATCATCTGCTTTGCTATCAAACTTACCTAAGTGAGATTTGGTATTGAGAATTGTACAAGGACACCCAAAAGGTTTGAAAAATCCAATGAAAGGTTTTCTTTTATTTAAAAGCTCATATGGTGTCTTGTTCTTTGGCTTAACTACTAGAACTCTGTTTTTGACATAGCAGGCAGTATTAACTACTTCAGCCCAGAAGGTAATTGGCAGTTTTGAATCAGCCAACAGAGATCTAGCAGCCTCTATTAGTGTCTTATTTCTCCTTTCAGCAACATCATTCTATTGAGGAGTCCTAGGAGCACTATATTGTCTCTCAATGCCTTTTTCTTCACAAAAGGGGTTTAGATCCAGATTTTTGAATTCAGTCCCATTATCTGATCTAATGACTTTTACTTTTTGATTAGTTTGGTTTTCAATTCTTAGGATAAAGGATTTGATCAGTCCACTTGTCTCATCCTTAGTCCTTAGAAAATATACCCAGCTAAATCTAGAGTAATCATCAACAATAACCAAGCAGTAAGATTTCTTGCCTATACTCATAACATTTGTAGGATCAAACAGATCCATATGTAGTAACTGGAGACAAGAAGAAATTGAATTTATCTCTTTGGTCTTATGAGAAGTTTTGTGTTGTTTGCCTTTAAGACATGCAACACAATGATCATCACATGAAAATACTTTTGAAGGTAAACCTCTTACAAGATTGTTTTTGACAAGTTTGTTCATAGTTTTGATGTTCATGTGACACATCCTTCTGTGCCAAAGAGAGGATTCATCTACAGAAGCTTTTGAAACAAGACAATTTAGAGATGAATCACTATCAACATTGTCCATATCTAGACAGTAAACATTGTCCTTTCTTGGAGTTCTAAGTAGTATCATGTTTTCATCAACTACCTTGAACCCTGGAGCAAGGATCATACACTCAGTATTTGTAAATAATATACTATGTTGTTTGTCACATACCTGTGATACACTTAACATGTTGTACTTCAATTGATCAACATATTAGACATCCTCAAATGTCATCTTACCTTTGGTGACATTACCTTTTCCACTTATTTTACCACCAATAAGATTATCTCCAAATGCAACATGTCCTCCATTGATATGCTTGAAATCCTGAAGGCATGACATGTTGCCTGTCATGTGCCTAGAGCAACCACTATCAACATGCCATATGCTCTTGCCCTTGAGCTATTGGTTGCCCTGCACATAAGATAGATCAGTTAGTATGAATTAGGAACCCAAGCCAATGTGGTATTGGGTACCCCTTTCTCATCAAAATACTTGCATTCTTTCTTGACAAGATTTTTGAACTTTAACTCCTCATACTTGGAGTACTTTGTCACAATAATAGGCTTGGAAATATTTTTGCTAGAAACAGTATTGGTTTTAGAAGTACTAACTGCCTCAGTAGCACTTGCATGCTTAGCAGTACTAACCTTGTTAGCAGTAGTAACTGTGTTAGCAGCAGTAACTGTGTTGGCAGTATTAACCTTTGAAGAGGTACTAACAGTATTAGCAGCTTTAATATTTTCAGCAGTACTAACACAGGTAGCAGCATTAATACTTCCAGCAGCACTAACCCTGTCAGCAGTACTAACAGTTTTAGTGCTTCTAGGCACCCACATTTTGACACTTTCTTTTAAAATCTTTTTCTTCATGGGGCCTTTCCTTTCACCATGTTTCTTTATCACATGTTTCTTTCCATCCTTCCTATAACCAACAGGCTTTTGCACAAATCTTTGAAAGGTCATCTGTTGGTTAGTAGGGTTATAGAAGCAATATTTAGCCAAATGATTTAACTTGCCACATATGAAACAAGGTTTTGGTCTAATGATTTTACTTAGATCAACTCCTTGCTTCTGAGCCCATTGATTATTCCAGTTTCTTTGATTTCCTCTTTTTAAACCAGAATTTAGGCTCTTGGCTTTACTGCAAGCACACTGTTTACAAGATCCAGGATTCACAACCGTGGTTTGTTTGTAATGGACCTTGTTATCTTTTCCTTTGGTCTTCTCTATCTCCTTGGACTTGACCCAGATTTTCCCACATCCCTCATTGGTGATAATGTTCTTTTCTAATGGGATCTCTTTACTCACATCATTATCCCTATACTCACTGGCTTCTTTCTCAGTTAAATCCTTAATTACTACTTCATCCAAAGGATCTATCTTAAAGGCTTTCTCAGATAAGTCCTTTTTCTCCTTGGTTTCTAACAAGTCTGAAGTAGGAGAGATATAATTGTTGTTGTAAGGAGGAGGTGTATTGTTGTAACCAATACCAGGCTTCATCTTATCATGAATCTGAGCCTTTAGAAGAGAATCCATTGCTTTTGAAGCATATGAAAACTTTTCTATGTCAAGTTTAACTTTAGACAGTTCCTCTTTCAGCCTATCACTCTCTTCTAAGGATTTAGACAGTTTAGTCTCTAACTCATTCTTTTCCCACTTCCAATAGTTTGTGTCATAAGAGTGTTGAAGTTCATTAGCTTGAAAGCCTTTGATTTGCTCTTCAAATCTCTCTACTATCAACACATAATCTCTTCTGTCCTTTTCTAATCTTTTGAGGTCATCACACATACTTTGATTGTGATCCCTGTATCTTTTGACAGTGTCTATGCAGGATTTAGTGCAAAGATTAGAAATTACCTCAGAGGGGAGATCAGACACTTCTGCCATAAGAGCTTGATTCTGAATGGCTTCCTCAGCTTGATCACTCCAGTCAAATCCCATTCCTTGTTGAGAAACAAGGGCTTGAGCAGGATTCTTGTTCTGATTGTAGCCTCCATTCTGAGCTTGTTGGTGGTTGTTGTTTGGAACAACACTCCTGCATTCTCTAGCAAAATGTCCTTTCATGTGACACTTATAACATTCCACCTTGGTCTTGTCAAAACCAGCTCCATCTTCTCTTCTTTGAGAGAAGTTATTCCTTCCTGTTCTTTTAATGAACTTCTTCACCCTCATGGATAACATGGCCATCTGCCATTTAATATCCATCTCCTCCAGGTCATCAGGGTGAAGTTGATCTAGATCATCATTAATCAATGAATTTTTGCTATGACTGAACAAAAAGGTTTCAAAGATAGTTTCAGTGCCTTTTTCTGAACTTACTCCACTGGCAGTACTAACTGCTTCAGGGTTGGCAGTAGTATCAGTGGATGCTGAAAGAAGTGCAGCATTGTGGATATAACTAGTGGGCTTCTTCTTGGTTTCTACCTCAGTTTAAAAAACTCTTAGATCATTGTATAGATCATCAAGTTCTTTCTCTTCCAGATTGTCACTCTGTCTATATGAGACAGTGTACATAGTCCATTCATCCCCAAGAGATCTGAGGAACTTTCTGTTGACATCATCTTGTTCCATCTTCACTCCTACAGTAGCTAGTTCACCAATGAGTTTGTTGAACCTATCAAAAGTTTGAGTCATAGACTCATTCTTTGAGGAAGTGAAGTTCTCATACTGCTGCTTTAGAACATCTCTTTGATTTCTTTTGATGCTCTTAGTTCCAGCAAATCTTTTCTCTAGAGCATTCCAGAGAATCTGAGCATCAGTGCAGTTGCAAAATTGATGCTGATATTCATTGGGGATGGCCAAGAGCAGAGTGCTCAAGGCCTTCATCTCTGTCTGTCTGATCTTCCTCTCACCATCTGTCTTTGGTGGAGGTCTTTTCCCATCTGGACCTATCCTTCCAGCTTCAGAAGGACCATTCTCAATGATATCCCACATTGAGTAGTCAGTGAGAAGAATATATTGTCTGATTCTGATCTTCCACATGTCAAACTCACTGGGTTTGAGCATTGGAACCTTAGAGACCAAAGTACTGCTTGATTCTGTAAGATTTTCCATGATGAATAGATGTTTCTGAGAGAGTTTGGCTCTGATACCACTTGTCAGGATCGAATTCTCAACAAGAATTAATTCTCAGAAACAATATCAAAGAAGTTTGCGGAATAACACTTTGATATTCAATGAAATAGTAAATCAAAACAGTAAATATGAGGAACAAACTGTAAACTTGTAGTGAATGCTTGAATTTACAAGATTAAACACACAACCTCAATATTGATGAACAGGCTCACCAATACGAATTCTACTTCTCTAGAATTAGGATCTATGCCTTGAGGTTGATTCTCTCTAGAACTTAGAATGAATAATTATAAAACAAAAGTTATCTCTCTATTCTATACATTCTATACATATACTAATCAAAAGATAATTACAAGAAATAAAAATATCTTCAGTATATCTTCCATGTATATCTCTAAGCCTTCCATAATCTTCAGTCCATCCAGCTGTTATCCTTTCATGCGAATCTTCATCTTATAAGCAGTATTAATCTTCAGCAGCATTAATCTATTCTAGAAGCATTAACTACTAAGCAGCACTAACTACTAGCAGTACTAACTAGCTAAGCAGTACTAACTTTGTTCAAGCAGCACTAACTTTGACTAGCAGTATTAATTCTACTAGCAGTAGTAATACTCAGCAGTATTAACCTTGAAGTCTTCTAGCAGTAGTAACTTTGAACCAGCAGCATTAACCATACTTAAGCTTTTCTTCAGTTCCCAACATGTTCATTTTGACAGGTCATGGGCTTAAAACGGATCTTTGTAGCAAAAGTTATGGACGTTTAAGCGCGACATCCATTTTTGGCCGATTCGGCAAAGGGGGTACCCTTTGTGTTTTCTCGTCCCGACTGACCTTATTGGATTTCCTCGAATATTTACATTGTTCATCTATAATGTAAATGATAAGTTTTTCAAGGGAAATAACAAGCAAAAAACCCACTCTCGTGCAGGATATGGCCGAAGCCACGCATTGGCCAAACCAAAAGAACGTACATCATGCAGTTTATCAATACCCACACAAATCATGGTGTATTTCCAGAAAGCGACTAAGTCATGGAATGCTTCTCGTTCTAAGGTTCGTTTTGACGGGTCATGGACTTAAAACGGATCCCAGTAGCAAAAGTTATAGACGTTTAAGTGAGACACCCATTTTTGACCGATTCGACAAAGGGGGTACCCTTTGTGTTTTCTCGTCCGGACCGACCTCGTCGGATTTCCACGAATCTTTAAATTATCCATATACAATGTAAATGATAAGATTTTCAAGGGAAAATACTTGCAAAAAACACACTCTCGTGCAGGATATTGCCGAAGCCACGCATTGGCCAAACCGAAAGAACATACATCATGCAGTTTATCGATACCCACTCAAATCAAGGTGTATTGTCAGAAAGCGACCAATCCATTGCGTGATTCTCTTTCTAAGGTTCGTTTTGATGGGTCATGGGCTTAAAACCGATCCCCGTTACAAAAGTTATGGACGTTTAAGTGTGACATCCATTTTTGGTCGATTTAACAAAGGGGGCACCCTTTGTGTTTTCTCGTCCGGACCGAGCTCGTCGGATTTCCACGAATCTTCACATTATCAATCTACACAAATGATAAGGTCTTCAAAGGAAATAACTTGAAAAACCCAATCTCGTGCAGGATATTGCTGAAGCCATGCATTGGACAAACCGAAAGAACGTACATCATGCTGTTTATCGATACTCACTCAAATCATGGTGTATTTCAAGAAAGCAACCAAGCCATGTCATGTGCTTCTCGTTCTAAGGTTAGTTTGACGAGTCATGGGCTTAAAACGGATCCCCGTAGCAAAAGTTAAGGACGTTTAAGTACGACATCTATTTATTGTCGATTCGGCAAAGGGGATACCCTTTGTGTTTTCTCGTCCCGATCGACCTCGTCGGATTTCCACAAATCTTTATGTTGTCCATCTACAATGTAAATGATAAGGTTTTCAAGGGAAATAACTTGCAAAAAGCCCACTCTCCTGCAGGAAATTGCCGAAGTCACGGATTGGCCAAACCGAAAGAACGTACGTCATGCAGTGTATCGATACCCACTCAAATCATGGTGTATTTCTAGAAAGTGACCAATCCATGGCATGCTTCTCGTTCTAAGGTTCGTTTTGACGGGTCATGGGCTTAAAACGGATCCCCATAGCAAAAGTTATGGACGTTTAAGTGCAACACCCATTTTTGGTCGATTCCGCAAAGGGGGACCCTTTGTGTTTTCTCGTCCGGACCGACCTCGTCGGATTTCCACGAATCTTTACATTTTCCATCTAGAATGTAAATGATAAGGTTTTCAAGGCAAATAACTTGCAAAAAATCCACTCTCGTGCATGATATGGCTGAAGGCACGCATTGGCCAAACCGAAATAACGTACATCATGCAGTTTATCGATACCCACTCAAATCATGGAATATTTCCAGAAAGAGACAAATCCATGGCATGCTTCTCGTTCTAAGGTTCGTTTTGACGGGTCATGGACTTAAAACAGATCCCCGTAGCAAAAGTTATGGATGTTTCAGCAAGACACACATTTTTGGCCGATTCGACAAAGGGGTACCCTTTGTGTTTTCTTGTCCGGACCGACCTCGTCGTATTTCCAAGAATATTTCCATTGTCCATCTACAATATAAATGATAAGTTCTTCAAGGGAAATAACTTGAAAAAACCCAATCTCGTGCAGGATATTGCCGAAGCCACGCATTGGCCAAACCGAAAGAACGTACATCATGCAGTTTATCGATACCCACTCAAATCATGGTGTATTTCCAGAAAGCGACCAACCCATTGCGTGCTTCTCGTTCTAAGGTTAGTTTTGACGGGTCATGGTCTTCAAACAGATCCACGTAGCAAAAGTTAAGCACGTTTAAGTACAACATCCATTTTTGGTCGATTCGGCAAAGGTGGTACCATTTGTGTTTTCTCGTCCGAACCAACATCGTCGGATTTCCTCGAATCTTTACATTGTAAATCTAAAATATAAATGATAAGGTTTTCAAATGAAACAACTTGCAAAAAACCCACTCTCGTGCAAGATATTGCCGAACCCACGCATTGGCTAAACCGAAAGAACGTACATCATGCAGTTTATCGAAACCCACTCAAATCAGGGTGTATTGCCAGTAAGAGACCAAGCCATGATTTTCATCTCGTTCTAATGTTCATTTTGACAGGTCATGGGCTTAAAACGGATCTTTGTAGCAAAAGTTATGGACGTTTAAGCGCGACATCCATTTTTGGCCGATTCGGCAAAGGGGGTACCCTTTGTGTTTTCTCGTCCGGACTGACCTTATCGGATTTCCTCGAATATTTACATTGTTCATCTATAATGTAAATGATAAGTTTTTCAAAGGAAATAACAAGCAAAAAACCCACTCTCGTGCAGGATATGGCCGAAGCCACGCATTGGCCAAACCGAAAGAACGTAAATCATGCAGTTTATCAATACCCACACAAATCATGGTGTATTTCCAGAAAGCTACTAAGCCATGGCATGCTTCTCGTTCTAAGGTTCGTTTTGACGGGTCATGGACTTAAAACGGATCCCAGTAGCAAAAGTTATAGACGTTTAAGTGAGACACCCATTTTTGACCGATTCGACAAAGGGGGTACCCTTTGTGTTTTCTCGTCCGGACCGACCTCGTCGGATTTCCACGAATCTTTAAATTATCCATATACAATGTAAATGATAAGATTTTCAAGGGAAAATACTTGCAAAAAACACACTCTCGTGCAGGATATTGTCGAAGCCACGCATTGGCCAAACCGAAAAAACATACATAATGCAGTTTATCGATACCCACTCAAATCAAGGTGTATTGTCAGAAAGCGACCAATCCATTGCGTGATTCTCTTTCTAAGGTTCGTTTTGATGGGTCATGGGCTTAAAACCGATCCCCGTTACAAAAGTTATGGACGTTTAAGTGTGACATCCATTTTTGGTCGATTTAGCAAAGGGGGCACCCTTTGTGTTTTCTCGTCCGGACCGAGCTCGTCGGATTTCCACGAATCTTCACATTATCAATCTACAACAAATGATAAGGTCTTCAAAGGAAATAACTTGAAAAACCCAATCTCGTGCAGGATATTGCTGAAGCCACGCATTGGACAAACCGAAAGAACGTACATCATGCTGTTTATCGATACTCACTCAAATCATGGTGTATTTCAAGAAAGCAACCAAGCCATGTCATGTGCTTCTCGTTCTAAGGTTAGTTTGATGAGTCATGGGCTTAAAACGGATCCCCGTAGCAAAAGTTAAGGACGTTTAAGTACGACATCTATTTATTGTCGATTCGGCAAAGGGGATACCCTTTGTGTTTTCTCGTCCCGATCGACCTCGTCGGATTTCCACGAATCTTTATGTTGTCCATCTACAATGTAAATGATAAGGTTTTCAAGGGAAATAACTTGCAAAAAACCCACTCTCGTGCAGGAAATTGCCGAAGCCACGGATTGGCTAAACCGAAAGAACGTACGTCATGCAGTTTATCGATACCCACTCAAATCATGGTGTATTTCTAGAAAGTGACCAATCCATGGCATGCTTCTCGTTCTAAGGTTCGTTTTGACGGGTCATGGGCTTAAAACGGATCCCCATAGCAAAAGTTATGGACGTTTAAGTGCAACACCCATTTTTGGTCGATTCCGCAAAGGGGGACCCTTTGTGTTTTCTCGTCCGGACCGACCTCGTCGGATTTCCACGAATCTTTACATTTTCCATCTAGAATGTAAATGATAAGGTTTTCAAGGCAAATAACTTGCAAAAAATCCACTCTCGTGCATGATATGGCTGAAGGCACGCATTGGCCAAACCGAAATAACGTACATCATGCAGTTTATCGATACCCACTCAAATCATGGTATATTTCCAGAAAGAGACAAATCCATGGCATGCTTCTCGTTCTAAGGTTCGTTTTGACGGGTCATGGACTTAAAACAGATCCCCGTAGCAAAAGTTATGGATGTTTAAGCAAGACACACATTTTTGGCCGATTCGGCAAAGGGGTACCCTTTGTGTTTTCTTGTCCGGACCGACCTCGTCGTATTTCCAAGAATATTTCCATTGTCCATCTACAATATAAATGATAAGTTCTTCAACGGAAATAACTTGAAAAAACCCAATCTCGTGCAGGATATTGCCGAAGCCACGCATTGGCCAAACCGAAAGAACGTACATCATGCAGTTTATCTATACCCACTCAAATCAGGGTGTATTGCCAGAAAGCGACCAATCCATGACGTGCATCTCATTCTAAGGTTCGTTTTGACAGGTCATGGGCTTAAAACGGATCTTTGTAGCAAATGTTATGGACGTTTAAGCGCGACACCCATTTTTGGCCGATTCGGCAAAGGGGGTACCCTTTGTGTTTTCTCGTCTGGACCGACCTCGTCGGATTTCCACGAATCTTTACGTTGTCCATCTTCAATGTAAATGATAAGGTTTTCAAGGGAAACAACTTGCAAAAAACTCACTCTCGTGCAGGATATTGACGAAGCCACGGATTGGCCAAACCGAAAGAACGTACATCATGCAGTTTATCGATACCCACTCAAATCATGGTGTATTGCTAGAAAGTGATCAAGACATGGCGTGCTTCTCGTTCTAAGGTTATTTTTGATGGGTCATGGGCTTAAAACGGATCCCCATAGCAAAAGTTATGGACGTTTAAGTGCGACACCCATTTTTGGTCGATTCAGCAAAGGGGGACCCTTTGTGTTTTCTCGTCCGGACCGACCTCGTCGGATTTCCACGAATCTTTACACTGTCCATCTTGAATATAAATGATAAGGTTTTCAAGGAAAATAACTTGCAAAAAACCCACTCTCGTGCAGGATGTCGCCGAAGGCACGCATTGGCCAAACCGAAAGAACGTACATCATGCAGTTTATCGATACCCACTCAAATCATGGTGTATTTCCAGAAAGAGACAAATCCATGGCATGATTCTCCTTCTAAGGTTCATTTTGACGGGTCATGGACTTAAAACAGATCCCTGTAGCAAAAGTTATGGACGTTTAAGCGAGACACCCATTTTTTGCCGATTCGGCAAAGGGGAGTACCCTTTGTGTTTTCTCGTTCGGACCGACCTCGTCGGATTTCCACGAATCTTTACATTTTCCATCTACAATCTAAATTATTAGGTTTTCAAGGGAAATAACTTGCAAAAAACCCACTCTCGTGTAGGATATTGCCGAAGCCACTCATTGGCCAAACCGAAAGAACGTACATCATGCAGTTTATCGATTCCCACTCAAATCATGGTGTATTTCCAGAAAGAGACCAAGCCATGGCATGCTTCTCGTTCTAAGGTTCGTTTTGATGGGTCATGGACTTAAAATGGATCTTCATAGCAAAAGTTATAGACGTTTAAGTGAGACACCCATTTTTGGCCGATTCGGCAAAGGAAGTACCTTTTGTGTTTTCTCGTCTGGACCGACCTCGTCGGATTTCCATGAATCCTTACATTGTCCATATACAATGTAAATTATAAGATTTTCAAGGGAAATAACTTGCAAAAAACACACTCTCGTGCAGGATATTGCCGAAGCCACGCATTGGCCAAACCGAAAGAACGTACATCATGCAGTTTATCGATACCCACTCAAATAATGTTGTATTGTCAGAAAGCAACCAATCCATGGCGTGGTTCTCGTTCTAAGGTTCGTTTTGACGGGTCATGGGCTTAAATCCGATCGCCGTAGCAAAAGTTATGGACGTTTAAGTGCGACATCCATTTTTGGTCGATTCAGCAAAGAGAGTACCCTTTGTGTTTTCTACTCCGGACCGATCTCGTCGGATTACCTCGAATCTTTACATTGTAAATCTAAAATGTAAATTATAAGGTTTTCAAAGGAAACAAATTGCAAAAAATCCACTTTCATGCTGGATATTGCCGAAGCCACGCATTGGCTAAACTGAAAGAACGTACATCATGCAGTTTATCGATACTCACTTAAATCAGGGTGTATTGCCAGAAAGCGACCAACCCATGACGTGCATCTCGTTCTAAGGTTCATTTTGACAGGTCATGGGCTTAAAATGGATCTTTTTAGCGAAAGTTATGGACGTTTAAGCGCAACCCCCATTTTCGGCCGATTCGACAAAGGGGGTACCCTTTGTGTTTTCTCGTCTGGACCGACCTCATCGGATTTCCACCAATATTTACATTGTCCATATACAATATAAATGATAAGGTTTTCAAGGAAAATAATTTGCAAAAAACCCACTCTCGTGCAGGCTATTGCCGAAGCCACGCATTGGCCAAACCGAAAGAACGTACATCATGCAGTTTATCGATACCCATTCAAATCATGGTGTGTTGCTAGAAAGTGACCAATCCATGGCGTGCTTCTCGTTCTAAGGTTAGTTTTGATAGGTCTTGGGCTTAAAACGGATCCCCGTAGCAAAAGTTATGGACGTTTAAGCAAGAGACCCATTTTTTTCCGATTCGGCAAAGGGGGTACCCTTTGTGTTTTCTCGACTGAACCGACTTCGTCATATTTCCAAGAATCTTTACATTGTTCATCTACAATGTAAATGATAAGGTTTTCAAGGGAAATAACTTGCAAAAAACCCACTCTCGTGCAGGTTATTGCCGAAGCCACACAATGGCTAAACCGAAAGAACGTACATCATGCAGTTTATCGATACCTACTCAAATCATGGTATATTTCCCGAAAGCGACCAAGCCATGGAATCCTTCTTGTACTAAGGTTTGTTTTGATGGGTCAAGGGCTTAAAAAGGATCCCGTAGCAAAAGTTATGGACATTTAAGCGCGACCCCTATTTTTGGCCGATTAGCCAAAGGGTTTTGTGTTTTCTCGTCCGGACCGACCTCATCGGATTTCCTCGAATCTTTACATTGTTCATCGACAATGTAAATGATAAGGTTTTCAAGATAAATAACTTGCATAAACCCACTCTCGTGCAGGATATTGCCGAAGCTACGCATTGGTCAAGCCGAAAGAACGTACATCATGCAGTTTATCTATACCCACTCAAATCATGGTGTAATGCCAGAAAACGACCAATCCATGGTGTGCTTCTCGTTCAAAGGATCGTTTTGACGGGTCATGGGCTTAAAACGGATCCCCATAGCAAAAGTTATGGACGTTTAAGTGCGACATCTATTTTTGGTCGATTCAGCAAGGGGTACCCTTTGTGTTTTCTCGTCTGGACCGACGTCGTCGGATTTCCACGAATCTTTACATTATCAAACTACAATATAAAAGATAAGGTCTTCAAGGGAAATAACTTGCAAAAAACCCATTGTCGTGCAAGAAATTGCTGAAGCACGCATTAACCAAGCCGAAAGAACGTACATCATGCAGTTTATCGATACCCACTCAAATCATGGTTTATTGCCAAAAAGCGACAAAGACATGGCGTGCTTCTCGTTCTAAGGTTTATTTTGACGAGTCATGGGCTTAAAACGGATCCCCATAGCAAAATTTATGGACATTTAAATGCGACACCCATTTTTGGTCGATTCGGCAAAGGGGGTACCCGTTGTGTTTTCTCGTCCGGACCGACTTCGTCGGATTTCCACGAATCTTCACATTGTCCATATATAATATAAATGATAAAGTTTTCAAAGGAAAACTTGCAAAAAACCCACTCTCGTGCATGATATTACCGGAACCACACAATGGCCAAACCGAAAGAACGTACATCATGCAGAAAGCGACCAAGACATTTTTGGTCGATTTAGCAAAGGGGGTACCCTTTGTGTTTTCTCGTCCGGTCCGACCTCGTCGGATTTCCATGAATCTTTACATTGTCCATCTACAATATAAATGATAAGCTTTTCAAGTGAAATAACTTGCAAAAAAACCCACTCTCGTGCAGGATATTGCCGAAACCACGCATTGGACAAACCGAAAGAACGTACATCATGTAGTTTATTGATACGCACTCAAATCATGGTGTATTGCCAGAAAGAGACCAAGACATGGAGAGCTTCTCGTTATAAGTTTCGTTTTTACGGTTCATGGGCTTAAAACGGATTCCTGTAGCAAAAGTTATGGACGTTTAAGTGCGACAACAATTTTTGGTCGATTTGGCAAAGGGGGTGCCCTTTGTGTTTTCTCGTCCGGACCGACCTCGTCGGATTTCCACGAATCTTTACATTGTCCATATAGAATATAAATTATAAGGTTTTCAAGTGAAATAACTTTCAAAAAACCCACTCTCATACAGGACATTGTCGAAGCCACGCAATGGCCAAACCGAAATAACGTACATCATGCAGTTTATCGATACCCACTCAAATCACGGTTTATTTCCAGAAAGAGACCAATCCGTGGCATTCTTCTCGTTTTAAGGTTAGTTTTGACGGGTCATGGTCTTAAAATAGATCCTCGTAGCAAAAGTTAAGGACGTTTAAGTACGACATCCATTTTTGGTCGATTCGGCAAAGGGGGTACCCTTTGTGTTTTCTCGTCCGGACCAACATCGTCAGATTTTCTTGAATCTTTACATTGTAAATCTAAAATGTAAATGATAAGGTTTTCAAAGGAAACAACTTGCATAAACCCACTCTCATGCAGGATATTGCCGAAGCCACGCATTGGCTAAACCGAAAGAACGTACATCATGAAGTTTATCGATACCCACTCAAATCATGGTGTATTGCCAGAAAGCGACCAAGCCATGATGTGCTTCTCGTTATAATATGAGTTTTGACAGGTCATGGCATAAAACGGATCCCCATAGAAAAAGTTAAGGACGTTTAAGTGCGACGCCCATATTTGGTTGATTCAGCAAAGGGGTTACCCTTTGTGTTTTCTCGTCCGAACCGACCTCGTTGGATTTCCATGAATCTTTACATTGTAAATCTAAAATGTAAATGATATGGTGTTCAGAGGAAACAACTTGCAAAAAACCCACTCTCGTGCAGGATATTGCCGAAGCCACGCAATGGCCAAACCGAAAGAACGTACATCATGCAGTTTATCGATACCCACTCAAATCATGGTTTATTTCCACAAAGCGACCAAGCCATAGCATGCTTCTCGTTCTAAGGTTCGTTTTGATGGGTCATGGGCTTAAAAAGGATCCCCGTTGCAAAAGTTATGGACGTTTAAGCAAGACACCCATTTTTGGCCGATTCGGCAAAGGGGGTACCCTTTGTGTTTTCTCGTCTGAACCGACTTCGTCAGATTTCCACGAATCTTTACATTGTTCATCTAAAATGTAAATGATAAAGTTTTCAAGGGAAATAACTTGCAAAAAAACCCACTCTCGTGCTGGTTATTGCCGAAGCCACACAATGGCCAAACCGAAAAAACGTACATCTTGCAGTTTATCGATTCCCACTCAAATCATGGTGTATTGCCTAAAAGATACCATACCATGGAATGTTTCTCGTTCTAAGGTTCGTATTGACGGGTCATGGGCTTAAAAAGGATCCTCGTAGCAAAAGTTATAGACATTTAAGCGCGACCCCTATTTTTGACCGATAAAAGGTTTTGTGTTTTCTCGTCCGGACCGACCTTATCGGATTTCCTCGAATCTTTACATTGTTCATCTACAATGTAAATGATAAGGTTTTCAAGGGAAATAACTTGCATAAACCAACTCTCGTGCAGGATATTGCCGAAGCTATGCATTGGTCAAATCGAAAGAACGTACATCATGCAGTTTCTCTATACCCACTCAAATCATGGTGTATTGCCAGAAAGCGACCAATCCATGGCGTGCTTCTCGTTCAAAGTATCGTTTTGATGGGTCATGGGCTTAAAACGGATTCCCATAGCAAAAGTTATGGACGTTTAAGTGCGATATCCATTTTTGGTCGATTCAGCAAAGGTACACTTTGTGTTTTCTCGTCCGGAACGACCTTGTCGGATTTCCTTGAATCTTTAAATTATCCATCTAAAATGTAAATGATAAGGTTTTCAAGGGAAATAACGTGCAAAAAACCCACTCTCGTGCAGGAAATTGCCGAAGCACGCATTGACCAAGCCGAAAGAATGTACATCATGCAGTTTATCGATACCCACTCAAATCATGGTGTATTGCCAGAAAGAGACCATGCCATAGTGTGCTTCTCGTTCAAAGGATCGTTTTGACGGGTCATGGGTTTAAAGCGGAGCCTCATAGCAAAAGTTATGAACGTTTAAGTGTGACATCCATTTTTGGTCGATTCAGCACGGCGTACCCCTTATGTTTTCTCATCCGGACCGACCTCATCGGATTTCCATTAATCTTTACATTGTCCATCTAAAATGTAAATTATAAGGTTTTCAAGGGAAATAAGTTGCAAAAAGCTCACTCTCGTGCAGGGAATTAAGCACGCATTGACCAAGCCGAAAGAACATACATCATGCAGTTTAGCGATACCCACTCAAATCATGGTGTATTGCTAGAAAGCGACAAATCCATGGCGTGCTTCTCGTTATATGGTTCGTTTTTACGTGTCATGAGCATAAAACGGATCCTCGTAGCAAAAGTTATGGACGTTTAAGCGAGACACCCATTTTTAGCCAATTCGGCAAAGGGGTATCCTTTGTGTTTTCTCGTCTGAACCGACTTCGTTGGATTTCCACGAATCTTTACATTGTGCATCAATAATGTAAATGATAAGGTTTTCAAGGGAAATAACTTGCAAAAAACCCATTGTCGTGCAAGAAATTGCCGAAGCATGTGCTGACCAAGTCGTAAGAACGTACATCATGCAGTTTATCGATACCCACTCAAATCATGGTGTATTGCCAAAAAGCGACAAAGACATGGCGTGCTTCTCGTTCTAAGGTTCGTTTTGAAGAGTCTTGGGCTTAAAACGGATTCCCATAGCAAAATTTATGGACGTTTAAATGCGACACCCATTTTTGGTCGATTCGGCAAAGGGGGTACCCGTTGTGTTTTCTCGTCCGGACCGACTTCGTCGGATTTCCACGAATCTTCACATTGTCCATCTATAATATAAATGATAAGGTTTTCAAAGGAAAACTTGCAAAAAATCCACTCTTGTGCAGGATATTACCGGAACCACACAATGGCCAAACCGAAAGAACGTACATCATGCAGAAAGCGACCAAGACATTTTTGGTCGATTCAGCAAAGGGGGTACCCTTTGTGTTTTCTCGTCCGGTCCGACCTCGTCAGATTTCCATGAATCTTTACATTGTCCATATACAATATAAATGATAAGCTTTTCAAGTGAAATAACTTGCAAAAAAACCCACTCTCGTGCAAGATATTGCGGAAACCACACATTGGCCAAACCGAAAGAACGTACATCATGTAGTTTATTGATACGCACTCAAATCATGGTGTATTTCCAGAAAGAGACCAATACATGGCGAGCTTCTCGTTCTAAGTTTCGTTTTGACGGGTCATGGGCTTAAAACGGATTCCCGTAGCAAAAGTTATGGACGTTTAAGTGCGACACCAATTTTTGATCGATTCGGTAAAGAGGGCACCCTTTGTGTTTTCTCGTCCGGACCGACCTCGTTGGATTTCCATGAATCTTTGTAAATGATAGGGTTTTTAGAGGAAACAACTTGTAAAAAAACCCACTCTCGTGCAGGATATTGCCGAAGCCACGCAATGGCCAAACCGAAAGAACATACATTATGCAGTTTATCGATACCCACTCAAATCATGGTGTATTTCCAGAAAGAGACCAATCCATGGCGTGCTTCTCGTTCTAAGGTTAGTTTTGACGAGTCATGGTCTTAAAAAGATCCCTGTAGTAAAAGTTAAGGACGTTTAAGTACGACATCCATTTTTGATCGATTCGGCAAATGGGGTACCCTTTGTGTTTTCTCGTCCGGACCAACATCGTCGGATTTCCTTGAATCTTTACATTGTAAATCTGAAATGTAAATGATAACATTTTCAAAGGAAACAACTTGCAAAAACCCACTCTCATGCATGATATTGTCGAAGCCACGCATTGGCTAAACCGAAAGAACGTAGATCATGCAGTTTATCGATACCCACTCAAATCATGGTGTATTGCTAGAAAGCGACCAAGCCATGATGTGCTTCTCGTTCTAAGGTTATTTTTGACGGGTCATGGGCTTAAAACGGATCCCGATAGAAGAAGTTATGGACGTTTAAGTGCGACACCCATTTTTGGTCGATTCAGCAAAGGGGTACCCTTTGTGTTTTCTCGTCCGGACCGACCTCGTTGGATTTCCATGAATTTTTACATTGTAAATCTACAATGTAAATGATAGGGTTATCAGAGGAAACAACTTGCAAAAAACCTACTCTTGTGCAGGATATTGCCGAAGCCACGCAATGACCAAACCGAAAGAACGTACATCATGCAGTTTATCTATACCAACCCAAATCATGGTGTATTTCCAGAAATCGACCAAGCCATGGCATGATTCTCGTTCTAAGGTTCGTTTTGACGGGTCATGGGCTTAAAAATGATCCTTGTAGCAAAAGTTATGGACGTTTAAGCAAGACACCCATTTTTAGCCGATTCGGCAAATGGGGTACCCTTTGTGTTTTCTCGTCTGAACCGACTTCGTCAGATTTCCACGAATCTTTACATTGTTCATCTACAATGTAAATGATAAGGTTTTCAAGGGAAATAACTTGTAAAAAACCCACTCTCATGCAGGTTATTGCCGAAGCCACACAATGGCCAAACCGAAAGAACGTACATCATGCAGTTTATCGATACCCACTCAAATCATGGTGTATTTCCTGAAAGCGACCAAGCAATGGCATGCTTCTCGTTCAAAGGTTCGTTTTGACGGGTCATGGGCCAAAAAAGGATCCCCGTAGCAAAAGTTATGGACATTTAAGCGCGACCCCTATTTTTGGCCGATTAGGCAAAGGGTTTTGTGTTTTCTCGTCCGGACCGACCTAATAGGATTTCCTCGAATCTTTATATTGTTCATCTACAATGTAAATGATAAGGTTTTCAAGGAAAATAACTTGCATAAACCCACTCTCGTGCAGGATATTGCCGAAGCTACGCATTGGTCAAGCCGAAAGAACGTACATCATGCAGGTTATCTATACCCACTCAAATCATGGTGTATTTCCAAAAAGCAAACAATCCATGGCATGATTCTCATTCAAAGGATCATTTTGACGACTCATGGGCTTAAAACGAATCCACATAGAAAAAGTTATGGACGTTTAAGTGCGACATCCATTTTTGGTCGATTCAGCAAGGGGTACCCTTTGTGTTTTGTCGTCCGGACCGACCTCGTCGGATTTCCACGAATCTTCACATTGTCCATCTATAATATAAATGATAAAGTTTTCAAAGGAAAACTTGCAAAAAAACCACTCTCATGCAGGATATTACCGGAACCACACAATGGCCAAACCGAAAGAACGTACATCATGCAGAAAGCGACCAAGACATTTTTGGTCGATTCAGCAAAAGGGGTACCCATTGTGTTTTCTCGTCTGGTCCGACTTTGTCGGATTTCCACGAATCTTCACATTGTCCATCTATAATATAAATGATAAAGTTTTCAATGGAAAACTTGCAAAAAACCCACTCTCGTGCAGGATATTACCGGAACCACACAATGGCCAAACCGAAAGAACGTACATCATGCAGAAAGCGACCAAGACATTTTTGGTCGATTCAGCAAAGGGGGTACCCTTTGTGTTTTCTCGTCCGATCCGACCTTGTCGGATTTCCATGAATCTTTACATTGTCCATCTACAATATAAATGATAAGCTTTTCAAGTGAAATAACTTGCAAAAAAACCCACTCTCGTGCAGGATATTGCCGAAACCACGCATTGGCCAAACCGAAATAACGTACATCATGTAGTTTATTGATACGCACTCAAATCCTGGTGTATTGCCAGAAAGAGACCAAGATATGGCGAGCTTCTCGTTATAAGTTTCGTTTTGACGGTTCATGGGCTTAAAACGGATTCCTGTAGCAAAAGTTATGGACGTTTAAGTGCGACACCAATTTTTGGTCGATTTGGCAAAGGGGGTGCCCTTTGTGTTTTCTCGTCCGGACCGACCTCGTCGGATTTCCACGAATCTTTACATTGTCCATATAGAATATAAATTATAAGGTTTTCAAGTGAAATAACTTTCAAAAAACCCACTCTCATACAGGACATTGTCGAAGCCACGCAATGGCCAAACCGAAATAACGTACATCATGCAGTTTATCGATACCCACTCAAATCATGGTTTATTTCCAGAAAGCGACCAATCCGTGGCATTCTTCTCGTTTTAAGGTTAGTTTTGATGGGTCATGGTCTTAAAATAGATCCTCGTAGCAAAAGTTAAGGACGTTTAAGTACGACATCCATTTTTGGTCGATTCGGCAAAGGGGGTACCCTTTGTGTTTTCTCGTCCGGACCTACATCGTCAGATTTTCTTGAATCTTTACATTGTAAATCTAAAATGGAAATGATAAGGTTTTCAAAGGAAACAACTTGCATAAACCCACTCTCATGCAGGATATTGCCGAAGCCACGCATTGGCTAAACCGAAAGAACGTACATCATGCAGTTTATCGATACCCACTCAAATCATGGTGTATTGCTAGAAAGCGACCAAGCCATGTTGTGCTTCTCGTTCTAAGGTTAGTTTTGACGGGTCATGGGCTTAAAACGGATCTCGATAGAAGAAGTTATGGACGTTTAAGTGCGACACCCATTTTTGGTCGATTCAGCAAAGGGGTACCCTTTGTGTTTTCTCGTCCGGACCGACCTCGTTGGATTTCCATGAATTTTTACATTGTAAATCTACAATGTAAATGATAGGGTTATCAGAGGAAGCAACTTGCAAAAAACTCACTCTCGTGCAGGATATTGCCGAAGCCACGCAATGGCCAAACCGAAAGAACGTACATCATGCAGTTTATCGATACCCACTCAAATCATGGTTTATTTCCACAAAGCGACCAAGCCATAGCATGCTTCTCGTTCTAAGGTTCGTTTTGACGGGTCATGGGCTTAAAAAGGATCCCCGTTGCAAAAGTTATGGACGTTTAAACAAGACACCCATTTTTGGCCGATTCGGCAAATGGGGTACCCTTTGTGTTTTCTCGTCTGAACCGACTTCGTCAGATTTCCACGAATCTTTACATTGTTCAGCTAAAATGTAAATGATAAAGTTTTCAAGGGAAATAACTTGCAAAAAAAACCCACTCTCGTGATGGTTATTGCCGAAGCCACACAATGGCCAAACCGAAAAATCGTACATCATGCAATTTATCGATTCCCACTCAAATCATGGTGTATTTGTGTGTCCCAATACGCAATCATTCAATCAAGCAATCACATAAACAATATAATAAATCAAACCTGATATTGATATTCAATGGATTCAAAGGATTACAATGTTGAAATCGAAATCCTCTCTTTCTCTCTTTTTGTTCTTCACGGCGCCACACCACCAAAGACCACCCTCAATAATAATTTTGCAATTAAGATCCTTAAACCCTAATTAACACTATGACAAACTATTTATACTTAGGCTTTAATTAGCCTATTGGGCTTGACACAATTTAGGCCCAACAACCTAAAACAAACTAATAATTAAAAATATAAAATTCTAATAAATAAAATACGTAAACCAACTTTGACTATTTATTACAAAAGGACCCTAGACTATTTGCTGAGACGACTTTAACAGCTTTTAACTTCAGATTTCCATCTTCAAATAATTATGATCTTGAATCCAATAAATATGTGCTCTAACAATCTCCCCCTTTGGATCAAGATCATTCTTTAAGCCCAGAAAATGTAATCTTCCTCTTTGTCTTCAGAATATAGCAATCTCCCCAATCGATGAGAATATCTTTTGGAAAGAAATTATCTCCAGTAAAGCATCTTCAAGGAAAATTTCTTCATATCAGCATATCTTCACTATCTTCATAATATCTTCCATTTCTTGATTGACTCTTCACTATCTTCAGAATATCTTCCATTTCTTGATTGACGCTTTTCCCCCTTTTTGATGAAAAGAGTTCAGCAAAACGTGTCTTCAAGAAATTTCTTCCACCATTGATCTTGCAGACAGAACCACTGATTATCCGTCAATTCATTAATATGTTCATCCAGATCTTTGAAAATCTAGACAATTTACAGAATGAAGTGTAACTCCTGAATCAACAAATGAATCAGTTAAAATTGCCTGTCAGTAACACAAAGTCACTGTGTGTAACGAATACACAATATAAAGGAGCTTTTATGATGGTCACTCCCCCAAGGCTTCCATTCAATCATCGAAACACCACAAAGGCAATTTCTATGAACGTTATGACAAAGAAACAAATTCTTTGTGTGTTCGTGCAAGTGATAGAATAAATTAAGCAGATGATGTTTGCTTATAAGGCTCAAATAAGTGTAAACCACTGAGACAAGTAGTTAAACACAGACTCAATGTGCATTAGTAAAGTGTGAAGGTGGGGCAGACTTCCTTCTTTTCAATATCCAGATTTTCCAAATGAAAATCAGATAGCATATGTGCTGCGTCCCCTTTGAAAATGAAACATTTTCTTGTTGAGAAGAAAATGAGTAGATGGTGAGGGCTAGTTGCCTGTTTCAATAATGTTCACCAAGAATTGTGAAGCATTAGAAATGTGGCTGGCCGGCTCAGAAAGTAGTTGGTGCAGAGTTTAAAAATTCTTTTACTCTGATCTCTCACCCTCTTTCTTTTAATCTTTAAGCTCACAGCTAACCAAACTCTCTTTTAATATTGTCCCTCATCACACATCCCACACTCATTTCTTGTTGGACTCCTCACATTCTTTCACTACAGGATTAACTTCTTGGGTAGGAAACACTGGTTAACGTGAATCCATAGAAGTTCACTTAAGTCCTAGCACACTGATCCCATGTTTTCCTATGAAGCATAAGATGCTCAGGTGATTTAACTTTATCAGTTAAGGCTCAATGATGAAGCAGAAAACATTAAAATCACACTTCCAAATCAAGAAATCTTTTTGAGAATTGGGAAGTGGTTTGAACAATTAAGAACATGTTTTCTTCTGATTGAAAGTTGTCCTCCTTTCAACCATGGAGGAGATGAAGATTAAGAATTATACCTTTTGAGTACAGTCTTACATCTCACGAAGTCAATCTTAAAGTCATATAGATATGATCTTTGAAGCATCTCTCAACCTACAAAAGTCTAAAAGTCTAGTCAAAGTAACTTTATTCACTGAAATTGAAATAACATAAAGCAGTAAAACAATTGATGTACGAGTTCTGATCAGACATAATCAGAAGTCATCGCCATACTCCTTTGACTTGATCGCTCCCCCTAAATTTATGCATTACTAACAATTCGATCAGTAAGTACAATGCATTCAGAATTGCTCCCCCTCAAACTAACATTGATCATCTGAGATCATGAACAAACTATTAAAGAGCAGGTATCATGCGGAAATAATAATAAAGAAATGAAAAAGAAATACAATAAGAAACTTTAATAGGTAACCACCGATTAGGTCTTAAGATTTAGCATACCAAGTCTTGAGACAAGAAAATTAAATCTCTTTTCGTCTAAAGGTTTGGTAAACAAATCTGCAAGCTGATAATCGGTTTTTACAAAGTAAAGTTCAATTGTGCCCTTTTCTACATTATCTTTTATAAAATGATACCGGACATCTATGTGTTTGGTCTTAGTATGCTGAACAGGGTTAGCGGTAATCGCAATAGCGCTCTTCGAATCACAATAGATCGGGATTCTATTGAAATGAAATCCATAGTCTCGCAGTTGTGTTCTCATCCACAAGACCTGAGAACAGCAGCTAGCAGCAGCTACATATTCCGCTTCGGCCGTTGATGTGGAGACACATAATTGCTTCTTCGAAGCCCAACTGACTAGTTTATCTCCGAGGAATTGTATATGACCCGAGGTGCTTTTCCTGTCTAACATGCAACCAGCATGATCTGCGTCTGAATAAGATGTTAGTTCAAAGCTTGTATCCTTAGGATACCACAGACCAAGATCTGCAGTCCCCCTCAGATACCTGAAAATCCGCTTTACAGCAGACAAATAGGATTCTTTAGGATTGGCCTGATATCTAGCACATAAGCATGTAGAAAACATTATATCCGGCCTACTTGAAGTGAGATACATTAAGGAACCTATCATCCCTCTATAAGTCCTAACATCAACAGCCTTTCCCGAAAGATCGGTGCCAATCTTAGTACCAGGTGCCATTGGGGTACCAATCGGTTTACAATCTTCCATTTTGAACTTCCGAAGAATATCCAGAATGTATTTAGATTGATTGATAAAAATCCCCGTTGAAAATTGTTTGACTTGCAATCCGAGAAAGAAATTCATCTCTCCCATCATGCTCATTTGAAAACGAGACACCATGAGGTTTGCAAAGTTCCTACAGTACTTAGGATTTGTAGAACCAAAAATAATATCATCCACATATATTTGAATTAGAATGATATCGCCTTTATCCTTTTTAATAAAAAGAGTGGTATCAACCGTACCTTTTGTGAAACCCGACTTAACCAAGAATTGAGATAGAATATCATACCAGGCGCGAGGAGCTTTTTCAGACCATAAAGAGCTTTATCCAAGATGTAGACATGGTTCGGCTTATCTGGATTTACAAACCCTTCTAGCTGTGAGACGTAGACTTCTTCCTTGAGTACTCCATTCAGAAAAGTTGTCTTCACGTCTATTTGATAGACGGTGAAGTTCTTGTGGGCTGCGTAGGCTAAGAACATCCGAATTGCCTCTATACGTGCCACTGGAGCATAAGTCTCATCGTAGTCTATCCCTTCCTCTTGCCTATATCCCTTGGCGACAAGTCGTGCTTTGTTTCGGATAACGGTGCCATCTTCATCTTTCTTGTTTTTGAACACCCATTTCGTACCAATGATGGTTTTACCTTGCGGTTTGGGTACGAGTCTCCAGACTTTCAATGCTTCAAACTGATTCAGCTCATCTTGCATCACAGTTACCCAATCTGAATCGGCAAGGGCCTCAGATACGCGTGTAGGCTCGATCTTGCTCAGAAAGGATTCATACATACATAGATTTGATGTTGCAGACCTAGTTTGCACCGGTGCAGAAGGATCTCCAATAATTTGATGTATCGGGTTCTCTTTGGTCCACTTTTGTTCATGAGGGAGTGGATTAGATGCATGTTGATCATTGTCCGCATCTAGGAATCCACTAGTATCTCCTTCAGAGGGTTCAGAATTAACGGGGGCTTCAGTTGAAGTAGTTGTTGCAGAAGTAGCAGTAGGTACAGCTTGGTCAATCTGTTGATCAGTCCCTACAGTACATTCTACGGAGTCAGCTACTTCTGTCTCGGCATTGTTGGTCACAACTTCAACTGTTGGAGTAGGCTTTTGAACTGGAACTTCTTGCTGAATAGGGGAACCATATTCAGTAGAGATATCGGAAGTGGTCGGATGAGTAGTCATCGAGTCTTCTATCCTGTCAACCACAACAGAGTTAGGCAATTTAGACCCAAGAAATTCATCATAGAACAGTTCAAATAATAAATCCAAATCAGATAAATTAGAGGTAGACGACGAAGCGCCATCTGATTTGTTCTCTTGAGGTGCAGGTCCTGGACTGGTTGGTCCAGAAGCTAATACTCCAGCAATGACGGGTTCTGAACTGATGTGCTCAGAAGCCATTTCCTCATCGAATGTAACATTGACGCTCTCGATCACTGTCTTTAACTTCTTTAAATAAACACGATATGCAGACGATGTAGAGGAATAACCAACAAAGATGCCTTCATCCGCCTTAGCACTGAACTTGTTCATATTCTCTCGGTCGTTTAGAACATAACACGTACAACCAAAAACATGAAAATATTTAATGGTTGGTGTGCGGTTGTTGATCAACGCATACGGAGTCTTCTTAAATCGGCGGTGTATCATGGAGCGATTCTGAGTGTGACACGCAGTCGATACAGCTTCAGCCCATAAAAATAAAGGTAATTCAAATTGATTGAGCATTGTCCGAGCGGCCTCGACAAGTGTACGATTTTGCCTTTCGACGACTCCGTTCTGTTGAGGCGTGCGAGCAGCAGAGTATTGATGTGATATCCCGACCGATTCGAGATATTCTTCAACTGTCTTGTTCTTGAACTCTGTGCCGTTGTCGGTCCTGAGAATCTTGACCTGTTTTTGCAGATTGACTTGGGTCGTCTTCAGAAACGTAATGAGAACATCGGGAGTCTCATCTTTAGACCGTAGAAACTTAACCCAAGTGTATCGCGTATAGTCATCCACGATAACCAACACATACTTCTTTCCTCCTAAGCTTTGCGTTCGCATAGGACCGCATAGATCCATATGCAACAACTCTAACGGAGAGCTTGTACTCGGTTCAGGCTTTGGTTTGTGTGGGGCTCTCTTCATCTTTCCCTTTTCACACGCTGCACATAGATGTTCTCTTTCGTACTTCAGTTCTGGAAGACCTTTCACTAGCTTACTACTGACCAACTTGTTGATGTACCGAAAGTTGAGGTGAGAAAGCCGTCGATGCCATAACCAGCTTTGTTGCATCGAGGCCTTTGATAGTAGGCAGACCTGATTGTCAGCCTGGACCTTTGACAAATTGATGGTGTAGAGGTTTGACTTGCGAGATCCGACCAGGAGTTCTTTTCCTTCTTCAGTACGTATTGAACATGTCTTGGCCTTGAAATTAACCTCTAAATCTTTGTCGCAGAACTGGCCAATGCTGAACAGGTTGTGCCCTAAGCCTTCAACGTAACTCACCTTCTTGATCGTAAGATTTTCATGGACAACATCACCATATCCCAGAATAGGTGAAAACTGATCATTCCCAAAACGAACTGTGCCACAGTATTTGTCCTTATAATTAGACAACATACTCTTCTGCCCGGTCATATGTTTGGAACACCCACTATCCAAATACCATATATGACGGGTCTGCACAAAACAAATCAAGAAAGAAGAGGTTTAGGAACCCATTTAAAAATGGGACCTCCACTGTTAGTACTTGATTTTGGCACCCATTTAAATTTGGGTCCACTTTTTCTTTGAAAACCAGAAGCATGATAAGATGTATGATAATGATAATATGAAACATTATATGAACCATACCAAACATCAGAATATCTACGAGAAGCATAATCACATTCACCATAATTTAAAAACTTTTTAGTACTAGATGGAGCTAACTGAAATAATTGCTTTATAGAATATTTCTTGCGAGAATCAACAAGATTATTTTTAAAAGTAGCAACATTCACACTCAAATCATCTTTACTAGAAGTCTTTTTATTCAAAATAAAACTAGAACTAGATTTAGCTTTCTCGTCTATCTTCTGTTTCGGTATCCATGCAGTCTTAACTCCAACCCTTTGCTTTCTCAAATCTGAAACATTTGAAACTTTAGAGTTAGAATGATGAGAATTAAGAGAATGCATCTTCTTTGGCTTAACAGTGTGGATCGGTTTCTGTGAAAGCTGAGATTTTTGTTGCTTACCTTTTGCTTTCTTGGATTTCACAGAAACTGATTTATCAACTTTCGTTGATGTTTCACCTTTTTCATGTACACTGGGTAATCCAAAGGAATTTACAACACAAGATGAATGATGAGGAAGTTTAGAAGAAAAATCAAACTGAGAAACACACTTATTTAAAACACCTTCAGAGTTTAGGAAAGTAAGCTCATTATTAAGGGAACCAGATCTGTCATCCGAATTTAAAGCTTTGGAGAGTTTAGGAAAATTAGAATTTTTGAACACTGTTGAAAATACAGTTTGTTCTAAGTCCATCAAAATTCTTTCATCTGAAAGAGTATTCTCAAGTTCAGAAATTTTACTTTCCAAAACGAGGGGAGGAACGTACAACTTACCTTCAATGGGTTTAGCCTCCAACTCTTTAACAGAATAACTCTCAAAATAATCATTTGAAAGAAATTTTGATTTATTAGAACAATAACTGTTATTCAACTTCTCATAGCGAAATGGAAGTTGAACTTTAGTTGTGTTCTTTCTTTTATCATATTCCTTGGCTTTATCTTTTTCCGACAGACTAGTCCAAAAAGGTTTGAGTTCTTGATGTTGAGGAGCCAATAACATAAACCCAAAGTCATAAAGTGCAGGAACTTCAGATATCACCTTTTTGAGATGATGTGGGTTTTTGTAACCAAGTCCCCAAGTATCAGGTTTCTCTTTAGGTTTGTTCAAATGAATAGTGTGTTTAGTTTGTCCCAAAGAATGTAATTTTTCTTCCAAAGCATTCACCTTTTCTATTAAAGATTTATTCTCTTTTGAAGTAGAAAAGTACCTTTTAGCAATCTCTCTAGATTTAAACTCACATTCTTTAAACTTTGAACCAGTTTCAGATAACTCTTTATGAATAATAGTCTTTTCTTTAGCGTTGGTGTCTATATTTTTGTGCAAAGTTTCAATTAATACATTTTTCTCAGCAATATCATTACTAAGTTTATGTATAGATTGATTTTTCTCATTTATGACACCTCTTTCACGCTTCAGTTTCGACTCTAATTCTTGGAGTTTAAACATCATGGCATTCATTTGGTTCAATAAATCAAATTCAGTAAAGTTACATACCTCATCAGTATCTCCATCATCCAAATCAGCTTCAGCTTCTGACTGGTTCTTCCCCATCAAGCACAGATGTGCTGTCTCATCCTTCTCTCCTTCTTCAGATTCTTCATCCGAGTGGTCGAGCCAGTATTCATCCTCGACCATTAATGCTTTTCCAGCCTCTTGTTGCTTGGCTAGAAGCATTTTATTCTTGTAATAGTCTGAGTTTCGGACTTTTGATTTGCGGCAGTCCTTGGCAAAATGACCGAGTCTACCACAGTTGTAGCACTTAATCGGTTCTTCTTTCTTGGTCTCTTCAGCTCCATCCTTCTTCATTTCTTCTGATCTCCTTTCTTCAACTTTCTCTTTATGCTTGTAGTTGTTCGGACCAGACGAGTATCGCTGACTATTGGAGTTTGGATTTTTATAGAACTTCTTTTGGAAAGCCTTGGTTAACATAAGCATGGTTTCCATCAGTTTTTCACAATCGTCAGTTTCAGACTTTTCCTCACAATCAGCTTCTTCCGAATCAGAATCTATCACCTTCTTCTTCTTAGACTTCTTAACCACAAGAGCAACTGGATCAGCAACTGCTTTGTCAGCCTTTTTCATCTCCGCCTTGATCTCTTCTACCTCTTCCTCATTCTGTCTGAGGATCTCATAAACTTCATGAAGAGGAATGTCATGCAGATCCTTCAACTGTCTCATCTGACGGGTGAACCTCTTCCATTCAGGCTGAAGATTGCTGAGAAATTTCACATTCAGCTCCACATGAGATTTGCTGATCTTGTTCTTGCTGAGCTCGTTCAGCAAAGTGACAAATCTGTCATAAGTAGCTTCGAGAGACTCTCCATCTTTGGCTTTAAACTCTTCATAATTATTCAGGCATGTAGATACTTTGAGCTGATTGCCGACTTTGGATCCGATCATCATCTTCTCCAATTGATCCCACATTTGCTTACCGGTAGCGTTATAGCTGTCAATCTTGACATATATTTCATTCGGTATGCCTTGGAGAATAAATGATCTTGCCAGCTTGTCACCCTTGTGTCTCTTCAGCTGATCTTCCGAATATTCACCAATCGGTAATTTGTACTCTGTCTCTTCTTCTTGACCATTTTCTCCAACTACAGTGAGAACCTTGGTCGGAGGTGTCATGATCCCGTCTTTCAGAGATTTTCTGATTTCATCTCCCAAATCATGTCGATCAATGAAGTCCAAAAATCTGTCCTTCCATTGCTCGTACTCCCCCTTGAAGAGTACTGGTGGCTTCACATCTGTTCCAATAGCAAGAGCTTCCCGAGACATCTTTACTTATATGATTAGAAATCAAACTTATCTGATATTGAAACAATCAACTGGATGAGATCGTTAGAAGTCAAGATAAAATCACACAATACTGAAAATCTTAGAATGAAATTCAGAAAAATCTGATCACGAACAGAACTTTAGAAGCCCTATTACAGTTTGCAAAAATCGATTTTCGACCGGTATTTAGTCGACCGGAGACTTGTAAAGACCGGTAGAGAGTTCGACCGGATAGATGTGAAGACCGGTAAGTGAAAGGACCGATATTATGTTCGACCGGGGAATTGTAACGACCGATATTGCCTTCGACCGGGAACTTGTAAAGTCCGGTCGAGGATTTGACCGATAGAATGGTAAGACCGGATGTTGGTAAGACCGGATGTTTGGTAAGACCGGATATTGGTAAAACCGGATGTTGGTAAGACCGGATGTTTGGTAAGACCGGATATTGGTAAGACCGGATGTTGTTCGACCGACACTATGCTTCGACCGATAATATGAAAGACCGGAGTGGACAGTGAGTGTCCCGATCGAATGCTATAGACCGATAAAGGTATTCGACCGAAAGTGGACTTAGACCGATAGAAACAAAGACCGATATGTTCGATCGGAGTGTTCTTGACACAGTATCGACCCAGAAACTCAAATTCAGCCCAAAAACAGATCAAAACACAAAATTAAACTCCCAAACTTTGCAAAAACGATCGATTACACGATTAGAACTGATTGCTACCAATTAATTTCAGTAAAAACCACTTTATGAAGGAATCGAATGAACACACAGTGCCGTCTCCAAACCGAACCCAGAAAACCAAATTCAACAAATTGATAATCAAAAACAATGCAATTATCAAATCAAACAATACCCAATCACTATAATATGCAAAACAAACACAATCAAACTAATATCCACTTGAATGAACAATCACACAATAAAAAAACATGAATCTTTGACAGAAAAATAGAACCGAACAAAAACTTATTCAATCCAATCTGTACTGTGCTCTGATACCAATTGTGTGTCCCAATACGCAATCATTCAATCAAGCAATCACATAAACAATATAATAAATCAAACCTGATATTGATATTCAATGGATTCAAAGGATTACAATGTTGAAATCGAAATCCTCTCTTTCTCTCTTTTTGTTCTTCACGGCGCCACACCACCAAAGACCACCCTCAATAATAATTTTGCAATTAAGATCCTTAAACCCTAATTAACACTATGACAAACTATTTATACTTAGGCTTTAATTAGCCTATTGGGCTTGACACAATTTAGGCCCAACAACCTAAAACAAACTAATAATTAAAAATATAAAATTCTAATAAATAAAATACGTAAACCGACTTTGACTATTTATTACAAAAGGACCCTAGATTATTTGCTGAGACGACTTTAACAGCTTTTAACTTCAGATTTCCATCTTCAAATAATTATGATCTTGAATCCAATAAATATGTGCTCTAACAGTATTGCCTAAAATATACCATACCATGGAATGCTTCTCGTTCTAAGGTTCGTATTGACGGGTCATGGGCTTAAAAAGGATCCTCGTAGCAAAAGTTATAGACATTTAAGCGCGACCCCTATTTTTGACCGATTAGGCAAAAGGTTTTGTGTTTTCTCGTCCGGACCGACCTTATCGGATTTCCTCGAATCTTTACATTGTTCATCTACAATGTAAATGATAAGGTTTTCAAGGGAAATAACTTGCATAAACCAACTCTCGTGCAGGATATTGCCGAAGCTATGCATTGGTCAAATCGAAAGAACGTACATCATGCAGTTTCTCTATACCCACTCAAATCATGGTGTATTGCCAGAAAGCGACCAATCCATGGCGTGCTTCTCGTTCAAAGTATCGTTTTGACGGGTCAAGGGCTTAAAACGGATTCCCATAGCAAAAGTTATGGACGTTTAAGTGCGATATCCATTTTTGGTCGATTCAGCAAAGGTACACTTTGTGTTTACTCGTCCGGAACGACCTTGTCGGATTTCCTTGAATCTTTAAATTATCCATCTAAAATGTAAATGATAAGGTTTTCAAGGGAAATAACGTGCAAAAAACCCACTCTCGTGCAGGAAATTGCCGAAGCACGCATTGACCAAGTCGAAAGAATGTACATCATGTAGTTTATCGATACCCACTCAAATCATGGAGTATTGCTAGAAAGCGACCATGCCATAGTGTGCTTCTCATTCAAAGGATCGTTTTGACGGGTCATGGGTTTAAAGCGGATCCTCATAGCAAAAGTTATGAACGTTTAAGTGTGACATCCATTTTTGGTCGATTCAGCACGGCGTACCCCTTATGTTTTCTCATCCGGACCGACCTCATCGGATTTCCATGAATCTTTACATTGTCCATCTAAAATGTAAATGATAGGGTTTTCAAGGGAAATAAGTTGCAAAAAACCCACTCTCGTGCAGGGAATTAAGCACGCATTGACCAAGCCGAAAGAACATACATCATGCAGTTTATCGATTCCCACTCAAATCATGGTGTATTGCTAGAAAGCGACAAATCCATGGCGTGCTTCTCGTTATATGGTTCGTTTTGACGTGTCATGGGCATAAAACGGATCCCCGTAGCAAAAGTTATGGACGTTTAAGCGAGACACCCATTTTTGGCCAATTCGGCAAAGGGGTATCCTTTGTGTTTTCTCGTCTGAACCGATTTCGTTGGATTTCCACGAATCTTTACATTGTGCATCAATAATGTAAATGATAAGGTTTTCAAGGGAAATAACTTGCAAAAAACCCATTGTCGTGCAAGAAATTGCCGAAGCATGTGTTGACCAAGTCGAAAGAACGTACATCATGCAGTTTATCGATACCCACTCAAATCATGGTGTATTGCCAAAAAGAGACAAAGACATGGCGTGCTTCTCGTTCTAAGGTTCGTTTTGACGAGTCTTGGGCTTAAAACGGATCCTCATAGCAAAAGTTATGGACGTTTAAATGCGACACCCATTTTTGGTCGATTCGGCAAAGGGGGTACCCGTTGTGTTTTCTCGTCCGGACCGACTTCGTCGGATTTCCACGAATCTTCACATTGTCCATCTATAATATAAATGATAAGGTTTTCAAAGGAAAACTTGCGAAAAATCCACTCTCGTGCAAGATATTACCGGAACCACACAATGGCCAAACCGAAAGAACGTACATCATGCAGAAAGCGACCAAGACATTTTTGGTCGATTCAGCAAAGGGGGTACCCTTTGTGTTTTCTCGTCCGGTCCGACCTCGTCGGATTTCCATGAATCTTTACATTGTCCATCTACAATATAAATGATAAGCTTTTCAAGTGAAATAACTTGCAATAAAACCCACTCTCGTGCAAGATATTGTGGAAACCACGCATTGGCCAAACCGAAAGAACGTACATCATGTAGTTTATTGATACGCACTCAAATCATGGTGTATTTCCAGAAAGAGACCAAGACATGGCGAGCTTATCGTTCTAAGTTTCGTTTTGATGGGTCATGGGCTTAAAACGGATTCCCGTAGCAAAAGTTATGGACGTTTAAGTGTGACACCAATTTTTGATCGATTCGGTAAAGAGGGCACCCTTTGTGTTTTCTCGTCCGGACCGACCTCGTTGGATTTCCATGAATCTTTACATTGTAAATCTACAATGTAAATGATAGGGTTTTTAGAGGAAACAACTTGTAAAAAAACCCACTCTCGTGCAGGATATTGCCGAAGCCACGCAATGGCCAAACCGAAAGAACATACATTATGCAGTTTATCGATGCCCACTCAAATCATGGTGTATTTCCAGAAAGAGACCAATCCATGGCGTGCTTCTCGTTCTAAGGTTAGTTTTGACGGGTCATGGTCTTAAAAAGATCCCTGTAGCAAAAGTTAAGGACGTTTAAGTACGACATCCATTTTTGATCGATTCGGCAAAGGGGGTACCCTTTTGTGTTTTCTCGTCCGGACCAACATCGTCGGATTTCCTTGAATCTTTACATTGTAAATCTAAAATGTAAATGATAAAATTTTCAAAGGAAACAACTTGCAAAAACCCACTCTCATGCATGATATTGCCGAAGCCACGCATTGGCTAAACCGAAAGAACGTAGATCATGCAGTTTATCGATACCCACTCAAATCATGGTGTATTGCTAGAAAGTGACCAAGCCATGATGTGCTTCTCGTTCTAAGGTTAGTTTTGACGGGTCATGGGCTTAAAACGGATCCCGATAGAAGAAGTTATGGACGTTTAAGTGCGACACCCATTTTTGGTCGATTCAGCAAAGGGGTACCCTTTGTGTTTTCTCGTCCGGACCGACCTCGTTGGATTTCCATGAATTTTTATATTGTCAATCTACAATGTAAATGATAGGGTTATCAGAGGAAACAACTTGCAAAAAACCCACTCTTGTGCAGGATATTGCCGAAGCCACGCAATGGCCAAACCGAAAGAACGTACATCATGCAGTTTATCTATACCCACCCAAATCATGGTGTATTTCCAGAAATCGACCAAGCCATGGCATGATTCTCGTTCTAAGGTTCATTTTGACGGGTCATGGGCTTAAAAAGGATCCCTGTAGCAAAAGTTATGGACGTTTAAGCAAGACACCCATTTTTAGCCGATTCGGCAAATGGGGTACCCTTTGTGTTTTCTCGTCTGAACCGACTTCGTCAGATTTCCACGAATCTTTACATTTTTTATCTACAATGTAAATGATAAGGTTTTCAAGGGAAATAACTTGTAAAAAACCCAATCTCGTGCAGGTTATTGCCGAAGCCACACAATGGCCAAACCGAAAGAACGTACATCATGCAGTTTATCGATACCCACTCAAATCATGGTGTATTTCCTGAAAGCGACCAAGCAATGGCATGCATCTCGTTCAAAGGTTCGTTTTGACGGGTCATGGGCCAAAAAAGGATCCCCGTAGCAAAAGTTATGGACATTTAAGCGCGACCCCTATTTTTGGCCGATTAGGCAAAGGGTTTTGTGTTTTCTCGTCCGGACCGTCCTAATCGGATTTCCTCGAATCTTTATATTGTTCATCTACAATGTAAATGATAAGGTTTTCAAGGGAAATAACCTGCATAAACCCACTCTCGTGCAGGATATTGCCGAAGCTACGCATTGGTCAAGCCGAAAGAACGTACATCATGCAGTTTATCTATACCCACTCAAATCATGGTGTATTTCCAAAAAGCAAAGAATCCATGGCATGATACTCATTCAAAGGATCATTTTGACGGCTCATGGGCTTAAAACGAATCCCCATAGCAAAAGTTATGGACGTTTAGTTGCGACATCCATTTTTGGTCGATTCAGCAAGAGGTACCCTTTGTGTTTTCTCGTCCGGACCGACCTAGTAGGATTTCCATGAATATTTACATTGTCCATCTAAAAATTAAATGATAAGGTTTTCAAAGAAAAATAACTTTCAAAAAACCCACTCTCGTGCAGGAAATTGCCGAAGCACGCATTGACCAAGTCGAAAGAACGTACATCATGCAGTTTATCAATACCCACTCAAATCATGATGTATTGCCAGAAAGCGACAAAAGCATGGCGTGCTTCTCGTTCTAAGGTTCCTTTTGATGGGTCATGGGCTTAAAACGGATCCCCGAAGAAAAAGTTATGGATGTTTAAGCGACACACCCATTTTTGGCCAATTCGGCAAAGGGGTACCCTTTGTGTTTTCTCGTCCGGACCGACCTCGTTGGATTTCCATGAATTTTTACATTGTAAATCTACAATTTAAATGATAGGGTTTTCAGAGGAAACAACTTGCAAAAAACCCACTCTTGTGCAGGATATTGCCGAAGCCACGCAATGGCCAAACCGAAAGAACGTACATCATGCAGTTTATCGATACCCACCCAAATCATGGTGTATTTCCATAAATCGACCAAGCCATGGCATGCTTCTCATTCTAAGGTTCGTTTGGACGGGTCATGGGCTTAAAAAGGATCTCTGTAGCAAAAGTTATGCACGTTTAAGTAAGACACCCATTTTTGGCCGATTCGGCAAATGGGGTACCCTTTGTGTTTTCTCGTCTGAACCGACTTTGTCAGATTTCCATGAATATTTACATTGTTCATCTACAATGTAAATTATAAGGTTTTCAAGGGAAATAACTTGCAAAAAACCCACTCTCGTGCAGGTTATTGCCGAAGCCACACAATGGCCAAACCGAAAGAACGTACATCATGCAGTTTATCGATACCCACTCAAATCATGGTGTATTTCCTAAAAGAGACCAAGAAATGGCATGCTTCTCGTTCAAAGGTTCGTTTTGACGGGTCATGGGATTAAAAAGGATCCCCGTAGCAAAAGTTATGGACATTTAAGCGCGACACTTATTTTTGGCCAATTAGGAAAAGGGTTTTGTGTTTTCTCGTCCGAACCGACCTAATCGGATTTCCTCGAATCTTTATATTGTTCATCTAAAATGTAAATGATAAGGTTTTCAAAGGAAATAACTTGCATAAACCCACTCTCGTGCAGGATATTGCCGAAGCTACGCATTGGTCAAGCCGAAAGAACGTACATCATGCTGGTTATCTATACCCACTCAAATCATGGTGTATTGCCAAAAAGCAACCAATCCATGGCATGATTCTCATTCAAAGGATCATTTTGACGGCCCATGGGCTTAAAACGAATCCCCATAGCAAAAGTTATGGACGTTTAAGTGCGACATCCATTTTTGGTCGATTCAGCAAGGGGTACCCTTTGGGTTTTCTCGTCCGAACCGACCTCGTAGAATTTCCATTAATATTTACATTGTCCATCTAAAATGTAAATGAAAAGGTTTTCAAGGGAAATAACATTCAAAAAACCCACTCTCGTGCAGGAAATTGTCGAAGCACGCATTGACCAAGCCGAAAGAACGTACATCATGCAGTTTATCAATACCCACTCAAATCATGATGTATTGCCAGAAAGCGACAAAGCCATGGCGTGCTTCTTGTTCTAAGGTTCATTTTGACGGGTCATGGGCTTAAAACGGATCCCCGTAGAAAAAGTTATGGACGTTTAAGCGACACACCCATTTTTGGCCAATTCGGCAAAGGGGTACCCTTTGTGTTTTCTCGTCCGGACCGACCTCGTTGGATTTACATGAATTTTTACATTGTAAATCTAAAATGTAAATGATAGGGTTTTCAAAGGAAACAACTTGCAAAAAACCTACTCTTGTGCAGGATATTGCCGAAGCCACGCAATGGCCAAACCGAAAGAACGTACATCATGCAGTTTATCGATACCCACCCAAATCATGGTGTATTTCCGGAAATCAACCAAGTCATGGCATGCTTATCGTTCTAAGGTTCGTTTTGACGGGTCATGGGCTTAAAAAGGATCCCTGTAGCAAAAGTTATGGACGTTTAAGAAGACACCCATTTTTGGCCGATTCGGCAAATGGGGTACCCTTTGTGTTTTCTCGTCTGAACCGACTTCGTCAGATTTCCACGAAACTTTACATTGTTCATCTACAATGTAAATGATAAGGTTTTCAAGGGAAATAACTTGCAAAAAACCCACTCTCGTGCAGGTTATTGCCGAAGCCACACAATGGCCAAACCGAAAGAACGTACGTCATGCAGTTTATCGATACCCACTCAAATCATGGTGTATTGTCTGAAAGAGACCAAGCAATGGAATGCTTCTCGTTCAAAGGTTCGTTTTGACGGGTCATTGGCTTAAAAAGGATCCCCGTAGCAAAAGTTATGGACATTTAAGCGCGACACTTATTTTTGGCCAATTAGGAAAAGGGTTTTGTGTTTTCTCGTCCGAACCGACCTAATCGGATTTCCTCGAATCTTTATATTGTTCATCTAAAATGTAAATGATAAGGTTTTCAAAGGAAATAACTTGCATAAACCCACTCTCGTGCAGGATATTGCCGAAGCTACGCATTGGTCAAGCCGAAAGAACGTACATCATGCTGGTTATCTATACCCACTCAAATCATGGTGTATTGCCAAAAAGCAACCAATCCATGGCATGATTCTCATTCAAAGGATCATTTTGACGGCCCATGGGCTTAAAACGAATCCCCATAGCAAAAGTTATGGACGTTTAAGTGCGACATCCATTTTTGGTCGATTCAGCAAGGGGTACCCTTTGGGTTTTCTCGTCCGGACCGACCTCGTAGGATTTCCATGAATATTTACATTGTCCATCTACAATGTAAATGATAAGGTTTTCAAGGGAAATAACTTTCAAAAAACCCACTCTCGTGCAGGAAATTGCCGAAGCACGCATTGGTCAAACCGAAAGAACGTACATCACGCAGGTTATATATACCCACTCAAATCATGGTGTATTTCCAAAAAGCAACCAATCCATGGCATGATTCTCATTCAAAGGATCATTTTGACGGCTCATGGGCTTAAAACAAATCCCCATAGCAAAAGTTATAGACGTTTAAGTGCGACATCCATTTTTGGTCGATTCAGCATGGGGTACCCTTTGTGTTTTCTCGTCCGGACCGACCTCGTAGGATTTCCATGAATATTTACATTGTCCATCTAAAATGTAAATGATAAGGTTTTCAAGGGAAATAAATTTCAAAAAACCCACTCTCGTGCAGGAAATTGCCGAAGCACGCATTGACCAAGCCGAAAGAACGTACATCATGCAGTTTATCGATACCCACTCAAATCATGATGTATTGCCAGAAAGAGACAAAACCATGGCGTGCTTCTCGTTCTAAGGTTCGTTTTGACGGGTCATGGGTTTAAAACGGATCCCTGTAGAAAAAGTTATGGACGTTTAAGCGACACACCCATTTTTGGCCAATTCGGCAAAGGGGTACCCTTTGTGTTTTCTCGTCCGGACCGACCTCGTTGGTTTTCCATGAATTTTTACATTGTAAATATACAATGTAAATGATAGGGTTTTCAGAGGAAACAACTTGCAAAAAACCCACTCTTGTGCAGGATATTGCCGAAGCCACGCAATGGCCAAACCGAAAGAACGTACATCATGCAGTTTATCGATACCCACCCAAATCATGTTGTATTTCCAGAAATCGACCAAGCCATGGACTGCTTATCGTTCTAAGGTTCGTTTTGACGGGTCATGGGCTTAAAAAGAATCTCTGTAGCAAAAGTTATGGACGTTTAAGCAAGACACCCATTTTTGGCCGATTCGGCAAATGGGGTACCCTTTGTGTTTTCTCGTCTGAACCGACTTCGTCATATTTCCACGAATCTTTACATTGTTCATCTACAATGTAAATGATAGGGTTTTCCAGGGAAATAACTTGCAAAAAACCCACTCTCGTGCAGGTTATTGCCGAAGCCACGCAATGGCCAAACCGAAAGAACGTACATCATGCAGTTTATCGATACCCACCCAAATCATGGTGTATTTCCAGAAATCGACCAATCCATGGCATGCTTATCGTTCTAAGGTTCGTTTTGACGGGTCATGGGCTTAAAAAGGATTTCTGTAGCAAAAGTTATGGACGTTTAAGCAATACACCCATTTTTGGCCGATTCGGAAAATGGGGTACCATTTGTGTTTTCTCGTCTGAACCGACTTCGTCAGATTTCCACGAATCTTTACATTGTTCATCTATAATGTAAATGATAAGGTTTTCAAGGGAAATAACTTGCAAAAAACCCACTCTCTTGCAGGTTATTGCCGAAGCTACGCATTGGTCAAGCCGAAAGAACGTACATCATGCAGGTTATCTATACCCACTCAAATCATGGTGTATTGCCAAAAAGCAACCAATCCATGGCATGATTCTCATTCAAAGGATCATTTTGATGGCTCATGGGCATAAAACTAATCCCCATAGCAAAAGTTATGGGCGTTTAAGTGCGACATCCATTTTTCGTCGATTCAGCAAGGGGTACCCTTTGTGTTTTCTCGTCCGGACCGACCTCGTAGGATTTCCATGAATATTTACATTGTCCATCTACAATGTAAATGATAAGGTTTTCAAGGGAAATAACTTTCAAAAAACCCACTCTCGTGTAGGAAATTGCTGAAGCACGCATTGGTCAAGCCGAAAGAACGTACATCACGCAGGTTATATATACCCACTCAAATCATGGTGTATTGCCAAAAAGCAACCAATCCATGGCATGATTCTCATTCAAAGGATAATTTTGACGGCTCATGGGCTTAAAACAAATCCCCATAGCAAAAGTTATGGACGTTTAAGTGCGACATCCATTTTTGGTCGATTCAGCATGGGGTACCCTTTGTGTTTTCTCGTCCGGACCGACCTCGTAGGATTTCCATGAATATTTACATTGTCCATCTAAAATGTAAATGATAAGGTTTTCAAGGGAAATAAATTTCAAAAAACCCACTCTCGTGCAGGAAATTGCCGAAGCACGCATTGACCAAGCCGAAAGAACGTACATCATGCAGTTTATCGATACCCACTCAAATCATGATGTATTGCCAGAAAGAGACAAAACCATGGCGTGCTTCTCGTTCTAAGGTTCGTTTTGACGGGTCATGGGTTTAAAACGGATCCCCGTAGAAAAAGTTATGGACGTTTAAGCGACACACCCATTTTTGGCCAATTCGGCAAAGGGGTACCCTTTGTGTTTTCTCGTCCGGACCGACCTCGTTGGTTTTCCATGAATTTTTTCATTGTAAATCTACAATGTAAATGATAGGGTTTTCAGAGGAAACAACTTGCAAAAAACCCACTCTTGTGCAGGATATTGCCGAAGCCACGCAATGGCCAAACCGAAAGAACGTACATCATGCAGTTTATCGATACCCACCCAAATCATGGTGTATTTCCAGAAATCGACCAAGACATGGCATGCTTATCGTTCTAAGGTTCGTTTTGACGGGTCATGGGCTTAAAAAGAATCTCTGTAGCAAAAGTTATGGACGTTTAAGCAAGACACCCATTTTTGGCCGATTCGGCAAATGGGGTACCCTTTGTGTTTTCTCGTCTGAACCGACTTCGTCAGATTTCCACGAATCTTTACATTGTTCATCTACAATGTAAATGATAAGGTTTTCAAGGGAAATAACTTGCAAAAAACCCACTCTCGTGCAGGTTATTGCCGAAGCCACACAATGGCCAAACCGAAAAAACGTACATCATGCAGTTTATTGATACCCACTCAAATCATGGTGTATTGCCTGAAATCGACCAAAAAATGACATGATTCTCGTTCAAAGGTTCGTTTTGACGGGTCATGGGCTTAAAAAGGATCCCCGTAGCAAAAGTTATGGACATTTAAGCGCGACCCCTATTTTTGGCCGATTAGGCAAAGGGTTTTGTGTTTTCTCGTCTGGACCGACCTCGTTGATTTTCCATGAATTTTTACATTGTAAATCTACAATGTAAATGATAGGATTTTCAGAGGAAACAACTTGCAAAAAACCCACTCTTGTGCAGGATATTGCCGAAGCCACGCAATGGCCAAATCGAAAGAACGTACATCATTCAGTTTATCGATACCCACCCAAATCATGGTGTATTTCTAGAAATCGACCAAGCCATGGCATGCCTATCGTTCTAAGGTTCGTTTTGATGGGTCATGGGCTTAAAAAGATCCCTATAGCAAAAGTTATGGACGTTTAAGCAAGACACCCATTTTTGGCCGATTCGGCAAATGGGGTACCCTTTGTGTTTTCTCGTCTGAACCGACTTCGTCAGATTTCCACGAATATTTACATTGTTCATATACAATGTAAATGATAAAGTTTTCAAGGGAAATAACTTGCAAAAAACCCACTCTCGTGCAGGTTATTGCCGAAGCCACACAATGGCCAAACCGAAAGAACGTACATCATGCAGTTTATCGATACCCACTCAAATCATGGTGTATTGCCTGAAATCGACCAGAAAATGGCATGCTTCTCGTTCAAAGGTTCGTTTTGACGGGTCATGGGCTTAAAAAGGATCCCCGTAGCAAAAATTATGGACATTTAAGCGCGACCCCTATTTTTGGCCGATTAGGCAAAGGCTTTTGTGTTTTCTCGTCTGGACCGACCTAATTGGATTTCCTCGAATCTCTATATTGTTCATCTACCATGTAAATGATAAGGTTTTCAACGGAAATAACTTGCATAAACCCACTCTCGTGCAGGATATTGCCGAAGCTATGCATTGGTCAAGCCGAAAGAACGTACATCATGCAGGTTATCTATACCCACTCAAATCATGGTGTATTGCCAAAAAGCAACCAATCCATGGCATGATTCTCATTCAAAGGATCATTTTGACGGCTCATGGGCTTAAAACGAATCCCCATAGCAAAAGTTATGGACGTTTAAGTGCGACATCCATTTTTAGTCGATTCACCAAGGGGTACCCTTTGTGTTTTGTCGTCCGGACCGACCTCGTAGGATTTCCATGAATATTTACATTGTCCATCTAAAATGTAAATGATAAGGTTTTCAAGGGAAATAAATTTCAAAAAACCTACTCTCGTGTAGGAAATTGCCGAAGCACGCATTGACCAAGCCGAAAGAACGTACATCATGCAGTTTATCGATACCTACTCAAATCATGATGTATTGCCAGGAATCGAAAAATCCATGGCGTGCTTCTCGTTCTAAGGTTCGTTTTGACGGGTCATGGGCTTAAAACGGATCCCCGTAGAAAAAGTTATGGACGTTTAAGCGACACACCCATTTTTGGCCAATTCGGCAAAGGGGTACCCTTTGTGTTTTCTCGTCTGAACCGACTTCGTCGGATTTCCACGAATCTTTACATTGTCCATATACAATATAAATGATAAGGTTTTCAAGTGAAATAACTTGCAAAAAACCCATTGTCGTGTAATAAATTGCCGAAGCACACGTTGACCAAGCCGAAAGAACGTACATCATGTAGTTTATTGATACGCACTCAAATTATGGGGTATTTCTAGAAAAAGACCAAACCATGGCAAGATTCTCGTTCTAAGTTTCGTTTTGACGGGTCATGGGCTTAAAACGGATTCCCGTAGCAAAAGTTATGGACGTTTAAGTGCGACACGAATTTTTGGTCGATTTGGCAAAGGGGGTACCCTTTGTGTTTTCTCGTCCAGACCGACCTCGTCGGATTCCCTCGAATCTTTACATTGTCTATATAGAATATAAATTATAAGGTTTTCAAGTGAAATAACTTTCAAAAAACCCACTCTCATGCAGGACATTGTCGAAACCACACATTGGCCAAACCGAAAGAACGTACATCTTGCAGTTTATTGATACCCATTCAAATCATGGTGTATTGCCAGAAAGTGACCAGACCATGATGTGCTTCTCATTCTAAGGTTCATTTTAATGGGTCATGGGCATAAAACGGATCCTCATAGCAGAAGTTATGAACGATTAAGTGCGACACCAATTTTTGATCGATTCGGTAAAGGGGTACCCTTTGTGTTTTCTCGTCCGGACCGACCTCGTTGGATTTCCATGAATCTGTACATTGTAAATCTAAAATGTAAATGATAAGGTTTTCAGAGGAAACAACTTGCAAAAAACCCACTCTCGTGCAGGATATTGCCGAAGCCACGCAATGGCCAAACCAAAAAAACGTACATCATGCAGTTTATCGATACCCACTCAAATCATGGTGTATTTTCAGAAAGAAACCAAGCCATGGCATGCTTCTCGTTCTAAGGTTCGTTTTTACGGGTCATGGGCTTAAAAAGGATTCTTGTAGCAAAAGTTATGGACGTTTAAGCAAGACACCCATTTTTGGCCGATTCGGCAAAGGGGGTACCCTTTGTGTTTTCTCGTCTGGACCGACTTCGTCAGATTTCCACGAATCTTTACATTGTTCATATACAATGTAAAATATAAGGTTTTCAAGGGAAATAACTTGCAAAAAACCCACTCTCGTGCAGGTTATTGTTGAAGCCACACAATAGCCAAACCGAAAGAACGTACATCATGCAGTTTATCGATACCCACTCAAATCATGGTGTATTGCCTGAAAGTGACCAAGCAATGGCATGCTTCTCGTTCTAAGGTTCGTTTTGATGGGTCATGGGTTTCAAAAAGATCCCCGTAGCAAAAGTTATGGACATTTAAGCGTGACCCCTATTTTTGGCCGATTTGGCAAAGGGTTTTATGTTTTCTCGTCCGGACCGACCTCATCGGATTTCCTCGAATCTTACATTGTTCATCTACGATGTAAATGATAAGGTTTTCAAGGGAAATAACTTGCATAAACCCACTCTCGTGCAGGATATTGCCGAAGCTACGCATTGGTCAAGTCGAAAGAACGTGCATCATGCAGGTTATCTATACCCAATCAAATCATGGTGTATTGACAGAAAATGACCAAGCCATGGCGTACTTCTCATTCAAAGGATCATTTTGACGGGTCATGGGCTTAAAACGAATTCCCATAGCAAAAGTTATGGACGTTTAAGTGCGACATCCATTTTTTGTCGATTCAGCAAGGGGTACCCTTTGTGTTTTATCGTCCGGACCGACCTCGTCGAATTTAAATGAATCTTTACATTGTCCATCTAAAATGTAAATGATAAGGTTTTCAAGGGAAATAACTTGCAAAAAACCCACTCTCGTGCAGGAAATTTCCGAAGCACGCATTGACCAAGCCGAAAGAACTTACATCATGCAGTTTATCGATACCCCCTCAAATCATGGTGTATTGCTAGAAAAAGACAAATCCATGGTGTGCTTCTCGTTCTAAGGTTATTTTTGACGGGTCATGGCCTTAAAACGGATCCCCGTAGAAAAAGTTATGGACGTTTAAGCGACACACCCATTTTTGGCCAATTCGGCAAAGGGGTACCCTTTGTGTTTTCTCGTCTGAACCGACTTCGTCGGATTTGCACGAATCTTTACATTTTCCATCTACAATATAAATGATAAGGTTTTCAAGTGAAATAACTTGCAAAAAACCCATTGTCGTGTAATAAATTATCGAAGCACGCGTTGACCAAGCCGAAAGAACGTACATCATGTAGTTTATTGATACGCACTTAAATCAATGGGTATTTCTAGAAAGCGACCAATCCATGGCAAGATTCTCGTTCTAAGTTTCGTTTTGACGGGTCATGGGCTTAAAACGGATTCCCGTAGCAAAAGTTATGGACGTTTAAGTGCAACACGAATTTTTGGTCGATTTGGCAAAGGGGGTACCCTTTGTGTTTTCTCGTCCGGACCGACCTCGTCGCATTTCCTCGAATCTTTACATTGTCTATATAGAATATAAATTATAAGGTTTTCAAGTGAAATAACTTTCAAAAAACCCACTCTCATGCAGGACATTGTCGAAGCCACACATTGGCCAAACCGAAAGAACGTACATCTTGCAGTTTATTGATACCCACTCAAATGATGGTTTATTTCCAGAAAGTGAACAGACCATGATGTGCTTCTCGTTCTAAGGTTCATTTTGATGGGTCATGGGCATAAAACGGATCCTCATAGCAAAAGTTATGGACGATTAAGTGCGACACCAATTTTTGATCGATTCGGTAAAGGGGTACCCTTTGTGTTTTCTCGTCCGGACCGACCTCGTTGGATTTCCGTGAATCTTTACATTGTAAATCTAAAATGTAAATGATAAGGTTTTCAGAGGAAACAACTTGCAAAAAACCCACTCTCGTGCAGGATATTGCCGAAGCCACGCAATGGCCAAACTGAAAAAACGTACATCATGCAATTTATCGATACCCACTCAAATCATGGTGTATTTCCAGAAAGCGACCAAGCCATGGCATGCTTCTCGTTCTAAGGTTCATTTTTACGGGTCATGGGCTTAAAAAGAATCCTTGTAGCAAAAGTTATGGACGTTTAAGCAAGACACCCATTTTTGGCCGATTCGGCAAAGGGGGTACCCTTTTTGTTTTCTCGTCTGGACCGACTTCGTCAGATTTCCATGAATATTTACATTGTTCATATACAATGTAAAATATAAGGTTTTCAAGGGAAATAACTTGCAAAAAACCCACTCTTGTGCAGGTTATTGCCGAAGCCACACAATAGCCAAACCGAAAGAACGTACATCATGCAGTTTATCGATACCCACTCAAATCATGGTGTATTGCCTGAAAGTGATCAAGCAATGGCATGCTTCTCGTTCTAAGGTTCGTTTTGATGGGTCATGGGCTTAAAAAATATCCCCGTAGCAAAAGTTATGGACATTTAAGCGTGACCCCTATTTTTGGCCGATTTGGCAAAGGGTTTTATGTTTTCTCGTCCGGACCAACATCGTCGAATTTCCTTGAATCTTTACATTGTAAATCTAAAATGTAAATGATAAATTTTTCAAAGGAAACAACTTGCAAAAACCCACTCTCATGCAGGATATTGCCGACGCCTTGCATTGGCTAAACCGAAAGAACGTACATCATTCAGTTTATCGATACCCACTCAAATCATGGTGTATTGCCAGAAAGCGACCAAGCCATGATGTGATTCTCGTTCTAAGGTTAGTTTTGACGGGTCATGAGATTAAACGGATCCCCATAGAAAAAGTTATGGACGTTTAAGTGCGACACCCATTTTTGGTCGATTCAGCAATGGGGTTACCCTTTGTGTTTTCTCGTCCGGACTGACCTCGTTGGATTTCTACGAATCTTTATATTGTTCATATATAATATAAATGATAAGGCTTTCAAGGGAAATAACTTGCAAAAAACCCACTCTTCTGTAGGATATTGCCGAAACCAGGCATTGGCCAAACCGAAAGAACGTACATAATGCAGTTTATCGATACCCACTTAAATCATGGTTTATTTCCAGAAAGCGACCAAGCCATGGCATTCTTCTTGTTCTAAGGTTCGTTTTGACAGGTCATGGGCTTAAAAAGTATCCCCGTTGCAAAAGTTATGGACGTTTAAGCAAGACACCCATTTTTGGCCGATTCGACAAAGGGGTACCCTTTGTGTTTTCTCGTCTGAACCGACCTCGTCAGATTTCCACGAATCTTTACATTGTTCATCTACAATGTAAATTATAAGGTTTTCAAGTTAAATAACTTGCAAAAAAACCCACTCTCGTGCAGGTTATTGCCGAAGCCACACAATGGCCAAACCAAAAAAACGTACATCATGTAGTTTATCGATACCCACTCAAATCATGGTGTATTGCCAGAAAGCGACCAATCCATGGCATGCTTCTCATTCTAAGGTTCGTTTTGACGGGTCATGGGCGTAAAAAGTATCCCCGTTGCAAAAGTTATGGACGTTTATGCAAGACACCCATTTTTGGCCGATTCGACAAAGGGGGTACCCTTTGTGTTTTCTCGTCTGAACCGACTTCGTCAGATTTCCACGAATCTTTACATTGTTCATCTACAATGTAAATGATAAGGTTTTCAAGTTAAATAACTTGCAAAAAACCCACTCTCGTGCAGGTTATTACCGAAGCCACACAAAGGCCAAGCCGAAAGAACGTACATCATGTAGGTTATCTATACCCACTCAAATCATGGTGTATTGCCAGAAAGAGACCAAGCCATGGCGTGCTTCTCGTTCAAAGGATCGTTTTGATGGGTCATGGGCTTAAAACGAATCCTCATAGCAAAAGTTTTGGACATTTAAGTGCGACATCCATTTTTGGTCGATTAAGCAAGGGGTGCCCTTTGTTTTTTCTCGTCCGGACCGACCTCGTCGGATTTCCATGAATCTTTACATTGTCCATCTAAAATGTAAATGATAAGGTTTTCAAGGGAAATAAATTTCAAAAAACCCACTCTCGTGCAGAAATTGTCGAAGCACGCATTGACCAAGCCGAAAGAACGTACATCATGAAGTTTATCGATACCTACTCAAATCATGGTGTATTTCCTGAAAGCGACAAAGCCATGGCGTGATTCTCGTTCTAAGGTTCGTTTTGATGGGTCATGAGCTTAAAACGGATCCCCGTAGCAAAAGTTATGGACGTTTAAACGAGACACCCATTTTTGGCCAATTCGGCAAAAGGGTACCCTTTGTGTTTTCTCGTCTGAACCGACTTCGTCGGATTTCCACGAATCTGTACATTGTGAATCTATAATATAAAAAAGGTTTTCAAGGGAAATAACTTGCAAAAAAACCATTGTCGTGCAAGAAATTGCCGAAGCACGCATTGACCAAGCCGAAAGAACGTACATCATACAGTTTATCGATACCCACTCAAATCATGGTGTATTGCCAGAAAGCGACAAAGCCATGGTGTGCTTCTCGTTCTAAGGTTCGTTTTGACGAGTCATGGTGTCAGGATCGAAACTCAAACAAGAATTTAAATAACACACTCAGAAACTTATGTTAAAGAAGTTGCGGAAAGACACTTTAACAGAAAATCAATGGAACAGTATATAAAAATCAAATCACAAGTTTATATTGATTCAACTTGATGATTACAGACAAAACCTCAATCTGTTTAACAGGCTAAACAGACGTTTTATACTTCTCTATAGAAAGGATCTAAACTATTCTTGAGGTTAATTCTCTCTAAACAAAACGTATGAATAAATGTTAATTCTAACAAAGACTTCTATACTATATATACAAAGTTGATTACAAGATAATTATCAAGATAAAATTGATCTTCAGTATCAATACCATAATTTTCTTCAACCATATCTCCAACTCATCTTTATCCTCAAGTCTTCTTTATCTTTAGAAGCAGCACTATTAATCATCTTGCAACATTAACATCCTTAGCAGTATTAATCCTTGAGCAGTACTAACCATGCTTGCAGTAGTAATCTTCAACAGTATTAACTACTAGCAGTACTAACTCTCCAAGCAGTACTAACTATTCAAGTAGCAGCACTAACTTTTCAAGCAGTATTAATTCTACTAGCAGTATTAAAATTACAAGCAATAGTAATACCTTTCAACTAGCAGAAGTATCCATCCTTAGCATATTCTGACCCAACAATCTCCCCCTAACTTAACTTTTCAGGATGAGAAGTTAAGTTCTTCAACTTAGAGTCTTCATGATGCTTTCAATACTTCAGCTTAGTTCCCCAAATTAGGATCCAGACCCATACTTTGATTAATGATCCTGCTAATCATAATCCTTGCCATTTCAGAACCTTGAGGACAGATTAGTTTGGCTTTCAGCATCCCCTGTAGCTTGGCTAGGCTATGGTCATATATCTTATCCACCAGGTAATATTCATGGAAGCTTTTTTCAATGGTTAAGATATACACCCCACACCTTTCTATAAGCATCCATTTGTCCACAGACTTGAAAACTTCCTTGATTACGTGCTTGACAAGGTCTGGACTAAACATCATGCATAAATACTCCATTGCTAGTTTCTTGATGTTCATCCCTGATGTCTTCAGCACATCCCCATACAGAGTCATTCCTACTTTGAACATTTCTTCCAAGTCTGACCTTGAACAACTTCTAACTATCTTGCCCCAAGTAGAATAAACTTCAAAGTGATCACCCATCCTCTTGATTCTGAAATACTCTTTTCCTTCATCTTCTAGAATATCCCAGTGGATGATTTCAAGGGCTTGGACTGAAATGGGATCTGCTTTTACTGGTTCATCATCTGTTATAGTCATGTAAAGACCAAAATGCTCATCAGATTGAATTGATTGTTGTGCACTTTGACTTGATTGCTCTGTATGACCTGTAACAAATGGTTCTGACTCTTTTTCTGCTCCTTCAACCCTTGGATTTTTGGACTTTTTCTTGAAAGCTATAGTTTTCACTCTCTTGGCAGATTTGACTTCCACATCAACATGTTCTTCCTTCTTTTCTTCAGCATTTTCTTTTGAAGGGGTGGTTTCGTCACTCTCAGAGAAGGGTTGTTGGATATTGAGATCATGTCTCTCTTTCATTTGTCTTTCAAACTCGACCCTTTGAGTGAAGTCCCCTTGAAGCTTTGCCATTTCCTTTTTATATAGCTCTTCAACTCTGCTGTATGACATGCTAGAAAACATCTCTTCTTTTACACCAATTGAGCCTTTCAGAAAGTTTATCATTTTTCTCCTTTCTTGATTGGCCAAATAGGTCTTAGAAGGTTGTCTTTTCTGAGTCTTTGCTGGTAGTATGTGCTTCGATGCTTTCACTGTACTTTTCTTGGCCTCAGCTGCAGCTTTCAAGCTCTTTTGATATTCCTCATTTAGCTTAGTGGACAGATCTAGAGCAATCTGCCTATCTTTGGCCTTTTGAGTCTCTTCTTCTTGTTCTAGCTCAGCCTACAGCTTCTTTGCCAATTCCTCATCAATCTCTATCTGTTTTAGCTTCTTGGGAGGTTTTACAGATTCATCCACTTTTGCTTTGCCTTTTCTTTTAATTTCTGCCTCACTGATTTCTTTTCTTTTCTGCTCAAGGCCTCCTTCTTTAATTTCCACTCCCTTGGCCTTTTGAGTGGCTTTGGGAGTGTCTGTTTTGGCCTTTAGAAGAGTTTCTGCTATTTCTATCTCTTTAACAGATAGTCCTATTACTGTTGCTGGCTTTGTTACTGCTGTTAGCCCAATTTGTGTTGTTGGCCCTGTTTCATTACCTTGCTCCCCCTCAACTGTAGACTTCATCCCATCAGGACTTTGCTTGTCAGATCTAGCTCTTGATTCCCCCTTATTCTCCCCCTTTTTGGAAGCATCATGAAGGATGCTCCTCTTTTTCAGTATGAACTTTGTTCTTTTCTTCTTTTGCACTTGCTTTAGAACCAATTTCTTGAGGTTGCTGATCTGTACCTGTTGGGAGAGGATTATTTGTTGCATCTCCTCTATGAGTTTGCCCTGAGATAGGACATCCTTATTTATATTTGCCAACATTTCCATCAATTCATCATAGGTATATCTATCCTCACCACATTTAGGTGTGTTTACCACCCTTGGAGGATCACTCGAACTTTTAGTAGGGGTCTTCTGCCTAGCAGAAGCAGCCTCTACCCCCTTGGTTTCTTGGCACCTGGGACCTTTGGATGATTGTTCACCCAAAGTTGTCGTGGGGAAGGTCTTAGGGATGTTCACACTGTCCTGCTCTGCACTTTGTACAAAGTCAGTAGTATGACCCTCACTGCCCACATGCTCAACCTGCTCCTTACTGAGCACCTTCTTGGGGTTGGGAGACACCCCTGTGGTTTCCCTATCGATATTCTCTAATGGAGAATGCTCCATTAGAGGGCTTGAAGGATGTGGGGGTGAAGGTACAAGAAGGGAAGGAACCTTCTTTACCTTTTTCCGTATATATATTTTGGTGATGGGGGATGTGGGCTTGTCAATAGGAAACTGAGGAGGATTACTAGAAATGAGTGGTGTGGGTAGGTCATCAGTTTGGTTGTCAGATGAGGGCTTTGACATTGATGCCTCACCATGGGAATGTGACACACCCATCATTGTAGAGAAAAATGGGGTGTCTTGGCCAGAAAAGTCCTTGGAGGGCCTTTTCATGTTTGAGAATACCTTCCCTTTGGGAGGTTTTGGTACATACACCTCTTGAAAAGAGGGTAGATCCGTCAATTGCTGTAGTATAATCTCTTGTACAAACCTGGGATACATATAAAAGCTTTTGGATTTGGTATCCAGGTTTGACATAAAATCATTGAAATTCATTTGAGAGAAATTAAACTGTCTAGAGGTAGCTAAGCAGACCAAAGCATAAGCTAAGGTACTGCTAAACTCACTCCATCCAGTTGTTTTTCTTGAAATGCAATGTTGGAGGGTATGAACAAAAAAATCTCCACTGTGGTGAAAATCTGTTCTTGAAAAACTTGAATACATCAGTGGGACCTTCATACCCCATAAGACTACGACTTTGGAAGAGATCTTCCTAAGTTAAGGAGGTTATACCTGAAGCATCATCTAAGCGTAGATGGATGCGAATGCACTCCTCTGTGATGGTCAGGGATTTATCACATACCCTTGTTTTGATGACCTGATTGCCCTCTTCAGATTGAATAGCAGCATTGGCCCAGAACTGCCTTTGATTTTCCACATAGATTGTGGGGTTGACAGTTAGAGCGTGGGCGATGTGAGAGGCTTTGAGGAAATCCACTATGGCATGGAAACCTTCAGCTTGCTTTGGTTTCTGCCACATGGCGAGCTCGTTATGTTCATCAAAGAATGCTCGTCCTACCATCGTTCTAGTTAAATCTAGCGTTCGAAACGTTACTAGGGTTGACGCTAGTAAGCAAGAAATCAAGAGAGAGAAGAAGAAACAATGGAAGTTCAAAGAGTCGTTTGTATTTTGGCGGTCACAAAGGGTATTTATAAGTGGAGGTATTCAGTTAGAAGCAGTACTAAGTACCCTAGTAGTATTAACTAACTCGCAGTATTAACTCATATGAGCAGTAGTAACACATACTGGCAGTACTAACACGGACTAGTAGTATTAACCCAGACTAGCAGTATTAACACAGACCAGCAGTAGTAACCCTGATTAGCAGTATTAAATAAGTCAAGCAGTAGTAACTTTGCACTGGCAGTATAAACCACCTATTAGTAGTAACCATACTTGACCATTTTTGAAAAAAATTCATGAGTAATATAGCGAGCAGTATTAACTGGTTTAGAAGTACCTAGTATCCATTTGAAGCAATCTGAAACACTTAAACACACAAGGTTAGAAGCACCATGCACAATACAATATAAGAAAGTAGACAGGAAGGAATCTATACAGATACATAAGACAATAGGCCTGTTCAGAGTTTATCATGCCCACACTTGTGACCAAAAATGTGAATCTACCCACATCAAAAGCTTTAGTGAATAGATCAGAAAATTGATTACTTGTATGGACTTTCACAACCTGAATTAGCTTCTTTTCATTACAGTCTCTGATAAAATGATACCTGGTTTCTATATGCTTCGTTTTGGAGTGCTTGACTGGATTATTAACAATGCTAATAGCATTGTTGTTGTCTATGAAGATTGGAGTGTAAAAAAAAGTTATACCATAGTCCAGCATTTGATTCTGAATCTAGAGTACTTGAGAACAGCAGCTTGCAGCAGCTATGTACTCTGCTTATGTTGTAGATGTGGAAACTGTGGTTTGTTTCTTGCACTGCCATGATACTAGTCTTGCATCCAAAAACTGACATCCCCCTGAAGTTGACTTTCTATCCAGATTTGCACCACCCAAGTCACTGTCTGAATAAGCAAGTAGGTCAAATGGTGAGTCATGAGGATACCAAAGACCTAATCTAGGTTGGCCTTTGAGATATCTGAATATCCTCTTGACTGCTTGAAAGTGTGACTGCTTAGACCTTACTTGAAATCTTGCACATACACAAACAGGAAACATGATATCTGGTCTTGAAGCAGTGAGATACATGAGGGAGCCAATCATGGATCTGTAGTGATGAACATCCACATCCTCCCCCTCAAGATCTGCAGTGATCTGTTTGTGTGTCTCCATGGGTGTGCTTGCAGGCTTTGAGTCTGAGAATCCAAACTTATTAAGAATGTCCTGCACATATTTGGATTGGCTTATAAATATCCCATCTTTCTTCTGCTTAACTTGTAGCCCTAGGAAGAAGGTAAGTTCACCCATAGAACTCATCTTGAATCTCTTGTGCATCAAATCTTCAAAATCTCTGCACATTTGATCTTTTGTGGATCCAAAGATAATATCATCCACATAGATTTGCACTATTAGGATGTCCTTCTTCTTCCTCTGAATGAACAGAGTCTTGTCTATGATTCCTCTTTGAAAACCATTTTCCAAGAGATAGGTAGACAGAGTGTCATACCATGCCCTTGGTGCTTGATGTAGCCCATAGAGTGCCTACTTCAATTTGTATACTCTGTCAGGATAATTTGGATTCACAAATACTGGAGGCTAACAGGCATACACTTCTTCTTCAATTCTTCCATATAGAAAAGCACTCTTTACATCCATCTGGTAGACTTTGAACTTCATGAAAGAAGCATAGGCTAAAAATAGCCTGATTGCCTCTATCCTGGCCACTGGTGCAAATACCTCTTCATAGTCAATACCCTCTTCTTGAGTATACCCTTGTGCCACTAGTCTGGCTTTGTTCTTTATTACTATTCCTCTCTCATCTTTCTTGTTCCTAAATATCCATCTTGTGCCAATTGCTCTGTGTCCTTTAGGAAGAACCACCAGATCCCATACATCTTGCAGTACAAACTGCAGTAGCTCCTCTTGCATTGCTTCTATCCAGCTTGGATCCTTCATTACATCAAATGCCTTTTTGAGTTCAACCTGTGATAGAAAGCAGGATAATAAACCTGATTGTAGCTCTTTCAATCCCCCTATCTTGCTTTGTTTCCTTGTGATTATTGGAGAATTGATGTCACCAATCACTAATTGAGGAGGATGATTCTTCTGAGTTCTTGTAGCATTAACAGCCTCCTCATTAAGATTTACTTCAAGATTGGTGTTATTCTTTTCTGGAGTGCTTCCACCATACACTGAAGAATCATCATCTGTGTTATCCTCTTCCAAAATTGTCATTTCAGGACCTTTGATTCCTGAACTGGTTCATTGTCCTTGGTCACAGAATTCAACAGGATCAGCAGTAGGTGTTGGGAACAGTACAAACTCTTGTCTTTGTTCTTGTGCCTGTTCTGTCCCTGTTCCTGCATTATGCTGATTACTGAAACCCAAAAAATTAGTCAGTGAATCAATGTCAAATAGCCAATTTGGACCTGAACCAAGTTGATTTGGTGTGTTCTCATTGAATTTTACATTGTCACTTTCCTCAATAATCCTAGAAGAGGTGTTAAAGACTCTATAGGCCTTACTTTGAGATGAATAACCAACAAGAAACCCATCCTCAGCTTTGCTATCAAACTTGCCTAGGTGAGTTTTGGTGTTGAGAATTGTGCAAGGACACCTAAATGGTTTGAAAAATCCAATAAAAGGTTTCTTCTTTTTAAAAAGATCATAAGGTGTCTTGTCTTGGGATTTTACTACTAGAACTCTGTTTTGAACATAACAGACATTATTAACTGCTTCTGCCCAAAAAGTAATTGGAAGTTTTGAATCTGCCAACAGAGATCTAGCAGCTTCTATCAGAGTTCTATTTCTCCTTTCAGAAACACCATTTTGTTGAGGAGTCCTAGGAGCACTGTATTGTTTCTCAATGCCTTTTTCCTCACAGAAGTTGTTTAGGTCATTATTTTTAAATTCAGTTCCATTATCAGACCTAATGACTTTAACTCTTAGATTTGTTTGGTTTTCAACTCTAAGAATAAAGGATTTGATCAGTCCACTTGTCTCGTCCTTAGTCCTCAGAAAATAGACCCAAGTGAATCTAGAGAAATCATCAACAATAACTAAGCAGTAGGATTTCTTACCAATACTCATCACATTTGTAGGGCCAAACAGATCCATATGCAATAAATTAAGAGGTGAAAAGATTGTATTTATCTCTTTGGACTTATGAGAAGTTTTGTGTTGTTTACCTTTAAGACATGCAACACAATGATCATTACATGAAAATACCTTTTGTGGCAAACCTCTTACAAGGTTGTTTTTCACAAGTTTGTTCATTGTTTTAAAGTTCATGTGACATATCCTTCTGTGCCAAAGAGATGATTCATCTACTGAAGCTTTTGAAAATAAACAATTTAGAGATGAATCAGAAACTACACACTCTAAGTCTAAGCAATAAACATTGTCCTTTTTAGGAGTTCTAAGTAGTATCATACTTTCATCAACTACCTCGAACCCTGGAGCAAGGATAATACATTCAGTATCAGTGAATAATATGCTATGTTTCTTGTCACAAACCTGTGATACACTTAACAGGTTGTATCTCAATTGCTCAACATAGTATACATCCTCAAAGATCATCTTACCTTTTGACACATTACCTTTTCCACTTATCTTACCACCTGCTGGATTATAACCAAAAACAACATGTCCTCCATCAATTCTTTTGAAGTTTTGAAGGCAGGCCATGTTACCTGTCATGTGCCTGGAACAACCACTATCAACATGCCATATGCTCCTTCCCTTGAGCTGTTGGTTGCGCTTCACATTTAAGAAAGCAGTTAGTTTTTAATAGGAACCCAAGCCAAAGTGGTCTTGGGTTTCCCATTCTCATCAATATATTCATATTCAGACTGGATGAGATTATCACACTGAGAAATCTTATTGCTTGAATACTTTGTCACAATAATGGGTCTGTTACTGGAAGCAGTACTAACGTGATTGGCAGTACTAACTTTATTAGCAGTACTAATTGGGTTAGCAGTACTAATTGGGTTAGCAGTACTATCTGGGTTAGCAGTAGTATTGCTTACAGCAGCATTATTTCTGTCAGCAGTACTATTTGAAGTAGCAGTACTAAGAGCTTTCTTTATTTTTGGAACCCATACCTGGACAAAGTTATTTGCTTTCTTTGTCTTTAATGTATTTCTTGGCTTATTTGGAGTATTTTTCTTAGAATTGGCAAACTTATTCTGAGCATGAGATTTTATAGGTGCCCTTCTCACATTCTCAGTCATATTATTTCTTATTTGCTTCCTATAACCAACAGGATTTTGTATATTTCTTTGAAAACTGATCCTTTGGTTAATAGGATTGAAATAACAGTGTTTGGCCAGATGATTTAACTTGCCACAGATAAAACAAGGCTTTGGTCTGTTAATTTTTCTCAGATCAATTCCTTGTTTTAAAGCCCACTGATTATTTCTATTTCTTTGATTTCCCCTTGTTTTATCATATTTTTGGGGCTGATTCTGTTTACAAGTACAGGGATTAACAACAGTAGTTTGCATGTAATAAACTGCCTGTGCCTTTCCCTTCCCTCTCTCAGAGGTCTCAGCTTTTACATTCTTAACAGTCTCTTCCCCAGACTTTACTTTCTCACTCTTGACAAATGGTTTACCCCTTCTTTCATTTGTCAGTATGTGGTTTTCTAGGGGAATAACTTTGTGGTCTTTCTCCTTCTTACTCTCAGAGTCCTCTTCTTCAGAATCTACCTCAATTACTACTTTGTCTAAAGGATCTACTTCAGTGGCTCCTTCAGGTAATTCCTTCTTGTCCTGTCTTTATAAGAGATTAGAGGTGGGAGGAATATAGTTATTGTTGTATGGTGGAGATGTGGTGTTGTAGCCTATTCCTCTTCTAAGTTTGTCATGGACTTGAGTTTTTAAAAGTGAGTCCATTGCTTTAGAAGCATTGGAATATTTCTCAATGTCCAACTTTGCTTTCTCAAAATCACTTCTTATCTTCTCACATTCCTCTTCAGACTTTTTAAGTTTAACCTCTAACTGATTTTTCTCCCACTTCTAGTAGTTTCTCCCACTTCCAGTCCTTTTGATGAATCTTTTTACCCTCATAGTCAGCATAGCCATCTGCCACTTGATATCCATCTCTTCCAGATCATCAGCATTTATCTGTTCTAAGTCATCATTAATTAGAGTTGAATTAGCATGACTGGCTAGAAAAGCTTCTAAGACTGAGTCATTGGATCCATCTTGCTTTGATCCATGGGCAGCATTAACTGATTCGGTGTTAGCAGCAGAATCAGTAGAGGATGATAAAAGAGCAGCATTGTATGAGTATCCAGAAGGCCTCTTCTATGCTTCTACCTCTGCTTCAAATACCCTCAGGTCATTATAGAGGTTGAAAGTCCAAGAATCACTAGAACTTCTAGAGAGAGAAAGTAGAGAGAGAGATAATAGGAGCGCAGGATAGGAATTGTATTGAATGTGCGTGTGAAACTTCTTACAAGACACAAGACCAAAAAGACTTAAATACCCTTGGTCAGATACAATAATGATCAGCTCTAAACACAATATTGACCAAGTCCTATAAATACAATGATTACTATAAAATCAGACCTAACAATCTCCCCCTTAGTAATCTTTGGCGCTTTGGTCTTCAAAAATTATCTTCTAAATCAGCACAGACCAACAAAGCGACTTTGAGAAGCTTTCTGACTTTTAAAGAAAAAATTTCTTCTCAGCATCTTGCAGATTGAAATTTTCTTTGCTGCTTAAGCTCAAGACGATACACCTCTTTTGAATGATCTTGAATGAACTGTGGTGTTCGGAGCAAGAACAGCAAAAGAATTTGAAATAGCTGAGAGAATAGAATCTTTGAGCAAATCTTGATCAGCAGATAAACATTTAAGCTCTTTGTCTCTTTAACTTCTCCTTGACTTCTCCCCCTCATGACCTTGATGATCTTGATCAACTTGGTCATGCAAATGTTGGAGACGAGACAGCTTAAGATCTGCAAAATCAAAGAAACAGAGAAAACAGAGGAGGTTTGCGTTCCATGCAGGAAGCGCAAACTAAGGTTTGCATTCCACATGGGAGACGCAAAGCAAGGTTTGCGTGCCATGCTTGATACGCAAAGCAAGGTTTGCGTGTAATGCTTAATGCGCAAAACAAGCTTTGCGGGCCATGTGTGAAGCGCAAAGCTGCCTTAGAAAAATTTTACCTTTGAAAGCTCTTTGACTCCCCCTACACAAATGCATTAGATAAGACAATTCGAGATAACATTCATGTAAAGAAAATCAGACACTCCCCCTCAAAAACAGATATAATCTTTGAAATACATCTCTTTGTTCACTCCCCCTTGAATAATGCATAAACCCATTAAAATATATTTATGAGAACACAGTGATCAGAAATTAATGTAGAAAGAAAAATATATTGAATGTAAATTTTGAAACAACTAGACATATAAAATTTTAAATACTAAACAAATTAAATTTTACAGAGTAAAATATCACAAATTTATCAATCATTTGAAATCAAACATATGTTGTAAGATAAAAGAACGAGTTTAATTGCATATCAAGTTAAAACATGTTCAGTTTCAAAACTTCCAGCAATCTATTCAGTGTGCTCACATGCGAATCTTCGATTAGCTTCAAGAAAATGTAATTCTAAAAATATTATAGAGAACTTTGCATGTACTAACACTAAGCCATCAAGAATTAAGATATTCATAAATTTACAGATTTATCGCAACTCAAACATATCACCAAGTATCATGAGATGTGTGCTCATTGGCATCTTTTAGCATTGTGCTCATTGGCATCTTAACATGAGTGTGCTCTTTGGCATCTTTTAAGCGCGTGCACTTTGGCATCTTTTGATCAAAAAAATTTATTAAGTAAAGAACATGTCGTAAACGTAACTTTCTATCTGACCCTATTGCAGGATTTGGGTCAGCCACTCCCAGACTAGTTGGCCTTAGGGGACTAGGTGTCAAGCACCCCTTGGAACTTACTCTCCCAGATCAGAAAGGCTACATCGACATATCCTAAACCCATTCATACCAGTATGTCGGTCCAACAATACTTATCAAGTTTATAGAAACAACGACACAATAACGATTACCAACCTGTATTGAATATATCAAACGATTACAAGGTTGATCGATTAAGCTTTTGATGTGTTCTCTATGTTTTCTCTCAAATACACCTTTTTGTGTGTGTTTGTGTGTGATAAGTGATCTGATTGTTGAGAGACTAGAGAGATACATCTTAATCTACTAAGTGTGTTGAACACACAACCTAGATAATATCTAGATATTAAATCTAGAAACTAGAAACTAACTAAACTAATATAGTTACCTAAGTTAACTAATATCTAACAAATAGATATTAAGTTTACTTTTACAATAATAAACAAATACATTACAGTGAAATACATTGACATTTATTACAAATAGACATAGACTTTTATATCGAGAGTCGACGTTCCGGCTTTAGCTTCAAATTGCGATCTTTAGTTTGGATGATCTTGAATCCAATGAGACTGTGTCTTAACAATCTCCCCCTTTGGATCAAGATCATATAATAAAAAGATTTATCCAATTCAGTCTTCTTGTTCAGCTCAGAAGATGCAATCTCTTTCTCTGAAATCAACATGTCTTCAATAGAATTCAGTCTTTGACGTGATTCTTGAAACATGTGATCTTTGCCATTTCTTGTGTAGTCATTCTCCCCCTTTTTGATGTTAAGTGCAACGACTTCATCAAAATTTGTTGTAAGAAATGTCAATCTTGCGGTTAGAGCCCCTGATTCGTCAATTCATAAGAGATTCATCTAGATCTTTGCAAATCCAGACAAATTAGATATGTAACACCTGAAATCAACTAATGAATCAGTTATCATGCCTGTCAGTAACACTAAGTCACTGAGTGTAACGAATACACATTGGAAAGGAGCTGTTTTGATGTTGACTCCCCCAGGGCTTCCATTTAATCATCGAAATACCACAAAGGTAATTTCTATAAACGTTATGACAAAGAAACTAATTCCTTGTGTGTTCGTGCTTGTGTTTGAAAGAATTAAGCACGGATGATTGCTTATTGGCTCAAAATTGTGTAAACCACTGAGACAACAGTAAGTTAAACACAGACTCAATGTGCATGATTGAAGTGCGAAGGTAGGGCAGACTTCCTTCTTTTCAATATCTAGATTTTCCGAATGAAAATCAGATAGCATATGTGCTGCATCCCCTTTGAAAATGAAACATTTTCTTTTTGAGAAGAAAATGAGTAGATGGTGAGGTTTGATCAAGAGTTGGCATGGGTTAGTTGCCTGTTTCAATAATGATCACCAAAGAATTGTGAATCACTAGAATTGTGGCTACCCGGCTCAGAAAAAGTTGGTGCAGAGTTATGATATTCTTTTAACTCTGTTCTCACACGCTCTTTCTTTTAAACTTTTTGCTTTCTCTAATCACACTCATTTCTTTTCGCTTGCACACTCAATCACTAAGGATTAACTTCTTGGGTAGAAATCACTGGTTAAGGTGATTCCATAGAAGTTGTGTTAATTCCTAGCACAATGATTCTTTGTTTTCCTAGATGCACGTGATGCTCAGATTGATTTAACTATTTCAGTTAAAGCACAATTTAGATCATGAAAACATTTAAAATACACTCCCAAAATATAAAATTTGATGAAAAATCGGGAAGTGGTTTGAACATTAAAAACAATGTTTTCTATGATTGAAAGTTGTCCTTCTTTCAACCATATATGAGATGAAGATATAGAATTATACCTTAACGAGTGATCTTTCATCTCATGAAGCTAAGCTTTAAGTCATAGAAATATGAACTTGTAAGCTTCTCTCAAAAATTCTACAAAAGTCTAATGTCAAGTCAAAGTAATAATTATTCACTTATATTGAAAAGACAAAAAGCAGTAAAACTTTTAAAGTACGAGTTCTGATCAGAAGTAATCAGAAGTCATATCCGTACTCCCTTTTTGACTTGAATAGCTCCCCATAAAATCTTGCATTACAAAAAAAATTGGCATTAAAAGGTACATGCAATATTTTATGAGCTCCCCCTCGAAGTAATATTGACCAGATGTCAATTTCTTCTCATACTCCCCCTTGGATCATGAACATATGATAGAATGGCAAATATCAATCAGAGTTAAGAATGAAGAAATGAAGAATAAGTATACAATTAGAAAACTTTTGTAGGTAATTACTGGTTATACTTTGAGATTTAGCATACCAAGCTTCGAGACTAGAAAGGTAAACCTCTTTTCGTCTAAAGGTTTGGTGAACAAATCAGCAAGTTGATACTCAGTCTTTACAAAGAAAAGTTCAATTGTTTCTTTCTCTACATTATCCTTGATAAAATGATACCTGACGTCTATGTGCTTTGTCTTTGTGTGCTGAACAGGATTCGCTGTTATTGCGATGGCGCTCTTGGAGTCACAGTAGATCGGGATCTTGTTGAAGTGGAAACCGTAGTCACGTAATTGAGTTCTCATCCATAAGACTTGAGAACAGCAGCTAGCAGCAGCTACATATTCTGCTTCGGCCATGGAGGTTGAAACGCAAAGTTGCTTCTTTGATCCCCAACTTACTAATTTGTCACCGAGGAACTGCACATGTCCTGACGTGCTCTTCCTGTCTAACATACAACCTGCATGATCTGCATCTGTGTAGGCTGTTAGTTCAAAACTAGTATCTTTAGGATACCACAGACCAAGATCTGCAGTGCCCTTCAGATACCTAAAGATGCGCTTCACAGCAGACAAATGGATTTCTTTAGGATTGGCCTGATATCTTGCACATAAGCATGTTGAAAACATTATATCTGGCCTACTAGAAGTAAGATACATTAAAGAACCTATCATCCCTCGATAAGTCCTAATATCAACAGCTTTTCCCGAGGGATCGGTGCCAATTTTAGTACCTGGTGCCATTGGGGTACCAATCGGTTTTGAATTTTCCATTTGGAACTTTCGAAGAATATCCCTAATGTACTTTGATTGATTGATAAAGATACCCGTAGAAAACTGTTTGACTTGTAATCCGAGAAAGAAATTCATCTCTCCCATCAAGTTCATTTGAAATCTAGACACCATAAGGTTTGCGAAGTTCTTACAGTACTTAGTATTTGTAGAACCAAAGATAATATCATCTACATAGATTTGAATTAAAATGATATCGCCTTTTTCCTTTTTAATAAACAAAGTGGTATCCACCGTATCTTTGGAAAACCAAGACTTAACTAGAAAAGTGGAAAGGACATCATACCAGGCTCGAGGTGCTTGTTTCAGACCGTAGAGTGCTTTGTCAAGAATGTAGACGTGATTCGGCTTCTCTTGATTGACAAAACCCTCTGGCTGAGAGACGTAGACTTCCTCCTTCATAATTCCATTTAGGAATGCTGTCTTCACGTCCATTTGAAAGACCGTGAAGTTTTTTGTGGGCTGCGTAGGCTAGAAACATTCTGATTGCCTCTAACCGCGCCACAGGAGCATATGTTTCGTCATAGTCTATACCTTCCTCTTGTCTGTATCCCTTGGCTACTAGTCTTGCCTTGTTTCTGATGACGGTTCCATCTTCGTCTTTCTTTATCTTGAAAATCCATTTCGTACCTATAATGGTTTTACCTTGAGGTTTCGGTACGAGCCTCCAGACTTTAAGTGCATCAAACTGATTTAGCTCTTCTTGCATTGAGATCACCCATTCTGGATCATCAAGAGCTTCTGATACTCTTGTTGGCTCAATCTTTCTCAGAAAGGAGTCATGCATGCACATGTTCATTGATGCTGACCTAGTTTGCACCGGTTTTGATGGATCGCCTATGATCTGGCTTATCGGATGCTCTTTGGTCCATTTATGTTCATGAGGCAATGGATTATATGAATGTATGTCAATTGTGTCATCTATAAATCCACTTGTACCTTCTTCGGTTTGTTCATGAGGAGTGATTTCAGTTGAAGTGGCAGGTTCAGAAGGCTCAACAGGTACAGCTTGTTCTGGCTGTAGATTGATCTGTACAGAACATCCTACTGTTTCAGCTACTTTTGTCTCGTTCTGATTTGTCACTTCTTCAACTGTTGGAGTCGGCATTTGAATTGTTATCTCTTGTTGAATCGGGGCATTTGATTCAATTGGAACATCTGAACTGGTTGGATGAGTAGACGTTAAGTCTTCCATCCTGTCAACCACAACAGATTTCTTTACATTAGATCCGAGATATTCATCATAAAACAATTCAAATAATAAATCTAAATCAGATAAATGGTTAGTAGAAGTTGATGCTTCATCTGATATGTTCTGTTGAGACATAGGTCCTGGACTGAGCTGCCCAGAAGCTAGTATTCCTGTTATTGCGGGTTCTGAACGTTGTTGTTCGGAAGCCATTTCTTTATCAAAGGTGACGTTGACGCTTTCAATCACCGTCTTTGTATTCTTTAGATAGACACGATATGCAGTTGAAGTCGAGGAATATCCAATGAAGATTCCTTCATCTGCCTTAGCGCTGAATTTGTTGAGATTCTCCCTATCGTTTAATACGAAACACTTACATCCAAATATATGGAAATATTTGATTGTAGGTGTTCTGTTGTTGATTAACGCGTAAGGAGTCTTCTTGAACCTTCGATGAATCATGGATCGATTCTGTGTGTAGCACGCGGTCGAAACAGCTTCTGCCCACAAAAACAGAGGTAAGTTGGAATGACTTAGCATAGTACGAGCAGCCTCGACTAGCGTTCGATTTCTTCTTTCAACTACTCCATTTTGTTGAGGCGTTCGAGCAGCAGAGTATTGATGTGAAATCCCGACAGATTCGAGATATTCTTAACCTTTGTTGTTCTTGAACTCTGTGCCGTTGTCTGTTCTTAGAATCTTGACCGGTTTCTGCAGATTCACCTGGGTCGTTTTCAGGAATGTAATGAGAACATCAGGTGTCTCATCCTTTGAACGAATAAACTTGACCCATGTGTATCGCGAATAGTCGTACACGATCACGAGTATGTACTTCTTGCCACCTAAGCTTTGAGTGCGCATTGGACCGCATAGATCCATATGCAATAACTCTAAAGGAGCTTTTGTACTTGGTTCAGGCTTCGGTTTATGAGGTGCCCTCTTCATCTTCCCCTTTTCACAAGCTGCGCATAGATGTTCTCTTTCATATTTCAGCTCTGGAAGTCCTTTGACGAGCTTTCCATTGACCAGATTGTTGATGTACCGAAAGTTGAGGTGTGAAAGACGTCGATGCCATAACCACTTTGTTTCATCGAAGCTTTCGATAGTAGACAAACTTGCTTGTCAGTCTGGACATCTGATAAATTGATTGTGTAGAGGTCTGATTCTCGTTTACCGACCAAAAGTTCTTCGCCTTCTTCATTGCGAACGAAACATCTTTTGGCTTTGAAGTTGACCTCTAAGTCTTTGTCACAGAACTGGCCTATACTGAACAAGTTGTGTCCTAAGCCTTCTACATAGCTCACCTTCTTGATAGTGACTTTGTCATGTTGTACATCACCGTATCCCAATATTGGAGAAAACTGGTCGTTTCCGAATCTTACTGTTCCACAAAATTTGTCTTTAAAGTTGGACAGTATCTCTTTTTGCCCTGTCATGTGCTTTGAACATTCGCTGTCCAAGACCCATGTATGACAAGCCTGCATAAGAGAAATTGGAAATTTAGATATTTATACGACAACTTTGGAATATTCACTTTGATTATCGAAGTGCGGGTCTTGAACTGATTTGTTCAAAAGCCTATTTCGACTTTGATGTTCGGGTTTTGAACTGCATTATCCAAAAACCTATTTTTGACATTGAAGAACGAGTCCTGATCTGTACATAATCAGAAGTCGCTTTCTCTTTAAGCTTTGTGTGCCTGCAACACAGATTTCGCCTTAGGTACCCATTGGAATTTGGGTCCTGCTGTGTTAGCACAAGATTTTGGTATCCATTTCAAATTGGATCCTTTGTTCTTTTTAAAAACATGAGAGTTGGTATGAGATGAATGTACATGGTAATTTCCAAACCAATCTCCAGAATCTTGACAAGTAATAGAAACATGTTTATTATAGATAGAGGACTTTCCAGCAGATAAAGATAACTGAAATAATTGCTTCATTGTATATTGTTTACGAGAAACAACAAGTTTTGGATTCAAAACAACAATTTCAGCAATCACAACATCTTTAGTAAGCGAAGTCTTATTACAATTAACACTACTAGACGATAAAACGGCCTTGTCAAGCTTCCGTTTTGGTTGCCATTGAGAATGGGCTCCAGGTCTTGTCTTGCTCATATCTGAAACATGTAAAACTGGTGAGTTAGACCTTTGAGCAACAACTGAATGCTTCTTCTTAGAATTACCAGTAGTGGTTGGTTTCTGTGAATGCTGAGATATTTTCTTACCTTTAGCACTCTTAGCGTTCACAGAGACTGATTTATCAACGAAAGCTTTCGTTGATTTTGCACTAAACACAGGCAAACTGGTTTTTCTTGAAGTTTTCTTAACAAAAGATGCATGGTTAGGAAGTTTCGCATTAAAATCAATTTGTTCAAAACAACCATCTAAACCACCGTCAGAATTAAGAAAATTAAACTCTTCGTTTGATGAACCAAACATGTCATTAGAAGTAGAAGCCTTTGTAAAAACAACATTTTTCATAACAGTTGGAAAAACCTTTTGTTGAATCTCAATCATAAGTCTTTCATCTGATAAAGAGGTCTCGAGTTCAGAAATTTTACTTTCTAACACGAGAGAAGGGACATAAATTTTACCTATAACAGGCTTCGCCTCCATTTCTTTTTCAGAATAACTTTGAAAGTAGTCAGTTGAAAGAGATTTCTTTTCATCATTTGGATAGTCATAACTATTATTCAACTTTGCATAATAAAATGGAGCGTGAACTTTAGTTGACTTCATCCGTTTTTCAAATTCATTAGCTTCATCCTCTTCTGATAGTTTAGTATGGAAAACTTTAAATGAGTCGATTCGGTGAGAAACAAGCATAGAGGTATAGTCATAAAGTGCAGGCACTTCTCTTATACCCTTTTGAAGACGTTGAGGTTTCACATAACCGATTCCCCAATTTTCGTTATTCTTTTTCGGTTTGTTAAGATGAATGGTTTGCTCACTTTGACCTAATGAGTATAGCTTCTTTTCTTAAACATCTAATTTAGCAATTAAGGTCTTGTTTTCTTTAGTACATAAAGAATGCACTTCAGTAAGCTTATAAAAATCAATCTCACTTTTTGTCAATTTAGACTTGAGCTCACTATTCTCTTTTAGAATTATAGTTTGTTCTTTTGCGTTGGTGTCAGCGTTTGTATGTAAAACCTCAACTAATACTTTCTTCTCAGCAATTTCATCGCTAAGTTTCTGTATCAATTGGTTTTTATTAATAATAACACCATTTTCTCGCTTAAGATTAGATTCTAACTCTTCTTGTTTTAAAACCATAGCATGCATTTTATTCATTAAATCTTTATACGATAAATCACATACCTCCTCTTCTTCATTTTCTGAATCAGCTTCAGTATCTGATTCGATTTTGCCCATCAAGCACATATTGACGGCTTCATCCTTTTCTTCTTCATCTGAGTGATCCAGCCAGTATTCATCTTCAGCCATCAGCGCCTTGCCTGCCTCCTGTTGCTTTGCAAGAAGCATCTTGTTCTTGTAGAAGTCGGAATTTCTAACCTTTGATATTCGGCAATTCTTGGCAAAGTGACCGGTTTTGCCACAGTTGTAGCACATGGGTGGTCCTGGCTGACTTGATCCTTCAGCTTTGTACTTCCTTTCTTCCGGTTTCTTCTCTTCCAATCTGTTTCCTTCTGTCTGATATCTTCTCTCATCAGATTTCTTCTCCTCTTGTCTCTTCCCTTCAAATCTCTTCCCTTCATACCTATTTCCTTCATATCTGCTTCCTTCAACTCTTTCCTTATGAGCATAGTCGTTGGGTCCAGAAGAGTACCTCTAACTGTTTGACGTTGGATTTCTGTAGAACTTTTTCTGAAATGCATTTGTTAGAAACTGCATTGCTTGCTGCATTTGTTCATTTTCATCCGAGTCAGAGACAACATCAGCTTCAGCTTCTTCTGATTCATACACAATCGTCTTGTTCTTCTTCTTCTTCACAACAAGAGCGATTGTGTCTTCAACTGTCTTTCCTTTTCTCTTTTCTGCTAGAATTTCATCCACCTCATCTTCATTTTGTCGGAGGGTTTCATACACCTCGTGAAGTGGAATTTCATTCAGGTCTTTTATCTGCCTCATCAGCCTGGCAAAACTTTTCCATTTTGGTTGTAGAATACTGAGGAATTTGATATTCAGCTCGATTTGAGATTTGTTGACCTTGTTCTTGCTTAATTCGTTTAGCAATGTCACAAACCTATCATATGTTCCTTCTAGAGTTTCTCAAGTTCTGCCTTTGAATTCTTCAAAACTGTGCAGGCAGTTAGAGATTTTCAGTTGGTTCCCAATCTTTGAACCCAACATCATTTTCTCTAGTTGATCCCACATTTGTTTGGCTGAGGCTTTGTAGCTGTCAATCTTTACATAGATTTCATTTGTAATCCCTTGTAGAATGTATGACTTGGCTAACCTGTCACCTTTTGCTCTTAGCTTAGCATCACCTGTTAGATCTGTATAAGAGAGTGCAACTCTTGCTTCTTGAGTTCCTGCTGCTGGCTCCCTATACTGTGTTTCCATTAGCCCTTCTTCTAGGGATTGTATAATGAAATTACCCAAATCCTGTCTTTCAATGAAGTTTAGAAACCTATCCTTCCACTGTTCGTATTCCCCTCGAAAGAGAACTGGTGGCTTGGTGTCGGTTCCTATTGTGAAAGCTTCTTTGGATGTCATCCTGTATTGAATAAGAGAAAACTTGAAAGATATGATCGTTAATCCAAATAAAATTTGATCACACAAGAAATTTTGTCCCCCTAGGCAGACTATTAAAGACCCTATTACAGTTTCGAAAAATTCTCAGGAAAAAAAAATATTCTAAGTATGGTTTGCGTTTCTAATGGGACGCGCAAAATGAGGTTTGCGGGTCTAGTTGGACGCGCAAGATGGAGGTTTGCGGGTCTAGTTGGACGTGCAAGATGTCTTTGCGGGTCACTTGGGAACCAAGAAGTTGGAGCCGCAAAGTCTGCTTTGCGTTTGTAGTTAGAGCCGCAAAGTCTGCTTTGCGTTTGTAGTGGGACGCGCAAAGTGGGACTTTGCGTGTTATTCTTCCTCTGGTTTGCGGGTTATTCGACCTGTACTTCGAAAATTCGTCTAAAATCTGTATTGAAGCGATTTAGCAATAACAAACACTACCCTTATGTCTAGAAACACTTCTAGAACATATTATGAGCACTCGATCTCACTAAAATACACTTTTTGAAGATTATTTTGATCGCACAGTGACCTTCTTCACTCGACAGTTCACTCACAAAAATCACAAATTGAAACTCGATATAAGCTTAATACTGAAATTAATCACATACAACTCAATCTAGCATGTATTTCGATCACTCCCTGATCGATTCTAACACCTAAAACACTCTAACACTCGAAATCAATTTTTCTTGAAGAACACAGAGACGTTTTTCTGAAAAACTTGTTTTGATCTTAATTAGGCTCTGATACCAATTGTTAGGTCCCATGGCTTGAGCTTCCCAGGAGGTCACCCATCCTAGGATTGCTCTCGCCCGAGCACGCTTAACTTGTTAGGATCAAGCGCTTACCACTACACCAAAAGCAATTGCTTATGGTGAAGGCGCTACTTTATTTCCTTATACCATGGTAGCGCAAAGCCCCGTACTAAGCGACAGGCGGACATGAGGGGTTGCACCACTTTCGTGGAGCCAGCGGGTCGGGCTGTTAGTCCCGGCCAGTTACGTACTCCCGAGTCGAAGGTGAGGGCGCTAGATGCTTGTGGCATTCCCAGCAAATGTTGGGATTTCTCCTCAACAATCCCCCCCCAGCATTTGCACACTGGGAGACTCGAACCCGCGACCTCGCTCTGATACCAATTGTCGGTCCAACAATACTTATCAAGTTTATAGAAACAACGACACAATAACGATTACCAACCTGTATTGAATATATCAAACGATTACAAGGTTGATCGATTAAGCTTTTGATGTGTTCTCTATGTTTTCTCTCAAATACACCTTTTTGTGTGTGTTTGTGTGTGATAAGTGATCTGATTGTTGAGAGACTAGAGAGATACATCTTAATCTACTAAGTGTGTTGAACACACAACCTAGATAATATCTAGATATTAATTCTAGATATTAAATCTAGAAACTAGAAACTAACTAAACTAATATAGTTACCTAAGTTAACTAATATCTAACAAATAGATATTAAGTTTACTTTTACAATAATAAACAAATACATTACATTGAAATACATTGACATTTATTACAAATAGACATAGACTTTTATATCGAGAGTCGACGTTCCGGCTTTAGCTTCAAATTGCGATCTTTAGTTTGGATGATCTTGAATCCAATGAGACTGTGTCTTAACAATCTCCCCCTTTGGATCAAGATCATATAATAAAAAGATTTATTCAATTCAGTCTTCTTGTTCAGCTCAAAAGATGCAATCTCTTTCTCTGAAATCAACATGTCTTCAATAGAATTCAGTCTTTGACGTGATTCTTGAAACATGTGATCTTTGCCATTTCTTGTGTAGTCACAGTAGAACATGACTTTCGATCTGATTCTATAGAAGGATTTATGTTCGATCACTCCCAGACCAAATGACCTTAGGGGACCAGATGACAAGCATCCCGAGAAACTTACTTTCCCAAACCAGAAAGGTCACAGGTACAAACTTTTAAACTTAGAGATTTATGTATTTTAAGAATTTAATATTCATCTCAATCACTCAGATCAACGTCTAAATGCTTATCCCATATTTTCATTCCAATCTAAAATTTTGATCGTTTAGGTAGTCTAAGCAAAGTAAACTATAAAAATTCCGACTCACATATCTTTAAAGCAGAAATAAAAGTTTCAAACATGTTGCTGACTTTTCGACTTTTGTAAGACTTGAAATTTGACCATATAAAAACTTTAATATAAGCAAAAGAACTTGAAAATTTATCCTAGACACATATTTTATTCAAAGGAAAGAAAAAAATGTAAAACTTTACTTTATAGAATAAAGTTTGTAAAGATTTAAACTTTTAATTAATATTTAGTTGGAACAAAATAAAATTCAACTATTTCATCTTTCACATTATAAAAATAATTTGTGTCTCATATTAAAAGAAAATTTTGGGTAATACAAATTCATGAGATAGATAAACAAACTCAGATTCTTGAAACATTGAGAAAAACTGGAACACATCATAATCAGAGATATATGCAGCGGAAATAAAATTGATGTACTCACAGTATTTCATTAGTCAGAAGCTTAACTATGAAGAACGAGTTCTAAACTGTATGTGTTTAGAATTCAATGTCATTGAAGCACGGGTTCTAAGCTGAAATACTTAGAAGCCAAAATCTTATTACTCCCCCTTAACAAGTGTTGCCTGCAACTTTGAATCAGATAAAGATTTGGGAACCCACTTAAATTTGGGCCCGTGTTTGTTAGTTGCAGTTCTGATGGGGAAATGATGAGCAGATTTATCAGATAAAACATGAGGAATATGATCAGAAAAATAATCACACTCATCAGAAGAGAAAGCATAATCATCAGAATTCGAATCTGAGGAAGAACATGAGACATATTTTGAAATTCGAAACATTTGCTTTCTAGAGTATTTTGAAATTTTATTACATGAAGCAAATGAATCACTGTAATAAAGTTTGTCTACATATTTATCCCCATCAACAATAGATTCTTCAGATAATCGCTTCTTTCTCCAGATCTGCCTTGGTGACTCCCTCACAGTTCGATCTGAAGAATAAGAATCAGAAACATTATAATTTTCAGTTAAAACAGTGTCATGTTTCTTTGACTTCTTTGATCTTCTTCTTTTACGCTTCTTTTTATAAAATTGATCATTTAGCAGTAGAGAATTATCAATAATTGAAACAGAAGAAGAAACTTTATCAAAGAAAACAGTCTTAGCATTTGACACAGAAGAACTAGCCTCGGAATCTGAAGAATTTTGAGAAAGGTTTTTAAAATTTGAAACTTCCTTTTTATTTTCCTTGAAATCAGAAGAGATGTTAGAAATAGAATCTGATTTTTGAGAAAATATATTTTCTTCTAGACTTGAAGTCATAAAAGAAAGAATAATGTCAGATTCAATTTTCTTCAAAATATTTTGATCTTCTATCTTATCTTCAAGATCTATGATTTTTCCTTCTAATACTATCGGTGGAATATATTTCTTCGAATCATAAGAGATTGGAGAACTATTTTCCTTAGAAGTATCAGGTGCATAAGGAGAAATAAAATCATCAGATATTGAAGATTTGATAGACGATATGTCATTTAAAACTCTTTTTCCTCTTCTCTATTTTTTGAAAAATATTTTGCATTTTCAGAAGTATAAACAAAAGGAATTTCATTTTTCTTTTTATAAATCCTTTTTTCAACATCTAAAATTTGCTTTTCACTAGTCCAAAAGAATTTAAATTGTGGACCATAGTGTGCAAGATTTAGATATTCATATTTATAAAGAGTGGGAACTTCGTCAATTACTTTGTTTAAAAATTGAGGGTTGTCAAAACCAAGTCCCCATTTTTCTTTTATAGTTTCTTCACTCCTCGGCTTGTTCATGTAAATGGTTTGCTCAGATTGTTCTCTTTTATATAATTTCCTTTCTAAAACAATTATTTTATCAGAAAGAATTTTATTTGAAGAAGTCAGATCAGTCAAAGAATCACGATAAGTCTGATTTGATTTTTCAAGATCAACTAACTGCTTTTGAAATTTCTCTTTTATATCAATTAAAATTGACTTTTCATCTTTTAAAGAAATTTGCAGTTTCTCAATAAAATCAGACTTTTTTCTTGATTTTTAAACTTTTCAGAAACCAACTTTGAACGCAGATCATGCAAGGCAGAGATAAAAACATTCATTTGAGATAAGAAGAAGTTATAGTTAAAATCAGATATTACCTCAGAACCATCAGATGAGGTATCATCTTCCTCATCATCACTTTGATCGTCACCAACAAAGCACACGGCTGCAGTCTCCTCATTTTCAGCCTCATCGTCCGAATGATCCAACCAGTACTCTTCTTCAGCTAGCAGTATAGTTCCACTCTCCTTCTTTTCAGCTAGAGCCAACTTCTTTCGGTAAAAATCAACATTCTTTACCACTTTGACTCTGCAATCCTTGACCATATGTCCAGGCTTTCCACAGTTAAAGCAGTTTATCACCTTTTTGTCATCTTTCTTCTGATCAACTGTCTTAGCCTGTTCATACTTTGGAGTGTATGTCTTTGAAGAAGAACCAGTCTTAGAACTAGAAGTAAACTACAGATTGTTTGACCCAGATCTGTTCTTGAACCATTTTTGATAAAGCTGAGTCAAAAGAGTCATGGCCTTCTCTAGAGCTTCACCATCATCATCTGTAGACCCATCATAGGCTGATTCAGTCAAAGTTTGCTCAACCAGTTGGCTAGCAATAAGAGCAATGGGATCTACTGACTGAGGCTTATTCTTCTTATCCATCTTTGCCTTCTTCTCCATTACCATAGATTCATCTGTCATCAAGATTTCATATAACTCCTGAATTGGCATTGTTGAGATTCTAACATCGTTTCTCATTCTGTGGCAAGACTTGTTCCACTCAGGTTGTAACGCATTCAGAAACTTCAAGTTAGCCTCCAATTCAGTCTTGGTAACTTTAATCTTGAAAAGATCATTGATGACAGCCCAAAATCGATCAAGCACACTCTTCAAACTTTCTCCATCCTTAGCTTGGAACTTCTCAAAGTTGTTCATGAATCTGGTCTGTCGTAACTGAGTAGACATAGCAGTACCAAGCATAATATTCTCAAGTTGTGTCCACATCAACATTGGATTATGTTTGAAACAGTCGATTCTGTTATAAATGGAGTTAGGAAGAGCAAGGATTAGATTTGACTTAGCCAGACTATCTGCTTGATATCTCGATAACAATTTAGGGTCATATTCACTTAAAGGTGTTTCAACTGTTGTAGCTGGAGTAGTGGCAGTAGCTGGGATTACTTTCATTTTCTTCACCATAGGACCCTCATACAGAGATTTCATCATGTTTTCCCCATTTGGTTGCCTTTCAATAAAGTTGATGAACCGATCCTGCCACTGTTCGAATTCGTTCTCATTGATCAGTACCGGTGAACGAGTATCAGACCCCAAAGACATCATGAGATCATTTTTGTAGATTTGTGCTTGCAAAGACATCTTTTGTCGGTCTTGCGCTGCCTTTAGCCTTTCCCGTATCTCTTTCACCTTGTCGGTCGTCTCTTGAACAATTTACAGCCCGGCGAATTGCTTTTCGCCCGCTTCTAACCAGCAAACCGGGGTTCTGCACTTCCGTCCATACAAAGCCTCGAACGGTGCCATTCCGATACTAGAATGGTAACTGTTGTTGTATGCGAACTCTACCAACGGTAGATGTGAATCCCAACTTCCCACGAAGTCTATCACACATGACCTCAACATATCTTCTAAAGTCTGGATTTTCCTCTCGCTTTGGCCATCCGTTTGAGGATGGTAAGCCGTGCTCAAATTCAGTCGAGTACCCAACTCCTTTTGCAGACTAGCCCAAAAGTTCGAAGTGAAACGGCTGTCCTGATTTGATACAATAGATTGCAGAACTCCGTGCCTCGATACCACTCATCAATATAAAGCTTGGCCAACTTCTCCATTGGCAAGGTCTCCCGCATTGCAAGGAAATGCGCGCTCTTGGTAAACCGGTCAACAATTACCCAAATGGTGTCGTGACCACGCAAGGTCTTTGGTAACTTTGTCACGAAATCCATAGTGATGTTGTCCCACTTCCACTCGGGAATGGACAACGGTTGTAAACTTCCATAAGGTCTTTGAGGTTCCGCCTTGACTTGGAGACAAGTGACACGTTTCTCCACATAGTTAGCCACATCTAGCTTCATCACCGGCCACCAATAATTCAATTTCAAGTCCCTATACATCTTGGTACTACCGGGATGTATAGAATACTTCGACTTGTACGCGTCCTCTAGAAGTAACTCCCGATTTCCGCCCAACTTCGGCACCCAAATATGACCTTGGAAGAGTTTGAGCCCGCGACTATCTTCCGTCAAAAGTCCACTTTGCTTTACCATAACCTCAGACTTGAGGTTTTGCTCCTTGAGGGCTTCCACTTGCCACGTTTTGATGCTCTCCATCAAACTTGATACCACATCAATTCTTGTAAGGGACAGTTTAACACCACCATCATAGCTCATCTGGCTCAATGCATCCGCCACCACATTGGCTTTATCGGGATGGTAGAGTAGATCACAATCATAATCCTTTAGAAGTTCAAGCCATCTCCTTTGCCGCATGTTGAGTTCTTTTTGATCAAAGATGTACTTGAGACTTTTGTGATCCGTGAAGAGAGTACACTTGGTCTCGTACAAGTAATGTCGCCACAACTTCAAAGTGAAAACTAACGCCGCTAACTCCAATTCATGCGTCGGGTAGTTCTTCTCATGGTCATTTAATTGTCTTGACGCGTAGGCAATGACCTTCCCTCGCTGCATAAGTACACATCCAAGCCCCATCTTGGAAGCGTCACTATAGACTATGAAGTCTTCCGACCCTTCAGGCAAGGATAAGATCGGAGCTTCGCATAATTTCTTCTTGAGCGTTTGAAAGGCTTGGTCTTGAACATCGGTCCAAAGAAACTTGACGTTCTTTCTTGTGAGGGATGTGAGAGGTGTTGCTACCTTAGAAAAATCTTGGATGAAGCGCCTATAGTAGCCCTCTAAACCCAAGAAACTCCGTATCTCCGACCGATTCGTCGGCGGCTCCCAATTCGTCATCGCTTCTATCTTCGCAGGGTCCACCTGAACACCGTATTTTGACACCACGTGCCCCAAGAATTGCACTTCTCGAAGCCAAAAATCGCACTTAGAGAACTTCGCGAATAACTTCTCCCTTCTTAGGACTTCCAAGACTTCCCGTAAATGTTTCCCATGTTCGGATTCGTCCTTAGAATAAATTAAAATATCGTCGATAAATACGATCACGGATCTATCCAAGAATGGGCGACACACGCGGTTCATCAAGTCCATAAATACGGCCGGCGCATTGGTCAACCCAAAAGGCATCACCAAGAATTCATAGTGACCGTAACACGTGCGGAAGGCCGACTTCGGGATATCATCATTCTTCACTCTCACTTGATGATAACCGGATCGGAGATCTATCTTTGAGAAACATCTTGCACCTTGAAGTTGATCGAAGAGATCGTCGATGCGAGGTAGAGGATACTTGTTCTTAACCGTGACTTTATTCAACTCACGGTAGTCAATGCACATCCTCATCGATCCGTCCTTCTTCACGAACAACACCGGCGCTCCCCAGGGTGAAGAACTCGGTCGGATAAAACCTTTCTCTAACAACTCTTTAAGTTGTGCCATCATTTCCTTCATTTCCGTCGGGGCCAAACGATAGGGAGCTCGGGCTATCGGAGCCGCTCCCGGAGTGAGGTCGATTTGAAACTCCACTTGACGCTCCGGTGGTAATCCGGGAAGATCTTCCGGAAAGACATCCGGATAATCCCGCATGATCCTCACGTCTTTCGCCGTCTTCTTTTCCCTCTTTGCGTCCACAACGTACGCTAAATACGAAGGGTAACCCTTCACTAGAAACTTTCGCGCCTTGAGAGAGGAGATAATGGGGTTGCGCCCCTTTCCTTTCTCCCCATAAATGATGACCACGCCGCCTTCCGTCAAAGGCACTTGGATCATCTTCTTAGCTCAGAAGATGTCGGCCTTATGCCTTGACAACCAATCCATGCCTATGACCATGTTGAACCCCCCGATGGCCATAGGTAGCAAATCTACCCCAAAAGGACTCCCGTTGATCTCTATGGTGCAATCACAATAACGGTCTCGGATAATTACTTGGTCACCGCTAGCAATCTCTACTACTAGTGCACCGGAAAGGACACTAATAGGAGTGACGAAACGCTTAGAGAAAATATCCGATACAAACGAACACGTAGCACTCGAATCAAACAAAACACAAGCAGGCAAGGAGTTTACTAGGAATGTACCCGAAACAACGTCGGCGGTCTCCTTTGCCTCCTCGGTAGTCATCCGAAAAGCTCGACTCGGCACTCTCGGCGATTGGTCGACTCTAGCCGTCGACCCAACAGACCTGCTTTGATTAAACCCCGACAACTTTGGACAATTCCTCCTCACGTGCCCCGGCTCCTGGCACTCAAAACAAATCGTCGAATGAGTAGCGCAATCCCGAGCCACATGGCCCTTCCTGCCACACTTGGCACAACCTACCGGACCTGCGTAGGTTTTTGGAGCATAGACGCTCAAGTGTTTGGTCCTACACTTTTGGCACCATTGATCGACTTTACGAGAGTCGCCAGCTCTCCCGCTAACAAAAGGCTTCGACTGACGAACGGGTCCAGATGGCCCTTCCCACCTTCTCTTCTCACCTGCAACACTCCTTTCTTCCTTCTCAGCCAACCTATCATCTTCCACCAGCAAAGCCTCTTCAATGACTTCTTGAAGAGTCGATCCTCCGGCATTGCGCACGTCAGTACGCAAATCGGCCGGTAGGCCAAGATGAAAGGCCTTAATATTCGATCTCTCATCTGGAACTAGATATCCCACCAAGTTCAACTTCTCCAGAAACAGCTTGGAGTAGTCGGCTACAGACAAATTTCCTTTCTTCAGATTCTGGAACTCGGCTTCCAGTTTGTCCAAAGAACGCTCGCTGCAATACTTGTCCATGATCTTCTTCTTGAAGACTGGCCATGTTAGCTTCATTAGAACCTCGGGGGTGAGGGCGGACCGGGTGAGATTCCACCAGATCAATGCCTCTCCACGGAGTAGTTGAGAAGCAAACTTCACCTGCTGCGACACGTCGCACTCGCTCGACTCAAAGGCCATCTCTACTTCCTTGAGCCAGTACATGCACGCAACCGGGTTATTGGAACCCGCAAACTTTTTAGGGTTGCACCCCAGAAAAGCCTTGTAGGAGCATCCCTTAGTCCTCTCTCGGTTCACGTTGCTCGGTTGCTCTTCGGTCACCACCACCTCAGGTCTACCACCCGACCCAACTATGATATTCTCCACCATAGTCTCAGGTTGGCGGTTACTAGCATCTCGATCTTCCAGGAGTTTCATGAAAAACTCTTGTTGTTGGATTTGTTGTTGGGCCATGGCAGAATTCATAGCCAGCATCATGCTATCTCGAATCCTGGTCTTCATGGTCACCTCTTCCAAAACAGCATCGCCCACCACAATGTTCCTGCGAGGGATAAACTCGGGGCCCCCTCCCAAAGGTTCGTTCAGTGGTGGCCTTCGAACATCCCCTTCTAAACCGGGTTGTTCGGCAGTGGATTCAATTTCCAAATGACCATCCGGCGTACCCGGTAATCTGCTCCGAGTATTGACCATATCGATTTGCCGCACACATACGAGAAATAGGTTGAGAAAAGACTAAGCGAGCTGAACTCATTGTACGTACTAATACATTCATCAATTATCACAACGACAGTAAATCAAGTATGCTCACGTAACAATGCATTCATAATAGATGTAGCTAAGTGAAATTATGAACGAACCATACACAAGAATTCTTGTCACCATCATCGCAACTCTCAATTAGTGTAATTCCGTAACCTAACACTCTCTCCACCAAGGATCTCTACCCCAAGAGGACAGTGAAGTCAAAACAGTCTATAGCTTAAGTCTAGATATGCTACAACTAAAGCTCTGATACCAACTTGTAACACCCTAAAAATAGGGATAACAAAAACCTTCCAAAAGAGGAGAAGTGGTATATAGATTGCCATAGCAAGAGCCTCCCAAAAGGGGATAGTATAAAACATGTTTAATCACATTTGTAATTTAACAGATAAATAAACGACAACCAACTAATCTAATTTCTACATCTAGAAAAAAGATTACAAAAAGGGGTGTCATCTATAAACCCAAGGCTTCTCAAAAGTCCAAGTGTCGTATCCCTAAGCTCTCGCCCAAAGCATCTAACCTTGCCTAGGAGCAGCACCACTAACACCTGAGACACACATCGACACCAAACAAGTGTTAGGACAAAAAGTCTAGTGAGTTAAACAAGTAAAAATATGCCAGATACATTTACAGTTCTTATCAGCAGTTAAGCAATTAATCACGTAGATGTGGAGTCAATGGAAGCGACCCATATCTCCAATCCGGTTCACCCAAAGAGGCAATGCACCTTGAAGCCACTTTCTCTGGCAACCTAAAGGCCCGACATGCACCGGGGACTACCGCCTTAGGAAATTCCCCGACGGCGGAGGTCTAGGTACATAGGAGACTACCGCCTTAGGAAATTCTCCAAATGTCACCCACCTACATTTTTATAGTGAATCACAGACTTGGTTCGTCCACATAATGCATTTAGGAGGTCTCAAGATGTATTTCAATCCGTAACATTTCGGATATCCACCAAGAACACATTAATACCATCCTAAGCATGTAAATCCAACATATGACATAATATCCATCCAAATACTTCGTGAGAATATAAGGTCGCCAAAAGGCATTCCAAGAAAGAATCATCAACATACAAAATATACACATGTAACACATAGTAACCTTCATATACATAAATCCATGGGTAAGAACCCCCAAAATATTTGCAACATAAAATATGAACATTTGAGAGATGCATTGACATTAACAAGTAGAAGATAATGATGTGTATATAGTTTTAACAAAGGTTAGTAAAATCACAATCTAGGTTTTTTACCAAAACCTAGAAAAGATGAAAACCCTAGATTCGAGTAGATGAGACTTGAAGTGGAGAGGAGTAGCTTGATGAGAATCTTCACTAGTTAAGCTTGGATGAAGCTTAATGATCAATAAATGATCCTAACAACCCCAAACCCTTGGAAATAAATGAAGTAGGTGAAGAAACCCTAAAAATCGCCTCCAAGAAATTTCTCCCGTTTTTTGTAAAGTGAAAGTGAGAAATGAGGTATTACTTCCTATTCAAATAGCAAATTGGACCATGCGGGCGATAGTTCTTGGCGATAGTGCCATTGGCACTATCGCGAGTCACAATCGCGAGCACCCTACCACCCGCGGTACAAACCGCGCGATAGTGCCCTCCGCGATAGTGCCAGGGCACAATCGCGAGGTACAATCGCAACCCACTCCGAGCTCTCGGTACAGCTTCGGCGATAGTGCCCTCCGCGATAGTGCCAAGGGCACATTCTCGGGGCACATTCGTGGGGCACAATCGCGAGTCACCCAAAAATGGTCCAAAACTCAACCGAAAACTATAATGAGCACTAGGTTTGAACGATTAACGAAGGGAATTTAATTATATGACCTTTAGACATAATAATGATAATAAAATGTACACAAAGACACATATTCTCACATAAGCGGAATAAATGCATTTAAGAAGACAAAATACTTACCTTGCGAATTTCCAGGTGTTACACCAAGAGATCTTAGAAATTTTCTGTTAACATCATCTTGATCTATCTAGACACCAACAGTAGCCAATTCACCAATTAGCTTATTAAATCTATCAAAAGTTTGAGTCATGGACTCATTCTTTGTAGACATGAAGTTTTCATACTGCTGCTTTAGGATGGCCTTCTGATTTCTCTTGGTACTTTTGGTACCAGAAAATCTTTTCTCCAGAGAATTCCAAAGAATGTGTGCATCAGAACAGTTGCAGAATTGATGTTGGTACTCATTGGGTATAGCCAAAAGTAGAGTGCTCAGGGCTTTCATCTTTGTCTTCCTCAATTTCCTCTCTCCATATGTCTTTGGTGGAGGTCTCTTTCCTTCTGCATCCATCTTTCCTCCATCAGAAGGACCATTCTCAATGATGTCCCACATTGAGAAGTCTGTGAGAAGAATGTACTGCTTGATTCTGATCTTCCACATGTCAAACTCATTGGGTTTGAGCATGGGAACCTTTGATACCAAAACACTGTCGTTTGAACTGTCCATGATTAAAGGTTTCTGAATTTTCTAGCTCTGATACCACTTGTCAGGATCGAAACTCAAACAAGAATTTAAATAACACACTCAGAAACTTATGTTAAAGAAGTTGCGGAAAAACACTTTAACAAAAAATCAATGGAACAGTATATAAAACTCAAATCACAAGTTTATATTGATTCAACATGATGATTACACACAAAACCTCAATCTGTTTAACAGGCTAAACAGACGTTCTATACTTCTCTATAGAAAGGATCTAAACTATTCTTGAGGTTAATTCTCTCTAAACAAAACGTATGAATAATTGTTAATTCTAACAAAGACTTCTATACTATATATACAAAGTTGATTACAAGATAATTATCAAGATAAAATTGATCTTCAGTATCAATACCATAATTATCTTCAACCATATCTCCAACTCATCTTTATCTTCAAGTCTTCTTTATCTTTAGAAGCAACACTATTAATCATCTTGCAGCATTAACATCCTCAGCAGTATTAATCCTTGAGCAGTACTAACCATGCTTGCAGTAGTAATCTTCAACAATATTAACTACTAGCAGTACTAACTTTCCAAGCAGTACTAACTATTCAAGTAGCAGCACTAACTTTTCAAGCAGTATTAATTCTACTAGCAGTATTAAAATTACAAGCAGTAGTAATACCTTTCAACTAGCAGAAGTATCCATCCTTAGCATATTCTGACCCAACAATCTCCCCCTAATTTAACTTTTCAGGATGAGAAGTTAAGTTCTTCAACTTAGAGTCTTCATGATGCTTTCAATACTTCAGCTTAGTTCCCCAATTTAGGATCCAGACCCATACTTTGATTAATGATTCTGCTAATCATAATCATTGCCATTTCAGAACCTTGAGGACAAATTAGCTTGGCTTTCAGCATCCCCTGTAGCTTGGCTAGGCTATGGTCATATATCTTATCCACCAGGTAATATTCATGGAAGCTTTTGTCAATGGTTAAGATATACACCCCACACCTTTCTATAAGCATCCATTTGTCCACAGACTTGAAAACTTCCTTGATTACGTGCTTGACAAGGTCTGGACTAAACATCATGCATAAATACTCCATTGCTAGTTTCTTAATGTTCATCCTTGATGTCTTCAGCACATCTCCATACAGAGTTATTCCTACTTTGAACATTTCTTCCAAGTCTGACCTTGAACAACTTCTAACTATCTTGCCCCAAGTAGAATAAACTTCAAAGTGATCACCCATCCTCTTGATTCTGAAATACTCTTTTCCTTCATCTTCTAGAATATCCCAGTGGATGATTTCAGGGGCTTGGACTGAAATGGGATCTGCTTTTACTGGTTCATCATCTGTTATAGTCATGTAAAGACCAAAATGCTCATCAGATTGACTTGATTGTTGTGCACTTTGACTTGATTGCTCTGTATGACCTGTAACAGATGGTTCTGCCTCTTTTTCTGCTCCTTCAACCCTTGGATTTTTGGACTGTTTCTTGGAAGCTATAGTTTTCACTCTCTTGGCAGATTTGACTTCCACAACAACATGGTCTTCCTTCTTTTCTTCAGCCTTTTCTTTTGAAGGGGTGGTTTCTTCACTCTCAGGGAAGGGTTGTTGGATATTAAGATCATGTCTCTCTTTCATTTGTCTTTCAAACTCGACCCTTTGAGTGAATTCCCCTTGAAGCTTTGTCGTTTCTTTTTTATATATCTCTTCAACTCTGTTGTATGACATGCTAGCAAACATCTCTTCTGTTACACCAATTGAGCCTTTCAGAAAGTTTATCATTTTTCTCCTTTCTTGATTGGCCAAATAGGTCTTAGAAGGTTGTCTTTTCTGAGTCTTTGCTGGCAGTCTGTGCTTTGATTCCTTCCCCGTACTTTTCTTGGCCTCAGTTGCAGCTTTCAAGCTCTTTTGATATTCCTCATTTAGCTTAGTGGACAGATCTAGAGCAATCTGCCTTTCTTTGGCCTTTTGAGTTTCTTATTCTCGTTCTAGCTCAGCCTGCAGCTTCTTTGCCAATTCCTCATCAATCTCTATCTGTTTTAGCTTCTTGGGAGGTTTTACAGATTCATCCTGTCAGGATCGAATTCTCAACAAGAATTAACTCTCAGAAACAATATCAAAGAAGTTTGCGGAATATCACTTTGATATTCAATGAAACAGTAAATCAAAACAGTAAATATGAAGAACAAACTGTAAACTTGTATTGAATAATTGAAATCACAAGATTACACACTCAACCTCAATCTTGAAGAACAGACTCTTTCAAGACGAATTCTACTTCTCTAGAATTAGGATCTATGCCTTGAGGTTGATTTCTCTCTTGAACTTAGAATGAATAATTATTGACAAAAGTTATCTATCTATTCTATACATTCTATATATATACTAATCAAAAGATAATTACAAGAAATAAAAATATCTTCAGTATATCTTCCATGTATATCTCTAAGCTTCCATGAATATCTTCAGTTTATTCAGCTGTTATCCTTTCATGCGAATCTTCATCATATAATCAGTATTAATCTTCAGCAGCATTAATCTCTTCTAGCAGCATTAACTACTAAGCAGCACTAACTACTAGCAGTACTAACTAGCTAAGCAGTACTAACTTTGTTCAAGCAGCACTAACTTTGACTAGCAGTATTAATTCTACTAGCAGTAGTAATACTCAGCAGTATTAACCTTGAAGTCTTCTAGCAGTAGTAACTTTGAACCAGCAGCATTAACCATACTTAAGCTTTTCTCCAGTTCCCAACAATCTCCCCCTAACTTGACTTTTAGGAAAAGAAGTCAAGTTCTTCAGATGCTCTTCAAGATGCTTTCAACACCTCAGGTGAATTTCCCAAATTTGGATCTAGGCCCAAACTTTGATTTACAGTTCTTTTCACCACAATCTTGGCCATCTCTGAATCCTTTGTACATACCAGTGTAGCTTTAAGCATCCCTTCTAACTTCTCATTGCTATGCTCATATATTTTGTCCACCAGGTAGTATTCATGATAACAGTTGTCAATAGTAATCCTGTATACTCCACAGTTTTCAAACAGTGTCCATTTATCAATCTTCTTGAAGATGAACTCATGCTTATGATCTTTAATCCTGTAATTAACTCTTTCTGGATCAAACATCATGCACAAGTATTCCAATGTCACTTTGAGAAGATTCTCTTCAGTACCTTTCAACACAGGTTCATAAAGTTTCATCCCCACTTTATATAATTCTTCTATATCATCTCTTGAACAACTTCTGATAACTCTCCCCCATGTTGAATAAGCTTCAAATGAACCATCAGCTCTCTTGATTCTGAAGAAAGTCTTTCCACTGTCTCTTAGAATATCCCAAAAGATGATCTCTGGAGCTTGCATAGAGATTGGAACAGCCTTCAAAGGTTCCACTATTGTCATGTACAGATCCATACTCTCATTTGTTGGCTTACTTGACTGTTCTGGAAGTTGTACTGATTCTGCTATAGGTACCTCTGAATGCTCTGTTGTAGAACCAGCTGTTTCTTCCACTCTGGGCCTTTTAGACTGCTTTTTGGAAGCAATTGTCTTCACCCTTTTTCCAGCTTTGGCTTCTACACCAACACTCTCTGAGTCTTCCTTATTCTCTTTTGTAGGTGTGACTTCCTCAGGGAATGGTTACTGAATGTTTAGATCATGTCTCTCCTTCATTCTTCTTTCAGCCTCTTCCCTTTGTGAGGAGTCCCCTTGGAGCTTTGCCATTTCCTTCCTGTAGAGCTCCTCAACTTGACTGTATGCCATGTTGGTAAACATCTCCCCCTTGACTCCAATTGCACCTTTCAGGAAATTTATCATCTTTCTTCTTTCCTGATTGGCCAAAAAGGTCTTAGAGGGTTGTCTTTTCTGCTTTATCACTGGCATTTTCTGCTTAGATACTTTCACAGAGCTTTTCTTGGCTTCAGATTCTGCTTTTAAACTTTCTTGATATTCTGCATTGAGTTTTCGGGCCATTATCCTTGCAAGATCTCTATCTGTTTCTGTTTGAATTTGCTCCTCCTTTTCCATTTGCTCTTGAAGCTGCTTTGCCATCTCCTCATCCATTTCAATCTGACTCCTCTTCTTTGAAGGTTGTTCAGGTTCAACCATCTTTCCTTTTCCTTTTATATCCTCCTTCATTCTCTTCTTTTGAGGTTCTCCTTCATTGATGACCACTCCTTTGGCCTTTTGAGTAGCCTTAGGAGTGTCATTCTTTGCTTTTACCAGAGTTTCTGCTATCTCTAATTCTTCTACAGAAAGCCCTGTTATTGCTGCTTCTGTTACTGCTGCTTCAGCAGTATTAACAGTTTCTGCTGCTTCAGCAAATTCTGTTTCTTTTTCTTCCTCTTCCTCCCCCTCAACCTTAAATGGCCTCTCAGCTGTAATTTCTTTCTCTCTTTCTGCCTCTTTCTCCCCCTTGTTGGAAGCATCTTTATTAGTTGACCTCTTCTTTAAGACAAACTGCTTCCTCCTCTTCTTTTGCACTAACCTTGTCACCATTTTCTTTAATTTGGCAATCTGTACTTGTTGGGACAAGATTACCAATTTCATTTCTTCTATCTCTTTGACTTGTTTGATGACATACAGGTTGATGTTACCCATTGTCTCCATCAATTCATCATAGTCATATCTGTCCTCACCTTCTCCAGGAGTGTTACCCCCTATTAAAGGATCATGGGATCTTTTATTAGTGGAAGTCTTCTGCCTAGCAGAAGCACTGTCCACCCCCGTGGTTTCTTGGCACCAGGGACCTTTGAATGATTGCTCATTCAAAGTTGCCATGGGGGAGGTCTTATTGATGTTACCACTTTCCTCCTCTGTGCTAGCAGGAGTAGTGGCAGCCTCATCACCCATATGCTCTTCCTCCTCCTCAGAGAGCACCTCCTTGGGGTTGGGAGACACCCCTTTGGTTTCCCTATGGATATTCCCTAAAGGAGAATTCTCCCTTAGAGGGCTTAAAGGCTTGGGGGATGATGGTACAAGAAGGGAAGGAGCCTTCTTTACCTGTTTCCTCTTGTATGTTTGGGTGATAGGAGAGGTTGGTTTTTCAAGAAGGGACTGGGGGATAGATTTAAAGTGGGAAGGTTGGGATTGGCTAGCAGTAGGATGGTCTAATGGGGGCCTTGACCCTGCTGCCATACCTTCATTGGTTTGGGACACCACCATCATTGTAGAGAACAATGGGGTGTCAACTCCTTCCGAGTCCCCAGAAGATCTTCTCATATTTGAGAAAACCTTGCCTTTAGGGGGTTTAGGTACATATATTCCAGCAGAATGAGGAATATCCGTCAATTCATGAATAATAACTTCTTGGACAAACCTGGGGTACATAAAGAAGTTCTTTTTGTTTCCCATGTTTGAGACAAGATCACTGAAAATCATTTTAGAAAAGTTGTACTTTCTGGCAGTGGCCAAGCACACCAAAGCATAAGCAATGGTGCTGCTGAACTCACTCCATCCAGTAGTCTTTTTGGAGATACAGTGCATAAGAGTATGGACAAAGAAACGCCATTGGGGTGAAAGTTTGGCTTTAGAGAATTTGAATACACCCAATGGGCCTCCATACCCCATTCTTGCAAGAGAAGAGAACAATTCATCATTTGAGATAGAAGTTATACCAGAGGCATCGTCTAGACGTAGACTGATGCGAATAACTTCTTCAGTAACTGTCAAGGGTTTGTCACACACCCTTGTCTTGATCATTTGCACACCATTCTCAGCAACAACGGTGGCATTAGCCCAGAACTGCCTTTGATGCTCGATATAGATTGTAGGTGATACAGTAAGAGCATGGGCAATATGGCTTGACTTGAGGAAATCCACAATCTGATGAAATCCTGCAGCTTGCTTTGGCTTTTGTAGCATCGCGATCTCATTGTGTTCATCGATGAATGCCATGGATGCCATTGATCTTAGTGAAAAACTTGCCTGAAAACTTCGAGTCTTGAGAGAGAAAGGGTTTAGAGCGCAAGTGAACAGTATGCAAAGAGTCGTTATGAACTTTTAGGCGGGCAAAGGGTATTTATAGTATTCGGGACATAAGCAGTATTAACCTAGAGCAGTATTAACGGACAAGCAGTATTAACCGCGAGCAGTATTAACTACTAGCAGTATTAACTAACTAGCAGTATTAACTGCGAGCAGTATTAACTACTAGCAGTATTAACTAACTAGCAGTATTAACTGCGAGCAGTATTAACCACTAGCAGTATTAACTAACTAGCAGTAGTAACTGCGAGCAGTATTAACTGTCTAGCAGTATTAACTAACTAGCAGTAGTAACTGCGAGCAGTATTAACTGCTAGTAGTATTAACTAACTAGCAGTATTAACTGCGAGCAGTATTAACCAACTAGCAGTATTAACTGCAAGCAGTATTAACTGCTAGCAGTATTAACTACTAGCAGTATTAACCATACTTACTCTTTGAAGCTTAGGCTGAATTGAGTACTGCTATGTATGCCCTGCAAAGAAAGATTAATAACACCAAGAATCTATAATATTCAGGTATTTAACCACTTTTTGAGAGGATGCTTATTCAGAGTTGATCATTCCCACACTTGTTACCAAGAAAGTGAATCTACCCACATCAAAAGCTTTGGTGAATAGATCAGCAAACTGGTTGTCAGTATGAACTTTTACAACTTGAATAAGTTTCTTTTCATTACAGTCTCTTATGAAGTGATACCTGATCTCAATGTGCTTTGTCTTAGAGTGCTTGACAGGATTATTCACAATGCTGATAGCACTGCTATTATCAATAAAAATGGGAGTGTGTAGAAAGGTTACCCCATAGTCCAACATTTGATTCTGAATCCATAAGACTTGAGAACAGCAACTTGCAGCTGCTATGTACTCTGCCTCTGTTGTAGATGTGGACACTGTGGTTTGTTTCTTGCACTGCCATGAAACTAGTCTAGCACCCAAAAACTGACATCCTCCAGAAGTAGATTTTCTGTCCAAGTTTGCCCCACCTAGATCACTGTCTGAGTATGCTATTAGGTCAAAGGGTGAGTCATGAGGATACCAAAGTCCCAATCTGGGTTGCCCTTTGAGATATCTGAATATCCTCTTAACAACTTGAAAGTGAGATTGCTTTGGCCTAACTTGGAATCTTGCACATACACAGACTGGAAACATTATATCTGGCCTTGATGCTGTGAGATACATGAGAGAGCCAATCATGGATCTATAATGATGCACATCCATATCCTCCCCCTCAAGATCTGCTGTTATCTGCTTGTGTGTCTCCATAGGTGTGCTAGCAGGTTTTGAATCTGAGAAACCAAACTTGGTTAGAATGTCCTGCACATACTTGGATTGACAGATGAAGATGCCATCTGACTTCTGTTGAACTTGGAGTCCAAGGAAGAAAGTAAGTTCCCCCATGGAACTCATTTTGAACCTTTGATGCATTAGGTCCTCAAACTCCTTGCACATGTTGTCTCTTGTAGATCCAAAGATAATGTCATCAACATAGATTTGGACCAGCAAGATATCCTTCTTCTTTCTCTTGATAAATAGAGTCTTATCAATGACTCCTCTTTCAAAGCCATTTTCCAAGAGATAGGTTGACATAGTGTCATACCATGCTTTTGGAGCTTGATGCAGTCCATAAAGAGCTTTCTTCAATTTGTATACCCTGTCTGGATAGCTTGGGTTTTCAAACCCTGGTGGTTGACAGACATATACCTCTTCTTCAATTGAGCCATAGAGAAAAGCACTTTTTACATCCATTTGATAGACTTTGAAGTTCATGTAAGAAGCATAGGCTAGGAATAATCTGATTGCTTCTATCCTAGCCACAGGTGCAAAAACTTCTTCATAATCTATACCCTCTTCTTGAGTATACCCTTGAGCCACCAGCCTTGCTTTGTTCCTTATGAAAATTCCTCTTTCATCTCTCTTGTTCCTGAAAATCCACTTAGTGCCAATTGCTCTGTGTCCTTTAGGAAGGTCTACTAGATCCCATACATCTTGTAGCTTGAACTGTAACAGTTCTTCTTGCATTGCTTCTATCCAGCTAGATTCTTTCATAGCATCATGTGCCTTTTTAGGCTCAAGCTGGGATAGAAAACAAGAAAGCACTGTATGCTGTTGATCTTGCATTTCTTGAAGCCTGCTTTGATGTCTAGTCATCATAGGAGAAGATATATCTCCTATTACCAGCTGTGGAGGATGATTCTTTTGAACTCTGGTGTTATGACTAGGTTCTTCATTAAATCTAGCCTCTAGATTAGAGTCATGCAACTCAACTGAAGTGTTTTCAGCTGCTACTTCTAATTCTTTATTTTCTTGAGTCTCCTCATCTCTAGTTTCTTCTTCACTCTGACTTGGTCCAGTAGATGATTCCTTTTCACAGTCTTCAACAGAATTCACTGTGGGTATGGGAAATATCACAGATTTAGATATACTTTCTTGAACTTGTGTGATCCCTGATCCTCCACTTCCTGAACCTGCATACTCACTACTGAAACCAAAAGAGTTAGTTAGTGAATCAATGTCAAATAGCCACTGAGGACCAGACCCAATAGGATTTGTTGTGTTCTCATTGCATTTGACATTGTCACTTTCTTCAATTATTCTAGAAGATGAGTTAAAAACTCTGTAGGCCTTACTCTGAGATGAATACCCAACAAGAAATCCATCATCTGCTTTGCTATCAAACTTACCTAAGTGAGATTTGGTATTGAGAATTGTACAAGGACACCCAAAAGGTTTGAAGAATCCAATGAAAGGTTTTCTTTTATTTAAAAGCTCCTATGGTGTCTTGTTCTTTGGCTTAACTACTAGAACTCTGTTTTGGACATAGCAGGCAGTATTAACTGCTTCAGCCCAGAAGGTAATTGGCAGTTTTGAATCAGCCAACAGAGATCTAGCAGCCTCTATTAGTGTCCTATTTCTCCTTTCAGCAACACCATTCTGTTGAGGAGTCCTAGGAGCACTATATTGTCTCTCAATGCCTTTTTCTTCACAAAAGGTGTTTAGATAAAGATTTTTGAATTCAATCCCATTATCTGATCTAATGACTTTTACTTTTTGATTAGTTTGGTTTTCAATTCTTAGGATAAAGGATTTGATCAGTCCACTTGTCTCATCCTTAGTCCTTAGAAAATATACCCAGGTAAATCTAGAGTAATCATCAACAATAACCAAGCAGTAAGATTTCTTGCCTATACTCATAACATTTGTAGGACCAAACAGATCCATATGCAGTAATTGGAGACAAGAAGAAATTGAATTTATCTCTTTGGTCTTATGAGAAGTTTTGTGTTGTTTGCCTTTAAGACATGCAACACAATGATCATCACATGAAAATACTTTTGAAGGTAAACCTCTTACAAGATTGTTTTTGACAAGTTTGTTCATAGTTTTGAAGTTCATGTGACACATCCTTTTGTGCCAAAGAGATGATTCATCTACAGAAGCTTTTGAAACAAGACAATTTAGAGATGAATCACTATCAACATTGTCCATATCTAGACAGTAAACATTGTCCTTTCTTGGAGTTCTAAGTAGTATCATGCTTTCATCAACTACCTTGAACCCTGGAGCAAGGATCATACACTCAGTATTTGTAAATAATATACTATGTTGTTTGTCACATACCTGTGATACACTTAACAGGTTGTACTTCAATTGATCAACATAGTAGACATCCTCAAATGTCATCTTACCTTTGGTGACTTTACCTTTTCCACTTATTTTACCACTAGTAAGATTATATCCAAATGCAACATGTCCTCCATTGATATGCTTGAAATCCTGAAGGCATGACATGTTGCCTATCATGTGCCTAGAGCAACCACTATCAACATGCCATATGCTCTTTCCCTTGAGCTGTTGGTTGCCCTGCACATAAGATAGATCAATTAGTATGAATTAGGAACCCAAGCCAAAGTGGTCTTGGGTACCCCTTTCTCATCAAAATACTTGCATTCTTTCTTGACAAGATTTTTAAACTTTAACTCCTCATTCTTGGAGTACTTTGTCACAATAATAGGCTTGGAAACATTTTTGCTAGAAACAGTACTGGTTTTAGAAGTAATAACTGCCTTAGCAGCACTTGCATGCTTAGCAGTACTAACCTTGTTAGCAGTAGTAACTGTGTTAGCAGCAGTAACTGTGTTGGCAGTATTAACCTTTGAAGAGGTACTAACAGTATTAGCAGCATTAATATTTTCAGCAGTACTAACACATGTAGCAGCAGTAATACTTCCAGCAGCACTAACCCTGTCAGCAGTACTAACAGTTTTAGTGCTTATAGGCACCCACATTTTGACACTTTCTTTTTAAATCTTTTTCTTCATGGGGCCTTTCCTTTCACCATGTTTCTTTATCACAAGTTTCTTTCCATCCTTCCTATAACCAACAGGTTTTTGCACATATCTTTGAAAGGTCATCTGTTGGTTAGTAGGGTTAAAGAAGCAATATTTAGCCAAATGATTTAACTTGCCACATATGAAACAAGGTTTTGGTCTATTGATTTTACTCAAATCAACTCCTTGCTTCTGAGCCCATTGATTATTCCAGTTTCTTTGATTTCCTCTTTTTAAACCAGAATTTAGGCTCTTGGCTTTACTGCAAGCACACTGTTTACAAGATCTAGGATTCACAACCGTGGTTTGTTTGTAATGGACCTTGTTATCTTTTCCTTTGGTCTTCTCTATCTCCTTGGACTTGACCCAGATTTTCCCACATCCCTCATTGGTGATAATGTTGTTTTCTAATGGGATCTCTTTACTCACATCATTATCCCTATACTCACTGGCTTCTTTCTCAGTTAAATCCTTAATTACTACTTCATCCAAAGGATCTAAATTAAAGGCTTTCTCAGATAAGTCCTTTTTCTCCTTGGTTTCTAACAAGTCTGAAGTAGGAGAGATATAATTGTTGTTGTAAGGAGGAGGTGTATTGTTGTATCCAATACCAGGCTTCATCTTATCAGGAAATCTGAGCCTTTAGAAGAGAATCCATTGCTTTTGAAGCATATGAAAACTTTTCTATGTCAAGTGTTATTCACCAATGAGTTTGTTGAACCTATCAAAAGTTTGAGCCATAGACTCATTCTTTGAGGAAGTGAAGTTCTCATACTTTTCTTTGCCTTTTCTTTTCATTTCTGCCTCACTGATTTCTTTTCTTTTCTGCTCAAGGACTCCTTCTTTAATTTCCACTCCCTTGGCCTTTTGAGTGGCTTTGGGAGTGTCTGTTTTGGCCTTTAGAAGAGTTTCTGCTATTTCTATCTCTTCAACAGATAGCCCTATTACTGTTGCTGTTTTTGTTACTGCTGCTAGCCCAATTTGTGTTGCTGGACTTGTTTCATTACCTTGCTCCCCCTCAACTGTAGACTTCAGCCCATCAGGACTTTGCTTGTCAGATCCAGCTCTTGACTCCCCCTTATTCTCCCCCTTTTTGGAAGCATCATGAAGGATGCTCCTCTTTTTCAGTATGAACTTGGTTCTTTTCTTCTTTTGCACTTGCTTTAGAACCAATTTCTTGAGGTTGCTGATCTGTACCTGTTGGGAGAGGATTATCTGTTGCATCTCCTCTATGAGTTTGCCCTGAGATAGGACATCCTTATTTATATTTTCCAACGTTTCCATCAATTCATCATAGGTATATCTATCCTCACCACCTTTAGGTGTGTTTACCACCCTTGGAGGATCACTGGAACTTTTAGTAAGGGTCTTCTGCCTAGCAAAAGCAGCCTCTACCCCCTTGGTTTCTTGGCAACTGGGACCTTTGGATGATTGCTCACCCAAAGTTGTCGTGGGGAAGGTCTTAGGGATGTTCACACTGTCCTGCTCTGCACTTTGTGCAAAGTCAGTAGTATGAGCCTCACTACCCACATGCTCAACCTTCTCCTTAGTGAGCACCTTCTTGGGGTTGGGAGACTCCCCTGTGGTTTCCCTATCGATATTCTCTAATGGAGAATGCTTCATTAGAGGGCTTGAAGGATGTGGGGGTGAAGGTACAAGAAGGGAAAGAACCTTCTTTACCTTTTTCCTTATATATATTTTGGTGATGGGGGGATGTGGGCTTGTCAATAGGAAACTGAGGAGGATTACTAGAAATGAGTGGTGTGGGTAGGTCATCAGTTTGGTTGTCAGATGAGGGCTTTGACACTGATGCCTCACCATGGGAATGTGACACACCCATCATTGTAGAGAACTATGGGGTGTCTTGTCCAGAAAAGTCCTTGGAGGGTCTTTTCATGTTTGAGAATACCTTCCCTTTGGGAGGTTTTGGTACATACACCTCTTGAAAAGAGGGTAGATCCGTCAATTCCTGCAGTATAATCTCTTGTACAAACCTGGGATACATATAAAATCTTTTGGATTTGGTATCCAGGTTTGACATAAAATCATTGAAAATCATTTGAGAGAAATTAAACTGTCTAGAGGTAGCTAAGCAGACCAAAGCATAAGCTAAGGTACTGCTAAACTCACTTCATCCAGTTGTTTTTCTTGAAATGCAATGTTGGAGGGTATGAACAAAAAAATCTCCACTGTGGTGAAAATCTGTTCTTGAAAAACTTGAATACATCAGTGGGACCTTCATACCCCATAAAACTAAGAGTTTGGAAGAGATCTTCCTTAGGTAAGGAGGTTATACCTGAGGCATCATCTAAGCGTAAATTGATGCAAATGCACTCCTCTGTGATGGTCAGGGGTTTATCACATACCCTTGTTTTGATGAGCTGATTGCCCTCTTCAGATTAAATAGCAGCATTGGCCCAGAACTGCCTTTGATGTTCCATATAGATTATGGGATTGACAGTTAGAGAGTGGGCGATGTGAGAGGGTTTGAGGAAATCCACTATGGCATGGAAACCTTCAGCTTGCTTTGGTTTCTGCAACATGGCGAGCTCGTTGTGTTCATCAAAGAATGCTCGTCCTGCCATCGTTCTGGTTAAATCTAGCGTTCGAAACGTTACTAGGGTTGACACTTGTAAGCAAGAAATCAAGAGAGAGAAGAAGAAACAATGGAAGTTCAAAGAGTCGTTTGTATTTTGGCGGTCACAAAGGGTATTTATAGGTGGAGGGATTCATTTAGAAGCAGTACTAAGTACCCTAGCAGTATTAACTAACTCGCAGTATTAACTCATATGAGCAGTAGTAATACATACTGGCAGTAGTAACATGGACTAGCAGTATTCACACAGACTAGCAATATTAACACAGACCAACAGTAGTAACCATGATTAGCAGTATTAAATAAGTCAAGCAGTAGTAACTTTGCACTGGCAGTATAAACCACCTAGCAGTAGTAAGCATACTTGACCATTTTTGAAAAAATTTCATGAGTAATATAGCGAGCAGTATTAACTGATTTAGAAGTACCTAGTATCCATTTAAAGCAATCTGAAACACTTAAACACACAAGGTTAGAAGCACCATGCACAATACAATATAAGAAAGTAGACAGGAAGGAATCTATACAGGTACATAAGACATAAGACAATAGGCCTGTTCAGAGTTTATCATGCCCACACTTGTGACCAAAAATGTGAATCTACCCACATCAAAAGCTTTAGTGAATAGATCAGAAAATTGATTACTTGTATGGACTTTCACAACCTGAATTAGCTTCTTTTCATTACAGTCTCTGATAAAATGATACCTGATTTCTATATGCTTCGTTTTGGAGTGCTTGACTGGATTATTAATAATGCTAATAGCACTGTTGTTGTCTATGAAGATTGGAGTGTGAAGAAAAGTTATACCATAGTCCAGCATTTGATTCTGAATCCAGAGTACTTGAGAACAGCATCTTGCAGCAGCTATGTACTCTGCTTCTGTTGTAGATGTGGAAACTGTGGTTTGTTTCTTACACTGCCATGATACTAGTCTTGCACCCAAAAACTGACATCCCCCTGAAGTTGACTTTCTATCCAGATTTGCACCAACCAAGTCACTGTCTGAATAAGCAAGTAGGTCAAATGGTGAGTCATGAGGATACCAAAGACCTAATCTAGGTTGGCCTTTGAGATATCTGAATATCCTCTTGACTGCTTGAAAGTGTGACTGCTTAGACCTTACTTGAAATCTTGCACACACACAAACAGGAAACATGATATCTGGTCTTGAAGCAGTGAGATACATGAGGGAGCCAATCATGGATCTGTAGTGATGAACATCCACATCCTCCCCCTCAAGATCTGCAGTGATCTGTTTGTGTGTCTCCATGGGTGTGCTTGCAGGCTTTGAGTCTGAGAATCCAAACTTATTAAGAATGTCCTGCACATATTTGGATTGGCTTATAAATATCCCATCTTTCTTCTGCTTAACTTGTAGCCCTAGGAAGAAGGTAAGTTCACCCATAGAACTCATCTTGAATCTCTTGTGCATCAAATCTTCAAAATCTCTGCACATTTGATCTTTTGTGGATCCAAAGATAATATCATCCACATAGATTTGCACTATTAGGATGTCCTTCTTCTTCCTCTGAATGAACAGAGTCTTGTCTATGATTCCTCTTTGAAAACCATTTTCCAAGAGATAGGTAGACAGAGTGTCATACCATGCCCTTGGTGCTTGATGTAGCCCATAGAGTGCCTTCTTCAATTTGTATACTCTGTCAGGATAATTTGGATTCTCAAATACTGGAGGCTGACAGACATACACTTCTTCTTCAATTCTTCCATATAGAAAAGCACTCTTTACATCCATCTGGTAGACTTTGAACTTCATGAAAGAAGCATAGGCTAAAAATAGCCTGATTGCCTCTATCCTGGCCACTGGTGCAAATACCTCTTCATAGTCAATACCCTCTTCTTGAGTATACCCTTGTGCCACTAGTCTGGCTTTGTTCTTTATTACTATTCCTCTCTCATCTTTCTTGTTCCTAAATATCCATCTTGTGCCAATTGCTCTGTGTCCTTTTGGAAGATCCACCAGATCCCATACATCTTGCAGTACAAATTGCAGTAGCTCCTCTTGCATTGCTTCTATCCAGCTTGGATCCTTCATTGCATCAAATGCCTTTTTGGGTTCAACCTGTGATAGAAAGCAGGATAATAAACCTGATTGTAGCTCTTTCAATCCCCCTATCTTGCTTTATTGCCTTGTGATCATTGGAGAATTGATGTCACCAATCACTAATTCAGGAGGATGATTCTTCTGAGTTCTTGTAGCATTGACAGCCTCCTCATTAAGATTTACTTCAAGATTATTGTCATTCTTTTCTGGAGTGCTTCCACCATACACTGAAGAATCATCATCTGTGTTATCCTCTTCCAAAACTGGCATTTTAGGACCTTTGATTCTTGAATCTGAGGGATGATCTTCCTTATCACCTCTGTCCTCTTCATTCTGAGCTGGTTCAGTGTCCTTTGAATCTGAATTATCTTTATTATCTTGGTCACAGAATTCAACAGGATCAGCAGTAGGTGTTGGGAACAGCACAAACTCTTATCTTTGTTCTTGTGCCTGTTCTGTCCCTGTTCCTGCATTATTGTTAGTGTATTATTGTATACAAGATTTAATAGGAAAAGTCAAGTCATGTAAAGTCAACAGAGTCAAAGTCTGTATTAGTCTAATATGTGTTTACTTAATATGTAGTTAATCTTGTGAGCTTATATCCTTGGTATAAATAGGGATATGAGTTTAGAATCAATGTAACAAAGGAGATCGCATTCATATTAATATACATCAGATTGGAACTCTCTCTCTCTACTCTCTCTCTCTAGAAATAATACTGTCATATCTTAATTGAGATTGCTTGAATTGATTGGGATTACAATATCAATTGGTATCAGAGCAAACCAAACAAATTCAGAATGATTGGATTTATCAAACTAATTTGATTTTCTGAAAAATTGTCAAGAAAATTCGTTTTTGTAAAAAGTCACTGTTTGATCCGATTTTTCATGTTTTTGTACAATTAAATCAAGAAATTGATTTGATTGTATACGTTTTATCAACTAGATCATATTTCATTCAGATCACAGAGTCAAATTCGAACTTTAAATCGATCAATTTCATCAAAATGTTGGTTTTTGAAAACTCGAACTCATGCACTGTTTCTTAATTCAATTTGTTGTATTTTGTGTTTTTAATGGAAATCTTGTGAAGGAAAAGTGTTCTAATATGTTTTTCGAGCATACTGATGCATTTTGAGAATCAATTGCAGGTTTTAGAACGATCTGGAGTGATTTCGTGAACTGAAGTGTCGAAACGCGCAAGATCCAGAAAACGCGCAAGTTCATCCTAGAACGCGCAAGCTTCATCAAGTGAAGAACGCGCAAGTTACTGAAGAACGCGCAAGCAAAGCCTGCGAGTTCACTATCAAACGCGCAAGTCAAAGTATTTGATATTTTGGATAAAACGCGCAAGCTGAAGCTAGCGAGTTTGCAAAACGCGCAAGCTGAAGCTAGCGAGTTTGGTCGAAACGCGCTAAAGAGACGTGCGAGTTTCAGAAACGCGCAAGAGCTTGCCAGCGAGTTTTAGTGTGAATAGTATTTAGCGAGTTCGTCTGCGAGTTTGCCTGCGAGTTCATCTGCGAGTTTGCCTGCGCGTTTGTCTAAAAGTTATCATCTGCGAGTTTCATAAAACGCGCACAGTTCAGCTAGCGAGTTTCTTCGAAACAGTGATCTGCGAGTTATTTGACGTGCGAGTTTATTTTGAAACGGTGATTAGCGAGTTATTTGATCTGCGAGTTTCAAGACTTAGATTTTTTTTCGAAAATTAAAATTTTTTTTCTGATCCAAGTTTGACTTTTTAGTCAACATTTCTGATTTGTTTGGGAACGATCATTTTTTTTCAAGCATTTCTTTCTAGAGAAAAATATGTCAGAAAAAATTTCTCTAGGGGCGCTGCCCCCATACCCCCGCAAGGGCGTTGCCCCTTGACCCCATCCGCTAACCGGGTAGCGGAACCCCCGTGCTAAGTTTGCGGAGGGGGACATATTTTGATAGTGGTCATAATTTTCTGATTTTTTTGACGATCATTTTTTTTTAACTAATCTGTCAATATGCCTGTTACAGATGAGAGAGGAAATACCATTTTATCTGCAAGAGATATGGCTGTTTTGTACATGCCAGAAATTCCAAAGATGGAAGCTGAATTAGACAAGCTGAAGAATCAGAATTCAAAGCTTCTAAATCAGATTCAGGAGTTCAAATCTAAAGTGTCAAATTCTGATAAAACTCCTGATTGTATAAAATGTGCTAATCTTGATAAATCTGATTTTGCAGATATTATGAAGGAAAGAGAGAAAGAGATTAAAGATAAAGATAATCAAATAGAAATGAAAGAGAAAATCATAGGAGTTAAAGAGAAGATTATCATGCAAAAAGAGAGAAAGATAACGAATCTTCAAAGCCAACTGAAGACGACTGAACAGAAGTCATCAGAATCACAAGATGAATCAGTCAAGCTTCAACTGAAGTTTAAGGTTTTTGAAGATCATATATCTAGTCTGGAAAATAAAAATGCTGAATTGTTAAAAAGCATTAAAGAAGATAAAGTCAAAGAGAATCTTCAAAGCCAACTGAAGAAGACTGATCAGAAATCATCTGAGCTGAAAGATGAGTCAGTCAAGCTTCAACAAAAGGTTAAGGCTTTTGAAGAAAAGATATCTGCTTTGGAGAAGAAGAATGCTGAACTGCAAACAAGTCTCCAAGCAGAAAAAGAAAAAGCAAATGTGAAGACATCTTCAACTCAACAATCATCTGAGAATTCTAAGAAAGCTGACCAAGAGAAGAAAAATCTTGAGCTTAGATGCCTTAAACTTTCAAAGCAAGTGTCTGATTTTGAAAAGATTCTAATCACTGAAAGAGACACATTTGCTAAGGAAAGAAAAGTTCTTGAAGATAAAAATACTGAACTTCCCAAGCAGATTTCTACTTTACAAGACTTGCTTGAAAAAGAAAGAAATATTTTCAAAGAAAAGAAGCAGTCTTTTGAGGAACAAAAGAAATTATTTGAAAAGAAAAATGTTGGGAATTTCAAAGATATTTCTGAGAAAAACAAGAACTTGGAAACAGATTTTGAACAAGAACGTTCATATTTTGAATCTGAAATATCTAAGCTCACATCCAAATTATCTGTTCTGTCATCAGATATTCTTAAAGAACAGATGGCTAGATCTGATTTGAAACAAAAGTTTGACAACCTTAATTCTGAAAGAATCATTTTAGCTGCAAAGATAAAACACTTGGAAGCTGCAAACATCAATTTATCAGAAAAGATTTCAGCTGATGTGATTAATCAATCACCGGTTGATAATTCAGCAGATTCAGTCTGTTCTTTCAAAACAGCTTCAAGTTCTATTCATGATAAAAATGTTTTCAAAAAGAAAAGTGTTAAACCAATCATCGTCAAATCAAGTCAGATCAGACCATCAAATCTATTTTATGATAAATCTGTTGATGGTTCAGCAAATTTTTACATCAAAACTCTTGGAAAGCAATCGAAGAAAAATCAGATGGTCTGGCGAGTGAAGACTTCTGAAGAAGAGAAGAAGAATGACAGATCATTCAAATCCACAACCAATGCCAAAAAGAACAGTACGCATAAAGGTAAATCTTTTGGTAATTCTGATATATTTTATTCGACTAATCATCTGATCAGGATTGCTCAAAGGAAGATCTGTTGTTCTTATTGTGGAGAGAATGACTTCGTTCAAAGAGAAACTGCTCACAATTGGTACGGATCTTATAGAATAACTTCTCAGAATTCTGTTTTTAAAAGATATACATCTAATGAGAAGTGGATTCCTAAATCTAACATACCAGGACCCAAATACCAGTGGGTACCAAAACCTGTTAAATCTGTTTTGCAGGTACCACCGGTCTAGGGGGAGCAGGAACGATGGTTTTTGAACACAGCAGTTCAAAACCCGTACTTCAAAGTACAAGTGTTTGACTTCTGAGTAAATCAACTCAGGACTCGGTTTTCAAAGTCAAAGATTATGGCTTTTGAACAAAACAGTTCAAAACCCGTACTTTAATGTCAAGAGTGTGGCTTCTGATCACATGACAGATCAGGACCCGTTCTTTAATGTTCATATAAGGATATTATGCAAAATATCCAGGGGGAGCTTATCTGATCTAAATCATTCTATAATGATTTGAGGGGGAGCTTAAAGGTAAATATCTTCTGATCTAGATCTCTGATTGTTTGAAAGAAGAACAACTTTCAAGCATGAAAAACATGTTCTTAAATGTTCAAACCACTTCTCTATTCTCAAAAGATTTAATGAATTTAGAAGTGTGATTTTAATTGTTTTTCATTTTTGAGCTTTAATGTTTAACTGACCGTGTGTTTCCTAAGATCAATACTCGCGTATTATCTTGTCTATATACTGTAAAGTATTCACACACATCGGTTCAGTACTTCATTTTAATCTGTTATTACCATGTCTCTAAACGAACCCATTTTTCGATGGTAATACCCCGTTTGCTTTCAAATGTTGTTGAGCATCAGTCATCATTTCTAATCTTGTGCTTTCATTGCAAAATTGTTTATATTCGTTCATATAAACAAAATATCCAATTCTTTGATACCCTAACCATCTTATTTGATCTGATTGATACATTGTCAGATTCTCAAAATAATTCTCTTGATTTCATTTCATTCATTCAATATCCTTGTTTTTGAGAAATCTTCAAAGTTCAATTGCTCAAATCTCATGAGTATACATTTTGACAATGTCATCATACATTTTAGTGTATAACTGCTAAAGTTAAATTGTTGAACAACCATTCTTTATAGGACTTACATGGGATTCATGTGTGAGCTTATAAGAACTTCCATAGATTCACGTAAACCTGTGTTTCCTACCCAGGAAGTAATCCTTGAGGGATTGAGGGGTGAGGGGTCAAAATCAAAGAGTGGGGGAGATAACTCATCCGGTTGAGTTTTTCTCATTGAGTTGAGGTAAAATGTAAAGGAGAGTTTGGTTAGAAGTGAGCTTTAAATATTCAAAAGAAAGAGGGTGTGAAAACAGAGTTAAAAGAATATCAAAACTCTGCACCAACCACTTTCTGAGCCGGGCAGCCACAAAATCTGATTGGTTCACATTCTTTGGTGACCATCATTGAAACAGGCAGTGAGCCCATGCCAACTCTTGCATTAACCCCACCAGCCACTCGTTTCTTTCTTAACAAAGAAATGTTTCATTTTCTTTGGGGACGCAACATATATGCTATCTAGTCTTTACTCGGAAGATTTAGATATTGAAAAAGAAGGAAAGTTGCCCCACCTTCGCACCTCTTTCATGCACATTGAGTCCGTGTAATATTTGTTGTTGTCTCAACAGTTTACACAATTTGAGCCTTATGAAATACAATCATTGTGCTAAATTCTTTTATACACAAGCACGAGCACACAGAAAATTTGTTTTTCTGTCAAAACATTCATAGATAAACCTTGTGTTTTTCAATGATTGAATGGAAGTCCTGGGGAGTCATCATCAAACCAGCTCCTTAAATTGTACATTCGTTGTACACAGTAACTCCGTGTTACTGACAGGCACTTCTAACTGTTTCATTTGTTGATTCAGGGTTACAACTCATAATTTGTCTGAATTTGAAAAGATTCGGATAAATACATTCATGAATTGACGGCTCTGTATCTGATCAAAGGGGGAAAATGTTTCTCAAAGGGGGAGAATATCTGTAAAAGGGGGAGATTCAAAGAAAGTGCTGAAATTGAGATAGTTTTGATGATTATGAAGCTCACAATCATCAAAAAGGGGGAGAAATCTACAGAGATCAATTTCAAAAGAACAAATTCTGAAAGAAGTATTAATTGTCAAAAGAGATGATTCAAAAGATTCTGAAGAAGACAGATGTTTCAAAGTCAAGTCAAGATAAAAAGGGGGAGAAATCTACAAAGATCAAGTTCAAAGAATTTCAAAGTTATAAAGTCAAGACTTGTGAAGAATTTTCTGAAAGATCAAATCAGATGAAAAGAAATCATTCTCAAAGATTTCTGAAGACAAGTCCATGTTGAAGATAATTCAAGAAAGTTTGCTTTTCTGAAGAATGATCAGAGATTGCAGAAATGAAGATACAAAGATCTGAGATTCTTCAAAGCAATTTCAAAGCTCAAACTTTTAAATTTCAAAAGATTTCAAGACTTTAAATGTTTTGTTTTTGAAGACTTGTTGACTTTCCAAAGCTGCAAAATGTTAAAGACTTTTCAAGATTCTTCAAAGATTGAAAGACTGAAGACTGTTAAAGCTTCAAAGTTCAAAGGCGTCAGAGTTAAAGATTGAAGAATCAAGCGCTGAAGACTTATGTCAAATTTTTATTAAATCTTGAATACAAAGGGGGAGATTGTTAGTGTATTATTGTATACAAGATTTAATAGGAAAAGTCAAGTCATGTAAAGTCAACAGAGTCAAAGTCTGTATTAGTCTAATATGTGTTTACTTAATATGTAGTTCATCTTGTGAGCTTATATCCTTGGTATAAATAGGGATATGAGTTTAGAATCAATGTAACAAAGGAGATCGCATTCATATTAATATACATCAGATTGGAACTCTCTCTCTCTACTCTCTCTCTCTCTAGAAATAATACTGTCATATCTTAATTGAGATTGCTTGAATTGATTGGGATTACAATATCAATTACGCTCATTACTGAAACCCAAAAAATTAGTCAGTGAATCAATGTCAAATAGCCAATTTGGACCTGAACCAAGTTGATTTGGTGTGTTCTCATTGCATTTTACATTGTCACTTTCCTCAATAATCCTAGAAGAGGTGTTAAAGACTCTGTAGGCCTTACTTTGAGATGAATAACCAACAAGAAACCCATCCTCAGCTTTGCTATCAAACTTGCCTAGGTGAGTTTTGGTGTTGAGAATTGTGCAAGGACACCCAAATGGTTTGAAAAATCCAATAAAAGGTTTCTTCTTTTTAAAAAGCTCATAAGGTGTCTTGTCTTGGGATTTTACTACTAGAACTCTGTTTTGAACATAACAGGCATTATTAACTGCTTCTGCCCAAAAAGTAATTGGAAGTTTTGAATCTGCCAATAGAGATCTAGCAGCTTCTATCAGAGTCTTATTTCTCCTTTCAGCAACACCATTCTGTTGAGGAGTCCTAGGAGCACTGTATTGTTTCTCAATGCCTTTTTCCTCACAGAAGTTGTTTAGGTCATTATTTTTAAATTCAGTTCCATTATCAGACCTAATGACTTTAACTCTTAGATTTGTTTGGTTTTCAACTCTAAGAATAAAGGATTTGATCAGTCCACTTGTCTCGTCCTTAGTCCTCAGAAAATAGACCCAAGTGAATCTAGAGAAATCATCAACAATAACTAAGCAGTAGGATTTCTTACCAATACTCATCACATTTGTAAGGCCAAACAGATCCATATGCAGTAAATTAAGAGGTGAAGAGATTGTATTTATCTCTTCGGACTTATGAGAAGTTTTGTGTTGTTTACCTTTAAGACATGCAACACAATGATCATTACATGAAAATACCTTTTGTGGCAAACCTCTTACAAGGTTGTTTTTCACAAGTTTGTTCATTATTTTAAAGTTCATGTGCCACATCCTTCTGTGCCAAAGAGATGATTCATCTACTGAAGCTTTTGAAAATAAACAATTTAGAAATGAATCAGAAACTACACTCTCCAAGTCTAAGCAATAAACATTGTCCTTTCTAGGAGTTCTAAGTAGTATCATACTTTCATCAACTACCTTGAACCCTGGAGCAAGGATAATACATTCAGTATCAGTGAATAATATGCTATGTTTCTTGTCACAGACCTGTGATACACTTAACAGGTTGTATCTCAATTGCTCAACATAGTATACATCCTCAAAGACCATATTACCTTTTGACACATTACCTTTTCCACTTATCTTACCACCTGCTGGATTATCACCAAAATCAACATGTCCTCCATCAATTCTTTTGAAGTTTTGAAGGCAGACCATGTTACCTGCCATGTGCCTGGAACAACCACTATCAACATGTCATATGCTCCTTCCCTTGAGCTGTTGGTTGCCCTGCACATTTAAAAAAGTAGTTAGCTTTTAATAGGAACCCAAGCCAAAGTGGTCTTGGGTTTCCCATTCTCATCAACATATTCATAATCAGACTGGATGAGATTATCACACTAAGAAATCTTATTGCTTGAATACTTTGTCACAATAATGGGTCTGTTACTGGAAGCAGTACAAACTTGATTGGCAGTAATAACATCATTAGCAGTACTAATTGGGTTAGCAGTACTATCTGGGTTAGCAGTAGTATTGCTTACAGCAGCATTATTTATGTCAGCAGTACTATTTGAAGTAGCAGTACTAACAGCTTTCTTTATTTTTTGGAACCCATACCTGGACAAAGTTGTTTGCTTTCTTTGTCTTTAATGTACTCCTTGGCTTATTTGGAGTATTTTTCTTAGAATTGGCAAACTTATTCTGAGCATGAGATTTTATAGGTGCCCTTCTCACATTCTCAGTCATATTATTTCTTATTTGCTTCCTATAACCAACAGAATTTTGTATATTTCTTTGAAAATTGATCCTTTGGTTAATAGGATTGAAATAACAGTGTTTGGCCAGATGATTTAACTTGCCACAGATAAAACAAGGGATTGGTCTGTTAATTTTTCTCAGATCAATTCCTTGTTTTAAAGCCCACTGATTATTTCTATTTCTTTGATTTCCCCTTGTTTTATCATGTTTTTGGGGCTGATTCTGTTTACAAGTACAGGGATTAACAACAGTAGTTTGCATGTAATGAACTCCCTGTGCCTTTCCTTTCCCTCTCTCAGAGGTCTCAACTTTTACATTCTTAACAGTCACTTCCCCAGACTTTACTTTCTCATTCTTGACAAATGGTTTACCCCCTCTTTCATTTGTCAGTATGTGGTTTTCTAGGGGAATAACTTTGTGGTCTTTCTTCTTCTTACTCTCAGAGTCCTCTTCTTCAGAATCTGCCTCAATTACTACTTTGTCTAAAGGATCTACTTCAGTGGCTCCTTCAGGTAATTCCTTCTTGTCCTGTCTTTCTAAGAGATCAGAGGTGAGAGGAATATTGTTATTGTTGTATGGTGGAGGTGTGGTGTTGTAGCCTATTCCTCTTCTAAGTTTGTCATGGACTTGAGTTTTTAAAAGTGAGTCCATTGCTTTAGAAGCATTGGAATATTTCTCAATGTCCAGCTTTGCTTTCTCAAAATCACTCCTTATCTTCTCACATTCCTCTTCAGACTTTTTAAGCTTAACCTCTAACTGATTTTTCTCCCACTTCCAGTAGTTTGTATCATAGGAATGTTGAAGTTCATTAGCCTGGTAAGACTTAATTTGTTCTTCAAACCTCTCAACAATCAGGACATACTTTCTTCTATCTTTCTCTAACCTTTTAAGGTCATCACACATACTCTGATTGTGATCCCTGTACTTTTTTAACAGTTTCAATACAGGTTTTAGAGAAAAGATTAGAAGTTACCTCCGTGGGAATATCAGTGCTTGCTGACTCTGAAACTTTAGCCATTAAAGCATGATTCTGAACTGCTTCTTCTGCTTGGTCACTCCAATCAAATCCCATTCCTTCTTGGGAAACAAGAGCTTGAGAAGAGTTCCTACTATTGAAGCTAGTGGACTGTTAAGGTTGATGGTTGCTAGTATGCTGTTGAGGCATTCCACTTCTGCATTCTCTTGCAAAGTGCCCCAGCTTGTGACACTTGTAACATTCAACCTTGGATTTATCAAATCCAACCCCATCTTCTCTTTTCTGAGCAAAGTTGTTCCTTCCAGTCCTTTTGATGAATCTTTTTACCCTCATAGTCAGCATAGCCATCTGCCACTTGATATCCATCTCTTCCAGATCATCAGCATTTATCTGTTCTAAGTCATCATTAATTAGAGTGGAATTAGCATGACTGGCTAGAAAAGATTCTAAGACTGAGTCATTGGATCCATCTTGCTTTGATCCATGGGCAGCATTAACTGATTTTGTGTTAGCAGCAGAATCAGTAGAGGATGATAAAAGAGAAGCATTGTATGAGTATCCAGAAGGCCTCTTCTTTGCTTCTACCTCTGCTTCAAATACCCTAAGGTCATTATAGAGGTCATCCAATTCCTTGTCCTCCAATTGGTCATTCTGTCTAAAGGAGACAGTGTACATAGTCCATTCATCACCAAGTGTAACACCCTAAAAATAGGGATAACAAAAACTTTCCAAAAGAGGAGAAGTGGTATATAGATTGCCATAGCAAGAGCCTCCCAAAAGGGGGATAGTACAAAACCTATTTAATCACATTTGTAATTTAACGGATAAATAAACGACAACCAACTAATCTAATTTCTACATCTAGAAAAGAGATTACAAAAAGGGGTGTCATCTATAAACCCAAGGCTTCTCAAAAGTCCAAGTTTCGTATCTCCAAGCTCTCGCCCAAAGCATCTAACCTTGCCTAGGAGCAGCACCGCTAACACCTGAGATACACATCGACACCAAACAAGTGTTAGGCCAAAAAGCCTAGTGACTTGAACAAGTAAAAACATGCCAGATACATTTACAGTTCTTATCAGCAGTTAAGCAATTAATCACGTAGATGTGGAGTCAACGGGAGCGACCCATATCTCCAATCCGGTTCACCCAAAGAGGCAATGCACCTTGAAGCCACTTTCTCTGGCAACCCAAAGGCCCGACACGCACCGGGGACTACCGCCTTAGAAAATTCCCCGACGGCGGAGGTCTAGGTACATAGGAGACTACCACCTTAGGAAATTCTCCAAATGTCACCCACCTACATTCCTATAGTGAATCACATACTTGGTTCGTCCACATAATGCATTTAGGAGGTCTCAAGATGTATTTCAATCCGTAACATTTCGGATATCCACCAAGAACACACTAATACCATCCTAAGCATGTAAATCCAACATATGACATAATATCCATCCAAATACTTCATGAGAATATAAGGTAGCCAAAAGGCATTCCAAGAAGGAATCATCAACATACAAAATATACACATGTAACACATAGTAACCTTCATATACATAAATCCATGGGTAATAACCCCCAAAATACTTGCAACATTAAATATGAACATTTGAGAGATGCATTGACATCAACAAGTAGAAGATAATGATGTGTGTCTAGTTTTAACAAAGGTTAGTAAACTCACAATCTAGGTTTTGTACCAAAACCTAGAAAAGATGAAAACCCTAGATTTGAGTAGATGAGACTTGAAGTGGAGAGGAGTAGCTTGATGAGAATCTTCACTAGTTAAGCTTGGATGAAGCTTAATGATCAATAAATGATCCTAACAACCCCAAACCCTAGGAAATAAATGAAGTAGGTGAAGAAAACCTAAAATTCACCTCCAAGAAAGTTCTCCCGTTTTTTGTAAAGTGAAAGTGAGAAATGAGGTATTACTTCCTATTCAAATAGCAGATTGGACCACGCGGGCGATAGTGCCCGGCGATAGTGCCATTGGCACTATCGCGAGTCACAATCGCGAGCACCCTACCACCCGCGGTACAAACCGCGCGATAGTGCCCTCTGTGATAGTGCCATGGCACAATCGCGGGGTACAATCGCAACCCACTCCGAGCTCTCGGTACAGCTTCGGCGATAGTGCCCTCCGCGATAGTGCCAAGGGCACAATCGCGGGGCACAATCGCGAGTCACCCAAAAAATGGTCCAAAACTCAACCGAAAACTATAACGAGCACTAGGTTTGAACGATTAACGAAGGGAACTTAATTATATGACCTTTAGACATAATAACGATAATAAAATGTACACAAAGACACATATTCTCACATAAGCGGAATAAATGCATTTAAGAAGACAAAATACTTACCTTGCGAATTTCCGGGTGTTACAATCCTCCCCACCTAATTGGGATTTCGTCCCCGAAATATCATTCTAGGTTAAACAAGTTAGGATAACGCTTCTTCATATCATCTTCTGATTCCCAAGTAATGTTAGCACCCCGATGGTGCTTCCATTGAAATTTAACCATGACCACGACCTTATGCCTCAACTTCTTCACTTTTGATTCTAAAATCGACTCCGGTTCCTCCACGCAACGATTCCCATTGTCCACCCGAATTTCCGACAACGGAATCACGTTTTCCTCTTCGGCTAGACATTTTCGAAGGTAACACACGTGAAATGTAGGATGTATCCCATCCATTTCCGGCGGTAAATCCAACCGATAGGCTTGCAAACCGATCTTCTCCAAAATAACGAATGGACCAAGGAAACGAGGACTAAGCTTCCCATGCTTCCCGAAACGTATGATTCCCTTCCAAGGAGACACTGTCAACATGACCCGGTCACCCACTTGAAACTCAACCGGTCTTCTCCTCTTATCTGCATAGCTCTTTTTCGGTCTTGCGCCGCCTTTAGCCTTTCCCATATCTCTTTCACCTTGTCGGCCGTCTCTTGAACAATTTCCAGCCCGGCGAATTGCTTTTCGCCCGCTTCTAACCAGCAAACCGGGGTTCTGCACTTCCGTCCATACAAAGCCTCGAACGGCGCCATTCCGATACTAGAATGGTAATTGTTGTTGTATGCGAACTCTACCAACGGTAGATGTGAATCCCAACTTCCCACGAAGTCTATCACACATGACCTCAACATATCTTCTAAAGTCTGGATTGTCCTCTCACTTTGGCCATCCGTTTGAGGATGGTAAGCCGTGCTCAAATTCAGTCGAGTACCCAACTCCTTTTGCAGACTAGCCCAAAAGTTCGAAGTGAAGCGGCTGTCCCGATTCGATACAATAGATTGCAGAACTCCGTGCCTCGATACCACTCATCAATATAAAGCTTGGCCAACTTCTCCATTGGCAAGGTCTCCCGCATTGCAAGGAAATGCGCGCTCTTGGTAAACCGGTCAACAATTACCCAAATGGTGTCGTGACCACGCAAGGTCTTTGGTAACTTTGTCACGAAATCCATAGTGATGTTGTCCCACTTCCACTCGGGAATGGACAACGGTTTTAAACTTCCATAAGGTCTTTGAGGTTCCGCCTTGACTTGGAGACAAGTGACACGTTTCTCCACATAGTTAGCCACATCTAGCTTCATCACCGGCCACCAATAATTCAATTTCAAGTCCCTATACATCTTGGTACTACCGGGATGTATTGAATACTTCGACTTGTGCGCGTCCTCTAGAAGTAACTCCCGATTTCCGCCCAACTTCGGCACCCAAATATGACCTTGGAAGAGTTTGAGCCCGCGACTATCTTCCGTCAAAAGTCCACTTTGCTTTACCATAACCTCAGACTTGAGGTTTTGCTCCTTGAGGGCTTCCACTTGCCACGTTTTGATGCTCTCCATCAAACTTGATACCACATCAATTCTTGTAAGGGACAGTTTAACACCACCATCATAGCTCCTCTGGCTCAATGCATCCGCCACCACATTGGCTTTATCGGGATGGTAGAGTAGATCACAATCATAATCCTTTAGAAGTTCAAGCCATCTCCTTTGCCGCATGTTGAGTTCTTTTTGATCGAAGATGTACTTAAGACTTTTGTGATCCGTGAAGAGAGTACACTTGGTCCCGTACAAGTAATGTCGCCACAACTTCAAAGCGAAAACTACCGCCGCCAACTCCAATTCATGCGTCGGGTAGTTCTTCTCATGGTCCTTTAACTGTCTTGACGCGTAGGCAATGACCTTCCCTCGCTGCATAAGTACACATCCAAGCCCCATCTTGGAAGCGTCACTATAGACTACGAAGTCTTCCGACCCTTCAGGAAAGGATAAGATCGGAGCTTCGCACAATTTCTTCTTGAGCGTTTGAAAGGCTTGGTCTTGAACATCGGTCCAAAGAAACTTGACGTTCTTTCTTGTGAGGGATGTGAGAGGTGTTGCTACCTTGGAAAAATCTTGGATGAAGAGCCTATAGTAGCCCACTAAACCCAAGAAACTCCGTATCTCCGACGGATTCGTCGGCGGCTCCCAACTCGTCATCGCTTCTATCTTCGCAGGGTCCACCTGAACACCGTCCTTTGACACCCCGTGCCCCAAGAATTGCACTTCTCGAAGCCAAAACTCGCACTTAGAGAACTTCGCGAATAACTTCTCCCTTCTTAGGACTTCCAAGACTTCCCACAAATGTTTCCCATGTTCAGATTCGTCCTTAGAATAAATTAAAATATCTTCGATAAAGACGATCACGGATCTATCCAAGAATGGGCGACACACACGGTTCATCAAGTCCATAAATACGACCGGCGCATTGGTCAACCCAAAAGGCATCACCAAGAATTCATAGTGACCGTAACGCGTTCGGAAGGCCGTCTTCGGGATATCATCATTCTTCACTCTCATTTGATGATAACTGGATCAGAGATCTATCTTTGAGAAACATCCCGCACTTTGAAGTTGATCGAAGAGATCGTCGATGCGAGGTAAAGGATACTTGTTCTTTACCGTGACTTTATTCAACTCACGGTAGTCAATGCACATCCTCATCGATCCATCCTTCTTCTTCACGAACAACACCGGCGCTCCCCAGGGTGAAGAACTCGGTCGGATAAAACCTTTCTCTAACAACTCTTCAAGTTGTGCCATCATTTCCTTCATTTCCGTCTGGGCCAAACGATAGGGAGCTCGGGCTATCGGAGCCACTCCCGGAGTGAGGTCGATTTGAAACTGTGTGTCCCTGAATCTAGTTTCAAATCAATATTAATCAAACACAACAATATTAACAAACAATTATGTTGGGAACTGAAGAATTTAACAAGTATGGTTAATGCTGCTGGTTCAGAGTTAATGCTGCTAGAAGAATTCAAGGTTAATACTGCTGAGTATTACTACTGCTAGTAATTAATACTGCTAGTCAAAGTTAGTGCTGCTTAAACAAAGTTAGTACTGCTTAGCTAGTTAGTACTGCTAGTAGTTAGTACTGCTTGGTAGTTAATGCTGCTAGAAGAAGTTAATGCTGCTAAGCATAGTTAGTGCTGCTTATATGATCCGTATGGAAAGGAAGACAGCTGGAAAGAATGAAGATATTCTTGGAAGCTTAGAGATATACATGGAAGATATACTGAAGATTTGTTTATTTATTGTAATTATCTTTTTCTTTAGTATATGTATAGAAGTTATAGGATAGTTTACAAATTAAGTTTTTTTTTGAGAAAAACAACCTCAAGGCATAGATCCTAATTCTAGAGAAGTAGAATTCGTATTGGTGAGCCTGTTCATCAATATTGAGGTTGAGTGTGCAATCTTGTAACTTCAAAGCATTCAATACAAGTTTACAGTTTGTTCTTCATATTTTCTGTATTGATTTACTGTTTCATTGAATATCAAAGTGTTATTCCGCAAACTTCTTTGATATTGTTTCTGAGAATTAATTCTTGTTAAGAATTCGATCCTGACAAGTGGTATCAGAGCTAAACTCTCTCAGAAACATCTATTTATCATGGAAAATCTTACAGAATCAAGCAGTACTTTGGTCTCCAAGGTTCCAATGCTCAAACCCAGTGAGTTTGACATGTGGAAGATCAGAATCAGACAATATATTCTCCTCACTGACTACTCAATGTGGGATATCATTGAGAATGGTCCTTCTGAAGCTGGAAGGATAGGACCAGATGGGAAAAGACCTCCACCAAAGACAGATGGTGAGAGGAAGATCAGACAAACAGAGATGAAGGCCTTGAGCACTTTGCTCTTGGCAATCCCCAATGAATATCAGCATCAATTTTGCAACTACACTGATGCTCAAATTCTCTGGAATGCTCTAGAGAAAAGATTTGCTGGAACTAAGAGCATCAAAAGAAATCAAAGAGATGTTCTAAAGCAGCAATATGAGAACTTTACTTCCTCAAAAAATGAGTCTATGACTCAAACTTTTGATAGGTTCAACAAGCTCATTGGTGAACTGGCTACTGTAGGAGTGAAGATGGATCAAGATGACATCAACAGAAAGTTCCTCACATCTCTTGGGGATGAGTGGACTATGTACACTGTCTCTTATAGGCAGAGTGACAATCTGGAAGAGAAAGAACTTGATGATCTATACAATGATCTAAGAGTTTTTGAAACTGAGGTAGAGATCAAAAAGAAGCCTACTGGTTTTGTCCACAATTCTGCACTTCTTTCAGCAGCCACTGATACTACTGCCATCCCTGAAGCAGTTAGTACTGCTAGTGGAGCAAGTTCAGAAAAAGGAACTGAAACAATCTTTGAAGCCTTCTTGTCCAGTCATAGTAACAATTCATTGATCAATGATGATCTGGATCAACTTCACCCTGATGACCTGGAGGAGATGGATATCAAATGGCAGATGGCCATGCTATCCATGAGGGTAAAGAAGTTCATTAAAAGAACAGGAAGGAATAACTTCTCTCAAAGAAGAGAAGATGGAGCTGGTTTTGACAAGACCAAGGTGGAATGTTATAAGTGTCACATGAAAGGACACTTTGCTAGAGAATGCAGGAGTGTTGTTCCAAACAACAACCACCAACAAGCTCAGAATGGAGGCTACACTCAGAACAAGAATCCTGCTCAAGCCCTTGTGTCTCAACAAGGAATGGGATTTGACTGGAGTGATCAAGCTGAGGAAGCCATTCAGAATCAAGCTCTTATGGCAGAAGTGTCAGATCTCCCATCTGAGGTAATTTCTAATCTTTGCACTAAATCTTGCATTGACACTGTCAAAAGATACAGGGATCACAATCAAAGTATGTGTGATGACCTCAAAAGATTAGAAAAGGATAGAAGAGATTATGTGTTGATAGTAGAAAGATTTGAAGAACAAATCAAAGGCTTTCAAGCTAATGAACTTCAACACTCCTATGACACTAACTATTGGAAGTGGGAAAAGAATGAGTTAGAAACCAAACTGTCTAAATCCTTAGAAGAGAGTGATAGGCTGAAGGAGGAACTGTCTAAAGTTAAACTTGACATAGAGAAGTTTTCATATGCTTCAAAAGCAATGAATTCTCTTCTAAAGGCTCAGATTCATGATAAGATAAAGCCTGGTATTGGATACAACAGTACACCACCTCCTTACAACAACAATTATATCTCTCCTACTTCAGACTTGTTAGAAACCAAGGAGAAAAAGGACTTATCTGAGAAAGCCTTTAAGATAGATCCTTTGGATGAAGTAGTAATTAAGGATTTAACTGAGAAAGAAGCCAGTGAGGATAGAGATAATGATATAAGTAAAAAGATCCCATTAGAAAACAACATTATCACCAATGAGGGATGTGGGAAAATCTGGATCAAGTCCAAGGAGATAGAGAAGACCAAAGGAAAAGATAACAAGGTTCATTACAAACAAACCACAGTTGTGAATCCTGGATCTTGTAAACAGTGTGATTGCAGTAAAGCCAAGAGCCTAAATTCAGGTTTAAAAAGAGGAAATCAAAGAAACTGGAATAATCAATGGGCTCAGAAGCAAGGAGTTGATCTGAGTAAAATCAATAGACCAAAACCTTGCTTCATATGTGGCAAGTTAAATCATTTGGCTAAATACTGTTTCTTTAACCCTATCAATCAACAGATGACTTTTCAAAAATTTGTGCAAAAACCTGTTGGAAATAAGAAGGCTGTAAAGAAACATGGTGAAAAGAAAGGCCCCATGAAGAAAAAGATTTTAAAAGAAAGTATTAAAATGTGGGTGCCCAAAAGCACTAAAACTGTTAGTGCTGCTGACAGGGTTAGTGCTGCTGGAAGTATTACTGCTGCTACCTGTGTTAGTACTGCTGAAAATATTAATGCTGCCAATACAGTTAGTACCTCTTCAAAGGTTAATACTGCCAACACAGTTACTGCTGCTAACACAGTTACTGCTGTTAACACAGTTACTACTTCTATCAAGGTTAGTACTGCTAAGCATGCAAGTACTGCTAAAGCAGTTAGTAACTCTAAAACCAGTACTGTTTCTAGCACAAATGTTTCCAAGCCTATTATTGTGACAAAGTACTCCAAGAATGAGGAGCTAAAATTCAAAAATCTTGTCAAGAAAGAATGCAAGTATTTTGATGAGAAATGGGTGCCCAAGACCACTTTGGCTTGGGTTCCTAATTCATACTAACTGATCTATCTTATGTGCAGGGCAACCAACAGCTCAAGGGAAGGAGCATATGGCATGTTGATAGTGGTTGCTCTAGGCACATGACAGGTAACATGTCATGCCTACAGGATTTCAAGCATATCAATGGAGGACATGTTGCATTTGGAGATAATCTTACTGGTGGTAAGATAAGTGGAAAAGGTAATGTCACCAAAGGTAAGATGACATTTGAGGATGTCTACTATGTTGATCAATTGAAGTACAACCTGTTAAGTGTATTACAGGTATGTGACAAACAACATAGTATATTATTTACAAATACTGAGTGTATGATCCTTGCTCCAGGGTTCAAGGTAGTTGATGAAAGCATGATACTACTTAGAACTCCAAGAAAGGACAATGTTTACTGTCTAGATATGGACAATGTTGATAGTGATTCATCTCTAAATTGTCTTGTTTCAAAAGCCTCTGTAGATGAATCCTCTCTTTGGCACAGAAGGATGTGTCACATGAATTTTAAGAATATGAACAAACTTGTTAAAAACAACCTTGTAAGAGGTTTACCATCTAAAGTCTTTTCATGTGATGATCATTGTGTTGCTTGTCTTAAAGGCAAACAGCATAAAACTTCTCATAAGACCAAAGAGATAAATTCAATTTCTTCTTGTCTCCAATTATTGCATATGGATTTGTTTGGTCCTACAAATGTTATGAGTATTGGCAAGAAATCTTACTGCTTGGTTATTGTTGATGATTACTCTAGATTCACCTGGGTATATTTTCTAAGGAATAAGGATGAGACAAGTGGACTGATCAAGTCCTTTATCCTGAGAATTAAAAACCAAACTAATCAAAAAGTGAAAGTCATTAGATCAGATAATGGGACTGAATTCAAAAATCTTGATCTAAACACCTTTTGTGAAGAGAAAGGGATTGAGAGACAATATAGTGCTCCTAGGACTCCTCAACAGAATGGTGTTGCTGAAAGGAGAAATAGGACACTAATAGAGGCTGCTAGATCTCTGTTGGCTGATTCAAAACTGTCAATTACCTTCTGGGCTGAAGCAGTTAATACTACATGTTATGTCCAAAACAGAGTTCTAGTGGTCAAGAAAAAGAACAAGACTCCCTATGAGCTTTTAAATAAAAGAAAACCCTTTATTGGATTTTTCAAACCTTTTGGGTGTCCTTGTACCATTCTCAATACCAAATCTCACTTAGGTAAGTTTGATAGCAAAGCAGATGATGGATTTCTTGTTGGTTACTCATCTCAGAGTAAGGCCTACAGAGTGTTCAATTCATCTTCTAGAATAATTGAAGAAAGTAACAATGTCAAATGCAATGAGAACACACCAAATCCTATTGGAACTGGTCCTCAATGGCTATTTGACATTGATTCAGTAACTAACTCCTTTGGTTTCAGTAGTGATGATTATGCAGGTTCAGGATGTGGAGGATCAGGGTCTACACAAGTTCAAGAAAGTATATCTAAATCAGTGATCTTTCCCATACCCACAGTGAATTCGTTTGAAGACTGTGAAAAGGAACCATTTACTGGACCAAGTCAGAGTGAAGAAGAAAGTAGAGATGAAGAGACTCAAGAAGATAAAGAATCAGAAGTAGTTGCTGAGAATCCTTCAGTTGAGTTGAATGACTCAAATCTAGAGGCTGGACTTAATCAAGAACCTAGTCATAACACCAGAGTTCAAAAGAATCATCCTCCACAGCTGGTAATAGGAGATATATCCTCTCCTATGATGACTAGACATCAAAGCAGACTTCAAGAAATGCATGATCAACAGCATACAGTGCTTTCTTGCTTTCTATCCCAGCTTGAGCCTAAAAAGGCACATGATGCAATGAAAGAATCCAGCTGGATAGAAGCAATGCAAGAAGAACTGTTACAGTTCAAACTACAAGATGTATGGGATCTAGTAGACCTTCCTAAAGGTCATAGAGCAATTGGCACAAAGTGGATCTTTAGGAACAAGAGAGATGAAAGAGGAATTGTCACAAGGAACAAAGCAAGGCTAGTGGCTCAAGGGTATACTCAAGAAGAGGGTATAGATTATGAAGAAGTTTTTGCACCTGTGGCTAGGATAGAAGCAATCAGATTATTCCTAGCCTATGCTTCTTACATGAACTTCAAAGTCTATCAAATGGATGTAAAAAGTGCTTTTCTCTATGGCTCAATTGAAGAAGAGGTATATGTCTGTCAACCACCTGGATTTGAAAACCCAAGTTATCCAGACAGGGTATACAAATTGAAGAAAGCTCTTTATGGACTGCATCAAGCTCCAAGAGCATGGTATGACACTCTGTCATCCTATCTCTTGGAAAATGGCTTTGAAAGAGGAGTCATTGATAAGACTCTATTTATCAAGAGAAAGAAGAAGGAGATCTTGCTGGTCCAAATCTATGTTGATGACATTATCTTTGGATCCACAAGAGACAGCATGTGCAAGGAGTTTGAGGACCTAATGCATCAAAGGTTTAAAATGAGTTCCATGGGGGAACTTACTTTCTTCCTTGGACTCCAAGTTCAACAAAAGACAGATGGTATCTTCATCTGTCAATCCAAGTATGTGCAGGACATTCTAACCAAGTTTGGTTTCTCAGATTCAAAACCTGCTAGCACACCTATGGAGACACACAAGCAGATAACAGCAGATCTTGAGGGGGAGGATATGGATGTGCATCATTATAGATCCATGATTGGCTCTCTCATGTATCTCACAGCATCAAGGCCTGATATAATGTTTCCAGTCTGTGTTTGTGCAAGATTCCAAGTTAGGCCAAAGCAATCTCACTTTCAAGCTGTTAAGAGGATATTCAGATATCTCAAAGGGCAACCCAGATTGGGACTATGGTATCCTCATGACTCACCCTTTGACCTAATAGCATACTCAGACAGTGATCTAGGTGGGGCAAACTTGGACAGAAAATCTACTTCTGGAGGATGTCAGTTTTTGGGTGCTAGACTAGTTTCATGGCAATGCAAGAAACAAACCACAGTGTCCACATCTACAACAGAGGCAGAGTACATAGCAGCTGCAAGTTGCTGTTCTCAAGTCTTATGGATTCAGAATCAAATGTTGGACTATGGGGTAACCTTTCTACACACTCCCATCTTTATTGATAGTAGTAGTGCTATCAGCATTGTAAATAATCCTGTCAAGCACTCTAAGACAAAGCACATTGAGATCAGGTATCACTTCATAAGAGACTGTAATGAAAAGAAACTTGTTCAAGTTGTAAAAGTTCATACTGACAACCAGTTTGCTGATCTATTCACCAAAGCTTTTGATGTGGGTAGATTCACTTTCTTGGTAACAAGTGTGGGAATGATCAACTCTGAATAAGCATTCTCTCAAAAAGTGGTTAAATATCTGTATATTATAGTTTCTTGGTGTTACTAATCCTCCTTTACAGGGCACACATAGCAGTACTCAATTCAGCCTAAGCTTCAAAGAGTAAGTATGGTTAATACTGCTAGTCAGTTAATACTGCTAGTGGTTAATACTGCTAATTGGTTAATACTGCTCGCAGTTAATACTGCTCGCAGTTAATACTGCTAGTTAGTTAATACTGCTAGTTAGTTAATACTGCTAGTGGTTAATACTGCTAGTTGGTTAATACTGCTCGCAGTTAATACTGCTCGCAGTTAATACTGCTAGTTAGTTAATACTGCTCGCGGTTAATACTGCTCGCAGTTAATACTGCTAGTTAGTTAATACTGCTCACAGTTAATACTGCTCGCGGTTAATACTGCTTATGTCCCAAATACTATAAATACCCTTTGCCCGCCCAAACGTTCATAACGACTCTTTGCATACTGTTCACTGGCGCTCTAAACCTTTTTCTCTCAAGAACCAAGTCTTTCAGGCAAGAACATCCCTGTTCAATGGCATCCATGGCGTTCATCGACGAGCACAATGAGATTGCAATGCTACAAAAGCCAAAGCAAGCTGCAGGATTTCATCAAATTGTGGATTTCCTCAAGTCGAGCCATATTGCTCATGCTCTTACTGTTGCTCCTACAATCTATATCGAGCATCAAAGGCAGTTCTGGGCTAATGCCACCATTGTTGCTGAGAATGGTGTGCAGATGATCAAGACAAGGGTGTGTGACCAACCCTTAACAGTTACTGAAGAAGTTATTCGCATCAGTCTACGTCTAGACGATGTCTCTGGTATAACTTCCATCCCTAGTGATGAACTGTTCTCTTCCCTTGCAAGAATGGGGTATGGAGGCCCGTTGGATGTGTTTAAGTTTTCAAAAGCTAAATTCTCACCCCAATGGCGTTTTTTTGTTCATACCTTGATGCATTGCATCTCCAAAAAGACTACTGGATGGAGTGAGTTTAGCAGCACCATTGCTTATGCTTTGGTGTGCTTAGCCACTGCCAGAAAGTATAATTTTTCACAAATGATTTTCAGTGATCTTGTATCAAACATGGGAAACAAAAAGAGTTTCTTTATGTACCCCAGGTTTGTTCAAGAAGTTATTAATCATGAATTGACGGATATACCTCAACCTGTTGGGGTATATGTACCTAAACCCCCCAAAGGCAAGGTTTTCTCAAATATGAGAAGATCTGCTGGGGACTCGGAAGGAGTTGACACCCCATTGTTTTCTACAATGATGGTGGTGTCCCAAACCAATGAAGGTATGGCAGCAGGGTCAAGGCCCCCATTAGACTAACCCACTGCTAGCCAATCCCAACCTTCCCACTCTAAATCAATTCCCCAGTCCCTTATTGCAAAACCAACCTCTCCTATTACCCAAACTTACAAGAGGAAACAGGTAAAGAAGGCTCCTTCCCTTCTTGTACCAACATCCCCCAAGCCTTTAAGCCCTCTAAAGGAGAATTCTCCTTTAGAGAATATCCATAGGGAAACCAAAGGGGTGTCTCCCAACCCCAAGGAGGTGCTCTCTGAGGAGGAGGAAGAGCATATGGGTGATGAGGTTGCCACTACTCCTGCTAGCACAGAGGAGGAAAGTGGTAACATCAATAAGACCTCCCCCATGGCAACTTTGAATGAGCAATCATTTGAAGGTCCCTGGTGCCAAGAAACCACGGGGTGGATAGTGCTTCTGCTAGGCAGAAGACTTCCACTTATAAAAGATCCAATGATCCTTCAATAGGGGGTAACACTCCTGGAGAAGGTAAGGACAGATATAACTATGATGAATTGATGGAAACCATGGGAAACATCAACCAGGATGTCATCAAGCAAGGGAAAGACATTGAGGAGCTGAAACTGGTTATTCTATCTCAACAAGTTCAGATCACCAAACTGAAGAAATTGGTGACAAGATTGTTACAGAAAAGGAGAAGGAAGCAGTTTGTGTTAAAGAGGAGGGCAAGTGCTCAAGATGCTTCCACCAAGGGGGAGAATCAAGAGAATGAAACAGAGAAGGAAAGCAAACCTGAGATGGGAGTTGATGTTGAGGGGGAGATAGAAACTGAAGAAACAGAATTTGCCCAAGCAGCAGAAACTGTTAATGCTGATGAGGTTAAAGAAGCAGCAGTAACAGGGCTTTCTGTAGAAGAACTGGAAATAGCAGGAACTCTAGTTAAAGCAAAGAATGACACTCCTAAGGCTACTCAAAAGGCCAAAGGAGTGGTCATCAATGAAGGAGGACTTCAAAAGAAGAGAATGAAGCAGGATATAAAAGGAAAAGGAAAGATGGTTGAACCTAACAACCTTCAAAGAAGAGGAGTCAGATTGAAATGGATGAGGAGATGGCAAAGCAGCTTCAAGAGCAAATGGAAAAAGAGGAGCAAATTCAAACAGAAACTGATAGAGAGCTTGCAAGGATAATGGCCAAGAAGTTAAATGCAGAATACCAAAAGAGTTTGAAAGAAGCAGCTCAGACAGTAGCTCAGGTCAAGAAACTTCAAGTTAAGAGGATGCCTATTCAAAAGCAAAAGCAGAAAAGACAACCCTCCAAGACCTTTTTGGCCAATCAGGAAAGAAGAAAGATGATAAACTTCCTGAAAGGTGCAATTGGTGTTAAGGGGGAGATGTTTACTCATATGGCATACTCTCAGGTTGAAGAGTTATATAACAAGGAAATGGCCAAGCTCCAAGGGGACTCAGCACAAAGGGAGGAGGCTGAGAGAAGGATGAAAGAGAGACATGATCTCAACATCCAACAACCATTTCCTGAGGAAACTACACCCTCCAAAGAAGAAGCAGAAGAGAAAAAGGAAGAACCTGGAAGTGTTGGTATAGAAGCCAAGTCTGGAAAAAGAGTGAAATCAATTGCTTCAAAAAGGCAGTTGAAAAAGCCAAGGGTGGAAGAAACTGAAAAGGAAGCAGAACCTTCAGTCATATCTCAAACAGAATCAGTTCAACTTCCAGAACAGTCTAGTGAGCCAACAGATGAGAATATGGATACGTACATGACCATAGTGGAACCTTTGAAGGCTGATCCAATCTCTATGCAAGCTCCAGAGATCATCTTCTGGGATATTCTAAGAGACAATGGAAAGAACTTTTTCAGAATCAAGAGAGTTGATGGTTCATTTGAAGCTTATTCAACATGGGGGAGAGTTATTAGAAGTTGCTCCAGAGCTGATATGGAAGAATTATACAAAGTGGGGATGAAACTTTATGAACCTGTGTTGAAAGGTACTGAAGAGAATCTTCTCAAAGTGACATTGGAATACTTGTGCATGATGTTTGATCCAGAAAGAGTACACCATAGGATTAAAGATCATAAGCATGAGTTCATATTCAAGAAGATTGACAAATGGATACTATTTGAAAACTGTGGAGTATACATGATTACTATTGACAACTGTTATCATGAATACTACCTGGTGGACAAAATATATGAGCATAGCAAGGAGAAGTTGGAAGGGATGCTTAAAGCTACACTGGTATGTACAAAGGATTCAGAGATGGCCAAGATTGTGGTGAGAAGAACTGTGAATCAAAGCTTGGGCCTAGATCCAAATTTGGGAAATTGAACCAGAGGTGTTGAAAGCATCTTGAAAAGTAATTCTGAAGAACTTGACTTCTTTTCCTAAAAGTCAAGTTAGGGGGAGATTGTTGGGAACTGAAGAATTTAACAAGTATGGTTAATGCTGCTGGTTCAGAGTTAATGCTGCTAGAAGAATTCAAGGTTAATACTGTTGAGTATTACTACTGCTAGTAATTAATACTGCTAGTCAAAGTTAGTATTGCTTAAACAAAGTTAGTACTGCTTAGCTAGTTAGTACTGCTAGTAGTTAGTACTGCTTGGTAGTTAATGCTGCTAGAAGAAGTTAATGCTGCTAAGCATAGTTAGTGCTGCTTATATGATCCGTATGGAAAGGAAGACAGCTGGAAAGAATGAAGATATTCTTGGAAGCTTAGAGATATACATGGAAGATATACTGAAGATTTGTTTATTTATTGTAATTATCTTTTTTCTTTAGTATATGTATAGAAGTTATAGGATAGTTTACAAATTAAGTTTTTTTTTGAGAAAAACAACCTCAAGGCATAGATCCTAATTCTAGAGAAGTAGAATTCGTATTGGTGAGCCTGTTCATCAATATTGAGGTTGAGTGTGCAATCTTGTAACTTCAAAGCATTCAATACAAGTTTACAGTTTGTTCTTCATATTTTCTGTATTGATTTACTGTTTCATTGAATATCAAAGTGTTATTCCGCAAACTTCTTTGATATTGTTTCTGAGAATTAATTCTTGTTAAGAATTCGATCCTGACAAATTACCTGTTTGATTACTTTCTCAAATCACAATTACAAAGATCTCTCTCTATAACTCTCTCTCTTTCTCTCTACGTATTCTTTCTCTCTAACTTCTATCTCTTGTAACTCAACTTACTTGATTACAAATGAAAATACAAAGAGAAAACTATTTATACTACCCTCTAAAACAAGGAAACAACAAATACAAATACATTGACTTTTATTAAGAGACTTTGACTTTTAATGAGTTTTGACTTTTGCAGCTTTGACTTTCTCAACTTTGACCTTCAGTAAGCTTGATCTTGTATCCAACATATTTATGCTCTAACAGAAACTCCACTTGACACTCCGGTGGTAATCCGGGAAGATCTTCCGAAAAGACATCCGGATAATCCTGCACGATCCTCACTTCTTTCTCCGTCTTCTTTTCCCTCTTTGCGTTCACAACGTACGCTAAATACGAAGGGTAACCCTTTGCTAGAAACTTTCGCGCCTTGAAAGAGGAGATAATGGGGTTGCGCCCCTTTCCTTTCTCCCCATAAATGATGACCATGCCGCCTTCCGTCAAAGGCACTTGGATCATCTTCTTAGCACAGAAGATGTCGGCCTTATGCCTTGACAACCAATCCATGCCTATGACCACGTCGAACCCCCCGATGGCCATAGGTAGCAAATCTACCCCAAAAGGACTCCCATTGATCTCTATGGTGCAATCACAATAACGGTCTCGGATAATTACTTGGTCACCGCTAGCAATCTCTACTACTAGTGCATCGGGAAGGACACTAATAGGAGCGATGAAACGCTTACAGAAAATATCCGATACAAACGAACACGTAGCACCTGAATCAAACAAAACACGAGCAGGCAAGGAGTTTACTAGCAACATACCCGAAACAACGTCGGCGGTCTCCTTTGCCTCCTCGGTAGTCATCCGAAAAGCTCGACTCGGCACCCTCGGCGATTGGTCGACTCTAGCCGTCGACCCAACAGACCTGCTTTGATTAAACCCCGACAACTTTGGAACAATTCCTCCTCACGTGCCCCGGCTCCTGGCACTCAAAACAAATCGTCGGATGAGTAGCGCAATCCCGAGCCACATGGCCCTTCCTGCCACACTTGGTACAACCTACCGGACCTGCGTAGGTTTTTGGAGCACAGGCGCCCAAGTGTTTGGTCCTACACTTTTGGCACCATTGATCGACTTTACGAGAGTCTCCAGCTCTCCCGCTAACAAAAGGCTTCGACTGACGAACGGGCCCAGATGGCCCTTCCCACCTTCTCTTCTCACCTGCAACACTCCTTTATTCCTTCTCAGCCAACCTATCATCTTCCACCAGCAAAGCCACTTCAATGACTTCTTGAAGAGTCGATCCTCCGGCATTGCGCACGTCAGTACGCATATCGGCATTGCAAAAAACCCACTCTCGTGCAGGATATTGCCGAAGCCACGCATTGGCCAAACCGAAAAAACGTACATAATGTAGTTTATTGATACGCACTTAAATCATGTGTTTTCTCGTCCGGACCGACCTCGTTGGATTTCCACGAATCTTTACATTGTCCATATAGAATATAAATTATAAGGTTTTCAAGTGAAATAACTTTCAAAAAAAACACTCTCGTGCAGGACATTGTCGAAGCCACACATTGGCCAAACCGAAAGAACGTACATCATGCAGTTTATTGATACCCACTCAAATCATGGTGTATTGCCAGAAAGCGACCAAGCCATGGCGTGCTTCTCATTCAAAGGATCGTTTTGATGGGTCATGGGCTTAAAACGAATCCCCATAGCAAAAGTTATGGACGTTTAAGTGCGACATCCATTTTTGGTCGATTCAGCAAGGGGTACCCTGTGTGTTTTCTCGTCCGGACCGACCTCGTCGGATTTCCATGAATCTTTACATTGTCCATATAAAATGTAAATTATAAGGTTTTCAAGGGAAATAACTTGCAAAAAACCCACTCTCGTGCAGGAAATTGCCGAAGCACGCATTGACCAAGCCGAAAGAACGTACATCATGCAGTTTATCGATACCCACTCAAATCATGGTGTATTTCCAGAAAGAGACAAAGCCATGGTGTGCTTCTCGTTCTATGGTTCGTTTTGACGAGTCATGGGCTTAAAACGGATCCCCGTAGCAAAAGTTATGAACGTTTAAGCGAGACACCCATTTTTGGCCAATTCAGCAAAGGGGGTACCCTTTGTGTTTTCTCGTCCGGACCGACCTCGTTGGATGTCCATGAATCTTTACATTGTAAATCTACAATGTAAATGATAGGGTTTTCAGAGGAAATAACTTGCAAAAAACCCACTCTCGTGCAGAAAATTGCAGAAGCACGCATTGACCAAGCCGAAAGAACGTACATTATGCAGTTTATCGATACCCACTCAAATCATGGTGTATTTCCAGAAAGATACAAAGACATGGTGTGCTTCTCGTTCTATGGTTCATTTTGACGGGTCATGGGATTAAAACGGATCACCGTAGCAAGAGTTATGGACGTTTAATCGAGACACCCATTTTTGGCCAATTCAGCAAAGGGGGTACCCTTTGTGTTTTCTCGTCCGGACCGACCTCGTTGGATTTACCTGAATCTTTACATTGTCCATATAGAAAATAAATTATAAGGTTTTCAAGTGAAATAACTTTCAAAAAACACAATCTCGTGCAGGACATTTTCGAAGCCACACATTGGCCAAAGCGAAAGAACGTACATCATGCAGTTTATCGATACCCACTCAAATCATGGTCTATTGCCAGAAAGCGACCAGACCATGATGTGCTTCTCGTTCTAAGGTTAGTTTTTACGGGTCATGGGCTTAAATAGATCCCCATAGAAAAAGTTATGGACGTTTAAGTGCGACACCCATTTTTGGTCGATTCAGCAATGGGGTTACCCATTGTGTTTTCTCGTCCGGACCGACCTCGTCGGATTTCCACGAATCTATATATTGTCCATCTAGAATATAAATGATAAGGATTTCAAGGGAAATAACTTGCAAAAAACCCACTCTCGTGTAGAATATTGCCGAAACCACGCATTGGCCAAACCGAAAGAACGTACATCATGCAGTTTATCGATACCCACTTAAATCATGGTTTATTTATAGAAAGAGACCAAGCCATGGCATTCTTCTCGTTCTAAGGTTCATTTTGACGGGTCATGGGCTTAAAAAGGATCCCCGTAGCAAAAGTTATGGACGTTTAAGCAAGACACCCATTTTTGGCCGATTCGGCAAAGGGGGTACCCTTTGTGTTTTCTCGTCTGAACCGACTTCGTCAGATTTCCACGAATATTTACATTGTTCATCTACAATGTAAATGATAAGGTTTTCAAGGGAAATAACTTGCAAAAAACCCACTCTCGTGCAGGTTATTGCCGAAGCCACACAATGGCCAAACTAAAAGAACGTACATCATGCAGTTTATCGATACCCACTCAAATCATGGTGTATTGCTAGAAAGAGACCAAGCCATGGCATGCTTCTCTTTCTAAGGTTCGTTTTGACGGGTCATGGGCTTAAAAAGGATCCCCGTAGCAAAAGTTATGGACATTTAAGCGCGACCCCTATTTTTGGCCGATTAGGCAAAGGGTTTTGTGTTTTCTCGTCCGGACCGACCTCATCGGATTTCCTCGAATCTTTACATTGTTCATCTACAATGTAAATGATAAGGTTTTCAAGGGAAATAATTTGCATAAACCCACTCTCGTGCAGGATATTGCTGAAGCTACGCATTGGTCAAGCCGAAAGAACGTACATCATGCAGGTTATCTATACCCACTCAAATCATGATGTGTTGCCAGAAAGCGACCAATCCATGGCGTGCTTCTCGTTCAAAGGATTGTTTTGACGGGTCATGGGCTTAAAACGAATCCTCATAGCAAAAGTTATGGACATTTAAGTGCGACATCCATTTTTGGTCGATTCAGCAAGGGGTACCCTTTGTGTTTTCTCGTCCGGACCGACCTCATCGGATTTCCATGAATCATTACATTGTCCATCTAAAATGTAAATGATAAGGTTTTCAAGGGAAATAAATTGCAAAAAACCCACTCTCATGCAGGAAATTGTCGAAGCACGCATTGACCAAGCCGAAAGAACGTACATCATGAAATTTATCGATGCCCACTTAAATCATGGTTTATTTATAGAAAGCGACCAAGCCATGGCATTCTTCTCGTTCTAAGGTTCATTTTGACGGGTCATGGGCTTAAAAAGGATCCCCGTAGCAAAAGTTATGGGCGTTTAAGCAAGACACCCATTTTTGGCCAATTCGGCAAAGGGGGTACCCTTTGTGTTTTCTCGTCTGAACCGACTTCGTCGGATTTCCACAAATCTTTACATTGTGCATCTATAATATAAATGATAAGGTTTTCAAGGGAAATAACTTGCAAAAAAACCATTGTCGTGCAAGAAATTGCCGAAGCACGCGTTGACCAAGCCGAAAGAACGTACATCATGCAGTTTATCGATACCTACTCAAATCATGGTCTATTGTCAGAAAGCGACAAAGCCATGGCGTGCTTCTCGTTCTAAGGTTCGTTTTGACGTGTCATGGGCTTAAAATGGATCCCTGTAGCAAAAGTTATGGACGTTTACGTACAACACCCATTTTTGGTCGATTCGGCAAAGGGGGTACCCGTTGTGTTTTCTCGTCTGGACCGACTTCGTCGGATTTCCACGAATCTTCACATTGTCCATCTACAATATAAACGATCAGGTTTTCAAGGTAAAACTTGTAAAAAACCCACTCTCGTGAAGGATATTGCTGGAACCACACAATAGCCAAACCGAAAGAACGTACATCATGCAGAAAGCGACCAAGACATTTTTGGTCGATTCAGCAAAGGGGGTACCCTTTGTATTTTCTCGTCCAGTCCGACCTCGTCGGATTTCCATGAATCTTTACATTGTCCATCTACAATATAAATGATAAGGTTTTCAAGTGAAATAACTTGCAAAAAACCCACTCGCGTGCAGGATATTGTCGAAGCAACGCATTGGCCAAACCGAAAAAACGTACATAATGTAGTTTATTGATACGCACTCAAATCATGTGTTTTCTCGTCCGGACCGACCTCGTTGGATTTCCACGAATCTTTACATTGTCCATCTAGAATATAAATTATAAGGTTTTCAAGTGAAATAACTTTCAAAAAACCCACTCTCGTGCAGGACATTGTCGAAGCCACACATTGGCCAAACCGAAAGAACGTACATCATGCAGTTTATTGATACCCACTCAAATCATAGTGTATTTCCAGAAAGAGACCAAGCCAATGTGTGCTTCTAGTTCTAAGGTTCATTTTGATGGGTCATGGGCATAAAACGGATCCCCGTAGCAAAAGTTATGGACGTTTAAGTGCGACACCAATTTTTGATCGATTCGGTAAAGGGGTACTCTTTGTGTTTTCTCGTCGGGACCGACCTCGTTGGATTTCCATGAATCTTTACATTGTAAATCTACAATGTAAATGATAGGGTATTCAGAGGAAATAACTTGCAAAAAACCCACTCTCGTGCAGGATATTGCCGAAGCCACGCAATGGCCAAACCGAAAGAACGTACATCATGAAGTTTATCGATACCCACTCAAATCATGGTGTATTTCCAGAAAGCGACCAATCCATGGCATGCTTCTCGTTCTAAGGTTAGTTTTGACGGGTCATGGTCCTAAAACAGATCCCCGTAGCAAAAGTTAAGGACTTTTAAGTACGACATCCATTTTTGGTCGATTCGGCAAAGGGGGTTCCCTTTGTGTTTTCTCGTCCGGACCAACATCGTCGGATTTCCTTGAATCAATACATTGTAAATCTAAAATGTAAATGATAAAGTTTTTAAAGGAAACAACTTGCAAAAACCCACTCTCATGCAGGATATTGCCGAAGCCATGCATTGGCTAAACCGAAAGAACGTACATCATGCAATTTATCGATACCCACTCAAATCATGAAAGCGACCAATCCATGATGTGCTTCTCGTTCTAAGATTAGTTTTGACGGGTCATGGGCTTAAAACGGATCCCCATAGAAAAAGTTATGGACGTTTAAGTGCGACACCCATTTTTGGTCGATTCAGCAAAGGGTACCCTTTGTGTTTTCTCGTCCGGACCGACCTCGTCGGATTTCCATGAATCTTTACATTGTCCATCTAAAATGTAAATGATAAAGTTTTCAAGGGAAATAACTTACAAAAACCCCACTCTTGTGCAGGAAATTGCCGAAGCAAGCATTGACCAAGCCGAAAGAATGTACATCATGCAGTTCCTCGATACCCACTCAAATCATGGTGTATTGCTAGAAAGATACAGAGCCATGGTGTGCTTCTCGTTCTATGGTTCGTTTTGACGGGTCATGGGCTTAAAACGGATCCTCGTAGCAAGATTTATGGACGTTTAATCGAGACACCAATTTTTGGCCAATTCAGCAAAGGGGGTACCCTTTTTGTTTTCTCGTCTGGACCGACCTCGTTGGATTTCCATGAATCTTTACATTGTCCATCTAGAAAATAAATTATAAGTTTTTCAAGTGAAATAACTTTCAAAAAATACAATCTCGTGCAGGACATTGTCAAAGCCACACATTGGCCAAACCGAAAGAACGTACATCATGCAGTTTATCGATACCCACTCAAATCATGGTCTATTGCCAGAAAGCGACCAGACCATGATGTGCTTCTTGTTCTAAGGTTAGTTTTGATGGGTCATGGGCTTAAATAGATCCCCATAGAAAAAGTTATGGACGTTTAAGTGCGACACCCATTTTTGGTCGATTCAGCAATGGGGTTACCCATTGTGTTTTCTCGTCCGGACCGACCTCGTCGGATTTCCACGAATCTATATATTGTCCATCTAGAATATAAATGATAAGGATTTCAAGGGAAATAACTTGCAAAAAACCCACTCTCGTGTAGAATATTGCCGAAACCACGCATTGGCCAAACCGAAAGAACGTACATCATGCAGTTTATCGATACCCACTTAAATCATGGTTTATTTATAGAAAGCGACCAAGCCATGGCATTCTTCTCGTTCTAAGGTTCATTTTGACGGGTCATGGGCTTAAAAAGGATCCCCGTAGCAAAAGTTATGGACGTTTAAGCAAGACACCCATTTTTGGCCGATTCGGCAAAGGGGGTACCCTTTGTGTTTTCTCGTCTGAACCGACTTCGTCAGATTTCCACGAATATTTACATTGTTCATCTATAATGTAAATGATAAGGTTTTCAAGGGAAATAACTTGCAAAAAATCCACTCTCGTGCAGGTTATTGCCGAAGCCACATAATGGCCAAACTGAAAGAACGTACATCATGCAGTTTATCGATACCCACTCAAATCATGGTGTATTGCTAGAAAGCGACCAAGACATGGCATGCTTCTCTTTCTAAGGTTCGTTTTGACGGGTCATGGGCTTAAAAAGGATCCCCGTAGCAAAAGTTATGGACATTTAAGCGCGACCCCTATTTTTGGCCGATTAGGCAAAGGGTTTTGTGTTTTCTCGTCCGGACCGACCTCATCGGATTTCCTCGAATCTTTACATTGTTCATCTACAATGTAAATGATAAGGTTTTCAAGGGAAATAATTTGCATAAACCCACTCTCGTGCAGGATATTGCCGAAGCTACGCATTGGTCAAGCCGAAAGAACGTACATCATGCAGGTTATCTATACCCACTCAAATCATGGTGTGTTGCCAGAAAGCGACCAATCCATGGCGTGCTTCTCGTTCAAAGGATTGTTTTGACGGGTCATGGGCTTAAAACGAATCCCCATAGCAAAAGTTATGGACATTTAAGTGCGACATCCATTTTTGGTCGATTCAGCAAGGGGTACCCTTTGTGTTTTCTCGTCCGGACCGACCTCATCGGATTTCCATGAATCATTACATTGTCCATCTAAAATGTAAATGATAAGGTTTTCAAGGGAAATAAATTGCAAAAAACCCACTCTCATGCAGGAAATTGTCGAAGCACGCATTGACCAAGCCGAAAGAACGTACATCATGAAATTTATCGATGCCTACTCAAATCATGGTGTATTGCCAGAAAGCGACAAAGCCATTGTGTGCTTCTCGTTCTAAGGTTCGTTTTGACGGGTCATTAACTTTCAAGGGAAATAACTTTCAAAAAAAACCATTGTCGTGCAAGAAATTGCCGAAGCACGCGTTGACCAAGCCGAAAGAACGTACATCATGCAGTTTATCGATACCTACTCAAATCATGGTCTATTGTCAGAAAGCGACAAAGCCATGGCGTGCTTCTCGTTCTAAGGTTCGTTTTGACGTGTCATGGGCTTAAAATGGATCCCTGTAGCAAAAGTTATGGACGTTTACGTACGACACCCATTTTTGGTCGATTCGGCAAAGGGGGTACCCGTTGTGTTTTCTCGTCTAGACCGCCTTCGTCGGATTTCCACGAATCTTCACATTGTCCATCTACAATATAAACGATCAGGTTTTCAAGGTAAAACTTGTAAAAAACCCACTCTCGTGAAGGATATTGCTGGAACCACACAATAGCCAAACCGAAAGAACGTACATCATGCAGAAAGCGACCAAGACATTTTTGGTCGATTCAGCAAAGGGGGTACCCTTTGTATTTTCTCGTCCAGTCCGACCTCGTCGGATTTCCATGAATCTTTACATTGTCCATCTACAATATAAATGATAAGGTTTTCAAGTGAAATAACTTGCAAAAAACCCACTCGCGTGCAGGATATTGTCGAAGCAACGCATTGGCCAAACCGAAAAAACGTACATAATGTAGTTTATTGATACGCACTCAAATCATGTGTTTTCTCGTCCGGACCGACCTCGTTGGATTTCCACGAATCTTTACATTGTCCATCTAGAATATAAATTATAAGGTTTTCAAGTGAAATAACTTTCAAAAAACCCACTCTCGTGCAGGACATTGTCGAAGCCACACATTGGCCAAACCGAAAGAACGTACATCATGCAGTTTATTGATACCCACTCAAATCATAGTGTATTTCCAGAAAGAGACCAAGCCAATGTGTGCTTCTAGTTCTAAGGTTCATTTTGATGGGTCATGGGCATAAAACGGATCCCCGTAGCAAAAGTTATGGACGTTTAAGTGCGACACCAATTTTTGATCGATTCGGTAAAGGGGTACTCTTTGTGTTTTCTCGTCGGGACCGACCTCGTTGGATTTCCATGAATCTTTACATTGTAAATCTACAATGTAAATGATAGGGTATTCAGAGGAAATAACTTGCAAAAAACCCACTCTCGTGCAGGATATTGCCGAAGCCACGCAATGGCCAAACCGAAAGAACGTACATCATGAAGTTTATCGATACCCACTCAAATCATGGTGTATTTCCAGAAAGCGACCAATCCATGGCATGCTTCTCGTTCTAAGGTTAGTTTTGACGGGTCATGGTCCTAAAACAGATCCTCGTAGCAAAAGTGAAGGACTTTTAAGTACGACATCCATTTTTGGTCGATTCGGCAAAGGGGGTTCCCTTTGTGTTTTCTCGTCCGGACCAACATCGTCGGATTTCCTTGAATCATTACATTGTAAATCTAAAATGTAAATGATAAAGTTTTTAAAGGAAACAACTTGCAAAAACCCACTCTCATGCAGGATATTGCCGAAGCCATGCATTGGCTAAACCGAAAGAACGTACATCATGCAATTTATCGATACCCACTCAAATCATGAAAGCGACCAATCCATGATGTGCTTCTCGTTCTAAGATTAGTTTTGACGGGTCATGGGCTTAAAACGGATCCCCATAGAAAAAGTTATGGACGTTTAAGTGCGACACCCATTTTTGGTCGATTCAGCAAAGGGTACCCTTTGTGTTTTCTCGTCCGGACCGACCTCGTCGGATTTCCATGAATCTTTACATTGTCCATCTAAAATGTAAATGATAAAGTTTTCAAGGGAAATAACTTGCAAAAACCCCACTCTTGTGCAGGAAATTGCCGAAGCAAGCATTGACCAAGCCGAAAGAATGTACATCATGCAGTTCCTCGATACCCACTCAAATCATGGTGTATTGCTAGAAAGATACAGAGCCATGGTGTGCTTCTCGTTCTATGGTTCGTTTTGACGGGTCATGGGCTTAAAACGGATCCTCGTAGCAAGATTTATGGACGTTTAATCGAGACACCAATTTTTGGCCAATTCAGCAAAGGGGGTACCCTTTTTGTTTTCTCGTCTGGACCGACCTCGTTGGATTTCCATGAATCTTTACATTGTCCATCTAGAAAATAAATTATAAGTTTTTCAAGTGAAATAACTTTCAAAAAATACAATCTCGTGCAGGACATTGTCAAAGCCACACATTGGCCAAACCGAAAGAACGTACATCATGCAGTTTATCGATACCCACTCAAATCATGGTCTATTGCCAGAAAGCGACCAGACCATGATGTGCTTCTCGTTCTAAGGTTAGTTTTGACGGGTCATGGGCTTAAATAGATCCCCATAGAAAAAGTTATGGACGTTTAAGTGGGACACCCATTTTTGGTCGATTCAGCAATGGGGTTACCCATTGTGTTTTCTCGTCCGGACCGACCTCGTCGGATTTCCACGAATCTATATATTGTCCATCTAGAATATAAATGATAAGGATTTCAAGGGAAATAACTTGCAAAAAACCCACTCTCGTGTAGAATATTGCCGAAACCATGCATTAGCCAAACCGAAAGAACGTACATCATGCAGTTTATCGATACCCACTTAAATCATGGTTTATTTATAGAAAGCGACCAAGCCATGGCATTCTTCTCGTTCTAAGGTTCATTTTGATGGGTCATGGGCTTAAAAAGGATCCCCGTAGCAAAAGTTATGGACGTTTAAGCAAGACACCCATTTTTGGCCGATTCGGCAAAGGGGGTACCCTTTGTGTTTTCTCGTCTGAACCGACTTCGTCAGATTTCCACGAATATTTACATTGTTCATCTATAATGTAAATGATAAGGTTTTCAAGGGAAATAACTTGCAAAAAACCCACTCTCGTGCAGGTTATTGCCGAAGCCACACAATGGCCAAACTGAAAGAACGTACATCATGCAGTTTATCGATACCCACTCAAATCATGGTGTATTGCTAGAAAGCGACCAAGACATGGCATGCTTCTCTTTCTAAGGTTCGTTTTGACGGGTCATGGGCTTAAAAAGGATCCCCGTAGCAAAAGTTATGGACATTTAAGCGCGACCCCTATTTTTGGCCGATTAGGCAAAGGGTTTTGTGTTTTCTCGTCCGGACCGACCTCATCGGATTTCCTCGAATCTTTACATTGTTCATCTACAATGTAAATGATAAGGTTTTCAAGGGAAATAATTTGCATAAACCCACTCTCGTGCAGGATATTGCCGAAGCTACGCATTGGTCAAGCCGAAAGAACGTACATCATGCAGGTTATCTATACCCACTCAAATCATGGTGTGTTGCCAGAAAGCGACCAATCCATGGCGTGCTTCTCGTTCAAAGGATTGTTTTGACGGGTCATGGGCTTAAAACGAATCCCCATAGCAAAAGTTATGGACATTTAAGTGCGACATCCATTTTTGGTCGATTCAGCAAGGGGTACCCTTTGTGTTTTCTCGTCCGGACCGACCTCATCGGATTTCCATGAATCATTACATTGTCCATCTAAAATGTAAATGATAAGGTTTTCAAGGGAAATAAATTGCAAAAAACCCACTCTCATGCAGGAAATTGCCGAAGCACGCATTGACCAAGCCGAAAGAACGTACATCATGAAATTTATCGATGCCTACTCAAATCATGGTGTATTGCCTGAAAGCGACAAATCCATGGTGTGCTTCTCGTTCTAAGGTTCGTTTTGATGGGTCATGGGCTTAAAACGGATCCCCGTAGCAAAAGTTATGGGCGTTTAAGCAAAGGGGGTACCCTTTGTATTTTCTCGTCCAGTCCGACCTCGTCGGATTTCCATGAATCTTAACATTGTCCATCTACAATATAAATGATTAGGTTTTCAAGTGAAATAACTTGCAAAAAACCCACTCTCGTGCAGGATATTGCCGAAGCCACGCATTAGCCAAACCGAAAAAACGTACATAATGTAGTTTATTGATACGCACTCAAAGCATGTGTTTTCTCGTCCGGACCGACCTCGTTGGATTTCCACGAATATTAACATTGTCCATCTAGAATATAAATTATGAGGTTTTCAAGTGAAATAACTTTCAAAAAACCCACTCTCGTGCAGGACATTGTCGAAGCCACACATTGGCCAAACCGAAAGAACGTACATCATGCAGTTTATTCATACCCACTCAAATCATGGTGTATTTCCATAAAGAGACCTAGTCAATGTGTGCTTCTCATTCTAAGGTTCATTTTGATGGGTCATGGGCATAAAACGGATCCCCGTAGAAAAAGTTATGGACGTTTAAGTGCGACACCATTTTTTGATCGATTCGGTAAAGGGGGTACCCTTTGTGTTTTCTCGTCCGGACCGACCTCGTTGGATTTCCATGAATCTTTACATTGTAAATCTACAATGTAAATGATAGGGTTTTCATAGGAAACAACTTGCAAAAAACCCACTCTCGTGCAGGATATTGCCGAAGCCACGTAATGGCCAAATCGAAAGAACGTACATCATGCAGTTTATCGATACCCACTCAAATCATGGTGTATTTCCAGAAAGCGACCAATCCATGGCGTTGTTCTCATTCTAAGGTTAGTTTTGACAGGTCATGGTCTTAAAACAGATCCCCGTAGAAAAGTTAAGGACGTTTAAGTACGACATCCATTTTTGGCCGATTAGGCAAAGGGGTTTGTGTTTTCTCGTCCCGACCAACATCGTTGAATTTCCTTGAATCATTACATTGTAAATCTAAAATGTAAATGATAAAGTTTTTAAAGGAAACAACTTGCAAAAACCCACTCTCATGCAGGATATTGCCGAAGCCATGCATTGGCTAAACCGAAAAAACATACATCATGCAATTTATCGATACCCACTCAAATCATGAAATCGACCAAGCCATGATGTGCTTCTCGTTCTAAGATTAGTTTTGACGGGTCATGGGCTTAAAACGGATCCCCATAGAAAAAGTTATGGACGTTTAAGTGCGACACCCATTTTTGGGCGATTCAGCAAAGGGGTTACCCTTTGTGTTTTCTCGTCCGGACCGACCTCGTTGGATTTCTAAGAATCTTTATATTGTCCATCTAGAATATAAATGATAAGGTTTTCAAGTGAAATAACTTGCAAAAAACCCACTCTCGTGTAGGATATTGCCGAAACCACGCATTGGCCAAACCGAAAGAGCGTACATCATGCAGTTTATCGATACCCTCTTAAATCATGGTTTATTTCCAGAAAGCGACCAAACCATGGCATGCTTCTCGTTCTAATGTTCATTTTGACGGGTCATGGGCTTAAAAAGGATCCCCGTAGCAAAAGTTATGGACGTTTAAGCAAGACACCCATTTTTGGCCGATTCGGCAAAGGGGGTACCCTTTGTGTTTTCTCGTCCGGACCGACCTCGTCAGATTTCCACGAATCTTTACATTGTTCATCTACAATGTAAATGATAAGTTTTTCAAGGGAAATAACTTGCATAAACCCACTCTCGTGCAGGATATTGCCGAAGCTACGCATTGGTCAAGCCGAAAGAACGTACATCATGCAGGTTATCTATACCCACTCAAATCATGGTGTATTTCCAGAAAGCGACAAATCCATGGCGTGCTTCTCGTTCAAAGGATCTTTTTGACGGGTCATGGGCCTAAAACGAATCCCCATAGCAAAACTTATGGACGTTTAAGTGCGACATCCATTTTTGGTCGATTCAGCAAGGGGTACCCTTTGTGTTTTCTCGTCCGGACCGACCTCGTCGGATTTCCATGAATCTTTATATTGTTCATCTAAAATGTAAATGATAAGGTTTTCAAGGGAAATAACTTGAAAAAAAACCCACTCTCGTGCAGGAAATTGCCGAAGCACGCATTGACCAAGCCGAAAGAACGTACATCATGAAGTTTATCGATACCCACTCAAATCATTGTGTATTGCCAGAAAGCGACAAATCCATGGCGTGTTTCTCGTTCTAAGGTTTGTTTTGATGGGTCATGGGATTAAAACGGATCCCCATAGAAAAAGTTATGGGCGTTTAAGCGAGACACCTATTTTTGGCCAATTCGGCAAAGAGGATACCCTTTGTGTTTTCTCGTCTGAACCGACTTCGTCGGATTTCCACGAATCTTTACATTGTGCATATATATTGTAAATTATAAGGTTTACAAGAAAAATAACTTTCAAAAAACCCACTCTCGTGCAAGAAATTGTTGAAGCACGCGTTGACCAAGCCGAAAGAACGTACATCATGCAGTTTATCGATACCCACTCAAGTCATGGTGTATTGCCAGAAAGCGACAAAGCCATGATTTGCTTCTCGTTCTAAGGTTTGTTTTGATGAGTCTAGGGCTTAAAACGGATCCCCATAGCAAAAGTTATGGACGTTTAATTGCGACACCCATTTTTGGTCGATTCGGCAAAGGGGGTACCCGTTGTGTTTTCTCGTCCGGACCGACTTCGTCGGATTTCCACGAATCTTCACATTGTCCATCTACAATATAAATGATAAAGTTTTCAAGGGAAAACTTGCAAAAAAACCACTCTCGTGCAGGATATTTCCGGAACCACGCAATGGCCTAACCGAAAGAACGTACATCATGCAGAAAGCGACCAAGACATTTTTGGTCGATTCAGCAAAGGGGGTACCCTTTGTGTTTTCTCGTCCGGTCTGACCTCGTTAGATTTCCATGAATCTTTACATTGTCCATCTACATTATAAATGATAAGGTTTTCAAGTGAAATAACTTGCAAAAAACCCACTCTCGTGCTGGATATTGCCGAAGCCACACATTGGCCTAACCGAAAGAACGTACATCATGTAGTTTATTGATACCCACTCAAATCATGGTGTATTGCCAGAAAGAGACCAATCCATGGAGTGCTTCTCGTTCTAAGTTTCGTTTTGACGGGTCATGGGCTTAAAACAGATCACCCTAGCAAAAGTTATGGACGTTTGAGTGCGACACCAATTTTTGGTCTATTTGGCAAAGGGGGTACCCTTTGTGTTTTCTCGTCCGGACCGACCTCGTTGGATTTCCACGAATCTTTACATTGTCCATCTAGAATATAAATTATAAGGTTTTCAAGTGAAATAACTTTCAAAAAAACCCACTCTCGCGCAGGACATTGTTGAAGCCACACATTGGCCAAACCGAAAGAACGTACATCATGTAGTTTATTGATACCCACTCAAATCATGGTTAATTGCCAAAAAACGACCAAGACAATGCATGCTTCTCGTTCTAATGTTCATTTTGATGGGTCATGGGCATAAAACGGATCCCCGTAGCAAAAGTTATGGACGTTTAAGTGCAATACCAATTTTTGGTCGATTCGGTAAAGGGGTACCCTTTGTGTTTTCTCGTCCAGACCGACCTCGTTAGATTTTCATGAATCTTTACATTGTAAATCTACAATGTAAATGATAGGGTTTTCATAGGAAACAACTTTGTTGGGTCTGAAATGTGCTAAGGATGGATACTACTGCTAAGTCTTGTTGGTTACTACTGTTGAAGACTTTAGTACTGCTATTCAAAGGTATTACTACTGCTTGTAGGATTACTACTGCTAGGGTTATTAATACTGCTTGAAAGTTAATACTGCTAATAGTTAGTACTGCTTGAAGAAATTACTACTTCAAGCATGGTTAGTACTGCTGAGGATGAAGATTAATGTTGCTTATGAAGATAATGATGATAAGAATGCTTAATGCGAAAGAGTAGGAGATTGAAGATAGTTATGGACTGGATGCTGAAGATCAATATTATTTTCATATTTATCTTGTAATTTGATTTGTATATATATAGTCTAGAAGTCTTAGCATAGAGATATAGGTTTTGATAGAATATACAGAGAATACGTATTGTTTGTGTTCTAGAGAGAATTAGCCTCAAGGTTCTTTGTAGTCCTTTCAATAGAGAAGTATTGAACGTCTGTTGAGCATGTTCAACAGATTGAGGTTGTGGTTGTAATCATTAAATTAATTCAATATAACTTGTGATTTACATTCATATATTGTTCCATTGATTTACTGTTAAAGTGTTATTCCACGACTTCTTTAACATAGTTTCTGAGTGTTTATTAAATTCTTGTTTGAATTTCGATCTTGAAAAGTGGTATCAGAGCCAAGGAACTCAGAAATCAATAATCATCATGGACGGATCACATGACAGTGTTCTTGTTTCAAAGGTTCCCATGCTCAAACCCAATGAGTTTGACATGTGGAAAATCAGGATCAGGCAATATATCCTTCTTACAGATTACTCAATGTGAGATATCATTGAGAATGGTCCCTCCAATGAAGGAGAGATGGGAGCAGATGGAAAAAGACCTCCACCAAAGACTGATGGAGACAGAAAGATGAGGCAAACTGAGATGAAGGCCTTGAGCACTCTGCTCTTCGCTATTCCTAATGAATACCAACATCAGTTTTGCAACTGTACTGATGCCAGAATCTTGTGGAATGCGTTGGAGAAGATTTTCAGGTACTAAAAGCACTAAGAGAAATCAAAAAGATATTCTCAAGTAACAATATGAAAACTTTATGTCTACAAAGAATGAGTCTATGACTCAAACTTTTAATAGATTCAACAAGTTGATTGGAGAATTGGCCACTATTGGTGTCAAGATGGACCAGGATGATGTCAACAGAAAGTTTCTAAGATCTCTTGGTGAAGAATGGGTGATGTATACAGTATCATTCAGGCAGAATGATAATCTGGAGGACAAGGAACTTGATGATCTCTACAATGATCTCAGGGTGTTTGAAGGAGAGGTTGAATCTAAGAAGAAGCCATCTGGATACTCTCACAATGCTGCTCTCTTATCATCTACTACTGATTCTTCTGCTAATACAGAATCAGTTAGCACTGCTTATGGCTCAAAACAGGATGGACCTAATGATTCTGTTTTGGAAGCTTTCCTTGCTAGTCATGCTAAATCCTCCCTTATTAATGATGATCTGGAGCATATTAATGTTGATGACCTTGAAGAGATGGACATCAAATGGCAAATGGCAATGCTCACCATGAGAGTCAAAAGATTTATTAAAAGGACAGGTAGAAACAACTTTGCCATGACAAGAGAAGATGGTGCTGGATTTGATAAATCCAAGGTGGAATGCTACAAATGCCATAATCTGGGACACTTTGCAAGAGAATGTAGAGGAGGAATTGCTCAACAGCATGGAAGCAACAATAAACAATCAAAGTCCACTAACGTACATCATGAATCCATCTCAAGCACTTCTCTCACAAGATGGAATGGGATTTGATTGGAGTGATCAAGCAGAAGAGGCAATCTAGAATCAAGCATTGATGGCTGAGGTTTCAGAGTCTTCAAGCACTGCAATCCCCAAATAGGTAAAATCTAAATTATGCTCTAAAGCCTGTCTTGAAATTGTTAAGAAGTACAGGGATCACAATAAGAGCATGTGTGATGACCTTAAAAGACTGGAGAAACATAGGAGAGAGTCCAATTTTATCATTGTGAATTTTGAAGAACAAATTAAGGCATATCAAGATAATGAACTTCAACATTCATATGATCAAAATTATTGGAAGTGGGAGAAGAAGGAATTAGAGATTAAGCTAGAGAAGGCTAGAGAAGAATGTGAGAAAGCCATAAGTGAATTTGAGAAGACCAAACTAGACATTGAGAAATTTTCTAATGCCTCTAAAGCAATGGATACTTTACTCAAATCTCAAGTTCATGACAAACTGAAGAGAGGTATAGGATATAATAACACCCCTCCACCTTACAAGAACAACTATATTCCACCCACTTCAGACCTCTTAGAAAGGCAGGATAAGAATGACTTACCTGAAGGAGCCACAGAATTAGATCCTTTAAACACTGTAGTGGTTGAGGCAGAATCTGAAGAAGATAACAAGGTAGACCAGAAAGAAATTCCCCTAGAAAACCATATTCTGACAAATGAAAGGGGGGGTAAACCATTTGTCAAGAGTGAGAAAATGGAGAAGTCTAAAATTGGGGAAGAGACTGTTAAGAGTGAGAAAGCTGAGACCTCCAGGAAAGGGAAGGAGAAGGTACAGGGAAATCACTATATGCAAACTACTGTTGTAAATCCCTGTACTTGTCAACAGAACAAGCCCCATCAACATGATAAAATAAGGGGAAATCAGAGAAACAGAAATAACCAGTGGGCTCAAAAACAGGGAATTGATCTAAGCAAAGTCAATAGACCAAAGCCTTGTTTTATTTGTGGCAAGTTGAATCATCTAGCCAAACACTGTTATTTTAATCCTATTAACCAAAGATTTACTTTTCAAAGACAAGCACAAAATTCAGTTGGTTATAGGAAGCAATCAAGAAATCACATGGTTACAAATATGAGAACCGTACCAATGAAAACTGGGACTGCAAAACCTCATATTCAGAATAAGTTTGCTAAATCAAAAGAAAATACTCCAAGCAAATCAAGGAGTAACTCACAGAATAAGAAAGCAAACAAATTTGTCAAAATTTGGGTTCCAAAAGCCAAGAAACCTGTTAGTACTGCTAACCAAGTTAGTATTGCTAACCAAATTAGTACTGCTAACAAGGGTAGTACTACTAACCAAGTTAGTACTGCTAACCAAGTTAGTACTGTTAACCAAGTTAGTACTGCTAACAAGGATAGTACTGCTACCAGTGTTAATACTACCAAGCCCATAATTATGACAAAGTATTCTAGCCATGAGATTCCTAACTCTGATCATCTCATCAAGACTAAGCTTACCGATTATGAATATGTTGATGAGAAAGGGCAACCCAATACCACTTTGGCTTGGGTTTCCTCAAAACACTAACTGTTTTATCTTATGTGCAGGGCAACCAACAGCTCAGGAGGAAGAGCATCTGGCATGTAGATAGTGGTTGCTCTAGGCACATGACAGGTAACATGGATTGGCTTCAAAACTTCAAAAGGTTTGATGGAGGACGTGTTGCTTTTGGTGACAATCCAGCAAGAGGTAAATTAAGTGGTAAAGGTATGGTATCAAAAGGTAAGATGTCTTTTGAAGATGTTTACTATGTTGAGCAATTGAGATACAACCTGTTAAGTGTATCACAGGTTTGTGACAAGAAACATAGTATATTATTTACTGATTCTGAATTATTTGCTGTCAAACCTGGATACCAAAACCAAAACTAAAAGATTTTATATGTATCCACGGTTTGTACAAGAAGTACTTAACAAGGAATTGATGGATTTACTCTCTTTTCAAGAGGCGTATGTACCCAAACCTCCCAAAGGGAAGGTGTTTTCAATCATGAAAAGGACTAGTAAGGACTTTTCTGGACAAGACACACCATTGTTCTCTACAATGATGGTTGGGTCTCATTCCCATGGTGAGGCATCAGGGTCAAAGCCCACATCTGACCAACCCACTGATGACCTACCCACATCATTCATTTCAAATGATCCTCCTCTGATTTCTTTTGTGAAGCCAATTTCCCCGATCACACAAATATATATATATATATATATATAAGGAAAAAGGTACAGAAGGTTCCTTCCCTTCCTGTATCTTCACCCCAACAGCCTGCAAGCTCTCTGATGGAGCATTATCCATTAGAGAATATCTAAAGGGAAACCACAGGGGTGTCTCCCAACCCCAAGAAGGTGCTCTCTAAGGAGAAGGAAGAGCATGTGGGCAGCAAGGCTCACACTACTGATTCTGCACAAGGTGTAGGTCAGGACAGTGTGAACATATCTAAGACCTTCCCCACGACAACTTTAGATGAGAAATCTTCTAAGGGTCCCAGGTGCCAAGAAACCAAGGGGGTAGCAGGTGCTTCTGCTAGGCAGAAGCCCTCTACTAAAAGATCCAAGGATCCTTCAAGGGTGGTCAACACACCTAAAGGAGGTGAGGACAGATATAACTATGAGGAATTGATGGAAACAATTGGAAATGTCAACTTGGATGTACTCAAACAGGGTTCAGAAATAAAGGAAATGCAAAAGGTGATCATCTCCCAACAGGGGCAGATTGCTAAACTCAAGAAGATGATACTTAAGTTGGTGCACAAAAAGAAGAGAACCCATTTTGTCTTGAAGAAAAGGGGCAGTACTCATGATGCTTCCAAAAAGGGGGAGAGTCAAGCTGAAGTTGAAAAGCAAAGCCCAATTGGTATGGAATATCAGTTTGAGGGGGAGATGAGTAGTGAATCAGAAAAGAAGCTAGCAGCAGAAACAATGAATGAAGCAGAAACAGCAAAAGCAGTAGAAACTACAGCAGCAGCAGAAACAGAAAAACCAGCAGCAGAAACTGAACTGATAGTAGAAGAACTAGAAATTGTAGAGACCTTGGTGAAGGCAAAGAATGACACTCCCAAGGCTACTCAAAAGGCTGAGGGAGTAGTCATCAAAGAATGAGGTATAGAAAGGAAAAGGAAAGAGATAAGCAGGACAGAGGCCAATATGAAAGGCAAAGAAAAGATGGTAGAGCCTGTGAAAGAATCAAAGAAGCAAAAGCAAATAGAACTGAATGAAGTATTGAAAGGAGTTGGGATGAGTCTAATAAAGATGGCCATGGAGTTCTTGTGCATGTTGTTTGATCCAGATAGAGTGAAGTATCTTATCAAAGACTTGCATCATGAAAATGTATTTAAAAGAATTGATCATTGGATGCTCTTTGAAAGATGTGGAGTTTATTCCATAACCATTGACAAAAGCTTTCATGAGTATTACTTGGTGGATAAGGTGTATGATCACAGCAAAGCAAATCTGCAAGGGATGTTAAGAGCTAAGTTGGTCTGTCCCAAAGGTTCAGAAATGGCTAGAATAGTGATCAGAAGAACTATCAATCAAAGTCTAGGTTTGGATCCTAATCTTGGAAATTGAGTTGGAGTTTTAAAAGAATCATGAAGACCATATTTTGAAAAACTTAACTTCTCAATTTGAAAAGTTAAATTAGGGGAAGATTGTTGGGTCTGGAATGTGCTAAGGATGGATACTACTGCTAAGTCTTGTTGGTTACTACTGTTGAAGACTTTAGTACTGCTATTCAAAGTTATTACTACTACTTGTAGGATTACTACTGCTAGAGGTATTAATACTGCTTGAAAGTTAATACTGCTAATAGTTAGTACTGCTTGAAGAAATTACTACTGCAAGCATGGTTAGTACTGCTGAGGATGAAGATTAATGTTGCTTATGAAGATAATGATGATAAGGATGCTTAATGCGAAAGATAAGGACTGGATGCTGAAGATCAATATTATTTTCATATTTATCTTGTAATTTGATTTTTATATATATAGTCTAGAAGTCTTAGCATAGAGATATAGTTTTTGATAGAATATACAGAGAATACGTATTGTTTGTGTTCTAGAGAGAATTAGCCTCAAGGTTCTTTGTAGTCCTTTCAATAGAGAAGTATTGAACGTCTGTTGAGCTTGTTCAACAGATTGAGGCTATGGTTGTAATCATTAAGTTAATTCAATATAACTTGTGATTTACATTCATATACTGTTCCATTGATTTACTATTAAAGTGTTATTCCGCGACTTCTTTAACATAGTTTCTGAGTGTTTATTAAATTCTTGTTTGAATTTCGATCTTGAAAAACTTGAAAAAAACCCACTCTCGTGCAGGATATTTCCGAAGCCACGCAATGGCCAAACCGAAAGAATGAACATCATGCAGTTTATCGATACCCACTCAAATCATGGTGTATTTCCAAAAAACGACCAATTCATGGCGTGCTTCTCGTTCTAAGGTTAGTTTTGACAGGTCATGGTCTTAAAACAGATCCCCGTAGCAAAAGTTAAGGATGTTTAAGTACGTCATCCATTTTTGGTCGATTCGGCAAAGGTGGTACCCTTTGTGTTTTCTCGTCCGGACCAACATCGTCGGATTTCTCGAATATTTACATTAAAAATCTAAAATGTAAATGATAAGGTTTTCAAAGGAAACAACTTGCAAAAAACCCACTCTCGTGCAGGATATTGCCGAAGCCACGCATTGGCTAAACCGAAAGAACGTACATCATATAGTTTATCGATACCCACTCAAATCAGGGTGTATTACCAGAAAGAGACCAAGCCATGACGTGAATCTCATTCTAAGGTTCGGTTTGATAGGTCATGGGCTTAAAATGGATCTTTGTAGCAAAATTTATGGACGTTTAAGCGTGACACCCATTTTTGGCCGATTCGGCAAATAGGGTACCCTTTGTGTTTTCTCGTCCGGACCGACCTCGTCGGATTTCCACCAATCTTTACATTGTCCATATACAATGTAAATGATACGGTTTTCAAGGGAAATAACTTGCAAAACACCCACTCTCGTGCAGGATATTGCCGAAGCCACGCATTGGCCAAACCGAAAGAACGTACATCATACAGTTTATCGATATCCACTCAAATCATAGTGTATTGCTAGAAAGTGACCAATCCATGGCGTGCTTCTCATTCTAAAGTTAGTTTTGACTGGTCATGGGCTTAAAATGGATCCCTATAGCATAAGTTAAGGACGTTTAAGTATGACTCCCATTTTTGGTCGATTCAGCAAAGGGGTTACCCTTTGTGTTTTCTCGTCTGGACCGACCTCGTCGGATTTCCACGAATCTTTACATTGTCCATATAGAATATAAATGATAAGGCTTTCAAGGGAAATAACTTGCAAAAAAACCACTCTCGTGTAGGATATTGCCGAAACCACGTATTGGCCAAACCGAAAGAACGTACATCATGCAGTTTATCGATATCCACTCAAATCATGGTTTATTTCCAGAAAGTGACCAATCCATGGAATGCTTCTCGTTCTAAGGTTTGTTTTGACGGGTCATGGGCTTAAAACGGATCCCCGTAGCAAAATTTATGGACGTTTAAGCAAAACACCCATTTTTGGTCGATTCGGCAAATGGGGTACCCTTTGTGTTTTCTCGTCTGAACCGACTTCGTCAGATTTCCACGAATATTTACATTGTTCATCTACAATGTAAATGATAAGGTTTTCAAGGAAAATAACTTGAAAAAAACCCACTCTCGTGCAAGATATTGCCGAAGCACACATTGGCCAAACCGAAAGAACGTACATCATGCAGTTTATCGATACCCATTCAAATCATGGTGTATTACTAGAAATAGACCAAGATATGACATGATTCTCGTTCTAAGGTCTGTTTTGACAGGTATTGGTCATAAACTAGAAATTTATGGACGTTTAAGTGCGACATCCATTTTTGGTCGATTTAGCAAAGGGGGTACCCTTTGTGTTTTCTCGTCCGGACCGACCTCGTTGGATTTCCATGAATCTTTACATTGTAAATCTACAATGTATATGATAGGTTTTTCAAAGGAAACAACTTGCAAAAAACCCACTCTCGTGCAGGATATTGCCGAAGCCACACAATGGCCAAACCGAAAGAACGTACATCATGCAGCTCATTGATACCCACTCAAATCATGTTGTATTTCCTGAAAGCGACCAATCCATGGCATGCTTCTCTTTCTAAGGTTCTTTTTGACGGGTCATGGGCTTAAAAAGGATCCCCGTAGCAAAAGTTATGGACATTTAAGGGCGACCCCTATTTTTGGCCGATTAGGCAAAGGGGTTTGTGTTTTCTCGTCCGGACCGACCTCGTCGTATTTCCTTGAATCTTTACATTGTTTATCTACAATGTAAATGATAAGGTTTTCAAGGGAAATAACTTGCATAAACCGACTCTCGTGCAGGATATTTCCGAAGCTACGCATTGGTCAAACCGAAAGAACGTATATCATGCAGTTTATCTATACCCGCTCAAATCATGGTGTATTGCTAGAAAGAAACCAAGCCATGGCGTGCTTATCGTTCAAAGGATCGTTTTGACGGGTCATGGGCATAAAAAGGATCCCCGTAGCAAAAGTTATGGACGTTTAAGCGCGACCCCTATTTTAGGCCTATTAGGCAAAGGGGTTTGTGTTTTCTCGTCCGGACCGACCTCGTCACATTTCCATGAATCTTTACATTGTTCATATACAATGTAAATGATAAGGTTTTCAAGGGAAATAACTTTGTTGATCCCAGATTTATGTTCTAAACTCGTTTAACTATCTCACTACGTGGTAAACTGAAAAATATGAGTGCGGAAGCGTTTCAATATGTAGTGAAGATAAGTTTATAAAGGTAGTAAACACACAAGCATATAGTATGAAAATCACAAAAGGATTATACAGACTGCTATTTGTGTGTGCTCGCATATTTTACAATGCAGGAGGTGATCCCTTCATATAGCAAGGGGAGCACACAATAGTACAAGACAAAGGCTGACAATCCATAAAAAGAATGCCACCTGGAAAGTAAAACATCGTGGGATGCCCATTAACGATCTTCAGAATCTTTGTACAGCAGGCATCATGTGTTCTGCATGTGGTTTTGTCTTGAACCATCTTTGCGAATAACTTCAACACTGACCTCCAGAGGTTAGCCTTCACAAAGGCTCTGTGAGTGATCACAGAGGCTCTGTGATCTGAGTATCATTATCAGTTTTGACCTCGGGTATGTCTTCTGCGGAGTAACCTCTGAGATTTGTATCCTCTGTGGTGACTTTGATGATCTTGAGCAGACAACAAAAGTTTGTATACTTAGCCTATTTTTCAACACTTCTAAACTTGGCAGATGGAGCTAACAATCTGCCCCTAAGTGTTGAAAAATAAAATTTTGGAATTTGAGGTGTTGGCTAAGCTAGAAACAAATAGAGATGAAAGGAACTCAACCTCTGAATACTGATTTTCATTCATAAAGAAAAATGCCGAAAGGCAATTACATTAAGAAGCAAATACATGAATGAAATGCAAAAAGGAAAAATACAGAAGTCATTGAGGAAAATCATCTATCGGATTGGTAAATCTTTCGGCTAGAGTTTTCTTCATCGATAGAATGAGTTCCCTATACTTCAGTTGAGCATCAATCTGTCCGATCATTGTCTCTGCAGGTCCCGCTTGCACAGTCTCAGTGCCCTTCTTCCTCAGAATCGTGTTCTTTATTTTCAGCAGAGTGTTGTTCGAGTACTTGTGACTTTGATTTGGCATGTACATCTTCTTGAGCCCATCATCGTCTTTGAAAATGAATCCGAACTCAGGCTCTGTGATTAAAGAGTTTGATGGAACATTTTCGATTCCGGGGAGTTGGTCATTTGGTTTGGTGATCGATAGCTTCTCGACTCCGAGTTGTAGAGCTACCTCGAAATCCATTTTGCTATGATATCTGACATGTTCGCGCATCACCTCCTTGATCCTGCCATTTGCTATCATGTATTCCTTTCGCTTTTCAAGTCTTTGCTCTGTGAAGGCATGTAGTTGAGGAAGGTCATAGGCGCAGAGTGTCAGGATCGAATTCTCAACAAGAATTATGAACACTCAGAAACAATATTAAAGAAGTTGCGGAAAAACACTTTAATATTCAATAAACAGAAAAACAGTATGAATCACAACTTGCAAACTTTACTTAATGATTCAAGTTACAAGCTTTTCACTCACAACCTCAATCTTGAAGAACAGGCTCTTTCAAGACGAATTCTACTTCTCTAGAATTAGGAACGATGCCTTGAGGTTGATTCTCTCTATAGAACAACAACTCAGAATTATTCTCTTTAAAGTTACTTAGCTATTCTAAACAAACCTATACATATATTGAAGATAAAAGATAATTACAAAATAATAAAAGATCTTCAATATAAACTTCTTAATTATCTTCAAGCTTTCCATGTTTATCTCCAGACACTATCTCTTCAACATTATCTTCAAATTATCTCAGAAGCAGCATTAATCACCTTGGAAGCATTAACTAAGTCTTGGCAATATTAACTACTAAGCAGCACTAACTACTAGCAGTACTAACTAGCTAAGCAGTACTAACTTTGTTCAAGCAGCACTAACTTTGACTAGCAGTATTAATTCTACTAGAAGTAGTAATACCTAGCAGTATTAACTTTGAGATCCTCTAGCAGTACTAACTCTGAACTAGCAGCATTAATGACTTAGTCACATCTTCAGTTCCCAACAATCTCCCCCTAACTTGACTTTTAGAAAGACAAGTCAAGTTCTTCAGATGCTTCCAAAACTTTCATTGATTCACTCCAATGTTAGGATCCAGTCCCATACTCTGATTGATAGTTCTCTGAATTAGATACTTTGCCATTTCTGAATTTGGTGCATAACTTAGCTTCTTATTTAACATGGCATGAAGCTTCAGACTTGTGTGATTGTAGACCCTATCCACCAAGTAATACTCCATGTGAAAAGTATCCATGGCCAATTTATAGACTCCACTCCTTTCATACAAAGTCCATCCTCTAACAACTTTGAACACATCTCTGATTATATGCCTTACTGCTTCTGGATTGAATAACATACACAAATACTCCATAACCAGCTTCACAATTGGTAACCCTGGAGCTTTCAACTGATCTGCATGTAATTTCATACCAACTTCAAACATCTCTTCTAAATCAGATCTTGAACATTCTCTGACAATTTTATTCCAAGTTGCAAACACATAATACTTCTCATCCTTTCTTTTCAGCCTGATATACTCCTTACCATCCACCTCCATAATATCCCAGTGGATGACTTCAGGAGGTTTGACTCCAACAGGTTCAGCTGTGATAGGCTTTGGAATTTTATCCATTACCACCATGTACATATTTACATCTGAACTCTGTGGTACTTCCTAAGATTCAGCTCTCTTTTCTTCATTCTTATGTGCCTCTTCTTCTTCAGCAACCTTTTTCTCTTCTTCTACTCTAGGCTTCTTATCAACTTTCTTTCTTTTGGCCATCATCTTGGTTCTCTTCAGAATCCTTTGACTTTGCCCTATAGTAGCTTCCTTCTTCTTTTCTTCCTTTTTACTTTCCTCTGATCTGGGACCTTTAGAAGCAATAGACTTAACTCTTTTTATTTTCTTGATCTTCTGAGCTAAAGTCTCTTCTTCCTTAATCTCTGCCTTTTCTTTTGTTGGAGTTCCCTCTTCACTTTCAGGAAAGGATTGATTAATGTTCACATCATGCCTCTCCTTGGCTTTCTTTTCAAACTCCACTCTGGCCTTTTCATTACTCTGCAGTTTTCCCATTTCTTTCTCATATAAACCCTTGACTTGATAAAAAGTCATCTTTATAAACATTTCCTTCTTCACACCAATTGCACTCCTCAAGAAAGTTATCATCTTGTTTCTTTCCTGAGTTGCAAGGTAAGTTTGTGAAGGCCTTCTCTTCTTTGCACTTGAACTGGCCATCATAGCCTTTCTCATGCTTATTGCCCTTTGCTTTGCTTTCTCTGTTTCCAAACCTTTCTGAAATGCTTCATTTAATTCATTAGCTAGTGCTCTGGCTATCTCTCTGTCTTTCTCAATCTGCTCTTTTTCTGCTTGATTTATCTCTTCTTGCAGTTTCTTGGTTAATGCTTCATCTGACTCAACCATCTTTTGCTTTTTGGTTGTTGATCAGATTCTATCATCTTTTCTTTCCCTTTTCTTTTTGCATCTGCAGCCATGTCTTTCTTGTCTGTTTTCTTTGCTCCCCCTTCATTTATGACCACTCTCTTTGCTTTGGGAGTGTCATTCTTTGCTTTTACAAGCATCTTTGCTACTTCAACCTCTTTAGGTGTTAACCATGTTACTGCTGCTTGTGTAGTTTCAGCAGCACTAACAGTTTTTGCTGCTCCTTTTGGCTCAGCAGTAGTAACAGTTTCTACTGTTGGGGTTGTTACTGCTGCTGGTGTTGTTTCTGCTGCTTCAGCCTTATTTACTGCTGCTTTGCCAATCTGTTGATCCATCTTTTCTGAGCTTGAACTCTCCCCCTTTTTGGAAGCATTCTCCTCCTCCTTTTTGTTTGCCCCCTCTCTCCTCCTTAGAACAAACTGCTTTCTTCTTTTCTTGGCAATGAGTTTTCCCACCAATTGCTTGAGTTTTGAAATCTGCTCTTGTTGGGAGATGACCACTTGCTGCAATGCCTTGATTTCCTTTCCTTGATTAACCACATAAACATTGATGTTGGCTATTGTTTCCATCAATTCCAAGTATAGCTATCATCACCTTCTCTAGGTGTTTTACACACCCTTGGAGGATCATTGGAACCTTTTGCCATCAATTCATCAGTTTCAGTTCTGTCCTCACCCTTTTTGGATGTTTTGCCCATCCTTGAGGGATCCTTGGATCTTTTAGTAGTGGCCTTCTTCCTAGCAGAAGCACCAACTACCCTCTTGGTTTCTTGGCGTCGGGGTCCTTTGGTTGATTTCTCACCCAAAGTTGCCATGGGGAAGGTCTTAGAGATGTTACCACTGTCTTTCTCTGTGCTAGCAAAAGTAGTGGCAGCCTTCTCACCTATATGCTCATTCATCTCCGTAGAGAGCACCTCCTCAGGGTTGGGAGACACCCTAGTGGTTTCCTTTTGGATATTCTCTATTGGAGAATGCTCCAATAGAGGGCTTTGAGGCTCTTGGTTAATAGTAGGTACAACAAGGGAAGGAGCCTTGTGTACCTTTTTCTTGACATAAGTCTTGGAAATCATAGGAGTGGGTTTAGCAGCAAAGGACTGAGGAAAATTTTGAGAGAGGGAAGGTTGGGATTGGCTCTCAGTGGGTTGGTCTAATGAGGGCCTTGACCCTGAGGCCATACCTTCTTGTGGTTGGGACACCACCATCATTGTTGAGAATAATGAGGTGTCAACTCCTTCCGAGTCCCTAGCAGATCTTCTCATGTTTGAGAAGACCTTGCCTTTAGGGGGTTTAGGTACATATACCTCATCAAAGTGAGGTATATCCATCAATTCATTGGTAATAACTGCTTGTACAAACCTGGGATATATGAAGAAGCTTTTCTTGTTGTCCAGGTTTGAGACAAGATCATTGAAGATCATCAGAGAAAAGTTATATTTTCGAGCAGTAGATAAGCATACCAAAGCATAGGCAATGGGACTGCTAAATTGGCTCCAGCCAGTGGTTTTCTTGGAAATACAGTGCATCAGGGTATGAACAAAGAACCTCCATTGGGGTGAAAACTGAGCTTTGAAAAACTTGAAAATCCCCATTTGGCCTTCATACCCCATTCTGGTAAGGTTTGAAAACAAATCCTCATTTGGAGTAGAAGATATACCTGAAGCATCGTCTAGACGTAGACAGATGCGAATGGTCTCCTCAGTAACTGTCAAGGGTTTGTCACACACCCTTGTTTTGATGCACGGCACTCCGTTTTAAGTGCTAGTAGTGGCATTGGCCCAGAATTGCCTTTGATGCTCTATGTAGATGGTAGGAGACACAGTGAGAGCATGAGCAATGTGGTTTGACCTCAGAAAATCGACTATCTGGTCAAAACCTTTGGCTTGTTTTGGCTTTTGGAGCATGGCTATCTCGTTGTGCTCATCAATAAACACCATTGAAGCCATCTGTACGCAAGAATTCTTGACTAGCTAGCACTGGATACTTGAGAGAAAAGAGTGAGAGAGAAGATGAACAGTAAACAAAGAGTCGTTATGATCTTTTAGGCGGGGAAAGGGTATTTATAGCTTGTGGATTATAAGCAGTATTAACTAACTAGCAGTATTAACTGAGAGCAGTATTAACTACTAGCAGTATTAACTAACTAGCAGTATTAACTGACTAGCAGTATTAACTGAGAGCAGTATTAACCACTAGCAGTATTAACTGTGCACTGGCAGTAGTAAAATTGTACTGGCAGTACTAAAACTGTACTGGCAGTATTAACCATACTTACACTTTTAAGCTTGTGATGAACTGAGTACCGCTATACATTTCCTGAAAAAGAAGATTAGTAACACCAAGCATAAACTATATACAGGTATTGAACCACTTTTTAAGTAGGAGCTTATTCAGAGTTGATCATTCCCACACTTGTTACCAAGAAAGTGAATCTACCCACATCAAAGGCTTTGGTGAATAGATCAGCAAACTGGTTATCAGTATGAACTTTTACAACTTGAATAAGCTTCTTTTCATTGCAGTCTCTTATAAAGTGGTACCTGATCTCAATGTGCTTTGTCTTTGAGTGCTTGACAGAATTATTAACAATGCTAATGGCACTGCTATTATCAATAAAGATTGGAGTGTGTAGAAAGGTTACCCCATAGTCCAGCATTTGATTCTGAATCCATAAGACTTGAGAACAGCAACTTGCAGCTGCTATGTACTCTGCTTCTGTTGTAGATGTGGACACTGTGGTTTGTTTCTTGCACTGCCATGATACTAGTCTTGCACCCAAGAACTGGCATCCTCCAGAAGTAGATTTTCTGTCCAAGTTTGCTCCACCGAGGTCACTGTCTGAGTATGCAAGTAGGTCAAATGATGAGTCATGAGGATACCAAAGTCCCAATCTAGGTTGCCCTTTGAGATATCTGAATATCCTCTTAACAGCTTGATAGTGTGATTGCTTTGGCCTAACTTGAAATCTTGCACACACACAGACTGGAAACATTATATCTGGCCTAGAGGCTGTAAGATACATGAGAGATCCAATCATGGATCTATAGTGATGAACATCCATATCCTCCCCCTCAAGATCTGCTGTTATCTGCTTGTGTGTCTCCATAGGTGTGCTGGCAGGCTTTGAGTCTGAGAAACCAAACTTGGTTAGAATGTCCTGCACATACTTGGACTGATAGATAAAAATACCATCTGACTTCTGTTGGACTTGGAGTCCAAGGAAGAAAGTAAGTTCCCCCATGGAACTCATTTTGAACCTTTGATGCATTAGATCCTTAAACTCCTTGCACATATTGTCTTTTGTGGATCCAAAGATGATATCATCCACATAGATTTGGACCAGCAAGATGTCCTTCTTCTTTCTCTTGATGAACAGAGTCTTATCAATGACTCCTCTTTCAAAGCCATTTTCAAAGAGATAGGATGACAGAGTGTCATACCATGCCCTTGGTGCTTGATGCAGACCATAAAGTGCTTTCTTCAGTTTATATACTTTGTCTGGATAGCTTGGGTTTTTAAACCCTGGTGGTTGATAGACATATACTTCTTCTTCAATTGAGCCATATAGAAATGCACTTTTTACATCCATTTGATAGACTTTGAACTTCATATAAGAAGCATAGGCCAGGAACAGTCTAAATGCTTCTATCCTAGCCACTGGTGTAAATACTTTGTTAGACCACAGTCTCATTGGATTCAAGATCATCCAATCTGAAGATCGTAATCTGAAGCTAAAGCCGGAACGTCGACTCTCGATATAAAAGTCTATGTCTATTTGTAATAAATGTCAATGTAATTTAATGTAATATGTTTTAGTTTACTTAGATCTATATATCTAAGTTAAAGTATTGTAATAGTTAGTTAAAGGTAACTTAGTTAGTTATTTAGTTTCTAGTTTATATTAGATATAATATCTAGATTTAATATCTAGATATTAATCTTGATAGTGTGTTCAACACACTTGGTAGTTTAAGTGTCTCTCTAGTCTCTCAAGATCAAAAAAACTAATCACACATACAAACACACACATCAAGGTGTAAAAGAGAGAAAACATTGAGAACACAAAGCAAAGCTTAATCGATCAACCTTGTAATCGTTATTTTATATATCAAACAGGTTGGTAATCTTATTGTGTTGTTTCTAAGAACTTGTTAAGTAGTATTGTTGGACCGACAATTGGTATCAGAGCCTGATTAAGATCAAACAAGTTTTTCAGAAAAATAGTCTCTGTGTTCTTCAAGAAAAATTAATTTCGAGTGTAAGAGTGTTTTAGGTGTTAGAATCGATCAGAGTGTGATCGAAATACATGCTAGATCGAGTTGTATGTGTTTAATTTCACGTTAAAGCTTAAATCGAGTTCTAATTTCTGGTTTTTGTGAGAAAAGAGTCGAGAAGAGTAAGTCACTGTGCGATCAGATTATTTTCTAAAAAGAGTGTTTTAGTGAGATCGAGTGCCTACAATCTGTTCTAGAAGTGTTTCTAGACATAAGGGTAGTGTTTGTTATTGCTAAATCGTTTCAGGAACAAGATTCATACGATTTACAGAAGAACAGGTCGAACACCCGCATTCCAGAGGTTGAATAACCCGAAAAGCTCAACTTCTCGGTTCCCAAGCGACCCGAAAAGCTCAACTTCTCGGTTCCCAAGCGACCCGAAAAGCTCAACTTCTCGGTTCCCAAGCGACCCGAAAAGCTCAACTTCTCGGTTCCCAAGCGACCTGAAAAGCTCAACTTCTCGGTTCTCAAGTGACCCGCAAAGCTCAAACTTCTCGGTTCTCAAGTGACCCGCAAAGCATACTTCTCGGGTCCCATTAGAAACGCGAACCTCACTTAGAATATTTTTTCCTGAGAATTTTTCGAAACTGTAATAGGGTCTTTAATTGTCATAAAAATTTTCTCTAGGGGCGCTGCCCCCATACCCCCGCAAGGGCGTTGCCCCTTGACCCCACCCGCTAACCGGGTAGCGGGACCCCCGTGCTAAGTCTGCCTAGGGGGACAAAATTTCTTGTGTGATCAAATTTTATCTGTACTAACGGTCATATCAAACAGTTCTTTTTGCACATCAAATCAAACAGGATGACATCCAGAGAAGCCCTTGCAATAGGAACTGACACCAAGCCACCAGTTCTCTTTAAAGGAGAATACGAACAGTGGAAGGATAGGTTTCTAAACTTCATTGACAGACACGAGCTGGGTGATTATATCAGAACATCTATTGAAGAAGGGATTATGACACCACCAATGACGACTCGTGTAATTGATAACGTGCCTACTCAGGTTGAACTGAAGTATCACGAGCTACAAGATGATAACCTCAGAAGAGCCAAAGGCGACAAATTATCAAAGTCATACATCTTACAGGGGATCCCAAATGAAATATATGTCAAGATTGACAGTTACAAGGCTTCAGGTAAAGAAATGTGGGATCAGCTCGAGAAAATGATGCTGGGTTCAAAAATTGGAAATCAGCTGAAGATCTCCAACTGCCTAAATAACTATGAAGAATTTAGAGGCAGGGTGGGAGAAACCTTAGAAGAAACCTATGACAGGTTTGTGACATTGCTAAATGAACTTAGCAAGAACAAAGTTCACAAATCTCAAAATGAGCTGAATATCAAATTCCTTAGTATTCTTCAACCTGAATGGAAAAGATTTGCTCGTCAGATGAAGCAGATTAAAGACTTGAATGAGATTCCACTTCACGAGGTGTATGAAACCCTCCGTCAAAATGAAGAAGAGGTGGATGAAATTCTGGATGAGAAGAGACAAAGAGGAAAGGTAATTGAAGACACAGTCGCCCTTGTAGTCAGAAAGAAGAAGAACAAGGCGACTGTATATGAATCAGATGAAGAAGATGAAGGTTGTGCAAACTCAGAATCAGATGAAAATGATCAGCTGAAACAAGCAATGATGATGCTGACTAGTGCCTTTCAGAAAAGGTTCTACACAAAGCCAACATCAAATAATCAGAGATATTCATCTGGTCCAAACAACTACATTCACAAAGAAAGGATTGAAGGTAGCAGATTTGAGGGGAGAAGAACAGAGGAAAGGAAACCTGAAGAAAGAAGGTTTCAGTCGGAAGGAAAGAGGATAGAGGAGAGGAGACCGAAAGAAAGGAAATTCAAAGCTGAAGGATCAAGTCAGCCAGAACCGCCTACATGCTACAACTGTGGTAAACCAGGTCACTATGCCAAAGACTGCCGCAGATCTAAAGTCAGAAATTCAGACTACTACAAGAACAAGATGCTTCTTGCAAAACAACAAGAGGCAGGCAAGGCATTGATGGCTGAGGACGAATACTGGCTCGATCACTCAGATGATGAAGAAGAAGATGATGAAGATAGAGAAGAAGCCGTCAACATGTGCTTGATGGGCAAGAAAGAATCAGATGCTGAAGCTGATTCTGACAATGAAGAAGATGAGGTATGTAATCTTTCTGATTTAGAATTCATGAATAAAATGCATGCCATGAGTATGAAACAAAGAGAGTTAGAATCTAATCCTAAACATGATAATGGTGTCATGACAGACAAAAACCAGTTGATACAGAAACTTAGCAATGAAATTGCTGAGAAGAAAGTATTAATTGAGGTTTTACATAAAGAAAATGACACCAATACTAAGGAAAAGACAATAATTCTAAAAGAGAATTCTGATCTTAAATCTCAACTGCTAAAAGGTGCAATAGATATTTTTGAGCTGAAAAAGTTGCATGCTTCTTGTACAAAAGAGAACTTTTCTTTGTTAGGAAAACTAAAAAGTTTGGAAGAGAAGTTGTATAAAATGGGTCAAACTGAACAGACTATTTTTCTGAACAAACCCAAAGAGGAAACAGAGAGATGGGGAATCGGTTATAAGAATCCTCACTGTCTAGAAAAGGGGATGTCTGAAGTTCCAGGACTTTATGATCATCTTAATATGCAATTAGCCCGCAGACTCCCCGCGTTTAAAACCTTTTGGACTAAACTGTCAAAAGAGGATGAAGCCAATGAAACGGAAAAACGGATGAAATCAGCTAAAGTTCATCTTCCATTTTATTATGCGAAGTTGAATAATAGTTATGATGAAAACCCAATATATAAAAAGAAGGAACCACTTTCAAGTGATTTCTTTCCAAGTTATTCTGTAAAGGAAATGGAGGCGAAGCCTATCAAAGGTAAATTATATGTCCCTCCTCTCGTTTTAGAACGTAAAATTTCTGAACTCGAGACTTCCTTATCAGATGTAAGACTTATGATAAATATTGAACAAAGCATTTTTACAACCGTGTTTTCAAATTCTGTTCTTTCAAAAGCTTCAAACTCTAATGATTTGTCTGGTTCATCAAATAAAAGTCTTGATTTTTTGAACTTTGACGGTAGTTCAGATGATAGTTCCAATCTCTTTGACTTTAATACACAACTTCCCAACCATTCATCTTTTGTGAAGAAAACTTTAAGAAAAACCAGTAAGCCTGTGAACAGTGCAAAATCAACAAAAGCTTTTGTTGATAAATCAGTCTCTGTGAACGCTAAGAGTGCTAAAGGTAAGAAAATATCTCAGCATTCACAGAAACCGACCACTACTGGTAATTCCAAGAAGAATCATTTGTTTGTTGCTCCAAGGTCTAACTCACCAGCTTTACATGTTTCAGATCTGAGAAATCAAAGGCCAGAAGCAAATTCTCTGTGGCAACCCAAACGGAACCTTGACAAGACCGTCTTAACGTCTAGTAGTGTTAATTGTAATAAGACTTCTCTTACTAAAGATGTTGTAATTGCTGATATTGCTGTTTTGAACCCAAAACTTGTTGTTTCTCGTAAACAATATACAATGAAGCAATTATTTCAATTATCTTTATCTGCTGGAAAGTCTTCTTTTTATGATAAACATATACCTATATCTTGTCAAGATTCTGAAGATTGGTTTGGAAATTACCATGTGCATTCATCTCATATCAATTCTTCTCATACATTTCAAAAGACAATAGGATCCAATTTGAAATGGATACCAAAATCTTGTGCTAACACAGTAGGACCCAAATTCCAATGGGTACCTAAAGTGAAATCTGTGTTGCAGGCACACAAAGCTTAGAGAGAAAGCGACTTCTGATTATGTACAGATCAGGACTCGTTCTTCAATGTCAAAAATAGGTTTTTGGATAATGCAGTTCAAAACCCGAACATCAAAGTCGAAATAGGCTTTTGAACAAATCAGTTCAAGACCCGCACTTCGATGACCAAAGTGTATATTCCAATGTTGTCATATACAAATCTAAATTTCTAATTTCTCTTATGCAGACTTGTCATACATGGTTCTTGGACAGCGGATGTTCAAAGCACATGACAGGGCAAAAAGAGATACTGTCCAACTTTAAAGACAAATATTGTGGAACAGTAAGATTTGGCAACGACCAGTTTTCTCCAATCATGGGATACGGTGATGTACAACATAACAATGTCACTATCAAGAAGGTGAGCTATGTAGAAGGCTTAGGACACAACTTGTTCAGTATAGGCCAGTTCTGTGACAAAGACTTAGAGGTCAACTTCAAAGCCAAGAGTTGTTCTGTTCGCAATGAAGAAGGCGAAGAACTCTTGGTCGGTACACGAGAATCAGACCTCTACACAATCAACTTATCAAATGTCCAGACTGACAAACAAGTTTGTCTACTATCGAAAGCTTCGGTGCAACAAAGTTGGTTATGGCATCGACGTCTTTCTCACCTCAACTTCAGGTACATCAACGATCTGGTCAGTGGAAAGCTCGTCAAAGGACTTCCAGAGCTGAAATACGAAAGAGAACATCTTTGCGCAGCTTGTGAAAAAGGAAAGATGAAGAGAGCACCTCATAAACCGAAGCCTGAACCAAGTACAAAAGCTCCTTTAGAGTTATTGCATATGGATCTATGCGGTCCAATGCGCACTCAAAGCTTAGGTGGTAAGAAGTACATACTCGTGATCGTGGACGACTATTCGCGATACACATGGGTCAAGTTTCTTCGTTCAAAGGATGAGACACCAGATGTTATCATTACATTCCTGAAGACGACCCAGGTGAATCTGCAGAAACCGGTCAAGTTTCTAAGAACAGATAACGGCACAGAGTTCAAGAACAACAAAGTTGAAGAATATCTCGAATCTGTCGGGATTTCACATCAATACTCTGCTGCTCGAACGCCTCAACAAAATGGAGTAGTTGAAAGAAGAAATCGAACGCTAGTCGAGGCTGCTCGTACTATGCTAAGTCATTCCAACTTACCTCTATTTTTGTGGGCAGAAGCTGTTTCGACCGCGTGCTACACACAGAATCGATCCATGATACATCGAAGGTTCAAGAAGACTCCTTACGCGTTAATCAACAACAGAACACCTACAATCAAATATTTCCATATATTTGGATGTAAGTGTTTCGTATTAAACGATAGGGAAAATCTCAACAAATTCAGCGCTAAGGCAGATGAAGGAATCTTCATTGGATATTCCTCAACAGCAACTGCATATCGTATCTATCTAAAGAAGACAAAGACGGTGATTGAAAGCGTCAACGTCTCCTTTGATGAAGAAATGGCTTCCGAACAACAACGTTCAGAACCCGCAATAACAGGAATACTAGCTTCTGGGCAACTCAGTCCAGGACCTATGTCTCAACAGAACAAATCAGATGAAGCATCAACTTCTACTAACCATTTATCTGATTTAGATTTATTATTTGAATTGTTTTATGATGAATATCTCGGATCTAATGTAAAGAAATCTGTTGTGGTTGACAGGATGGAAGTCTTAACGCCTACTCATCCAACCAGTTCAGATGTTCCAATTGAATCAAATGCCTCGATTCAACAAGAGATAACAATTCAAATGCCGACTCCAACAGTTGAAGAAGTGACAAATCAGAACGAGACAGAAGTAGCTGAAACAGTAGGATGTTCTGTACAGATCAATCTACAGCCAGAACAAGCTGTACCTGCTGAGCCTTCTGCACCTGCCACTTCAACTGAAATCACTCCTCATGAACAAACCGAAGAAGGTACAAGTGGATTTATAGATGACACAATTGACATACATTCATATAATCCATTGCCTCATGAACATAAATGGACCAAAGAGCATCCGATAAGCCAGATCATAGGCGATCCATCAAAACCGGTGCAAACTAGGTCAGCATCAATGAACATGTGCATGCATGACTCCTTTCTAAGAAAGATTGAGCCAACAAGAGTATCAGAAGCTCTTGCTGATCCAGAATAAGTGGTCTCAATGCAAGAAGAGCTGAATCAGTTCGATGCACTTAAAGTCTGGAGACTCGTACCGAAACCTCAAGGTAAAACTATTATAGGTACGAAGTGGATCTTCAAAATTAAGAAAGACGAAGCTGGTACCGTCATCCGGAACAAGGCAAGACTAGTAGCCAAAGGATACAGACAAGAGGAAGGAATAGACTATGACGAAACATATGCTCCTGTGGCGCGATTAGAGGCAATCAGAATGTTTCTAGCCTACGCAGCCCACAAGAACTTCACGGTCTTTCAAATGGACGTGAAGACAGCATTCCTCAATGGAATTCTGAAGGAGGAAGTCTACGTCTCTCAGCCAGAGGGTTTTGTCAATCAAGAGAAGCTGAATCATGTCTACATTCTTGACAAAGCACTCTACGGTCTGAAACAAGCACCTCGAGCCTGGTGTGATGTCCTTTCCACTTTTCTAGTTAAGTCTGGGTTTTTCAAAGGTATGGTGGATACCACTTTGTTTATTAAAAAGGAAAAAGGCGATATCATTCTAATTCAAATCTATGTAGATGATATTATCTTTGGTTCTACAAATACAAAGTACTGTAAGAACTTCGCAAACCTTATGGTGTCTAGATTTCAAATGAACTTGATGGGAGAGATGAATTTCTTTCTCGGGCTTCAAGTAAAACAATTTTCTACGGGTATCTTTATCAATCAATCAAAGTACATTAGGGATATTCTTCGGAAGTTCCAAATGGAAAATTCAAAACCGATTGGTACCCCAATGGCACCAGGTACTAAAATTGGCACCGATCCTTCGGGAAAGGCTGTTGATATTAGGACTTATCGAGGGATGATAGGTTCTTTAATGTATCTTACGTCGAGTAGGCCAGATATAATGTTCTCAACATGCTTATGTGCAAGATATCAGGCCAATCCTAAAGAAATCCATTTGACTGCCGTAAAGCGCATTTTCAGGTATCTAAAGGGCACTGCAGATCTCGGTCTGTGGTATCCTAAAGATACTAGTTTTGAACTAACAGCCTACACAGATGCAGATCATGCAGGTTGTATGTTAGACAGGAAGAGCACGTCAGGACATGTGCAGTTCCTCGGTGACAAATTAGTAAGTTGGGGATCAAAGAAGCAACTTTGCGTTTCAACTTCTACGGCCGAAGCAGAGTATGTAGCTGCTGCTAGCTGCTGTTCTCAGGTCTTATGGATGCGAACTCAATTACGCGACTACGGTTTCCACTTCAATAAGATCCCGATCTACTGTGACTCCAAGAGCGCCATCGCAATCACAGCGAATCCTGTTCAACACACAAAGACAAAACACATAGACGTCAGGTATCACTTTATTAAAGATCATGTTGAAAAAGGAACAATTGAACTTTTCTTTGTAAAGACTGATTATCAACTTGCCGATTTGTTCACCAAACCCTTAGATGAAAAGAGGTTCAACTTTCTTATCTCTAAGCTTGGTATGCTAAATCTTAAGATATAATCGGTAATTACCTAACAAAGTTTTCTATTGTATACTTTTTCATCATTTCTTCATTCTTAACTCTGATTGATATCTGTCATTCTATCAAAATGTTCATGATCCAAGGGGGAGAATGAGAAGAAATTGACATCTGGTCAATATTAATTTGAGGGGGAGCTCATAAGATTTCTGCACTTACGTTTTATGACAAACTTTTGTAATGCAAGATTTTAGGGGGAGCTCTTCACGTCAAAGGAGTTCGGATATGACTTCTGATCAATTTAGATCAGAACTCGTACTTTAAAAATTTTACTGCTTTTTGTCTTTTCAATTTAAGTGAATAAATTTGCTTTGACTTTGACTTAAGACTTTTGCAGAAGTTTGAGAGAAGCTTAAAAGATCATATGTTTATGACTTAAAGCTTAGCTTCATGAGATGGAATATCGTACGTAAAGGTATAATTCTATATCTTCATCTCATATATGGTTGAAAGAAGGACAACTTTCAATCATAAGAAAACATTGTTTTTTTTTTAATGTTCAAAACACTTCCCGATTTTTCATCACATTTTATATTTTGGGAGTGTATTTTAAATGTTTTCATGATCTAAATTGTGCTTTAACTAAAATAGTTAAACCAATCTGAGCATCACGTGCATCTAGGAAAACAAGGAATCATTGTGCTAGGAAATAACACAACTTCTATGGAATCACCTTAACCAGTGATTTCTACCCTAGAAGTTAATCCTTAGTGATTGAGTGTGAAAATAGAAAAGAAATGAGTGTGATTAGAGAAAGCAAAAAGTTTAAAAGAAAGAACGTGTGAGAACAGAGTTAAAAGAATATCAAAACTCTGCACCAACTTTTTCTGAGCCGGGTAGCCACCATTCTAGTGATTCACAATTCTTTGGTGATCATTATTGAAACAGGCAACTAACCCATGCCAACTCTTGATCAAACCTCACCATCTACTCATTTTCTTCTCAACAAGAAAGTGTTTTTCATTTTCAAAGGGGATGCAACACATTTGCTATCTGATTTTCATTTGGAAAATCTGGATATTGAAAAGAAGGAAGTCTGCCCCACCTTCGCACTTCACTCATGCACATTGAGTCTGTGTTTAACTTACTGTTGTCTCAGTGGTTTACACAATTTTGAGCCAAATAAGCAATCATCAAGTGCTTAATTCTTTCTATCACAAGCACGAACACACAAGGAATTAGTTTCTTTGTCATAACGTTTATAGAAATTACCTTTGTGGTGTTTCGATGATTAAATGGAAGCCCTGGGGGAGTCAACATCAAAACAGCTCCTTTCCAAAGTGTATTCGTTACACACAGTGACTTAGTGTTACTGACAGGCACTCTAACTGATTCATTAGTTGATTTCAGGTGTTACACGACACATTTGTCTGGATTTGCAAAGATCTAGATGTATCTCTTATGAATTGACGAATCAGGGGCTCTAACCGCAAGATTGACATTTCTTACCACAAATTTTGATAAAGTCGTTGCACTTAACATCAAAAAGGGGGAGAATGACTACACAAGAAATGGCAAAGATCACATGTTTCAAGAATCACGTCTACTCTTCAGAAGGGAAGATTGTTAGATTGAAGACATGCTGAATTTAGAGAAAGAGATTGCATCTTCTGAGCTGAACAAGAAGACCGAATTGGATAAATCTTTTTATTAAATGATCTTGATCCAAAGGGGGAGATTGTTAGACCACAGTCTCATTGGATTCAAGATCATCCAATCTGAAGATCGTAATCTGAAGCTAAAGCCGGAACGTCGACTCTCGATATAAAAGTCTATGTCTATTTGTAATAAATGTCAATGTAATTTAATGTAATATGTTTTAGTTTACTTAGATCTATATATCTAAGTTAAAGTATTGTAATAGTTAGTTAAAGGTAACTTAGTTAGTTATTTAGTTTCTAGTTTATATTAGATATAATATCTAGATTTAATATCTAGATATTAATCTTGATAGTGTGTTCAACACACTTGGTAGTTTAAGTGTCTCTCTAGTCTCTCAAGATCAAAAAAAAAAAAAAAACTAATCACACATACAAACACACACATCAAGGTGTAAAAGAGAGAAAACATTGAGAACACAAAGCAAAGCTTAATCGATCAACCTTGTAATCGTTATTTTATATATCAAACAGGTTGGTAATCTTATTGTGTTGTTTCTAAGAACTTGTTAAGTAGTATTGTTGGACCGACATACTTCTTCATAATCTATTCCTTCTTCTTGTGTATACCCTTGTGCCACCAACCTTTCTTTGTTCTTTATTACTATGCCTCTCTCATCTCTCTTATTCCTGAAGACCCATTTTGTGCCTATTGCTCTTTGACCTTTAGGAAGGTCTACCAGATCCCAAACATCTTGCAGCTTGAATTGTAGCAGCTTTTCTTGCATGGCTTCTATCCAACTGGAATATTTCATAGCATCTTAAGCCTTCTTAGGCTCAAGCTGGGATAGAAAGCAAGAAAGCATTGTATGTTGTTGGTCTTGCATATCTTGCAGCCTGCTTTGATTTCTAGTCATCATAGGAGAAGAGATATCTCCTATTACTAGCTGAGGAGGATGATTCTTTTGTGTTCTTGTTTGATGACTAGGTTCTTCATTGAGTCTCACCTCTAGATTGGAGTCATTCAACTCAACTGAGGTGATTTCAGCAGCTACTTCTGGTTCTTTATTTTTTGGACTCTCCTCATCTCTTCTTTCTTCTTCACTCTGATTTGGTTCAGTAGATGGCTCCTTTTCACAGTCTTCAACAGGATCCAATGTAGGTATGGGAAAAATCACAGACTGAGATATGTTGTCTTGAACTTGTGTATCCCCTGATCCTCCACTACCTGAACCTGCATAATCATCACTACTGAAACCAAAAGAGTTAGTTAGTGAATCAATGTCAAATAGCCACTGAGGACCAGACCCAATAGGATTTGGTGTGTTCTCATTGCATTTTACATTGTCACTTTCCTCAATTATTCTAGAAGAAGTATTAAAAATTCTGTATGCCTTACTCTGAGATGAGTAACCAACAAGAAATCCATCATCTGCCTTGCTATCAAACTTTCCTAAGTGAGATTTGGTATTAAGGATTGTACAAGGACACCCAAAAGGTTTGAAAAATCCAATAAAGGGTTTTCTTTTATTTAAGAGCTCATAAGGTGTCTTGTTTTTAAGTTTGACTACTAATACTCTGTTTTGGACATAGCAAGCAGTATTAACTGCTTCAGCCCAGAAAGTAATTGGCAGTTTTGAATCAGCTAATAGAGATCTAGCAGCCTCAATTAGTGTCCTATTCCTTCTCTCAGCAACACCATTTTGTTGTGGAGTCCTAGGAGCACTGTATAGTCTCTCAATGCCTTTCTCTTCACAAAAGGTGTTTAGATCAAGATTTTTAAATTCAGTTCCATTGTCTGATCTATTGACTTTTAATTTTTGATTTGTTTGGTTTTCAATTCTTAGGATAAAGGATTTGATCAGTCCACTTGTCTCATCCTTAGTCCTTAGAAAATATACCCAAGTAAATCTAGAGTAATCATCAACAATAACTAAGCAGTATGATTTCTTGCCTATACTCATAACATTTGTAGGACCAAACAGATCCATATGTAATAACTGGAGACAAGAAGAAATTGTATTTAACTCTTTGGACTTGTGAGAAGTTTTGTGTTGTTTGCCTTTAAGACAACCAACACAATGATCATCACATGAAAAGACTTTTGATGGTAAACCTCTTACAAGGTTGTTTTTAACAAGTTTGTTCATTGTCTTGAAGTTCATGTGACACATCCTTCTGTGCCAAAGAGAGGATTCATCCACAGAAGCTTTTGAAACAAGACAGTTCAGGGATGAATCACTTGAAACATTGTCCATATCGAGACAATAAACATTGTCCTTTCTTGGAGTTCTAAGTAGTATCATGCTTTCATCAACTACCTTGAATCCTGGAGCAAGGACCATACATTCTGAATTGGTAAATAATATACTATGTTGTTTGTCACAAACCTGTGATACACTTAACAGGTTGTATTTTAACTGATCAACATAGTAGACATCCTCAAATGTCATATTACCTTTTGTAACATTACCTTTTCCACTTATTTTTCCACCTGCAAGATTGTCTCCAAATGCAACATGTCCTCCATTGATATGCTTGAAATCCTGAAGGCATGACATGTTGCCTGTCATGTGCCTAGAGCAACCACTATCAACATGCCAGATGATCTTCCCCTTGAGCTGTTGGTTGCCCTGCATATTAGATAAATCAGTTAGTATTGATTAGGAACCCAAGCCAAAGTAGTCTTGGGTACCCCTTTCTCATCAAAATATTTACATTCCTTCTTGACAAGATTTTTAAACTTTGACTTCTCATTGTTGGAGTACTTTGTCACAATAATGGGTTTGGATGCACATTTGCTAGAGGCAATACTGGTTTTAGAAGTACTAACTGCATTAGCAGCACTTGCATGCTTAGCAGTACTAACCTTGTTAGAAGTAGTAACTGTGTCAAAAACAGTAACTGTGTTAGCAGTATTAATCTTTGAAGAAGTACTAACAGTGTTAAAAGCATTAATATTCTCAGCAGTACTAACACTGGTAGCAGCAGTATTGCTTCTGGCAGCACTATCCCTGTCAGCAGTACTAACAGTTTTAGTGCTTCTAGGCACCCACATTTTAATACTCTCTTTTAAAATCTTTTTCTTCATGTGGCTTTTGGTTTCAACAGATTTCTTAGCCACATGTTTCTTTCCATCCTTCCTATAACCAACAGGTTTTTACACAAATCTTTGAAAGTTCATCTTTTGGTTAATAGGGTTAAAGAAACAGTGCTTAGCCAAATGATTCACTTTGCCACATATGAAACAAGGTTTTCGTCTGATTATTTTACTCAGATCAACTCCTTGTTTCTGAGCCCATTGATTATTCCAGTTTCTTTGATTACCTCTCTTTGTACCAGAATTTAGGCTCTCAGCTTTATTGCAAGCACACTGTTTACAAGGGTCAAGATTCACAACAGTGGTCTGTTTGTAATGGACCTTGTTGGCCTTTCCTTTGGTCTTCTCTATCTCTTTGGACTTGACCCAGATCCTTCCACCACCCTCATTGGTAACAATGTTGTTTTCTAAGGGTATCTCTTTACTCACAGCATTGTTTCTATTCTCACTGACTTCTTTCTCAGTCATATCCTCAACAACCACCTCATCCAAAGGATCTATCTTAAAGGTTTCCTCAGACAAGTCCTTTTTCTCCTTGGTCTCTAACAAGTCTGATATAGGAGGGATGTAGTTGTTGTTGTAAGGAGGGGGTGTGTTGTTGTTTCCAACACCAGGCTTCATCTTATCATGAATCTGAGCCTTTAGAAGAGAATCCATTGCTTTTGAAGCATATGAAAACTTTTCTACATCAAGATTAACCTTAGCTAGTTCTTCTTTCAACTTATCATTCTCTTCTTTGGACTTAGACAGTTTGGTCTCTAACTTATTCTTTTCCCACTTCCAGTAGTTTGTGTCATAAGAGTGTTGAAGTTCATTGGCTTGGAAGCCTTTGATTTGTTCTTCAAACCTCTCAACTATCAACACATAATATTTTCTGTCCTTTTCTAATCTTTTGAGGTCATCACACATGTTTTGGTTGTGATCCCTGTACCTTTTGACAGTGTCTATGCAAGATTTAGTACAAAGATTAGAAATTACCTCAGAGGGGAGATCAGACACCTCTGCCATAAGAGCTTGATTCTGAATGGCTTCCTCAGCTTGGTCACTCCAGTCAAACCCCATTCCTTGTTGAGAAACAAGGGCTTGAGCAGAGTTCTTGTTTTGATTGTAGCTTCCATTCTGAGCTTGTTGGTGGTTGTTATTTGGCACACCACTTCTGCACTCTCTAGCAAAGTGTCCCTTCATGTGGCACTTATAGCATTCCACCTTTGTCTTGTCAAAACCAGCCCCATCTTCTTTTCTTTGAGAGAAGTTGTTCCTCCCAGTTCTTTTAATAAACTTCTTCACCCTCATAGATAACATGGACATATGCCATTTAATGTCCATCTCCTCCAGATCATCAGGGTGAAGTTGTTCCAGATCATCATTAATCAAGGAGTTGTTGCTGTGACTGGACAAAAAGGCTTCAAAGACAGTTTCAGTGCCTTTTTCTTAATTCACTCCACTAGCAGCACTAACTGCTTCAGGGTTGGCAGTGGTATCAGTGGATGCTGATAGAAGTGCAGCATTATGAATATACCCAGTGGGCTTCTTCTTAGCTTCTACCTCAGATTCAAAAACTCTTAGATCATTATACAGATCATCTAGTTCCTTCCCTTCCAGATTGTCACTCTGTCTATATGAGACAGTGTACATAGTCCATTCATCCCCAAGAGATCTGAGGAACTTCCTGTTGATATCATCTTGCTCCATCTTCACTCCAACAGTAGCCAGTTCACCAATAATCTTGTTGAACCTGTCAAAAGTTTGAGTCATAGACTCATTCTTTGAAGAAGTGAAGTTCTCATACTGCTGCTTCAGAACATCTCTTTGATTTCTTTTGGTGCTCTTAGTTCCAGCAAATCTTTTCTCTAGAGCATTCCAGAGAATCTGAGCATCAGTGCAGTTGCAGAATTGATGATGATATTCATTGGGGATGGCCAAAAGCAGAGTGCTCAAGGCCTTCATCTCTGTCTGCCTGATCTTCCTCTCACCATCTGTCTTTGGTGGAGATCTTTTCCCATCTGGTCCAATCTGACCTTCAGTAGAGGGGCCATTCTCAATGACATCCCACATTGAGTAGTCAGTGAGGAGAATGTATTGCCTGATTCTGATCTTCCACATGTCAAACTCATTGGGTTTGAGCATTGGAACCTTAGAGACAAGAGTACTGTTTGATTCTGCAAAGTTTTCCATGATGAATGAATGAATGTTTCTGAGAAAACAGGCTTTGATACCACTTGTCAGGATCGAATTCTCAACAAGAATTATGAACACTCAGAAACAATATTAAAGAAGTTGCGTAAAAACACTTTAATATTCAATAAACAGAAAAACAGTATGAATCACAACTTACAAACTTTACTTAATGATTCAAGTTACAAGCTTGTCACTCACAACCTCAATCTTGAAGAACAGGCTCTTTCAAGACGAATTCTACTTCTCTAGAATTAGGAACAATGCCTTGAGGTTGATTCTCTCTATAGAACAACAACTCAGAATTATTCTCTCTAAAGTTACTTAGCTATTCTAAACAAACCTATACATATATTGAAGATAAAAGATAATTACAAAATAATAAAAGATCTTCAATATAAACTTCTTAATTATCTTCAAGCTTTCCATGTTTATCTCCAGACGCTATCTCTTTAACATTATCTTCAAATTATCTCAGAAGCAGCATTAATCACCTTGGAAGCATTAACTAAGTCTTGGCAGTATTAACTACTAAGCAGCACTAACTACTACCAGTACTAACTAGCTAAGCAGTACTAACTTTGTTCAAGCAGCACTAACTTTGACTAGCAGTATTAATTCTACTAGAAGTAGTAATACCTAGCAGTATTAACTTTGAGATCCTCTAGCAGTACTAACTCTGAACTAGCAACATTAATGACTTGGTCACATCTTCAGTTCCCAACACAGAGGTTATTTAAGTCTGCATATGTGAATATGTACTGCTTCCCATCTTTTCTCTCAACTAAGTATTTAGCAAACATGATTGACTTGTTGGCGAAGGAGTGCAGAGAGATCCTCATTACTGTCTTGATATCTTCTGTAGAGAACACCTCATTCTTCTCTTGTGCAGTTTGCTCGAAACGTCTTATGATGTCTTCTTTGATAAGGGGATGCAGATTTGGTGCTAAGAAGACGGCCTCGAGCTCTACGCTGTAGAGATAGGTGTGTATGTTCTCTTGGAACTTGAGTTCTTTTGGTGGAGGCCTTGGGATTGGAGTTCTCATGCCATCCATCGATTGAACGATCTCTTTCACCCTATCCTCTTGTTGTTTCTGTTCTAAGGGCTTCTTTCTGTCGGGTTCAAAAGTTTTCTATTCTTTGTTCTGTAAAGGGGTCTCTAAAGTATCTTCTGTGTTTATGGGATCAAGGCTCTGAAACTGTACAACAGGCGTGGGTGCATTGGGCATAAGTTCAGGGCTTGAAGGTTCTACGAACTTTGTGAGCCCTTCTGCAATTTGTTCAGAGCCAACACTCATCTTTCTATTTTGTGACACCGCAGAGGTTGTGCCTTGGATAAATGAAGCAATCGGTTTTGGGTCCTCAGAGGTACATGACTTGAGGTTTTGCGTTTTGTGTACCTTTGAGGATGTTCTCTGTAGGGATCGAAGAGGAGTGGCGACGATGACAACTGCAGAACTTTTTGTTGCTGAAGCCTTCTCCCCCTCATGATGGCCAGGGCCAGAGGCATCTGGATCCTGATCATCATGGTGAACCCTCTTCTGTGATGCCTGAGCTTGGCAAGTCACAGGTGCCTTCCTTTTTCTTCTCTTGCAGAGGTGCTCGTCGGCATGCCTCGTGATCTTATTTAGAACATCCTCTGTATCCAACGACATTTTGTTGACCTCCAGATCAGACTTGAACCTGATCGTGGCTACAGTTTTCTTCAAATCTTCTGCCACCTTTTTGCCCTATTGAGATATGTCAGAGACAATGAGGTTGAGGTTGCTTAGAACCATTCTCTTCATTGTCTCTAAGTTCGTTTTTGTTGCAAAGGCAGAGAGGTCAGTCACAAAGGTTGAGGGTGGGGGTGCAGAAGTGGACACATGTGGTTGGAAAGGAACTATAACACTGCGAGTTATATCCTTGATTTCATCTCGAAGTTTGGTCAGGTCATCCACTCCTGACTGAACTACTTGTGCAGCAAATTTTCCCATCTCTTCTGTGCAGATATCCCCCAGGATCTGAATTTGATCTGAATGAGCGATGATTGTTTTACCACATGCTTGAAGATCAGCTCAAGTCGCACAGTCCGTTGTCAGCTTAGTGATCGTCGCTGAATGTTGTATTGAAGATTGGCGAAGAGCGTTAAGAGCTTCTTTATTGGATTTGAGAGCCTATGCAAGGATTTGGGAGTTGGCTTGGGACTCCCTTGTGACAGAGCTTTTCAACTCGTCAAATTTTTGGAGCACCATGTCAACAAAGGCTTTAAACTCGCCCTTCGTGACAAAGGTGTCCGAGGTAACCTCTGGAACAACAAATATTCCAGATTTTGCCAACGAGTGTTTGGCACCTTCAGATCCTGAAGTAAATATGAGCTCTGGAGGATTTCCTCCCAATCCTTGATGTTCCACAGAGGAAGCATCTATGGGAGTTCTGTCAAGAAGTTTCTTGGAGGAGGGTTCAGAGACTCCTTCAAGATCCTTTTTGAATGAATCATGTGGTTGTTCTAGAACCACATAATCAATGTGTTCTCACACCACCAACTCTGAGGTGGTTTGGGGGTCACTCTCGTGTGTGGCAGAGGCAACGAATGCTTCTGCGTGCGTATGTGTCATGTCCTTGGGCGAATGAACACTTATGTCTGCACCAACATCCTTTTGAGAGGATGGGGTGGATTTTGGTTCCCCAGATAGAAATGGCACAGAGGATGAAAGAATATCCTCTGTCCGGTTGGTTAGGGTTGGGTTCAGACTGTGCGGTCCTTCTTCAATACCCTTCTGCAGTAGAACTGCAGGGGTAGTAACATGGGTTGCACGGGGAGTTGGTTCAGGTTGTGTGCCTATGGCATCTTTTTCTCCTATCTCCTCCGAGATTTTCACACCCTTATCACCAGAGCTTAAAAGCCCCGTAATGTCCTACACTTCAACTTCTGTGGTTTCATCTAAGTCCACAGAGTGCAGCTTTTGTACTTCCTTAGCTATGTCCATTGCGACATGGAGAGGACTAGGGATTCTATCTTCAGAGCTTTCAATGATGTAGGCTTTTTGCCTTCTCCTCTGCAGAGGTTGTTCTGATTCTGCAGGTTCACTCACTTCTGGTGTGATGACATGTTCAGAGGTTGCTACTTTGGTTAATTTTCTAGCCTTCTTTTTCGTCTTGGCAACCTTTGAGGTGATTTTGGAGTCTTTTCTTCTGCGACTCTCTTCTTGGGTTTTTTTTTCTTTTTGAGCTCCTTTTTCCACACCTCACTCTCGTGAGCTATAACCTCTGTCCCAATTTGGGTTTCTTCTCCTATATCTACTCCAGTTCCCTCACCCACTTCTGTCCTAAGGTAAACAGCTATGTCTCCCACTTGGAACCCTACACGTGGGGGGGTTGCAGGACTCGGTGCAGGAGTCCTGTGCCCACGAATGTAAGTCCTAACCGCATCTTCACTACCCAGGTAAGCTAGAATACTGGCTGGCAGAGGTCTTGCTCCAGGATATCCAGTATTTAGTACAGTTGGTTTGTGTGACTTCATGTCGTAGACTTTTATCATTTTACCTTCTGCAGGTAACTTCCCTTCTCCTATCAGAGCATCTCCTAACAGAACTGCAAAGAATCTGTTGAATACGAGATTTTTGGGTTCTGTGCCTCGAGCTTGGTCCTATTGTTTTGCTATGACCGCGTTTCTAATCTCCCTGAAAATAAGTGTTGCATAGTCCAATGGCAAATCATAGTATATTCCATACATTATTGCAAGTATGGTATGGCTAGATTGGTCAGGACTACCTACTTTGCAAGTCAAGCAGTGATTGAGAATCGAGAAGAGAACATTCCACAAAGGTGGAAGGTTCTGGCGTCTGAAATTAGTTCTCGTGGAAATCGGTGCAGCGTACCCTATGAACCTGAGAAACTCGAGAATTTCATCATCTGAAGGCTCGTCAGAGAATTTTGTCAGGTTCAATTGGGTCTTGGTAGGAAGTCTGAATACCTCTGACACTCTTCTACGGTTTATGCCAAGGTCCAGTATTTTAGTAGTGGAGGGATGAGTGGCATAACCCAAGACACAGTAGCCATAATGGTCCAGTTTTTATGCTTAGCACTCAACCAGAAGTGTTGAATGTAAGTTTCTGGGATATCAGTTCTTTTTAGGGTTAGGGCTTTGGTGAGGATGTGATTTTTCAGGATTTGAAGTAAAGGAGCAGCTTCCTCGGGGTATCCCTTGGGTTCCAAAACGACATAATGATTGTTAGGCTTAAGATTTAGTTGTCTGGAGTGGTAATCATGGTGTGTGAAGGAGAGCATTCTGCTTGTGAGGACATGTTCTTGTTCAACAGAATGGGAATCGGCCTTTTTGGCCTCAGAATGCATTGAGTGATTTGATGTAGAAGAACCCTTGGAGTTTTTGGAATAAGCAAATTTGGATGATATGGAAAGAGATGAAGAAGGGAGATTCTTTGCAAAGGAATTCTTGAGAGAAAAATTTGCAGGTAAAAAGGAGATGAAGGGTATGAGAGAGGTTTATATATATACAGAGAGGGGGTAAAAAGATTAAGCGGTAAAAAATAAATTTTGAAATCCGAAATGAGTGGTAACGGATAAGAGCCCGTTTCTGAAAAACGACGGTACAGATACGAACCAATCAAATATTGCCACGTCAGATAATGGCGGTGCACGATCTAGGACGTGCGCCTCCACCTATGTTCACGTGCGTGGCATTTACTATTCCCACATGACAGTAAGTTTAAAAAATAACCCGCAGCAAATGACCTGAATAACTTCTCAAGTGATGGGAATGACAGAAGCTCTGTGGATAAGAGGCTTCTGAGGTCATATGCAAGGTTTTGATCAAAATACCATTTTAAGAGGGAGGAAAGTGCGATGAAATGATCAAGTTCCTTTTAGAGGAGTGCATTGGTCAAATGTCCTCAGCTTTGAGGTGCAGAGGCTCTGTGATAGATCGCAGAGGCTCTGTGGTCGACCTCAGAGGTTCTGAGACCAAAAGTTTCCTTTTTAAGGAAAGATTTTCAAAGTTTTGATCATTTCAGAGTTTAGAAAGAAAGCTAGGTACAAAGTGGGATCTTTCTGAGGGCATAGTGCTTCGAGAAAGAGTTTTGACCCTTGGTTCAGATGGACTAACCTCACTCTGTAGTCTGTGTCGCACAGAACTGTCTTGCTCCCCCTTGAATAGTCAAGATCAGTCTTTGTTGGTTCGGTCTGCTCCCCATTCAACTATGCTTGGATCATTTAAAGATAAGACTTGTACAAGACATAGATTCGAAGAAAAATATAATAAAGAAAGCTTAAGAAACTATTTACAAACAAGGAATAAGTTGTAGAAAGGTAAATATGTACAACAGAGGCTCTGTGCAAGGGTACAGAGGCTCTGTGGTCAACTCATGTTTAGCATACCAATCTTGTCAACTAGAAAAGTGAATCTTTTCTCGTCCAATGCCTTCGTGAAAAGGTCGGCAAGTTGATAATCTGTGGGCACAAAGTACATCTCTATTGTCCCATGCTCCACATGGTGTTTCAGAAAGTGATACTTGATATCGATATGTTTGGTCTTGGAATGCTGCACAGGATTGGCGGAGATCGCAATGGCGCTTTTGGAGTCATAGAGGATGGGGATTTTCTCGATGTCAAATCCATAGTCTCTAAGTTGGGTTCTCATCCACAGAACTTGTGAACAACAACTGGCAGCAGCAACGTATTCCGCTTCGACCGTAGAGGTTGAGACACAGTTCTACTTCTTCGAGGTCCAACTTACTAGTTTCCCTCCAAGGAATTGACAACTCCCAGAGGTACTTTTTTTGTCTAGATTGCATCTTCCGTAATCTGAATATGTGTACGCCACTAAATCAAAGCCAGAGATCTCCGGATACCAGAGGCCAAGAAACTTGGTCCCTTTTAGGTATCTGAAGATCCTCTTAACAGCATGAAGATGAGATCCGGCGAGGTCGGTCCAGACGAGAAAACACAAAGGGTACCCCCTTTGCTGAGTCGACCAAAAATGGGTGTCGCACTTAAATGTCCATAACTTTTACTACGAGGATCCGTTTTATGCCCATGACCCGCCAAAACGAACATTAGAACGAGAAGCACACCATGGATTGGTCGCTTTCTGTAAATACACCATGATTTGAGTAGGTGAAGATAAACTACATGATGTACGTTCTTTCGGTTTGGCCAATGCGTTGCTTCGACAACATCCTGCACGAGAGTGGGTTTTTTGCACATTATTTCCATTGAAAAACTTGTCATTTATATTGTAGATGGATAATGTAAAGATTCGTGGAAATCCGACGAGGTCGGTCCGGACGAGAAAACACAAAGGGTACCCCCTTTGCCGAAGCGGCCAAAAATGAGTGTCGCGCTTAAACGTCCATAACTTTTGCTACGGGGATCCGTTTTAAGCCCGTGACCGGTCAAAACGAACCATAGAATGAGAAGAACGTCTTGGCTTGGTCTAGTTCTGGAAATACACCATGATTTTAGTGGGTATTGATAAACTGCATGATGTACGTTCTTTCGGTTTGGCCATTGTGTGGTTTCGGCAATATCCTGCACGAGAGTGGATTTTTTGCAAGTTATTTCCCTTGAAAACCTTATCATTTATATTGTAGATGGACAATGTGAAGATTCGTGGAAATCCGACGAGGTCGGTCTGGACGAGAAAACACAAAGGGTACCTCCTTTGCTGAATCGACCAAAAATGGGTGTCGCACTTAAAAGTCCATAACTTTTGCTACGAGAATCCGTTTTATGCCCATGACCCGTCAAAACGAACTTAGAACGAGAATCAAGCCATGGCTTGGTCTCTTTCTGGGAATACACCATGATTTGAGTGGGTATATATAAACTGCATGATTTACGTTCTTTCGGTTTGGCCAATGTGTGGCTTCGGCGATATCCTGCACGAGAGTGGGTTTTTTGCAACTTATTTCCCATTAAAACCTTATCATTTACATTGTATATGAACAATGTAAAGATTCGTGGAAATTCGGTGAGGTCGGTCCGGATGAGAAAACACAAAGGGTACCCCCTTTGCTGAATCGGCCAAAAATGGGTGTCGCTCTTAAACATCCATAACATTTGCTACGGGGATCGTTTTAAAGCCCATGACCCGTCAAAACGAACCGTAGAATGAGTAGAACATCTTGGCTTGGTCTCTTTCTTGCAATACACCATGATTTGAGTGGGTATCTATAAAATGCATGATGTACGTTCTTTCGGTTTGGCCATTGCGTGGTTTCGGCAATATCCTGCACGAGAGTGGGTTTTTTGCAAGTTATTTTCCTTGAAAACCCTATCATTTATATTGTAGATAAAAAATATGAAGATTCATGGAAATCTGACGAGTTCGTTCAGGACGAGAAAACACAAAGTGTACCCCTTTTGTTGAGTCGACCAAAAATGGGTGTCGCACTTAAATGTCCATAACTTTTGCTACGGGGATTCGTTTTATGCCCATGACCCGTCAAAACGAACCTTAGAACGAGAAGCACGCCATGGATTGGTTGCTTTCTAGCAATACACCATGATTTGAGTTGGTGAAGATAAACTACATGATGTACGTTTTTTCGGTTTGGCCAATGCGTGGCTTCGACAATATCCTGCACGAGATTGGGTTTTTTGCAAGTTATTTCCCTTGAAAACCTTGTCATTTATATTGTAGATGGACAATGTAAAGATTCGTGGAAATCCGACGAGGTTGGTCCGGACGAGAAAACACAAAGGGTACCCCCTTTGCCGAAGCGGCCAAAAATGGGTGTCACGCTTAAACGTCCATAACTTTTGCTACAGGGATCCGTTTTAAGCCCGTGACCCATCAAAACGAACCATAGAATGAGAAGAACGTCTGGGTTGGTCTCTTTATGGCAATACACCATGATTTGAGTGGGTATTGATAAACTGCATGATTTACGTTCTTTCAGTTTGGCCATTGCGTGGTTTCGGCAATATCCTGCACGAGAGTGGGTTTTTTGCAAGTTATTTCCCTTGAAAACCATATCATTTATATTGTATATGGACAAAGTGAAGATTCGTAGAAATCCGACGAGGTCGGTCCGGATGAGAAAACACAAAGGGTACCTCCTTTGCTGAATCTACCAAAAATGGGTGTCGCACTTAAATGTCTATAACTTTTGCTACGGGGATCCGTTTTATGCCCATGACCCATCAAAAAAAACCTTAGAACGAGAAGTACGCCATGGTTTGGTCTCTTTCTGGCAATAAACCATGATTTGAGTGGGTATATATAAACTGCATGATTTACGTTCTTTCGGTTTGTCCAATGCGTGGCTTCAGCAATATCCTGCACGAGAGTGGGTTTTTTGCAAGTTATTTCACATGAAAACCTTATCATTTATACTGTAGATGAACAAATGTAAAGATTTGTGGAAATCCTACGAGGTCGGTCCAGACGAGATAACACAAAGGGTACCCCCTACGCTGAATCGGCCAAAAATGGGTGTCCCGCTTAAACGTCCATAACTTTTGCAACGGGGATCATTTTAAAGCCCATGGCCAGTCAAAACGAACCTTAGAATGAGAAGAACGTCTTGGCTTGGTCTCTTTCTTGTATTGCACCATGATTTGAGTGGGTATCGATAAACTGCATGATGTACGTTCTTTCGATTTGGCCATTGAGTGGTTTCGGCAATATCCTGCACGAGAGTGGGTTTTTTGCAAGTTATTTCCCATGAAAACCTTATCATTTACATTGTAGATATACAATGTAAATATTCGTGGAAATCCGACGAGGTCGGTCCGGACGAGAAAACACAAAGGGTACCCCCTTTGCTGAATCGGCCAAAAATGGATGTCGCGCTTAAACGTCCATAACTTTTGCTACGGGGATCGTTTTAAAGCCCATGACCCGTCAAAATAAACCTTAGAATGTGAAGAACGTCTTGGCTTTGTCTCTTTCTGGCAATATACCATGATTTGAGTGTGTATCGATAAACTGTATGATGTACGTTCTTTCGGTTTGGCCATTGCGTGGTTTCGGCAATATCCTGCACGAGAGTGGGTTTTTTGCAAGTTATTTCTCTTGAAAACCTTATCATTTATATTGTATATGGACAATGTGAAGATTCGTGGAAATCCGACGAGGTCGATTCGGACGAGAAAACACAAAGGGTACCCCATTTGCTGAGTTGGCCAAAAATGGGTGTCGCACTTAAACGTCCATAACTTTTGCTACGGGGATCCGTTTTAAGCCCATGACCCATCAAAACGAACCTTAGAACGAGAAGCATGCCTTGGCTTGGTCTATTTTTGGCAATACACCATGATTTGAGTGGGTATCGATAAATTGCATGATATACGTTCTTTCGATTTGGCCAATGCGTGGCTTCGGCAATATCCTGCACGAGAGTGGGTTTTTTGCAAGGTATTTCCCTTGAAACCTTGTCATTTATATTGTAGATAGACAATGTAATGATTCGTGGAATTCCGACGAGGTCGGTCCGGACGAGAAAACACAAAGGGTACCCCCTTTCGTTTTAACGGGTCATGGGCTTAAAATGGATCCCCGTAGTAAAATTTAAGGACGTTCAAGCGCGACACTCATTTTTTGCCGATTCGGCAAAAGGGGTACCCTTTGTGTTTTCTCGTCTTGACCGACCTCGTCAGATTTCCACGATTCTTTAAATTGTTCATCTACACTGTAAATGATAAGGTTTCCAAGGGAAATAACTTGCAAAAAACCCACTCTAGTGCAGGATATTTCCGAAGCCACACATTGACCAAACCGAAAGAACGTACATCATGCAGTTTATCAATACCCATTCAAATCATGGTGTATTGCCAGAAAGAGAACAGACCATGGCGTGCTTCTCGTTCTATGGTTCGTTTTGACGGGTCATGAGCTTAAAACGGATCTTCGTAGCAAAAGTTCTGGACGTTTAAGTGCGACACCCATTTTTGGTCGATTCAGCAAAGAGGGTACCTTTTGTGTTTTCTCGTCCGGACCGACCTCGTCGTATTTTCATGAATCTTTACATTGTCCATCTACAATATAAATGATAAGGTTTTCAAGGGAAATAACTTGCAAAAAACCCACTCTCGTGTAGGATATTGCCGAAACCACGCAATGGCCAAACCGAAATAACGTACATCATGAAGTTTATTGATATCCTCTAGAATCATGGTGTGTTGCCAGAAATATACCAAGCCATGACATGCTTCTCGTTCTAAGGTTCTTTTTGATGGGTCATGGGATAAAAATAGATCCTCGTAGCAAAAGTTATGGACGTTTATGCGTGACACCCATTATTGGCCGATTCGGCAATAGGGGTACCCTTTTTGTTTTCTCGACGGGACCGACCTCGTCGGATTTCCCCGAATCTTTACATTGTTTATCTACAATGTAAATTATAAGGTTTTCAAGGGGAACAACTTGAAAAAACCCACTCTCATGCAGGATATTGTTGAAGCCACGCATTGGCCAAACCGAAAGAACGTACATCATGCAGTTTATCGATACCCACTCAAATCATGGTGTTTTGCTAGAAAGAGACCAATCCATGGTGTGCTTCTCGTTCTAAGGTTCGTTTTGACAGGCCATGGGCTTAAAACGGATCCCCGTAGCAAAAGCTATGGACGTTTAAGCGCGACACCCATTTTTGGCCGATTCGGCAAAGGGGGTACACTTTGTGTTTTCTCGTCTGGACCGACCTCGTCGGATTTCCACGAATCTTTACATTGTTCATCTATAATGTAAATGATAAGGTTTTCAAGGGAAATAACTTGCAAAAAACCCACTCTCGTGTTGTATATTGCCGAAATCACGCACTGGCCAAACCGAATGAACGTACATCATGCAGTTTATCGATACCCACTCAAATCATGGTGTATTTTAAGAAAGCGACAAATCCATGGCATGTTTCTCGTTCTAAGGTTCATTTTGACGGGTCATGGGCTTAAAACGGATCCTCGTAGCAAAAGTTATGGACGTTTAAGTGTGACACCCATTTTTGGTCGATTCAGTAAAGGGGTACCCTTTGTGTTTTTTCGTCCGGACCGACCTCGTAGGATTTCCACGAATCTTCACATTGTCCATCTACAATATAAATGATAAGGTTTTCAAGGAAAATAACTTGCAAAAAACCCACTCTCGTGAAAGATATTGCCGAAACCACGCAATGGTCAAACCGAAAGAACGTACATCATGCAGTTTATCGATACCCACTCAAATCATGGTGTATTTCCAGAAATGAGTGTGTATATATATATATATATATATATATATATATATATATATATATATATATATATATGTAGGGCCTTCTCGTAAATTGACTACCTTCTCGTTTGAACCTGCCCATATATATATAGAGGAGGGATCAATTGGAAACCAATATTACATTGGAAACTTTGAAAACCGAAATTAACCAATCATTGAATTTTCTTTTTTTATTTCTATTTTTAATGATAAGGTTATTTTAGTCTTTTACATAATTTCATAATATATATGGTAAGTGTTATTATTATTATAATATTAATTATTTAATTTTAATGTATTTTATATATGGTAATATTGATCCTTTATTAATTTAAACATGAAACATTTAATTTAGGTAAACATAAACTGATTCACACGCAAGCTACAAATCAAATTATTTTTTCTGATTCTTATGAATCAGTGATTGATTCATCCAATGAATGAAAGTTTATATTCATATGAAATCTTCAATATTACCTCCAAACACAAAATATTAATATAATGAAACATAATGGATTTGATATAGTTAACAAAATATTAATATAGTGAAACCTGATTAAACATAAAATGTTAATATAGTGAAACCTGATGAAACATATTTGATATAGTGAAACGTAATGGAAAGGTAATGAAACAAAATATTAATATAGTGAAACCTGATATAGTGAAACAAAATATTAATATAGTGAAACCTGATGAAACAGATTTGATATAGCGAAACATAATGAAAAGGTAATGAAACAATAATGGTAATGAAACTTAATTGGGTTTTTACATACTGCATATTGATGAACAAGTAATAAAAAGGTAGTCTTGATGTATTATTGTTATCTTTTATTAATAAATTAATTAATTTATTACCATATATAATTATTATCTTTTATTAATAAATTAATTAATTTATTACCATATTCCATCTTTGTTGCCAAATTTGAAACACAAAAGAAAAAGACACATTTACCCTTTTGACATATTATTATTATCTTTTATTAATAAATTAATTTATTTATTACCATATATAATTTAAATTAATCTTGACCATTGATTAAAAAGATCAATGGTTGAAATTTGGTTTCCAATTGAAACCACCCCTTATCTATTTCTCATCAATTTACCATTTCTCAAATGAACCTCTCCATATATATATATATATATATATATATATATATATATATATATATGTGTGTGTGTGTGTGTGTGTGTGTGTGTGTGTGTGTGTGTGTGTGTGTGTGTGTGTGTGTGTGTGTGTGTAGGGTTGGGTTCACGTGAGGCCAAACTGTTTTCGTGAGACCGGTGAGACCAGAAAATAACACTAAAACTTCACAGCGATTCATTGTGAATTAACGACAAAAACAGTCTTTTATAATACCTTCACAGTCTTTTGTTGTGAAGGTTTAGTGTTATTTTTGTGGTCTCACGGGTCTCACGGAAATAGCTTGGTCTCACATGATCTCAAGTGTGTATATATATATATATATATATATATATATATATATATATATATATATATGTGTGTGTGTGTGTGTGTGTGATGATCATGATATGGTGCTGAATGGTAATGGGTCTTGATCATGAAAAGGTTGATTATTAATGCAACTTATAAACAACTAGCAAATGATTAACATATGATGAGAGATTGGTTGTAGGGGTTTAATCATCAAATATAATTGCAAATTTGCAATTACGATATTTCCTATTTTGTTTAACTTTTATAGTTTAGGCATAATTGGGAATATTTCCAAAAAAATCATGGTTGTTAGTGCTAACACTTAAACTTCATCTGTTTCGGAAAACGAACTGAAACCTAGAAACTTGACAAAAATCTAAATCAGTTTGTTCATAAATCGGATTGTGAACTGAATACATATTTGGTTTTAAGAAAACCAGTTTAGAAAAAATATAGAATTAAGAACCCAACCAAACCGAACATAGTTGGTTTCATCTAGCCTTCAGTTTTCTGAATCCAAACCGAATGTTGAGCCATATAATTTGATAAAAACATAATTGGTGAATTATTAAATGTAACAATATAATAACAGACAGATATTAGAAGCATAGAAAAGTAAAGTTTCATTGGTTATAACGTGTAATATATCTTGGGGCCGTTTACCCAAACACTTACCCGGTAAGAATTTACCGACAAATTCAACGCTATCACTTACCTTATCGGGTAAGATTTTAGTCCATTAAAGCGGGTATCGTAGGCAAAAATTTACCCGGTAAGCACTAACCGGGTAAGACTCTCAACCATTGTTTTCGCTCTTACCGGATAAGATTATTGGTCATTGTCATATTTATCGGTTAAGGTAATATAACTTGGTAAGTTTGGTAAGCGTTTGGTAAACGGGCCCTAAGATTTGTGCAAAAACAGGTTTTTTTAACCGGTGACTCTAGAGCCAACCTGCACCATCTCAAGAACATAATATGAGAGACAAATCATGTACACAACTTGTTACGCGACAGATTTAAGCATTCAACACCCACAAGAAGCCAAATCCTAAAAAAGTTATGGTTGTCACACTCAAAACACTTGGCAATTTTTATAAAATTGTCGGTACTCTCCAAGACTCATATACCAATCTCTGAGACGGCCCCACAAAACCAACCAGAGACTTCGGGGGTGTTTGGGATTGCTTATTTGAGGGGCTTTTTAGCTTATTGCGATTTGGCACCGGAGATAAGCCCTTTTGAGTGTTTGGATTGAAAGAAAAGAAAAGAGCTTATAGCGGTGTCAAACCGCTGAAAAGCCATTTTTTGACAAGTCATTTTGTTTTAACTTATCAACTTATTTCAAAAGTGTTTATGACTTTTTGGGTTCTTTTATATGTATAAGCAATCCCAAACACCTTTAAATAACAACTTATTAGCTTATTACGATTTGGTACCACAATAAGCTAATCCAAACACTTTTTAGAAAACTCCGGTTTGACACCACATAAGTTGATAAGCACTTTTCAAAATAAACATAAGTTGTTTTAAATAAGCAATCCCAAACACCCCCTTCGTATGTTATACTATTCAATTCTCAACGACGAATTAATTTAATAGCTCAGATATTGTTATACCTTGAGCATATCTCAAAGAACCAAAGTAAACTCGTCATAAATTACCATCACATTATCTATACTATATTATAAAGAACGGATAAAAAACTCTTAAATACAAATTATTCAGCATAAGGTACCATCATTTTATGCAAGATTTTAAAATCTTTTAATTTACAAGTATCAAAGCACAAGATACATATTACTATTGCAGGCTTCTAACACCCACCAATTTGGTATGTGCAGATAGGGCTGTAAACGAACCGAACGTTCAGCGAACCGTTCGTGAACTGTTCGGCGGGAAGTTCGTTTATGTTCGTTTATTTAATAAATGAACGAACATGAACATGGTCTCGTTCGTTCATTTACGTTCGTGAACGTTTGTTCATTTATGTTCGTTAATGTTTGTTTACGTTCGTTTATATATATATATATATATATATATATATATATATATTTATATATATCATGACATTAATGTGTCAAAACATTAATTAAATTAATTTTTTAAAATTTCTTTTTTATACCTCCTAAGTTTATCCTTTTTTTTTGTTATGTTATTTTTTACGAACGAAATGATGAGTAACGGTTGTTTTTTATTCATTTGTGTTCGTTTATGTTCATTTATATTCGCTCGTTTACTTTCATATATGTTCGTTTACGTTCGTTTATGTTCATTTATGTTCGTTCGTTTACGTTCGTTTAGTTCTTAATGAACGAACATAAACGAACACGAACAAACATACTTTCTTAACGAACGAACATGAACACAAAAAATTTCGTTCGTTTACCGTTCGTGTTCGTTCGTTTGTTCGGTTAAGTTAAACGAACGAACATGAACAAGCCTCCGTTCGTGTTCGTTCAGTTCGTTTACAGCCCTATGTGCAGTGCAGACATTTCCATGTATCACTATTAATTAATATATTATATTACTATAAATTTGTTTTGATTATATTGTTAAATATGTAATTGGTTATTTTTTCTAGATGTCATTAAAATATATAAGATAATCATTGAATTCTAACAAATACTTATTTTTTTATATAAAAAAATATTTTATTATTAAGCCTAAATTAAACAAATTTATAAAAAAAAACATTATCACTTTATCAAAACCATCCAAAATCGTTCTGTAAATCAACAAAAAATAAAATGAAACATTAAAATCGTGATGTATCTCGCTGTATTGTACGAGTACGCTTCTAGTACACTATAAAGTATACAATATACAAATTTGATTGATATAACATTTGTCCAAAATAAGTATCCACAATTAAAAGCACATAATTTTGGTAATGTGTAATTATTACATTTTCAATAACTAAATAACAATTTTACATCCTTAATAATAGAGAGGAAATAACTTTCTTATAATTAAGGATATAATAGGAAAGTAGACATTTAGGGGCCGATTACCCAAACGTTTATCCAGTCTAACACTCTAACTTATTTTACCGAGTAAGATTTTAGTTCACTAAAACAGTATTGTATGCAACAATTTACTCGGTAAACGCTTCGGGTAAAAGTTGTCACCCTCACTTACCCAGGTAAGACTCTCCATCTTTATCACTGCGTTTACCAGGTAAGATTCTTGGCGTTTGATCCAGTAAGGTAAATGACCTGGTAAGGCGCTACCAAGTAAGCATTTAGTAAACGGTCTCTTTTAAAAATACACACTTAATTTTAAGACAAACTAAAATAAAAATGTAGACACTTATTTTAGGAAATGACAGAAGGAGTACTATATAACAACCTACATGTAATATCATCACCAGGGGCGGGGACCTACCCTTCCCAAGGGGGGGGGGGGTCCCGTGCACCCGCTCAAGTTCATCTCGTAAGGGCGAAATTTTTTTCGGTACGTAAGGTGCACCCGCTCAACTACAGGGGGTGCTCCGTGATATATATACGTTTTTTAGGGGTGAAAGGTACACAAGTCCCAAAAAAAACAAAATTTACTCTCGAAATCAACCAAAAAATCGAAAAAATCTCTTGAAATCAATCAAAAAAACCCAAAAAAATCCCTCGAACCAACACAAAAAAACTCATCGAATCAACACAGAAGCTTAAAAAATCCCTCAAAATCAACCAAAAACATAAAAAAGTCCCCCAATAGGGGAATTCGACTAAAAACACATCGACAACAATTTCTTAAGTTTTTCGTTTGTGCATCCGCTCACCTAAAATCATGGGTCCACCACTAATCATCAATCATACATAACATGCTTTTGCTTTATTAAGGAGGTGAGGGTGGTCCAGGACTCACTCCTATACAGTAGGATCATAAATGATAATGGAAACCAATGGGCAGGCCCTTCATTTCCTCCTGCCAACAAATAGGGTCCCAACCCAAATCTTGAACCACCTCACACTCCCTTTTGGAAAAGTATGGGTTATTCATGAGAGTAACTTTCTGATGGATTTTTAAAGAAAATGAATAATCTTTTTAACAGAATTAAGATAGAATGCCTTAGAATATGTCAGAAAATCATGTATTTTTTAAAAATTTGTTAGAGAATTATTCTCCTAAATAACCCATGGGTTTCTCTCCAAAGATTGTTGATTCGATTCTCTAGATTTTCCTGACCGTTATCTTCATAGCCTCGTGTGAGTAATCAAAGTCAAGGTTCTAGAGTGGCATGAGGTGTGACGACGAGGCCAAGCGTCAAGGCTTACGAGCCACGGCGAGGCCACTGTTTTCAAGGGACGACTTACAACGGAAAATCTCTACATCATATTGTGTGTGTGTGTGTATAGAGAGAGAGGGGGGGTTCACCCTAAAAATGAAAAACTGAGAAACAACCTAATGACCATTCATATGTACGGTGTGTACATGTGCATACAAGTAATTGAAAATGCTTCTTGGTTTCTATGCATTAGCATACTAGACACATGTACTGTACGGATGAACGTTTATGAGGATGTTCCTCAGTTTTTCATTTTTTGGTGATTTTACACTGAACCTAACCCTATATATATATAGGGAGAGGTTCATTTGAGAAATGGTAAATATATGAGAAATAGAGAAGTAATCTTAGCCATTCATCTGGTCAACATTTGCGGCTTTGACCGCGAAGCACCGGACAATTCCTTGTGTAGTCTATAGAAGGTAGAGGGGTAATTTCGTAAAATACACAGGGTGAGTTCATATATGAATCTGTATGAATCACAAAGATTCATATATGAATCTGTTAATTAGTTCAACTGATTCATATATGAATCTTTGTGATTCATACAGATTCATATATGAATCTTTGTGATTCACAAAGGTTTATATATGAATCTTTGTGATTCATACAGATTCATATATGAATCACAAATATGAATCTGTTAGTTAGTTCAACTGATTCATATATGAATCTTTGTGATTCATACAGATTCATATATGAATCTTTGTGATTCACAAAGGTTTATATATGAATCTTTGTGATTCATACAGATTCATATATGAATCACAAATATGAATCTGTTAGTTAGTTCAACTGATTCATATATGAATCAGTTAAAAGAGTTCAGTTGTGAATTGCACTGGTTCATATATGAACATATAGTTCATATGTGAATTATACATGTTCATATATGAACACAGCCCGTGTGTTTTGTAAAATTTACGAAATTGTCCTTCTATTTTTGGGATAGTCGCAACTTTTGACCAGTCAAAGCTGCAACTTTTGACCGGTCAAAGCCGCAACATTTGACTAGTCAAATCCGATCTTGACCATATGAATGGTTAGGATTACTTCTCTATTTCTTATATATTTACCATTTCTCAAATGAACCAAACACTATATATATATATATATATATATATATATATATATATATATATATATGTGTGTGTGTGTGTGTGTGTGTGTGTGTGTGTGTGTGTGTAAACATATGTTTTCTATTATTACTCAATTGAGTAAATAATATCAAACAATTTAAATTAGGTTATATGTTAAAAACTAACAAGTGAGACATTAAAAAGCTAAAAATAATCAAATACCGTTTACAAAAACCACGCGTTAGACTATGGAGAGCCACAAGCTTAACGTGGCGTCAAACACAAGCCTAGCCACAAAGCGTCACGACAGCAGTTGCAACGAGCCTTTTTAGAACACTGGCCCGAACATCCATAGTTACCAAAAAAAAATAGGGGTGGCATTGGGTCAGGTTGGGTTAGGTTCGAGTTCAACCCATTTATTAATTGGGTTGAAAATCTCAACCCAACCCAACCTGTTTAATTAAATGGGTTGAGATTTTCAACCCAACCCAACCCAACATGTTGCTTAAATGGGTTGGTAGCAGGTTGACTTGTTTATAATTATCTCAACCCAACATGTTAAATAAATGGGTTGAACCTGGGTTGACCCGTTTAATTTTAAATTTTTAAATGAAATAAAAAGTATTAAACTACTTAATTTCATGACAAATACGCAACACAAAGTCATAAATTGTTCGAAGTTTCAATAAAACACAACCATAAAGTAAAATAAAATGTTCAAAGTTTCCCACAACTACAAAGTCATAGTTTCAAAAAAGTTTCTAAGTAACTCGACTTACACTTTCATCGAATCCAATTTCACTCTCGGTATTACTTTCCTCTTGATCTTCTATCGACGTGGATGGGCATCGGTGTCGACGTCGGACTCGCCGTGGAAGTCGGAACGGGAAGCGATTTTGTATGGAGAGGCTAAGGCTTTCAATGTATGGACTATGGACTATGGCCTATGGAGGCGACTTCTGAGGGAGGAGAGGAGCCTAGTAGGGTTTTCAATGTATGGTCAATCTGATTTATAATTAGCAGGAAGCATTTTGTATTTTTGTTTTTCTAATAATTTTTTAATCTTTAAACATATATTAAATTATTAATTGTAATTAAATAAAGATTAATAATTAAAAATAAAGTATTATGTAGTATTATAAATGGGTAGAAAACAGGTTGTAAACAGGTTGAAATCAGGTTGAAAACGGGTCAAAAATTTCAACCCAACTCAACCCATTTACATAAATGGGTTAGGCGAGTTGACTCATTTAACTTAAATGGGTTGAAAATCTCAACCCAACCTGCTAATTTTGGGTTGGGTTGACAGGTTGGGTCACTTTTTGCCACCCCTAAAAAAATGCCACATAATTATACACACTTCCTATCTCATGCAACAGAAGAAAAGGGAAACTACAGGTCAATATATTACAAGAAATCTTTATGTACAAAAAAAGTCATAAAATGCAAGCAATAGAAAACTCATACAAAAAATAACCTTAAAATCCCTACAAATTGAACTTATATAGCATGATGATCTGCAAATGAAAATTGGTTTCCATTATTACTAAGCATATGTTATAATAGAGGTACAGACCACAGTACCCGGAGAGGAGCCGTTGAAACCGATGGTCTTATGATCGTGGGTCGCTTTGCAACCAGGCTGCACTTATGATGCAACCGCCGGCATGTCGACTCTTAGTCGGCGGTCCAGCTCTGCTCAACGATCTCACGCACTTTCCTGTTGTACTCTCGCTTATTCTCACTAAACATCCGTGCTGCTTCTGAGTTGGCTGGTGAGTTTGGGTTTGGATCACAGAGCAATGACTACAACGGAAAGGAAATACGCGATGTTACTACACGATGAAAAGAGTTTAACTTGCCGGCCTAATTCTTGAAAATAATAAACCCGTTGGTATTGCAACAAAAGATATTCCTTATGTCCCAAAATAAATATCCATAATGAAGAAGGCAAACAGTTTCAGAAATACGTAATTATTACACTTTTTTAATTAACTAAATGACAATTTTACCCTTGATAATAGAGGGTGTAATAAATTTGTCCACCTCATTATTAAGGGTAGAATTCAAGAGCAGACAAATTACCTTTGAATGATACTTAATTTTGGACAAACTAAGGGGTTGTTTGGTTTGTTTTCCATTAATAAATATGTATGTATAGATTGGGAATGTTTTTGTCTGGGATGGTTTTTCATAGATGGAATGGAAGGATTTTTAACCAGGAGGGGTAGGTTTGGAAAAAGAAAAAAAACTTGGCATTCTGCATAGAGCCCTCCCCCCTGGAAGCTTACTAAATAAGCCACTTTCTATATCATTAAGCAATTACCAAATAGTCATGTATAGTTGACCAAACAAGCTCAGTCCCATTAAGCTCATTAAGCTGCTAACAAAAAGACCCTAAAATAGAAACGTGGAATGGTGGGAGTATAAAGCAGAGATAAATAAAGGAGTTATGATGAAGGAAATACACAATGTTTGTAATCAATTATTTGTCCCTATGTCTACGCACCAACATCGTGTGAAAGGATGAACAATTTAGTCATCCTTGTGAGGTACTCCCTCCATGCCAAAATAAATGTCCATGAGACAATTTTGGTCATGTGTAATTACTACCCTTCTTTTAAGTTTTAACTAAATGTCAATCTTACCCTTGATAATAGAGGGGAGTAATGAATTCTTTGATCACATAATTAAGGGTAGAATTGGAATGCAAACACTTCTAAAAGTGGACAATTATTTTGGGATAAACTAAACCCTTAAACCACTTCGGATAACACTTAAACCATGACTAATTTAACACTTGCACACCTTCGGATGGCCTCCCATTCCTCTTGGACAATTTTTTAGATATTAACACAGAAAGCCCATAAATGGAAAGAAATAACTTTAGGCATAAACATAACACGCAAAACCGAACACTGAGTTTAAAATTCCATAACACTGCATCAATCATGAGGCGACAACGGAATATACTAAGATCAAGGTTTCGATCATTATACTTGCATAGGCCCTTTTTGAATACTTCCTCCGTCCCAAAGTATCTACATTACTATTTTAGTTTGTCCCAAAGTGTCCACTTTCAAAAGTAAATGTCTACTTTTCCATTATATCGTTAATTATGTGACGGGAGAAAATCTCTCTATATAATTAAGGGTAAAATTGTTCTTTTGTTGATTAAAAAGTTAATAGTTACATTCCTAAAACTGTGCGCCTTTTTCATTGTAGACATTTATTTTGGGACGGAGGGATTAGTTAATATGCTACATAAATGTTCTCAGTCTCTTAAAGATAAAACATCTACTATAAAAAGTAAATTGGATCCAGTGCTTTGATTCATAGGTTCACATAAAGCCACATAGGTTGCTATCGGGAGCGATTTAGAAGAGGAGCCTAGCAATTTATGAGTTCATATATTGCCACATAGAGTGCCATGAGATGTGATTTGGAGGAGCAAAAAGAACAGAGGGGTACCATGGAAGTGTGAATACAAGATATGTATGGAAGCTCGAGGAATTGTGTCAAGACTCCGGTGGGCGACACAGAGTACTTCCATGTGGCGTGGAGATAGGGCTACTACATATGGGATTCCACTCCTTTTTGTTGTGCTTTCGAATGAGATCTCGCGAGGGATCCAGGAGAGTGTCTCATGACGTATGTTATTCGCTGACAATATTGCACTGGTACTAGAGTCGATAACAAAGGTGGACGAGAGGTTGGAGCAGTGGAGGGCGGCATTGGAGACATAAGGCTTGCATCAACCGCTCCAAAACCGAATACCTATGATGCCACAAAAGAATAGCTTCGAGTATCTAGGATCTATGATTCAGGAGGTCTGCCAGGCACATGAGGATACTCGAATTGACAGATGGGAGTTACATGAGGATACTCATATCTCTGATAGATTGAGATATGAGAGAGTGATTGTTTGGACACATTTGCAGGAGACGAATAGTGAGGAGGGCAGATAACATGATAATCGAGGGGCGAGGAAAAAGGCAGCCCAAGGAGGACATGGGATGAGCAACCGAGGTTGGATATGGCGGCCTTAGACATTTTCAAGGACATGATCTCCAATAGGAGTTCTTGGAGACGCAAGACAAGGGTAGCAGCGCATACTATGTGTAAGGACATGTAGATAACCTGACTGAGAGGAAAGGTGATTGGAAGGGTAGAAGGGTTGTGGCGTACTGGTTAAGGCACTGGGAGATGTGGTGGAATATCCGATCCGCACAAGGTTCGAATCTAGGCGTAAACAACAATTGTGGCCACTGAGGTTTAATCAGGGCTGATGTCTTATGTCTTACAGTCATAAGTTGCCAGGGATTAGTCTAGACATAGCCTAGAACACCCTTCCACCAAAAAAAAAAGGTAGAAGGTATGGTGAGACAGGGGGAGGGTTGGAGAACTAAATCACCAATAGATAGGTTTCCAAAGCATTAAGATAGATAGATGGATGTTTAGTTTGTCGTACTATCCTTGCATAATGATCCTTGTATTTTTTGTACGTAATTGTGATTACCTCTTTAGTCTTTACTATGAACTGGAAAAACAATACCACAAGAAAAAAAAATGCTTTTACAGGACTAAGTGGATTTTACTTCTACTAGCCCTAAGCTAAGAATGCACAAGAAATATATAGCAGTTGATGACCCATGAACAACATGATGCACACATGACGCAATTGATTATTAATTATGATTACATTTTAAATGATGATGCAATCCTAGTCGTTGTGAATGCTACATTTGACCGACTTCTTGCATATGATTTAACACCTATTGTCCCACTTGATACACATTTTGCAATGATAATAAAGCCTCTTCTCCATTTATCACATCATCAAATTGGATTTTTTTATCAACTTCTGGTGTGATTCTTTCCTGTTCTCTACCCAAATAATGAATCATTTTTCTTAGAGATCACATAATGACAAGAAAATGGGGAAGTAAACAACATCATGAAGGTGGGATATTATTTATTGCAATTATTTAAACCAGTGGCCATATATTAAATGTTTTATCTTAGAACTTATTGAACTAATTTCCTTCTTTATGAATGGTTATAGTAAAACATAATTAAATGCTTATCAAATTCTGTTAGAAATAATTCTATTGTTAATTTGATATTTCAAATTGCTTCTTTCTTATTGATCTATTAATTTGATCTATTACTACTTGTGTCGAGAAAACCAACCAAAACCTAATTAAACCCCCTAGATCTTAAAAACGTCTCTAGGTGAACAACCATGCAGAATATGTAAGATTTCAAATATTATAAATTTATAATCCCTGTCAAATCACATTAAAGCTAGCACACCTGAATTGACGTAAGAATAGCAGCAACATCGTAAATTGGACTCCACTGATTTTGAAGAATGTCCAAACATATGCTCCCATCTGCATAAACTGGTCAAACGAAAAAGAATAAACAATCGACTACACAAAGAATATGAATGGAGCAACAAACTATATGGAGCCATTCTATAACCTCATTAGTATGAGCAGTGAGTTTGTGACTTAAAGCAAATAGGTTCTCGTCATTAATCAATGTAAACAGTTTGGCATCACCGTAGATGGCGACCCGAAGTTTCAGGCTAAGGCATGTCAATTTTCCGAGACAACTGTCGGCTATCGCCTGCCCATATATAATGGCTCATTTACACCTGTTTTATGGGACTCGGCAGAGACTGAATTATACAAGTCCCACACCAAGTTCCACATGCTCCATACAAAAGGCTAATAAACAGACATGCCTCATGGCCCATGCCCACATCCATTGATTAAAAAAGATGTAATGTTGTTGATGATGACAACTTACTGTTTGGATGGAACATTCTAGAAATAAATCGTACTGTCGGTGGCTTGTTTGGATAATCTTCTGAAAACTGCAGCGTCAACTTGAACGTACCTGAGAGCACCCACTACATGTTGTCAGGGAATACAATCATGTGATACATTTACCAAATGGTCATCGGCCCAGAGGTATCCGGGTTACCGGTAAATCCTAGCCTCCCTAGAGGTCAAGGGTTCAAACCACACCAAAGGTGAGAAGTGTGTGTGAGTATTTGCCGTATATAAAATTATATACTTCAAAAAGAACAACCAACAACAATAGCATCATGACTTGTTAACTCAATGTTTCATCAAACATTTAAACAGATTGATAGCATTGTTTATACCATGAATAAGCCTATCAAATAATAAATAAAAATGCATATAACAAATTAGAATCATGAGAATGAAACCCTGATCACACAATGAATTGTAACTTTTCTTTTTTACTTTAGGCTGGTGTTTTAGGTATCAGAAATGTAAAATGGATGTGCTGTAGGAGGAGGGATCACTAAATCGTTCCAATGCCCACACCTGCCACCAGATCACATTACGCCCCTGGGTTCATTTATTACGGTGCGTTTGGTAACCAGACAGGACAGAACAGAACATGACAGAACTGAACAACTGTTCTGTTCAGCGTTCGGTAAAACAGAACTGCGTTTGGTAAGACAGAACAACAGGACTGGTAAAATGACCAATTTACCCCTAATGATTTGTTTATGTATGGACAAAATGTAAAGAGAGGTACGTATTTGATGTTTTAGATGGAAATTAGGTTTTATTTTGGGGGTATATTGGTAAAATATAGCCAGCTTGTTCCACCTTGTTCCATGGGGTGGGGGTGGAACACGCCTCTTCCACTTTGTTCCACATAAAAGTCATGAATAGTGATCCCTGGTATGTTCTGTCTTGTTCAATATACCAAAGGCACCCTTAGGAATCATGGACTTGTAGGTTTTATTCCGTCTACTAACATAAAGGAAATACAAATTCAGTTATCTTCTTCATCTTCTATGTACTCACTACTACTTTTAATCTTCTCTGGTATTATATTTTCAACAAATATATAATTATTAAAAGTTTAGAACAATATACGGAAAAAAAATAAAATCAGAAGCCAGTAAGTGTCACACACCTCCATCCCAAGGAGTATCATCTGGCCTGCAATGCAAACAAAACTAATCAGTAAAAGAAAATCATATCACTTCGAAGAAGAAACCACCATTTCATACCACCAAACACAAACAAACCACCATTAATTCACACTCACCCAAATATAACGGCATTCCAAAGCATAATATTGTTATCATAAGGTGCACCACTGATTCCAGCAGGAGGATCCTGCTGCAACCTCTTAAAATCCCTCATTAACCTCTTCCTCGCCGGCGTCGACATCCTTACCGCCTATTATAAACACAACAATACACTTCAAAATTCAATATACTAATCATCATCTATCTAGTTCACCGTCAGACTATAATCAAACAAACCAAAAACAAGCGCCATTGATAAACTATTTCTCTTTGAACCCTAGATCTGTACACAAAGTGTAATTACATAAGAAGTTACAAGGTATTTAAGCAATAAAATAAACATATTAATCAATTCTAGCCTTCTAGGGCTCCAAACTCCATTGATTTTTATTGTAGTTGCGTGATGATTAGATGGATCGTGGAAAAAAGGATTGAAAAATTATGGTTACCTGGAAGGTTTAGCTGCCGGAAAAGCTGCGATTGAAGTGAAAATCGGAAGATGATCAGCCGTCGGTGACGGTGGCGGTGTCGGATCTCCGGTGGTCGCCGTTCAAAACCCAAAACTCTTGAACACACAAGGGAACGAAGCTTCGAGTTTGCGTAACATGTGAGCCACTGGTTTGTATTCATTTCTATCGTTAATTCGTTGTGTTTTCTTCAACTAGAATAGTCATTGCATTGGTGGATTTACTTTGTGCATATGTAGTTGTACGTGAGACTGTACTTGGCTTAAATGGCCTGAAAATATATGATATTTTGTTGGGATTAGTAAAAAGTAGATTTCGTAAGTCGATAAAGTGTTGTTTGTGATATCTAAACCATTTTGGTTAACTGCGAGCATCTCTCACGGGACCGACACTTTGGTTGGACCCCTCTCGACACTATTGGACAATATGTGTCTATCTAGCCTTCGTTGTAGGGGACATATTGGAGTTGGAGTCTCATGTTGATTAGATTTGGGGGCCGTTTACCCAAACATTTACCCGGTAAACACTTACCCGTTGAATTCAATGATATAACCTACCTTAATCGGTAATATTTTAGTCCATTAAAATGGTATCGTAGACAAAATTTTACCCGGTGAGCGCTAACCGGGTAAGAACCGTCACCCTCACTTACAAGTTAAGACTCTCGACCAATGTTTTTGCTCTTATCGGGTAAGATAATTGGTCATTGTCATATTTATCGGTTAAGGTAATATAACTTGGTAAGTTTGGTAAGCATTTACCCGGGTAAGCATTTGTTAAACGACCCCTTAGACCATTTATCCAGTATATATGTTGGAACCTTCCATTTCTCCTCAAAGGCTCTTTTGGAAAGGATTTGGCAGTTCCACGTATTCTCACATGGTATCAAAGCCATGGTCTACTACTCCATGGACTCGACACTCTAGCTAACCCAACCTCTGTTGGAGGGGCATTTTAAAGTCTCGTATCAGCTAGACTTGGATCGTTTCTCCTGTATATATGTTGGAATATTTCATTTCTTCTCAATGGCTCTTTTGGAGAGTGATATGAGGACACGCTCTGCTAGCCCAACCTCTGTTTTTAGGGGAATGTTGAAGTCTCACATCAGTTAGACTTGGATCATCTATCCTATATATGTTGGAATATCCTCTTTCTCCTCAATGGCTCACTCTGGCTAGCCTAACCTCTGTCTGTAGGAGCATGTTGAAGTCCCACATCAACTAGACTTTGATCATTTCTCCTATATATATGTTGGAGTATCCTTTTTTCTCCTCAATGGCTCTTTTAGAAAAGTGACACGAGGGTTCCATATATTTCCATAACTTAAATTTTTTTGTCATATCACTTTCATAAGATTTGTGGATATTCGTTTTTTGATTTGTTGAACAACTACCAGTTTCATCCTAATGATTTATAATTCATCGTTATTTTCATCTTTATAATATACAATTTATTTTTGTTCTCCTCCACGTGGTTTACAGTTGATTGTTTTTTCGTGACTCATACTTAAAGGTAAGAATTAGCCTCGTGGATAAAAAAAATCAATCTATTGCACACTATAGAGGTGAAAACCGTCATTTCAAAGCTATAGGGACGAAAACCATGATTTCAAAACTACAAGGACGGAAGTCACAAATTTAACAAGCCATGGTAGGCATGGCAACAAGGTGGAAAATGCAATCCTCGGATCCGGACCCATTTCCATTACCTGATCCCGGTCCCTAACGGGTACAGGGAAACGAATCCCATCCCCAGTTTTGTTGTTTCTATACTCGGTCCACCGTCTAGTTTATTCCCGGTACATCTTGACTCAACAAAAAATGGTCAAACTTGATTGAAAAATATAATATATTATTTAAATATAATTTTAATTAGGGCAAAATGCACCAAATAGCAACCTACTTTCACAAAATTCCTTATTATAGCATTGTGCTTTCTTTTTTCCTTATTACAACAATATACTTTCAAATTATTTTTTATTAAGACACTGTACTTTGAAAAACATACTCATTATAACAATGGGTAACCTTTTGATTTAAAATAGGATGACATGGCACAGGTTACCAGGTTTCAATGTCATGTCATTGTCCACGTGTAACATATTATTGAAGTGACATTTCTTATTGTTAGATCTGATTTTATAGTAATCATTGTATTTATTTTACTGCTTTCAGTAGTGTTATCTGTTTTGTTAGTGCCTTGGGGTATTTAAGTCCCCTTGGCTTGTTTGTTTTGTAAGAACTGAATAATGTTTGAATACAAGTAACTGTTTCATTTGGAGCGCACTTTCTCTCTCTAGATTCTCTCTCTACGATCTTGTGATCTTGGCTCATCAATTGGTATCAAAGCCTTCAAGATCTTGAGAGAATTGAGATTAGTGTAATTTTGTTACTGAATTGTGTGTTTAATTCGAAAATTTGATTGAATTTTGTTGTTTTTTCAAGAAAAATCTCGTTTTCTGGATTTTCACCAATTTCAGTCTGTTTTGTGATCGAATTGCATTGAATTTGATGTTTTTAAATGCGTTTTAGTTAGTCGATCTAGTCTGTTTCTTGTTGATTTGCATAAAACGTGATTTGGTGCTTCGATTTTGAGTTTGAATATATCCTGAAAAAGACGTGTTCTGTTGTCTGTTCTATTTGATTTTTGAGGTTTAGAGTGTTTTGATCGAATTTGTTAATTGAATTGTATTAAAATCTTGTTTTCGATCAAATTTGTACAATTTGTTTGGATTTAATTCATTGTTATGATCATTCTGATGTGCGGGTTATTCATCCTGAAATGCGGGTCATTCATCCTATTATACGTATGATTCATATATTGTGCGGGTCAATATTATAGTTTGCATGTTTGTCATAGATTTTGAAGTATGCGTGTGTTTAATGAAGTATGCGGGTTATTCATATTCATATTATTAGAATGCGCTTCCATCATATCTTCATTGTGAAACTAACTTTTAAGTGTTAGTGTTTTTCTCAGGTTGTTCTCTTTTGGAAACGCATATCTTCAAAGTGCGTGTTTGCCTTAACACGCATATCTTCAAGTGCGTGTCCGTCTTAACACGCATTTCTTCGAAGTGCGTGTCGCATTGCTCTTCTAGACACGCATATCTCTGAACACACATTTCTTGGGTGTCAGTATCATCAAGGACCCGAACAGTTTCTCTCTGAACACGTATTTCTTAGGTGTGCGGGTCTTCAAGACTTAGTCAATTTTCTGAATTCCAGATTTCATCAAAATGTCTCTACAAGCTCAACTTTACAAGAATGACCTCATGATGTCGTTGGGGTCTGATACTCGTCCGCCTGTGCTGATAAATGAGAACGAATTTGAACAATGGCAGGACCGGTTTATTAATTTCATCGAAAGGCAATCAAATGGGGAAAATATGATGAAAGCTTTGACTGAAGGTCCCATGGTCAAGCCAAGGAAAGTGATACCAGCTGTTGGAAACACTCCCGCTACTGATGTAGAAAAGGCACTGATAGAATATGATGCTGATGAACTTCTAAGATACCAAGCTGACAATCAGGCCAAGTCGAATTTGATTCTTGCTCTACCAAATTCCATCTATAACAGAATCGATTGTTTCAAACACAATCCTATGATGATGTAGACACAACTGGAGAAAATCATGCTTGGTACTGCTATGTCTACCCAACTTCGTCAGACAAGATACATGAACAACTTTGAAGAATTCAAAGCTAAGGATGGGGAAAGTCTGAAAAGTGTCTTCGACAGGTTTTGGACTGTTATTAATGATCTGTATAAGATCAAGGTAACAAAGAATGATCTGGAGACAAATCTGAAGTTCCTCAATGCACTCAAACCTGAATGGGAAAAATCTTGTCATCGGATGAGAAATGATCCCAGAATTTCCAAAATGCCCATTCAGGAACTGTTCGAAATTCTGATGTCTGATGAAGCCATGGTAATGAAGAAGAAAGCTAAGCTGGATAAGCAGAAGCCAAAGACTGTGGATCCAATCGCTCTTTTAGCTAGCCAAATGGCTGAACAAGCCTTGACAGAGTCTGCTTACGATGGGTCAACAGATGACGATGGTGAAGCATTGGAAAAAGCTATGATTCTTCTAAGTCAGCATTATCAAAAGAAATATCAGAAACGGTCAGGCTTAAACAATCTTCGTTTCTCATCTGGATCAAAGAAGGTAGACCCCGATTCTACATCAAAGCCTTTCTTTCCCAAATATGAGCCTGTTAAAGCAGTTGAACCAAAGAAAGAAGATAAGAAGGTTGTGACTTGCTACAACTGTGGCAAACCCGGGCATATTTCAAAGGAGTGCAGAACGAAGATTGTGAAAGATGTGGATTTTTATAAGAAGAAATTAGCTTTGTCTGAGAAGAAAGCAAGTGAAACAATTTTGTTGGCTGAGGAGGAATATTGGTTGGACCACTCAGATAACGAAGCTGACAATGTTGAGACTACTGCTATGTGTTTTATTGGAGACGACAACAGTGATGATGAGGATGAGGAGACTTCAACCGATGAATCTGAGGTACCATCTGAGTTTGATTTTAATTTCATTTCTTCGCAAATGAATGTCATCACAAATGCTTTACATGACTTTCGTTCAAAGCTTATATCCGAAAAACGCGAAAATCAAGAAAAGTCTGTTCAAATTGAAAAGTTGAAGATTTCTCTGAGAGATGAAAAGGCTATTTTAAAATTTACAAAAGAGAAATTTCAAGAAAGAATAGAAGATTTAGAAATTGAAAAACAGACTTCTCATGATTCTTTGTCTGATTTGTCAATTTTAAATCAAGAGTTTTCGGATAAAATATTTGAATTAGAAGAAAAGTTATATAAACAAAATCAAACTGAACAAACAATTCATATGCATAAACCAAGGAGCTATGAGTCGTTAAAAGAAAATTGGGGTCTTGGATTTAAAAATCCTCAGTTTTTAAAGAAAACTAAAATTGAGATTCCCAATTTATATGATTACGACTGTCTTGGTCTTTCAAAATATGGTTCTCAATACAAACCTCTTTGGACAAGTGCTAAAGAGACTACAATTGAGGAAGATAAAAAATGGATAAACAACAAGAGAATGGAAGTTCCTTTTGTTTACACTCAAGAAAATGCAAAATATTTTCCTGAAAAAATAAAGAAGAAAAGACAAAAGTTAAACATTGTTTCTTCTACTAAATCTTCTAGATCGAATGACTTCTTTGATTTAAATGAAGCTAATCCTAATAAGGACAAAATATCTCCAGTACCTTATGATACTAAGAGATATATACCTCCTTTAGTTTTAGAATGCCAAATCTTTGATCTAGAAGAACAATTGGAAGAACAAGAGATTTTGAGAAAAATTGAAAACGATGTCATTTTTTCTTTTATGACATCGAGTTTTAAAGAAAATAATTCTGGTCTTATCAAATCTTCCATCAACTTGTGTTCATCTGATGTTTATTGCTCTGAGGTTTATCCAAATAAACTAACTGATCAGTTTGATTTTATTGATAAAACTTCCTCTTCTAAATCAAATATTTTATCTAAAATTGTTGATGACACTTTTACGCTAAATGATCATTTCTATAAAACAAAGCGTAAAAGGAGAAGGTCAAAGAAGAAAAAGAAGAAAGAGTTTGATATTTCTGAAAATTCTAATTTTTCTGATTCATCTATTTCAGATAGGCCTTTGAAGAAGTCTGTGAAGTCTGTTTGGCAAAAGAAACAGAGATCTGAAGAAATTGTTTCTGTAGAGAATAAATGTGTAGATTTTCTTTGTAAACAAGACTCATTTGCCTTTTGTAATAAATCTACAAAATATTATGTAGAGCAAATGTTTCAAATTTCAAAGAATATCTCATATTGTCTTTCTAGTTCTGATTCTGATTCTGATGATTGTGTTTCTTCTTTAATATGTGATGATGTTCATGCTTTATTTGATCAATCTCAGATGTTTTGGAAAAATAATTTTTTGAAAAAGAAAAAGGAAATGACTAACAAGAAGGGACCCATATTTATATGGGTACCTAAATCTCAGTAATTGTTGATTGTGCAGCTAAATCAATTATGGTATCTGGATTCGGGGTGTTCCAAACACATGACTGGCAACAAATCTCTTCTTACAAATTTTAAAGAAAAATGTTGCGGTCGTGTCAAATTTAGAAACTGCGAGACGACTCCCATTCTTGGTTATGATGATCTTGTTCAAGGTAACATAACTGTTAAAAGAGTAAGCTATGTCGAAGGTTTAAGTCACAATCTATTCAGCATCGGAAAGTTCTGCAATAAAGATCTTGAAGTCAGTTTCAAGTCTAAAAGAGTTGCTGTAAAGAATAATAGTGGCATGGACTTACTTGTTGGAAAGAGACGATCAAATCTTTATACCATTAATCTTTCCGAAGTAAAGGTTCCATCAGATATTTGTCTTCTATCAAAAGCCTCTATTCATGAAAGCTGGGTGTGGCACCGTCGACTAGCTCATCTCAATTTCAAATATATGGATCGCTTGGTCAAGAATGATTCCGTGAGTGGTCTTCCAATCCTCCGTTTCCAAAAAGACCATCTCTGTCAGGACTGCGAGAAAGGAAAGATGAAGAAAGCTTCTCATAAGCCAAAGCCTGAACATTGCACTGTAGACATTCTAGATCTAATTCATGTTGATTTGTGCGGACCAATGAAGACAAAGAGTATAGGGAAGAAGAAGTATGTTTTGGTTGTTGTTGATGATTACTCCAGATATACATGGGTGAAATTTCTCAAATCTAAAGACGAGACACCCGAAATTCTCATCAACCTCATCAAAACTATTCAGACAAATAAGCAAAAGCACGTCAAAGTTGTAAGATCAGATAATGGCACAGAATTCAAGAATTCAACTCTTCAAGCATTCTATGATGATCAAGGTATACAACAACAGTTTTCTGTTGCAAGAACACCGCAACAGAATGGAGTTGTTGAAAGAAGAAACAGAACGCTTGTGGAAGCTGCTAGATCTATGCTTGCTTATTCAGGTCTTCCTTTGTCTCACTGGGCTGAAGCCATATCAACTGCATGTCATACTCAAAATATATCAATTCTACACCGCCAGTTCAACAAGACTCCATATGAATTGATGAATGGTATTAAACCCAACATCAAATATTTCAAGTCTTTCGGGTGTAAATGCTATGTTTTGAATGACAGAGATAATCTGAACAAATTTAGTCCAAAGGCAGATGAAGGTGTATTTCTGGGCTATTCTTCTAACTCTGCTGCTTACAGAGTTTTTCTCATCTCTACAAGAAAAGTGATAGAGTCAGTGAATGTCAAATTTGATGAAGCTGCCGATTTGGCTTCTGGACAACACAATTCAGAACCCGCTATTACTGGAAACTCAACTTCTGAACAAATTAGTTCAGAACCTGCACTTCAGTCGACAAATCAGGATCCTTCTACTTCTCTGTCTAATATTTCTGATCTTGATTTTTTGTTTGAAAATTTTTATGATGATGTTCATAAACCAAACACTGATAATGTGTTAAATGTCTTGAATCAGGAATCTGTGAGTGCATCTAATCCTAATTCCGCTGCATCAACCTCTGAAACTGATGCTGCTTCAGTATCTCCTGAAATTCAAGACATACCTTCTGCACATCATCTTGATCAAATTATTTCTGAACCAGAAATTGCTGAAACTGTCCATGAGGAATCTGTAGAAGATGAAGCTTTTCCAGAAGAAAATGTTCAACAAGAAGTACAAGCTACGCCTGGTCAACAAGAGCATGAATCTGATGTCATGGAAATACCTCCTCCTCCAGTTGAAATCATATATGTATCATCTTCTGACATTATTTCTTCTGAAGATCCTCCTCAACAAATAGAAGTGGTTCAAGAAGTTATTGATCCTCTCCCTCATACAACAAAATGGACAAGATCTCATCCAATCCATCAAATTATTGGGGATCCTCAAGCAAGTGTTTCTACTCTCTCCAGAACAGCTTCTTCCAACGAATGTTTGTACACTTGCTTTCTAAGCAAGATTGAACCTACCAAAGTTTCTGAAGCGTTGGAAGATCCAGACTGTATTTTAGCAATGCAAGAGGAGCTCAATCAGTTTGACGCGCTCAAAGTGTGGAGACTTGTACCACAGCCAAAGGGTAAAAGCATCATTGGTACAAAGTGAATATTCAATAATAAAAAGGACAAAGATGGTATCGTCGTTCGGAACAAAGCAAGGTTAGTAGCCAAAGGATATCGACAAGAAGAAGGTATTGACTATGACGAAACATTTGCACCTGTCGCCAGATTGGAAGCTATTCGGATGTTTCTGGCCTTCGCTGCTTATCGCAACTTCTCTGTATATCAAATGGATGTCAAGACAGCATTTCTCAATGGCAAATTGAAAGAAGAAGTATATGTATCTCAGCCAGAGGGATTTGTTGACAAAGATCGTCCTGATTATGTTTATTTTTCTCGATAAAGCTTTATATGGTCTGAAACAAGCTCCACGGGCATGGTATGACGAGTTGTCAGCTTTCTTGGTCAAATCCGGCTTCACCAAAGGCTCAATCGATACTACTCTTTTCATTTATAGAACTAATCTTGATATCTGCTTAGTACAAATATACGTAGATGATATTATTTTCGGTGCGACTAACAAATCTCTGTGTAATTGGTTTTCTGATTTAATGACCTCTAGATTTCAGATGAGCATGATGGGAGAAATCAACTTCTTCCTCGGCATACAAGTGAAGCAGCTTCCAGATGGAATATTCATCAATCAGTCAAAGTACGTCTTTGACATTTTGAAGAAATTCAAAATGGATAAGTCTACCTCAATCGGCACGCCTATGGCTCACGGTGCCAAACTCGGACTGGATCTAGATGGAAAAGCTGTGGATCAAAAGACATACATAGGGATGATCGGATCACTGATGTATCTTACTGCAAGTCGCCCGGACATAATGTTTTCAACATGCCTGTGTGCCCGCTTTCAAGCAAAACCAAAAGAATCTCATCTTTTAGCAGTCAAACGCATCTTTAGATATATTAAAGGAACTCCTTATTTAGGATTATGGTATCCTAAAAGTTCTGATTATAGTTTGATTGCTTATTCTGATGCAGATTATGGTGGTAATCAATTGGACAGGAAAAGTACTTCTGGTCATCTCCAGTTTTTGGGTGACAGACTGATAAGTTGGGCGTCGAAAAAGCAAAATTGCGTTTCAATATCAACAGCTGAGGTTGAATACGTCGTTGCAGCTAGTTTCTGTGCTCAAGTGCTCTGGATGAAAACGCAAATTCGCGATTACGGGATGCTATACAAGATTGTGCCAATATATTGTGACAGCAAGTCCGCGATTGCGATATCGGTCAATCCTGTCCAGCACACCAAGACCAAGCACATAGACATGCGATATCATTTTATAAAACATCACGTGGAAGAAGGTACTATTGAGTTATATTTTGTACCAACTGAATATCAACTTGCTGATATATTTACCAAAGCTTTAGATGAAAAACGATTTAACTTTCTGCTTTCAAAACTTGGCATGTTGAATTTAAAAGTTTAAATCTTTCCAAATTTTATTCTATAAAGTTTAATATTTCAGATTTTCTTTCAGTTGAATAAAATGTGTGTCTAGGATCTTTGACAAGTCGCCTTGTTTATATTTAAAGTTTCATATGTTCAACGTTCAAATCTTTCAAACATCGAAAAGTCAGCAACATGTTTGACGCTTTAGATAATGCTTTAAAGATATGTGAGTCGGCATACTTATGGTTTACTTTGCTTGAACAACCTAAGTGATCAAAATTGTAGATTGTAGTGAAAATATGGGCTAAGCTATTCGATATAGATCTGAGTTATTGAGATGATTTTATTTTTAAGCATTTAAAATACAAAAATCCTTAAGTTTAAAAGTTTGTACCTGTGACCTTTCTGGTTTGGGAAAGTAAGTTCTGAGGGATGCTCGACATCTGGTCCCCTAAGGTCAATTGATCTGGGAGTGATCGAACAGAAATCCTGCAATAGAACCAGATCGAAAGTCATGTTTTACTGGTATGAATGGGTTTAGGATATGTCGATGTAGCCTTTCTGATCCGGGAAAGTAAGTTCCAAGGGGTGCTTGACACCTAGTCCCCTAAGGCCAACTAGTCTGGGAGCGGCTGACCCAAATCCTGCAATAGGGTCAGATAGAAAGTTACGTTTACGGCATGTTCTTTACTTAATGAACTCTTTGATTAAAAGATGCCAAAGTGCACATCGCTTAAAAGATGCCAAAGAGCACACTCATGTGAAGATGTCAATGAGCACACAGCTAAAAGATGCCAATGAGCACACATCTCTTGATACTTGGTGATATATTTTGAGCTGCGATAAACCTGTAAACTTGTGAAAATCTTAATTCTTGATGACTTAGTGTCTGTACATGCAAAGTTCTTCATTTTATGTTTAGAATTACATTTTTCTTGAAGCTAATAAGAGATCGCATGCGAGCACACTGAATAGATAACTGCAAGTGTTTGACTCTGAACATGTCTTAACTTGATATACAATGAAACATGTTTCTGTATCCAACAACTCCCGTTTGATTTCAACTGATTGATAAATCTGGGATATTTTACTGAGTAGACTTTAATTTGTTTAGTGTTTAAAAGTTTATATAATTAGTTGTTACAAAATTTATATTCAATATGATCATCTTTAATATTGATGTCTTTATGATTGCTGTCTGTGTTTTTGTCATATGGTATGTGCAATTTTCAAGGGGGAGTGTATATCTGGTTTCTATATCTGAGAATATTATGTTTTTGAGGGGGAGTAAATATTGCTGATTAATTTCTTCTTGTGCTGATCAGAAATTCATAAGGTAAGTATTTCTGAATTTACTATGCAAATGTTAAACTAATTTGATAAATTTTGTGCATTTGTGTAGGGGGAGTAATGGGGGCTTATCAGGTATTTTTTTTTTAGTTGTTATTTTTTTTAAGTATTTTGTTTTTAGAATATATATAGAAGTAATTGTGTGTTTTTTCTTTTCTTTGTTATCTTTGAACTTGTTTGACTATTCACCTTCCCTCCATTCTCTCTGCGTACTATTCTTCTTGAGTTCTTTACTGTTCATTTCAGATTGTGATTTTGGAAAGTTCAGGTATGTTTTTTGTTTTTCATTATATGTTTGTAGATTGTTTAGTGTTCGTTTACTTTGTTTTGATTTCTTTCTTGGTCTATTATTGTGCGTTTTAACTGATGTGCGATTATTTCACTGTTCATCGATTTCTAAAACTCAGATTCAAGTTGATTTAGATCGATTTGCGTATTGGGTTTTGTTTAAACCTTATAATCGACTATCAGGTATGTTTTCTTTTACTTTAGTTTTGTGTTTTGTGCTTCTAATTTTAGTTTTTGTGGATTTCGGGTTCGAACAGCCGTATTCTAGGGTTTTGGTTCACAATAAGTGAACTATGCGTTTCATCTGTGACACACATAAGTGAATTATGCGTTTCACTTGTGACCCGCATAGTCAACTATGCGTTTCACTTGTGACCCGCATAGTGAATTATGCTTTTAACCCGAGACCCGCATTCTTTTAGTTTGTTTCGTTTTTTCTGTGTAGTTTACGTATCACTAAGAACACGCATACTCTATTGTGCGTATCGTTAGTGACACGCAAAATCTGTTGTGTTTTTTGTTATTTCTAAGTATGTTATGCGTTCCATTAAGGACACGCATTTCCTTCAATGCGTTTTATTCAGGACACACATTCCTCATAATGAGTTTCCTTCAGGACACACATTCCTTATAATGCGTTTCCTTAAGGACACGCATTCCTCATAATGCGTTTCCTTCAGGACACGCATTCCTCATAATGCGTTTCCTTCAGGACACGCATTCCTCATATGCGTTTTCTGCAAGACCCGCATTCCTTCCTTCGTGTTTCCTTAAGGACCCGCATTCTATACTTGGAATATTTTTTTTGTGTGTTTTCTGTTAAATGTTTATCTGTGTTTTGTTTCAGGTTATCATGACTTCTCAAACAAATACTGATCCAATGATTCAAGATGAGAATGTCATTCTTCAGGATCCGACTGATCATGCATCTCATGATACACCTATGCCGTCTGTACCGTCTGTTGGGGCTGATCTTTCCATATCTAGGCGATCTCCAAATGATGTGTTTCCTAACGTCATGTACATGCCTTATAAGCGTAACAACTACTTTGTCGACTTTGATCGCATCAAGATTCATCCTGTCATACGCACTATTCTTCGTGGACATCCGCTCTCTCAAGCTCTCTGTTCAGTTGCCGATGTTCCGGAAGTCTACGTTCAGCAAGTCTGGCACACCATCACAAAGAACGAACTGGCACGTCCTCATCGATTTGATCTCCAAATTGATCAATTTGACTCATATCTTTCTTACAAGCGTTTACGGTTGATTCTTGAGCTTCCTGAGCCTACTTCTAGACCTGGAAGGACAACATATGATCAGTTTCCATCTGAAGAAGAAGTGTTTAAAGGCATCAAACGACTAGGCTATGTTAGTCCACTGAACAAGGTTGTAGACTTTGACAAGTCTAATCTTCCTCCTGTCTGGTATTCTTTATTCTCTGTCATCAACAGGTGTTTAACATCTAAACATACCGACACAGATAGTTCTAGTCTTCACTATCTTCGACTGTTCCATGCAGTAGTCTATGACCTGCATGTCGACTATAGATCATTTTCTGGATTGAGCTTTCCGAAATAGTGCAAGACAAGTTAACCAACAAGCGAAGAAAGTTCATTCCTTTTATCAGGTTTCTCAAGCTGATTATTAGAAGTATGTTTCACAGCAATCCGACAATTCCATGAAGATTATCTTGGCCGCAAGTTCAGGATACTGAGATGCTTTTTCTCCAGAAACAGAAGAAGTCCTTTACTTTTTCTATGACCATTCCTTATGGTCTTATTGCCAATTATGCTGACATGACCGATCCCAGTGTTATTGATTATTGTTTAGAAAATGACTTTGAAGAGGCTGAACAGGAAGAACCTTATCATGGCACTCCAGCCGGTACTACTCATGAAGAGCAAGTTGAAGCAAATACTCAGGTAATAGAGACAGATGTTGATCTTTCTGCAACACCACAAGATGTTGCTACTCATCGCGTTGAATCTGTCATTGCTGATATTGAAGCTGAAGCAACTACTGTTACTGCTGATGTTAGAAAAGATGCTAATCCTGATGAAACTGGAGTTGCTGATGATGATGAGACAAATGCTGAGTTTTCTGATGATGGTGAAAATACGACAGGTGATTCAGATGATGGTGATGATGATGCTGATCAATCGAACATAAAAGTGTATGAACGGAAAGTAAGAACTCCGGAAGTGGTTGTCTCAACAGAAGTTATCTCTGATGATGATTCAGTTCCAGTTAATCCTTCAGTTGCACATCTTCAAGTAGATGAATTGGATACAACTTTTGATCAAGCCACAACTTCGGTTCAAAGTCAAGCTCCAGCAACTACACTTGCAGTTATTCAGTCTACTTCATCAGCTGTAGAGCTTACTTCTGATCAAGCTCGAGTTTCAACTGACAAATTCTCTACTTTGAATGATGTAATTCGGCAGTTATCGGAAAGAATGGATGCTGAAAAGGAAGCACAAATTCTGAAGTTAAAAGCTTTATTCAAAGGGAATAGCATGAGATTGATACTTCAGTGATTCCTACAGAGATTCCGTTCAGACGCCCATCTGGGGTTGTTCTAAGAGAGCCGTCTTCTGCTGTTCAATATTCTGCTCCAGCGATCATGTCTATTCCTCTACCTCCGTTGTTTACTCAGTCAACTGGTGTTTCTTCATCTACTCGTATACCTGTGTCTTCTTCTAGCACTCCAATATCAGATCTTCCTATTTTAGAGTTGACAAATTTGCTCTATGCTCGACTTCTTTCTATGTCGCCACCAGAACATCAGGATCAAGATCTTCTTTCTCTGCTTCGGAACTTCCAGCCAACGCCGCCTCCAGTTTCTACCTCTTCTGATTCTGATCGCATTAATGCTTTATCTCATGAATTACAGGAATTCAAATCAGAAGTTAGATCCAGTTTATTTGATCTTCGTTCTTTTATGACACAAGCTTTCTCAGATCTATCTAACAAGATTGATCATCTAGAGCAATCATGCAGGACTGAGGCCGACCCGTCTCTTAAACGAAGACATGACCAAGATGATCCCGATCATCAAGGACATGAGGGGGAGATGGCAAAGAGACAAAGAACATAAGGGTCTTCTGAAGCACGAGAAGTTGTTCAAGAAGAGGTGGCTGGAGATAGAGAAAAGACTGCTGATACAGTTCAAGATTGCAGTATCCAAGACTTAATGGATGTCATGATTGACAATGCTGATGTAACTGCTTTGCATAATGAATTTAATTTGTCTGAAGCAAATTTTAATATTATGCAAATTGTAGTTTATGTGGATCCAGATGTCTCAGGTAGAGCTCATGAAGTTGAAGAGTCGGAAGCAACAAATGACATGAGATCTTTCTTCGCGAACTTCATTGAGATAAATTCAGATGATGATGAAGAAGTTAGATTTGAGAAAGTTGCTCAAGTTAAAGAAGAAGATTGCAACAATATCATCATCTTATCTGATACATAGGATGATTCTGTTTTCATGGATGCATCAGATACAAAAGAGGCTGAATTGTTATATGTTGATCTTCCAAGTCAAGATGAGATTCCAGAAGTTGATCAACCTTCGTCTACTCCAGTAACTAGTTCTGCTCCGACAACCAATATTTCGTCAAGTGCATTTGAAGTTGGTGAGTCGTCTAGAGCTCAAGCAGTTATTCCTCCTTCCGAACCGGTAATTCCTCCATCTCTTCTAGAAGAAGGAGAAGTTTTAACTAGGCAGCAAAGGCAGAGAAATCTACAGCAAAGATATATGGCTTCTAGACTCAGAACTGCTTTTCTTGAAGATATCCAAAGCAACATCTTTGTTTCTAGAAGCAGGACACTCAATATATATGTCATTCTTGGAGTAGAGAAAGAATCAGAAGCTTATCAGCATGAATACTTAGCTTTTATCAAGTGCCAGCGCAGAAGGAATAACACTGTTACTTCTCCTCATCTAATAGTTCGAGTTCTAAGTGTCACAATTTGTAAGTTTATGAATATTTGGTATCCAAATCTTGAAGTGGAAAGAAGAGACTGCAAGCGGTACATCTTTTTAGAGACTGATTTCGTTGATCTTTCAATAGATGATGTTGAATTCCTATATGATCACTTCAGGAATCTTTATCACTGGACTCAGGATGTTTCTCAAACTCTTTATGTTCTTAAACGATTCATTCGACGACAGATCCGATTTTATCGTGTTTTTGACTTCCAGATGGCCGTCGAAAGTTTTCAGCATGTGGTTAATTTTGAAAGACCCAACCGGAGTTTGCAGAATCTAGAATCTTGTCCGTTTTTCATCATTATCGAAGATCCATACGGAGTAGTATACAAGAATAGCTCAAGTGAAAAATGCTTTCTACGATTTGATGAAGTTGGATATTACTCTGATGGAACTCTAAAGGTGATCAAACTTCAGTTGGAGCATCGTCTGCAAGAGGCTAGAAGAAAGTTTTTGGAAACAAGAAGAGAGTCATATCGGTTTGAAAACGATGAAATTCGTCTGATCCCTAGATCTTTGGACACTATTCAAGACAAATTGAATCTTCGGTCAACTCTGCGACGATTGGAAGTGTTAGTTGGGCTGAACAGACTACGTCAACAAGAAGAACGTCAATGATCCTTCAAAGTCGTCTAGATGGTCAATGCTGTTTTTGAAGATTGTTTTTGAAGACCTCGGTGCCAATGATTACTAAGGGGGAGATTGTTAGATCTGATTTTATAGTAATCATTGTATTTATTTTACTGCTTTCAGTAGTGTTATCTGTTTTGTTAGTGCCTTGGGGTATTTAAGTCCCCTTGGCTTGTTTGTTTTGTAAGAACTGAATACTGTTTGAATACAAGTAACTGTTTCATTTGGAGCGCACTTTCTCTCTCTAGATTCTCTCTCTACGATCTTCTGATCTTGGCTCATCACTTATTATAACATTGTACTTTCAAAAAAACTAACTTTACAAAATATATAATAAATATATTAAATTAATTAAAAACCTAATTTAATCATTAATATAACAATATTAAGAACAATTGTACATCTCAATTTATGTTGCTAACATTTAAAAAAAATGTTTAAAATGTATTTTTTGAACATGATAATAAGAATTGTTACATTTTTTACAAACAAAGTATTTATCTTAAAAAGAACATATCACATTTATTTTTCAAAAAAAAATTGACTTGATATGTTATTTAATAAACATTTTAAATTAATTAGAAAAGTTTCCAAATTATTCATTAAATTAACAATATTAAGAAGATTTGTAAAACACATTTTATATCACTAACATTTTAAAAAATGTTAAAATAATATGTATTTTTTGAATAAGGAAAATAATAAGTGTTACCTTATCTTACAAATAAAAATATTTATCTTAATATATATATATATATATATATATATATAAGAATGTTTAATTTGTATACAAGTTAATAAGAGTGAAATGTTTTTAAATGATTTTTTAAAGAGAGGATAAAAAACATAATCTGGGTGGGAAATAAATAATCGGGAGGAAAATTGAGGAAATTGTTAAAAATAAATTGAAAGAGATTTTTTTATTTATGTCATGTAATCAGGATGACATGTCATCCACATCACATTATTTAATCCATGTACGCAAAAAAAGGGGGGGGGAGTGTTAACCGGTTTAAAAGGTAACAAAATACCCATTGCTATGAATGGGTAGATTTGTTAAAATACAATGCTCAAATAAAAAATAATTTGAAAGTATATTGTTGTAATAAGAAAAGGTGAAAGTACAATGCTATAATAAGAAAATTTATAGAAGTAGATTGCTATTTTATGCATTTAGCCCTTTTAATTAATATGTATTATACATACATACATGGACGAACATACTGAAGAATACATTACACGACTCCATTTTTCAACATAACGTTGATCCCGAACCCTAACCCAGTAAAAATTCCCGACCCCAAACGGGACAGATAAACCAGGTTCAAAGACACAACAAATGACCATTAGGGATGACAAAAAAAATCGGCGGTAAAAACCAAAAACTGAACATTTGGGGTCGGGATCGGGACTTCTTCACGGGGACGGGGTGAGGATTGGGGATTTTAACGGGGATGGGGACCATCCTCACCGGCTTGACCCGACCCGACATAGAGTAAATTACATTTTCCGTTCCCGTGATTTGTTAAAAATTGCTATTATCACCCTTATACTTTTGAAATTACAGTTTTCACCATATGGTTTATAATTCATTGTTGTTTTTTGTCCTTATGATTTACAATCTATTGTTGTTTTTTTCTAGCATAATTAGAGGTTAGAGTTAGGGTCTGTTTACCTGGTAAGTGTTTACCGGTAAAAATTAACACTTTCACTTGCCTTCTCGCGTAAGACTATAGTTAATTTAAACGACATCGTATGCAACAATATACATTGTAAGTGCTTACCCGGTAAGACTTGTCGCCCACACTTACTGGGTAAGACCTTCGGCCCTTACCATCGTTCTTATTGGGTAAGATCTCGTTACTTGTAATGTTCATTCGGTAAGGTAAGTGACTTGGTAAGAGCTTACCAGGTAAGCGTTTGTTAAACGACCCCTTAGCCTTAAGAACGAATTTAACAATGAATTGCACACCATAAAGGACGAACAGGGGCGGACCCACACTAGTATATACGATTGCACGAGCCACCGCTTTGTTCATTCGTCACAGTGTAAAAAAATTTAGGGTAGTGAAAGTATCACTGTATCATCTTGTTGTGTGCAACTTTATATATATTTTAAAACTACGATGATAACTTAAGCTTCCCTTGGTAAAGTTGGTTTGCATGCTTTTTCTCCCTACCCAGGTGCGTTTTGTAACACCCCGAAATTTGTGATTTAATAATGGTTGTTAGCATAGTAAGACCTACCGTGTTTTGGGACTTATCGTTACTTAATGAATTAATCTGTTTTGGGCATCGTGGGCTGAAAGTTGACAAAACTGGTTGAATTTGGATCTCGGTACAGTGCCCACGACTGTGCCCGCGATAGTGACAGGGTGTCACAATCGCGGGGCATAATCACCCCGTTTGTACCGCGAGTCAGGTGGTCCACGCGACTATGCCTAGCGACTATGCCAAGGGCATAGTCGCATGTCACTATCGCCTGCGGGGGCTGAGAGGTTGTTAATTCTGAAATTTCACCCATTCTCCTCATTTCTCACTTCTACTTTCTTCCCTTTTCTCTCCTAAACCCCAAAACCGAACCTTAACCCATTTTGAAGGTTTTCCCCCCTTGAACCACATGATTCTTCACCATCTAGCTAGTGGGATCTTGAACCACAAAACCTCCATCTTCATCTTCCCCCTCAAGTTCATCGTTTGGGAGCTCGGGTTGAAAAGTTGGATTGGGTGTCCTCGGAAAGCCTCATCACCTAGAATGGTAAGTTTTCTTGAAATAATGTTATAAATGCTCCGTTGATGTTTCTCTAGTATTTGGTTTCTCAAATCTCGGATCTAATGATTTTTGGAGAAATTAGGGTTTTGACCTTATTGGGGATTTTAGTAAGTCAGGTTTGGGGAATGTTTCTGTATGGTATTGTATGTGTATTTATGGTTGGATTTGTATGAATCTAGGTTTTGGAAGTTTTTGTCGGTCCAACAATACTACTTAACAAGTTCTTAGAAACAACACAATAAGATTACCAACCTGTTTGATATATAAAATAACGATTACAAGGTTGATCGATTAAGCTTTGCTTTGTGTTCTCAATGTTTTCTCTCTTTTACACCTTGATGTGTGTGTTTGTATGTGTGATTAGTTTTTTTGATCTTGAGAGACTAGAGAGACACTTAAACTACCAAGTGTGTTGAACACACTATCAAGATTAATATCTAGATATTAAATCTAGATATTATATCTAATATAAACTAGAAACTAAATAACTAACTAAGTTACCTTTAACTAACTATTACAATACTTTAACTTAGATATATAGATCTAAGTAAACTAAAACATATTACATTAAATTACATTGACATTTATTACAAATAGACATAGACTTTTATATCGAGAGTCGACGTTCCGGCTTTAGCTTCAGATTACGATCTTCAGATTGGATGATCTTGAATCCAATGAGACTGTGGTCTAACAATCTCCCCCTTTGGATCAAGATCATTTAATAAAAAGATTTATCCAATTCGGTCTTCTTGTTCAGCTCAGAAGATGCAATCTCTTTCTCTAAATTCAGCATGTCTTCAATCTAACAATCTTCCCTTCTGAAGAGTAGACGTGATTCTTGAAACATGTGATCTTTGCCATTTCTTGTGTAGTCATTCTCCCCCTTTTTGATGTTAAGTGCAACGACTTTATCAAAATTTGTGGTAAGAAATGTCAATCTTGCGGTTAGAGCCCCTGATTCGTCAATTCATAAGAGATACATCTAGATCTTTGCAAATCCAGACAAATGTGTCGTGTAACACCTGAAATCAACTAATGAATCAGTTAGAGTGCCTGTCAGTAACACTAAGTCACTGTGTGTAACGAATACACTTTGGAAAGGAGCTGTTTTGATGTTGACTCCCCCAGGGCTTCCATTTAATCATCGAAACACCACAAAGGTAATTTCTATAAACGTTATGACAAAGAAACTAATTCCTTGTGTGTTCGTGCTTGTGATAGAAAGAATTAAGCACTTGATGATTGCTTATTTGGCTCAAAATTGTGTAAACCACTGAGACAACAGTAAGTTAAACACAGACTCAATGTGCATGAGTGAAGTGCGAAGGTGGGGCAGACTTCCTTCTTTTCAATATCCAGATTTTCCAAATGAAAATCAGATAGCAAATGTGTTGCATCCCCTTTGAAAATGAAAAACACTTTCTTGTTGAGAAGAAAATGAGTAGATGGTGAGGTTTGATCAAGAGTTGGCATGGGTTAGTTGCCTGTTTCAATAATGATCACCAAAGAATTGTGAATCACTAGAATGGTGGCTACCCGGCTCAGAAAAAGTTGGTGCAGAGTTTTGATATTCTTTTAACTCTGTTCTCACACGTTCTTTCTTTTAAACTTTTTGCTTTCTCTAATCACACTAATTTCTTTTCTATTTTCACACTCAATCACTAAGGATTAACTTCTAGGGTAGAAATCACTGGTTAAGGTGATTCCATAGAAGTTGTGTTATTTCCTAGCACAATGATTCCTTGTTTTCCTAGATGCACGTGATGCTCAGATTGGTTTAACTATTTTAGTTAAAGCACAATTTAGATCATGAAAACATTTAAAATACACTCCCAAAATATAAAATGTGATGAAAAATCGGGAAGTGTTTTGAACATTAAAAAAAAACAATGTTTTCTTATGATTGAAAGTTGTCCTTCTTTCAACCATATATGAGATGAAGATATAGAATTATACCTTTACGTACGATATTCCATCTCATGAAGCTAAGCTTTAAGTCATAAACATATGATCTTTTAAGCTTCTCTCAAACTTCTGCAAAAGTCTTAAGTCAAAGTCAAAGCAAATTTATTCACTTAAATTGAAAAGACAAAAAGCAGTAAAACTTTTAAAGTACGAGTTCTGATCTAAATTGATCAGAAGTCATATCCGAACTCCTTTGACGTGAAGAGCTCCCCCTAAAATCTTGCATTACAAAAGTTTGTCATAAAACGTAAGTGCAGAAATCTTATGAGCTCCCCCTCAAATTAATATTGACCAGATGTCAATTTCTTCTCATTCTCCCCCTTGGATCATGAACATTTTGATAGAATGACAGATATCAATCAGAGTTAAGAATGAAGAAATGATGAAAAAGTATACAATAGAAAACTTTGTTAGGTAATTACCGATTATATCTTAAGATTTAGCATACCAAGCTTAGAGATAAGAAAGTTGAACCTCTTTTCATCTAAGGGTTTGGTGAACAAATCGGCAAGTTGATAATCAGTCTTTACAAAGAAAAGTTCAATTGTTCCTTTTTCAACATGATCTTTAATAAAGTGATACCTGACGTCTATGTGTTTTGTCTTTGTGTGTTGAACAGGATTCGCTGTGATTGCGATGGCGCTCTTGGAGTCACAGTAGATCGGGATCTTATTGAAGTGGAAACCGTAGTCGCGTAATTGAGTTCGCATCCATAAGACCTGAGAACAGCAGCTAGCAGCAGCTACATACTCTGCTTCGGCCGTAGAAGTTGAAACGCAAAGTTGCTTCTTTGATCCCCAACTTACTAATTTGTCACCGAGGAACTGCACATGTCCTGACGTGCTCTTCCTGTCTAACATACAACCTGCATGATCTGCATCTGTGTAGGCTGTTAGTTCAAAACTAGTATCTTTAGGATACCACAGACCGAGATCTGCAGTGCCCTTTAGATACCTGAAAATGCGCTTTACGGCAGTCAAATGGATTTCTTTAGGATTGGCCTGATATCTTGCACATAAGCATGTTTAGAACATTATATCTGGCCTACTCGACGTAAGATACATTAAAGAACCTATCATCCCTCGATAAGTCCTAATATCAACAGCCTTTCCCGAAGGATCGGTGCCAATTTTAGTACCTGGTGCCATTGGGGTACCAATCGGTTTTGAATTTTCCATTTGGAACTTCCGAAGAATATCCCTAATGTACTTTGATTGATTGATAAAGATACCCGTAGAAAATTGTTTTACTTGAAGCCCGAGAAAGAAATTCATCTCTCCCATCAAGTTCATTTGAAATCTAGACACCATAAGGTTTGCGAAGTTCTTACAGTACTTTGTATTTGTAGAACCAAAGATAATATCATCTACATAGATTTGAATTAGAATGATATCGCCTTTTTCCTTTTTAATAAACAAAGTGGTATCCACCATACCTTTGAAAAACCCAGACTTAACTAGAAAAGTGGAAAGGACATCATACCAGGCTCGAGGTGCTTGTTTCAGACCGTAGAGTGCTTTGTCAAGAATGTAGACGTGATTCGGCTTCTCTTGATTGACAAAACCCTCTGGCTGAGAGACGTAGACTTCCTCCTTCAGAATTCCATTGAGGAATGCTGTCTTCACGTCCATTTGAAAGACCGTGAAGTTCTTGTGGGCTGCGTAGGCTAGAAACATTCTGATTGCCTCTAATCGCGCCACAGGAGCATATGTTTCGTCATAGTCTATTCCTTCCTCTTGTCTGTATCCTTTGGCTACTAGTCTTGCCTTGTTCCGGATGACGGTACCAGCTTCGTCTTTCTTAATTTTGAAGATCCACTTCGTACCTATAATAGTTTTACCTTGAGGTTTCGGTACGAGTCTCCAGACTTTAAGTGCATCGAACTGATTCAGCTCTTCTTGCATTGAGACCACCCATTCTGGATCAGCAAGAGCTTCTGATACTCTTGTTGGCTCAATCTTGCTTAGAAAGGAGTCATGCATGCACATGTTCATTGATGCTGACCTAGTTTGCACCGGTTTTGATGGATCGCCTATGATCTGGCTTATCGGATGCTCTTTGGTCCATTTATGTTCATGAGGCAATGGATTATATGAATGTATGTCAATTGTGTCATCTATAAATCCACTTGTACCTTCTTCGGTTTGTTCATGAGGAGTGATTTCAGTTGAAGTGGCAGGTGCAGAAGGCTCAGCAGGTACAGCTTGTTCTGGCTGTAGATTGATCTGTACAGAACATCCTACTGTTTCAGCTACTTCTGTCTCGTTCTGATTTGTCACTTCTTCAACTGTTGGAGTCGGCATTTGAATTGTTATCTCTTGTTGAATCGAGGCATTTGATTCAATTGGAACATCTGAACTGGTTGGATGAGTAGGCGTTAAGACTTCCATCCTGTCAACCACAACAGATTTCTTTACATTAGATCCGAGATATTCATCATAAAACAATTCAAATAATAAATCTAAATCAGATAAATGGTTAGTAGAAGTTGATGCTTCATCTGATTTGTTCTGTTGAGACATAGGTCCTGGACTGAGTTGCCCAGAAGCTAGTATTCCTGTTATTGCGGGTTCTGAACGTTGTTGTTCGGAAGCCATTTCTTCATCAAAGGAGACGTTGACGCTTTCAATCACCGTCTTTGTCTTCTTTAGATAGATACGATATGCAGTTGCTGTTGAGGAATATCCAATGAAGATTCCTTCATCTGCCTTAGCGCTGAATTTGTTGAGATTTTCCCTATCGTTTAATACGAAACACTTACATCCAAATATATGGAAATATTTGATTGTAGGTGTTCTGTTGTTGATTAACGCGTAAGGAGTCTTCTTGAACCTTCGATGTATCATGGATCGATTCTGTGTGTAGCACGCGGTCGAAACAGCTTCTGCCCACAAAAATAGAGGTAAGTTGGAATGACTTAGCATAGTACGAGCAGCCTCGACTAGCGTTCGATTTCTTCTTTCAACTACTCCATTTTGTTGAGGCGTTCGAGCAGCAGAGTATTGATGTGAAATCCCGACAGATTCGAGATATTCTTCAACTTTGTTGTTCTTGAACTCTGTGCCGTTATCTGTTCTTAGAAACTTGACCGGTTTCTGCAGATTCACCTGGGTCGTCTTCAGGAATGTAATGATAACATCTGGTGTCTCATCCTTTGAACGAAGAAACTTGACCCATGTGTATCGCGAATAGTCGTCCACGATCACGAGTATGTACTTCTTACCACCTAAGCTTTGAGTGCGCATTGGACCGCATAGATCCATATGCAATAACTCTAAAGGAGCTTTTGTACTTGGTTCAGGCTTCGGTTTATGAGGTGCTCTCTTCATCTTTCCTTTTTCACAAGCTGCGCAAAGATGTTCTCTTTCGTATTTCAGCTCTGGAAGTCCTTTGACGAGCTTTCCACTGACCAGATCGTTGATGTACCTGAAGTTGAGGTGAGAAAGACGTCGATGCCATAACCAACTTTGTTGTACCGAAGCTTTCGATAGTAGACAAACTTGTTTGTCAGTCTGGACATTTGATAAGTTGATTGTGTAGAGGTCTGATTCTCGTGTACCGACCAAGAGTTCTTCGCCTTCTTCATTGCGAACAGAACAACTCTTGGCTTTGAAGTTGACCTCTAAGTCTTTGTCACAGAACTGGCCTATACTGAACAAGTTGTGTCCTAAGCCTTCTACATAGCTCACCTTCTTGATAGTGACATTGTTATGTTGTACATCACCGTATCCCATGATTGGAGAAAACTGGTCGTTGCCAAATCTTACTGTTCCACAATATTTGTCTTTAAAGTTGGACAGTATCTCTTTTTGCCCTGTCATGTGCTTTGAACATCCGCTGTCCAAGAACCATGTATGACAAGTCTGCATAAGAGAAATTAGAAATTTAGATTTGTATATGACAACATTGGAATATACACTTTGGTCATCGAAGTGCGGGTCTTGAACTGATTTGTTCAAAAGCCTATTTCGACTTTGATGTTCGGGTTTTGAACTGCATTATCCAAAAACCTATTTTTGACATTGAAGAACGAGTCCTGATTTGTACATAATCAGAAGTCGCTTTCTCTCTAAGCTTTGTGTGCCTGCAACACAGATTTCACTTTAGGTACCCATTGGAATTTGGGTCCTACTGTGTTAGCACAAGATTTTGGTATCCATTTCAAATTGGATCCTATTGTCTTTTGAAATGTATGAGAAGAATTGATATGAGATGAATTCACATGGTAATTTCCAAACCAATCTTCAGAATCTTGACAAGATATAGGTATATGTTTATCATAAAAAGAAGACTTTCCAGCAGATAAAGATAATTGAAATAATTGCTTCATTGTATATTGTTTACGAGAAACAACAAGTTTTGGGTTCAAAACAGCAATATCAGCAATTACAACATCTTTAGTAAGAGAAGTCTTATTACAATTAACACTACTAGACGTTAAGACGGTCTTGTCAAGGTTCCGTTTGGGTTGCCACAGAGAATTTGCTTCTGGCCTTTGATTTCTCAGATCTGAAACATGTAAAGCTGGTGAGTTAGACCTTGGAGCAACAAACAAATGATTCTTCTTGGAATTACCAGTAGTGGTCGGTTTCTGTGAATGCTGAGATATTTTCTTACCTTTAGCACTCTTAGCGTTCACAGAGACTGATTTATCAACAAAAGCTTTTGTTGATTTTGCACTGTTCACAGGCTTACTGGTTTTTCTTAAAGTTTTCTTCACAAAAGATGAATGGTTGGGAAGTTGTGTATTAAAGTCAAAGAGATTGGAACTATCATCTGAACTACCGTCAAAGTTCAAAAAATCAAGACTTTTATTTGATGAACCAGACAAATCATTAGAGTTTGAAGCTTTTGAAAGAACAGAATTTGAAAACACGGTTGTAAAAATGCTTTGTTCAATATTTATCATAAGTCTTACATCTGATAAGGAAGTCTCGAGTTCAGAAATTTTACGTTCTAAAACGAGAGGAGGGACATATAATTTACCTTTGATAGGCTTCGCCTCCATTTCCTTTACAGAATAATTTGGAAAGAAATCACTTGAAAGTGGTTCCTTCTTTTTATATATTGGGTTTTCATCATAACTATTATTCAACTTCGCATAATAAAATGGAAGATGAACTTTAGCTGATTTCATCCGTTTTTCCGTTTCATTGGCTTCATCCTCTTTTGACAGTTTAGTCCAAAAGGTTTTAAACGCGGGGAGTCTGCGGGCTAATTGCATATTAAGATGATCATAAAGTCCTGGAACTTCAGACATCCCCTTTTCTAGACAGTGAGGATTCTTATAACCGATTCCCCATCTCTCTGTTTCCTCTTTGGGTTTGTTCAGAAAAATAGTCTGTTCAGTTTGACCCATTTTATACAACTTCTCTTCCAAACTTTTTAGTTTTCCTAACAAAGAAAAGTTCTCTTTTGTACAAGAAGCATGCAACTTTTTCAGCTCAAAAATATCTATTGCACCTTTTAGCAGTTGAGATTTAAGATCAGAATTCTCTTTTAGAATTATTGTCTTTTCCTTAGTATTGGTGTCATTTTCTTTATGTAAAACCTCAATTAATACTTTCTTCTCAGCAATTTCATTGCTAAGTTTCTGTATCAACTGGTTTTTGTCTGTCATGACACCATTATCATGTTTAGGATTAGATTCTAACTCTCTTTGTTTCATACTCATGGCATGCATTTTATTCATGAATTCTAAATCAGAAAGATTACATACCTCATCTTCTTCATTGTCAGAATCAGCTTCAGCATCTGATTCTTTCTTGCCCATCAAGCACATGTTGACGGCTTCTTCTCTATCTTCATCATCTTCTTCTTCATCATCTGAGTGATCGAGCCAGTATTCGTCCTCAGCCATCAATGCCTTGCCTGCCTCTTGTTGTTTTGCAAGAAGCATCTTGTTCTTGTAGTAGTCTGAATTTCTGACTTTAGATCTGCGGCAGTCTTTGGCATAGTGACCTGGTTTACCACAGTTGTAGCATGTAGGCGGTTCTGGCTGACTTGATCCTTCAGCTTTGAATTTCCTTTCTTCCGGTCTCCTCTCCTCTATCCTCTTTCCTTCCGACTGAAACCTTCTTTCTTCAGGTTTCCTTTCCTCTGTTCTTCTCCCCTCAAATCTGCTACCTTCAATCCTTTCTTTGTGAATGTAGTTGTTTGGACCAGATGAATATCTCTGATTATTTGATGTTGGCTTTGTGTAGAACCTTTTCTGAAAGGCACTAGTCAGCATCATCATTGCTTGTTTCAACTGATCATTTTCATCTGATTCTGAGTTTGCACAACCTTCATCTTCTTCATCTGATTCATATACAGTCGCCTTGTTCTTCTTCTTTCTGACTACAAGGGCGACTGTGTCTTCAATTACCTTTCCTCTTTGTCTCTTCTCATCCAGAATTTCATCCACCTCTTCTTCATTTTGACGGAGGGTTTCATACACCTCGTGAAGTGGAATCTCATTCAAGTCTTTAATCTGCTTCATCTGACGAGCAAATCTTTTCCATTCAGGTTGAAGAATACTAAGGAATTTGATATTCAGCTCATTTTGAGATTTGTGAACTTTGTTCTTGCTAAGTTCATTTAGCAATGTCACAAACCTGTCATAGGTTTCTTCTAAGGTTTCTCCCACCCTGCCTCTAAATTCTTCATAGTTATTTAGGCAGTTGGAGATCTTCAGCTGATTTCCAATTTTTGAACCCAGCATCATTTTCTCGAGCTGATCCCACATTTCTTTACCTGAAGCCTTGTAACTGTCAATCTTGACATATATTTCATTTGGGATCCCCTGTAAGATGTATGACTTTGATAATTTGTCGCCTTTGGCTCTTCTGAGGTTATCATCTTGTAGCTCGTGATACTTCAGTTCAACCTGAGTAGGCACGTTATCAATTACACGAGTCGTCATTGGTGGTGTCATAATCCCTTCTTCAATAGATGTTCTGATATAATCACCCAGCTCGTGTCTGTCAATGAAGTTTAGAAACCTATCCTTCCACTGTTCGTATTCTCCTTTAAAGAGAACTGGTGGCTTGGTGTCAGTTCCTATTGCAAGGGCTTCTCTGGATGTCATCCTGTTTGATTTGATGTGCAAAAAGAACTGTTTGATATGACCGTTAGTACAGATAAAATTTGATCACACAAGAAATTTTGTCCCCCTAGGCAGACTTAGCACGGGGGTCCCGCTACCCGGTTAGCGGGTGGGGTCAAGGGGCAACGCCCTTACGGGGGTATGGGGGCAGCGCCCCTAGAGAAAATTTTTATGACAATTAAAGACCCTATTACAGTTTCGAAAAATTCTCAGGAAAAAATATTCTAAGTGAGGTTCGCGTTTCTAATGGGACCCGAGAAGTATGCTTTGCGGGTCACTTGAGAACCGAGAAGTTTGAGCTTTGCGGGTCACTTGAGAACCGAGAAGTTGAGCTTTTCAGGTCGCTTGGGAACCGAGAAGTTGAGCTTTTCGGGTCGCTTGGGAACCGAGAAGTTGAGCTTTTCGGGTCGCTTGGGAACCGAGAAGTTGAGCTTTTCGGGTCGCTTGGGAACCGAGAAGTTGAGCTTTTCGGGTCGCTTGGGAACCGAGAAGTTGAGCTTTTCGGGTTATTCAACCTCTGGAATGCGGGTGTTCGACCTGTTCTTCTGTAAATCGTATGAATCTTGTTCCTGAAACGATTTAGCAATAACAAACACTACCCTTATGTCTAGAAACACTTCTAGAACAGATTGTAGGCACTCGATCTCACTAAAACACTCTTTTTAGAAAATAATCTGATCGCACAGTGACTTACTCTTCTCGACTCTTTTCTCACAAAAACCAGAAATTAGAACTCGATTTAAGCTTTAACGTGAAATTAAACACATACAACTCGATCTAGCATGTATTTCGATCACACTCTGATCGATTCTAACACCTAAAACACTCTTACACTCGAAATTAATTTTTCTTGAAGAACACAGAGACTATTTTTCTGAAAAACTTGTTTGATCTTAATCAGGCTCTGATACCAATTGTCGGTCCAACAATACTACTTAACAAGTTCTTAGAAACAACACAATAAGATTACCAACCTGTTTGATATATAAAATAACGATTACAAGGTTGATCGATTAAGCTTTGCTTTGTGTTCTCAATGTTTTCTCTCTTTTACACCTTGATGTGTGTGTTTGTATGTGTGATTAGTTTTTTTGATCTTGAGAGACTAGAGAGACACTTAAACTACCAAGTGTGTTGAACACACTATCAAGATTAATATCTAGATATTAAATCTAGATATTATATCTAATATAAACTAGAAACTAAATAACTAACTAAGTTACCTTTAACTAACTATTACAATACTTTAACTTAGATATATAGATCTAAGTAAACTAAAACATATTACATTAAATTACATTGACATTTATTACAAATAGACATAGACTTTTATATCGAGAGTCGACGTTCCGGCTTTAGCTTCAGATTACGATCTTCAGATTGGATGATCTTGAATCCAATGAGACTGTGGTCTAACAGTTTTCGGCTTGAGGATTCAAGCGCCTTCAAAAGAGCTCGTTGGGTGAAATCTAGATTTAGCCTAAATCTAGCGAGGTGAGTTCAAGTTGATTTGTGAAAACGTTGTACATGCCAAAATGTCTATTTTAAAGTGTTTATGTGTTTTACATGAAATTATCAAATGTTGAGTTATTTGCTAATCTTTGATTATTTGAAGTATTTAACTTTACAAACCTTGTATAATACCCACATTTGGGATTTTTTTTTATATTTTGATAAATGGGTCACAAATGAATGTGTTTTGAGGTCTTATTGCATAGGTAGATCTTTGGTCAAAGAAATACACTTTTAAATGTTTGTCGGGTTTTATTGTAACACCCGTAATTTTCGATAAGTAAATGTCACCGGGACAATTCTGTGACTTATAACCAGTGGGGTTTTGTCGGGAATTGCATTGTTTAAAGTCCCTCGGAGTATCGGGAGTTTTGGCGTTGAAAAATCGGAAGTTTGATGCTCGATACGTCCTGGGCGATTGTGCCCGCGACTGTGACAGGGTGTCACTATTGCGGGGCACTGTCGCGAGGAACGTACCGCGGGCACCCCCCTTCGGGCGACTATGCCCGACGACTATGCCAAGGGCATAGTCACGTGGCACTATCGCCGGCGGGTGCAGACCTGCTTAAAATCGCGAACTTCAACCCTCTTTCATTCCAACCTTCCCCCATTTCACCCTCTTCTCTTTAGAAACCGAACCCAAACCCTAAAATTGGTTTCTATGTGTCCATGGCACCAAACCTATCATGTCCCAAGTGTTCTCCCCCACCCAACAAAGATTAGAAGTTCCACCTTCATCTTCCTCATCAAGTTCAACGGTTGGGAGCTCGGGTTGAAGTGTTGGATTGAGTGTTCTCGGAAGTCTCATCGTTTTCAAGGGTAAGTTTTCTTGTATTAAGGTTATAAATGCTCCCTTGATGGTTTCTTAGTGTTTGGTTTCTCAAATCTCGGATTTGGTAGTTTTGGAGAAACTAGGGTTTTGTTATTATTTGGGGTTTCTTGGTATATTGTTAGGGGAATGTTTCTACATGGTCGAATATGGTTATTTATGGTTTAGATTGTATGGATCTAGGTTTTAGAAGTCTTCGGCTTGAAGATTTAACTGACCTTCAAAAGAGCTCGTTGGGTGAAATCTAGATTTAGCCTAAATCTAGCAAGGTGAGTTCAAGTTGATTTGTGAAAATGGTGTACATGCCAAAATGGTTATTTTAAAGTGTTTTACATGAAACGGTTAACTACTGATAAGTTTTAGGTGTTTTGAAGTAAAAATATATTTTACTTGATTTTTGGCAAAGTGTGAGTATTTTAATGAATTCTTATATTTGATAAATTTGGTTTATCTTAATTTCATAAAATGCTCATATTTGGGATTTGGACATTTTGATAAGTAATCGCATGGTTTATGCATTATGGGGATTTTGTACAATTAGAGTCCATTTCATTTTATATGCATTTTGGTGTATTGCATTCATAAACCCTTTGGAAAATATTTGGTTCCATTATGTGTTGAATTCTGGGTTAATCTCGTCTTTGGGATATGGGTCTTCATAAACGTTGTTTAAAGACATTTCTTTAGTCGGGAGACCGATAATTATTGATCAAATGGATTTCGAGCATTTTAGCTCGATATTGGCTTAAAAGAGTCTTGAGGACACTTGTCCGGTTTTATATGGCTCAATGCAGAGCCCAGTCATGACGTACGTACTAATGCGCTGTGTTGCGTATTGAGTTTGGTTACGGGCTCGGGTGCTTTGGTCATTCGTGTGTAGTCCGGTAACGTTAGACAGTGTGTAATGGATCCATAGGCACGTCAATCAGTCTGTTTTGGGATGGTCAATTGGGTATTTCGGGGTGGGACTCTGGTACCCATGTTTTATGACCGGAAACTTTACAAGTGATCGCTAGGAGGGTTGAGTATGTAGTGCTATCGGGGAGTGAGTGCTAGGACCTCCGCCGCTTGAAGTAATGCCTGGGAGGTAGTCTTTAAGTGTGCCGGGCCTTCGGGATGAAGTTCTTCGGAATGATCCATCAAGGTCAACTGACTTAGGGTGACACTTGGTAAAGAAGTCGTAAGGACACTTGGGCTGAGATGTCGTGAGGTGTCATGCGATTAACGTTGTTTGAGTGACATACTTTTGTGTTCCTCCGCTCTCAACGGATACGGGAATCCCCCGTTGTCGGCCCTTTGTATTTTGGATATTTAATGGTCCATTTTTTAATATTTGGATTTCATTCCATTTTATGGTCGCGTGAGTATTAAGTTTCAGTTCCATGTTCTAAAGGCGTATCATATTTATGTGGATTGTTTTCCGTTATTTAAGGGTCGAGTATTATGTCCCACCCGAGTTTGGGTGTTTTGGGATAAGACGTATTATTTACATTTTTACAAATGTGAGTGTCGAACTATGACCCCGTTTCGGGTGAGTTACGGGTTGCTTCGTTTTATAAGAAATGCATGTTTGGGAGCATTGTCTTTAAAAGTGTATATGATAGGAAAATGAGTCGTTCCAAGATTTTAAAGTAAGTCATTTTAAAGGATCATGATTATAAGTTATAATATTTCCATTTTACGTTTTCTTTATAATCATGATATAAACTCTTGAACTCACTAGGCGTTAGCCTAACCTTTTTTATTTGTCGGCATGTGCATCAGGTTCCATCTCGGGAATTAGTTCTAGCTACACCGTGAAGTGATGAGTGCTAGTTGTGTGCTCGAAGAAGTGATTAGCTTGATGAAGTCTTCCGCATTTTTATTGGAGATAGCGATATGGTATTGGGTTATAGTAACACTCGACTTTAGTTAGTCTTTATGTAAGACTTTAATTATTCGTTGATGGTTCAATCTATATATGTATTTCAATTATGGATTATTAGTAAGGGATTTTATTACCATTTTAGGTATTTTTGAAAGTTTTTAATTAACCGCTCTTTCCACATTTGAGGGTGTTACATTTATGCATCATTCATGAAATGAAATGTTTTATAAAGAATTAATTTCACATTTATGTGAGGTACTTGAAAGAATGTTTATAGCCTCATTTTATGATCTTCATTCTTATCAACAGTTAAGTTTGGAAAATGCATGTCATTTGTGTTATGAGACATTTTGGAAAAATAAGGGTATAAGTCATTTGGAAAATTAATTGTCTCAACTAACGTGGAGTTTTGAATTAATTACACATTTTAGCCGTCGTGTTTGCACACCGTTGGTCGAGTGCGTTTTATCGTATTTTATTTCATTTATCAATGAGTGAAAGGGGTTGCTAAGCCTGCGGCTTGGTATTTTTATTTGACTTGGAGTCTTTGGACAATTGTCCACTTTTGGTAGCTCGACTTCGAGCCTTGGTTGCGATATTGGATGAGGGACTCGACATAAGGACCGTTCGCGGTTGAACTCGAAATCCCGTGGGTGTACGTTTAAAGCCAACGAGCCTGACATCCCTTGCGCTTGTATTTATTGTTCCGGCGTGGGACGACTAGTTTTCCACGTCGAGGCATGTTTGGCATCAGATTGGGTTATAAGTCCTTCGTGTTGCACGTTAAGGTACCAAATGAGGTATAAGTCCTTCGTGCTAAAGTATTACGATATTGGATGAGGAGCTCGACGTAGGAACTCTTCAGGGTTGAACTCGAGTTTCCGTGGGTGTATGTTTAAAGCCACTGAGCCTGACATCCCTTGCGTGTACTTTTGTTATCATGACTAGTCATAACAACATAGAATGGGCTTACTTTGTGGACCATCACATTTTATGGAATCGGGTATCCCCCGTCACCGAAAGGTGTTGTTTTTGGGTATTGAGTTTTATTATCCAAGTTTTCGGTGACGTTTTGTATAATTGAGTTTTACCCTTGATTTATGAGTTGAGTATTATGCCCCACCCATGTTTTGGGTGTTTTGTGATATAAGGTTTAACCGTATCTTCATAAATGAAGAGTTTCATTTATATTTATGCTTTGAGCAAGTTTTGGGTTAAAACTAATTTATGAATGGGCGACTTACGTTGGTATCATCATCTTTGAAGTAGTTTGGTTTGGAAAATGTCAAAATTGGTGTCCTTTGTCTAAAATGCATATTATTGGAAAATGAGTCGTTATGTAAGACGTATCATATTGAAGGACTATAGTTTTAACCACATTATTTCTTTTTAAACGATTACTTTATATATGTTGAAAACTCTTGAGCTCACTAGGCGTTAAGCCTAACCTTTTATTTGTCGGCATGTGCATCAGGTTACAGTTGGGGTTTGGTTCTAGCAGCTATGAAGAGTTAAGCCTTAGCTTTGTGCAAATGTAAGTAGTTGGTGAAGTCTTCCGCAAATTTGGAGATAGTGACTGTTATGGGGTTTTAGTAACACCCGCTCTTATCATAGACTATTGTATATAATGAACGTGTGTATTGAGGTTATTTTCTTAAATTGTGATTGTAGGTGATGCAATTATTGATGTATTTACAAAAGTTTTAATAAGTTGCTATCTTCAGATCTGAGGGTGTTACACGTTTGAATCCCGTTTATGTTATTTTCTTAATTTGGCTTTTAATTTTAGATTTATTATATTTATGGAAATAAGAAATTGAGATAAAATACTCGAACACATAACCTCATGCACGAAAGGAAGGATCTAACCACCAATGATGATTTTGTAAAAATTATCCTTATCTTCCTTAACGGGGATAGGGACGATCCTCACCAGCCCGACCCGAACCGATATATATATATATATATATATATATATATATATAGATATAAAAAATGTATTATATATACATATTTTAAACTTTAAAATTATTTTCGGCTACAACTTATATATATATATATATATATATATTTTTTTTTTGTCATGATTTATTTCAAAGTTGCTACTCATTTATTTTATGTTTGAGAAACTTGGGTTTTTTTTCCGTTTCAGTTCGGGTTTGGTTCGGATTCGGGGAAAACCAACGGGTAACGGTAAACTTTTTTCTTAACGGGTTCCCCAACGGGGATCGGGAAAACCGCCGGAACCCGATTAAGATCCCGACGGAAATCGATACGGTTACGGAGACAAGGATGCTTATCGGTTTTGGGGACGTGGATCCTAAAATCCGGCCCGTTGCCATTCCTAATCACCATACCTAAACCTAGGGGTGCTCAAAAACCCGATCAACCCGATCAAACCAACCCAACTCAATGCGAAATAACTCAAACCGAAGCAACCCGATGTCTAATCGAGTTGTAAAATCTTCAAACCGTATCGGGTTACTTTTATTTGAACCCAACCTAACCCGATGAACCCGATTCGTTTATTTTATGGATTTAATATGATTATTAAGTCTATATTAATATGTAAATTAGACAATTACACTATTGCGTACCCTCTTCATTTACATATATTATCAATCTATTATTCATCTCTATATAACTCCTTTGTATATATGTTTAATAAATGTAAACACACACACACACACACACACATATATATATATATATATATATATATATGTGCAAACTAAAAAATTAACTAAATGTGATATATTTAAGATTTAAGAAGTATGGATAAGTTGTACCAAATGGTTGATGATGACACGACCAACCTCAAGGCCAAGAAAGCGAAAGCATCGGGGTTGGAGACGTCTAAAACGATTGTTGTTGATTGACATATTATCATTTGGTTTAGACATCTTTATATGTAATATCGTAATATTTTTGATGAACTTACATACTCTCAAGAATTATCGGTCATTCGATTGTATTTCAAATAAATGTTTTCTCTATGCTTATATTTCTAAATTTGATTTCATTTTGTTTAAACACAACCCGACCAACCCGATCAACCCGAACGGTTTGAGTTGGTTGGGTTGTACTTTTGATTGGGTTAGGTTGGGTTGTAAAATTTTCAAACCGTCTATATTGGGTCGAGTTGTTAAAAAGCCTTCAACCCGATCAACCCAACCCGTGAGCACCCCTACCTAAACCACATGGAACCAAATACGTAATTTGCTCTAATTGGGTCACAAGATTTGGGCCGTAATGCCCATGGGTAAGGCCCAATTATATAAAAAAAAAAACGTAATCAAACACATAACCAACTACTTGAATTTCGATTTGACCCGAAAAAACGAAAATATCCATCTCACAATATCCACCCCCTTCCCAACCTCGCAATTCAATCTTCTCGATCTCCATTGTTAGGGTTCATCGAAAGCGAAGTAGAATCGAATTGAATTGTTGAATTTGATCTTCAATTAGATCACTTTTCAATCGATCAAGATGTACGGATTCGAAGCTATGACCTTCAACATTCACGGCGGTTACCTCGAAGCGATCGTTAGAGGCCACAGATCTGGTTTGTTGACCGCTGCTGATTACAACAATCTTTGTCAGTGTGAAACCCTTGATGACATCAAGATGCATCTCTCCGCCACCGAATACGGTCCTTATCTTCAAAACGGTATGTCGAATTGTCGATTACTTCATTTGTTTATGGATTCACACATTTTTTGTTAATTCGTTTGGGAATCAATTTTAGTGATTTAGTGAAGAAGTTGCATCTCACTTTACTTGGATAGATCAGTTATTGGTTGTTAATGCAACTACGATCAATTTGATGTGTGTGAGCTCAGTTTGTGCTTAGAATGCAGATCAGGTCACTGTTTAACTGTAGATTGGTAGAGAGTGAAGTTGCTGTGGTAAATTAAATGCTTAGCTATAAAGGAACTGGTACAATTTGGTCCACCACCTATTATGTGTTGATGGTTGATCTTTTGGACCAGGTTGCTAAATTTCAGGAGAATCTAGATGTAATGATGTATACCCCCCTTCAGTATGTTTCGTTGTTGGAATGAATAAAGTTTTTGCTTAGAAATATGAATATAAAGGAACTGTTTGCCTGTTTGAGATGTAAATCGCAAGTCATGAAGATACATATTCATCACCAAACATCTCTCATTGCTGCGATTGAATAAATTTTACTTAACGGTTATCATTTTTGAAATTACATAGGAACTATGTTTTGAACCTCTCTAATTTGGTTTTGCAAAATAATGATGATGTTTAAATCAAAATGTGGAATTGTTTTTGGACTTCTATCGTACGTACAAGAATGAGTTTTTTTTTTTTTTTAATTTTTAATTTTTTTTTTATAGAATTAAGATGTTAGTGTTGTTTAAAGAAGTATAAGAATAACATTTGGCCCAATCAGTTTGGGATAAAAATGGAAATATGAAGATCATCTTATGAAGGTGGATGGAGCATCATTTCGTTTTTATATTTTAAGTAGATGTAATTTGCATAAATGTTTAGATTTCTCCTTTTGGACCTTTTTAGGATGGCAGGTTCTTGGTTTCCCTTTACTGATATTGTTTGTGGTATTTTTCTTGCAGAGCCTTCACCGTTGCATACAACTACAATTGTAGAGAAATGCACCCTTAAGTTGGTTGATGAGTACAAGCACATGCTATGCCAAGCTACTGAGCCTATGTCAACCTTCTTAGAGTATATAACGTATGTTGAGTTTTGCTTTGTATCTTTATAAAGATGCATTTTATTAATAACTGTGATATATGTGTAGATTTTTTTCTCCTAAAGATTCTGTTTTGCTATAATCTATATGTTACAAGTATTCCTGCATATTCATATCCATTTTGATCTTGGTAGGGGTGCTTATTCAGCCCAAATTGTCTGCTGAGTTTGTGTTAGCCTTCTTGATTGTAGTTTAAGGTCATTGAATGGCACGTAGCTTCATCTGGGTGGACCATTTGGTCTAGGTGTCATATGAATAGTGAAGATCTTGGCATTGACATCACTCAGAAACTTTCCTGTCTGCTTCTTTGTTACCCATGAATTGCGGCTGTTAATTTTCAAAGAGATGTACAGTAGTTTTGCATGCACTTTATACTTATTGCGTTTCTTACTTCCTTCTGGTGTATGGAATTTTTCTCAAAATCATGGAAACTCAACAAGAACATATTGTCCTATAAAGACACATTTACTCAAAGAGACACCATTTAGATATCGTACGAAATTATGCCACCATCTCTATGCAGGGAGAAAAAGTATGGACGGACCTATTTAAGTGGCTACAGTGGCAGGTGCCACCGTATTGTCCCTCCGTCGTCAGCTAAAAAAGTTTAGGTTCGTGAAAGGTGCAACCATATTGTTTTAGAAGGTGCAACCGTATTATATGGTGCCACCATATGGAAAAATTCTTGGGTCCATCCCTGAGAAAAAGAGGTGGTGGTTGATGGGTTAGTAAATACCATTCCCCAGCTTAACTCGGACTTGGCTTGTAAATGGCCTAAGATGTGGTGAACAATAATTTACACGCTGTTTCAGTAGCAGCAGAGCTATGAGAAAGGAAATCTCTACTGCCTTTACTCGCAAGTCAGGAACAGAGTGGTCACATGTATTATTTAGGAATTCAGGAATGAGGCTTTCAGTTTCTGTTTTGTAGATTTAACATTAATTCTTAAACAGCAAGACCAGGAAAGAAAATTGATTAAGTAAATTGACTGGGGCCTGAAATTTCTGCTGGCTTCTCAGATATGGTCACATGATTGACAATGTCGTCCTGATTGTTACTGGAACCTTGCATGAGAGAGATGTTCAAGAACTTCTAGAGAAATGCCACCCTTTGGGAATGTTTGATAGGTAATTTCTTCTCAAACCTCGTCTGACTTTTGGTGCAAATGATAATAAGGTAATATTTCTCTGTTTGTTTCTTCAGTATTGCTACCCTGGCAGTTGCTCAGAACATGCGTGAGCTTTATAGATTGGTGCTCGTGGACACACCACTTGCTCCTTACTTCTCTGAGTGCATCACGTCTGAGGTATGGGGCTGTTAACTATGTGCTTATAGCTTCTTACCTTGTAAGTAGTGCTTACCGAGATAATGCTGTTTACCATCGCCTTCTGATCAACAAATGTTGCTGATCGAGATGTTGCCTTGGTAAGAGTGGAAAGGCTTACTTAGCCGATCAGAGCATCTTACCAAATCAGCAATTACCCAAGTTTTTTAGTAATGTAGGGCTTAGATATGAAGTGCCTGTCTTTGTTTTTTTTGAAACTTTAATTTCTCTCCACCTTGTTTTTGATCATCAAAGCAAGTAGAATAGGCTGAAGAGACGGTCATCTTTGTTGTTTCTGCATTTAATTTGTAGATTTTAAGTCTTCATGCTAATTGGAAATCATTTTTTTAGCATAGCTGTTAATATTTGACATTAAGTTTTTTCTCCTAACATCCGACAAACAGGTTTCTGATGTTTGTAAGTTTGTAACTACAGGAAGCAGTGTAGAAGTAGCTATTTATCTGTTATGGCCCATACTATTCACTCAAAAATTTTCATCAATTTGCATGCCGGTATTGCTTGGTTATTGCCTATTGTTCTTTATTTTAAGAAACAATTCGTATTATCTGCAGGATTTGGATGATATGAACATTGAGATTATGAGAAATACTCTTTACAAGGCATATCTTGAGGATTTCTACCGGTTTTGCCAGGTAAGCATTTGATGGTTATGCTGGAATCTGCAAATCTTTCCTCTATTTCTGTTTTAACATGATTTTGCAAATAGAAACTAGGTGGTGCAACAGCTGAAATCATGTCTGATCTTCTAGCATTTGAGGCCGACAGGAGAGCTGTTAATATCACTATAAACAGGTACTGCATCTATCTTAAAACTTGTTCCTAACTTCCTATATATGGGTGCGTTTGGTACACGGGACAGGACAATACAAAACCTTGTTGTGTCACATTTGGCGCAACATTGGACCGGTACAGGACAAGACCTGAGTGTTTTGTCCCACCAAAATAGGTGGAACAAATATATGGAAGATGAGACAAGATTAGTAAATTACTAAACTACCCATTTCAAATTAAAACTCTAAAACCTTTCTTGCCCATCTAGCCCCGTCCCATCCTGTCCTGTCCCGTATGTTGTACTGTGTACCACACACACTTATGATGTTAACTTATTAGTCTCTTGTCTTGTCGTTTGTATATGCAGCATTGGAACGGAGCTTACTCGAGACGATCGTAGGAAGTTGTATTCTAGTTTTGGCTTACTGTAAGTGAACGGAACTCTGCAGGGATGTGCTAATCGTAGTTTTGTCTACGTTTCCTTATTAATTTTGTTCCCTTTTTGGCTTGAAATAGTTACCCCTATGGCCACGAGGAACTTGCTGTTTGTGAGGATATAGATCAGGTATGTCTTCATCCCTATCTATACATTAGAAGAAGAAAAAGTAGAGTGAATATTTATTATTCTATTTTTATAGTTTAGAAGAGTTTTACGGTTCGAGTCTCCTCGGGATCATTAGGGAATAGGGGTTTTCCTGACTTTTATCTTCAGGGTCCCATTGGATTAGTCGAGGTGTGGGCAAGCTGGCCCGGACACCCAGGGCCGTCCAAAAAAAAAAAGAATCTCGCAACATTCAATAATCTTTTTGACAAATCTCGTCTTGAAAAAACTTTTTCACAAGTTGGTGGTCCTCACAAAAATGACCTCTCTACCCCTTTGGGATAGAGGAAAGGTCTGCCTACATCCTACCCTGTCATAGACCCCACTTACGAGTAAGATATATATTCAGTATGTTTGCTTTGGTTACTCTCTCTCATCCTCCTAGAGGGATCGAAAAGGAAATTGCTTTCTCAGCTTTAAGGTTATCATTCTAAACGAGTTTCTGTGTCTTTTAATCTGCTAACGTAGGTGCGTGGTGTGATGGAGAAATACCCTCCTTACCAGCCGATATTCTCCAAATTGTCATATGGCGAGAGCCAGATGCTCGATAAGGCATTCTATGAAGAGGAGGTGAAGCGACTCTGCCTATCTTTCGAGCAGCAGGTTTGTGCGTTAAATTCTGTACTCTGTTTCGTAATCAGTTTTTGGTGAAACACAAATTAATCTTCACTTGTACAAAAGCATTCCACAGTTGAATTCCCGAAAAAACTCAACCTGTTGGGTTAGAGGCAAATTCTGCGTATATTCTACCTTCAGAAGCTACCTATGTGCAAGGGCGGATTTAGGCTTAGGCTAGGGGACGTCCATGCACCCGATCTATCATTCCGTCACAAATGGAAAAATAATTAGTGACCGTAAATGTGCACCCACTTATGTGTGCTCCACTAAGTTAACAAAAAATAGTTTTCGGGTTATTTGAAAATTCTTAGCAAGACATCATTAACGGCAACAAAAAGCACATAAGCTGGCAAAATTAGTTACCAGACATAGGGCGTTCCAATCTTTCTAGAGGCTATGTTATACCCGTAATAAAACTATAGATTTGTTAGCAGCTTAATGAACTTAATGGGACTCACAACTTATTCGGTCAACTCTACTTGACCGTTTGGTAGTGACTTAATGATATAGAAAGTGGCTTATTCAGCAAGCTTCTAGGGGGGAGCTTTATGCAGAAAGCCACGTTTTTTACCCAAACCTGCCCCTCCCACTTAAAAAAGCACGCTCTTTCCATCTATGAAAAAACACTCCAAAACAAAAACCCTCCCGATCTATACAGACAGATTAATCCACACAGATAAAACACCAACCAAACAGCCCTACTGAAAACTTGTGTGGATGTGCAGTTTCACTACGGTGTTTTCTTTGCATACATGCGACTCCGAGAGCAGGAGATCAGAAACTTGATGTGGATATCGGAGTGCGTGGCTCAGAACCAGAAATCCCGGGTTCACGACAGCGTCGTTTTCATATTTTGAATTCGGAACATTTTATGTATATTCAATCATTTTATTCTCCTCCAGAACTGGTTTGCAAAATAAGTGTTATTTTTTTGTTGGTCATAAAAGAAGACATTATAAACTGCTCTGCTTTCTGAAGGTTAGCTTCCAAATTCTATTTCATGTAAATCCGAATTCGTTACGAGGATAATGTATACGCCATTTGTATGATTTATTTCTCTCAAATAATCACCACCACAAACTGCTGTGTTGCCGCCACCGCTGCCACCGTTTTCAGGGCGGACATATTCATGCATGTGCGGGTCTCGTGTACCTGCTCAATTGAATTTTGCAAGTAATTTTCTTTTTGGGGTATGAAAGGTGCACTCGCTAAACTTTGAACTGTGTCCTAGGATATTAGAAAATACAATGAACATTAGCCAAAAAAACAAAAAAGGTATTTTAAAATCAAGCGAAAAACTGAAAAAGTTCATTGAAATAAACCGAAAAACATTAAAAAAACCTTGAAACAGCAGAATTTGGTGAAAAACACACTGGACGACTTTATGGATCTTTAATCTACTTTAAAGGTGCACTCGATCGGCAAAAAATCTGAGTCCGCCAGTAACTGGTATCATTCTAATCAATCGTTTCGTATAAAAATTAAAACACGTTTCATTGTAATTCTTTTTCAGATATATGTTATTTATGTATAACAAATGAAACTACACAAATGCCGCACTTTCGGTAAGGTTAGAACTCTTGACTTCTAGAAAAGTGCGTTACCCGTGCTAACTGAATCAAAGACCCTTGGGTAACTTTGTTGTATTTTGGTACTTTTATATTCCATGTTATCACTACATCCCTAAAACAGAAAAAAAGATGTTTTTATATAAACAACATTTATCTTGTTTAACTGGTTACCATTTAAATTGAGTACGGAATATATATATATATAAGTTTGTTAGAAATTCAACAAGACAAATTTCATTGTTACATCAAATATGGACTAGCAATTTTCAACAAACCACTTGGATCAAAAACGTAAATTACTCTATTTTATATAGAATAAATTACATGTTTCGTCTCTATAGTTAGGTGTTTGTAACTGTCCTAGTCCATTTTTTGAAAATTCAGCTAAACATATCCTTGTGGTTGTATTTTTATTGAGTTACACCTCTGTGGTTGTATTTTTCAATGAGTTGGGTTCTTATGGTTGCAGTTTTTTAACGAGTTCAGTCCCTAAATAAATCAACAACTTGCATCCCTGTGGGTGCATTAAGGACCCAACTTGTTGTAAAAAGGCAACAACAGGGATACAATCCGTTAAACTTTAAAAAAAGAGAAAGATTGCTAAATAAACATATAAACACAGTGATGAAACATGTAACCTAAGGCTATTTGGTTAGTGTTTCCTTAAGTTTGTAAGTATAAAATTATCGGTTTGGATCAATCTGTTTGTATAGATTAGGATTTTTTTTGTTTGGAAGGGTTTTTCATAGAAGAAAGGAACTTGTTTTCTAATTACGATAGACAAGTTTGTAAAAAAAAACTTGATTTTCTGCACAAAGCTCCCTTTAGAATTTTACTGAATAAGCCACTTTCTATGTCTATATCTAGTATTGGTGAAATATAACCCCAAAAGGCTTTATAGCAACTAGCAAATCTTGCAAGTATACATGGCTCACTAGTATCGTCAAAAGCAAGTAAGAGTGGTAAGTAATACCAGATATCATACCTTAGGGATTTTCAAAGCAAGAAGAGAAACCAAAGTCAATTTTAAACAAGATTTCAAGAGTAAAATTGAAGCAAATACTAAAATGTAACAATAAGTAAAAGATAGTATGGGTGCAAGCTTAGGTTCGATTTCAGCAAACATAGTGTAGTGAACATTGCTACAATATTATAAGGGTGATGTAGCAATAACTCTTTACAATACTACTGGATTGAATGGCCTTCCAAGGAAGTGCAAATTATACCATATGTTGGAAGTGCACATGGTGATGCAACAAGAACCAAACTAGTACAAATCTTGTATTTCTTTCCATATAGTTTTGCAACCCCTAAGGTTGTTGCAGGTCTTTATAGCCTCTATAACACACTTAGTAAAAACATTTTCTTTGTCTTAATTTTAAGCTCAACTCATCCAAATAAAATAACATGTGTCAATTTGTCAAAGATTACTAGATAAAATGTTTGTACCACTTGTGAATAGTGAAGTAAATTGCTATTAACAAAACAAATATCCATTATCACTTGGCTTAATCTCACAACATTCACTTACACCTACACTAAGGTATTTAGGCTAGCATGCCTGAATGTAAGTGCTTTAAAGTAAATGACTTGAATGTAAATGACATGACTATAAATGATTTAAAAGTAAATTTGCAAGAAAAGTAAAGTGAATGTTGTAGCAACAAATGACAATAAAGAAATACTAAAAGATTGTTAATATATCAAAAGCTACTAGAACTCAAAGCTTGTGAGAAGCTTTGATTCAAATTTTGTTCATATTTACAACTGAAATTTAACCCATACTTATACTAAGCTAAAGGAATCAAAAGATACTTACTAGTACAAAAGCAAATATCCAAAGGTTAATAACTAGACATATTAAGTCTAACTAACAAAAGTAAAAGATGCTTAAGGAGATAAAGCAAGGCATCTTCAGAGGTGTCTTCTATCATTACTGTAACACCCCAAAAATTGAGGTAAACAAAAACTTCCCAAAAAGGAAAGTGTGGTATATAAATGCCAAGACACGAGCCCTTCCAAAAAGGGGAACAATGCACGACTGTTTAATTACAAGTTTGCAATTTAACGGTGAGAGACAACAACTTCTTAATCTAATCCCTAGCAAGAAATAAGATTACAAATGATTGTCATCTATTCCTCAAAATAAAGTTCTTCAAGAATCGCATCCCAAAAATTGCTCCCAAGCTCATACCTAAAGTCCGCCTAGCTCTTCTTGGTGATCACGCTGCTAGAACATGAGATACATGTCGACACCAACAAGTGTTAGGCCAAAAAACCTAGCGAGTTTGAACAACATATAAATCACAATTAGAGCGGAAAGTAAATGATACGCAATAATAGATCAAATAAGGAATCAATGAGGGAGACCCAAAACACTCAACAAGTTTCACCTCAAGAGTTTATATACCTTGGTGTTCACCATATCAGGCAACACTACAAAGTTCCGTCACATTGGGGACTACCTCCAAGGCATTACCCCATATGGCGGAGATCTAGGCACATACCTCCAAGGTGGCGCCCAAGATTATATCCTCCTAGTGTCTACTTGTGGTTCGTCCAAATTGCAATATATCCCAATACAAGTTACTCCAAGTAAAGTATACATAATATTAACATGGGCATTTGTGGTCCAACCACCATAATATCCATGCAATTTCACCATGAAATCTCTAAGACTCTCAAAATCAGTTTATGAGCATTTGGAACCTTAGGTAAGAGGTCATACTTTATGAACACACAAACCCACCATTAAAGTAAAGTTCCAAGCTAGGTCAACATTTCAAAGGTAAATATGATCACAAAAGTCATATCCCCACATTTATTGACGGAACCATATGCTAGTATCCCCCAAATACCATATATGCCATTTATTAACCAAAACCATCCAAATTCCCAAAATGTGTCGAGAGTAATTTGTTAGGGATGGGGGGGGTAAAGTAGTCGATCGGTTGACCGGATTTCTTGAGAATCGTTTAAGTCACTTTCCGAATTGGTATTTCGACCCAATGCCTGGGTTGCACGAAATCCAATATGGGATAAGACTCAAGAACACTCTCGTTTTTAGGCACAAAAGCGAGAACAAATTTGTTGGAGAGTATATGATGATTGTTTAAAATCGTGAGTCTAAAACATAAGTATATATGGTATATATACTAGTCCCATTCGTAAAATAGGAAATAACGGAAAATGGCAATGATTGTAAATCACTATCAATTATAGTCGATTACAATCAATTTAGCTAAAAAAAATGGCAATGATTGTAAATCACTATCATTATAGTCGATTACAATCAATTTAGCTAAAATTAAGGGCAGAAAATAACTGATCATTAAATGTTCAGTAAATGCAGATTTAGTCCCAAAATAGACACCAAGAGCTTCTGGTCTAGAGACGTCCATCAGAGGCTCTGTCGTGCCAAAGAGGCTCAGAGGCTCTGATGTGCCTTAAGAAGCTCTGACGTGCCAAAAAGGCTCAGAAGCTCTGTCGTGCCTTAAGAGGCACTGTCGTGACTTAAGAGGCTCTGTCGTGCCTTCACCGCTAGGGGCGTTGCCCCTTGACCCCCCGCCATTTTATCGTGCCCGGGATCAAACTCGTCTTATAACAAGTGTGCACTCCGCACCACCTAACTTGTATTAGATCATAGTTTGAAACGCATTAGTACTCGTGTTATAACCAATTACACTTAAATGCCTGGTGACACTAAAATCACCAACAATCCTCCCCCATTTTAGTGTAACCCATGAAATAACATATTTAAATTAAACAAATCAAACTTGCACATAAATGAAAATATCGAAGCGATTGAATTTCCACATTAGTATTTTACACATTCCAAATATTCGAGAATCAAGGTGTCCCAAGGATTGAACCCATCAACTCATTTGAATACCTGAAGATAAAATACATACAAATTTCTTATATGTGCAACAAATTAAAACTTGACACAATTATAAAGTCGTGTGTCCTAATCCTCTCATGATTGTATAAAGGCCAAGTCCCAACCTTTTGAAATGCGGCTACACTTCACAATCACATAGGTAATTCCTTTACTTCGTGTACCTGCAAATACACTTTATCAAAGGAATTATTAAGAAGATAAACTTCACCCTAACCACTGCAGGACTGAACACATACCTGGGATGATTCAACTTGTGTTCCAATTTATAAGTGTGAGCTTTCCACATTGAATTCAACTTCTAATGTCATATTAGAAGGGAATTGGGTGTCTCACCTTTATAAATTTATAAGGACTTTAATCCCATCCCAATCGCAGACTTGTGCACTAAGTCTCTTGTCATACCTTTAGTTAAATGATCTGCCAAATTTTGTTGTGTTCTAATAAACTCAACGGAGATTACACCATTCATGATTAATTCTCTAATCATACTATGTCTAACACCCAGGTGTCTAGATTTACCATTGTAAACTTGGCTATAAGCCTTAGCCAAAGTGGCCGCACTGTCACAATGGATTGAAATAGGTGCAATTGGCTTTGGCCACAATGGAATCTCATAAATTAAATTCCTTACCCACTCCGCCTCATTACCGATGGCGGCTAGTGCAACAAACTCAGATTCCATTGTTGAGTTTGTAATACAAGTTTGCTTTTTAGATGCCCACGAGATGGCACCTCCTCCAAGCAAAAATACCCAACCACTAGTTGAGGAATGATCCTCCATGTTGGATATCCAACTTGCATCCGAATAACCTTCTAAAACCGAAGGATATCCTAAATAACTCAAACCATAATCCATGGTTCCCTTGAGATATTTGAATACTCTTTGAACCGCTTTCCAATGTTGAGTACTAGGATTACTAGTATACCGACTCAATCGTCCCACGGCATAAGCTATATCGGGCCTGGTGCTTGTCATGGCGTACATCAAGCTACCAATGGCCTTAGAGTATTTAAGTTGTGAAATAGCCTTGCCCGTATTAGGCATTAATTTCACACTTGGATCCATGGGAGTGCTTACGGGAGAACACTCACGGTAATTAAACTTATTGAGAATTTTCTCAATATAATGCGATTGCGTCATAACAATCCCTTTGTTAACCCGTTTAATCCTTATACCAAGGATTACATCAGCCTCTCCCATATCTTTCATGTAAAATTTAGATGACAACAATTTCTTAGTCTCACCTACATGATTTTGGTCAGTCCCAAAAATTAGCATGTCATCTACATACAAGCAGATGATCACACCCGCACCAGTAGCATCAAATCTACTATAAACACATTTGTCACTTTGGTTTAAAGCAAAACCACATGACAAAATAACTTCATCAAACTTTTGATGCCATTGTTTTGGTGCTTGTTTCAGCCCGTACAAGGATTTCACAAGTTTACAGACCTTATGTTCGTTTCTGGGCATAACGAAACCTTCCGGTTGTTTAATGTAAACTTCCTCTTGAAGATCACCATTCAAGAAGGCTGTTTTAACATCCATTTGATGGATAATAATATTGTGTATTTCCGACAAGGCGATTAACAATCTAATAGTCGAAATACGTGCCACCGGAGCATACGTATCGAAATAGTCAATACCGGGTTTTTGCCGAAACCCTTGAATTACTAACCGGGCCTTGGATTTATCAATCGTCCCATCAACTTTCATCTTCTTTTTGAAGATCCATTTGCATCCAAGTGGTTTAGAACCTGGAGGCAAATCTGATAACACCCAAGTGTTATTCTCAAGAATTGATGATATTTCGTCATCAATTGCTTCCTTCCAAAAGGCGACATCTCGAGACTCCATCGCTTCTTTGAAAGTCTTTGGGTCATCCTCAATACTGTAACAATAAAAGTATTGAAGCCCAAGCTCATCTCTTGAACCTTCCACCAAATACAGTTGGAATTCGGGACCGAAATTTTTGGCAATTCGACCTCTTTGGCTTCTCCGGACCTGCTGTGTTTCTGGAGTTGAAACAACATCCAAAATTTCTGGATTTTGCACTTTATTGGTGCTAGGAAACAGGTCCTTAGGTCTTTGTATTGATGAAAATCTCATCTCATCAAAAATCGCATCACGCGACTCGATTACGGTGTTAATCGACACCGAATCATTAGGTTCGATTACGTAGAACCTATAAGCCTTGGAATTTTCTGCATATCCAATGAATATATAATCAATTCCACGTTCACCCAAAGTTTTCCTTTTGGGTTCGGGTAGTTTTACAACAGCCCGACAACCCCAAATTCGAAAATAATTCAAATTCGGAGTTTTCTTGAACCAAAGTTCATATGGGGTTCTTTTGTTCCTTTTATTTGGAACTCTATTCAAAACATAACAGGCCGTTAACATGGCCTCTCCCCAAAATCCCTCACTCAATCCTGAGTAAGAAAGCATCGAGTTTACCATTTCCTTTAAAACTCGATTTTTACGTTCGGAAACCCCGTTTTGTTGAGGTGTGTATGGTGCCGTTGTCTCATTGATGATACCAAATGATTGGAAATATTGGGGATCCATATATTCCCCTCCCCTATCAGTTCTAAGACATTTAATTGAATTACCCAATTGTAGTTCGACTTCGGTTTTGTAAATTTTAAACTTTTCTAAGGCTTCATCTTTTGCATGCAAAAGATATACATAACAAAACCGAGTATTGTCGTCAATAAAAGTGACAACATACTTTTTATTTCCCAAGGAAGGAGTGGAGTGGAAATCACACAGATCACTATGTACAAGCTCCAAAACATCCATATTCCGTTTAATGATCGGAAAAGGTTGTTTTGTAACTTTTGTGAGCATGCAAGTTTGGCACCTCTCCGCATTAATGTCAAAGGCTGGAATTAATCCATCTTTTGACATTTCATGCATCCTTCTAAAATTCACATGCCCCAATCTAGCATGCCATAACATTGAATCAACAATTTTAGAAAAAGACGATGACAATATAAAAGCAGAATTTTCAGAACATAAAATTTTATTAACCACATTTAAGCGAAACATGCGATCACTCAAATAACCAAAACCAATAAAATGGCCACCTCGAGATAGGATAAACCTATTCGATTCAAATACTTGTTTAAATCCAAGATTATCCAAACAACTACCACTTACTAAGTTCTTACGAATTCTAGGCACAAACAAAACATCAAACAATTTAAGTGTATTTCCAGAAGAAAATTCTAAATTAACTACTCCAACTCCACAAACTTGTGCACTCGACTCGTTTCCCATATTCAGCACCGAACCGTCTTCAACCGGTGTCAATTTCTCGAACCATCGACGATCCTTGCAAATATGGCTTGTCGCTCCCGAGTCGATCCACCATGCACAGTCATCATCCTGCACATAAAACGACTCAGGTATGAGTGAAACATAATTTTGGACAGAATTATCAAAGTTAGTCAAAAACTGACCTCCTTTCACTTGATCACGATCATTAGACCCCGATCCACTTCCACTCGAACCAGCACCATTATTGTTCAATTTCACCCGACAATCACGTTTGTGATGACCCACCTTGTTGCATCTCCAGCACACCAAATCCTTTTTCCTTTTAACGGATTTGTTGGGTCCATCAAACTTACGTTTCTTGCCTTTTCCGTTATTGTTGGAGTTGGTTTTCTTCTCCTCCACCATGTGGACAGAGGGCTGTCCAGATTCAATTTTCCCCTTGGATTTGCCATTTTCTTGCACCCGAAGAGATTCTTCGATGCGCAAATGACTCCCAAGTTGAACCAATGACAGTTCCTCTTTTTGATGTTTCAAGTTATGCTTAAAATATTTCCAAGAAGGTGGCAGTTTGTCAATCACACTCGACACATCAATAGATTCATCCATATGCATGTTGTGGAGTGTAAATTGACCCAAGATACGAAGGATTTCATTATATTGTTCCATTACGGGCCTCAAGTCCACCATTTTATAATTGTTAAAATCGCTAACCAAGAACTTCTTACTAGAAGCATCTTCAGCGATGTATTTGGACTCGAGGGAATCCCATAATTCCTTCGCACTTGCCACGTTTTGGTAGATATCAAAAAGGGAATCGCACATACCGTTTAAGATGTGTCATCTGCAGATGTAGTCATCATTCTCCCACTTGCTCCTTCTCCTTGTGTACTCCAGCGTCTTATCCTCCATCACTTCTGGCATGAGTGTACTCAGCACATACACTACCTTCAGAGCGGTCAGCAGAAAGTGCATCTTTTTCTGCCAACGTCTGAAGTCAGTGCCTTCAAACTTCTCCAGCTTTCCAAACTTTGATGTCATCTCTTTCACAGAATCGACCATGATCGACATGTCGAGATACCAATTCGATTGTTAGGGATGGGGGTAAAGTAGTCGATCGGTTGACCGGATTTCTTGAGAATCGTGTAAGTCACTTTCCGAATTGGTATTTCGACCCTATGCCTGGGTTGCACGAAATCCAATATGAGATAAAACTCAAGAACACTCTCGTTTTTAGGCACAAAAGCGAGAGCAAATTTGCTGGAGAGTATATGATGATTGTTTAAAATCGTGAGTCTAAAACATAAGTATATACGGTATATATACTAGTCCCATTCGTAAAATAGGAAATAACGGAAAATGGCAGTGATTCTAAATCACTATCAATTATAGTCGATTACAATCAATTTAGCTAAAAAATGGCAATGATTGTAAATCACTATCATTATAGTCGATTACAATCAATTTAGTTAAAATTAAGGGCATAAAATAACTGATCAATAAATGTTCAGTAAATGCAGATTTAGTCCAAAAATAGACACCAAGAGCTTCTGGTCCAGAGACGTCCATCAGAGGCTCTGCCGTGCCAAAGAGGCTCAGAGGCTCTGATGTGCCTTAAGAAGCTCTGACGTGCCAAAGAGGCTCAGTAGCTCTGTCGTGGCTTAAGAGGCTCTGTCGTGGCTTAAGAGGCTCTGTCGAGCCTTCAGAGGCTCTGTCGTGCCAACGAGGCTCAGAGGCTCTGACGTGCCTTCAGAGGCTCTGTTGTGCCTTCAGAGGCTCTGCCACTTGGATCACCGCTAGGGGCGTTGCCCCTTGACCCCCCGCCATTTTATCGTGTCCGGGATCAAACTCGTCTTATAACAAGTGTGCACTCCGCACCACCTAACTTGTATTAGATCATAGTTTGAAACGCATTAGTACTCGTGTTATAACCAATTACACTTAAATGCCTGGTGACACTAAAATCACCAACATAATTTACCCTAAATAAAGATTTCCAACAAAATGAGTAAAATGATGATTATGCAACAAAAAGTGACATGTATCTAGTTTTACAAAGGTTAAAGAACTCACAATCTAGGTTTTGAGCAAAACCAAGAAAAATAACCAAAACCCTAGAAATGTAGGAATGAAAGCTTAAGGTTTGAAGACTTGGATCTTGCTTGCACTTCACAATCAATGCTCCAAAAGAAGCCTAGAATCCCATTTAATGAATCCCAACTAACTCTAGCTTTGAAATAAATGAGGAGAGAGTATAGAAGGTTCAAAATCGCCTCCTAAGTGTATACCAAACGAGAGGAAATATGATTTTCTTAACAAGTGCAAGAGAAAGTGGCTAAAAGGGGTTTTATTCCCGTCAGACCGTGCGGGCGATTGTGCCGACGATAGTGGCGTACCAAGGGCGAGGTAGAGATGGCGATTGTGACATCGCGAGAATGCCAAGTGGAAAGGTTGTTGTCACTTGCGCTCAATCTGTACTGATGGTCATCAAGCCCCGGCGACTGTGACACCACGATTGTGCGGACGGACACTGTCGCGGTCATTCTAGCACCCCTAGTACCGAGCCCCGATTTTGCATTTCAACTAAATGGTAAGGCTCAAAGCATGACTCCGGGATTCAAGGTTACTTTTAACAGTTAATATAATAAGCCAAATATCGAAACATATAACAATTTAGGAGTCTAAACGTAAAACATCTTACTTGGGAAATTAAGGGGGTTACAATTACTCATATGCAACATGTACTAGAAGATGCCTCCCTCCAAAATCTATCTTCAAAAAGTCTTCCAAGGATTGAGCCGATGATGCCAATATCCAGTGTTGTAGCACTGCAACATCAACAATCAAATTAGCAATGTTTTCACTAATTTCATAAAACATTACCACTTCCTACATCCAAGCTCCAATCAAACTAAAACTATAAAATAAGACTAAAAGACTCAATATAGGATTGGAAAAGATGTAAAATGAAGTACAATAAAGTCCTAAGTGGGTGCTAAATGTATACTTTTATACATTTATCAATATCATTAACTTATTACCAAACAATCACATAACTAACCGAATAAATTGTTAACCCACTCGTTAAGCTGCTAACCAAACATTCATTTGCTCTTTTATATATAAAAAAATCATATGAAATAATACACATTTAATTGAATAAGTTTATTTACAAAAAGTATACATACATCTACACCCTCTAACAAACCCATCCAAAAAAATCTTTCGTCCGCATCGCCATCGCCATCACAGCAGCTCGAAGATCAACAAGGTGATCCTACTTTGCATCCAAGTGCAGCACCGGCAAGTTTAGTCAGATGCGCAACATTCTCCGCCGGTTCCGCCGGTATCAACGGATAACCTTTATATTCCGCCGCCCAATTAGGGTTTCCAGATTCAACAAAAAACGCTCCGTTTTGCATCAGATCTCCTTCCGATCTCCATGTCCATTTTGACCATTCTTCTTTCGGAGCTTGCTTCCTGTACGTCACTTCCTTCGCGGCACCATCTTCGGCGACGTAACGGTTGCCTTGGCTGATGATTGTGGCACCTTTCGCACCTCCGATCGCGTAGCTCTTCCATTGTGTGTAGTCGTTGTTGACGACTTGAACGAATCCCCAACGGACTGCAGGTAATCGTTGTGTAAGTCCTTTTCCGAAATGGTTGTATGCGAGTGTGACGAACATGTTGTCGTCTGGATCGATATCGCTTGCACCAAATAGCAATGCCTGATTCAAATTAAGCCAAACATCGGAATCAATTTTGTGAATAACTTTTCCTATTTTGAATGATTACTACTCGCTACGTTTTTTAAAATAAGTGTCTACATTGCTATTTCAGTTTGTCCGAAAACAAGTGTTCACTTTCAAAATTAAAAGTCTTCTTTCCCATTAGAGATGGAAATTTTACCCTAACGGGTCCCTAATCCGACCCCGATTAATTTTTATTTTATTTAATATATGTATGTAGTGTGTGTATAAATAAATATATGTCTATATTTATTATTACAGGACAAATATATTTGATATTTCAATATTGGTAATTATTTTGGTGATGATCTATTATAATTTTAATTTTAAAATACATTGCTTTTTACTAAACGGGTTCCCCAAACCGTCAGGGATTCCTTTCCTGAACCCGCTGGGATTAGTCGGGGTGGGGTCGGGGACAGGGGGTGTATTCCCCCCCCCCTTCCATTCCTATTTCCCATTCTACTCTTAACTAGCATGAATGCATAAAATCTCTCTCTATGATTAGGGGTAAAACTGTCATTTTGCTTATTAAAAAGTGTAATAATTATATATTCCTAAAATTGTGTGCATTTTTTCATTGTGGACATTTATTTTGGGACGGATGGAGTAAATGCTGACATGGTAGGTGTTTACGGGGTCATTTACCTTACCAGATGAACATGGCTAAGGGTCCAAAATCTTACTAAGTAGATAATAAGGATGAAGAGTCTTACTAGGTAAGTGAGGGTGACAACTCTTACTTGGTAAGCGTTAAATTGTTGCATTTTGACGAAGTAAGAGGGTGTTTACCATGCTTCTTACCGGGTAAGCACTTATGGACAAGACATTCACCTTTATTTATCTTATCGTGTAGCATCCTTGGCTATGATAATGGATTATTGGTAAGCATCTTAAACTTGGTAAGCGTTTACCGGGTAAAAGCCATTTCCCACACTTACCGGAAAAGACTCTCGGTCCTCGTCTTGTCTCTTACCGGGTAAGTTTCTCGGTGTTTGCCATACTCAACCAATAAGATAAATGATAGTAAGTGTTTACTAAACCGCCGTTAAGCCAGAGTGGCCCCTAAGTCATTGGTTTTTTTTTTTTGAATGATCAAGTCCATAAACATTTCTTTTAAATTTGTTATCTATATTTTTTTAACCCAAAAAGGTTGTTTGTAACCGGCTTAGAAAGTTTTAAAGTAAAAGAAAAACTTAAAATTGTTTTGTCGTTTCCAAAACCTACGTTATTCAAACTCCTTGCCGTCCATCGTCGTTCGCTATCTATCACCGCCTTTGGCCTTTGCCATCGGTGTATCTCTTTGATAGTTTTATTTCTTTCGATTTTCCCTCTTTTCCATTAAATTTGTAATAGAGGGAGAATCGAAAGGAAAAAAAAACAGATCAAAAAGAGGGAGATCGGTGGCAACGCCAACAGCGTTGAGCGGCACGTAGAACAGACAACGATGGGGCGGCGACGGATTTGAATGACAGAGTTTGGGAACGGTAAAACTGATTTTAGGTTTTTTTTTCCTACTCTAAAATGTTCCTTGCCAGTTACAAGTAATTTTTTTTGGATTAACGAGATATACGTAACCAAATTTTAAAAGATTTATGGTATATTTATTAAAAAAAGATTCATGAACTTAATCATTCAAAATAACAAAGTTCCATGAATTTTTCATTTAATAAAAAGTGTTTAGGAACTTAATCATTCAAAATGAAAAAATTCGCAGAACTTTTCCGTTTCTGAAGCAATAAAATCGGGGATCGGGATTGGGGGATTTTGTTTGAATGGTGACCTTATCGTGTCTGACGAAATGACAATTAGAAATCGTGATATTGGTGGATCGGGCAACAATGTCGATAAGGCCGTCGTACGTGCCAGCGAACGAGCAATGATCGATCCAAATATCCGTGCTACCGAATATACTAATCGCATCTCCGTCGCTTGATCCTCTAATTCCGACGTGATCGGCCGCTGATCTGATATTTCCGCCCTTCCCCGGCACAATATCGTACATATGGATGTCAATGATAATGACGTTACGAATGAATTGTAACATGAATCCAGCACCACCGGTGATATGGACTTGTTGACCCCGTCCGTCGAGGGTTTTATCGCCGGCGAAAATGAGTTCCTCCATGAGTTTGATGTGCATATGGGTTTTGAAAATGATCCAGACCGGTTCGGGGAGGAGGACGGCGTAGCGGAGGGTCCCGGGAGTCGGGTTGACCATGTCTTTATCGGATGGGTCGGTGACGATGTAGATTTTGCCGTCTCTTCCGCCGGTGGTGTTGTGACCGAAGCCTTGAACGCATTCGGTGAGCTTTTGGCGGTTATCGGCCCAATTTTGATCGCATCGCCAACATTTGTCGATACGGTTATAGGCGACGCATGGCCCCGGGTGTTTCTTCCTCAGCCCCCTTCTGCTGTTGATGGTGTGACTGAAAAAACCGCAAATCAAACGTTTAAATCATATGAATGTTGATCGTCTAGATCCAACGGTTGATAGGGGTTCTCAATTCGTTTTTTTTTTGTATTTTCTATGAAACCATGTATATATACAGAGAGAAAGGGGGGGGGTCAAACGAGAACGATGATCAAAGTTGCCCGTTGCACACCTTGTGTTGACGGTGTTCCGTAATTGTACATGGTTTGACCCTTCTTGTATGCTCTTATTTTGACCATGTTCTCGTTTGATTCTTTCTCTCTCTTTGGGTTCACACAGAGAGAAAAAAGTGTGGACTTTAGGCCCATTTTTAGTGAGAAAAAAAGTGTGGACTTTTATAGGTCCGTGGTGGCCGGATTTTGGGGTTGAAAACGGGCCGATCAGGCTTTTTTCACACCGGGCTTTTTCAATCGGCCTGCTCCCAAAATTTCGGTTTGATCAGGCTTTAAGGCTTGGCCCGAACTGGGTTTTGATCTCACAAGGCCCGGGGTTTTTTCGGACCGGGCTCAGGCTAGTCCAGGGCCCGACTTTGGGGTTCACATGCATCTTCAAATGGAATCTTCTTTGGGTTTACCAATAATTTACATATGAGTAATTTATTCCTATGTTTTTAACCTTTTTGCCTTTCTTATTTGAATCCTGTGGGTCCCCTATATATACCCTTTATATTGTATGGAGATGTGCAACGGCCAATGGCGGACCAAGTGCACTAAAAGGCATGCAAAGTCGTACAATGTGTTTTTAGCAGAATTTCACCATTTTGAGGGATTTTTTTGAGTTTTTTGTATGATTTCGAGGGATTTATAAGTTTTTTTTGGTTAATTTCGAGGGATTTTTTTCTAATTTTTTGTTGATGTTCCTTGTATTTCTCTAATGCCCCGGATCATCCCTCAAACTTTAGTGGGTGGACATTTCATACCAAAAAAAAATTATTCTTTTCAAAAATAAGTTGAGCGGGTGTATGGGATCCCACTCAGCCACTCAGGACAAACTTTTACACCTTTGCCTGTTTTATATATATATATATATTGCAACCTTAAAAGGTTGCAAAACTTGCAACCCACATCTTAACCGTCGGATTCATGATCGGCGGTTATAATAGATATGGGGCCCAATATTTTTAATTAAAAAAAAACAGAAAAATAAAAATAAAATAACCGTCGATCATGAATCCAACGGTTAAAATGTGGGTTGCAAGGGTTGCAACCTTTTTCAGGGTTGCAAAATATCCTTCCACTATATATATATATATATATATATATATATATATATATATATATATAGGGTCAGGTTCAATGGAAAACCTCAAAAAAACGGAAAACAGAGGAACACCCTAATAGTCATTCATCTGGAAAGTATGCACTTGTGCATACAAGTAATTTGTAACATGCACACGTGCATATGCACAAGTGCATAAAACCAAAAAACACCTTAATTTACTTGTATGCACAAGTGCATACCGTCTAGATGAATGACTATCAGGGTGTTCCTCAGTTTTCCATTTTTGAGGTTTTCCTTGAACCTCCCTCTCTCTCTCTCTCTTTATATATATATATATATATGCTATTTCGCCTTATACTAGTCTTAGATTTAGTTTCTAACGATTATAACGAAATAAAAATGAAAACAACGTAAAGACTCACTTGGAATCGGCCATGACAATTGTCGCACAAATTAAACATACGGCCAAAACCAAATTGAACTTAGCCATCTCCGTCTTTAATTACCTATAAAAAAATTAAATAGAACAGATAAATAGTTGGATTAGCTAGTCAGGTCAGGTTGGAGTCGATCTTGTTTTCAAGATCAGACTTTTATTAAACCGGCTAGCAAACCCGACAACTGCGTTGATTGATAAAATACTTGGTGATGGCTGGGGGGCTCAATCAAATCAAGAGATGTCGTTAATTTATGATACGACATCCCAAAACAAAAAGGGGAATCATGTGATGCATTTATTAACGTAAAATAACCGACATTAAGGAATATTATTTTGTGGATTTACTGTAAAAATTCATTGGCGTACGTTAATAGGGAGGGAGAGAATGTTGGTGATCCGTTCATATATTTCTATATTATCAAATCAAATGACCGATTTTCTGATGCCAGAAAAGACAGAAATATTGTAGATATTTGTCACGTTTTGTGGGGTCAATAATGTTTCAATGGAAATAGGAAGAGAAAATGTTGGTAATCCATCTGTAATTGTTTGACGTTTTGATCCATAAGAAATTGTTGACTTAAAACCCCATTTCTTAATCGTACGAAATCCCATTAAATACCAATCTCCCGTTGGATTTCAAAATCTTATGTTTGTGGGATTTCAGTATTTCAAATCCAGGAAATCTTTCAAACCAAACATGGGATTGAAATGGAATTTAGTTCTAAATCCCTTCAGATCCAATCCAACTCAATCCTGCAAACCAAACGAGACCTAACAGAATTCACACATATTTCATATTCCATCACCCTCATGTGTTACCATCTCAAGTTGTTAATCAGTGAAAGATGTCCCATTTCATATCATTTGACAATTGATATAATTAGTGGGTGATAATGGTTGATTGGAATTATAGATAATGATGATAAGGAAATTTGTATAGTTTGACATTGGCCATAAATTTGTGATAAGGTTAAGTTCAAGTCTTGGTCATTCACCAAAAAAAAATTGGTGTAAATCTAGTCACTTTACAAGGGATTGAAGTTTAAAAAGTTGTTTCTTTTTATATCATTAAATAGTGGGATGTTAAATTAAGAAGTATAAATACTGTGAGAAGGTAATAAAAGGAGTGTTCATATGTGAATTATTGAATTTTTTTTCATTTAATTATGCATATATGTGAATCTATATGAATAATCTATATTGGCTCACGTATGCATCTTCATATAAATTTTTATTTATAATTTATTCAATGATTCTCATATGAACTTTCCCTTACCTTATCTTCTCATGGTATTTAGTCTTCTTATATGAACAAACCTTGCAAATAAAACATAGGCTACGAGCATTATGAAATATTGTATATATGATACAAATGATTGTATGTAAGTATCGAGGGTTCCAGATTTACCAACTACTTTTGAATTTGTAAGCATGGTGATTTTCTTCGACCTGTTGGGAACCTGATTCACCAGCCCCGTTCAGGGTTGGGAATCCCCATAAAAGATGGGTGTCGGGTCTAGGGGCGAGAATCCCTGACAAGTCGAAAATGGGGTCAGGTAATGTATTCCCCAACTCGTCTCGTGCCCGTATGTATGTATGTATGTATATATATATATATATATATATATATATATATATATATAGAGAGAGAGAGAGAGAGAAGGGGGAGGGGGAGGTTCAAGGAAAAACCTCAAAAAAATGGAAAATTCAGGAACACTCTGATAGTCCTTGATCTGAACGGTATGCACTTGTGCATACAAGTAAATGAAGTTGTTTTTTTGGTTTTTATTCACGTGTGCATTATGCATTTGTATATATGTACGTGTGCATGTTACAAATTACTTGTATGCACAAGTGCATACCATCCAGATGAAATGGAGGGGCTACTAGGGTGTTCCCCACTTTTCCATTTTTTTGAGGTTTTCCCCTAAACTTGCAGACACTATATTATTCTGTTTTATTTTAACTTTCAACCAATTTTTAACATTTTCTGTTGAACCGAGGATAGATTGATGATAGACCCAACAAAAAACGAAAAACGTGGAGGGGATTCTATTCATTCTACCCATCAGGGACTGGGGTCGAGGATGAGGTAGTGGTGAGGCCCTCGGCCTTGGATTCAATTTCTCGCCTCGTTTTCATGCCTATTTTACGGTTGAATTTAGCTTTCTAGATACTTGTTTTTTGTGTATTTTTTGACAATGATATATTTGTCTTTTTGTTATTTTGTCATTGCTAATATATAAGTTACTTATTTGATTATTTATAATATAAAATAATATAAGAAGATAATAATGCGATGTTGAAACCTTTATCTTGTCTTTTCATGATATGTATAATCAATGGGAAAACTATACATGTTTTGTCTCTTGTTGGTTTAACTCCATTCACTTTGTCTTTTTCCCTTTGTGGTATGATTTTATTCGATTAATTACTAAATATATTAACATGATTCATGAATCATGTTTTATAATTATGATCATTGATTTTATCAGTATTGATGATTTAGGCTATGTTTGACAAACTAGCTTTTTTGTACATGTTTGGATAACTATAAACTAGCTTATTAAGCTAGTTTTTTTTTTGTTGCTAAACAATGTCTTACAATCATAATTTATCTGAATGTAGTCAATAATTCAATATCAAGGATGTGGACTATCAAATCAATGTCAACGATGTGGATTAATTCAATCCTAAACTTTACTCTCAACCTTATCTGCAACTGATTTGATAATTACCTAAAAGTTTCAAAATACACAAAATCAAGAGTCGAGATTGGTTTGTACAGTATATAATAATTAGGTGCTTTGTACTTGATTATATACATATATATATATATATATATATATAGAGAGAGAGAGAGAGAGAGAGAGATAGAGGAAGAAGATTCAAACGAGAACGCTAACTATTTAAGAAAACAAAAAAAAAGTAGATTATGTATAAAATCATATGTGATTTTACATTAACCTGAAGGTCGTGCGAAAAGTCGTGTGAATCATATATGATTTTGTATGTATTCGACTATTCTCGTGTTTTCTTAAATAGATATTGTTGTCGTATGAACACACCTCATATATATATATGTTTCATTTGCAAATCAAACAATTCGTACAAATTTTACAAACCAATCTTAACCATTCATCATGTCTAATAAAAATTTGATTTTATTATGTTTTCTAATCTAAAGTTATGATCATAATAAATGAACCTTATCATCTTCTATATATATATATATATATCACAATCATTATTAATGAATCATAATTATTATCCATAAACATATTTATTATTTTCTTAAACAGTGGTTCCAAAGTTTGTTGGATAGGTGTTTGGGTTAAAAAGTTTTATTTATTTAATTTCTGTTATTTTAATGACGTGTTATAGTCGGCAGGCATCACTTAGAAACAATTTGGAAGTTTCATATGAAAAAGCTAATGAGGTGTCAATCTCCCCTCAAAAAGTGCATTCACGCATTATTACATGTTTTTCAATTTTCATGCCATCTACAACAGCTATATTAGAGAATCTCGAATCAAGGTTCTTGTAAGCAAACAGTAAAGTGTTTTGTAAGAATTATTATTGTAGAGAAATCTTATAAGAACCTAACCCTACTTGAGTTCTTATTTAAGAATCTTGGTTCTTATTATGAAGTTTGTGTAAAATGACAATTTTCTCATTTTTGTTGGAAGTTAAATTAAATATTTGATATTTATTTATAAATATATTATAATTATTGATGTTGACATTAGGTTCTTATAAGAACTACCATTGTGGATTTTTATATAAAATTTTAAATTAATGAGTTGGAAATTATGTGGCACCAAAAAGTGTAAAAAGGAGGTTCTTATAAGAACCTTTATTGGAGATGTTCTTATTTCTTCTGTCTCAAAATAAGTATTTATAATAAAAATGATACATAATTTTAGAGGGTCTGGATTTTACAAACCAATGAAATTTAACAAACTGTACAAACCGTATTCAACCAATCATAAATTTTCATTTTTTTCACTTTTTATTAATTATGATGGTTGATTAGTCAAAAATATATGAAATAATTTTATCAAGAATATATATGGGGGTTGATTAATCAAGAATTTATGAAACAAATTTCATCAAAATGAGAAATACATGGAACAGTTTTATTATTATATATAAACAAAAATATATGAAACAATTTCATCAATAAATAATTATATGAAACAAAATCATCATATTAAACACTTTCATGAAACAATGTCATTCAATTATACAAGGAAAACTACGGTTTGTACGGTTTCTTAGATTTCACTGGTTTGTAAAATAGTCTTGGCCTAATTTCATAATACAATAATTATTACACTTTTTAAATGTGTAAATCAGAGTTTTACCTTAATTATGAGATGGAGAAAGTACTGGACACTTATTTTAGGACAAACTAAAGTAAAAATATGAACACTTAACATGGGACGGAGGGTGTATTCTTTGCAATTAAAAACCCTTAAACACGACATTTTTATTTGCAAACTAAAACTATCATTCACAATTTGGACAAAATTACAAGTTTTCATATATGCAACTTATAGTTGGTACAAAACCAGTATCAACCGGAGAAAAAATACCAATTAAGTTAGTATCAAGTATCATTGGTTGGTACATAGTGCGTACAAATTATAAGTGGTTTGTAATGGCACTACAGAAAAAAAAAATTTGGCACCATACCAAGTCCACCACTAGTCATTTTATATCTCATTGTCAGTACATATATACCACTTTATAAAGTAGGGTCAGGTTCAGAAAAAACTGTAAAAAATGAGGAACACCTTGATAACCGTTCATTTGGATGACATACACATTTTAAAGAGTAATGCACGGGCTTGTTGAACTCAAAATCTCACTCATAAGGATTAAACTTAGACTTTTAACCAGTTTGTTTATGATTTTATAAAATTTAAGTATTTAACGGTTTAAACTGTTTGTTTAACAATATGGTAAAATGATAAATGTATGATCTAACTTGTTACTTTTAAGTTATAACTTATCTTATATCAAAAGAATAATAGAAAATATATATGTATATCTATATAATTATTTATATAACTATATATGTGATAACATATTTTTCGTCATTACTATTCATGCCTTGGAAAATGACATTCATTCTTAAGATTTAAGGCTCGACCTTATCTTATCTGGAGAAGGTTTAAAAATAAATTATAAGTTATAATCTTTATTTTTGGTTAGAAAATTATATAATTCATGATCTTATATTAACCTTTTTTTAAATATATCTATCAATTACAAACAATTAGACGGAGACAGTCGAACATACTAAACCCTTTTAAATTCCGTAAACACCCAATTTCGTCACCACCCATGCCTAAGAACGATCAGTCGTTCAGGTTTTTTGTTATAAGGCTTCAGTTAGCTTGTATAATTCCGATTTATCTGAAGTTACATGAAATTAAAATTTTTTGTTAACCCTAATTTTATATACTAAAAAACATACAAGAGCATATAACCAAGAAGTTCTAAAGTAATTTTTTTTTCCGAAGGGTGTCCTAGGCTATGTCTATACTAATCTCTTGGCAAATTATGATTGTAAGACATTAGCCTTAATTAAACCTCAGGGGCCACAATTGTTGTGTACGTCTGGATTTGAACCCTGGACAAATGGGATATTCCACCACATCCCCCAGGGCCTTAACCAGTACGCCACAACCCTTATGGTTAAGTTCTAAAGTATTATAAATCATACTTTCGACGATTCAATGCAACAGATTCACTCACATATGCTAAACCAACTGAGCTATATTCCGCCAAGCCAAGTGTTATTCAAGCATAATTGTAACCACTGTTCTAAAAAACTCGCCGTACAGCCGCCATGGCGCGCCATGGCACCAAGGCTTGTGTGTCACGCCACGTTATGCCCATGGCACGCCATGGCCTAATGCGCAGTTATCGTAATGAGATATTTGATTTTTCTTTACGTTTTTAATGTCTTATTTGCAAGTTTTTAATATATAACCTTCTTTAACTTGCTTATTATTATTGACTAATTGAGTAACACTACAAATCATACATTTTTAAATATAATATTATATATGAATTAAAAATTTGACGCCATAAGTCACGCCTTGGCTTCTGTGACACCCTCAAATATGGAAATAGCAACTAATTTAAAATTTTCTAAATACACCAATAAATAAATCATCTACCACCACAATTTAATGTTTAACCCCAATACACACATTCTTTCTATATGAATAGTCTATAATAAAGACGGGTGCTACTAAAACCAAAAGTATCGCTATCTCCAAACTGCGGAAGACTTCATCAAATGCTTACACTTGTGAACCACTAAGCACATCCCTTCATACGACTGCTAGAACCGAACCCCCACCTGAACCTGATGCACATGCCGACAAATAAAAAGGTTAGGCTTAACGCCTAGTGAGTTCAAGAGTTTTAACATGAATGGGTATATCTTTAAAGGAAAGGAAAACAGTTAAAATCAAGATCTTTCAAACTAATTTACTTTAGAAATAAAGACGACCCGTTTTCCACAGTTTACACCAATAAAGACAACGTTCCAAAACAACCATTCTTTATAAAACGATGTGATCCAAAACTCACTCAAAACGTGAATATAAATCGACTCCCAATTACGATACCGTGAATAACACTTCACATCCCAAAACACCCACATCACGAGTGGGGCATAACACTCAACCCATAAATCATGGTTAATAAACCTCATATGCAATATGTCACCGAAAACATGGACACAAGGCTCAGTACCCAAAACAACACCTTTCGGTGACGGGGAAGACCCGATTCCATTGAATGTGGCAGGTACACAAGTTAAACCACAGATGCATGTTATAAGTGTATCTTCAAGGATAAACAACCATTGACATCAACCCTATCTAGGTCTTTAGTCACGCTAGATATCAACCCTCTCCAGGTCTTTAGTCATAATAGACATCAACCCTATCCAGGTCTTTAGTCAGAATAGACATCAACCCTATCCAGGTCTTTAGTCAGAATAGACATCAACCCTATCCAGGTCTTTAGTCAGAATAGCCATCAACCCTATCCAGGTCTTTAGTCAGAATAGACATCAACCCTATCCAGGTCTTTAGTCAGAATAGACATCAACCCTATCCATGTCTTTAGTCAGAATAGACATCAACCCTATCCAGGTCTTTAGTCAGAATAGACATCAACCCTATCCAGGTCTTTAGTCAGAATAGACATCAACCCTATCCAGGTCTTTAGTCAGAATAATCACCAAGTTCAATCCTATCCAGATCTTTACCTTGGGATCTCTCCATCCTTGATACACTTGATTATGTAGGACTTACATCGTATTATCAACGCCTATTTCCAGATTAAAACACATGAATCTTATCCCATTTACACGATAAAACCAACCTCTATGCCTATGGATCCATGGCATTACAACCTAACACGTTACATGACTCCAACGGATGAGCTAACGCCTCCAATACACGTAACTCACAAATGAGATGCAACTAGGTACACCATACGACAAGGCTCCTTAACAGGCTACCAAAACTGAACAATTGTTCCGAAGACTCATTTCATGAATGATGCATAAAACCCGACAAACACTTAAAAGTGCATTTTTGACCAAACACCCATTTATGCAATAAATCACCAAGTCACATTCCTTTGTAACACATTTATCAAAATATCTCAAAGGTGGTGTTTTACAAGGTTTAATAAGCTAAACACTTCAAGTAATCAAAAGTTACCAAACAACTCAACAGTTGATAATTTCATGTAAAACACATAGATGCTTTAAAATAAACATTTTGGCATGTACAACGTTTTCACAAATCAACTTGAACTCACCTTGCTAGATTTAGGCTAAATCTAGATTTTACCCAACGAGCTCTTTTGAAGGCCGCTTGAATCCTCAAGCCGGAAACTTCCAAAACCTAGATCCAAACATTTCAAACCATAAATATCCATACTCAATCATTTAGAAGCATTTCCCCCAAACAATATACCAAAACTCCAAACGAGATCAAAACCCTAGTTTTCTCCAAAACTTACCAAACCCGAGATTTGAGAAACCAAATCACTAAGAAACCATCAATGGAGCATTTCATAACTTATTACAAGAAAACTTACCCTTGAAGACAAAGAGACTTCCGAGAACACCCAATCCAACATTTAACCCGAGCTCCCAACCGAAGAACTTGATGAGGAAGATGAAGATGGAGCTTCTAATCTTTGTTAGGTCGAGGAGAACACTTGGAATATCAGAGATTTGGTGACTTGAAGGTATAAAACCGAGTTTTAGGGTTTGGGTTCGGTTTCTAGAGAGAAAAGGGTGAAATGGGTTGAGAAATAATGAGGTGGGCTGCTCAAAAATCGATTTTAAAACAACCAGAGGCTGCAGGCGATTGTGCCCGGCGATTGTGCCCAAGGCACTCTCGCCAGGGCACTATCGCCCAAACTGTACCGCGGACATCACTCTGTTGGCGATTGTGCCCGGCGATTGTGCCCAGGGCACTATCGCCCCGAGTGTCCCAAGCCCCGATTTCTTCTATTTTCATCCGGAGCACCCACGATGCGATAAGGTTTAAAAGGTAAGGCGTAAGGGATGAAATTCCATGATCAGAATCAAGGATTCCTCAAGGATTGACTTTCACAGACAGGAATTTACGGGTGTTACAGCTTCGCCATGGCTCCTAAGGCTTGAGGTTTGGCCTCACCGCCACGCCACGCCTCACGCCTTTTAGAACCTTGATTGTAACTGATCGATATATTTCTAGAAATAAACGAAAAGAAAACGAAAGATGTATACAACTTTTCAACAAGATAGTATGCAACTCTTAACCCTAAAGCCATATTGGGCATTTGTTCAACTTTGGTTAGGGGTACCCACGGGTTGGGTTGGCCAGGTTGAAGGCACTTGAACAACCCAACACAATGTTTGCGGTTTGAAAATTCTCAACCTAACTCAACCCAACTAAAAGTGCAACCCAACCCAACCCAAACCGTACGGGTTGGGTTGGGTTGGGTTGGTCGGGTTGAAACTTTAATACATCATTTTACAATCTAACTAAGTGATTCTGTTTAAAAAAATTAAAATCAAAATGGAAAATATAAAAATAAGGCTACTAAGAGAAGATAATAGTAGAAGAAGAGTATATCTTGCATCTTGATTCTATTGATGTTGAAGATATCTGAAAACTTAAAGGTTAGATTCGTACGATTTTAATCGTCGTGGTTTCGTAGACAGATCTAAACTACGGCTAAGATTGGAAGATTTGAGAATTGATATAAAGAAAAACTGCTAAAAGTCTAAAACCATTAAAAAAATGTACAAGTATATAGTCGGGTTGACGGGTTAGTTTGGACCCAACCCATTTCCAACCCAATAGATGCGGTTTGGACAAAATTTGTATGGATTATGCATCGGGTTACCACGATTTGAGATTTTTTACGTTTTTTCTGATTGGATTAACCGGGTTGGTCAGAAATTTGAGCACCCCTAACTTTGGTAGTCAAATTAATCGCTAGACAGTCTTTTTACAACTAACAACCTTTATTTGCATTTACATTTACATCAAATTGTTACCCGATTCTACTAGATAAAATTCTTATAATTGGCATCCAAATATATTTAAAACCAAACACAAATACCAAACTTAAAAGAGTTGTAAAACCAAACACATTTATAATTCATTCCCATTTCTTCAAAATTACAAAATCTAAAAAGGAAGTGAATGTGTTCTACTTTGGGTAAATAGTGCCACCATCAAGAATTCTTGCATCTATGCCCACTTACCCCTTCTATCCCTCTAATCCATCCTTAACCCCCCCCCCCCCTACCCCCATGCTTCCAAGAGCTTGTTCCTTTGCCCACACAAAATTGTACCCATTTTGCCTTCAAATTATGTCCCATTTCAAGAATTGGTCCATTGCACAACTTTGATGTACAAATGAATGCTTGAACTTGGCCTTAACTTGGGTCACCATCCTCCGAATACTTCGCGCTCAAACGACGGTACAAATATACGTTCGTTGAGCGCAGTACGTACACGTGTTTTCGCAAGAGATCTCACATCGGAAAGGGCTTCGACGTGTACATAAACATGTCTTGTAACGGGGAGAGTTGATAGTCGTTGTAGTACTGAGGCTGAGGGGTAAAACTGTCATCTGGAAACGGGTCTATGTAATTGAATTGGAAATCCCTTTTTTGGGGGTCGCTTTGGACCTCCTTTTCGTGTTCTGGGCTCGAGTCTGTATGTAAAGTTGGAACGGACTCCGATGTATCGAAATGGAATACGTCGTTCATGACATGATGGGGGACCGATGATGGCGGATGGAGCGGTGGTGTCGGCGTGTATGGCGTAATTTTGGGTTTTGTTTCGACTTCCATATCCGAAAATTGATTGTCGACAACGTGATGCTTCTCGAGAGTACCTTTCTTGTTGTATATTCGACACAATACCCAATCGTCTAACTGCAAAATACAAATAAGAATAATTATTAATATCTTAAATTTCCTAATAAAAATAGATTTTTGTAAATAGACCATCAATCAAACTTAGGGGTATAAACAAGCTGAGCCAAATAGCAGGTTATTCGAGCTCAGCTTGAAAAACTAATATCAGGTTCGAGCTCGAATATTTTTCAATGTTTGAGCTCGAGCTTGATTCTCGTTTATGAGTTCCAACTTAAGATCGATTAACTTGTTTATTTAATTTGTAAACATATAAATATGGTTGGCTCGAAAAAGTGTATGCTCGAATGGCTCTGCTCGAGTCGTAAAGTTTAATCTGAAATTAGTGTCATGGAGCTCGGCTTTATTTTATGTTTGAGCTCCAAGATATTAGGCTCGAGCTCGAGATAAATGAGCTCAAGCTCGAGTAACTCGTTAAAAACTAGACCAAGTAAATCCTGCTAATCGCGCTCGAAAGCAGGACCAGGATAAACTGTATGCATACCTGACATCTACCTCAAAAAACAGAGCAGTTGTTTTCGTGAAAAAGTGATTGTATCTAAACTTCGTGAGTGAAAGAAAGTACCCTAAGATTATTGTTTCGTTTTCCGGCGGATCGATCGACGTTAGCGAGGCGGTACTCGTGCATAATCCAATTGGTTTTCACCCCACGCGGCGCTTTTCCGGCGTAGAACACCAACGCCTTCTTGATTCCGACCGGTTTTGGTTTTCCGATCGGTTTATCAGCTCCGGTAGCCTTCCAATAACCAGTTCCGGCAGCTCTGTTCGGCCGTGATCCGTTTGGATATTTCCTATCTCTAGGCGAGAAAAAGTACCACTCCTTTTCTCCATACAACGCCATATCTAACGAAATCAAAATCAAAATTCAAATTCAAATTCAAATTCGAATCAAAATCAAATTCGAAATCAAATCTCCATCAGATCCAGATCTACAGAGGCGGCGTAACGGTGTTTGTTCATCGTTTGTGTTCTTCAATTTTAGGTCAAAAACGAATCGAAAAAAAAAATCAAAATTCGTTATAAAATCGAAGAAAAATTACCAGGAAGCTGCCATGGATCGAACTTATACAGATCAATCTCAGCAATAATCGGAACAGAAATCGTCTGAGATCCGCATTTCCGACATAAGTAATGCATCACCAACTCTTCATCCGTCGGATGGAATCTGAATCCCGGCGGCAACTCCAAATTATCACAAGTCATTCACACAACAATTCTAAAACCTCCGATTTCAACCTCCGATTTCTCGATCTACAATTCGTTTTCTTCACCTTCCAAAACCAGATCTGGTTTCTCGTTGTTTTTCGTTACGGTTTTCAGCAGTTCGAAGATGAAGATCCAGAGCCTGATATATATACACACACATATATGTATATATTCAACAGAAAATTGAGAAGATAGAGAGCACGTGGAGGATTGAAAACGTGGCTTCGAGGAACGAGCAGGAGAGAGAAAAAAATTGTTGTTGTTTGCTTGGATAAGAAGGTAATGGATTCTGGATTGTTCATGGCGGAAATTGACCGAGTGTCGTTTTCTTTGCAAACTGTAAAAGGAGGTGGAGGTGGTGGCGGTGGTCGGCGAATAGCGAGGTGACGCGTGGCGGTGGTCCGGCGAGGAGGATGGTGTCACTGCGTTCGTCATGTGGTTTGGACGGAAGCGAGTTTGAGAAAAGTCGGCTGACACGAGGCGTGGGTGAGGTGTTGAGTTTGACTCGTGTCTGGTTTATCGTCGTCAGCGAGTGAGGTTGTGGGTGCGTTCTATCCCACTCTTTTTTTTTTTTCACCAGCGTGTCCAATATCTATGTTATAATTTTTCTTAAATACAGTATATCTCTAAATATATATATATATATAGGGGTGGGTTCAAACGAGAACATAATTTGTTTAAAAGAATAAAGGAACAATTCTCAGCCAACCATTTTTTAAATTAATTCCAAAAATAATAATTTCTAAAATTAAGAGTAAAATGGCAATAAAGTCATATTACGTTTTGGATAATTTAAGACATTATTAACTTCAAAAAAAAAAGGATTATAATATTTAATTCAAATAAAAAAAGAAATTTCTTCCTAATTTATCTCAACACGTCTCAATCTCTCCCAATTTTTCTGAAAATAAATTCAAAATTCGTTTATCATGGTAAGCACAAGTGATTCGCTGCTATAATGAATTCAAATTTGGTTTATCATGTTAATCACAATTGATCTGCTGCTATAAAATTCAAACTTCGTTCATCATGGTAATCATAAGTGATTCGTTGCTATAATGAAATCAAAATTGGTTTATCATGTTAATCACAAATGATTCTTCACTAAATAATTTGGATATAATATTTGACACAAAAATCACATGTGATTTCGTTCTAAATACTTAACACCAAATTAATAATTAACACCAAAATCATATATGATTTCGTACTAAATAACTTGGCTATAATACTTAACACCAAAATCACATGTGATTTTGGTCTAAATCCTTATATGATTTTGTACTAAATATTTAACACCAAATTCATACTAACACCAAAAATCATATGTGATTTTGTACTAAATAACTTGGCTATAATACTTAACACCAAAATCATATGTGATTTTGTTCTAAATACTTTGTTTTCTCCTTCATCTTGCTTCCTCATCGTCTTCCTTCCTCGACTCATAGATTTCCAATGACTACCTCCGATGAACACCTCATCTGGGACGATTGGAAGCCGTCTATGGTGGAAGTCTTCTGCGGTGGGCGATTGAAAGCCGTCTGCGGTGAAAGACGTCTACGATGGGGCTGTCAGATTTGATGGAGGAGCAGGTGATTGGAAGCCGATTGGAAGCCGTCTACGGTGGTGGTGAGTATAACCCACCGCCGCTGACAGTCACATGTTGGTGCGGTGGTGGTGGTTGTGCGGTTTTGCAGCGGCTGTGGCGAAGACACATGTTGGTTGTGGTGTTGTTGGTGGTGGTGCGGTGGTGGTGAGTATAACCCATCGCCGCTGAAAGTAACATGTTGGTGCGGTGGTGGTGGTGGTGCGGTTTTGCAGCGGCTGTGGCGAAGAAGACGACGTCGGAGACGTCAAATTCACCATTCCCGCCGGTAAATTTTGATGGAGGATTGATGGGTGAAGAAGATTGAAAGGTTGAGAGAAATATGGAAGGGTTGAGAGAAATATGGAATGGATGAATCAATAATCCCATTAATTTAGGACTTGATTTTACTAATTTCTTAAAATAAAAATTACTAATGAAAAATGACATTTATACCCTTTTTTATTAAAATAAACAATTATTAATTTCTTAATTATGATTGGTCCAGAATTGTCCCTTTATTCCTTTAAATCGTTATCATTCTCGTATGAACCTATCTCTCTCTCTCTCTATATATATATATATAACATTCAACTCCAACAATTATTCTATTTTAACATATTTATCATCAATTATATTATTAAAATATTCAATATATTTAATAAAATATTATTTCTCTCTTCTAAATACACAATTTCAATGTCTCCTATTGATGAAAAAGAATTTAGAGTGAATTTAATATTATGTCTCTCTCTTAAATAAGAGTTTTAGAGCATCTCCAACAGCTATGGTATAATTTTTCTATAATAAAGTAGAAAAAGTCAAAATCTCTAAAAGCATCTCCAACAACTATGCTAAAATAGAAAAAATTGAGATTTTAATAATGTTTTTGCTCCAACAGCTATGCTATATCATATGCTAAAATAGAAAAAAGAAGAGAGAAAAGATAAAAATCTCCAAATTTGGAGATATCTCTAAAACTCCATATTGAAGAGAGAGAAATAATATTTAATTCTTTTCCACCAATAGGAGACATTGAAGTTGTGTGTGGAGAGAGAAACAATATTTTTTTAATATAATTGATGATAGAATTGCTAAAATAGAGTAGTTGTTGGAGTTGAATGTAATTTGTTTTAGAGAGTTTAACTTTTTTATACTCTATTTAGAAAAATTATAGCATAACTGTTGGAGATGTTCTAAGAAAAATTATTTTCATCTCCAAAGGCTATTTTATTTTAGAAATCCTAACATTAACTTTATTAATAAAATAATCAATACATTTAATAATATATTGTTTCTCTCTCCTACATATTAAATTTAAAATTATTTTATTGGTCAAAAAATATTATTATATTATTTCTCTCTCTTCTATAAAGTTTTAGAGATTTATTTAAATTTAAAGATTTTTAAAATCTCTCTACTCATTTTTCTATTTTAGCATACAAGATAGCATAGTTGTTGGAGCAAAAAATTTACTAAAATCCATCTTTTCTCTATTTTAGCATAGTTGTTGGAGATGCAAATGCTCTTAGAGATTTCTTTAAATTTGGAGATTTTTATCTTTTCTCTCTTCTTTTCTCTATTTTAGCATAGTTGTTTGAGCAAAAAAGTTGCTAAAATCTCATTTTTTTTCTATTTTAGCATAATTGTTGGAGATGCTCTAATAAATTAATTATTTTGTTCTGTCTCAAGATAAATATCTAATTGTTATCTCTGGTGTGTAGCTCAGTTGATAATAGGTATAAAAAGGTTTCGATACGTCGGGGAACCTGGTCCATCGGTCCCGGTCGGGGACGAGGGTTACCCACCAAACCTGGGATTGGGACGGGGACGGGGACCTCCATTTGTCTCAAACGGGGATGGGAACGGGGACGTGGACCATGGACGGACCTATAAGGGTGCCAACGGTGGCACGTGCCTAGGTTAATCCATTGGCAAATTATGACTGTAAGACACCAGTTCTGATTAAACCTTAGTGGCCACAATTGTCGTGTACGACTGGATTCGAACCCTGGGCAGATGAGATATTCCACCACATCCCTCAGACCTTAACCAGTACGCCACAACCCTTGTGGTTACCGTATTGGTTTTTTCGTCGTAAGGTAAAAAAAATTAGGTTTGTAAAAGGTGCACCCCTATCGTTCTAGAAGGTACAAATGTATTATTTTAATAGTACAATCGTATCTTGTAATCAACCAAAAAACAAGAAAACTATTAAAATCAACAAAAAAGAACCCAAAGAAAACTCTTGAAATTAATCAAAAACATCGAAAAAGTCTCTCAAAATCGATAAAAAAAAAAAACTTTAAAATCCTTGAAATCAAGCAAAAAAACTTTAAAATCCCCAGAAATGGTGGAGTTATGCTAAAAACACATTGGACGACATTAAACGTTGATAAAAAATAAAGACACGTCGATAAAAATCGGATAAAAAAATATGGTGTCACCATTAAAAAAAAAAGTTCCTGGGTCCGTCCCTGATGGGGACGGGTATCACACCCCTCGTCATGCACCGTACGCGTTATATATATTAATTATTAAATTAAATGTATATTGTTTATTTCAACTAATCGGTAATTCATGATTTTTTTTATGTTTTGAATCTAAAATTGTTATTTTTTTGGATGTTAGTACGTAATATTTTGGTAGGTTTTGAATCTAAAATTGTTATTTTTTTTTATGTTAGTATGTAATATTTTAGATGTCAAAAATTACTCGATATGCTTTGTACATGTGAAATTAAGTTTTTTTTTTGGATTAAATTAAATTTATTTTAAGTTTAGGTTATTAATTATTATATGATGTTTTGTTTTTAGGTTTATTGAGAGTATGTGAGATTTAAACATGTATGATTTCTCACATATCTTATTTAATATAGCTTATATAAACAGGAAAAAAAACATCATCGTTTATCCGTTGGGGATGGGGATGTAATCATATTGTCCAACAGGGATGAAACATATATGAAGGATCGGGACAGGGATGGGGATTGAGTTCCCCGCCCCATTCCCATGCCAAATTGATAAACAGATAAAATTTTGTCCAAATACAATATAGTTGTCTTATTAGGGCTCATGTCTTCTTTATCAGACGCGTTTTAAAATATTAAATCCATATGTAGATAAAATGGACAATATCTAGTACGATTGCATGAGAATGTTACAAATGGTATCAGAGCTGAAAATTGGACAGGTGTGCCAGCAAGGACAATTGGGCTCCCAAAAGAGGTAGTAGACACTGAAATCCCACATCAATTAAGAAGAAAAACATATGTATGGATGTAAGCAAAACGTACAATATCTTATTCAATTGCTTGAAGCTGTAACAATACATTTTATTTTCTTGAAGTTATATTAAATTAAATAAATTATCTTTTATAACCTTTTTCCTTTTATAACAGCATCACATATTTTTGAGTAAACTACGATTTTCGTCTCTGTAGTTTGATGTTTATAACAATTTTCATCCCTGATCTTTCAAAACTGCTTTTTTAGTCCCTATGGTTTCTATTTACTTCCATTTTCATCCTTCCATCCAATTTTATTTAAAATTAAATGTTAATTCTTTTAAAAATTCAATAAGCAATTTACATATTTGGTCCTTATGGTATATAAAGTTTTACATTTTTATCTTAGTTTACATTTTTTTTACTTTTTCTTTATTTATTGTATTTCATCAAAACATTTATTTTTCTATTAATTATATTGTATACTTTCGTAATTATTATAACTTTAATTATAAAAATAATCAAATAATTTCGTTAAAAATACTGATAAATAAATGATAGTTTTTGTTGGGTCATCTGAAAATTTGAAAATGACCTCCTGATCTTCCATCTTATATCATCTTACTTAGAATATGTTTGAGGTTCTTTTAGCAGCTTGGTTTCTATACAAATGTTCGGTGAAGTCGAAGATCAGCCGAAGAAGACAAAGAAGGAGAATATCTCTCAAAGCGGATTAAAGATAGACTCCTCAGCCCAAAGCCAAGTATGCCTACTTGATCAACACCATTGGCCAGGATGGTGCCGATCTCAGTCTTTAGGAGCCGAAGACCTCTCAGTCTTCAGGAGCCGAAGACCTCTTCGGCCGAAGACTTCTTCGGAAGCCGAAGATTTCTCAATCTTCGGAAGCCGAAGACTTCTCAATCTTCAAGGCCTGAAGATTTCTCTCTTCACATTGTACTTTTCTGACAAAGTATATTTGTGATATCTTGCATTGACGTGGACCTCATATGAAGATCAGATAAAGTAAGCTTTGTCTCCTACACCATTTTAAGGAAAGGTCTACACCATCCTGCAGGTCAACACTTCAAGCCAAAACACCTCAGAACAAAAGGTACATCCTGTACCTTCCTAAAGACCTGTGTCCATCCTTTGCTCAACAGGTGTCCCATGCATTTAATGCATGAGGCACTATAAATATGGAGGATGGTTCAACATGCAAGATACCTAGCAGAACCAACTCTACTACCTTCAAGTTCTCTAAGTGTCTGGCAACTTTCTCTCTACGAAGATCTTATTGTTTTCTAAGTGTTTTACAATTGTTCTTCTTTCTCTATGTGTAAGATTGTTTGAACATATCTCATATGTTCTCTTCCGCAACAATCAAAGTTTTCTATGTGTAATTCTTGATTTCAAATCAATAAGAATTAAATTAAGTGAAAACTGTGTGTATTGTATTCAACCCCCCCTTCTACAATACTTTTCTTATTTACTTACTGCTATTTGGGACCAACAGTTTTTTCAAAACTTTAGATTTAAATCATTTAAAATTAATATTTTATATATATTGATTTATTAAAACTTTTTATTTATTTTAAATTACCATTGGAAAAAATTTAATAAAATTCGAGAAAAAAATAGTCTTATTTTATAACAATCGGTTGTTTATTGTTAAATTCACTTTACTCCCATTATTCCATATATATTTTCATTAAACTTTATTTTTATTAATTAATCAAATTTGTTTAATATTTAAAATAAACATACACACACACACACACACACACACACACATATATATATATATATATATATATATATATATATATACATCAATGTTCTAAATAACATGAGATTTAAGCCTTGTGTTTGACGTCACGTTAATTCTGTGGTATGTCATGGCTTATTGCATCATTTTTGTAACACCATATTGAAATCTTCTTATCATTTTATTGTCTTATTTTTTGTTTTTAATATATAATCTAATTTAAATTGGTGTGTGTGTGTGTGTGTGTTTATGTGTGTATGTTTTATTTAAATACTAAACAAACTTGATTAATTAATAGAAAATAAAGATTAAATGAAAATTTAGAATAGTGGGAATAAATTGCATTTAACAAAAAACAATCGGTTGTTATAAATAATACTATTTTTTCTCGAATTTTATTAAACTTTTTTCGATGGTAATTTAAAATAAATAAAAAACTTTAATAAATCAACAGATATAAAATATTAATTTTAAGTGATTTAAACCTAGTAGTTTGAAAAAAAAATATCATGTATTTATCAGTATTTTTAACAAAATTATTTGATTCTTTTTATAATTAAAGTTATAATAATTATGAAAATATACAATATACTTAATAAAAAAAATAAATGTCTTGATGAAATACAGTAAATAACGAAAAAGTAAAAAAAAAGAGTAAACTACGATTTTAGTCCCTGTGGTTTACTGTTTATAACGATTTTAGTCCCTGGTCTTTAAAAACTGCTTTTTTCATTCTTATGGTTTCTCTTTTGATTTTATTTTCATCCCTATCAAACGGACGTTAAAAATTGAAGAGCTAACCCATGTGCCGACATGTTTGAAAGTCAAAAAGATGATGGAAGTAAATTACATATTTGGTCCTTGAGGGATATAGACTTTTACAAATTTATCTTCTAAATTTGACTTATTACATTAAATATATTTTACATCTTTCACTTTTTTTTTATCATATTTTAATACTATATATATATATATATAATTATATATCTTTTCATTTAAATATAATTAAACAAAGTTAATTAATTAATAAAAAATAGTTGATAAATACTAATTTATTTCACATTTACTCTAATTTTTATTATGAATTAAATATTTTTTTTGAACGACATCAACACACACGTTCCTGGGGTATCCGGGCTCCCACTTAAGGGTACCACCCGACTAATCCCCGGCGACCATGGGCCAACCCAATTAAGGGAACACGGGCCCATGATCTGGATATCGCCACATGCTTGGTACGGGGTTCGAACACTGGTAGTCAGGGATACCATCCACTGACCCCCCAAGGATGTTACCTTACCACTGGACCAAACATGTTTTGATTATGAATTAAATATTCTTGTTATATATATATATATATATATATATAGAGAGAGAGAGAGAGAGAGGTATTTTCCTAACCGTAGATCATCCTCCTTTTAAGAAGTATTTTCATTCTTAATTTTTAAAATATTTAACCACCTCCATCCTAACCATTTGATTGTTTAATCGTGTGGTGTAAATGTAGTTGCATAGTTTATAACTTTTTCTGCTTTGTATATGAATTAACCTATATATATATATATATATATATATATATATATATATATATATATATATATGTATACATAAGTAGGGTTTAATCATTTGAGAACTTCAAAATTTGTGAGATCCATGAAAACCCATCTTAGGCCACTAAGGGGATGATTATCATTATCTATTTTTTTCAAATCCTATTAAACATCTTCAAATGATAAAAGTTTAATAGGATTTGAGAAAAAAATAGTTTTATTTTATATCAACCGATTGTTGTTTTTATTAAATGCAATTTACTTGTTTACAATGTGTTAACTTTGTGTACACAATGTGTATGTTAATACGGAGATAGAAGAAAAGAGTAGAAAGAGAAAGAGATAAGTATAGAATTTCTTAAAAAAATGCATTAATTTTTATTTAATAAATAATGATAATTATCATTATCTATGTATACATATATATAGGTAATTCATAAACAAAGCAGAAAAAATGTTATAGACTATGCAACTACATCTACACCACACGATTAAACAATCAAATGGTTAGGATGGAGGTGGTTAAATATTTTAAAAATTAAGAATGAAAATACTTCTTAAAAGGAGGAGGATCTACGGTTAGGATCAAATTTCATTGGTTTACAAAGTTTACAATCTTTATAAGTTTTACAAAAAAAAAATACCTCTCTCTCTATATATATATAACTAGAATATTTAATCCATAATAAAAATTAGAGTAAATGTGAAATAAATTAGTATTTATCAACTATTTTTTATTAATGAATTAAATTTGTTTAATATTTAAATAAAAAAGATATAGAATTATATATATGTAGTATTAAAATATGATAAAAAGAAAAAAAAAAAGTAAAAGACGTAAAATATATCTAACGTAATAAATGAAATTTAAAAGATAAATTTGTAAAAGTCTATATCTCTGAAGGACCAAATATGTAATTTACTTCCATCATCTTTTTGACTTTCAAACATGTCGGCACATGGGTTAGCTCTTCAATTTTTAACGTTCGTTTGATGAGGGATGAAAATAGAATCAAAAGAGAAACCATAAGGATGAAAAAGGCAGTTTTTAAAGACTAGGGACTAAAATTGTTATAAACAGCAAACCATAGGGACTAAAATCGTAGTTTACTAAAAAAAATGTAAACTAGGATAAAAATGTAAAAATTTATATACCATAAGGACCAAATATGTAATTTACTTATTCCATTTTTAAATGAATTAACATTTAATTTTAATAAAATTGGATGGAGGGACGAAAATAGAAGCAAATAGAAACCACATGGACTGAAAAAACAGTTTTGAAAGACTAGAGACGAAAATCGTTATAAATATTAAACCACAGGGACGAAAATCGTAGTTTACTCCATATTTTTATTTTCTTTTTGAAATTAATTCTTTTTAAATATTTTTCAAACCTTGAATTTAATTTACTAAGAGATTCAAACAACAACAGCTTAGATTTATTATCTTGCTCAACATCAGATTGTCTTTTAAATTAATAATTCAAATATATAAGTAATATTATATGTCTTAAAAATATTTATTTTTTTAATATTTAAATAGCTTTTCTCTAGGTTTTTATTAGTTGTACTTATTTGAAAATAGATTTCGATTCGTTGAAACAAATATGACGTTGTATTTTGACCATTAAGAAAACAAACGAAATAGCTTGTTACATTTTCTTCATATCTGACAAAATAATTTTACAAACTTTTTTTAGGAAAATAATTTTACAAACTTAAATTATCTTTATAAGTGTTATTGTCACTTTTTCTTAATCTAATTCTAGAATTTAATATATTGATTAATATATATTTGTTTCACAATATTTTTTTTTTGTTTCATATGTACTCGGTTCACAATGTGAAACTTTTTAGTTGTATTTTTTGTTTTACAAACACATAAAAAATGTCCACATTGTAAAACAAATATACGTTAATCAATACACTAAATTGAAGTTGTAGAAGAAAAAAAAATATTATGTGAAATAGCATATGGTCAAATCACCAATCACGTGTAAAATTAGATGTGATTCACGCGACTTTTGCCGCGATTGAGGTCACTGGTCACGTCGCCTACACACCCCTTACGTTGATCGTTAATGTAAAATCACATTATATTTTGCAACATGATTTGAACGTTTTTTATTTGGTTATTATCCTCATTAACCTATATATATATATATATATATATATAGAGAGAGAGAGAGAGGAGTGTTCAAATACAACCCTTTTTAATGGTGCAACCCCATGCAACCCATATATATATATAGAGAGAGAGAGAGAGATCAAACGATAACATTACTCCTTTAAAAGAACACGAGAACCAACAAAATCATATATGATTTTACATTAACGCACAAAAAAACCACATGGAACTGAAACCGCGGCAAAGTCGCCTGCGTGACTTTTTTCACGCATTAATGTAAAATCATATATGATTTTGTTAGTTGTTGTGTTCTTTTAAATAGGTATTGTTCTCATTTGAACTCGATTATATATATATATATATATATATATATATATATATATATATATATATATATATATCAAATCCGGATTATTTGAAGTATCTTAGGCTATGTTTGACAAACTAGCTGATAAGCTAGATTATGACTAATAAGCTAGCAGTTGACTGATAAGCTAGCTGATGAAAAAGTCACGTTTGGTAAAAACTAGCTTATGAACATGTAAAATTACCAAAAAAGACATTTATAAAAAATAATTAATTAAAGTATTTAAGAGTATTAAAACAAATTTATAGTAATATAATATATTAATTAATACAAATAAAGTAAATAATATAATACGTTGATCAAAAGAATTTAAAATTTATTATTATATATATTATAAATTTTGAATTTTAAAAAATAATTATATTAACTTATGATTTTAAATAACCGTTAGATATAATATGGAAAAAATAATCAAATAATAACTACAAAAATAATAATAATTGATAACTAAAATATATTGATCAATATTAAAAAAATTGAAATAATTATCAATACTTCTAAATAATTAAAAATTAGTATCGGTGTATAATTAAAAATTATGTTATAATTTTCAGATAATGTTAATTAATATTTATTAATTAATAATAATATATTTTAATAATAATATTTATTTTTAATTAATAGTTAATACATAATAATGAATATTAATGAGCGCATAATTGGAATGGAATAATTACAAAAAGCTCCTAATAAACTACTCTAAGTAGCTTATCAAAAAGCTAACTTATGTCAACTCAAACATGTACCCAGAAAATAAGTTAGTTTATTTTTGTCAAATAATATGTTAGGTGTAACACCCGCTATTTTGGGGTCGGGTGAAAAGTTGACTTTTACCAAAGTTCAAGGGGGTAAAATGTAACTTGGGTTATATAAATATAAATCAGATTTTAAATATTTTGTAAATATCACAAATCAGATCTTTGTGAAATCAGAGGGAGAGAGAAGAGGAAGCAGGAGAAAAAGGTCGTTCGGTTTTTCTCCAAATCAAGGTACGAATCTAGCTTAATGCTTTGATCTGAATGCTTTTAGCCGTGTAGAATCTCGTTGTGAAGGTTTTAAACCGTTTCATTGTGAGATCTGAGTATTTCTCATTTTGGATCTGGGTTCTGCTTCCGATCTGTTCTTGATGTTCTTGATGAACAAGGCGATGGTCCATTCGACCGAGGTTCGGATTCGACCGAGGTTGGATTCGACCGAGGTTGGGTTCGACCGAGGTTGGGATTCGACCGAGGTTGGGATTCGACCGAGGTTGGGATTCGACCGAGGTTGGGTTCGACCGAGGTTGGGATTCGACCGAGGTTGGGATTCGACCGAGGTTGGGATTCGACCGAGGTTGGGTTCGACCGAGGTTGGGTTCGACCGGAGTTGTGTTCGACCGGTGTTGTCTTTCGACCGGATTAGTTTCTGGTAGTTGTTAGGTTCTGTTGTCTTTAAGTTTTGTATGAGAAGGTTATATGTGTTTCGACTTACCGATTTATCGGTGTTGTCATAGGTAGCAATCGTAAGAAACAGTCTTTAATCAGGAGGAAATCTGAGGTGAGTCCTTTAAGCTAAATCAGTCTGTATTTCGAAAGCTATATGATAAATGTATTTATGTAAATGTGGAAAACCTTGTTTTAAAATATGGCTTATTGTTGTTGGATGATACCTTCTAAAAATCCCATCTTTTCAAAGAATCAAGATTTATGGAATTGAATCATTGTTCATATGAATTGCCTGTATATTTGATTTAATATGAGTATGCTCTGAAATGACATGCTTTGGCTTTGAGTCTTAGTGCAATGGATCCATAGGCACGGTGTCCCTATTTCCCCTGTTTTGGGCATTTGGTTCACGTTTTAGCACGGGATAGGCATTGGGTTGCCATGATAAGTAGGTTGTGGGCCTATACGGTCGGGCAGTGTCTCATGGTGCAGTAAGGTGTAATCCCATTTGGTGCTTGGGTTCCCCCTGTTTTGGGAACTCTCAAGGATAGATCCAGAGGGGTTGACTTGAATGTTTTGAGCAACAGATCTAGAGGGGTTGAGCTCGTTATGTGATTTTGGGTATTACTTATACCATGTTTAATCACTAATGGTTTATTTGATTTCTTGACTTAGCTCATGGCCATACTCACCGCGTGACACCATTTGGGTTTAGTACTCTCTTTTATTTTGGCTCGTTCTCACTAGGCTTTAGCCTAACGCTTGTTCTTGGTTGTCATGTTGGCAGGTTATCTTAGCGGTGGGGCTCGTCAGGGCTGAGGGAGCGACCTTGGGGTCGTGAGAGATTCTTTTGAAGATTTATTTTGGAAGTATAGCGACACCCGTCCCTAATCTAGATATAATTGTAGATTAATAGGTTGTCGTTTTATGCTTCATTTATATACCACCTTAATGTTTACTCTGTACCCCGTTGGATTAATATGTACTTTGTAATTGTCACACCTTATTCCGCAAGTTAGTCTTTTGCTGAATTCTTTTTCAAAAGTTTTTTTTTTATTTCCGCAACTTCTAGGGTGTTACAAGTTGGTATTAGAGCCTTGGTTTAAGTGAACTAGGTATGACTGTAAGATGCCTAGACTTAAGCTGAGACTATTAAGTTACGACTCGTGAGATGGGGTAGATCTTATAAGATAGGATGGTCTTAGGGTCAACGGAAACTTGCACAAGTTGAAAGTTGTAATGATGGTAATAAGCACTCTTGCGTATTATACGTTCATAATTTCACTTAGCTAACGTTATTATGAAAATGTCTTACGTGAGCATACTTAAATTACTGTTGTTATAATGATTGATAAGTGTAGAAGTACGTTCTCTGTGTTTTCCGTAATCCTTATCCCGTTCTTTTGCTTGATTGCGTTAAGCAGAACCATGGTTAATACCAGGAGTCATCCGGAAGGCCAGGAGGCCGACATACCTACGGCCGACCATCCGCTGGCGACCATAGTGGGGGAAACAGTACGTGTGAGCAATGTGCTGGGTGGAGGACCCGAGCATATTCCTCGACGAAATTTGGAGGCTGACGAGCCTATTATCGAAGAAGTGACGGCAGAGACGAGAATGATGGATCGTATGATGTTGGCCATGAACAGGGCCATGGCTCAACAGCAGGAAGTATTCTTGAAACTTCTTGAGGACCGAGACGCTAACAACCGTAGGCACGAAACGGTTGGCGAGAATGTGATTGTTGCAGGATCCGGGGGTACCGGACCTGTAATTTCCCCTGTGGTGACTGCAACCCTGGGCGTCAGTCGAACGGCGCGGACTTGCACGTTCAAGGCTTTTCTGGGTTGCCGACCCCCAGAATTTAAAGGCTCAGACAATCCGCTAGATTGTATGGTCTGGGTTCGAGAGATGGAGCAAGCTTTTCGCTCAAGCGAATGTGGGGAGGAGCAGAGAGTAATTTTTGGTTCCCGAATGTTGCGGGGAATAGCTCTTACATGGTGGGATGTGTACTCTGCTTCGCTGGAGCCGACTGTTCTGGACCAATTGTCTTGGTCCACCTTCAAAGAAAAACTGCTAGAGGAGTATTGTAACGAGAGGTCGTTGGACCGAATCAAGGATGAATTCCAGAACTTGAAGAAGGGAGGTATGTCTGTGAGGGAGTACAGCCGTCTCTTCATGGACAAGCTGGGCTTTGTGGGACATCTGGTCCCGACAGAGAAAGACAAGATCAAGGCTTACATCAAGGGTCTCCCACCGGACATGATGTCGATGGTTCGTGTGACAAAGACCTCCACCCTTCGGGAGGCAATGGAAGAAGCTCAACTTATGGAAGATGCTTACAGTCTCGGCAAGGAGCAAAGTGTTCGCCAAATCGAGAAGTGGAAATGGGAGGGAAGTTCGATGCCCTCAAAGAAACCCTTTTATGCCAACAACAACGCTCAGCGAGGAGCTGATCCTAGACGTGATGCCAAGTGGTGCTCCAGGTGTAGAAACAAATATTTCAGCCCGTGCAACTTTGTTCCCGGAGTGTGCTACAAGTGCGGGAAGACGGGTCACACGTACAGAGATTGCCCTCAAAAGGGGCAATTATGTTTCGAGTGTAAGGAACCGGGGCACGTTAGGGCGGAATGCCCGAAACTGAAGACCGGAGGATCTGGCGGGAAGAAGTTGGAACCTCCGCGGTCGACCGAAAGGGCTTTCCAGATGTCGTCCGAGGAAGCGAAAGCATCGACCGATGTGGTGTCGGGTACGTTCTCTCTAAATTCCGTACCTACACGTGTGTTATTTGATTCTGGTGCTAGCTACTCGTTCATATCCAAATTGTTCTGTCAAAGGCTTGCTATGTCTATGAGTATGTTAGAGAATGTTGTTGTGGTAGAAATAGCAAATGGAGGTCAGGTTCTAGTTCGTAGTATCCTTAAGGACTGCATGTTAGAGCTTAAGGGAAAGAAATTTCCCATTAATTTACTGCCTATGCAAATTGGCGGGTTCGACGTGGTGGTGGGTATGGACTGGTTATCTAAGAACCAGGCCGAAATAGTGTGTTCCAAGAAAATGATCCGTTTACCGATGGCAAACGGAGAAGCAACTATAATCTACGGCGAAGGAAGGAAAGGCGATGTGGCGATTATTTTAGTAATCAAAGCTAGGAAGTGTTTGGCGAAAGGATGTGTATCTTTCTTGGCTTATGCCATCGATACCAAACTCGACCAACGGAAGTTGGAAGAGGTTAGGGTGGTACGCGAGTTTCCCGATGTGTTCCCGGAAGACTTGCCCGGGTTGCCGCCCGATCGTGTTGTGGACTTTCGTATTGATCTCATTCCAGGAGCGGCTCCGATTGCTCGAGCTCCTTATCGTTTGGATCCTACCGAAATGGAAGAGATGGTGGTTCAACTTCAAGACCTTCTCGAGAAAGGTTTCATCCGACCGAGCTCGTCACCGTGGGGAGCTCCGGTACTGTTCGTCAAGAAAAAGGACGGTGCAATGAGAATGTGTATCGACTACAGGGAACTGAACAAAGTGACGGTGAAGAACAGGTATCCACTTCCAAGAATCGACGACCTGTTCGATCAACTTCAAGGAGCGGGTTGTTTCTCAAAGATTGACCTTCGGTCGGGATATCACCAAGTGAAGGTAGCAAAGAGCGACATCCCAAAGACGACATTTAGGACTCGCTATGGGCACTACGAGTTTCTGGTGATGCCATTCGGCCTAACCAACGCACCGACGATATTTATGGACTTGATGAACCGAGTGTGTCGACCGTTCCTCGAAAAATCGGTAATCGTGTTCATCGATGACATCTTAGTTTACTCCAAGAATGAAGAAGGGCACGAGCAGCATCTCCGTGAAGTTTTGGATGTGTTAAGACGAGAAAGACTCTACGCAAAGTTTTCAAAATGCGACTTTTGGCTTCCAGAAGTTCAATTTTTGGGGCATATAGTTTCAAAGGAAGGAGTAAAAGTGGATCCCGCAAAGATTGAGGCAATGACGAATTGGGAACCTCCCAAGAATCCGTCTGAAATCCGAAGTTTCCTAGGTTTGGCAGGATACTACCGGAGATTCATTCAAGATTTCTCGAAGATAGCCTCGTCGTTGACGATCTTGACCCGGAAGAATGTGAAATTTGTGTGGACCGAGAGGCAAGAAGAGGCGTTCCGCACCTTACAGAAGAAGCTTTGTGAAGCTCCTATCCTATCCTTACCAGACGGGACGGAAGATTTTGTGGTGTACAATGATGTGTCGAAGATGGGTTTGGGTTGCGTCCTGATGCAAAGAGGGAAGGTGATCGCTTATGCGTCAAGGCAACTTAAAGTGCACAAAGTCAACTACCCTACTCATGACTTGAAATTGGCAGCAGTGGTGTTTGCACTGAAATTGTGGCGGCACTACCTCTACGGTACGAAGTGCACTCTTTATACTGATCACAAGAGTCTAAAGCACATCTTTGATCAGAAAGAGTTGAACATGAGACAGCGAAGATGGTTGGAGTTGTTGAAGGATTATGACTGCGGATTGCTCTACCATTCGGGTAAGGCAAACGTTGTGGCTGACGCTTTAAGTCGGAAAGTCTGTGGGGAAAATTCTCGTGCTACCTTTGCACGGATTGATATAACTTCAACACTCATTGACAAAATCAAGGAATCGCAAGTCGAAGCCTTGCTAGAGGAAAACCTCAAAGGAGAAGTCATGGCGAAACAACATCTTTTGTTGACTGAAGATAGTCGAGGGGTGAAGCTTTTCAATGGTCGAGTCTGGGTGCCTAAGATTGGGGGTAATAGAGAACTTCTTCTCGAAGATGCCCACAAGTCAAAATACTCCATTCACCCGGGAAGCACGAAAATGTATAGAGATTTGAAATTGCATTATTGGTGGCCAGTTATGAAGCTCGATGTGGCGCGCTATGTGGAACAGTGTGTGACTTGTTTGCAAGTGAAGGCTGAGCACCAAAGACCCTACGGAAGTTTGCAATCCTTGGAAATTCCAGAGTGGAAATGGGAACACATCACGATGGATTTCGTGACAAAACTCCCAAAGACCTTAAAAGGTCACGACGCCATTTGGGTTATAGTTGACCGCTTGACCAAAAGCGCTCATTTATTGGCCATGCGGGAGACCTTGCCAATGGATAAATTGGCGAAGTTGTACATCGACGAAGTAATTTCCCGGCACGGCGTGCCGCTATCTATAGTCTCTGATCGGGATAGTCGGTTCACGTCGCATTTTTTGGATGGCTTACAAAAGGAATTGGGTACACGTGTGAAGTTGAGCACGATCTACCATCCTCAAACCGACAGACAAAGCGAGAGGACAATCCATACGCTAGAAGATATGTTAAGATCATGCGTGATCGACTTCGGGGGTAGTTGGGATACACACCTGCCTTTGGTAGAGTTCGCATACAATAATAGTTACCACTCAAGTATAGGGATGGCACCGTTTGAAGCGTTATACGGTCGCAAGTGTCGAACTCCCGTATGTTGGCTCGAGACGGGGGAAAAGCAGTTCGCCGGACCGGAAGTTGTACAAGAAACGGCGGTGTAACAACCTCAAAAATCAGAGTAAAATAAAACCTGGAAACCTGACAATATGACGAAAGCAATTCCATTAACTTCCCATAAATGGGATCGGTCCTTAAGACTATACAAAACTCATACGGATATAGAATTTAACAACAATACTAATCTAAACATAACCGTCTAGACTACAACACTTGACAATCCAAATTCACTAAAAGATGGGACTTAAACAATGCCCAACACCAAAATACTAGACATCTCAAAATATGCCTCGAGTCCACGCTCGACTCTCAAAGACCCTGTGCAAACCCACCGCTAAGGGAAACCTGTTATACATATCATTTGAGAAAAAATGTCAGACTTTAAAGCCTGGTGAGAACATACAGTTTATAAAGCTCGAAAGATATAAACATCAGTATCATAAAGAAATCTTTTCATAAAGGTTTAGTTCGTAAAGATAACATTTCGCCACAACCGGGCCTCTTCGGTCCAAAACTCTTAAGCGGTGATAAAAGGACCATTTTACCAAGGAGAGTGGTGTAACACAAAGTAGACCACAAATCCGAGTTATGAGCTAAACACTTAGAGTCCTCAGCAATGAACCCAGAGTCCGTGATACGAGGTGAGATCGCGCTCCCAAGGGAAACCAGTGTATACTCCTTCACTAGGATCACCATGAACCATGGCTAGTAACCGGCCTCACATAACGGTACCATAAACTCATCATGGAACATGTGACCCATAGCTACAATTTGGGGAATATAGCCTCCCAACAAAACAGTCTACTCCAAAACCTAGGGATCCACTAGCAATGGTACGGACTCGTCACAACAACATATGTGACCAACCATAAATAAACATATGGTTACAAGTACATTTTATAAACAAAATGCTACTTCCAGTTCAACTTCTGGTAAGAATGAAAATCATTAAAATGAGTTCATAATCATCCTTTTCAAACGACCACATAATGCGCAAGTAAAACATCATTTTACTTCAATAAGGCGGAACCCGTCATTTTGGTCAAATCTGACCGGGAACCCCGAGATTCACCAAAAACTTCATTTATAACAAAATGTAGAGATCATAAAATCATACCGTAGAAATACTTCAGATTTCGCAAATAAGAGTTTTGACATGTATAAAGTTTGTAAAATGATAGTAGGAACTCACCGGTAGGTTTTCAGAATAAAACCCGGAAAACCAGATAACGATCACGACGTAGAGGTGAAGCTTAAAACACCGACCCCTCGCTAGAAACACCGGAAACTAGTAACCAAACGAGACTTTGAAGATCAAAAGAAGAAAAGAGAGAAAAAGAAAAGAAGAGAGAGAGAGAAATGAGATTTGAGAGATATTATGAAAATATCTCTCAAAAAGATATTTAAGGCAAATCTCAAAAAGCATCCTGACAGGGCGCACGACCCGTGCGCCCTCAAAGAAGGAAATGCGCACGACCCGTGCGCATGCACTGTGCCTCGGCCCTAGATCCTACGCACGACCCGTGCGTTTCTCTGAAGGAGGACGCACGACCCATGCGTCCTATAGACAGCCCCGAAACTTCCTTTTTCCTCCAAACAACCTCGCATAACGGCTAAACGAAATTCGGGGTGTTACAGGCGGACAAGGTCAAGGGCATCCGCGAACGTTTGAAGGCAGCCCAAGATCGACAGAAAAGTTACGCCGATAAGAAAAGACGGCCAATGGAATTCCAAGTGGGAGATCGGGTTATGTTGAAGGTGTCCCCTTGGAAGGGAATTATTATATTTGGGAAGCGTGGGAAGTTAAGCCCCCGTTTCCTTGGACCATTCGCTGTGACTAAGCGAGTAGGACTCCAAGCTTATCAGTTGGAACTTCCTCCGGAGATGAAGGGAATTCATAACACGTTTCACGTGTGCTATCTACGGAAGTGTCTAGCAAAGGAGGAGAGTGTTATTCCACTCTCCGAGATCAGAGTGGATGAGGGAAATCGTTGTGTTGAAGAACCTGAGGCGATTTTGGAAAGGAAGACGAAGAAGCTTCGTCACCGGGAAGTCACAATGGTCAAGGTTCAGTGGAAGCACCATCGAGGTGCCAATGTGACTTGGGAAGCGGAAGAGGACTTGAGGCGGAGGTACCCTCACCTCTTCCCATAAGCCGAGATTTCGAGGACGAAATCTTCTCCAAGTTGGGGAGGATTGTAACACCCGCTATTTTGGGGTCGGGTGAAAAGTTGACTTTTACCAAAGTTCAAGGGGGTAAAATGTAACTTGGGTTATATAAATATAAATCAGATTTTAGATATTTTGTAAATATCACAAATCAGATCTTTGTGAAATCAGAGGGAGAGAGAAGAGGAAGCAGGAGAAAAAGGTCGTTCGGTTTTTCTCCAAATCAAGGTACGAATCTAGCTTAATGCTTTGATCTGAATGCTTTTAGCCGTGTAGAATCTCGTTGTGAAGGTTTTAAACCGTTTCATTGTGAGATCTGAGTATTTCTCATTTTGGATCTGGGTTCTGCTTCCGATATGTTCTTGATGTTCTTGATGAACAAGGCGATGGTCCATTCGACCGAGGTTGGGATTCGACCGAGGTTGGATTCGACCGAGGTTGGGTTCGACCGAGGTTGGGATTCGACCGAGGTTGGGATTCGACCGAGGTTGGGTTCGACCGAGGTTGTGTTCGACCGGAGTTGTGTTCGACCAGTGTTGTCTTTCGACCGGATTAGTTTCTGGTAGTTGTTAGGTTCTGTTGTCTTTAAGTTTTGTATGAGAAGGTTATATGTGTTTCGACTTACCGATTTATCGGTGTTGTCATAGGTAGCAATCGTAAGAAGCAGTCTTTAATCAGGAGGGAATCTGAGGTGAGTCCTTTAAGCTAAATCAGTCTGTATTTCGAAAGCTATATGATAAATGTATTTATGTAAATGTGGAAAACCTTGTTTTAAAATATGGCTTATTGTTGTTGGATGATACCTTCTAAAAATCCCATCTTTTCAAAGAATCAAGATTTATGGAATTGAATCATTGTTCATATGAATTGCCTGTATATTTGATTTAATATGAGTATGCTCTGAAATGACATGCTTTGGCTTTGAGTCTTAGTGCAATGGATCCATAGGCACGGTGTCCCTATTTCCCCTGTTTTGGGCATTTGGTTCACGTTTTAGCACGGGATAGGCATTGGGTTGCCATGATAAGTAGGTTGTGGGCCTATACGGTCGGGCAGTGTCTCATGGTGCAGTAAGGTGTAATCCCATTTGGTGCTTGGGTTCCCCCTGTTTTGGGAACTCTCAAGGATAGATCCAGAGGGGTTGACTTGAATGTTTTGAGCAACAGATCTAGAGGGGTTGAGCTCGTTATGTGATTTTGGGTATTACTTATACCATGTTTAATCACTAATGGTTTATTTGATTTCTTGACTTAGCTCATGGCCATACTCACCGCGTGACACCATTTGGGTTTAGTACTCTCTTTTATTTTGGCTCGTTCTCACTAGGCTTTAGCCTAACGCTTGTTCTTGGTTGTCATGTTGGCAGGTTATCTTAGCGGTGGGGCTCGTCAGGGCTGAGGGAGCGACCTTGGGGTCGTGAGAGATTCTTTTGAAGATTTATTTTGGAAGTATAGCGACACCCGTCCCTAATCTAGATATAATTGTAGATTAATAGGTTGTCGTTTTATGCTTCATTTATATACCACCTTAATGTTTACTCTGTACCCCGTTGGATTAATATGTACTTTGTAATTGTCACACCTTATTCCGCAAGTTAGTCTTTTGCTGAATTTTTTTTCAAAAGTTTTTTTTTTATTTCCGCAACTTCTAGGGTGTTACATTAGGACCTGTTTACTTGTTGCTTACCACCTATGACCGAGTAATAGACCCTTACCTTGGTAAGAGATGAGTTGTTTACCAAATAAAAAGTTAACCTCTTACCATAATTTCATTGATGATCGTCCTCTTTCCCTGGTAAGAGCCTGATGTGTTCTTTACTAGAGTCAGAGGTCATCATCCAGATTATACCCCTTATGCCCGTCATTTTTGAAAAATAAACAAAATCTTCAACTGAAAGTGAAGCATGTTCACCAACATGTCTCCGTAAACGTTGCATCTGCAAGTGTATGAGAGTTCCATTTTTATTCTAGCCTCTGTCAATGAATGAACTGAGAAAAAGAATGAGAAGGGAAGAAGAAATAAGAAAAAGAAATTAATAGGATTATTGTGCACCGTAAAAAAAATAGAAATATCTTCTAAAAAATCCATCATTTTCCATTTTTTTTTGCCGGCGTTAGAAGCTAGGGCCTAGGGGTGAGTAGCTTTTGACCTTATCAACCAATTTTGAACATTTTAATTTTCTTTTACGATAATTATTGATAATAAAGAAAAAGTGTTAACATTTATATTGGTTTATAAATGTTTCATTTTATTAATTTTTGCAAAAAGATATTTTTTTCAAATGTTTTCATACATTATTATGTTTCGAGATATATTATTATAGAGTGTATAATAGTAATTAGTGTAAATACATATCAATAAATAAATAAGAAAAAAAAGGTGGTTGATATGGATATATTGTACTGAAATAATAATGTATTGATGCTAAAGAATATACCATTTTTTTCCTGGAAAAAGACATTTATAGTGCCGTAATGCACCCAAGTGATTGTCGATGTGACGAGGGTAATCTCGCCATTCTACACGTGGATTTATGATTAATGATTGCACTTCGAATCAATCATACGATCAAAACAAAATTAATGTGAAAGGTGTTATATATAGGGAAATTGACCCAAATGGGCCAATGGAGGGGTTGGATTGGCCTCCTAGCCATATCTCTACCGAATTTATTGAAATGTCCAAAAGGTCTCCATTTGCTCCCAAGGTCTCCATTTGCGCCCAAGGGCTCCATTTGCGCCCTTGGTCTCCATTTGCGTCCCTAGACACGTGTGCAGCTGTTATTGGCTCGAAATAGGTTTTTCCATGTATATTGGTTGGTTTGTTATTTATTCACGTTTTTAGCAAATGGAGCCCTTGGGCGCAAATGGAGACCTTGGTAGCAAATGGAGACCTTTTGGACATTTCAATAAATTCGGTAGAGATATGGCTAGGAGGCCAATCCAACCCCTCCATTGGCCCATTTGGGTCAATTTCCCTTATATCTCTCTCTCTCTCTCTCTCTATATATATATATATATATATATATATATATATATATAAGGAAAGGTTCATTTGAGAAACACTAAATATATGAGAAATAGAGAAGTGATCTTAAACCATTAATTCGGTCAAGATCGGCGGCTTTGACCGAGAATTAGGGGATAATTGCTCCCATGGTCCACTCCCGTGTTACTCACATTGTTTATTATTCGAAGGGTATTTTTGTAAATTATCCAAACGCATTCATATATGAACGCATGCGTTCAGATATGAATATCACTTTTTTTTTAGCCGTGTGTGTTCATATATGAATGCATGCAAAAAACAGAAGTTCATATATGAATGTTAGTAGACGTTCATATATGAATGTTAGTAGAATGTCACTATTTTTTTGTACGTATTCATATATGAAGGCATGCAAAAAACAGACGTTCATATATGAATGTCACTCTTTTTTTTTGCATGCATTCATATATGAACGCATGCATTCATATATGAAGGCATGCAGTCAGTGTTTATGTAAAAATTATGAACATTCATATATGAACGCATGCATTCATATATGAAGGCATGCAAAAAACAGACGTTCATATATGAATGTCACTATTTTTTTTGCATGCATTCATATATGAAGGCATACAGTCATTGTTTATTTAAAATTACGAACATTCATATATGAATGCATGCCTTCATATATATGAACACGCGCGTGTTTTTGTCAAAGTTACGTAAATACTCTTATATTTTTGGAAGAGTCGTAATTTTTGACCAGTCAAAGCCGCAATTTTTGACCAGTCAAAGCCGTAACTTTTGACCAATTAAATCCAATCTTGACCATATGAATGGCTAAGATCACTTCTCTATTTCTCATATATTTACCATTTCTCAAATGAACCAAACACTATATATATATATATATATATATATATATATATATAATACAATTTGTCGTCATAAATCACATTATTAAACATACTATAAACTCGTCGTTTGAGGTTTGACCTCTTTACAACACCACACCTCATGCTATTAAACTTTAAGGGATTGTTTGACATATTTTCCATCAAATCATCTATGGATAAAATTGACTGTGCGGATTAATCTATATCCATGGATTAGAAGGGTTTTTGTTTGGAAAAGTTTTTTATAGATAGAAGGAGCGTATTTTTAATTAAGAGGTGCATATTTGGAGAAAAAAGAACTTGGTTTATGCATAAAACTCCCCCTAGAAGTTTACGGAATAAGTCATTTATTATATCATTAAGCCACTACCAACCATCATATATAACTGACCAAATATATTGTTAGTCTCTTTAAACTCATTAAACTGTTAAATAAACAAGTGTTGAAGAATAAGGGGTTGTTTGTTTACCTCTTAATAGTTACAGTAAGAGACAATCTCTAAATCGTTAAGAGGTAAATTTTGTTTGACAAAAAAAAAATCTATCTCTTAATGGTTCTAAAACCTTCTGAATGATTTTGTATCTTGGGTCTCTCTTAACTATTCAACGCACTAATGTCATCCTGAACAATTACAAAATAATCATATTTCATTTTTTCCAATATATTATTCTGACCTCTTAATCATTTTGTATCAAACCATTTAACAACTGTCAAACACAACTCCTAAATATTTTGATAAAAAATTATGTGAAATAATTTATAAAAAAATTGATATATCTATAACTTGCTTTTTAGATTTAAGCAAAAAAGTGCACAAATCATAGTGTGAATGGTGTAAAAGGTGCATGTAGATGTAGCTTTCCATTTTTGTAAGTGATGCCATATTCATTGCATCTAATTCCAAAAAGTCAAGACCTCCCCCAATTCATTCTATTTTCTGCCATTTCCTTTTATGTTTACTTGACCAATATTTTATGAAATAAATTTTATTAAATTTAAACGTGTTTTGTTCCGATTTTTATTTGGGGAGGCTTATGGCACCCTATAATTTGATAATGACAATTGACACCCTTATAAATGATTTTCTCCTAACACACATCAACATCAAAACCTGATTTTTACATTCTCAATGCATGAATTGACCTGATTTTGACATTAATAAGGATGTCATTAGCATTGTCCTTTGTTCCAATATGAGTGGCAACATTTTTAATTTAGTTTGTTTTAAAATAAGTGTCTACTGAGATTCTTCTTAGAGTTTACCAGTTCGAGCCCTACAGGTGCAGTGAGGATTTTCCTTATTGTTCTTTAAGGACCCTTGGGATTAGTTGAGGTGTGCGTAAGCTGGTCCAGACACCCACAGTTAACATAAAAAAATGGTGTCCATTTTTGAAAAATAAGTGATTATTTTCTATGGGGAGCGATCAATTGGAAACCAGTATTACATTGGAAACCGAAATCAACCAATCAATGAATTTCTTTTTTTTAATTGAAAAGGTTATTTTTGTCTTTTACATTATTTCATAATATATATGGTAACTGTTATTATTATTATATTAATAATTATTTAATTTTAATTTAGCTTATATATGGTAATAATAATCATTGATTAATTTAAAAATGAGATGTTTAATTTAGGTAAATTATTTAATTTTAATTTAGCTTATATATGGTAATAATGAAACAATAATGCTAACACGATTAACCCGATGAATCTATTTTCATTATGAAACAATAATGCTAACACGATGAATCTGATGAATCTATTTTCATATACGGATATACAACTGAACAAGTAATGAAACAAAAATGGGAAGTTAACAAAAATGACACAAATTCATCATGTTTCATTATGAAACAATAATGCTAACACGATGAACCTGATGAATCTATTTTCATATTGAAACAATAATGCTAACACGATAAACCTGATGAATCTATTTTCATATACGAATATGCAACTGAACAGGTAATGAAACAAAAATGAGAAGTTAACAAAAATTAAGAAACTCAAAAATATTGAAAACCGTAAGAAACAATCTCAATCATTCAATAACTTTCATCTAAGGTTGTGAATCAAGATGGTATTGTTTTTTCACATGTAAAATAATACATGTTTCACTTGTTCTGATGGTTGGCAGCATTTTTGAGGTTCTTGTTTGATTTCCTCCTATAATATATATATATATATAGAGAGAGAGAGAGAGATATGTAGGTTCATACAAGAACAACATCTATTTAAGAAAACACGAAAACAGTCGAGTACATACAAAATCATATATGATTCAGGCGACTATGCGCGACCTATCGTCTGCGTCCGGTTTTTTCGGGTTAGTGTAAAGTCACATATTATTTTATACATGATCTGCTGTTTTTTGTTGTTTTGTTGTTTTCTTAAATAATCAGTGTTATCGTTTGAACCTTCCTCTAGAGAGAGAGAGAGAGAGAGAGAGAGAGAGTTCAAATGAGAAAACTATAAAGGTTGATAACATGAGAACACATATCGACCGTCAATTTATAAAAAAAAAAGTTTTTGAACATGATTCACAAGTATGGGGACCAAATCTATTATTTTGTCTACACCAAGTAAATGGTCCGCAAGTTGCGGATATATCTATACTATATTATAAAAACGGTATAAAAAACTCTTAATTACAACATTTTAAGCACAAGTTACAACTAATTAAAACCAATTACTTAATTTACAATTTCTTAATGCTTTGGTACAACATTTTCAAGTACAGTATCTCACATAATCATCTATTTGTGAAATGAATACTCATTTATTAATATAAATATTTATTTTTTTGGTGAAGGATTTTATAAAATAGATTTTTTATAGCATAATCTAATTTAAATGTAGATTTTACATTTAAATCTATATTAATGAGATGTAATATAAAATCTTTTTTCTTCCGTATTTTTTTATATTACATCTCATAATGATTTTTCCATATTTTATTTTATAAAATATTTTTCCATATTGTATTTTATAAAATCTTTTTACATAATGAGATGTAATATAAACTCTTTTTTCTTCCGTATTTTTTTTGCTAATATAAAATCTATTTTATTTTATAAAATATACACGTATTTTATATTAGCATAATATAAAATCTACACGTATTTTTTTTCACGAACTTTAAAAGAAGAAAAAAAAGGTTGATATGAATTAAAAATAAAAAATAACGAGATACACTAATAAATTAGCGTATTCTTTAAAATAAAAATATTCCGCAATACTTTCCAAATTAACCAAGTGTAAAAAAAATAAAATAGAAACGATGTAGATATAAAAATATTCTTCCATATTTTTAATATATTTTATGAAAATAAAAGATTTTAAAATATTCTCTACATTCACTATAAATATATATAGCTTCTCTATGTATCATCCGAGTACAAGAAGAAGACGAACGGTCGGGTGTCAATGGCGGAACCTGCAACTGAACAAAAAGTATTCCACTATATTTTTGTTTCTTTGAAAAACTACTTTTTTATATTTTATTTTATTTACTGAGGATTTGTTTATATTTTTCAAAACCCACAATCATATTTTTCGAAGTAGGGGAATAAGATAATACTATGAGGTCTTGAAGTCAATAGTCAGATAAATTTTCAAGTGGTACTGAGTGAATTTGAACTATACCAGTTGAGTTGTCGGTTACAAAAGATAGAAATCATTTATTTTCTTTGTCATATTTGATGTGGGTTGAATGTTGTTAATTAATCTTTAGATTTATACGTTCAAAGTGATTGTCAAGTGTTGTCGAGGAGGTTTCAGAAAAATTGCAAAATCTGTAAAAACTTATGTTCATATTTATAATTATTTCAATAATAGTAATATGTTGTGAGACATGTCTTTTGAGTTTTAAATAATATAATACAAAACTATTGCCAATATTATTGCACAAACTCATAACGATTAAGAATATATGCAAGTTAACCACTTATGAAAATACATTCGTTTTTCACAGAGAAATTACGTTTCATTTTAACTCGGTTCAATATTCCAACAAAAAATTTATTCTCTTGTGCAATACACGGGCCCAACACTAGTTTAAATTAATTTAAATATTTGGTCCTTGTACCTACAGAGCATGTTCCGAAATTTCTTCTTCTTCTTTTTTTTTTTTTTCCTTTTGACCCCTCCGCAAGTTGAGGAATGGTTACTTGTAGAGATAGTGACTTTTTTGAAAATCTGGAAGATAAATGACTAAGGGGAAAAGTTCAAAAAAACTCAATAAACTATCATATTTTGAATGGTTAAGTCCCTGAACTATTTTTTTGAATGAAAAAACCATTAAACTTTATCTATTTGAATGATTAAGTCCCTCAACTATTTTTTTGAACGAAAAAACCATTAAACTTTCTAATTTTGAATGATTAAGTCCCTCAGCATTTTTTTTGAATAAATAAACAATCGAACTTCTAAAAACTGGTTACATTTATTTAAAGATACCTGGAACTGACGATGAAGGTTTTTAAGTAAAAACAAATCAAAATCAGTTTTACCGTTCTCAAATTATACGTCATTAAAACCCCTCATAGACAATCGTATCGTTCCGCCTCGCCTCTCCCCATTGCCCTTACATTGTCCGTTCTCCATATCACCTAACACGTTGTTGCTTCTGACATCGATCTCCCTCTTTTTGGTCTATTTTTTATTTATCAAAAGAGGAAGAATCAAAAGATAATCGGTTCCATGTAGTTTTTTTTGTTAAAATGATGTAAGTAACCAATTTTTCAAAGTTCGATGATTTAATTTATTGAAAAAAAATATGCAGGGACTTAATCATTCAAAATTGGAAAATTTAATGGTTTTTTCATTCAAAATGAGAAAGTTTAATGATTTTTTCATTCAAAATAATAGTTCAGGGACTTACTTATTCAAAATGAGAAAGTTTAATGATTTTTTCATTCAAAAAATTAGTTTAGGGACTTAACCATTCAAAATAGAATAGTTTGTTGGGTTTTTATGAACTTTTCCCATGACTAACAGATAAACTTGATTGGGTAAATGATTATTTATGGCATTTTCCCAACTAAGGTGTTAATGGGATTGGTGGGCCTTGATTAAAAATGGGTTGGGCCTGTTATTTTCAGTTATTAAAAGGCCCAAATTTTCTTGTTGGGGCTTATCACCTTATTTTGAATGTTGCTTTTATTCCATCATCATCGGAGATGGTTAAATTTTGGTTTCAGGTTGAAACCGGTCGGTTTTAAATCAATCTCGGTCTTAAATCAATCTTTTCAACTCTAAGGGGGCGTTTGGTTCACATAATGGAATTTAATAGAATTGGAATCCATCTAAGGAATTTGACTTTGAAGGAATTGGAATGTAATTTGATGGAATTTGACAACGCGTTTGGTTAGTAGGAACTCAATTCCTTCACTTAAACCAAGGAATGATGAATTCTTTAAGGTGTGGAATTCAATGGAATTGGAAGGATTCCATCGCTTTCATTCCGCGAACCAAACTTGCGTTTGGAATTTGGTCAATGGAATTGGTCATTCCAATTCCTTCAAAATGCATGAATCAAACAACCCCTAAGGGGGCGTTTGGTTCACAGAATGGAATTTGATGGAATTGAAATCCATCGAAGGAATTTTACTTTGAAGGAATCGAAATGAAATTTGACCAAGCGTTTGGTTGGTAATAATTCAATTCCTTCACTTAAGACAAGGAATGATGAATTCCTAAAAATGTGGAATTCAATGGAATTGGAAGGATTCTATCGTTTTCATTCCGTGAACCAAACATGGGCATGGAATTTGGTCTATGGAATTGGCCATTCCAATTCCGTGAACCAAACAGCCCCTAAGGTGCCGTTTGTTTTTTAAGAGGTCTAAAGTTTGAAATATTATTTTAGTTATAATTAATAAGAGGTAGTGTGTAAAAAGATCTAAACGATTCAGACGTAAGAGTAATTAAGAGTTTTTTTTTTAAAAGCAAACAACCCCCAAGTCTCTAACAGTTTCTTTGACTTAAAAATATTATTTATTAAAGAGTAAATTACATTCCTGGTCCTTGTGGTTTGTTGATATTTTGGATATCATCCCTAAAACGCGTTTATTACACGGGTCGTCCTTGTAGTATGCAAAAGCGCACGTCAAGGGTCCCTCACATTAACGGATCATGTTAATCCCGTTAACTCAAAGGGTATTGATAGTTTGGTAATTTACCAATCTTGTCTAATTTTTCTGATTTTTGTTCCATCTATTCTGGTTGGACGAAGAAAATCATTTTTGCCTCAGTAAATCTTTTATGTCCCGATTGAGGATCCTTGTAATATGTAGTTATGACTATTGCCTAGAACGAGTGCATTTTAGAGTTTAAGCTTTTGACGGTAGGACATGTAACACCCCGAATTTTAGAGTTTGGTATTTGATATTATCATGTTATGAATTATCATGTTTTGGGATTTAAGTGTATCGGGGGTCTCGATCAGTTTTGGTCCTCGCGAGTTAAAAATCAGAACTGGTAAATTTTGGGTCAGTCGGGGCCTTCTCGGCGATAGTGCCCGCGATAGTGACATGGTCACAATCGCGAGGGCACAATCGCCCAACTTGTACCGCGGGGTGGGGAGTCCTCGCGACTATGCCCGCGATAGTGACATGGGTCACAATCGTTAGGGCACAATCGCCCCATCTGTACCGCGGGGTGGGGAACCCTCGCGACATTGTCCGCGATAGTGACAGATGTCACAATCGCCGGGGCACAATCGTTGTCGGGCAACAGGGGTATAAATACCTCATTTACGGGATTTCTTCATTTAGGGTTGATTTTGGGAGCTGATAGAGGGTTTCTCTCCAGCGATTTTGGTAAGGTTTCTACCCCAACTTCAACCATATCAATTAATGATCTTATGGTGGTTTTATTGGTGGAATAAATGCTTCCTCAGGTGTGATTTTGGAAGGATTTTAGCTTGTAACCACTTCTCAAGTCTCCAACTTCCCACCTACCACTTTAGGGTTTGATTTCTTGTAAGAGATCACCAAGGTGAGTGTTTCTTGACTCTTCCATTCTCATACATGTCTGATAATGTGTTGGTAATTACGTGTATTTTAGTTATTCGCTTACTTGTTGATGTGGAGTCAACCTCAAACCCTATTTTGGGGGTAAAATGCAAATGGAGAGTATTAAATATGCTATTTGGCCAAGCTATGTAGTAATGGCCAAGTAAGAGTAATGAGTTGTATGTTTGGTCGTTAAATGGGAATTGATATTGATTTTAAGTCTCGATTTGAGTTGCCATATAAGTATAGACTAAAGACTCGGTTTGAGTTGAGGTCAAGTATAGACTAAAGACTCGGTTTGAGTTGAGGTCAAGTATAGACTAAAGACTCGGTTTGAGTTGAGGTCAAGTATAGACTAAAGACTCGGTTTGGGTTGAGGTCATGAATAGACTAAAGACTCGGTTTGAGTTGAGGTCAAGTATAGACTAAAGACTCGGTTTGGGTTGAGGTCATGAATAGACTAAAGACTCGGTTTGAGTTGAGGTCAAGTGTAGACTAAAGACTCGGTTAGAGTTGAGGTCATGAATAGACTAAAGACTCGGTTTGAGTTTAGGTCATGGATAGACTAAAGACTCGGTTTGAGTTGAGGAAAATCTCATCAAAATGAGATATTTCAGCAAGGCTTTGCACAACTCCCAACACAGCGCACGGCCCGTGCGTTTTCCAAAGAGAAGGGTGCACGGCCCATGCGTTTTCCACTGACTCGCGCACAGTTTCATGCGCACGACCCGTGCGCATTTCCTGAAGGATGGCGCACGACCCGTGCGCCCTGTAGACAGAACCATCCTCTTCTTTTCTTCTTTTCAAACTCTCAAAACCAAACGAAAATTCGGGGTGTTACAATCCTCCCCAACTTGGGAATGATTTCGTCCCCGAAATCCCAACTACTCAAAAAGGTGAGGATATCTTCGCTTCATATCCTCTTCGGCTTCCCACGTCACATTTGCTCCCCGGTGATGCTTCCACTGCACCTTGACCAAGGTGACTTCTTTATGACGCAACTTCTTAGACTTTCTCTCTAAGATGGCGTCGGGTTCTTCCACACAACGGTTACCTTCGTCAACCCTTAACTCTGAAAGGGGGATGACGCTGTCTTCCACCGACAAACACTTCCAGAGGTAGCAAACATGAAACGTGTTGTGTATTCTACTCAACTCCGGTGGCAGTTCCAACTGGTAGGCTTGCAAACCTACCCGTTTAAGCACTTTGAAAGGTCCGAGGAAACGGGGACTCAACTTCCCACGTTTTCCGAACCGTATAATGCCTTTCCACGGCGACACTTTAAGCATAACACGGTCGCCTACTTGGAATTCCATCGGCCGTCTCTTCTTATCGGCATAACTCTTCTGACGATCTTGAGCCGCTTTCATTCTTTCACGAATGCACTTGACCTTATCGGCAGTCTCTTGCACGATTTCAGGTCCAACGAATTGCTTTTCTCCCGCTTCAAGCCAGCATACGGGAGTCCGACACTTTCGCCCATACAAAGCCTCAAAGGGTGTCATTCCGATACTCGAGTGGTAGCTATTGTTGTAGGCAAACTCCACCTAAGGCAGGTGAGTGTCCCAGCTACCCCCGAAATCGATGACACAAGACCTCAACATATCTTCCAAAGTTTGGATCGTTCGTTCGCTCTGTTCGTCGGTTTGCGGATGGTAAGTCGTACTCAACTTCACTCGAGTACCTAGCTCTTTCTGAAATCCATCCCAAAAGTTTGAAGTGAACCGACTGTCGCGATCCGACACGATCGACAATGGTATGCCGTGTCTCAAGACCACCTCATCGATATAAAGCTTCGCTAACTTATCCATCGGTAGAGTCTCGCGCATAGCCAAGAAATGAGCGCTCTTCGTCAATCTATCAACTATCACCCAAATGGTATCGTGACCTCGAAGAGTTTTAGGCAACTTCGTCACGAAGTCCATGGTGATATGCTCCCATTTCCATTCGGGAATCTCTAAAGACTGAAGACTCCCATATGGTCTCTGATGTTCGGCCTTAACTTGCGATCACGTCACACAACGCTCAACGTAACGTGCCACATCGAGCTTCATTACCGGCCACCAATAGTGCAACTTCAAGTCCCTGTACATCTTTGTGCTTCCCGGATGTATGGAATACTTGGACTTGTGTGCATCTTCTAGCAACAGCTCACGGTTACCCCCTATCTTGGGCACCCACACACGACCGCTGAACAGTTTCACTCCACGGCTATCTTCCGTCAAGAGTAAACGTTGTTTTGTCATGACTTCTTCTTTTAGATTCTCCTCTAACAGTGCTTCCACCTGTGATGCCTTGATCTTCTCCACAAGGCTAGATACTAGCTCGATTCTCGAATGGGTAGCTCGAATACTCCCGCTATAGTCCTTCCGACTTAGCGCATCGGCCACCACGTTCGCCTTACCTGGATGGTAAAGCAATTCACAGTCATAATCTTTCAGTAACTCGAGCCACCTCCTTTGCCTCATATTCAGCTATTTCTGATCAAAGACATACTTCAGGCTCTTGTGATCCGTGTATAGAGTGCACTTCGTGCCGTAAAGGTAATGTCGCCAAAGCTTCAAGGCGAACACCACCGCTGCTAACTCCAGATCATGAGTTGGATAATTCTGCTCGTGTATCTTAAGCTGTCTCGAGGCATAAGCGATTACCTTGCCTCGTTGCATCAACACACAACCCAATCCCATCTTTGAAGCGTCGCTGTAAACCACGAAATCTTCCGACCCTTCAGGTAGTGTCAAGATCAGAGCTTCACACAACTTCTTTTGAAGGATTCGGAACGCCTTCTCTTGGGTTTCGGTCCATTCAAACTTCACATTCTTCCGAGTCAGAACTGTCAGGGAAGAAGCGATCTTGGAAAAGTCTTGGATGAATCTCCTGTAGTATCCTGCCCGACCCAAGAAACTTCGGATCTCGGACGGACTCTTAGGAGGCTTCCAATTCATCATAGCTTCAATCTTGGAGGGATCTACTTTCACTCCTTCTCGAGTGACTACGTGCCCCAGAAATTGTACTTCTTTAAGCCAAAAGCCGCACTTGGAAAACTTTGCGTACAATCTTTCTCTTCTCAATACTTCCAGAACCTCACGTAGATGCTGTTCGTGTTCCGACTCACTATTGGAGTATACTAGTATATCATCGATGAATACAATGACCGACTTGTCGAGGAAAGGTCGGCACACTCTATTCATCAAGTCCATAAACACTGCTGGTGCGTTCGTCAGGCCAAAAGGCATTACAAGGAACTCGTAATGGCCGTAACGCGTTCTGAAAGCCGTCTTCGGAACATCTTCTTCTCTTACCTTCACTTGGTGATAACCTGATCGTAAGTCGATTTTGGAGAAACAACCCGCTCCTTGAAGTTGATCGAACAAGTCGTCTATTCTCGGAAGCGGATACCTGTTCTTCACTGTAGCTTTGTTCAACTCACGATAGTCAATGCACATTCTCATTGTGCCATCCTTCTTCTTGACAAATAAGACCGGAGCTCCCCAAGGTGACGAACTCGGTCTTATGAATCCATTCTCAAATAGCTCCTGGAGTTGTGCTACCAATTCTTGCATCTCCGATGGCGCTAAACGATAAGGTGCTTTAGTGATCGGTGCAGCGCCAGGCACAAGATCAATCCGGAACTCTACCTGACGATCAGGTGGCAACCCGGGCAAGTCGTCCGGAAAGACATCTGGATACTCACGCACGATCTTCACATCTTCCAGCTTTGACTTCTCCAGCTTGGCATCGATCACATAGGCTAGGAAAGACGAACATCCTTTTACTAAGCACTTGCGTGCCTTTGCCATTGTGATTATTGCCACTTTACCCTTTCTCTTCTCACCATAGATGACAACGACTTCACCAGAGGGGTCGGGAAGTCGAATCATCTTCTTGGAACACACGAACTCGGCCTGATTGTTTGACAACCAATCCATACCGATTACCACATCAAAACCCCCGATTAACATCGGTAATAGGTCGATCGAGAATTCTTTCCCTTCGATACTAAGAGTACACTGCCTCAGAACTTCACGGATCAGAACTTGACCACCATCGGCTATTTCTACCACTAATGCATCCTCAAGACTAGTAGTGGGCATAGAAATTTTCTGACGGAACAATTCAGATACGAAAGAGAAACTAGCACCCGTATCGAACAAAATACGAGCAGATACAGAGTTTATAAGAAAAGTACCCGATACCACATCTGCGGATGCTCTAGCTTCTTCAGCCGTCATCTGAAAAGCTCGACTCTGAACCTTAGGAGGGTTCTCCTTCCTTGCTGGCGCGCTACCCGACACGAGCTTCGGGCAATCCTTCCTCGAGTGTCCCGGTGTCTTGCTATAACACCCCGAATTTTGAAAAAACACCATTTTAAGTTAATACAAAAATCAGTAGCCTTAAAGGGGGAAAAATAAGATTGTTGATTTTAGAGTTGAATCCTAGATTTTATAGCCTTAATGGATAAAGGATTCAATTACGAGTCCAACGGTTCATTCCGGAGCGAAATCGGAGCTAAATCGAAGAAGTTATGGCCAAAATAGCGTTCGGTACCCTCTTGGCTATTGTGACAGCGATTGTGACAGTGTCACTATAGCCGTCACTATAGCCAGAGCTGGCGATTGTGCCAGCGATTGTGCCACTGGCACAATAGCCTGGCACTATAGCCAAAGCCAATAACCTCGCGGTACAATCTCGGCGATTGTGCCAGCGATTGTGCCACTGGCACAATCGCCTGGCACTATAGCCTACGGGTACCAGAGTGTTAAAATCGCGATTTTCAGCCATTTCTCTCACTTTCTCATTTCTAATCTCTTCCTTTCTCTCCCAAACCGATCCCTCACCCTTTCCCACGAACCCTAACTTATTTTGGCTCAAATCCTTGGATTTTGTGGAGGTGAAACATCATCAAGTGGTAGGATTGAAAGCTATGGTCAAGAAGTTTCATCTTCATCTTCAACCTCATGTCATTTTTGGGTTTTCTAGGTTTTCTTCGAAAACTAAGTGGTAAGTGTATCCCTTCCTTTTCTAAACCTTAAAATAAGTTATAAATGTTCCCTTGATGATTATTCTAGTGTTTGGTTTATCAATTTCGGGTTTGTTGGTTTTGGAGAAAACTAGGTCAAATTTGGGTTTGGACCAAAATGGAGATTTTGATGTATAATGTTTGGGGAATGTTTCTATTTGTTTGGAAATGGTTATTTACGGTTGGAAATGTTTGGATCTAGGTTTTTGAGGTTTTGGCTCGAAGGATTCAAGTTTCTTCAAATGAGCTCAAAGCGGGGTAAAATCTAGATTTAGCCTAAATCTAGCGAGGTGAGTTCAAGTTGATTTGTGAAAACGGTGTACATGCCAAAATGGTTATTTTAAAGTGTTTTATACGAAATGGTTAACTGCTGATAAGTTTGGAGTATTTTGAAGTAAAAGATGTTTTACTTGGTTAATTGTCAAAGAGTGAGTATTTTGATAAGTTTTCATATTTGGTGAACTTGGGTTGTGTTAACCTCATAAAATGCTAATATTCGGGTTTTGAATGTTCTAACGAGTAAATAGCATGGTTTTCACATTCATGGTGATTTTGTACAAGTAAAAGCTATTCTCATGAACTATGCATCATTGATTGTACAAACAAAGTCTATTACATGTTATATGCACTTCGGGTACATTTGCATTCATAAACCCTTTGGTAAATCTTTGGTCCCAATACGTGTTGAGTTTTGGGTTAATTACGTCTTTGTAGTGTGTGTCTTTGTAAACGTTATTTTAAAGACATTTCATTATTTGGAGGACCAATAATTACGGGTCAAATGGATTTTGAGCATTTTAGCTCGGTGTTGGGTTAAAATGAGTCGTGTGGACATTTGTCCGGATTTATAACCAGCGGGGGTTTTGAATAAGATGACGATTAAATTCGTATCATTGGTGAGTTACATGTTTTGAGTGCGTTGGTCATTCAATTGGAGTCATGTAATGTTAGACAGTGTTGTATTGGATCCATAGGCACGTAAGTCTGTCGGTTTGGTAAGGCCTGAGGTTTTGGGTTACATTTAGTGACCGCTCGGGTTTGCTAGCGAGTAGGAATATGTGGCTCGGGCCACAGAGTTGGAACTCGTCTAGGTTGGATAGGCATCCATGTCTGTAAGCCCTCGAAAGTGGAACTCTGATGGAGTAAGGCCAGAGGCATTAAACGGTCTGTGGGAGATGTCGTGAGAGGCATGCGGTCCAGGATGTCGGGATGTGTGGTGAAATCCAACAAACATCGCGGGTGGCCCCATTCACGTGTTCTCGTCACCCAAGATGGAAACGTTTAGATTATATGCAATGAAGTCGCGTGAACGGCCTACTTGCGTGTTTTCTATTCTCAGTATATACGGATCTCTTCATCGTTGATTCGTGGTATTTTGTATGGTAATGTGGTATTTTACCAATTTGAGTTTTAGTGGTTGACGGTAAATGTTGGCTCTAATATTGGGTTCTTCCCACGTATATTAAAGTCGAATGGACCGCGTTGTTTCCACGTTTCGGTATTTGGATTTCATTATACTTTATGGTCGCGTGAGTATTATATCGAGTTACATAATTCCAATGGCGTACAATGTTATTATAAATCGTTTTCCTTTACTTAAAGGGCGAGTATTATGTCCCGCCCGTGTTTTGGGTGTTTTGGGATATAAGGTATTATTTGCATTTCCTTGAATTGGAATGTCGAACTATGACCCCATCTTGGGTGAGTTCCGAATTGCATCACTTTATATGAAACGTGTGTTTGGGAGCATAGTCTTTAAAAGTGCATATTGTGGGAAAATGTGTCGTTTTCGTTTTAAAGTATATTATTTCGAAGGAACTCGCTTTAAACTGGTTTCCTTGCGTTTAAAGATCTATTCATTCATGTTAAAACTCTTGAGCTCACTAGGCGTTAAGCCTAACCCTTTTTATTTGTCGGCATGTGCATCAGGTTCCAGTTGGGAATTGGTTTCTAGCAGTTCTATGAAGCGTAGAGCCTTAGCTAGACACTAAAGTAAGTAATTGGTGAAGTCTTCCGCAAGTTGGAGATAGTGACTATTATTGGGTTCTAGTAGCACTCGTCCTTTTATAGTTTGTATGTAACAATTGAATGTTTATGTATTGAAGTTAAATCTAATTTGTGGTTGTAGATGATTCAATTATTGATGTATTTAGAAAATTTTAAATAAGTTGCTATTTTCAGAATTTAGGGTGTTACACTTGCACTCAAAACAGATGATCCCCCTGACCGGGCAATCTTTGACAGTATGACCAGGCTTCCCACACTTGAAGCAAGTTTGAGAATTGTTGTAACAGTTACCGTGATGCTTGGTTCGACACCTCGGGCACCACCTTGCTTCCTGATAACTACCGAAGTTGCGGTTCCCAACAAAAGGTCGGGTCCGCTTGGGAGGTACTGAACTGCTCTCCCACTTTCTCTTATCAGACACTATCACAGAATTCTCAGATTTGCTTTTCGCGAACATCTCTTCCATGAATTGAGCTTCCTCCACCATCTCTCGGAGGTTAGAAGCTTTGGAATTATGGACCATCGATTGCATGTCCGCAGGTAGGCCATTCAGATAGGCCTTCATCTTATCCTTCTCGGTTGGGGCAGCGTGCCCCACCAGACCAAGCTTTTCCATGAACTGACGGGTATACTCCCTCACCGTCAGGTTTCCCTTCACCAAGGACCGTAACTCTTTCATTGCAAAATTCTTCCAGCAGCTTCTTCTTGAACTCGGCCCAAGACAACTGGGCCAACACCTCAGGAGATAGAGTGGATTGGATGATATTCCACCAGATAAGTGCAGTGTCCCTCAGCAATTGGGTACTGAACCGCACCCTCTGATCATCACCACATTCGAAAGAGCCAAAAGCTTGCTCAACCGCTCGGATCCACTTCACACACAAGATTGGGTCGTCGGAACCAGATAACTCTGGTGGTCCGCAACCCAGAAAGGATTTGTAGGAACAACTTTTCCTACCTCCCGGAGCACCAACAATCCTGTTCTCCTCGGCCCGGACCCCTGTACCAACGCCTCCAGAACCCGCTACGATGTTTTCCACAACCGTCTCACTTCTACGATTGTTCACATCACGGTCCTCAATCACTTTCAGTAGAAACTCTTGTTGCTTTGCCATCTCTTCCCTCATTGCCAACATCATGTTGGCCATCATCTCAGAAGGGGAACTAGCATCCCTGATTACTGGGTGGGACGAAGTCAGGTCCACACGCGGAATGACCTCTGGCCCCCCACCTAGTATTTGCTGCACTGGCGGACGCACGACAACCTCAACTCCTTCCGGCTGATCGGCTGTGGAGGCTGTCGCTTCCAGTCCGTCAACACGAGTACGCGGTCTACCACGCGTATTCACCATACTGAACTGTTTCACAGAACAGAGACAAAGATAAGAGAGAGATTGAACCAACACAAAGGAAACGTACTACCACATTAGCAATTGTCATATTAACAGTAATTCAAGCACTCTTACGTACAGTATCCTCATAATAACATTAGCTAAGTGAAATTATGAACATACAACACATAACGGTTCTTGTCACTACTACTACAACGCCTGATAAACGTACTTTCCGTCAACTCTAAGACTAACCCATCTTAAGAGTTCTACCCAATTCTCGCGGATCGATTCTTAGCATACGCAGTCTAAGTCTAGACATCTTACATTCATGCCTAGTTCGCTTAAACCTGGCTTTGATACCAACTTGTAACACTCTAAATTTCAGATAAATTTAAAACATGGAAATCCGACAATTGACAAAGATAAATCCATTAACTTCCCATAAATGGGATCAGTCCTTAAGACTTTACAATTCTATACAGGGATTGCATCAAAAGAATGGGACTTAACAATGCCCAACATCAATACTAAATTATCTCCAAAAACCTCGAGACTCAAAACTCGTCTCTCCAAAAACCCCGACACCCACCGCTAATGGAAACCTGTTATACATGTCATTTGAGAAAAAGTGTCAGACTATAAAGCCTGGTGAGAACATACAGTTTATAAAGCTCGTAAGATATAAACATCTGTGTCATAAAGAAATCTTTTCATAAAGGTTTAGTTCGTAAAGATAACATTTCGCCACAACCGGGCCTCTTCGGTCCAAAACTCTTAAACGGTGATAAAAGGACCATTTTACCAAGGAGAGTGACGAAACACAAAGTTAGGCCAACAAACCGAGTTACGAGCTAAACACTTGGAGTCCTCAACAATGAACCCAGAGTCCGTGCTACGAGGTGAGATCGCGCTCCCAAGGGAAACCAGTGTATACTCCTTCACTAGGGTCACCATGAACCATGGCTAGTAACCGACCTCACATAACCGTACCATAAACTCATCATGGAACATGTGACCCATAGCTACAATTTGGGGAATATAGCCTCCCAACAAAACAGTCTACTCCAAAACCTAGGGATCCACTAGAAATGGTACGGACTCGTCACAACAACATATGTGACCAACCATAAATAAACATATGGTTACAAGTACATTTTATAAACAAAATGCTACTTCCAGTTCAACTTCTGGTAAGAATGAAAATCATTAAAAAGAGTTCATAAACATTCTTTTACATAATCACGTAATGTGCAAGTAAAACACCATTTTACTTCAATAGGGCGGAACCCGTCATTTTGGTCAAAACTGACCGGGAACCCCGAGAATCACCAAAAACTTCATTTATAACAAAATGTAGTGATCATAAAATCATACCATAGAAATACTTCAGATTTCGCAAATAAGAGTTTCGACATGTATAAAGTTTGTAAAATGATAGTAGGAACTCATCGATAGGTTTTCGAAATAAAACCCGGAAAACCAGATAATGACCACGACGTAGAGGTGAAGCTTAAAACACCGACCCCTCGCTAGAAACACCGAAAACCAGCAACTAAACGAGCCTTAGAAGATTGAAAGAGAAAAGAGAGAAAAAGGAGAGAGAGAGAATGAATATATGAGATTATGGAAAATCTCATCAAAATGAGATATTTCAGCAAGGCTTTGCACAACTCCCAACACAGCGCACGGCCCGTGCGTTTTCCACTGACTCGCGCACAGTTTCATGCGCACGACCCGTGCGCATTTCCTGAAGGATGGCGCACGACCCGTGCGCCCTGTAGACAGAACCATCCTCTTCTTTTCTTCTTTTCAAACTCTCAAAACCAAACGAAAATTCGGGGTGTTACATCAAGCTTATAAACTAGACTTGCCACCTGAAATGGACGGAATCCACCCAACGTTTCATGTGTGTTATTTGCGGAAGTGCCTAGCGGAGGAAGAGAGTGTCATACCGCTATCCGAGATTCGTGTGGAGGACAACCGATGCGTGGAGGAACCCGAGGCTATTTTGGAAAGAGAAACTAAGAGACTTCGCCATAAGGAAGTCGTGATGGTCAAGGTACAATGGAGACACCACCGAGGCACGAACGTGACATGGGAGTCGGAAGAGGACATGAAGCGTAGATATCCTCGCATGTTCGTATAGTATAGATTTCGAGGACGAAATCGTTTCCAAGTTGGGGAGGATTGTAACACCCCGAATTTTAGAGTTTGGTATTTGATATTATCATGTTATGAATTATCATGTTTTGGGATTTAAGTGTATCGGGGGTCTCGATCAGTTTTGGTCCTCGCGAGTTAAAAATCAGAACTGGTAAATTTTGGGTCAGTCGGGGCCTTCTCGGCGATAGTGCCCGCGATAGTGACATGGTCACAATCGCGAGGGCACAATCGCCCAACTTGTACCGCGGGGTGGGGAGTCCTCGCGACTATGCCCGCGATAGTGACATGGGTCACAATCGCCGGTGCACAATCGCCCCATCTGTACCGCGGGGTGGGGAACCCTCGCGACATTGCCCGCGATAGTGACGGATGTCACAATCGCCGGGGCACAATCGCCGTCGGGCAGCAGGGGTATAAATACCTCATTTACGGGATTTCTTCATTTAGGGTTGATTTTGGGAGCTGATAGAGGGTTTCTCTCCAGCGATTTTGGTAAGGTTTCTACCCCAACTTCAACCATATCAATTAATGATCTTATGGTGGTTTTATTGGTGGAATAAATGCTTCCTCAGGTGTGATTTTGGAAGGATTTTAGCTTGTAACCACTTCTCAAGTCTCCAACTTCCCACCTACCACTTTAGGGTTTGATTTCTTGTAAGAGATCACCAAGGTGAGTGTTTCTTGACTCTTCCATTCTCATACATGTCTGATAATGTGTTGGTAATTACGTGTATTTTAGTTATTCGCTTACTTGTTCATGTGGAGTCAACCTCAAACCCTATTTTGGGGGTAAAATGCAAATGGAGAGTATTAAATATGCTATTTGGCCAAGCTATGTAGTAATGGCCAAGTAAGAGTAATGAGTTGTATGTTTGGTCGTTAAATGGGAATTGATATTGATTTTAAGTCTCGACTTGAGTTGCCATATAAGTATAGACTAAAGACTCGGTTTGAGTTGAGGTCAAGTATAGACTAAAGACTCGGTTTGAGTTGAAGTCAAGTATAGACTAAAGACTCGGTTTGAGTTGAGGTCAAGTATAGACTAAAGACTCGGTTTGAGTTGAGGTCAAGTATAGACTAAAGACTCGGTTTGGGTTGAGGTCATGAATAGACTAAAGACTCGGTTTGAGTTGAGGTCAAGTATAGACTAAAGACTCGGTTTGGGTTGAGGTCATGAATAGACTAAAGACTCGGTTTGAGTTGAGGTCAAGTGTAGACTAAAGACTCGGTTAGAGTTGAGGTCATGAATAGACTAAAGACGGTTAGAGTTGAGGTCATGAATAGACTAAAGACTCGGTTTGAGTTGAGGTCATGGATAGACTAAAGACTCGGTTTGAGTTGAGGTCAGTAATAGACTAAAGATCCGGTTTGGGTTGAGGTCATAAGTAGGATAAAGATCCGGTTTGGATTGAGTGCCAAATAGCTAAAGATCTTGTTTGGGTTGATGCTAGTCAAGATTAAATGACTTGGGAAAACATTATAAATTGCGTTGATGATATTGTTTGTGGCATATTGATTAATGTTAGGTGGAGCACATTGGTAGAGCGCCGTGAAAATTATAATGATCTCGTATTGTGATCTCTTTTTATGATTTAATTTCATTTATGTGTTCTCACTAGGCCTTGGCCTAACGCTTGTTTCTTTGGTTGTCATATATGACAGGAAACTCTAGTGGCGGGCATCTACGGGAATGAGTGGTCGATCGAGCGATCGAGAGCGGTCATTTTGAAAGATCTAGAGACCGGCATTTTTGGTGTATAGTCACTATTTTGTGGAGGATAGCGACACCCGATTGTAATCTGATAGGGAAATCTAGATTATTTAGGTTGTCGTAACTTTATGCCTCACTTAGTGAACTTGTATTCCTTATATTTTATTCCCCTCTTTGGGTTGATACTTTGGGATGCCTTGGCATATTTTGTACTACAGGTTTCACCAATTTACAATCGTCATATTGCCAAAAATTTAAGTTTTAAATCGCACCAAATTTTTAGGGTGTTACAGGACATATTCTCAAACTCTTTAGGGTAGATGTCTTATATAAATACAACTCCCCTCCAACCAGGGGTGGAGCCAGAAATTTTTTCTAGGGGGTGCCTAGAAAAAATGTAAGAAAATTCATGATTTCAAGGTTAATAAACCCTTTTTAGTAAATAGTTGACCTAAATATAGTTAAAAATCATGAGTGACCTAAATAACATAACAATATTTATATTTATACAAACAAATAGAGTATGCTTTTGTTTTGTTTTGTTTTTGTGAAAGTGTTCATACTCGAAGAGACGAAAAACAGATACATAAAAATTGGGAATATTATTAGGGAGAGAAGGAGTCTAGTTCATTATATTTTTAAAATTGAACCTTAAAACTAATACATACTAATACATAATTATTTTTTTAAAAAGGTGAGGGGGAGCCACTGCACCTTCTGGTGCTAAGGTGGCTCCGCCCCTGCCTCCAACCCACTTTTGGATTGGATATGTTGTGGTCGTTTGGTTTCGTTTTACGTGTTCTCAAATACTCGTTGTCATGAAATGTCCTTTCATCAAGAAGTTGAAGTCAATCTTCTAGGTAGAGAGAGAGAGAGTTATAGCCTGTTTCGTTTGCAAGATTTGGAATTGGATATTATTCCAATCTCGCGTTTGGTTTACAAAAAGTCCGGAATTGAAATATAGGGATTTCAATGAAATCTCACTGCCGTTGGATTTAGAAATTCCATGGGATAGTTGTATTTCACGGGAACTCATAGGAATTGCTTGTATTAATGTTTTAAATTATATTAAAAACATTCCGTTTTGTAATAATCAATTAATAGAAGATCATATAATTATTTTTAATTTCTTTATATAAATTATCTATAAAGAATGAAATTCAACTCCATTCAAAATCCTACAAAACAAAGTAACAAACGCAACAAAGATTCAAAATTCTTCCGATTTTAAATCCTTCCACAAAATCCAATTCCTAAAAAAAAAAAAAAATCCGTCAAACCAAACACCACCTTATAATACAAAACCCAATAACGGTACATGCTTAATTAAAACGATAAAGATGCTACTCTTTCGGGGAATTGCATACATGCTTACTACATGTATGTTCGAATGGAAGTATGAAGCACATTCGTATGACGTGCTTCTCAAACGGTGTACGATTGTTGGATCGTATCTATGTCGATGTTCTTCAATTTCACAACCGATTCCACATGACCTTTGAGAGTAAGCAATTCCCGCAGCCTGCATCCACAACCAACGTTCATACTTTGCATCAGGAATAAATTAAATTTAGCGAATTACGCGTTTTCAGTCATAGTACTAGTAAATAACGTATACTGATCGAACATTTTATATCATAGAAGCTTCATGATCATGTAGAATGTTAAAACATGTTAGGATCTACAATTTTTTTTTGGGTAACCGTGGGTTTCCGGGCCAACTTACGCGCACCGACTAATCCCCGGGTGACCACGAATGGCCTGGAGTCATCGCAGGTGAACCTCCATGGCCACAAGGGCTTTGGCAGCGCCTGGATTTGAATCCTGGGTAGATGAGATTTTCCACTACATCCCCCAAAGAAGATCTACAATTTTTTGAGCTCCCTTTTAAAGGATTCCCAAGTGTTTATAAATTATCCAAGAAAAAAAAGGTTAAAAGGATCTACGGACAAGAGTAAGGTAGTTGGGTGAAAAAATTATGGAATGTTGAGTAGTTTGGTAATTTACCAATCCTGTCTTATTTTTGTTCCACCTATTTTGGTGGAACAGAAAACATGCATTTTTGTCGCACTCAGATCTGGTCATGTCATGTCCATTCTAATGTTACGACAAAGGTGGGACAATAAGTTTTTGTACTATTTCATGTCCCGCGTACCAAATTCACCCACTTAATGTGTTTATGGAATATTTAGGATTTTAATTTGATACAGGTAGTTTGGTAATTTACCAATCTTGTCTGATTTTTGTTCCACCTGTTTTAATGGGACGGGAAGCATGCACTTCTTTCGCACTCATATTTGGTCATGTCATGTTCAGTCTAATGTTGCGACGAAGTTTGGGTTTTTGTACTGTCTTGTCCCATCCTGTCCCGCGTACCAAATCCACAATGTGTTTGACGTAAGCGTGCATAAACCATCGTTGCCAAGGCCATTGGGAAAAATTAGACCCGGCAAAAACTAACACGACACGGACTCGACACGAAATAAACGGGCTTGATAATACATTTCAACCCAAATAACCCGTATATATATATATATATTATAAGTTTTCTTTTTAATGTTTTAGATTTTGTTAGAACTATAAACTTTAGATTTCTAATGCTTTCATTTTAATTTTGGATTTGTACTTTTTTTTGTGAATTTTCAATTTTTAGTTTTATAAATGTTTAACAGGATAGGCGGGTCGTGTCGGGTTGGGATTTCCTGACCCATTTGTTAAACGGGTCAGGTTCGGGTTAGGCACTCTCAGTCCGTTCAGGAAAAATAAGTCATCTACACTTTGATTAGAAGACAATTCTGCGTACATTTAATCTCTCATACCCTCTTTTGAGTGAGATTTATATTGGGTTTGTTTGATTTGATTTCAAGTTTGTAAAACTAGAATCACATTGTATGCCTTGCATTAATTGGTGCGGTACCCGGGTTCACGGTAAAGCCCAACCTCCCAAGAGGTCAAGAGTTAAAACCTCAACAATTGTGAGAAGTGTGCGTGAGTATTTACAGCATATAAATATTATATACTTCAAAAAAAAGTGTAGCTTACCTTGTCATCTCAGCTCGGCGAATTGCATCTTCAGCCATTTGATTAAGCTCGTTGTGGTTGTTGCGTTCAACAAATTGCGTTTCAGGCGGGTCCAGCCCGTGCAGTGTCCTTTGTGCTTGAGCCCATTTAAGCTCACGGTCTTCCTTCCCGAAGTTCCTTTTTCTTGTGAAGGCAACCTGCAAGAGAGAAAATCGAGCTCAAACATCCTGTAACGGTTGCATCATAAAAATTAAGTCCGTGGTTTGCTCACCCTTTGATCGATGACAAGATCCCAAGCTCTACCACTTAAAGCATATCTGATGAAGAACTTGATGAAATCGAGTGGGAAGTAAAAGACAATGTTATAAAGCCATATAACTCCCGCCCAACCCCATCCGATCCCTTCAATTGCACAAAAACTCCAGTTTGCATAAACGGCAATAAGCGTCGCAATCTATAAGAAAACGAAAAGAAACATTAACCACCTTTTTCAGGTTTCAAACAAGGATGCTATGTGTGAGAATATGTAGAACCTCATCAGATCACTCTCCAAAACATCCTTTGACGTGAGAAACGAGGTTCCAATATACATTGAGAAAAAAATAGTCCAAGTCTATCTGACGTGGAGCTCTAACACCCCCTCCAACTTAGGCTAGATAAGCACAAATTGTTCCCGGATGTTGAGAGGGGGATAGACAGGCACAAATTGTTCCAGAGATGGTAGATCGGGCTCTAATTACCATATGAGGATACGTGGAACCCCATCAAATTACTATTCAAAAGAGCCTTTAAGGAGAGAAACGAGGTTCCAACATATATCGAGGATAAATTATCCAAGTCTAGCCGATATGGGACTTTTAAGACTATGTTCTATAGACAAACCAATAATAGAATAAAAAAGAAAGGCAACTAATCATAATCACTCACCAGTTGAGCAATCAAGAAAGCACCGAAAAGTAGAGCTCCTGGACGTTCATAAAAGGACCAACTCCTGGATCGTGTGACGAATATAAGTGCCTGGCTGATGGTACTCACTTGTAGGTATACCGCTGAGGCTAGCTTCCTGAAGTCTTGTTCGTCCTCAGCAACATTAGGAGTTTTCTGAAGGCTTGAAACGCCAAACACACGCTGAGAAACACCAAAATGCACGAAACAAACCACCGCTTAATCCATATTCTCTTCAGTAGCAGAAATTATGAGAATGAAGAAAGATAACTTGAGACTGATATCACTTAAGAATTAGAAAGCTCGACAAAAATAAAGTAGCAAACTAAAATTGAAACTGTCTACCCAGTCTAGTTCGGATTCTTCAGTTTCTCAAGAATGAGTAAACATGCAGGCTAGCAAATTAAGAAATAGGAATTGGAGCAGAAGATATACATGGTAGTCAAGATAAAGCACACCAAACTAATATCCCACCCGTAGGTGGGTTGTTTTTTTTTTTTTTTTTTTTTTTTTTTGGGGGGGTGGATGTAAGGAGGCCTGACATCTACCCAAAAGAGTACAACTGTTGTTTTCGTGAAGACCCTCGGCTTGTGCAAAGTGAGCAAGAGAGAAAAAAAGGTAAAGAACTTGAAAACAAGAAAGGTAGTTCTGAACTTTGAAAAACAGGTTAGAAGTAAGCAAAAACATCGAAACATACAAATAGAGCAGGTGCAAGAAAACGTAACAAGGTTACATGGGTACGAAGACTTGCACACCCCTAGTCTAACCTACAGCTCATGAAGCCTATCTGCCGGCTCACTAACCCTTACCCTCATCCTCTACCACTCCAGATTCCTCCCTCCGGACTAAGTTAGATGTTGATCCCAACTCCTAGTCCGCTACTATAATCTTATCATCAGATGGGCTTTGGAGTAAACAAATTGCAGACCTTGAAAAGCAAAGTACAGTCTCACATGACCAGTTGTTTAGCCATCTGCTATGAAGGGAAGCTTTCTTACCGGGAAAAAGTTGGTATCATATGCTGCCCAGAAGAAAATGACGGTCATCATAGCCAAGTAGCTACCAAGAATGATCCCTGTAGCAAAAATCTCGGACAACTTCCAGCTGTCCGGTTGAGGAGATGGTTTCACTCTGTCCTTGGAAATTGTCATAATGGTACCTGGAAATCCCCATTAAAAGGTAAGTTAAGATGATGGATTCAGCAGGCTTAAGGCTCCGATCCCAATCCATGACTATGAAAATATGTGGAACCCCATTAGATTACTCTCCAAAAGAGCCCTTGAGAGGAGAAAGGAGATTCCAACATATACCGAAAAATGGTCATAGTCTACCCGAAGCAGGACTCCAACACGCCCTCTCCAACAGTGGCTAGACAGACACGAATTGTCCTAGAGTGTCTAGAGGGGGCTAGATGGGCCACATATTATCCCATTGTGTCGAGTCCCTAGTGTGGTAGAACTTGGCTCTTTTACCATGTGAGAATACGTGGAACCCCATTAAATTACTCTTCAAAAGAACCCTTAAGGAGAGAAAGGGAGGTTGCAACATATATTAAAGGGAAATGGCCAAAGTCTACCGATGTGGGACTCCATCACAGACCTCAAGTTAAGCCATCAAAAAGCAACTTTTAGTTGGGATGGCATCATTAATATGTGGATTTATGATTGTTGCCATCTAAACAAAAAATCAATGAAACTGCAATATGACTATGTTGAAAACAAACTCTAACCATCATTAAGAATCGCGATGATCAGCACCATGAAGGGTGGAAAGTCAAACTTCCATATGAGGGCTAGTAGCATGAAACCAAGCTGTTGAAACATATATGAAGGGGAAATAGGTGAAAGAGGAAGTAGAAGACATATGAATGGTATACTGGAAGATAAACCTGTAATTTCGAAAAGCATTAAGCTGAATAGAACTCAGAACATCATAGTAGCATACCACAATACGGATAGTGATGGAAACAGCATAGATCTGCATAAGAGAAATTGAACATTCAAAAAATTAGGGAGCCTCTCAATATAATATATATAAGCCAGCTATGGTCCCATTTCCATGATACAAGACAAAAGAAGATAGGTCCACCAAATGAAGATGATACGTCGAAGAAATTGGCAAAATGAATGAAATATGCTTCTGAAGATCTGAGCTTAAACTTACAGTGTAATTTTTCATCCTCTGAAAGATTGCTCGACTAGTTAGTACAGCGCTGATAATAACGCTAAGACCAGGTTCTGTCAGCACTATATCAGATGCACTACGAGCAGCATCAGTTGCATCTGCAACCGCTATTCCAATGTCTGCTTTCTTAAGTGCAGGGGCATCATTCACTCCGTCACCAGTCATACCACATATATGCTTTCTAGCTTGCAAACGTTTTACAATCTCATATTTATGCTCTGTAGCAAAACCACAAATGTAGCAGCTTGTCAACTAACTGATAACCAAAAAACCATAGTTGATCACTGGGAAGTTCAAGAGTTAATAATCGGATACTTAGGCCGGCAACCATAAGTTAGCTTATTTTTTGAGCTTATTGAAAAAACACCATTTGGTTACTTTTTGAAAAGCTATTTCAGACAGCATTCAGAAGGTTCCAAAGGGCTTTTTTTTCACTTTTTCCAATTATGCCACCTTATATTTTTCAAATTAATTTCTCAACACGTCCTTTTAGGTCGTGTTACATTGTCAACTAGTTAATTATCTAGCTTTTACCAAACATGACTATTTTAGTAGCCAACAACTAACTTTTCGGCTAATAGCTAGCTAACTAGCTTGCCAAACATGGCCATGAAGGCAGTTAAAAACAAAGGACTGCCTGTGGCATGCTGCCTGGTTGCAAAGGGAATTAATATTGAGCACCTTTCTCCTGTAGGAGCTCAACCAAATTGATGTCAGGCTCCCAGGAATAACAAAAAGCGGCTTAGATACAAAAGTAGGGATGTTCAAGCAGAAAGGAGGTGTGGTACTCGCTCAAAAACCCCATGTAATACTTTTTCCATATGGTTATTTTTATTCCAATATTTCCTAGATAATTGTTCAACGTGAAATTCTGAAGCTATCACGAATATTTACGAAGAACTTACCAGGGAAAACACCAGCAAACCCATCGGCCTTTTCAATCAGCTCATCAACGGGCAAGGCAACAATCGATTCGTCCCTGTGCTGCCCCAGTAATGCAGATGAAGGGTACATATTGGTTCCCATTCCAAGACGTCGTCCAGTTTCTTTTCCTATTGCTAGCTGATCACCTATTCAAGATTGGAAAGGTCATGTAGATGGACCATAGAGACTAGAAAACAGTAGACGAAAATATTTGAACTGAAAACAAAACGGAGAGTAACATGTGGGGTTACTTTGTACCTTCATCAAGCATTACATGCTAGGAATAGGTTCAAATGAGAACCTTAAATATTTTGAGAACCTCGGAACCAACTATTTCATGAATGATCCATGATGAATAACCCTAAAATATTCATGAATATTATTAATCCTGCATTTTTTGTTATTCATGATATTCGGCATGAATATCTATCACAAGATTCATGATAAATAACTCACGAATAGTTAATTCAATTCTCAAATATTTAAGGTTCTCATTTGAACCGACAATGCCCCTATAATGCTAATACCATAGAAGGCAATCATGGACAAAAGTACAAACAATATAAGTTTCGATTTAGTTTTTTGTTCTATGTCCTAAAGTAGGTTCAAAGATCTCCATAATATTATTTACAGCTTCGATAATATAAGAACCCGGACCTGTGATCATTTTAACGCTTACTCCAAGATTCAAGGCCCTCCTAATCGTCTCTGCGCTGTCATGCCTGGGTGGATCAAAGAGAGGCATGAGGCCAACAAACTCCCATGGACCTCCTGGGCTTTCCTTCTTTCCCTCAGGGACTTCCTGTATCAAGATGTTAGTATATAAAACAACACTTGCACTGCAGGATCTTTTTGGTCTTGGATAAAATTTTCATACCTGGTATGCTACTGCAAGGGATCGCAAACCACGCTCAGCAAATTTATCTATCACAATATGAACCCTACGCTCAATGTCTGATTTATTATGTGCAAGATTCAGGATCTGAGAAGCATAAAACACACACATTAGGGTCAGTCACTGATGATTTAAAAGTGCATACTTGCATGTCAGTTGCTTTTACCTGTTCAGGGGCACCCTTACTGACACGATGCATTTTATTTTCACCATCCATATATGTTAATGCCGTCCGCTTATCAGTTGGGTTGAATGGAAGAAAATGGACCTCTTGAATGCCAGCTCTTGCCTAGATGAAACATGCAAGATTACTTCACACCAGATTTAAAAAAATCCAGCTTGATAGAATATCTTTTTTTCGATAATTACATCAGGCATGTAGGAAAACCATTGATCTATTTACTGTGCTACATAAATTATATTTACAACATAAAGTTTCCTACCTCCTTTGGGTCAGCCAACATCCCTACTATAGCAGCATCTATTGCGTCTTGGTTTTCCACCCTAGAGGCTCTTGCAGCCATCAAAACCACCATATCTGCATCCACTCCTTTAGCAACTATCTGCAAAGAGAGAAGACAGATCATAGATCCTAAAGTAGAATAATCTTGAAACCCATCCAGTGTTCAAACGAGAAAGAAACCTCTATTAAATTTTTGTCAACAGTAAGCTTGTTCAGTGTCAGAGTCCCAGTTTTATCGCTGCAAAGAACATCCATGCCTGCCATTTCTTCTATTGCTGTCATTCTTTTTGTGATAGCCCCCTGCAGTGATTTAGAGAGTTACAAATTAAAAATATAAGATCATTTAGACCAGAAAATTTCATGTATGAAACAACATAACTACAAAGTTTTTATCAACCTGCTGAGATAAGCGGTGGGAACCAATTGCCATTGTGACAGATAAAACTGTTGGCATTGCAATAGGAATTCCACCAATGAGAAGTACTAGCAAATTGTCAATTCCAGGACGATATTCACGGTGTTGAATCGGATACATGACAATGATTTCTACTATCATTCCCACTGCAATTGAACATATACAGAAGTTCCCTATTGCCGTCAAAACCTGCCAAGTTGTGACATCCATATTACCAAAACAATCATCAATATTTCCTGGAAATAGTGGAATTTGATAATTCGTAGTTCAACAGTCGGAAAAAGGACCCATGAATGATCATACACCATCAAAACGCAAAGTATAGTGGAAAAATATGAAAAACTCTCCCTTTTTATTACACTTTAGCTCAGCAGAAAATTTTATGACTCTGTTTCAACCCAATATAAGCTGCCATTTGCTTCAATATGCCTACCCTTTATTAAACAAACAAGTAGATGCACACGTGCTTCCTTACCTGCTGAAAGTGGCCTACTTGGTTTGTAGAGTCTACAAGATGTGCAGCCTTTCCAAAGAAGGTATGCACACCTGTGGCAATGACAACTGCTTCAAGCTCCCCCTGTTTGCATGTAGAGCCTGAATAAACTCCATCCCCAGGGTGCTTTGTCACAGGAAGAGACTCACCTGTCAGCGCAGACTGCAGTATCAACCAATTAGAGTAATTAAAAGATGGAAGCTTCAAGGAAAGGATGAATCAAGAATCAAGTATAAAATGAACACGGCCATCATAACATCAAAAATCAACCTGGTCTATCTTTAGCGGATCACCCTCAAGAAGTCGAGCATCTGCTGGGATAATATCACCGAGTTTAATACTGATTATATCACCTGGAACGAGAATGGCTGCATCTTCCTCATTCCATTTGCCATTGCGGAGCACCTAAAATTTCAGTTGCTGGCTTGGTTAATCTAATATATAAAACCTATACAGAAAAATCAACCTTACACATAAACTAGAGAAGATCCTTGCTTACTAATGATAAATACAAAATATTAATACCTTCGCTTTGGGTGCAAGACGAGCCATGAGAGCTGCTGCTGCATTACCAGCATTATTCTCCTCTATAAAGCTTATTGTTGAATTGATGACAAGCAGTGTGATGATCCCAACAAAATCCTGCCAATCAGGTGGTTTTCCCTGCAGAATAACGAAGTTTCATGAACTAATATAAAATAAACATCAGGCTTTAGTTGGAACTTGGAAACAGAACTACATATATTAAATACAGTTGAGTTTGCTCACTCCTCCGTTGGCAAGTGCAATGGCCATAATTGCTGCAACTTCCATGACCCACGACAGCGGGTTCCACATAAACCCTAGGAACTTCAAAAATTTGCTCTCCTGAAAATTATAGCTTTCAATTAATCCGAAATCACCTCAACAGAAATTTACTAAGTATCACGTCAGGATCAAAAACAGTAATCATAAGCCAATATGTAGATAAGATACACCACGCACCTTCTTCTCTTCAAGCTTGTTGTACCCAAAAATCTCCAATCTCTTCTCAGCATCCTCCGACGATAGCCCGTCTTTAGAACATCTCAAATTTTCATAAACTTCCTCAATTGGAATCGTTTCCTATAATTCAAGTTTAAATTCGTTAATCAAAGAATAAGATACAAAAACAAAACTATAGTTGTACAAAGAATTCACATTCCTTATAAGAAACAACAACAAAGTAAACCTGCAAAAGCCACCATTAACATCAAAATCAACCAAGAAACCACTCATAGTCATAAAAACACAAGTGTATGTTTACAGTTTCTTACCAAATCAACTGCTTCCTTCTTTACAGCTTCCATAATATCGTCCGTCTCCCCCATCTTCTCTCTTTGCTTCTCACCCCTACAGAAATTTTAACAAAATCAACCATTACTATTTACAAATCATTCAAATACGACTGTCAAACTAATTCCTACACCTTAAAACCACCAAACCACTAGAATTCAGATTTACAATACGTGCTTCATACTAACAACTAATCAGCTGCATAAATTTTACAAATCCATTACATACACAACTAATATACATCTATCAAACTCATAATCACCTTTCACAATCAAAATGCATCTAATAATCAACTCAATCTTCTCAACACACAAATCGATTAATCAAAATTCTCGTAACAAAAACTGATTAATCAAACTGAATTCAAATCACATGAAGAACAAGAATTATTGAAAGAAAACTAGATGAACAAACCTTCAAATTATTGAAAGATGACGCAAGACGCCTCGATTTCCGTTGGGCGGACTGTTCGCATTGACGAACCTGTTGATAAATGATGGAAGTAATAACTGGTGATAAAGCGTGGGAAACTTAGTTAGAGTTCAATCGAAGCGGTTCTATGAGTGTAAAACTTAACAAAATCAACCATTACTATTTAGAAATCATTCAACTACGATTGTAAAACTAATTCCTACACCTTAAAACCACCAAACCACTAGAATTCAGATTTATAATACGTGCTTCATACTAACAACTAATCAGCTGCATAAATTTTCAAATCCATTACAATTTACATACACAACTAACATACATCTATCAAATTCATAATCACCTTTCACAATCAAAATTCATCTAATAATCAACTCAATCATCTCAAAACACAAACCGATTAATCAAAATTCTCGTAACAAAAACTGATTTTATTAAACTGAATTCAAATTACATGAAGAAATTCTTAATCACCTTTCACAATCTAAATTCATCTAATAATCAACTCAAAATCATCTCAAGACACAAACCGATTAATCAAAATTCTCGTAACAACAACTGATTTTATTAAACTGAATTCAAATTACATGAAGAAATTCTTAATCACCTTTCACAATCTAAATTCATCTAATAATCAACTCAAAATCATCTCAAGACACAAACCGATTAATCAAAATTCTCGTAACAACTGATTTTAATCAAACTGAATTCAAATTACATGAAGAAACGAAAGAAATCTAGATGAACAAACCTTCAAATTATTGAAAGATGACGCAAGACGCCTCGATTTTCCGTTGGGAGGACTGTTCGCATTGACGAACTCTGTTAATAAATGATGGAAGTAATAACTGGTGATAAAGCGTGGGAAACTTTGTTAAGAGTTCAGTCGAAGCGGTTCTGTGTGTGTATGTAAAATGGTGGTGTGTGTAGGGGTATAATCGTCCTTTCACATGGCGATGGTGATGAATTTGGCGGGTACCACTAATTGGACTTTCAATAGCAATTTTTAATGCTGACTGGAAATTGGATTTATCTGGTAATTACTTGTCAACAAGAACAAAAAAGTTTGGTGGTTGATTGAGATGTAAATGGAGTGGTTCCATGAATATATATAGAGAGACACGAAGGATCGTATGAGAAGTTGAGTTAATGATGAGAAACGTGAGAAATAAATCTGAACCGTTAATCTCTTTTAATCTCAAACCCTCCCATGAATTGCGGCTTAGAAGGGAATTGATCCGGTGCGTCTCGGTACATCTCATCCTAATGTACGTTCATTTCTCATCTAACGGTTGATAATTACTTCTCATGTTTCTCACTGTTAACTCAACTTCTCACAGAAACTCAAGGGGTAGTTTCATTTGGAAACCACCTTAATTTTGAAAACCATGGAAACCGTTGATTTCATTGGTTAAGTTAATGAAATTGTTTCATGAATTTGTAAAATTTGATAAATTGTTTTATATAATTCTTTTCATTATGAAATTGTTTCATATATTTATGTTTTTTATGTAAAAATGAAAAAGTTTCATCAGAATGACAAAATGCATGAAACAATTTCATCAGAATGAGAAAATACATGAAACAATTTCAGTTTTACATAAAAAAACACAAATACATGAAACAATTTCATCAACAAAATAATTATATGACACAATTTTATTAAATTAAACAATTTCGTGAACCAATTTCATTAACTTAACCAATGAAATCGACGGTTTCCATGGTTTGCAAAATTAAAGTGGTTTCCATTTGATCTCTCCCATATATATATATATATATGTGTGTGTGTGTGTGTGTGTGTGTGTGTGTGCGGGCGTGCGCGCACGAAAGATCGTGTGAGAAGTTGAGGTTAACGTGAGAAGCGCGAGAAATGGATCTGAACTTTTGATCACTTTTAATCTCATGCCCTTCCATGAATTGCGGCTTAGAAGGGAATTGATCCGGATATATATATATATATATATATATATATATATATATATATATATATATATATATAGGGTTGGGTTCCGATTAGAAGTTGAGGTTAATGTGAGAAGTGGTTATCGACAGTTGGATGATGTAACACCCCGATTTCAGGTAAGTATTAGGAACCCGATAAACCTTTCATTTTACTTGATTAATTGAAGTTAATTGTACCTTCTTAGTTGCTTATCTATCTGAGGCTTTTATTACGTGTATGTTGCCTTATGTGATCCTTGTAATCCTGCCTTGATTTAAATATGCGGTTGCGTGTGAAAACTTACCTTTCGTTAAGGAAATCGAGTCACTGCAGGTTATGGGCGACATTGCACCAGCGACAATGCCCCTGGGTAACCACAAGGCTTGTGGCGTACTGGTTAAGGCTTGTGGGGGATGTGGTGGGATATCCCATCCACTCCAGGTTCGAATCCAGGCGTACGCATCCTGTGGCCACTGGGTTTAATCTCAGGGTTGCATGCTTTCGCAGTCGGTTGCTTTGCCAAGGGATTAGTCTGGGCCATAGGCCCAGGACACCCTTTACAAAAAAGACAATGCCCCTAGGCATAGTCTCCCAGGGCGTACCGTAGGTCTGGTTGAGGCCGCGACAATGCCTCAGCGACAATGCCATGGGCAAAGTCGCTTACAACGTACCGTAGGGTGCATGGAGGCCACGACAATGCCCCGACGACAATGGCATGGGCAAAGTCGCGGTGGCATTGTCGCCCGCGGGGTCCAATCCTTCTTTGATTAAAACCATTCCAACCCTCATTTATTGTAACACCCTTAAATCTGGAAATAGTAACTTATTAAAATTCACTAAATACATCAATAAATAAATCATCTTCAACCACAAATTATGACTTAACCTCAATACAACCATTCATTCTATACAAAAGTCTATGATAAGGACGGGTGCTACTAAAACCCCATAATAGTTACTATCTCCAACGTTGCGGAAGACTTCACCAACTACTTACATTTGCACAAGCTAAGGCTCGACTCTTCATGGGATTGCTAGGACCAACTCCCAACCTTGAAACCTGATGCACATGCCGACAAATAAAAAGGTTAGGCTTAACGCCTAGTGAGCTCAAGGGTTTTCATCATATATAAAATAATCGTTTAAAAGAAAGAATGCGGTTAAAAGTTATAGTCCTTCAATATGATACGTCTTACATGTGAAAACGACTCATTTTCAACAATATGCATTTTAGGTAAAGAACACCAATTAAAACGTTTTCCAAGCCAACTACTTCAAAGATAATGATAAAAGCGTATGTATAAACTGAACTCTCCATTTATGAAGATACGGTTAAACCTTATATCCCAAAACACCCCAAAACACGGGTGGGGGATAATACTCAACCCATAAATCAAGGGTAAAACCCAATTATACAAAACGTTACCGAAAACTTGGATAATAAAACTCAATACCCAAAAACAACACCTTTCGGTGACGGGGGATTCCCGGTTCCATAAAATGTGGCGGTCCACAAAGTAAGCCCATTTTATGTTGTTATGACTAGTCATATAAACAAAGTACACGCAAGAGATGTCAGACTCAGTAGCTTTAAACGTACACCCAAGGAAACTCGAGTTCAACCCCGTCGGGTTCCTATGTCGAGCCCCTCATCTAATATCGTAATACTTGAGCACGAAGGACTTATACCGCAACCCGGTACCTTAACGTGCAGCACGAAGGACTTACATCGCACCCGATACCTAACGTGCAGCTCGTAGGACTTACATCGCACCCGATACCTAACGAGCTTCATCCAATAACGCCAACAAGGCTCGAAGTCGAACTACCAAAACTGGAAAATTGTCCAAAACCCCATCAAAATAACAATGCCAAGCCGCAGGCTTAGCAACCCAATTGACTCATTGATAAATGAAAATAACAATACAATAAAACGCACTCGACCAACGGATATGTCAACACCACGACCAAAAGTAAGATTAGTTCGAAACTCAACATTGGTTGAGGCAACCCATTTTCCAAATGAACTCATAACACAAAATATGCATCTTCCAAATTTAACTGCTGATAAGAATGAAAATCATAAAATGAGACTATAAACATTCTTTCAAGTACCTCGCATAAGCGTGCAACTAATACTTTACAAAACGTTCCATTTCGTGAATGATGCATAAAACCCGACAAACATTTAAAAGCGTATTTCTTTGATCAAAGATCTATTTATGCAATAAGACCTCAAAACACATTTATTTGTAACACATTTATCAAAATGCCCCAAAATCCCAAATGTGGGTATTATACAAATTTTGTAAAGTTAAATACTTCCAAAAATCAAAGATTAGCAAATAACCCAACATTTGACAATTTCATGTAGAACACATAAACACTTTAAAATAGACATTTTGGCATGTACAACGTTTTCACAAATCAACTTGAACTCACTTTGCTAGATTTAGGCTAAATCTAGATTTTACCCAACGAGCTCCTTTTGAAGGCCGCTTGAATCCTCAAGCCGAGAACTTCCAAAACCTAGATCCATACAATCCAAACCATTTAGAAACATTCCCCAAACATTATACACTGAAATCCCTAAACGAGATTAAAACCCTAATTTCTCCAAAATCATCAAATCCGAGATTTGAGATACCAAACACTAAGAAACCATCAATGGAGCATTTATAACCTTAATACAAGAAAACTTACCCTTGAAGACAAAGAGGCTTCCGAGAACACCCAATCCAACATTTCAACCCGAGCTCCCAACCGTTGAACTTGATGAGGAAGATGAAGATGAAGGTTTTGTGGTTCAAGCTCCCAACTAGCTAGATGATTGAGAATCATGAGGTTTGGGGAGAGAAAACCCCCCCAAAATAGGTTAGGGTTCGGTTTTGGTGTTTGGGAGAGAAAAGGGAAGAAGATAGAAGTGAGAGGGAGGGAAATGGTTGAGAATCGCGACTCTTAAAAGACCTGGGGGACGACCGCGATTGTGCCCGGCGATTGTGCCAGGGCACTATCGCCAGGGCACTATCGCCCAACACGTACCGCGGGCACACCCCCACTGGCGATTGTGCCCGGCGATTGTGCCCAGGGCATTATCGCCTAGAGTGCACTGAGGCTCGATTCTTCCCATTTTCCGCACAGACCACTCATGACGCGATTGGCTTTCACAGACAGGAATTTACGGGTGTTACATTTATCACGTTTTCATTCTAGAAAACGGGAAAACACTCTTTGGGGGGATTTTTTGAGCATTCAACACTTGTTCCATTTATTGTTAGGGTTTGTTTGGTAAACCCTTTGATTTGGTCATTAAAGCTTCATCCAAGTTCATCTATTGAAGATTCTCATCAAGTTTATCACTCTCCTCCATCAAGTTTTCCATTGGCACTACATAGGGTTTTTATTTTGTAGGTTTTAACCAAAACCTAGATCGTGAGTTTACTAAACCTTTGTTAAAACTAGATACACATCATAATCTTCTACTTACCGTTATTGTACCTTTACTTGAAATGTTCATTCTCTAAATGTCTAAGTATTTGGGGTTTCCTCATGGAAATATGTTATATGTGAGTTGCCATGATTTAATGTATGCCTATCTTGGTATTATGTTGATTGCTACTTGGGACACCTTATGGTGATATAATATCTACATGATAAAAATGGTTGTCATACTAGTCTTATATTGGACTTTATATTGATTAGGATGGTAATATTGTACACATGGTTGGTATCGAAATATTCTTGGTTGTAATATGCCTCAAGACCTCCTATAAATTATATTGGACAAATCAAGTCAGTAGACACTAGGAGGATGTAGTATTGGGTGCCATCGTGATGGTATATGCTTAGACCTCCGCCATTCGGGGTAATGCCATGGTTGTAGTCCTCGGGTGTGTCGGGCCTTTCGGATGTCACTCTTAGTAGTTGGCATCAAGGTATATCGACTCTTTGGGTGGAACTTGATTGGTGCTATGGGTATCCCCTATTTACTCCACATTTAAGGAACAATTGGTTAACTGCTGATAATAATTGTATGTGGATTTATATGTTATTTCTTGTATACGCTCACTAGGCTTTTTGGCCTAACACTTGTTTGGTGTCGGTGTGTATCTCAGGTTCTAGTGGCGCAGTTCCAAAACATGTATAGATGCGCTCGGGTGAGAGCTTGGGGAGGGTGCTTTAGAGTGCAATTTTGTGAAGACACTTCAGGTTTATAGATGATACCCTTTTTGTAATCTTATTTCTAGCATAGAAACTAGATTAGTTGGTTGTTATCCATTCCCGTTATATTATAATTGTAATTAAACAGGTTTAAATATTTCCACATTTTTGGGAGCTCGATTGTTTTGGCAAAATTATATATCAACTTTCCATCTTTCGGAGAATTTTTGTTATCCCTATTTTAGGGTGTTACAGATGAAAAATGGACGCACAATAGGATGAGATTCACCAGATCAATTCACTTCTAAGCCGTAAATCATGGGATGACTTGAGATTAAAAGAGATCAACTGTTCAGATCCACTTCTTACGGTTCTCACCGTTAACTCAACTTTTCACACGATCTTTCGCATATATATATATATATATATATATATATATATATATATATATATATGCGAAAGATCGTGTGAAAAGTTGAGTTATATATATATACTGCGAATGATCATGTGAGAAAGTTGAGTTAATATGAGAAGCGAAGGGTGAGAAGTGGATCTGAACCATTGATCACTTATAATCTCAAACTCACCCATGAATCGCGCTTGATACGGGGATTGATCCGTGCATCTCATCCTAATGTGTATCCAACGATTGATAACCAATTCTAATACTTCTCGTGTTAACTAATTTCTTACCGGAACCCAACCTTATATAATAAATTCATCAGAATTTATTTAAAGTGTAGAAACGAAAATTTAAAATCTCCAAAAAAAATTGCATTCAATTCCAGTGTAATAACTTGTCCCACATGGATAAACGAACAGACTTGTGAGCTCCTTAGAGTATTTCGAACATCTATTCTATAATAGAAATTTTGATCATTTATGGGAGATTTTTTTTTGAACGGCAAAATAGCATATATTACCACATCACACAAAGAGTTACCAAGGATACAAGGAGACCGGGTCAAGGCCCAACAAGTTACAAGTCGAGCAATGAAAAAAAAACAAAACTGAAACAAAAAGTAAACATTGAGAGGGGCGACAACGGGGTTTGTGAGCAGCAAAGTACCGTGTGCAGCCAGGAATAGCCGAGAGATTAGCCAACTACAGCCCCGAATAGGTCCGAAACGAACCCACGGACAATCCCCAACTTGATCGAAGATGCAGGCCCTTGGAGCTGTCCTGGACGGCAGGCAACAAATCGGACAACATGCATTAAAATCGAACAATAGGCATTTTCGTAAAGCCTATTCCCCTACAGCAGGCCCAAAAGTGCTCCCGGATACACGCAGAAGACCCGCCAAAGTGTTCAGCAACAACCCACAATGTTCCAAGCATCAACTGAACCGGATCACCCCATCGCGATCCAAATCTATCATACAAGCCAACTAGCACAAGCGAGGACTCGATAACCAAGTTACCCAATCACAAGCTTGAAGACAGTCCCTCTTTGTAATCCAATCGAAATGCTCCAACAACTATGTTATATGGTATTGTAAAATAGAAAAAAAAAAATAGAGGGTGTAAAATCTCTAAATTTAGATAAACCTCTAAAAACTCTATATAGAAGAGAAAAATAGTATTTTATTTCTTTTCTATTTATAAGATGTATTGAAAATGAATGTTTAAGATAGATAAATAATATTTTATTAAATATATAGAATATTTTAATAATTTAATTAATGCTAGAATTATTAAAATAAAGTAGTTATTGAAGTTGGATGTAATATTTTTAGAAATTTATACTTTAGAAATATTATAACATAATAATCAGCTAGCTTGACAAATGAGACCAAACATTAGACCTCACAAATGTGTCGTAACGTGTCGGGTTCAGAGTTAAACGGGTTGAGAGTGTCTAACCCTAACCCAAAAAATCTCAACCATAACCCGACCCGCCTAACCCGTTTAACATTTATAAAACTGAAAATTAAAAATTCACAAAAAAATACAAATTCAAATGAAAGCATTAGATAAAATCCTAATTTTATAGTTCAAAGTTCAAGCTTATTAGTTATAACCAAATCTAAAACATTAAAAATTTAAACATTAATTTTTTTTAATATATATATATATATATATATATATATATATAAACGGGTTATTCGGGTCATTTTCGAGTTAAAATTTTTAACTCTGACCTTACCCGTTTAATTTTCGTGTCGTGTTATGTCAACCCGTTTACTTAAACAAGTTGAAATGTATTACCCAAACTCGTTTATTTCATATCAGATTAGCGTGTTGTGTCAATTTTTGTCAGGTCTACCAAACATAATCACTTTGGTCGACCACTCGGTCCACTCCACATGTAATCATTTTTGCTACACGTTCTAAATATCTCTTAAATATCTAGATAAAATAACAAATACTTTGTTAATAAATATCTAAACTTTATCGAATAAACGACATCTCAATTTTTTAGAGATTATGTTACGCTTTCCTTAAAAAAAACTTATGTTACGCTAAATAATTTTGATTATGCTGTAAAATGAGATTAAGTTGTTATTAATTTATCTTATATAAAAAAATTTATAAAGTATATTGTCATGATAAAATTATATAATATTTTAATAATCTATACTATATTATAAAGATAGCATAAAAAACTCTTAAAAACAAGTTTTAAAGCTTAATGTACCGCTATTTAATGTTAATTACTTAAAAAACAACTATAAAAGCTGTATGTACTACATTTAATGATATTCATTAATTTTCAATCATTATCTTTAACCATTTTAACTCCCCTAAAATCATTTCTCACTTTAACTCCCCTAAAATAACTCTCACCATATTTTAGATATAAAAAATCTAAAATATAATTAAAACTGTATGTACTACATTTAATGTTATTCATTAATTTTCAATCATTATCTCTAATCATTTTAACTCCCCTAAAATAACTCTCAACATATTTTAGATATAAAAAATCTAAAATATAATTAAAAAATCTTACAAAATATTTTATAAAATAAATTATATTATTAAACCAAAATAAATTACATTATATTATTAAGTCTAAATTAAACAAATTTATATAAAAAAATAATTATCACTCTCTCATAACCATCCAAAATCGTAATGTAAATCAACAAAAAACAGAAAATAAAATGAAACATTAAAATCGTGATGTATCTAGCTGTATTACGCGAATACACTTCTAGTATAATTAATGTTGAAAATTTTGAAATTGAGAATCTATTGAAATGATACGTAATTTGGTTTTAAAAGGTGTGGTGGATTGAAGCTTCCATTTTCGTATTTAGGTTTAATCGTTGGGGGTAATATGACCAAAAAGGAGGGTTGGAAGGTGTTGTTCAATAAATTCTTGGCCAAACTTTCTAATTGGAAAGTTAAAACTCTTTCGATTGGTGGTCGGGTTACCCTTATAAAGTCCGTTTTGGAGAGTCTTCCTACTTACTTCATGTCTATTTACAAAATCCCAAGGTTGGTTGAGCAAGTCTTGGAATCTCTCCGAAATAGATTTTTCATTGGTGGTGATGTGGAGGAAAAGAAAATGTCTTAGGTCAAGTGGGAAAAAGTTATGGCTAGTCTCAAATTCGGAGGACTCGGTATTGGTAGCATTATGGCGTTTAACTGTGTTTTGCTTTTCAAGTGGATTTGGCGGTTTTGATTGGAGGATTAGGCACTTTGGGTTAAAATTATTAAATTCATCTATGGCGAGAAGGGTCTAATTGGTTCGAATGTTCCTAGGCAATTTTCGAACTCAACATGGGTCTCTATTATAAAATCGGTCAACTCTCTAAAGGATAAAGACATTGATTTTTTCTCTTTCTGTAAGAAAAAGGTGGGTGATGGTGTTTTGAACGCTTTTTGGGATGATGTTTGACTTGAGGATTCTGCTTTTAAAATTAATTTTCCTAGAGTTTGCGCTTTAGAATTGGATAAATCGGCGAATGTCAAGTCTCGTTTGGAGTTAGGGTGTTGGGATGTGTGTCTTCGAAGGCCGCCGAGAGGTGGGGTTGAGGTTGTCCAATTTAGTGAACTACAACAAATCTTGTCTACCTTTGTGCCTTCCAGCCAAAAGGATAGATGGGTGTGGTTGTTAGAAGGGTCAGGGTGATTTTTCAGTGGCTTCAACTAGGCGTTTAATTGACTATAGTCATTTGGAGGTGGAATCTCATTCTACTAGATGGAATAGACTTGTTCCCATCAAAGTTAATGTGTTCGCGTGGCGGTTGCGTCTCAATCGGCTCCCTACTCGGATAAATTTGGATAAAATAGATATCGATGTTTCGTCTCTTTTATGTCGTAATTGTGATATAGGAGTGGAAGATTACATCCATCTTTTCTTTTCATGTCATGTCGCTAAAGACTTATGGGCTCTCATCGGCCGCTGGTGGCGTATGGATATTCCAAATCTCCATACTTATTCGGATTGGATATCTTGGATCGACTCAATTCAGTTGAAGAGGGAGGTGTTTTGAGGTCGTTACGCTTACCACTTTATGGTCTATATGGGTGTTTCGAAATGGTATTCTCTTTGGCAACCCGAAGCCAAGGAATGCGATGCTTTTTGACAACATTATAACTCGTGCTTACTTTTGGGTAAATCATAGAAGTAGCAATCCGTCTATTAATTGGGTTGGTTGGCTTACTAATCCTTCCCTTGTCATTACTTCGATGTAATTGTGTCTTTTTCTAGCTTCTTGCTAGTTTTATAAAATTCTGCCGTTCAAAAAAAATTTATAAAAAATCTGTTGGAGATGCATTTATAGAATATTTTAATAATATAATCAATATTGAAATTTATAAAATAAAAAATCATGGAATTAAATGTATTTTTTTTTAGATTTCAACTTTAATTTTTTACTTTAAAAAACAATTTTCTATATATATATATATATATATATATATTTAAATTATGAGAAAATTTGATGAAGAATTGAAGATGCTTTAACGTAGGGGTGCTCAAAAAACCGATCAATCCGAAAAAAATTAACCCGAGGTAACCCAATATATAATCGATACAAAATTAAAATAACCCGAAACTATTGGGTTGATATTGGGTTAGGCTCAAAGTAACCCGACCAACCCGATAAACGTTTTAGCAACTTCTCTAAAATTATTTATATTTCTCTTTAATATGTGTAAGTTACAAAAAACAACTTAGCAATAACGAGCAATGCAACTCATAAGAAGAGATTATTGGAAAGTTATATATGTAATACCTAAATATTTGATGAACTCGTATATTATTTTGAATGATGTATCGTATTTCAAAGAAAATTTTCTTTATTTTTATGTTTGCAATATTGCTTTTACTTTGTTTAAACATAATCCGACCAACCCGATTAAACCGATCAACCCAAACGGGTTGGGTTGGGTTGCACTTTTGTTTGGGTTGGGTTGAAAATTATCAAACCACCAACATTAAGTTGAGTTGTTGAAACGCCATCAACCCGATCAACCCAACTCGTGAAAACCACTGCTTTAACATATGGAGTGGAAAGGGTGAGTGCGAAAGACAGAAAAGGACAATGGGATAACCGATACACGTGGCAACCATCTAGCGTTTGTCAACATACCCTGCCGTTCCATGCATGGTACTCCAAATTGGTGTAGATTATTATTTGTTTTTTTTTTAAATTTTATTCAATTTTTTATTCTGAAAATAGTTTTAAATATATATCTAAATACCTATAATTAAATGAATAATTAATTAAATTGTATAGTTTCATAAACATGTATTTTATAAATTATAAATGTATTTGTGCAATGCATCATAATATACTTATATTTTCCCCCTTTTGATGTTATTTTATGAATTTCTGCAACGTTATCAGTTTTATGAAATATTTTATCGTATTAATAGTGCTCAAGTTATTTTGTATTTGAACATGTTACAACTAGTTATGAAATAATTTTATAAAATTCAAAAAAACTGATAAGTTGTAATGTTGTATAATATATTAAACATATTGTACGGATATCCTTATAATTGAGATTTTGAAAAACGGGTTAAATAACTCGTTAAAATATATATATCAAGTTAGATATCAAGTTAGAGCTAATTAAATACTTGTTTTTTATTTTTAATATAATTTGTTTCTTTAAAAATTAATTATTTAAAAAAAAACTAAGATAAATCTATGGGTTTTCAAAACTTGATCCATTCATATAAAAAGAGTAACATGAGTTTCTCAAAAAAAAAATCGAACTTTCATTTTTTTTACAAAATAGTAGTAACATTAGAAAAATTGAAATGTTTTATTTACATTATTGATATGTGCTTAATGTTTTAGGTTTTAGCACTTGCTATCTTAAAGCATTAAATGTGCGTTTGTTTTGCGGGATTGAAATGAATTTGAATTGATTTGGATTTCAAATTCATTCAAATCATGTGTTTGATTTGCAGGAATTGAATTTGTTGACTGAATTTGAAATCATATGACCTTTTTAAAATCCTTTACCAGATGGTTTTTCGAATTCCTTTGCAATGGGCCGAGATTTCAAATCCAAATCCTAATGGATTTCATAATTTGCTTCTAAAATCCTACAAACCAAACACATGAAGGGATTCCAAATCCCCACAAATCCAAACCCTTAAATGAAATCCAATCTATTCCCGCAAACCAAACGTGACCTAAGAGTTTGTAAGATGTAAAACCTAAATACTTTATGATATAGTATAAATATATTTTAAAATTTTAGTTGTCAAAAATAAATCTTTATTTAAACTCTAACCCTTAATTAAAAATGTATTTTGAAAATATGTATTTTGAAAATATATTTTTTCTTAAAATACAAATTGAGTAAATGTATGATTGTTTTCAAATAAAAAATTATTATTAATATGTACAATATTTATTTTACATAATTGAAACAAATTTCAACAACAATATAATATTTATTTTATATATTTAATTGATAAATTAAATAAATAATTACATTTATCTTGTGACATAAAGCATATTCCTTCAATAAAGTAAAGATTTGCACTTCATTATTTAACAAAACAATTTAAAAAATATTTTATTGTAGTATGGACCAACAAATATATATAAAAACAAAAATAAATTGCGGAAATAAATGTTACCTTTTTTGGGTCAAATAAATATTATTGCAATAAATTAGTATTTTTTTTTTTTTTTGTAAAAATACGTTACCTTTTGAAAAAAAAAAGTTGATTTAAAGAACAGTTATTGTAAATATATCAACCTCCTAAATTATGTGAGGTACAAAACAATACAGTGACACATTTTAAAACCGTAATTTATTTTCATTATGACAAAACGATGAAATGGTGGCGTTTTCCATTGTATTCTTTTAGAGCATCTTCAACAACTATGCTAAAATAGAAAAGAAAAGAAATGGGATTTTAACATTTTTGTTGCTCCAACAGCTATGCTATTATCTATCCTCTATGCTAAAAATCTCTAAATTTAGAGAAATCTCTAAAAAGAAAGTTTCTTCCAAAACTAATTATTATCCCTAAAAAACAAACTTTTCATCTCCTAACTTTTCATATATTGAATATTTTAATAATATAATTATATAAATTGAATATTGTAATAAGATAATTAATACTAAAGTTGCTAAAATAGCATAGTTGTTAGAATTGGATGCAATTTTTTTAGAGATTTTAATCTTTTTTATTCTATTTTAGAAAAGATTTAGCATAGCTGTTGGAGATGCTCTTATTGTATTCAGGGTGGTTGAACGAATATTAATTTCCCATTTATGTAATTTAATTGTGTGTAATTAATAATGTGACTAACAATTAATTGACAATAAGTAAAGACGTTTTATTATTGTATTCATATGGTTATCATCAAATTTCGTATGAGTGGACTAATGTCTGCCAAGTGACAAAAAGTTAAGAAAGCACGGATTTATAAATTTAATTAACATAAATATTAAATATAATAAAAAAAATACATGAAAAACAACTTACATTTTATTTAATTGAGGATCACATTATTTTTTCCTGAGAAACATACTAAGGTTAATATATATAATAAATAAACTTTTGTTGGTAACTGTGGATTTCTGAGTCAATTTACGTGCACCGACTAATTCTCCAGGTGACCACAAATGGATTGGAGTTATCGCAGGTACTCCATGGCCAGAAGAGCTTTGGCAGCGCCTGGGTTCGAACCCAATAAAGACTACAACCCCTTCAACCTTACTAGTGCGACACAACCTAAGTGGTTGATTCTGATAACTCATGAGAGTAGTTTTTTTTTTGTAACCGTGGGTTTCCGGGCCACCTTATGCGCACCGACTAATCCCCGGACGACCACAAATGGCTTGGAGTCATCGCAGGTGAACCTCCATGGCCACAAGAGCTTTGGCAGTCTGGATTTGAACCTTGGGTAGATGAGACCTTCCACTACATCCCCCAAAGACTTTACCAGTGCGTCACAACCCAAATGGGCTTCCCTTTAAGGGAGTAGTCGGGCTTCTCTTTAAGGGAGTTGGTGGTTGAAGCCTCGATGAATGACAGTCGTAACTATAACAGTCCTACGGTAGTGAAATGCCTTGTTAGGTAAGTACATGTCCATTCAAAAGGTGTGACAATTTGGGTTGTAGAGGCTCGTTGAAATACGCATGAAAGCTGTAAATACAATATTTGAGAGAAAAAAACAGAGATAAGATGCATACATGTAATAACTCCCAACCTCATCGGGTCAACATGTTACTAGATAAACAACCAAATGAGTAAAATTTTAAAAATCAGCTAAAATTAAAACTTAAAAAAAATAGATATGATTTATAACGTAACGAGTGTCATCGTCTCTCGTTGTCATACACACTTTCTGCATGCCAAAGCAATTACGTAGGCTTGCTAAACTCTATCCATATAAATCAGAACTGGATTAAAATATGTGCAACACAGAAAGTTATTTTGTCGTTTAATTGTGTGTTCGCATAAGTGGTCAGAATCTTTTTTTTGGAATACTCCAAACCACAACCATTCAACTACAATAGCTTGATATCATCTTGTAAATTATTCATTGAATAAAAAGATGTAAACTTTATTATCGTACTGTAAGTAGTTTTTTTTAAGTCTTTCAATGATATAAAAGACATGTTTCTATATACATCGCCAGAGATTGAGATACATTAATTTATATTACTATGTTGTTTCATAATTTACTGAAAATATATACTCTATCTACCCCAAATAGGGGTCTGTTTATTAGCAACTTAATAAGTTTAATGGAACTAACAACTTATTCGTTCAACTATACATGAGTGTTTGTTGGTAGTGGCTTAATGGTATGAAAGTGACTTATGGGTCGTTTACCCAATCACTTACCCAGTAAGCGCTTACCGGTAAATTCAACACTATCACTTACCTTATCTGTTAAGATTTTAGTCCATGAAAAACGGCATCGTACGCAATAATTCATCCGGTAAGCGCAAACCGGGTAAGAGTCGTAACCACCACTTACTGGGTAAGACTCTTGGACTTTTACATTGTTCTTACCGGGTAAGATTCATGGTCCTTTTCATGTTCAACGATAAGGTAACGTGACTTGGTAAACACTTACCGGGTAAGCGTTAGGTAAACGGCCCTTTAGTCAGTAAGTTTCTAGGGAAGTTTTATGTAGAAAATTAAGTTTTTTTCAAACATGTCATTCCCAATTAAAAAAACACTACCCTTTCATCTATGAAAAAAAAACTCTCCAAAAGAAAAACATTTTCAATCTATACAAACAAATTAATCGATACAAACAACTTTATTTATACATGATTTGATAGAAAAATAACCAAACAGTTTCTAAATGTCCCAATGAAAAAGACACATGCGTAATTATTATAATTTTTTAATTAAATAAATGAATATTGTACTCTTAAATCTTAATAATAAAAGGAATAATTAATTTATTTATTTTTTAATTAAGGATAAAATTAGAATATAATTTTAGAAAGAAAAACAAAAGTAATAAAAATAATAAATGGTTAATGTTGACGTTGATGTTGATATAGACAAAGGAAATATCCAAAGAGTGAGAACAACTTATGGTTCAAAAAAAGCCTCCTGTTATGGTTATTCTATCCCTCTATTTAGTGTTGGTTTGTTGGGGTCTTTTTCAACTTATCAACAAGTCTTGAATTATGTCCATTCCACCTTGCAAAAGAAAACCACCAAGTTTTTTTGGACTATAATAATTAATATATAATGGAATCCCAAAAATTTGGATTTCTTTTATTCTTATTCTTATTTTTTTAAAATAAAATATTTGAGTGAAAAAATGATTACTAATTCTAAATAGTTTGATACGGAACTCGTCTCTAAGAATACTAATATGAGGAATATTTTTTAGCTCACTCAACAACTGAGACTCGACGAGAAGGAGGGGGGGGGGGTTTCAAATCTGTGATCTATCTTGTATTTGGACAAAATATTGTTTTGATACAAGTTTTTAAAAAAATATATAATGTAAAGCAAGTAAAAATAAAATTTATCATTGTAGTACAAACTCGAATATTTTGTTGTAATAAAAACACGTATCCATGTTTAAAGAATTCTTCCAATTCCATTGAATTCCACACTTTAAAGAATTCATCATTCCTTGGTTTAAGTGAATGAATTGAATTCCTACCAACCAAACGCGTGGTCAAATTCCATTCAAATTTCTTCAAAGTCAAATTCATTCGATGGATTCCAATTCCATTATGTGAACCAAACGCCTCCTAAGAACTTAAAAATACAGTAAAGAGTCATTTTGCAAAATTAGCTATCCCCCCCCCCCCCCCCTTTTTCTCAATAACCTTAAATGATAATTTTGTTATATTACCTTCTGAAAAATTCAGTGATATTTCTTATATATGGAACAATATTCTTATATATGAAAATGACATTATGAAACCTATTAAAAGATCATAAATTTAAGAACTTAAAAAATACACTAGAGGATCATTTTGTAAAACCAGCTTATGAAGAAGCTCGTTAAGCTAAAAACCTTTTTTTTTTCTTAATAACCTTAAATGGGATATTTATTATATAACTTTCTGACAAATTCAATGATAGGCGAAGGACGTGTGAAAAGTTGAGGTTAACGTGAAAAGCGTGAGAAGTGGATCTGAATCGTTTACTTTTAATCAAATGTCCTCCCATGAATTGCGTGTTAGAAGGGAATTGATAAGGTGCATTTTATCCCAGTGCATCTCATCCTGATATGAATCCATTTCTCATCCAACGGTTGATAACCACTTCTCACGGTAACCGCAACTTCTCACCGGAACCCAACCCTTCAATGATATTCTTATATATGAAAATGGCATTATGAAATCTAATAAGAAGATCATGAATTTTAGCAGCTTTTGTGGAAAGGTTATTCAACCGACGAACCCAACCTGGTCCACACAGACTCGAGACATGTTTGTTAGTAGCTTAATGAATTTAATAGGCCTCACATCTTATTCGCTCGGTTATAAATAATTGTTTGATAATGGCTTAATGATATAAAAAATGGTTTATTCAGTAAGTTTCTAGGGAAGAACTTTATGCAGATGGCCAGATTTTTTTCAAACCCTACCCCTCCCAATTAAAAAAACACACTCTTTCCATCTATTAAAAAAACCTCCCAAACAAGAACATTTCCAATCTATACACATAAATTAACCCACACAGACAACTTTATCCATATAGGACTTAATAAAAAACCAACCAATCAGTCGAAGAACTAGTTAAAGACACACCAAAGGTAAACCAAAAGGACTACTGTGACCCTCCTTTTCTTTCATTACAATTACACTTTTACCAATTCTTCTAACATCAACCAAATGCATAAAAAAAATTGTTCCTAAAATGTTGTAAAACAAAAATCCACCTTATATTGTATTCCCCTTTCAAATTTCATCTAATTATCTGCTTTCTACCGAATCCGACGTCTCCGATGATCCCCGGTTTTGAAAAACGGAAACCCGAGGAACTCGGGTTTCCGTTTTTCGAATTCTGTAACCACACCTTTTTCCCACTATAATCAATTAAACTAATTACAGATGATCATTATTTACGAATTCGTCCTATGTGCACTGCTTTGATCTGAAGCTCCGACTCGACAATAGGGAGGTCACGAGATTCCCGAGCCTTTTGGCGCCAGAAGTCGGCCTCAGGAGCGTGATGTTTCCCGCTACAGAACACGGGTCCGACCCATTCTCGCGGCTTCCGATGCACCAGCCGCCAGGAACGATCATGTCCGGGCCACGGGAAAGTAGTTCGGAGTCGATCCTGTCGAGCACGGGATCTTCTCGATGGAACTTCCGTGCGAAAGGGGCATTGCTTTCGATCATTTTCTGCATGTGATCCATGGTGAGGTAGTGAGGATGCTGTTTCGGTGGGTTGTCCCATGATATGAAGTGGAGATCGCTGTTGACGGTGGTGTTGCGGAACTCCTGTGCGTTGCATATTACGGTGTGGAAATAGCCTTCGGGAGACGAGATGAAATTTGCGTAGTACATCAGGACGGTTCGAGGCAAGTTGTCCCAACCCCAGATACAGAAGTCGATGAAAGGGCGAGATAGGACCATCCAAGCAGATCCTGGGATGAAATGCAAACGAGTTGTTGTAATTGTAATAACTACCTAACGAAGTTGAAACTCAAGACATGCAAATAACACAAAGCATAATGACAAAAAGAGAACAACCCAAACAAAACCAGTAAATCCCACTCAAAAATAGGGTATGGGGAGGGTGAAATGTACATAGATCTGACCTCTACCCCTACAGGGTAAAGCCGTTGTTTCTATGAAGACCCCTTGTTTGTGCGGAGTGTGAGCAAACAGATGGAATGAATAAAGACCAACATATGGATTGTCTATCACGATATTTATCAGGATAGTTGGTTCCCAGGTTCTCAAATATTTATGGCCCAACATATCCCATCCGGAAGTAAGGTAGTCGCCCCGGGGGGTTGGGGGGTGTACACAGACCTTTACTCCATCACAAAAGATAGAGAGGTTGTTTCCGAAAAGATCTCCGGCTTTCAAAAAAAGGACATGAGCTATGTTATATATATATAAAATACTCCTGCTCATGAATTCTACACATGCAATACATAGTAGCCGCTCATCCATGTGTGCTAGCCTACCGGTTCTTAGAAGTGTTTAACTAGCATTCTATTCGGACATTAATGAAAAGGTTTTCATTCCATATTTCCCCATATCCTTATTGCAAGCCAACTCGTACTCAACCTAGAAATGAAAAACCAAACCAAACAAACACAACCTAGTATACCCTACACAGAGGTAGGGTCTGGGGAGGGTAGGATGTACACAGACCTTAAACACTACCCCATGGGTTAGAGATGTTTCCATGAAGACCCCTGTCTTGCAAAAACCAAAAAACAGGATACAAGTGTGGTTGGTAGCTGAGAAGTGTATGCAAACGAGAAACAATTACAAAGCAATGAAACAAACTACTAAAGCGGAGGAACACTACTTCCGGCACATAGTAAAAACAAGTACAACTAAGATTAAAACAGTAAAAGCATGAATTATGAAGGCTGACAAATGGGTCCCATAATTATATAAGTCCCATCTATATTTTTATATCTGCATTCTCGTGAACATCTTATAAAGCCATCTACCAGATAGTTCAAAATCAAAAGCGCTTGATCCAAGTGGAACGAGGGTATAACTAGTTAGTGGCGGGTCACTAGTGACAAGAGAGTTGTTTAGGAACATCACCAGTAAGGCACTTGATATCAAGACAAATGATCATTAAAAGTTCCCTGCATGACTGTCCTAAACAGTTAAGCCAAATATGATACAACGGACACCCGTTTATGTCAAATTACATGAGTTGGAAAGATATCCAAGTAAAACCAGAATGAATGCTATTACCATGGCCCATGGGATATCAGACCAGAATATTCATGGACTCTGATAGGAGTTCTTGGCAGAGGCAGACCTATAATTTTTTTTCAAGTGGTGGCACCATTTGACTATAAAAAATGAAGCTATGGGAATTTTTTACAAAATCGTCATTGGTCTGCTGGTCTATTCCTTGTTTTTTGTATGTGAGGTCATGTGTTCAAGTCTTTAATCCCAATTTTTTTCAGAAACATAATAAACCTGAATATAATAAAAAGCTAAAAATTAAGAAAATGATACATATGCAAACCAACTCTACCACAAACTTGTGTTATTATTGTAGTTTCAAGGAATATATGGTTGCGCCCAAGAAAATAATACGGTGGCACCTTTCACCACCTTAAAAATTTTTACACTACGACGGAGGAATGAAGAGGTGGCCTGTGCCACCATATGCCCCATAGTGGGTCCGCCCCTGGTTCTTGGAGACGTAAGTTTAGAATAGCAGACTAGGAGTGAGATCTGTATAGCCAGCCTAGTTGGGAGGAAGAAACCTGGATGGAGAGGTAGAGGATGGGGTTAGACCCCCTGAATCCTAGGTTGGACTAGGGGTGCGTAGTCCTTCTTACCTTGTTAGTTTTCTGTAGAGAACTGGAGGCTTATCCGATGCTAATGTATTAACAGTTGTCTATGCCAATTACTTTGTTTCTAGAGTGTACCTCCTGTGCTCTGTATCATCATCACATCAAAGGGAACATGTCCAAAGAAAAATGCATACAGTTTCACTTACTCCAGCCAGTCATCTCCTGGTAACAAATTGGGTCAATTTCTTGAATTCAAAATGTTCACAAAGCAATGTCTAACTATATGTATGTGCCACTTGAAGTTGGCATGAATCGAGATGAATTGCTAGCTACTTTTGAGTACATTAAGTTTCAGGAGGCAGTATCATGATTGCAAAAAATGCATGAAATCTAGAAAATTGTTCCTTCATTAGAAGTTATTGTGCCTTCAGACTCGTAGTACTTCTTTACAATTACAGTCATCTAGTGAACAAGGTAAATTTTAGCTCCCCAATTTTTTCCTTTTTCACCTAACAAAATGACGGATCTAGCCTTAGCTTACAACCAAACCAAATCAAACGTACCCAGTATATCTGGCTCGAAGGTAGCCTTAAACTTGCAGCCCAATTCATAAATTGGTAATATACCAACCTTGCCTCAAATATGAAAGGGCGGCATTTCCTTTCTATTATATAAATTCCATATACCAGTGGAGTAACATTTGTATCTAACGGTCCAAGAATGATATCTATAACTGAAGGAGAAATGAAACCATCATGATATTAATTGTTGAATAACCCATATAGGAGCCAAATGATGTTATTGTGAGTTCAAACTTCACAGTTAGACAAATATATTTTGCAAGTCCAGGTTCATAAAAAAACCAAAATTTTAAAAGATCATAGTTTACCCCAACAATGGGTAGAAGATTGAATTTTCAAAACACAATAACATAAGAAAATGTAATAGTGAGATTGCTATATTGTCAATCTGTCAAATGGGTCTTAGGCCTGATGGATAAAGTTGGGAATGTCATACGCAAAATATGATACTAGCATGCACATGTAAGAAAAATATATGCATATATCAATTTTTAAAAGAAACATAGGGCAAAGAATCATGCAAAATTAGCACCCCTCCCCTCCCCCAAGGATTCTGTTAGAATGCTGATATACAACTATACAAGTCTAACAACTTGTTCCAAAGTGTGGATCAACTGTTTCAAACAAAAAGAAGATAATGAAATGTTCCTGGGTCATCCAAAGGGCCATTTATACGAAAACAAGGACGGACACGAAATACATGAAGTCCTTCATAAAGAAGATTCAGGTAGAAGATCCTAGAAAAACAACTACAAGTCATCAAAAGGAAAAAAAAAGATTACTAAAAACCAAACATACATCATTGCATTGAACAGTCAAGGCGATAGGACAAAACGTAAAGACCTTTTGTGCCCAACCTCAAACCACTCAACCCTTGAATTGAACGTTGACTTTTCATTACACAACTACTCAAACTTTTAAGGTTAATACCATTGCTCGTCTACTTAAAATATGGACATTCTTATCATGAAAAACTAGTGTAAACATCATATATTTCCAGATATCTTCTAACTCATGTTCTAGACCCTTCAATATCATGGGGAATTGGGAAACCTTCTATGAAAATATCTAGGTATACATTCTAGACTTGTACATAGATGCCTATATATAGATGGTAGTTCCTCATTTTTAAAGCACCCAATAGAAGTAAGAGACTAAGAGTAATAACTAACAACAAGTGTTCAGCTCTCCCCACTTCCTCTTTCTAGAGTTCTTGTTTGCATATTTGCCTTCGTTAGTTTGGCTATCTTGGTATAGTACTAAGGGACGCATGCGAGCTTGTAAAGACAACTCCGTGACAAGTGATATCAGAGCCAGATTCAACTCGAAGCAATGGCAACAACGAAGAAGTGAGTGTTGTGGTTGGAGGTGATGAGATCCGGTGGACAAAAATGAGAGTTATGAAGCTCCCAAGAGTTGAATCAAAAGTTGGAGCCAATCACAGTTGATGGCTAGCCTGGATGCAATAATCATTGAAGACTTGAAGTTGAGACTTCAATATGAGATTAGAGGAACAAGTTGATGATCTCGTTCATCATCTTGAGAGTTCCCACCAACGACTTCGTGTGTTGGAGGCGGAAGGCATGGAAGTCGAAAAGATGGCAAGAGCATGCTTGATATCTTAAGAAGTGAATTTCGTAGAGAAGTTGACAATCTTCAAGGGATCATCCAAAATGAGTTAGAAACTTTGCAGGCACGAGTACAGGAGATGGAAGAAGAACAATCCATAACCCGCAACCAACTTGAAGAAGTACAGACCGACATGGGCGTTTGCAGGAGAGTTGTAGTGAAAAGAGTAAGCATCAGTACACCTACAAGAGTGGAAGGAGTGAGCATCGGTACACCTACAAGAGTGGAAGTACCTGAACCAACAATCTTCGTAGGCAAGAGAGAAGCAAGGATCATTGATGATTTTCTTTAGGAAGTCACAAGGTACTTCAAAGCTATGAAAAGATCAAAACCACCACGATAAACTTGAAGGACAAGACAACTTTCTAGTGGTGTCGTTGTCAACTGTCAAGGACTCAAGGTGACCTCAAGAAAGGTATTTGCACCATAATTAATTGGAATAAATTTGTTTCCGAGTTAAATAAGCAAGTTTACCCCGAGTCATTCATGATGCAAAGAGTTGAGCTCTAGAAGATCACGCATTTGGGGTCGATTCATGAGTATGTAAAGGAGTTCATCGCCCTAATGATGAGGTTTCGGACCTCTCACATGATGATGCCCTGTTTTTATTAATATGGACTTCAACCAGGGGCAAGGATGGAGACTAGAATATGCTTGGTGCAAGACCTTGCAGCAACCATTGCCGAAGCGGAATTAATCGTAGAACTTATTTAAGAGGCAGCCAAGCCCAAAGAAGTAGAGAAGTACAATTGTAGAAAATGGGGGAGAGAAAAGAACCCACATCAAAAGTGAAACCACACAGAAACCGCCTATCGACAAGTGGAAGGCAAAGAGATTTTGAGAAAACGTCGAATGTTGTCAAATGCTTATTATGTGATAGGCCTCACTGAATTAAAGTTCCCCAAAGAAAGATGGATTCCATCCCATGGAAGCCCAAATTGAGGAAGAGGAGAAACAGAAAGAAATAGAGCAATTGAGTTCGATACAAATCATAAACGTGATCAATGCAAAGATGAAGCACCAAAGATGTTGACGGACTTCAATAGGTAGACGTAAAGATGAATGGGACATTTGTCCAAGCTCTCGTTGACACTGGCACCACTCATAACTTATAGTCGAGGATGAGGCCTGAAGATTTGGGATCCGAATCACGGGAAGACTAAAAATTTGCTTCCATAAAGGCAGTAAACTCGAAGGATCAGCCTATTTGTGAAGTCGCAAGAAATGTGAGAGTGGAGATTGGAAAGGCACGTTGGACTTAATGGTGATCCAAATGGATGACTTTAAATTTGTACTCGTGTTGGAGTTCTTTGACAAGGAACGAGCCTTTCCCGTGCCCTTTTCCAACTTGTTATGTAGTCTAGATGGAGACGACACGTGTATGGTAGCGACCAAAAGAGGCAGCAAGGTCAAAGCTAAGGTTGTATCTGCCATGCAAGTATGCAACTCGAGGACAATATAAGAGGTCCAAACATCGAAGAGAATCACAAGACTAAGACAATAGTCAAGCCCCAGGAGTCATGGGATGAGCGCAATCATCCTATATTCGAAGAGATGGAGAGAGTTATGATGAAGAAACATGTGATGAGTCTAGCGAGTGTCATCCTGCCTTTCAAATCGAGTACAATGCAGAAAAAGCACGAAGTTATGAGAAGAAGTTTATATAAGAACACCACTACGACCACAGGAGGATGCATGAATGAGAAAACTGCAACTAGAGATTTTTTGGTTAACAGTTATGAACAAGAAAGGAAAGGATAAACTGAAGCACCCAAGTGAACCACCAGGAAATCGGAAAATAATTTGGGGAGGCCGAAGTTTTTTAGCAGGAAGCCATGATGAAAAGCTGGCAGCACAGACGTGACAAGGGCATCATGAGTTCAGGAATGCCACGTCCTGCAGGAAGGTTCCCGCGACAAGGGCGTCGCGTCATTAGTTATTCTAGGTCCTTCAAGATCATAGGGGAACCTTGAGAAGAAATCATTAAGCATCAAGCATATTCCAGAAGACTCCTCACCCTTTTAGGGTTTACACATCTAGATCCTTTTATGTAAAAATATCTAGGTAGAACATGCTAGACTTATACATAATTCATCATTTGTAACGCATCCGAGAGAAGTAAGAGTAACAAGTAGTATTGACTATTGAGTTCTCCCCGCTTTCTAGAGTTCTTGTTTGCTTATTTGCCTTCATGTTCCCGAGTTTGGCTGCCTTGGTACAAGTACTAAGGACCACACACAAGCTTCTAGAGACAACTTCATTACATTAAGATGACAACTAAAGCCTTTCTAAGGATTAAGGTTAAAGCTAGTCACTACAAAACACTAGCAGAAAAGAGAAAACTTATATTCAGAAAAAAGAAAAAAAAAGCATGAGTCATATCACATATGTAGCATATAAAACTAACTTTTGTATTCTAGACTTCAAAAATACAAAGCTAATAAAGATGTCCAAACTCCAAACCATTGTGACCAGTTGAGACTTGAGACAGAAAGAAATTTGATGGGTCATCTAAAGCTATTTATATAAAACATAAATTTCTTGGTAGTTCCAGAATTCCAAGTGCCCCAGGAAAACTATCTAAAGCCAGTGACAAACCACGAATACTACGAAATCAATTGCAAAGACAATATATTCAAGCAGAGGAGATATGAAAAATCACAAACAGAAGTTCTAACGGTATTTGAAAACCGTATGCAAAGGTTCCAGAAATGAAGGAAGAAAGATGGCAAACTTTATATTCAAAGCTAGATCTAAATTAGTTAAAAAGATGCAAGAACCGCCATAATAACGAACACTGAAAAATGTTTGATCAAGTTGAGATTTTCAACCAACCCACATTCAAAATTTATTCATCACCACCAATTTATGAACACCAAAACTGATACAATTACAACTTATGCACAGTCCAATAGAAACCTAGAAATTCCAGAATTGTAACTAAAATGAGTGTCTAAGGTGCCATTACATACCTGTAAATAATTTGAATGCAGTAGGTACACTTCTTCGCTGTGTGATCCAAAAAACATCAGCTTTTTTTGTCATATACAACCCCGGATCAACTATAACAGGCTTTGCTCTTTGACTCCTATTCATTTACATCCATAGATTACAACACATATGCTGACTGAATTCAAAATTTCCACAATAAAAGAATAAATCACTTACTCTTTCCATCCAATTTTACTTGTATGATCAAGAAAATTAAGATCCCTCGGTAGGTAAGAGAACGTATGAAGCAGATCTAAAGTAAAAACAAACAACAAACAACAAAAAACATCAATGCCTATTTAGCATGAAGAATTTTAGCTAGATGAACTGAGAGACAATGCAATTACCATCTTGCGTAACAAGGGGGTAATCAGATGCGCTGAGATTGATAAACCAGTCCCAGTGTCCACCTTCTCTCAACAAGATCGCGGCAGCGTGAAGTGTATTCGCCACCATGGTTGGCCCACGGTACGTCACGAGATTTGCCTTGGTGATCATCACCACATTCCCAAATTTCACAAAAACCGGATGATTCTTCACAAACTGATTCAACTGAAGCCGCTCCTCCGGCGATGATTCAGCATCTAAATGAACAACATACCTGTTATTCGGATGGTAAATCGCGAGAAGTGTCCGTTTCAGCATATCACCGTCGCGTTTGGAACCGGAAATCAGGTACGCAAACCGAGGCGGAGGAGGGAGAGTAGACACAGGGATGGCACGGAGCTTGTGCTCAACAAACACAGACGCCGGAGCGGCGGCGTAGTACCGATACAATGGGAGGAGAGGCGTTCCGTCAGGTGAAGTTAGGGTTGCTAAAAACAGAAGAAACAACGAAACAATTGATCCAACAGCCAAAGGATAGATCCATTTCCGCTCCATTGTGTGTGGATGTCTCAAATGCATGTAATAGCTTCTCAATTTCTTCATGATTGCGATTATTACCTCAATTACCGGAAATCATGGAAGAAAAAGCTCCGGCGAGCATGAAAACAGCTGCTGATTGTGAGAAAAATACGAAATGGAGAATCGCCGAATCGGAAATCGAATGCGATGAGGTGATTGGAGTAGGTGTGTGAGTGAATTTTTGATCTTGTTTCTGTATTTGAAACGATAAAACGATGGATTGGTGATGAGATCAATGGCGGTGTAGAAGCAGAATTTGGAAAAAAGGAAAAATGGAGTGTGAGTTTCAGTTGGGTGATGTGGGTGAGTCCATGGTAGGTTGGAGGAAACGTGTAACATAGGATTGCTACCCTTTTTCTTCTGTTAAAACAATAAATACTCGACAATGCTAATTACATTCTTATTAATGTCAAAATCAGGTGAATTCATGTATTTGAAATGTAAAAAACATGTTTTGATGTTGATGTTGATGTATGTGTGAGGAGAAAATAATTTATAAGGATGTCATTAGCAAAGTAAAGGGTGTCATTAGCCTCCCCTACTGATGAGTGGATAACTTATCACATTTTCCATCACTTTTTAGTAGGATTTTCTAACATTTTTATTTCCCAAACTACAATATTTGAGTCTTTTATTCTTAATTTTATCATTTGTTGAGTTGGGAGCTAAGTGGTGGAAATTGATTTTACTTTTGTGTTTTTATGTCAATTTACTGATGAATGATGCTACAACAAGAGAACTGTAGTCATAGACGAAGCTTCATAATCTTTTTGGTTGGTGCAACTAGATCTTTGAGGAATACATGGAGATATTCGGTGAAGAGAAGACAAGGAGCAGAGAATATATGCTCTTTTGACAATTATGGATTCCTTAAAAGATGCTTGTTGTACTTAGACCATCCACATCCCAGCAATTTATTTTCACTTTCAATTGTGTCACATTAACTTTTGCAATTACCCTCTACACATGCAATCCACATATACTTTAAAAGTGGTTCCCACTACAATATTTATTAGGGGTGGCAAAAAAGGACCCAACCCGCCAACCTAACCCGAACCCAACCCAATAGTAGCAGGTTGGGTTGAGAATTTCAACCCATTTAAGTTAAATGGGTCAACCCGTCTAACCCATTTATTAATTGGGTTTGGGTTGGGTTACAATTTTCAATCTGTTTTCAACCTGATTTCGACCCATTTACAACCTGATTTCAACCCATTTACAACTTTTTCTAACCCATTTACAACATGTTACTAACCCATTTACAACATGTTACTAACCCATTTATAATATTACCTAATAATTTTTTTTAGTTATTAATAAATATAATATAATTTAAATATTAAAATTTGAAAGTTAAAGTTGAAACCCTAAATCACTAAAGGAAATAGGCGCCGCTTTCTTCCTCATTTCCTCTCGAGTCTCCTCCCTCTTCGGCTCTGTACTGTTCACGCTTCACGGCGGCCGACGACCCTTTTGGAACTATGATTTATTTAATTTTGTGGTTGTGGGAAACTTTAAACTATTTATTTTACTTTTTGGTTGTGTTTTATTAAACTTCGAACACTTTATTTGACTTTGTCGTTGTGTATTTGTCGTGGAATGAAGTAGTTTAAGCATTTTTATTTCATTTACAATTTTAAATTTAAATGGGTCAACCCAGGTTCAACCCATTTATTTAACAGGTTGGGTTGATATAGTTATAAACAGGTCAACCCGCTACCAACCCATCAACCCAACATGTTGGGTTGGGTTGAAAATCTCAACCCATTTAATTAAACAAGTTGGGTTGGGTTGAGATTTTCAACCCAATTAATAAATGGGTTGAACCCGAACCCAACCTGACCTATTTACACCCCTAATATTTATTAATTGTTTTATAAATTATTATATACATTTATATTTTTTTAGTTAATAACATGATATATAATTATTTATTTTAATCTAATGATAATTATAATAATATAATACAATTATTTTATTTATTTTATAATTTATTAAATTATATCAAAACACAACATTTATTGAATTAAAAGTATTACATATAGATAGAAATAAAATATTACATATATACATATATAGATTTTTTTAAAACAAGAATGATTAGTTTAATTAAAAAATAAATTAAAATCATTAATTAATAGAAAGTATATACTTGAAATTTATTTAAATTAAAAAAAATGATTTACAATGGCCACGTGGCCTTGCAAGTAGAATTGCAAATTTTACAATTACCAATTCTATGTGGCATCTTTATTTCATTTGCAATTGGTTTTGCAATTCAATTTGAAACCCATGTGGGTGGTCTTAAGCTTGACATTTGATTCCTAGTTAGTGGTGGGGACCATTGTACTTCGTACTTTTGATACTCTTTTGATGTTTGCTTTAGATGCTTTTGTAGGAGCTTCTATATGCATAAATAGAGAGCTCATTTCAGTAATTTAGGACATGTTCTCTCGGTTGGATAGCTCACATAGTTATCTCAACTTGCTACTTTAAGTTTTTAATATTAAGTCTTTAGTTTCAGCAAGCTACTGTTCAGTGTCACAGCACCGTTCACAGCACCTTTACATTTCTTGTCATTTACAATTCGGCTTTACATTTATGCTTTACATTTCTGTTCTTTACATTTACGTTGTCCAATTCCAGTCATTTACTTTTCATGCATATGCTTATTATCTTTCCAATAATGCCGCACACCATGTGTCAAGTGAATATGGGGTAAGCTTGGGTGTAAGTGATGGTTGGGAGATAAAAACCTATGTAGTATGGATTAATGTTTTGCTACTAGCTATCAATTTCACTATTCACTCATTGTTTCTGAGTTTCGACCAAGTGCTTCTTGATGAGGTGACGTACATTGTTTCACTTGGGTGAACGGCTTGTTTGCAAGCTTGCATATTCTTCAGAAAACTGAAGTGTTATAGGGGTTGTAACAAACCCTCTCAATCTTTATTGATTGTAAACTATACGGGGATCATAATAATATATGTGCGGAACCGGTTGGGTCGCCTAATTAGTCGCTGCCGGTAAACCTATTCTAATATGAACCTTGCAAAAGGGTTTTGTGAACCGATAGTGAAGTTGAGAACCTAGTGCTGCAGCATCTGCTGCAGCATCAGTCCTATTATTTAGTTGCTTACAACTCCAGCCAGATCTTGCACCCTTGCTTTCTTTTAATCTGTTTTAAGCACTTTAATTTACTGTCAAAATCACTCAAAGATCATTCCTTCCAAATCTCTTTCTGAAATCACCTTTTAAGACTGACTTAAGAATTACGGCTTGTTTTACTGTCTCTGTGGGATCGATACTTGGTACTTAGTACCACTTTATTACTTGTTCAAACGATAGTGGTTTTACATGTATACTTGCATGGGATTCCATTTGTGATTTTCGGGTTACATAATCTGTCGACCACCTACTTAATTCATATTTTAGGGGTCATTGACTTTAATCAATTATATCATTCTATGAAACTCCTTTTGCACTTACTATTATGGTTTTTTAATTGTAGGTTTTTGGATCAGTTTACGCATATCGATAAATTGTAGGTGAACTTTTATGGTCATAAAGGATTTGACAACACCTGGATTTGAACCTGGGGTAGATGGAATTTTTCACTACATCCCCTAAGGCTTAACTAGTGCGTCACAACCCAATTGGTTAATTATCTTTTATATTAGAGTAAACTACGGATGACGAACGGTTGTTTGAGAAGAAGAGTTAAGGTGATAAGGTAAGAAAGGATCTGGACCCTTTATCGCTTTTAATCTCAAGCCTACCTATGAATCGCGCTTGATATGATGATTGATATGGTGCATCTCAGTGCATCGAATCTCGATGCACATCCAATAATGAAGATCTCTTCTTATTTTTCTCATCATAATTTTCTTTCTCACTAGAACCCAACCCTGTTAATAGAATGTTAAAAGATCATTGTGTGGGAAATGTAGGTTTATTTGGATGGGTTAAAACATAGATTATAAAAGTATCTTTAATAGAAGTATTTATAAGAGCATCTTCAACATATTCTTTAAAATAGAGAAAATGAGACTTTTGTTCCCTATTATGCTCCAACATATTTTCTATATTATATTCTAAAATAGAGAAAACTAAAAAATCTCTAAGTTTAGAGAATTCTCTAAAAATTGATGTGTATAGAGAGAGGGGTTAATTTTTATTCATTTTCATCAATGAGATTGAATTATTATTATTTTATATAAATTATTTTTAAAAAATGTATCATATAATAAGTTCATGAAATAGTTTGATAATATAATGGAAGTTGAAATATCTAAAATAGACAATTTATTGGAGTTAAATGTAATTCTTTTTAGAGATTTTGACTTTTGGTTCTCTATGTTAAAAAAATTATAGATGTAACAACTCGAATCCAATAACAACTAAAAATATGGCATTAAGACCCAAATGGTCTGAAATAAAATTTAATAAATAAAACTTAACTCAAAATCCACAACGGTACTACATGACTACAACTGAGATATACTATGTCTACCGGAACTTCATGCTTCCACCAGGTCTCTTCCACGACACTGCCTCACATATTTGCCCTGGACGAACTTCCAACTAAACGCTTACCTGAAAATGGTTTTAGTTTTTGATAAGCGAGGATTAGACCATGAGGTCTAGTGAGTTCCATCTAGCAACAACATTTCGTGTCGCATATAGCATTTAAAACAATTTACAAGCATTTATAAACGATTCACAACTTTAAAACATTAAACGCATGTACGACACATGTTGATGACATACGATAAGGTCGCACACACTTGTGACAATGTGTCTGACTCACACTGCCTTTAACTGGGACACACCCCTCATTGACATAAACGGGACACCCCCCCCCGGTATGAGCATTTGCGGGATACACCCCCGACTTAAGCCATCACATGCCCACCCTCAAATGTATGTATACATGACAAATCACATTTCACATCACGAATAAACATGCAGTTTCATATTCATCTCACGCGTTAAAATTTGTACGTCAACAACATTTTCAGTTAGAAAGACTCATATGTGGTCCTTGCTTAAATTCTTATCACTTACGCCTTTGCTCCTTAAACCGAACACCTGTGGTTTAATAAAAATAACGAGAGTGATAAGTCACCCGGTCAACCCTCGAGAAACTAACGAAATACCCACGGATGAAACCAACCACACCCGGGAAACACCTCCAGGATACACGCTTCCTGGATATGGGTTTAGCGGATACTCCATCTGGATTACCCCCTACCGGATCTGGGCTTACCGGATATTTCATTCGGGTTTAGACCCTGTCGACTTTGACTTACCGGGTATTTCGTCCGGGTTTAGCACTCATCCGGGAATGCACCTCAACCGGGTTCTCGGTCACACCTTAGTTCCCCCTTACCGGTATAACCCTTCCGGGTTTTGGCCCCAATCCGGGTTTAGACCGTAATCCCGACAGCTTCCCATCCGGATATCGACCTAAATCCGGATAACACCCCATCCGAGTTAAGTGGTTCCCGGGACTGCGTACATTTTGAACTCCCTGATCCTACGACTCCCCATCTTAATCGATTTTAGTCCCATTAACCATTATGGTCGAAAATCCCATCCTACAACATCGTTTGCTAAAAGCAATAACTACATCAATCGCCATTCCTTATAGAAAACAGTCGGTCATTCACAGATTATCACCAAAAACCTACAAACTTATTTCCACTAACAATCAAATGATAAGAGATAACGTTAGAGATTACCTTGAAGAAGATCGGTGCAAACTTCTTTCCCGAGTTAGTAACCGCCCTTTGATTCTCCTCAAAATGCACCTCAAGTCTTGCACACAGTTATCTCTCAACCTCCATAGTGAAGATGATTTTGGGAGGAGGGTTTTAGAGTTTTAATCCCTTTCCCACTATTCACATTTTAGCAAAATATCCAAATTACCAAAATAATCTTTTATATTAATTTAATAAAAAAATTATTCTCTTAAATGAATGGCTAATATTAGATTTCTCGGTTATCATAGATTACGCAGTTCTCATTTGATATATATATATATATATATATATATATATATACACACACACACACATACATACACACACACAAAAATAACACGATAGTTTGACATCCACATTGTAACACCCGTAATTTCCGGATGTGCCCTCGACGGTGTTACGAGAGTCTTTTGAATCTTGGGTATAAAGTTACGGGAAATCAGGTAAGTTTCTTAATGGAATCATCGGGAATCGAATCAGGTGCGAAAGTCATAAGAAACCGAGTTTTGGGGTTGCCACGGGTTGTGACGCAACTTGGGGTCGCGACATAAGCCGCGTAACTCACTAGATGTGAGTTTTCAGGAAACGGACGACTTGAGCCGCGACTTGCAAGTTGCGGCATAAGTCGCAGGAGCTGTTTGATGGGTTTTAATGCGATTTTAGGGCTTCAACCTCATTTCTCTCATATCTTCTCCTTCCCAAAGTCGTTTGGAGCGATTCTTGAACCTAGGGTTCGTCTTTTGGAGTTTTCAAGTAGAGAAGAAAGTAGATTGAAGTATTGGGTGAATCTAAGAGTTTATAACCAAGGTAATCTACCATTTCTCTCCATCTATAAAGTTAGGATTTGGTGTTCTTCATCTTGTTTTGCATTCCTATAGTTAGTATAACTTTGTAGATGTTTGTGGTAGTGGATCTATAGAAAGCTTGGAGCTAGTGGAAAGATTCAAACCTTCTCTTCTAAGGAACTCAGGTTGTGGGTAAAACCTAGATTTAGTCTAAATCTAGCAAGGTGAGTTCTAGTTGTTTTGAAAAACTATATACATGTCAAAATGCACACATTTTGGGTTTTAAAAGTATATCCATGAGTTTGCTTCATTTTGAGAAGTTTTGTAGACATTTGTACACTTGCACATGTTTGGGTTTTAAATACTTGAAAATGGTTTACAATAATATATGAGATGTTAGAGTCATCAGAAAAGAGATTTTTAATCCACCATTCATGTTTCTCGACTATTTGATGAATGTGGGTATTATGTTGCTTTGGTTCTTATTATGGGAAGATTTGGAGTACAAATGGTTTTAAATGGGATTTTAGTGTGCGTTGGAGATTTTAAAGAGCGATTACTGAAATATGGTCATTTGGGGCTTATTCAACCTACGGGTTTTATATTGGAAAACTTTAACTCCCGTGACTTTAAAAGTGTGAGTTGTTGGGACGGTTACCTTTTTAATTCGTGAATATTTGGTAAAGTTGTAAATCGGCTTATATAGCCATATTGGCTCTATTTGAGTATCAAATGTTTTATGAAGCCTTTCGGCTTGAATTGTACACTAACGAGTTTTGGGACGTTGTTCAGTTTAAACGGATCCTTATGGAGTGCTTTATGAAAATACAATTCTTATACCAATACTGGTTATTACATGTTTGGATGCGTTAGTTCATTCACATGGAGTCATGTAATGTTTAGACTGTAATGCATTGGATCCATAGGCATATGAGTCGTTATGTTCATCATGGAGTTTTAATGTCCATGTTTGAGTCTAGTGAGTGGTCCCCAAGTCATGTTGATTATGTAAGCTTGTGGTGGTGCTCTGGAGGAGCCGTATACGAAGCTAAGTCTTGCGGTGGTGCCCAGAGTGAGCCGGATACGGGGACTTGTGACTTTGTGGTGAGACTCATCTAGAGGTCGAGTAGACACTAGGATCAGTGGTGTCTTGCGGTGGTAGCTCAGATGAGCCGAATACGAAGAATCATGGTCTTATGTGAAACTCGTGAACGTCGATACGTGGCTTAACTTTGTGTGCCTGTCACATTCGATGGAATCGGGTATCCCCCATCACTGAAAGGTGTTATCTTAGGTATTCCCTTATCCATGCTTTCGGTGTTAAAACGTACCATTTTAATTACATAATGAGTCTTTTGGAGAAATACCGTGTGGGTGCGTTTTGGGGAAATTTGGGCGTCAGTTGTTTATTTAAAATGGGTGATTGGAAATGTGAAGGAACGTGTTATGTCAATAAAGTCTCTTTACAATCAGTATTTCTAAAATGACCTATTTAGAGTAAAATGTTCATTTTAAATGTTTTATGATTTATATGATGAAAACTGCTTTAACTCATTAGGCGTTAAGTCTTAGATGTATATTGAGTGGCGAGTGGATCTTGGTAGAAGTTCCGGTAGGATGACTTTAGTGACGTCATCACATTTGGTGAAGATAGCAGCTTTGGAGGTTTTAGTAACATCCGGATAATGTTGTCCCGTTTGTGGGACTAGATTGTTCCGTCAGAACTCTGATACGTTGTCATAGTGGTTTTGTCTTGTAACTTTAGATATTTGGTATTTCAATGCTATGTATTTATAAGTTTTTGGAAGTTTTAGTTTGTCTGCTATTTTCGAATTTTAAGGGTGTTACACACATCATTTGTAGTTACAAAATTTACCAATTATTGATCAAAGCGGATATAAAATATATATATTTTTTAACGTTTGTTACATTAGTTGGAAAAATTATAGTAGAAAATGGGAATTTGAAATTACAATGACGAGCTACGAGTTAAAAGTTATGGTCCCTCAATGTTTAATGCAAATATTATTACTAAATTGTAAACAGTTTATTATTTCGTAAATTCTCTAAATTTACCAACTTATAAGTCGTGAAAATAAGCAATTTAAAAAAAAAAACAAATCACAAGTTATTCCCCTAGAGTTTACTATAAAAAATGATCACAAAACGTTTACGAGTAATTTACGTTTTCATAATTTCTAAATTTTATCAAGTTTTAAAAATTAAGCAATTTCCAAAGAAGAAAATATCCGTGCAAGTTACGAGTCACAACTTATTGTATTGAAGTTTAATACGTAAAATGATTACCAAACATTTTCGATTTCATTTCTAAGCTTGACCAACTAATAAATTTTGAAAAAAGTAACTTAAACCGAAACATCTTAATCCAGGTTAAGGGTCATTGTTATGGCTCCTCGAATTTTACTATGAAAATGGTTACGAACATTTTACGATTTAATATTCCCAAATTTTATTATTTTTTATGTTTTGAAAAAATAAGCAGTTTAAATAAAATCATACTGATCCAAGTTACGAGTCAAAAATTATGTCATTCCAAAATAGTTGCAATTTTTGTCTAAAATTGGGAATTAAAATACCCAATTATTTTAATCAATTTGTTCCTAAAATAGGTCCAATTAAGTCCATTGTTAATTTTATGTTTAGACCCATTTGAGAAGACAAAATAGCCCAACTTGGACCCATTTCTCTAGTTGAACGCATCCAGCATCAGACGTGAAGGAGAAGCGGGCGACCTCTCACGCAGGTAAAGTCGTGCCGGTTGCATTCCAATCTCAGACGTGGGCGAGTTTCCACGTGGCCAAACCCGCACCCCAAGCCGCGAGGGGCAAAATCGTGGGCTTCTGAACTTTTCTCGAGCGGTCTTCGATGGGGGAAGTATAGAAAAGGAGGAAAAACTGCCATAGAGGGGGAGGATCGCACCATTGGAAAAAAATTAGAAGGAGGAGTCGATTATTGAAGGGAAACAACTCATCCAATTTCTATTTGGTTTTGGTAATTTCGTATTTTGGCAATTGTAATTTAGGTTTCTCTTTCCATTCCAACATTTGTTTGCTTTGATTTAGATGGTTCGTTATCTTGAGATTCCATTGTAAACATTTGGGACAAGCTTATTTGCTTGATTTATATTTTCAATGTCAATTTCATTTGGATTTTCAATTAATCTGATCAATTGATTGAAATTCTTATGAATGATTGTTAATCAAAACCTAGATACGTAATCGTCTTGGAATTTTGATAAAGTAACAACTGATTTCGTTTGGTTTCTGTTAATGTACATATGTGTATTAGGCCCAAGACTGTGGGCCCATATAGTCTGTGTATATATTTCTCTTGTATCTTCTAGTTTAGTGTAACACCCCGGATCTCGTTTGGTCGTTTGTGATGTAGAATTAAAGGAACAAGGACTGCATGCGCTGGTCTACAAGGCGCACGGGTCGTGCCCCCTCCTTCAGAAATTCCGCACGGGTCGTGCGCTAAGTCAAGGGCCGCGACAATAGATTTCGCACGGGTCGTGCGTTCCTCCTTCAGCAAAATCGCACGGGCCGTGCGTTTCGTCAGGGGCTTCATCAAAGTGGGTTTAATGAGATTTCATTCCCAAATCTCATTCATTTCTTATTTCATCTTTCAAGTCTCTCTCTCTCAAACCTCCTCCCTCCTCATTTACTCCTCTAGGGTTTCTCCAACCACCAATCATCCCTTTTATTGCTTGAATCAAGTGTTCCATTCAAGGTTTCGGGTTTGAAGCTTCACCTCCATTGTCATCTTCTCCAAGAGGTCCAACCTAGCATTTTGGGGTTTTCTTCTAAAACCTACCTGGTGAGTTCCTACTATCATTTTACAAACTTTATACATATCAAAGGTTACATTTTTGAACTCATATATATCTCTATGGTTTTGGATCTAAGTTTATGGCATTTTGACCTAACTTGAGTTTTTGGGATATTTTAGGGTTCCTAATCATTTTCTTGAAATGTAAAAGGTTTGATCTTATTGAGAGTAAAATGGAGATTTACTTGCACATTTATGTGATTTACTTGAAAGAATGTATATAAACTCATTTTATGATTTTCATTCTTATCAGCAGTTAAACTTGAAAAAGGCATTTTTGGTTATAAATGTTTTGGAAGCTATACGTTTAGCTTTGGTTAGTCACACGTGTTATTGTGACAAGTTTAGACTATTACTAGTGGATCCCTAGGTTTTGAGTCGACTTATATTATTGGGATGTCTTTTCCCCATTTTGTAGCTATGGATGCATTTGATCCTCGGGGGCCTTTATTGTACGGTTATGTGAGACCGGTTACTAGTCATGGATCAAATGTAGTCCTAGTGAACGAGTATGACTTGGTTTCCTCGGGGGCCCTCCCTCACATCTTAGTACGTTCTGAAGTGTTCGTGGCCATGGATTCCAAGTATTTAGCTCACAACTCGGGTCATGGCCTACTTTTGTGTTCCGTCACCACCCTTGGTAAATCGGGTATCCCCCGTCATCGCGAGATGAACCTTTGGACCGATTGTCCTTTACCGATAAAGATCTCCTCTTGTAAACTAAAAGTTTTGTAAAGATTTATCTATGTTACAAATGTTTATATCTCTTGAATTCTATAAACTGTATGTTCTCACTAGGCTTTAAGCCTAACACTTTTTCTCAAATGATATGTATAACAGGTACCCTTAGCGGTGGGGTGCCAAGGTCGTGAGTGACGAGCATGTCTTAGAGGCATTTTTGGAATGACTAGTAGTCAATGTTGGGCATTGTTTAAGTCCCATCTTTTGGTGATTTTGGGTCGACAACTAATGTAATCTAGATAGATGTATTTAGATTAGTTTGTTGTTGATTTCCATATTTATTCTCAGGTTTTTGTAAATGTTTAGTACTTTACCCCTGTTTGGGAGGTTTATACCTAACGTTAAGTCATATTGCCTATAATTCCGCGGTTTTATTTCACCTTGACTTTTTAGGGTGTACCATTTAGGTTAAGCCGCTATCTTACTTTCATCATATTGTACTTTTCTCTCAATCAATATATCGAAGTCATCAAGCCTTCAGCATAATCATCGTCTCTTTCAATTATCATCATATTCTAACATGGTATCAAAGCTGTAGGTTTATTCATCGATTTCACTATTCATCGTTACTGTTCATCGGTTATTGTTCATCGGTTATTGTTCATCGATTTACTATTTTTTTAGTCAACAGTTGCTGTCGCCGCCTTCAAACCACGATTTTGTCGCCGCCTTCAAAGTTTTAGTCGACAGTCGCCATCGCCGAAAACCCTAGCCGTATACCGGTCGCTCACCCCTACCGGTTCATATCGGTCGCTCACCTTACCGGTCGCAACACCGGTCGCATATCGGTCGTATACCGGTCGCCCCATACCGGTCCATACCGGTCGCATCCTACCGGTCAATTCTACCGGTCGCATCCTACCGGTCAATCACCACTCTACCGGTCGCACCCCATACCGGTTCATACCGGTCGATCCATATACTGGGCGCATATACCGGTCTTCATACCGGTCACATATATCGGTCCATACCGATCGCATCCTATCGGTCGCACACCATGGCTGCCAATCTCGCTACTGATAGTGTCCTCTACACTTCCTACCGTTCAAGGGCAAATGGACCAACAACAATCATCCCAAATCTGTGGGAAAGACGAACACATCTGAGTGTGCTTTTTGCCATTCTACTGCTCATCTTCTTCTTGATTGTCCTATTCGCAAGTGTCGTCGGTGTGGCATCACTCATCCTCGCCATTATGAGTCTGATTGCCCTAAGAACTTAAAGAACACTGGTCCTCAGAACCGGACTCACGCTGTTGTTGGATCTACTGTTAGTGATAACACCGCTTCAGGTTCCTCACCTGACCTCATGGAAGTGATGCATCGCAATCAGGAACTCATGGAGCAGATCATGTCTGGTGCTATGGGTATGAATTCTCAACACTTAACTGCATCAGGTAACTCATGGTTTTTTGACTCTGGGTGTTGCAATCATATGACACCCTGCACTGATGGTTTTGTTTCTAAGAAACCACCTCAGCATTTTACGTCAGTACGAACTGCTGACAACACTGGCCTACCAGTATCCTTTAGTGGAAATGTCTCCACTCCTCATATTCAATTACCGGGTGTTCTCAATGTTCCGAAACTATCTCTGAGCTTAGTTTCAGTTGCGCAGCTTTTAGAATCTAACCTGATCATTTTATTTCATTCTTCTGGTTGTATTGTACAGGATCCAAAGACCAAATAGATCCTTGGACTCGGCCGTAAGGTTGGACGGATGTTTGAAGTGGTCTATCTTCGTCTGTCGTTACCATCTTCCAATCTTGTTGCCTCCATTTCCAGCTCTTCTTCCTTTGAATTGTGGCATGTCCGGCTAGGTCACTTATCTCTAGCCAGAATAAAATCATTAGCTAATTCAGGGGTGTTAGGAAATTGTGTGTCCACTGACAGTATTTCTTGTTTATCATGCAAACTTGGAAAACATCATGCTTTATCCTTTGAAACAAATGAGTTTAATTCTACTTCTGCTTTTGATCTTATTCATTCTGATGTATGGGGACCAGCACCACATCCATCAATGGGGGGTGCTCGATATTTTGTTATTTTTGTTGATGACCATACACGTTTCACATGGATATCTCATGAAACATCGTTCGGAGCTACCTAAAATTTATATTATGTTTGCTCGGATGATTCACACTCAATTTTCAAAATCTATAAAGATTCTTAGAGTTGATAATGCTATGGAATACAAAGAGTCCTCTCTTCTCTCCTTTCTTCAATCTCAGGGGACTCTCTCTCAGTACTCCTGTCCTGGCACATCTCCTCAAAATGGTCGTGCCGAACGCAAACACCGTCATATACTTGATACAGTTCGCACTCTTCTCATTTCTGCTAAATGTCCGGAACGGTTTTGGGGGGAAGCTGCTTTCACTGCAGTTTATACTATCAATCGTCATCCTACTCCTCTTCTTAAACATAAGTCTCCTTACGAGGCTCTTTATGACATCCTCCCTGCCTATGAACTCCTAAAAGTTTGGGGCAGTGCCTGTTTTGTTCAGTTACAACCCCATGAACATACCAAACTTGAACCTCGCTCCAGACTTTGCTGCTTCCTTGGATATGGTATTGAGCACAAAGGCTATCGATGTTGGGATCCTATCTCCCAGCGTCTTCGTATATCGCGACATGTTACCTTCTGGGAACATGTTCCTTTTTCCTCTATATCCAAGTTTCGTGAGTCTCCCACTTTCACCACTTCGTTCTTCACTGATGCTTCCGTCTCATTGGACTCACTCCAATCTGACATCATATTGCCTCCACCTGTTGTTCCACCACAGTCTGAATCTGTCTCTCCTTTAGAGTCTCCTGCCCCTACACAACCTGTCTCTTCTAGTTTTCCTGATCAACATCAATCATCTGCTCCATCCGCACAGCCAACATCTGAGGTGCCTGCTGAGTCTTTGGCTCCTGGAACGTCTCAATCTCAGAATGTTAGACGATCAGATCGGGTAAGACAAGTTCCTTCTCATCTCCGTGATTATCATGTTTATGCTACTCTGCTGTCAAATCACGAACCTACCTCCTACAAGGAAGCCTCCTCTAACCCTGATTGGCAGAAAGCTATGGATGAGGAACTTTAGGCTCTTGACAAAGCTCAGACATGGGAATCTGTCCCTCTTCCTCCGGGCAAGTCACCCATTGGATCCAAATGGGTGTTTAAAATCAAGACAAAATCCGATGGGTCTATTGATAGGTACAAATCTCGCCTTGTGGCCAAGGGCTTCAATCAAGAGTATGGTATTGATTATGAGGAGACATTTGCACCTGTTGCTCGAGTCACTTCTGTTCGCAGTCTTCTAGCCATTGCAGCTAACAAACAATGGCCTCTTTTTCAGATGGATGTTAAGAATGCCTTCTTGAATGGTGACTTATCTGAGGAAGTCTACATGACACCTCCTCCGGGCGTTTGACTTCCACAAGGTCATGTTTGTCGACTTCGGAAGGCTCTTTTTGGACTCAAGAAAGCTCCACGAGCTTGGTTTGAGAAGTTCAGTTCCACCGTCATCTCTCTGGGTTTCGCACCCATCAACTACGATTCAAGACTGTTTACTCGGACCACTAAGGCTGGCACAATCTTACTTCTGTTATATGTGGATGATATGATTATTACTGGAAGTGACTCTACTGGCATAACTCATCTCAAGACATCTCTCAGCTCCTGTTTTGAGATGAAGGATCTTGGTTCTTTACACTATTTTCTTGGTCTTGAAGTGATCTCAGATCCGTCGGGAATTTATCTTTGTCAAGCCAAATACACCTCCGATCTCTTGACAAAAGTTGGGCTTCCTGACAACAAAACTGCATCCACTCCTCTTGAGCACAACCTTCATCTGGCTCCGAATGCTGGACCTCCTCTGCGTGATCCTACTCTGTATCGATAGTTAGTGGGGTCACTTGTCTACCTGACAGTGACTCGACCTGACATTTCCTATGTTGTCCATACAGTCAGTCAGTTCATGTCCGTACCCTGTTCAGATCACTATGCTGCTGTCCTTCGCATACTTCGATATTTAAAGGGGACCATGTTTCACGGTCTTCATTTTTCATCCGCATCCTCATTGACTTTGCGAGGATTTTCTGATGCTGATTGGGACAGTGACATTACGGATCGTCGCTCTACTACTGGTTACTGTTTATTTCTTGGAGACTCTCTCATCTCTTGGAGGAGCAAGAAACAATCTTTGACATCTCGATCCAGTACTGAAGCTGAGTATCGAGCACTAGCTGACACGACTCAAGAACTTGTATGGTTACGCTGGCTACTCTCTGACATGGGGGCACCTCAACATTCTCCAACCCCTTTGTGGTGCGACAACAATAGTGCTCTTCAGATTGCTCACAATGACGTTTTTCACGAGCGAACGAAGCATATTGAAATTGACTGTCACTTTGTTCGTCAACACGTGACTCGTCAGACTATTCAGCTTCTTCCTATTTCAACTATTGATCAACCGGCCGACATTTTCACTAAAGCTCATCTACCAGGACGGTTTCGTGATCTAGTTTCCAAACTCCATCTGATTCATTTTTCTCCCGATTGAGTTTGAGGGGGGATGTTAATGTACATATGTGTATTAGGCCCAAGCCTGTGGGCCCATATAGTCTGTGTATATATTTCTCTTGTATCTTCTAGTTTAGGTTAAGCCGCTATCTTACTTTCATCATATTGTACTTTTCTCTCAATCAATATATCGAAGTCATCAAGCCTTCAGCATAATCATCGTCTCTTTCAATTATCATCATATTCTAACAGTTTCAATAAGGTTTCCGAATTGAAGTCTTAAAATCTTTCATTCAAGGCCTTAATAAGCTGAACTTATGAGCTTATGGCTTTGAGTTGGTGTTTTTCTAGTCCGATAAAGCTTATTACGCCTAAGAACTTAAGAGCTTATTTAATTTCTCATTCGTGATTAATATCCGGTTGAAGAGCTTGTTTTAACCGGTGTGAATTTAAGGAAAAATAGAAGTCGTTAGAGCCTGTTAACGACTATAATCAACTTGGGTTTGTTCTTCATGTTTACGTTTTTTGAATCAATGATAGGTACTATCGTCTTAATCGGAAGCAAACTAATGTTGGGTTTTCTTTTTATCGTTTTGGATTAATTTTTAATTGAATGTTTAGTTTAGTAAATCAAATCCAAATCCCCCCCTTTTTGTACTAAAAGTGTAGAAGTCGAATAATTTGTCACGACCAATCCCAGTGGATTTGACCCGACTTACCGCTATTACAATATTTATTGTGATTTGGAACTGTTGGAACACATTATAACTATTATTTGACGGTCTCGACACCCGTCAAGATAAAACATAACCGTTTAGTAAAATAAGAGGGAAAACAAGGAGACGAGAAGTTTGTGTAATTAGACATAAAATTAAGAGTAAACCGTAATACCTATGGTTTGTCGAATATAACACTTATCGTCCCTGTAGTTTTAAAATTACAATATGATAATTGTGGTTTGCAAAAAGGTCTGGATTTGGTCCCTTCATCTAATGGTCGTTAAAAAGTTCAGTTAAATGAGAGACATTTTCGTCATTTTATCGTTTCTTTTATTGTACTCGATCAAAATAAACTTTATGATTTTCGTCTGTGTGGTTTTCGATTGGTTAAAAGGCTAAAAAAATTAATAAAAACACAAAAATGCCCTTCATTTAACGATTTTTTTTTTAATTGCCATTAGATAAAGAGATCAAATCCAGACGTTTTTACAAACCGTAATGACTATGTTATAATTTTAAAACTGCAGGGACAAAAGTGTTATATTCGATAAACCACATTAACCAAATTTGTAGTTACTTTAAAAATAAATAAAATTTAGATATATTTAAAAATAGAAAAAAGAAAATAAGGTTAAATTAAAAAAATGACCAGGCATAAGACAAAAGGAGGTCGACAATAAACCATATTATTGGTTTTGGGTCTTATAATATCTAAAAAAACGTGATATTTCCCTTTTCTATTAACACAAATAAAATTAAATAGAATATAATATAATATGAAAAATAGAATAAATTTTGATTTTTGTCCTTAAAATTTGTTAAAATTACAATTTTCATTCATATGTTTTTAAAACCATTGTTTTCGTCACTATGGTTTTCAATTAATTATTATTTTCGTATTTAAGACTAGCTCCATTAGTGAGCATGATGTATGAGAACAAGGATAAATTGTAAACTACATTGACGAAAAAAGCAATAAACTATAAAGTACATCAACAAAAACCAGACCCGATCCTCATATTTTTTAGGCCTGGGCGAGATGTAAAAATGGGTCATCGATAACTATAAAATTATTTTCAATATATTGTTTATATCATCAAAAATAATAATGAATTCCAAAAATACTAATAATTCATATAAAACCGATTTTCCCGGTATTCCTAGCGCAAGATCAATCAATAATTATTTCTAAATAAATATTATTTACCATATCATTTTTACATAACATCGTCAATCAGTTCTACCATCAAAGGCATCTTATGATATACTTTTAATATATAGATTGAAATCATTTGACGTCACTATGTTAACCATTCAGAGTAACAATTTAAGTAAATCAATATAAATAAGTAGATATTTCACATATTACTTGATGTTCATGTTTTTCATCATCATTTTAAACTTTTAGGGGATGAAACAAACTCTTTAAAAATCATCAATCCTATAATCAAAAGTTCATGTTGGTTATAGTTTGAAATCTTATTCTTGTTTTAAAGATAAGAGAGTACTTAAGATTCATGCACCCAATATTAGATAATAAAAAGTCAATAATGTATGAAAAAAGAAGTATATATTTGAAATCCTAAATAAAAATATATGTTGGGTCGTCTCATATAGTTTGATAATTGTTTTAAAAAATGTAGGAGCGTTCTTAGTTAATAACAAGAAATCTATTATATTCTAACATAATAATAAAATTCATGCGAATAGAACAATGAAAAGAGTATGTAGAAGATGAGTAATGGAGTTTCTGTTAAAGATTATACGCAAAAATGGTTTTTAGATATTAGTAGTAGATAAAAAAACTTTAGAAAAACAATAAACAATACTATAAAATGAAAGACTAAATAACTTTTTACAAATTTTCTTCTCCAATGTTATTAATTAATACATATTTGGGTCCTTAATACAATGTTAAATTCTTTTTGGGTCCTATTATATACAATTTTTTTTTGTCTTTTTTATTTACAATTTTTTTAACTACTAATATATAGTATATACTAAAAAATTGGGCCCCTATTTTGTTTGGGCCCTGGGCGTACGCCCGGCCCGCCCTCCCCCAGGGATAGCCCTGACAAAAACTGTAATTTTAAAAGCACATGTATAAATATAGCAATTTTCAACAAACCATAGGAACGAAAATAACAATATTTAGGGGTCGTTTTTTTTAAACCTCTGAATGACTTTTAAGTCTGAATCGTTCAGACATTTTTACACATCACCTCTTATTAATCATAACTAAAATAAGACTTCAGACTTTAGACCTCTTAAAAAACAAACGACACCTTACTAGCCATATTCCATAGGGACAAAAAAATAGTAGTTTTCTTTAAAAAAATGAGTAAACTTTGATTTTAGTCCACACGGGTTGTTAAAATCTACAACATTTGTGCTTATGCTTTTGAAATTATGGGTTTTTCTCATTATTTCTAATTAATTGTTGTTTCCATCACTGAGATAACTCACCGGTGGTTTATTATTAAGTATGAGTCACATAAGCAATAATAAATTATAAACCACGTTAGGATTGTGCATTGGTTGAGTCGGGTCGAGTGAAATATATAAGAAACCCGGTCGGCTTTGAAGACGGAAACCAACGCCCGAAATGCAATTTCCGGATTAAGTAACTCCGTGGGTTTCGGGTTGGTCGGGCGGGTTCAAAGTGAAGAATTAAAGAAATATTAAAATTGAAAAATTATATAAATATAAATTAATAAAAAGATTTTTGGATATTTGGACAAGTCGGGCGAAGAAGGTACATACCCTATTCGAACTGAAATACCCCACTAAACTTCGGAGTATAAAGTTCGGGTTTGTTCGGATTATACAGATCGGTTGAAATCGATTTGTTCGGGTCGTGTGGGGTCAGTTTTTTCGGATATTTCGGGTTTTACACACCCCTAAACCATATATATGAAATTAAAAAAAAAACTAAATTATAAACCATATGGACGAAACTGTAATTTTGAAAACACAACGACAAAAATAGTAATTTTCAACAAACTACAAACACTAAAAACGTAGCTTACTCTAAAAACATTAAAGAGTAAGGGGTTGTTTGTGATAATCCCAAAATCACTAAATCTTTAAAGAGAGAAAGTAGAGAGAGAGAGAGTTTGAAGCACAAAGTATGAATGTATTGAGTTATGCGTGAAGGTTCCTTACAAAGACCAAAGCCACAAGGGACTTAAATACCCTTGGCTAATACAACACAGATAAGCCTCTAAACACAGAATTAGACCAAGCCTATAAATACAATGATTACTATAGAATCTGATTTAACAATCTCCCCCTTAGTAATCATTGGCGTTGTGATCTTCAAAATCAACACAGAGCATCTAAGCGACTTAGCAAAGCTTCTTGATTATTTTTTTTAAAATTTCTTCTCAGCATCTTTCAAATTGTGTTGCCTTTGCTGCTTTGACAAAACTGGACCAGTATATAATAATCTTGAAAGAACAGTCGTTCATCAGCTTGTGCTCTAGAAGACACACCTTTTTCAAATGTACTTGAATGAACTGTGTTGATCGGAGCAGGAACAACAAAAAGACAAGTATAGTTAAAGAAATATAATCTTGAGCGAATCTTGATCAGCAGATAAACGTTTGAACTCTTTGTCTCCTTAACTTCTCCTTAACTTCTCCCCCTCATGAACTTGATGATCTGGATCAACTTGGTCATGCAAATGTTGGAGACGAGACAACTTAAGATCTGCAAAATCAGATTTAAGGAGAAAGAGGGAAGGTTTGCGCTACACGTTGGTGGCACAAAGATTGTTTTGCGCTATCTGAAGGTGGCGCAAAGTTAGTTTTACGCGACCAACTGTTGGCTCAAATCTGACTTGAACTCAGAAACATTTTTACCAGTTAAGCACTTTGACGCCCCCTACACAAATGCACTTAATATGACAATTCAAGTTAGCATTCATATAGAGAATCAGATACTCTCCCTCGAAAACATATATGATCTTTCAGAAAATTCTCCTTATTTACTCCCCCTTGAATAATGCACAAACCCATTTACAAAGATATATGAGAACACAAGGACCAAAACATCAATGTAGAAAGAAAAATATACTTAATATGTATTTTGAAACAACAAAATATATAAAATTTTAAATACTAAACAAATTAAATTCTACTCAGTAAAATATCACAATTTTATCTATCAAATGAAATCAAATATGTGTTGTTGGATACAGATACAAGTTTGATTGCATATCAAGTTAATACATGTTCAGTTTCAAAAAAATTCATCAATCTATTCAGTGTGCTCGCATGTGAACTTCGATTAGCTTCAAGAAAATGCAATTCTAAAAATATAATAGAGAACTTTGCATGTACTCACACCAAGCCATCAAAATTTAAGATTTTCACAAATTTATAGGCTTATCGCAACTCAAACATATCACCAAGTATCATGAGATGTGTGCTTATTGACATCTTTTAGCATTGTGCACATTGGCATCTTCACATGAGTGTGCTATTTGACATCTTTTAAGCTTGTGCACTTTGGCATCTTTTTAATCAAAAAGTTTGGTAAGTAAAGAACATGCCGTAAACATAACTTTCTGTAACACCCCAAGTTTTGTTTGGTTTTGTGATGTTGAAAGAAGGATTTTTGGGCTGCCTGCGTTGGTTTTCAGGGCGCAAGGGTCGTGCGTCATCCTTCAGAAAGAGAGCACGGGTCGTGCGCAAGGGTCAGGGATTGGCAGTGGGTTACGCACGGGTCGTGCGTTTCCCTTCAGCAAAAACGCACGGGTCGTGCGTCGTGGCAGGGGCTCCATCAGCGTGGGTTTTATTGAATTAATTCCCAAATCTCATCCATTCTCATTTCTTTCTTCCTTTCCAAGTTCTCCTTTCCCTCCCTCCTCATTTACTTCTCTAGGGTTTCTCCAACCACCAATTATCCCATTTATTGTTTGAATCAAGTGTTCCATTCAAGGTTTCGGGTTTGAAGCTTCACCTCCATTGTCATCTTCTCCAAGAGGTCCAACCTAGCATTTTTTGGTTTTCTTCTAAAACCTACTTGGTGAGTTCCTACTATCATTTTACAAATTTTATACATATCAAAGGTTACATTTTTGAGCTCCTATATATCTCTATGGTTTTGGATCTAACTCTATGGCATTTTGACCTAACTTGAGTTTTTGGGATATTTTAGGGTTCCTAATCATTTTCTTGAAATGTAAAGGGTTTGATTTTATAAAGAGTAACATGGAGATTTACTTGCACATTTATGTGATTTACTTGGAAGAATGTATATAAACTCATTTTATGATTTTCATTCTTATCAGCGGTTAAACTTGAAAAAGGCATTTTGGTTATAAATGTTTTTGGAAGCTATACGTTTAGCTTTGGTTAGTCACACGTGTTATTATGACAAGTTTAGACTATTACTAGTGGATCCCTAGGTTTTGAGTCGACTTATATTATTGGGATGTCTTTTCCCCTTTTTTTGTAGCTATGGATGCACTTGATCCTCGGAAGCGTTTGGTACGGTTATGTGAGACCAGTTACTAGCTATGGGTCAAGTGTAGTCCTAGTGAACGAGTATGACTTGGTTTCCTCGGGGGCCCTCCCTCACATCTTAGTACGTTCCAAAGTGTTCGTGGCCATGGATTCAAGTATTTAGCTCACAACTCGGGTCGTGACCTACTTTTGTGTTCCGCCACCATCCTTGGTAAATCGGGTATCCCCCGTCATCGCTAGATGAACTTTTGGACCGATTGTCCTTTCTTGATAACGATCTTCTTTTGTAAACTAAAAGTCTGGTAAAGATTTATCTATGTTACAAATGTTTATATCTCTTGAATTCTATAAACTGTATGTTCTCACTAGGCTTTAAGCCTAACACTTTTTCTCAAATGATATGTATAACAGGTTCCCTTAGCGGTGGGGTGTCAAGGTCGTGAGTGACGAGCATGTCTTAGAGGCTTTTTTGGAATGACTAGTAGTCAATGTTGGGCATTGTTTAAGTCCCATTTTTGGTGATTTTGGGTCGACAACCGATGTAATCTGGATAGATGTATTTAGATTAGTTTGTTGTTGATTTCCATATTTATTCTCAGGTTTTTTGTAAAGGTTTAGTACTTTACCCCCTTTTTGGGAGGTTTATACCAAATGCTAAGTCATATTGCCTTTAATTCCGCGGTTTTTATTTCACCTTGATTTTTAGGGTGTTACAAGTTGGTATCAGAGATCTAGTTTAAGTGAACTAGGCATGAATGTAAGATGTCTAGACTTAGACTGAGTATGTTAAGCATTGATTCGTGAGTTTGGGTAGAACTCCTAAGATGGGTTAGTCTTAGAGTCGACGGAAGTTATGTTCGTCAAGTGTTATGACGGTGGTGACGAGAGCCCTTATGTGCTATATGTTCATAATCTCACTTAGCTAATGTTATTATGAGGATATTTCACGTAGGTGTACTTAGTTGCTAATGTCATGACAATTGGTTGATGTAGTAGTACGTTTCTTTTGTGTTTGTTCCGTTAACCTTTCTCTTACCTCTTTCTCATGCTTGTGTGGCAGCCATTTCTCTGTTATGGTGAACACACGTAGTCGTCAGTTAGACGTCGAAGACCTTCGTGACGATAGTTCACCAGAGCGGAACCAGGTGGTCAGAGTTCCGACGGTTGTTCCTCCCGGTATGCCGCCAATATTTACTGGGGAGGTGGAGCAGGTACCTCGGGTGGAGTTGGCATCCACCAACCAGTTGTGCAAGTGGCGAACCCGCAAACCGACATGATGGCCAGCATCATGCAGATGGTATCGACGGCTATGGAGAAGCAGCATGAGGTGTTTATGAAGGTGTTAGAGGGTCACGATGCTAGTCTCAAGAGAAATGAGACGGTCGCGGAGAATGTTGTTGTTCTTGGTTCGGGCAGCGCAGACAATGGGGTTAGAACTGAAGAACACAGAGTGGTTGGTGCTCAAAGGGGTGGGAAGAGTTGCTCGTATAAATCCTTTCTGGGGTGCGGGCCGCCGGAATTCTCCGGTTCTGATGACCCCGTTATGTGCGTGAAGTGGATTAGAGCTGTCGAGCAAGCTTTCGGCTCCGCCGAATGTGGTGATGATCAGAGGGTGCGGTTTGGCACTCAGTTGCTGAGAGATGCGACACTCATTTGGTGGGATGTTACTCAGTCCACTCTCTCTCCTACTGTTCTGGCTCAGTTGTCTTGGGCCGAGTTCAAAAGGAAGCTCATGGAAGAATTCTGCAGTGAAAGATCAATGGACCACATCGAAAAAGAGTTTCGGTCCCTAGTGAAGGGAAGCTTGACGGTGAGAGAGTACACCCGTCAATTCATGGAGAAGCTGAGGTTGGTGGGGCATGTGGCCCCAACGGAGAAAGATAAGATGAAGGCTTATCTTAATGGCCTGCCAGCAGACTTGTTGTCTATGGTCCACAATTCTAAGGCCTCCAATCTTCGTGAAATGATTGAGGAAACTCAATTCATGGAGGAACTGTTCGCAAGAAGCAAGGCCGAGAAAGCAGTGGTGGTCCCTGAGAAGAGAAAATGGGAGAGCAATTTCGCTCCCCCTAAGAGGACTCGACCTTTTGTCAGTAACCGAAACTCCAACAACATCAATCAAGAGGCTAAGTGGTGCCAGAGTTGCCGGTTCAAGCATCGTGGTAACAGTAACTCTACTCCGCGATTTTGCGGCAAGTGTGGTAAGAATGATCACATTGCCCGCGACTGTTCTATCGAGGGGATGGTCTGCTTCGAGTGCAAGGCACTGGGGCACATGAAGAGAGATTTCCCGAAGCTCAGGTCGGGTAGCGCACCGGAAAAGAGAGTGAACCCATCTAGGGTTCCGGGGCGAGCTTTTTAGATGACGGCCGATGAGGCCAAGGCATCTGTCGATGTGGTATCGGGTACATTTCTTTTAAACTCCGTACCTGCTCGTGTGCTGTTTGATTCTGGTGCCAGTTTCTCGTTTATATCTGAGTTATTTCGTCGAAAGATTGCCATGCCCACTACTAGTCTAGAGGATGCGTTAGTGGTAGAAATAGCAAATGGTAGTCAAGTTTTGATCCGTAATGTTTTGAAGAAGTGTACTCTCGGTATCGAAGGGAGAGAATTCCCAATTGATTTGATGCCGATGATTATCGGAGGTTTTGATGTGGTGGTCGGCATGGATTGGTTAGCGAACAATCATGCCGAGATCGTATGTTCCAAGAAGTTAATTCGACTTCCCAATCATGGTGGTGAGGTCGTTGTCATCTATGGTGAGAAGAGGAAAGGTGAAGTGGCGTTAATCACAATGGCAAAGGCACGCAAGTGCTTGGTGAAGGGATGCTCGTCTTTCCTAGCCTACGTGATTGACGCCAAGTTTGAGAAGTCAAAGATTGAAGATGTGAAGATAGTGCGGGAGTATCCCGATGTCTTTCCGGACGACTTGCCCGGGCTAGCACCCGAGCGGCAAGTGGAGTTTCGAATTGATCTCGTTCCGGGAGCGGCTCCTATTGCTAGAGCTCCTTATCGTTTGGCGCCATCGGAGATGCAAAAGATGATGGCACAACTCCAAGAGCTTTTGGAGAAGGGTTTCATAACACCAAGCTCGTCGCCTTGGGGAGCTCCGGTCTTGTTTGTCAAGAAGAAGGATGGCACAATGAGAATGTGCATCGACTATCGTGAGTTGAACAAAGCAACAGTGAAGAACAAGTATCCACTTCCAAGGATAGACGACTTGTTCGATCAACTCCAAGGAGCGGGATGCTTTTCAAAGATCGACTTACGATCGGGTTATCACCAGGTGAAGGTGAGGGAAGAAGACGTTCCGAATACCGCTTTTAGAACGCGTTATGGCCATTACGAGTTTCTTGTGATGCCTTTCGGCCTAACTAACGCACTGACGGTGTTTATGGACTTAATGAACAGGGTGTGCCGACCTTTTCTCGACAAGTCGGTCATCGTATTCATTGATGACATACTCGTGTACTCCAAGAGCGAATTAGAGCACGAGCAACACCTTCGCGAAGTTCTATAAGTGTTGAGGGAAGAGAGATTGTACGCCAAGTTCTCAAAATGCGACTTTTGGCTTGATGAGGTACAATTTTTGGGTCACGTCGTCACTCGAGACGTGGTGAAAGTGGACCCCTCCAAGATTGAAGCCATGATGAATTAGGAGCCTCCCAAGAGTCCGTCCGAAATCCGAAGTTTCTTGGGTTTGGCGGGTTACTACCGAAGATTTATTCAAGACTTCTCGAAAACCGCTTCTTCCTTGACGGCTTTAACTCGGAAGAATGTGAAGTTCGAGTGGACCGAAACGCAAGAGAAGGCGTTCCGGATTCTGCAAAGGAAGTTGTGCGAAGCTCCAATTTTGGCGTTGCCCGAAGGGTCGGAAGACTTCGTGGTCTATAGCGACGCTTCGAAGATGGGTTTGGGTTGTGTGTTAATGCAAAGAGGCAAATGTTTATATATCTTGAATTCTATAAACTGTATGTTCTCACTAGGCTTTAAGCCTAACACTTTTTCTCAAATGATATGTATAACAGGTTCCCTTAGCGGTGGGGTGTCAAGGTCGTGAGTGACGAGCATGTCTTAGAGGCATTTTTGGAATGACTAGTAGTCAATGTTGGGCATTGTTTAAGTCCCATCTTTTGGTGATTTTGGGTCGACAACCGATGTAATCTAGATAGATGTATTTAAATTAGTTTGTTGTTGATTTCCATATTTATTCTCAGGTTTTTTGTAAAGGTTTAGTACTTTACCCCCTTTTTGGGAGGTTTATACCAAATGCTAAGTCATATTGCCTTTAATTCCGCGATTTTTATTTCACCTTGATTTTTAGGGTGTTACACTTTCTATCTGACCCTATTGCATGATTTGAGTCAGCCACTCCCAGACCAGTTGGCCTTAGGGGACTAGGTGTCAAACACCCCTTGGAACTTACTCTCCCAGATCAGAAAGACTACATCGACACATCCTAAACCCATTCATACCAGTAGAACATGACTTTCGATCTGATTCTAAAGAAGGATTTGGGTTCGATCACTCCCAGATCAATTGACCTTAGGGGACCAGATGACAAGCATCCCACGGAACTTACTTTCCCAAACCAGAAAGGTCACATGTACAAACTTTTAAGCCTATAGATTCATGTATTTTATATATATAAAGCATCTCAATGACTCAGTTTTACATACAAGTGCTTAGCCCATATTTTCATTACAATCCATAATTCTGACTTTTTAGGACTTCCAAGCATTGTAAACTATAAATATTCCGAATCACATATCTTTAAAGCAGAATGCAAAAGTTTCAAACATGTTGCTGACTTTTTGACTTTTAAAAGACTTGAAAGTTGAACATATAAAACTTTAATATTAACAAAGCAACTTGAAAATTTATCCTAGACACACATTTTATTCAAAAGAAAGAAAAACTGTAAGGGGCGTTTGGTTCGCAGAATGATTTCTGATGGAATAGAATCTGTCAATGGAATTGGAATCTGGAAGGAATTGGAATGAAATGTTTTCAGGTTTGACCAACTGTTTGGTTGACAGGAATGGAATGTAATCAGTCAAATGAATTTTAATATGTATGTTTGGTTTACAAAGGAATTGGAATGGAATTCTGAAAAATGACAAAAATACCCTTTCTTTTATTTTTATTTATTTATTATTTTTTTAAATGCCGATAGAGAGAGAGAGGAGAGAGAGGAGAGGAGAGAGAGGAAAGATGAGAGGATAGAGAGAGAGGGGATAGAGAGAAGAGAGAGAGAGGAGAGAGAGGGGGGAGAGAGAGGAGAGAGAGGAGAGGAGAGAGAGGAGAGAGAGGGGAAAGATAGAGGAGAGAGAGAAGAGGAGAGAGAGAAGAGGAGAGAGAGAGGAGAGGAGAGAGAGGGGAGAGAGAAGAGGAGAGAGAGGAAACCAAATCCACATCTGATGGGTTTTAATTTTGTTAGAAAAGGTTTGGAGGGTATTTTTGTCTTTTTGAAAACCATGATGGAATGGAATTCAATTCCATCCATTTTCAAATGGAATGACCAATTCCTTAATCTAAGGATTTCATGGAATTCAATTCCATTCCCTTGGCAACCAAACAACACGACGGAATTCGGTCAATGGAATTGACCATTCCAATTCCACCAGATTCCGGCGGAATCCAGCGAACCAAACGCCCCCTAAAACTTTTACTTAAGACAAATATAAAGAATTCGGCAAATTGATATTTAGTTGGAACAAAATACAATTCAATAATTTCATCTTCCACATTATGTATAATAAAATTTGTGTCTCAAATTAAAGATTTGGGTTGTACAAATTCAGGTTTTGGATGAACTTGCTCAGATTCTTTGAAAAACACATGAGAAAACTGAAATAACATCATTATCAGAGATAAATACAGCGGAATAAAGTAGATGTACTCACAATTTCTCATTAGTCAGAAGCTAAAAGCCTTGAAGAACGAGTCCTAAACTGACATGTTTAGAAGTCGAAGTCCATTGAAGTACGAGTTCTAAGCTGATGTACTTAGAAGCCAACTTTCTCTTATTCCCCCTTGACATTTGATGCCTGCAACTTAGAATCAATCTTTGACTTTGGCACCCACTTGTATTTGGGTCCATGAAAATTAGTTGCAGTTCGTGTTAGGAAATATTTGTTAGATTTAACAAACAAAGCACGAGAAAAATAATCAGAGAGATGAACATATTCATTAGTAGAAGACAAAGCATAATCATCTGAACTAGAATTAGAAGAAGAATATGAGTCATTTTTTGAAATTCGAATCATTTGCTTTATTGAGTATTTTGAAATTTTATTACAGAAAGCAAATGAATCACTTTTATAGTGTTTGTCTACATATTTATCCTCATCAGTCGTAGAATCATCTGATGTCCGCTTGACTCTCCATATCTGCCTTGAATGTGTACTCAAAGTCCTATATGAAAATTTTGAATCAGAAGAATTAGAATTTTCAGAAATAACAGTATCTTGTTTCTTTGACTTATTTGACCGTCTTCTTTTACGCTTTGGTTTATAATAATCATCATTTAGCGTAAAAGATTCATCAAGAATTTTCGATTTAATATTTGAATCAGAAGAAATAATTTTACCTAATAAACCCAACTGATCAGACAATAAATCTGAACTTACCTCAGAGTCAGAAAAATTTTGAGAAAATTTTGAGATTTTAGAAATTCCTTTTTGTTTTCTTGAAAATCAGAAGAAAGACCAGAAACATAATATTTTATTTGAAAAAAATAATTTTTCTTCAAGACTTGACGTCATGAAAGAAAGAATAACATCAGATTCAATTTCTTTTTGAATATTCTGATCTTCCATTTTATCTTCAAGGTCAATGATTTTGTCTTTTAATACTAATGGAGGAGTATATCTTTTAGATTCATAAAAGATTGGAAATATATTTTCCTTATTAGATTTAGTGGCATATATATCAACATAATCATCCGACACTGAAGATTTGATGGGAGATATGTCATTTAAACTTTTTCGGCCCTTCTTTGATTTATCAGGAAAATACTTGGCATTTTCGCTTGTATAAACAAAAGAAATTTCCTTTTTCTTATTATTCATCCTTTTCTCATTTTCGATTTCTAGCACTTGCTTTTCATTCATCCAATCAATTTTAAATTGAGAAGCATATTTAGCAAGAGTAAGATAGTCGTATTTATATAAAGTAGGAGATTTTTCTATCGCATTGTTTAAACAATGTGGATTTTCAAAACCAAGTCCCTATTTTTCTTTTATGGACTCATAACTCCGCGGTTTGTTCAAATAAATAGTTTGTTCAGATTGATTCTTTCGATATAATTTTTTTCCAACTCATTTCTTTTATCCGAAAAATTATCTTTTAATTTGGTCATTTCTGTCAAAGAATCAAGATAAATCATGTTTGATTTTTCTAAATCATCCAATTTCTTTTGAAAGGTGTCCTTTGTATGATCCAAAATAAAATTTTCATCTTTCAAATAAATTTGTAATTTATCAATCAAATTTGACTTTTCTAAATTTAAATGATTTTCAGATAATAACTTCGAACGTAAATCATGTAAAGCAGTTATAATAATGTTCATTTGAGAGGAAATAAAGTTGTAATCAAAATCAGAAAGTACCTCATCTTCATCAGTGGAATCTTCATCATCTTCACTCTGATCATCTCCGATAAAACACATATGAGCATTCTTCACATTATCAGCTTCATCATCGGAGTGATCCAGCCAAATTTCTTCTTCAGCTATCAGAGCAGTTTCATTCTGTTAGACCACAGTCTCATTGGATTCAAGATCATCCAATCTGAAGATCGTAATCTGAAGCTAAAGTCGGAACGTCGACTCTCGATAATAAAGTCTATGTCGTGTGTAATAAATGTCAATGTAATTTAATGTAATTGTTTGTTTATTATATTAGTTTACTTAGATTTAATATCTAAGTTATAAGTATTGTAATAGGTAACTTAGTTAACTTAGTTTGTTAAAGTTCGTTTCTAGTTTACTTTATTAGATATAATATCTAGATCTAATATCTAGATATTATGTTTAGGTAGTGTGTTGAACACACTAGTTAGATTAAGTGTATCTCTCAACTCTCAAAAGATCAGATCATACATCACACACACAAACACACACAAGAAGGTGAAAAAGAGAGAAAACATTGAGAACACATTCAAGCTTAATCATTCAACCTTGTAATCGTTTCTATATTCAATACAGGTTGGTAATCGTTAATGTGTTGTTGTTTCTATAAACTTGATAAGTAGTATTGTTGGACCGACACATTCTCTCTCTTTTCGGCCAGTTCCATTTTCTTTCTATAATATGCCGAATACCGAACCTTCTTCACTTGACACTCTTTATCAATGTGACCCGACTTTCCACAGTTGAAGCATGCATCATGTTTCTTAGCCTCGGGCACTTGAACATTTTTGGACCCAGAAGTGAAGCGAATAGTGTTGGAACTCGAACGAGGTTGGAACTTCTTCTGATAGTGTTGAGAGAGAAGAATCATAGCTTTCTGAAGTGTCTCGCCATCATCATCAGTTGCACCGTCATAAGCATTCTCGGATAATGTGTGTTCAGACAGTTTGCTTGTGAGTAGTGCAACTGGATCCACTATTTTCTTATTCTTCTTGTCTAGTTTGGCCTTTTTCTCTATGACTATGCACTCATCTGTCAACATAATCTCGTATATCTCTTGGATTTGCATAGAAGATATTCGAACATCATTCCTCAAGCGATGGCAAGATTTATTCCATTATGGTTGCAAAGCATTGAGGAACTTCAGATTAGTTTCCAGCTCAGTCTTTTCTACTTTTAACTTTCTTAGATCATTTATCACCGCACAAAATCTGTCATAAGTATTTTTCAGTAACTCCCCATCTTTGGTTTTGAATTCTTCAAAGTTGTTCATGTAGCGTGTATGCCGAAGTTGAGTTGCAACTGAAGACTCAAGCATAATCTTCTCTAGTTGTGCCCACATTAGTTTAGGATTGTTTTTGAAGCAATCAATCCTGTTGTAGATAGAATTTGGCAAAGCTAGCATCAGATTAGCCTTTACATCACGATCGGTTTTGTATTGCACCAACTCATCGGGTGTATACTCTTTGGTAGGCTTTGATAATCCATTAGCCAGAGTGGGTTGTACAAAAGATCCTTTAGATAGAATCTTCATCATGTCATCTCCGTTCTTTTGACGTTCGATAAAATTCAGAAACCGATCTTGCCACTAAGTAAATTCATTTTCATCAACTAGAACAGGATGACGTGTTTCTCTGCCCAATGACATCATGAGATCGCTTTTGTAGAACTGATCTTGAAACGCAAACTTTTCAGAATCCATAGATGAAAAACTTCAGAAAATGCTCAGTCTGAAAGTAAAAGATATGGGGCAAACTTGAGATTTGCGTGAACAGGGAATGGCGCAAACTTTCTTTTGCGTGAGTAGAAGATGGCGAGAATCTGACTTTGCGTGAAGCAAGGGAGACGCAAACTATACTTGCGCGAAACAAACTTTGCGTGAAGCTATTGTGGCGCAAAACAAACTTTGCGTGACAAGTATATGGCGCAAAACTTATTTGCGTGAGAAATTGATAGTTCAACATTCACTTTGCGCGAGATGTTGATGAAGAGAGCCTTTCTTTGCTTGAGCAATAGGTGGCACAAAACTGATTTGTGCGAAGTATGATTAGCGCAAAATGGACTTGCGCGAAGAACTTCTAGCGTAAACTTTACTTTGCTCGTGAAAGAATGGCGCAAAAGAAACTTTTCGCGAGAGCTTTGGCGCAAACTTGAAGATGAACTGGCGCAAGGTTCCAGATGAACTCGTGCAAACCTGATAAACTCGCGCAAAACTCGGATCTGGCGCAAAACGATGAGAAACTTAGATTTCTTCTAAAAATCGATTACAAAACAGAATTGACGAAATTTTTATGCACATAATCTTTCTAAAACAAGTTTCTACCAACTTTTAAACACTAAAATCGATCGAAAATCACAATTTCGATAAATCTTGAAAAGAACAGTACGAGTACAACTTTTTCCAGAAAACCAAAAAAACTCAAAATTGAAGATTAAAACCAGAATTTCTTGCAATTTGATGTGAATCAAAAGTATTCTCCTAGTAAAACCGGATCCGACGAACAAAAAATCAAGAAAACTCGTTCACTAAACAGACCGGATTTGATGAAAAATCAAAAAATGAGATTTTCTTGAAAAAAATCAAGAAAATCAATCAAATTTTCTGATTCAACACAAATTCAGAATTCGTAAAACATTTCTCTTAATTCTCTCAGAATTAGAACTGCTCTGATACCAATTGATAATCCCAAAATCACTAAAACGCAAAGTAAGATTGTATAAGATGAATGATTCTAGAGAGTTTGGAAGTTGCTGAATGGTTTGGTGTAGAATGAATAAGAGGCTCTTATGATATAGTGCAAAATAAAATACGATTGTTTTTTAATTATTCAAAATGAAATCAAAACTCTTAATGGTTAAGGGATGGTCAGAATACAAAATCATTCAGAGAGTTTTTGGAACCATTAAGAGGCGGACACTTTTTTTGCCAAACAAGAAATACCTCTTAACGATTCAGAGGTAAACAAACAACCCCTAAATTATGATCTTCATCCCTGTGGTTTGTTAACAACTTCAAATTTCATCCTTATAGTTTAAAATTTTAAAATTTATTTCCTCATAGTTTATAATTTATTATATTTTTCATCTCTAAACTAATTCCAACCTTTAAATGACTAAAACAGTAAAAAAATATAAACCACAAGCACCAAAACAATAACAACCTATAAATCATAAGAACAAAATTAACAATAAATCACAAACTAAGAAAAACAAAAACCGTAATTTCTAAACCACAAACACAAGAACTCACAATTTTTAACAAACTACAGGGACTAAAAACGTAATTTACTCAAAACTATACCCCTTGAATTCGTCAAACAAACCGTGTAGATTGTTAAAACTTCGAAATTCCCCCACCAAAAACAAGTCAAAATTCCAGAAACTCAACCCACCAAAAGTCATCAACAAATAAGTCAACACAAACAACAATCCATAAAAACCAATCCAAATCCCCCCTTTTTCTTCCATGAAAAATCCATGGAGTTCTTCACCAAATCCAAAATCATCAAACTCCGAAGCCACCTCAACAAGTATCTAACCGCCGACGACGACGAACAAACGGTCCGTCAGAGCCGTAACGCGTCGTCAATCAGATCACGGTGGACGGTGGAGACGGTTGACGGTAAAAGCCACGCCATCCGCCTGAAAAGCTGTTCCTCCGGCAAGTACCTAACTCCCTCCGGAGAGCCGTTTCTGTTGGGGATGACCGGAAAGAAGGTGGTGCAGGATATTCCGGCGAATAATAGGGATTCGTCCGTCGAGTGGGAGCCGATAAAGGACGGTGTGAGTGTGAAGTTGAGGGGGAAAGGTGGGAGGTTTTTGAGGGCGAACGGCGGAACGCCGCCGTGGCGGAACACCGTCACGTATGACGTGCCTCACCGGACGGCGACGGAAGACTGGGTGTTGTGGGATGTGGAGGTGGTGGAGGCACAGGAGTCGTTGATGAGTGATTTGTCGCCGGCGGCGAGTTTTTCGTCGGCGCCGGAAATTGAAAGGGGTATCACAAATGGGACGCCACGTGTCAGTGGAAGACAGGTAGGTGAATCACATTTTGACTTGGGGTGTGCTTATTAATTTATTGCCGTTTTCAAAGAGTAAATAAACTTGGATTGGAAACTCCTTATTAAGTAGTTTTTGATAAGTCATTCTTAAGTCTCAACTGACTTATTTGAAACTTCTTATTAACTTATTTAACCAAATTATATATTTGCCCCTTCTTTCCATAAGTTAATAAGTAATTTTACAAATAACCATAAGTTATTTTAAATAAGCAATCCCAAACACCCCTTAAATAGTCGAAATAGAAAAAAGAGTAAACTACTATTTTCGTCTCTGTGGTTTATTGTTTATAACTATTTTCGTCCCTTATGTTTAAAAATTGTTTTTTAGTCCTTGTAGTTTGCAACTCTTTTCGCTTTTAGTCCCTGAGAATATTAGTTTTAGGGACGAAAATGAAAAGAATTTGCAAACCAAAATGACAAAAAAAACAGCTTTTAAAGTCAGAAACGAAAATGGTTATAAACAACAAACCATAAGGACGAAAATCGTAGTTTACTCTAGAAAAAAATGGTTTTTCTAGTTAATTCTCCCGGTTTTACATAAATATTACTACTTCCGGCTTCCGCAATGCGGGTCCGTCTAAACGACAAAGTAAAAAAAACGAATGTAGTCATTTTTAACTTAAAAAACAATACAAACCCATGTCAACAATTGCGGACATTTGACCAGGTAATTTTTCTTTAAAGAAAATTTGCAAGAAAACAAATTTACATTTTCTATCCAGGTCCGCAATTTGCAAATGTGGATATTGCGGACCTAGTAACATGAGTATAAAACCGGGATAAAAATGGTTAGGAGACCAATTTCTTTGTCTACTTTGACTCTTTGTTTCCTTTTTCAAACATGGTCAAATATGAGAAGTTGAGTTATCGTTAGAAATGTGAGAAGTTGACCTAAACCCTTGATCACTTTTGATCTCATACCCATCAATGAATCGCGTTTTATAAGGGATTTGATTTGCTGCATTTTGATGCAACTCATCCTAATGTGCATCCAAGTGTTGATAATCACTTATCATGCTTCTCACATTAACTCAACTTCTCACTGGAGTCCAACATTTTTCAAACAAATATTAAATTATGTGGAGTTGTGTTTAGTACGTGGGACAGAAGTGAACAAAATTTTAATTCTACATGTTTAATACGATATTAAATTGGGATAAGACACGACTAAGCGGAAGAAAAATGTATTTTTATGTCCCACTGTATTTTTATGTCCCACTAAAACAGGTGTAACAAAAATCACGATGAGACAAAAGGTGGTAAATTACAAAACTACCTATATCAAATTAAATCTTAAAACCCAGTTTAGTTTTGATTTCGTTTGTCTAGTTTTGTCCAATTCTGTGCGGTCTTGACCGTGTACCAAATGTACCCAGGGACGGACCCAAGTGGTGCATATGGTGGCATGGGCCACCGCTTAGTTCCTCCGTCGTAGTGTAAAGAATTATAGAGTTGTAAAAAGTGTCGCCGTATCAATTTGTTGTGTGTCACCATATAAATTTTAAAACTACAGTGAGAATACAAGTTTCCCTTGGTAGAGTTAGTTTGCAAGGCTTTTCGTCCACCCCAGCCTCGAGTTCGAATCCCATTAGTGTCGTTTTCTTAGTTTTTAGCTTTTAATTTCAGATTTATTATGTTTCTGGAAAAAAAAATTGCAATAAAAAACTTGAACAAGACTTCACATGTGAAAAACAATGAACTAACTAACAAACCAATGATGATTTTGTGAAAATGTCTATAGTCAAATGGTGCTACCTTTTACCATTACTAATTGAGGCGAATGATCATGTGAGAAGTTGAGGTTAACGTGAGAAGTGGATCTAAACTGTTGATCACTTTTTAATCAAATGTCCTACTATGAATTGTGGATTTGAAGGGAATTGATAACGTGCATCTTATCTCGGTGCATCTCATTCTATTGTGCATCCATTTTCTCATCCAACAGTTGATAACCACTTCTCACACTTCTTTATGTTAACCTTAACTTCTCACTGAAACCCAATCCTACTAATTAAATGGCAATTCTAACATTTATTTTTTATTAAATCAATGTTATTGATATAGAATGGCATGGAGCTTTTCCATAGAGCGAAAGCGGTTAGGCTACATGGTTATCATAACAAGTATTTGGTGGCCGACGATGACGAAGAAACGGTCCGACAAAGCCGTAACGGGTCGTCTTCGAAGGCTCGTTGGACCGTCGAGTACGTGGAAGGAAACCCAAACGCCATCCGGTTAAAAAGTTGCCATGGCTTGTACCTTAGTGCCACAAACGAGGCTTTTCTTCTTGGTATGACGGGAAAAAAGGTACAACAATATCCGCATAATATAAAACCCGATCATACCACTATATGGGAGCCGATTAGAGAAGGACCGTTTCACGTCAAGCTACAAACTAGTGACGGGAAATTCTTGAGGGCAAACGGAGGAACACCACCGTGGAGGAACTCCATAACGCACGATATACCTCATCGAACTGCGACACAAGATTGGGTGTTGTGGGGAGTTGATGTGGTTGATATCTCGTTATCGGATACCGAGTCTGTGATGAGTTCGTTATCGAGCTTTTCCTCGGTGGTTGATGATTATTGTGGCTCACCGGACAATGAATCTCCACTAGCCGTGGTATCTCGCTCGTTCAAAGACGGTGAAGCAAAATTGGTATGAAACGTCTTTAGATGTTAATTTTATTCATGATTTATTTTATAGGCTTGGGCTCACGTGACACCACATTTTTACATTTGAAATTTCACAGCGAAACACTTTGAAGGTAACTATGAACCTTGACAGTGTTTTTTTTGCTGTGAAGGTTCAGATTTTTTTTACCTTCACAGTGTTTTATTGTGAAGTTTCAAGTGTAAAAATGTGGTCTCACGGGTTTCACGAAAACAAGTTGGTCTCACGTGAATCTAACCTTTATTTTATATACCTAATAAATATGTTATCTATAACCATTTGACTTTCAATATATTTTTTCATTAAAAAAATATATTTTTCCATTAAAAAGCGTTCATGTAAAATTATTTGAAACTTATTTTTTAATTACATAAAACATTAGTCTCAAGTTAATTGACCAAACTAACTATTTTGTACAAACATTTCATAATTATTAGGGAAATTGGCTGAAATAGCCTCATCACATTTGTAATTTCACCTCCTCATCATTTTTCTCTGATTTTTGGTAAAAATAGCCCTAGGTCCGCAATCCATAGGTCCTCAATCCGCAATACCTTCACAAAAAGACAAAAAAAAACACGGATTGCGGCACGTTCGCAACGGGTCCATGTGTTACCTAGGTCCGTAATTGCGGATGTGGACCTAGATCCGCAATTGCGGTGGTGTACCTGCCAAGTTGGATTCTGTCGTGTGTCAGTGGGCGAAGCAAAGGATGCCACGTGTCCCCTAGGTCTGCAATTGCGGAGGTGGACCTAGGTTCACAATTGCGGATGTGGACCTGGGTCTATTTTTGCAAAAATCAGGAAAGAATGGCTAGGAGGTGAAATTACAAATGTGATTAGGCTAATTGAGTCAATTTCCTTGATTATTAAGCCCACTTTTTTTTTCTGTTGGATGAAAATGGTTAAGATTTCGTAAATATCCATTGTACAACTTGCAAAATGTACTTTTACTAAACTTAATAGGGAAATTGATTCAAATAGTCAAGGTAGACAAAAAAAATTGGCTTTTTAACTATTTCTCTATCGGTTTTGCACTAATGTCACTACATCCGCAACTCACGTTAACTCAACTTCTCACACGATTCTTTGTACAATAACAGTTTCAGAGTGGCGGAATGGAGTTCTTCCGGAAGGCGAAATCCGTCCGGCTAAAGAGCCACCACGATAAATACCTCTCGGCGGACATCGACGGCGAAAACGTGTCACAAAATCGTCAAGGAACAACGAACAGTGCGATTTGGATGGTTGAATTTGTCGATGGCTTCGATAACGTCATCCGTTTGAAATCAATTCACGGCAAGTATCTTACCGCCTCCGAAGATCAAAAAATCCTTGGCGTCACGGGTCGGAAAGTCGTTCAAACTATGCCGCAAAAACTAGATTCTTCAATCGAATGGGAACCGATACGCGACGGGTTTCAAGTTCGTCTGAAAACGCGTTACGGTAATTATTTACGAGCTAATGGTGGATTGCCTCCGTGGAGGAATTCGATTACGCACGACATTCCTCATAAACATCATAATTGGATCTTGTGGGATGTTGAGATTGTTGAAGCTAGACCGGAGGAACCACCACCGCCACCATCGCCACCGACCGATGAGGTAGTTGTAGTTCGATCGGAAACGATGGACTCGGAATCGGATATGAATTCTTCCTCTTTTTCTCTTGGAACTCCGAGATCTAGTCGTACCGAGGTTAGTCCAAATCTCCAACATCTATTATTCTATTCAATAATTTTTCTAAAACAGAGTATGAAAATTTAAAATCTCTAAAAAGAATTACGTTCAACTCCAACGGCTACTCTATTTTAGCAATTTTATCATTAACTATATTATTAAAATATTCAATACATTTAATAAAATATTATTTTTCTATGCTAAACACACAAAACATGTCATATTGGTGAGAAAAAATTAAATATTATTTCTCTCTCTTAAATACGAAGTTTTAGAGATTTCTTAAAAATTCTATTTTAGCATATGGTATAACATAAGTTGTTGGAGCAAAAGAGTCGCTAAAATCTCATTTTCTTTATTTTAGCATAGCTGTTGGAGATGCTTTTAGACCATCCATTACAAGGATTTCTAACGGTTTTCTAAATGATTTCTAATTACCAACTAAGATTTCTAATTAAGAAATTATGTTGTGAGTATGATTTTTAATAGAAAATTAGTTTTTGGTAATTGTAAATGTCACGTTAGTACTTTTTTGTTGACATAGAGTGGATAATTTAAGAAATTGTTTTATATGACATTATGTTTTTTTTTTTTTTTTTTTTTTATGTTTTATGAAGTATGTTTATAGAAAATGTATGAATAATTTATTAAATAAGATTTTGGTTATAAATTATATAAATAGTTCAATCATTAATTTTTCGATTTTCTCGTTTCATAATATAGACGATGATGTTAATTTTACTATAACTATACCTCAAATATCTCGTAGCATATTTTCTAAGTACAAAAATTATTTCCGAAATCACTTACAAGTACATAACAAGTCAAAGAATCATTGTTTACAATCAGATTTGGTTGATGATATTTAGCAAAAATTCAGAGAAGAAGAAAATGACGATTAGTAATGTTTTTAATTTGTATTTTAATATAACGTTTTAACATTTTATACTTTGTGTGTTTAAATTAAATCAATATTTTAAAATTTATTAAATGTTGTGTGTTTAATATAGTTTTTTGTTTTTTATTAATAAATTCAATAAATGTAAATAGATTAAAATTATACTATACATTAAAAAATTTAATTTTTTATATATAATTATAAACATTTATTTTTTGAATAAAAACATTTTATAAATTAAATCAAATATTTATTTATTTAATTTATTATAATTATTTAATTAATAAATTACTTGGTATCAAGTTATAGTAAAGAATACTTAAATTATAGTTTTGTTATTATTCGATTAAAATATAGTTTTTATGACGAGATGTCATTTTAGAAATTGGTTATAAATCCTTGTTATGTAGGGTAATTTCTAAAGCTGACATGACACTTTAGAAATTGTGTTAGAAATTGTATTGTAGTGGATAGTCTTAGAGTTGGACAAACTTTGCGATTTCCATCACACTTGTTGTAATGCACACCACGTTTTTGTGAAAATGCAGACGAACGGAAAGATGGAATTAGGGAGGATGATTTATTACGCAGTGGCGGATGATGATGGAAATGTTGACGATGAAGAACAATGGTTTGGATTCAAAGGGCATGGATTGGAGGATTTGAGTCGAAATTTGGAAGAACAAACGGGGATCAATGATATAATCGTGTGTTTGAGAAATCCTTTGAACGGAAAGCTTTTCCCTCTGCGTTTAGCGTTGCCACCCAACAACACCACCATGCACGTTGTTGTAGTTCCTCCGACTTCCAAAGGTTAGAATTTTATTTTATTTAATGTGCTATTTTTGTACTTATTTTGATCGATAACTTACTGAAACTTTGTTATAGTAAATACGAAATTTTAAAACTTTGTTACAGTAAATACAAAATTTTAAAACTAAAAAAATTATTTGTTTAACAATCTCAACAGATGATATTTTATATACTGCAAATATTTTGGTATATAATATTTTATGTATCGCAGATATTTAGGCATTGTTTGGCAAAAATAAGCTAGTTTATTTTCTGGGTACATGTTTGGATGACCATAAGCTAGCATTTTGATAAGTTACTTGGAGTAGCTTATCTGAAGCCTTTTTATGATTATTCCAATTATGTCCCTCATTAATATTCATAATTATATATTAATTTTTAATTATAAATAAATAAATAATGTCCTTTTTGGTAATTTAAATGCTTATAAGCCAGTTTTTGCGAAACATGATTTTTTCATCGGCTAGCTTATCAGCTACCAACTCTCTAGCTTATCAGTCATAAGTTAGCTTATCAGCTAGTTTGCCAAACATAGCTTTAGGCACACTCCTCATATTTTGTGAGGCTTGAACACTTTACTTGTAACCCGATACTGTTGGACCAACGACCCTTTTGGTGTTTTATCGGTCTTGTTGGCTAAGATACATATGTTTGTTGTGCATTGGTCAGTTGCAAGAGATTTCTAGCCGGTATCGAGATGACAACAAAATTACATACCCGTTGTGGCAATTTTTTTTGGAAGCGTGATTGGACATACCCGCACAAGAAACATGGAAACGAAGTTAAAGATGCTACATCAAGCGGTTCACAGAGAATTTAAATACTTATCATGAAGTGATTCTGTAATCATGGCTATCATGGGATGACTTTTAAGCCCAGTCAGTTATATGAATTATATCGTTCATATAGATTATTTTGTTTCGTTACGAGTACCAGAAACACGAGCATTCATTCGATCTTGTGATTTTGATCTTAATTTTTTTATTTAGGTTGAATTTTTTGAATGTCTAAATATTTTTGTGTACATATATTGAATTAATTTTTGAAACAATTGTCATTCATACGTTATTAGAATAAAATATTCGTTTAGTTTTTTTAATTATTCCTTACATTATTTTATTCACTACTTTACTATGAAAATTATTTATGTTTTTTTTTTTTTTTTTTGGAAAGGGTATCTTGGGCCTATGGCCCAGACTAATCCCTGTCAATTAGGGCCTTTGGCCCAACTGCTAAAGCGTGCAGCCCTGAATTTATCCTCAGTGGACACAAGTGCTGCTAGTGGGGCTCGAACCCGGGTTGAACGCTATAAACTCCCCAAGCCTTTACCACCACACCACAGCCTTTGTGGTTAAATTATTTATGCTGTCGTCCAAGTTTTTGTTTTTGTTTTTGCCTATGCATCCTATTTTTTAAACAACAAATAAATCAATTAATTAGTTTTTAAGTATTAAGCCAGTGTAATATAATATTTTTATTTATGGACGTTCCAATATTTTTGGAGGCTCTTACACTTAAAACTTTTGATTACACTGTAAAATGAGACACAAAGATACATATATACAAATTACAGAGATGATGATAAGGTGTATTAGTTTTGTTTTATCATAGAAATTAGAGTAACACTGAGGGAGGGTATATTTTTTTGCATTCTTTGATGAAAAGTCCTAAAAATGTAAAAGTAGGCCCCAAAATAGGGTCCTGTTCAAAATAACACATTTAACATGCTAAAGAACGACCATGTTTTTATTTAGCAAACCAAACGTACCCATATATTCCATATGAATGTAGAGCTAATGGATGATATGCATGTAAACATTTTCTCTATTCATAGTTGTAGAAATGTTGTGTCCGTAAAACTTTCGATTTATATTTACTGATCGTTGCATTTAACCAAGTAAGATTTTTTTTTTAATTTTTAATGAAAAATTAGAGAAATAGGGTAAAAGACTAAAATGTCCCTCGAGTTATGTAACAACCTAAAAATCAGGGTAAAATAAAACCTGGAAACCTGGCAACATGACAATCGTATTGATATAAACCTCCCATAAAGGAGATCAGTCCTTAAGACTTTACAAAACCTGCACATATATAGGATTCATCAACAAACTAATCTAGACACCTCTATCAAGATTACATCAGTTGACAATCCATAATTCATCAAAATAATGAGACTTAACAAATGCCCAGTTACAATACTAGTCATCCCCAAATGCCTCGAGACCAAACCCGTCTCTCAAAACCCTGGCAACCCACCGCTAAGGGAAACCTGTTATACACATCATTTGAGAAAAAGTGTTAGGCTTAAAGCCTATTGAGAACATATAGTTCATAAATCTCAAGAGATATAAACAAATGCATCAAAGTAAATCCTTCCAAAGGTTTAGTTATGCAAATACAGTTCTTTGATGATATACGGACAACCGGTCCAAAACACATCTTTCGATGACGGGGATTACCCGATTTACCAAGGATTATAGTGGAACACAAAGTAAGTCACATATCCGAGTTATGAGCTAAATACATGGAACCATGGCCACGAACGCTTCGGTCCGTACTACGATGTGAGGGAGGCCCCCAAGGAACCAGTCATACTCTTTCGTTAGACTACATTTGACCCATGACTAGTAACCGGTCTCACATAACCGTACTAAGTGCCCCCGAAGATCAAATGTATCTAACTACAACAGAAGGGGTACAAACATCCCAACAATAAGCCGACTCGATACCTAGGGATCCACTAGTATAGTCATGACTTGTCACAATATTTCATGTGACCATTTTAAAGCTAGATAAACAGCTTTCAACACATTTATATTTCAAAATGCCATTTTCCAGACCAACTGCTGGTAAGAAAGAAAATCATAAAACCAGTTTATATACGTTCTTTCAATAAGCCACAAACATGGGCAAGTAAACATCATTTTACTTCTAATAAGGCGGAACCCGTCATTTTAGTCAATACTGATCGGGAACCCCAAAAATCACCAAAACTTCATTTATGTCAAAATGTAGAGAACATGAAATCATACCGTAGAAATACTTCGGATTTCGCAAATAAGAGTTTTGACATGTATAAATTTTGTAAAATGGTAGTAGGAACTCACCAGTAGGTTTTAGAATAAAACCCGGAAAATCAGATATCGATCACGACGAAAAGGTGAAGCTTTTAACACCGACCCCTTGCTAGAAACACCGAAAACTAGCAACCAAACGATACCTCAAAGATTCGAAAGAAGAAAAGGAAAAGAAAGAGAGAGAGACTGAGATATTGAGAGATATTATGAAAATATCTCTCAATCTAGATATTTAAGCGCCCTTAAAGAAGGAAATACGCACGACCCTTAAAGAACATCGCAGAAACCTCCTTTTCTCTAAACATCTTCGCAAAACGGCCAAACGAAATTCGGGGTGTTACAAGTTAACGTATATTCTTAGTGGAATTAGTCATGGGACCAAAACCGAAAGGAATTGAAAACCACAATGACCACCAGTGTAATAAACGAACCACATGGGTGAAAACTGAAATTTGTAACGTACCACATTTACCTAATATAAGATCATTATTTTTAATTTTTGATATTTTTTTAGAGATATAGGGAAAAAAAGAAGCTAAAATGCCCTTGAGCTACATTCTTAGTGGAGTTAGTCAAATAGACAAAACCGAAAATAATTGCAAACCACAATGACCATCAGTATAATAGTCAAACCATAGGTGTAAAAACTGAAATTTGTAACATACCACATTTATCCAATATAAGGCTATTATTTCTAAATTTTTGATAAAGAAAAATAGAGAAATAGGGTAAAAGTCGAAAACGCCCTTGGGTTAACATTCTTAACGCACATTCTTAGTGGAGTTCGTCAGATGGACCAAAACCAAAAGAAATCGTAAACCACAATGACACTGGTGTAATAAACGAACCACAGGTGTAAAAACTAAAACTTGTAACATAGCACAAGGACCAAAAATGTAGTTTTCAAATTCCCATGCCTTAAAAAAGGGCTATTTTGCTAATATCATATAGTTCAGGGATCATTAGTAACTTATTATAAAGTACAAGGGGAATTTTACTCTCGTCGTTATTTGGGGAGACGACGGCCGCCGGTACACAGAGCAGTCGAGCTCCGCCATTTGATTTCAATCGGCAACTTTATCTTCAAATTACACAAAGCAAACATCATGAACACCACCGTATCACGGTCCATTTTTCACAATCTTCTACCTCCAAATGCTCCGAGCTTCACCAGGATTTATGTCCACTTCGTATCATCTACTCGTCGTAAGAGATTCGGCACTGTTGCTTTCTCTCAATCTCCCGAGGTGAGCAATTTTTCTTCAAATTTTTGGTACGTAAAGTTTTGATGTAGTTATCGATGTTTTTGCGCGAGTTGAGAATCACCGAACTGCGCGAATTTTTGTTTGAATTGGTGGAGTATGATTTTTATTCCTGTAAGTGTAATTGTAACTGTTAGAAATAAGAACAATAGAAGGAAAAACAGTGCAGCAAATCTATGATTAGAAGGTGAAGGATAATTATCCTTAGGATATTATTAGCTCTAATCATATAGATATGTTCAACAACAAAACATATCTCGTTATGAACAATTTTTTGCAGAATTTCAATGAGGAGAAGAAAGAGGATTAAGAGAGAGTAAATGATGAAATAATTACACACATATATATATAGGTTTGCGTATGTAACTTATTGTGGATAAGAAAAACTAACATTTAACAGTTTGCAAATCAGAGAAACCTGAGAAAACCTGTCAAAAACGGTCATAAATTCGCCAAATCCTAGTGCTATCTTTTGACCGTTTAATATATGTGTGAAATCCACATAACAAGGCCAAAGCCTCCTTTTCTCACTTGATCTCTTAAACAACTCTACAAGTTGTTTAAAGATTATAAACTGAGTTTATATCACTCTTCCAATGTGGGACAAGTGATATGCCTAAAGTTCATATATATATATATATATATATATATATATATATATATATATGTATAGCTCACCACACAAGTAAGATTCCACTTTTCTTTCCATTTGGGACAACATCTTACTATGAAGACTACATATACAACAGTAACGAAACATGAAAACACGAAAGCACACTTGATTTGTGTTTTTGATTTGATGTAATAGGTTAGTGACGAGCGGATGGTGGTGGTTGGCGGTGGTGCTGCTGGAATTTACGGAGCAATCAGAGCGAAAACTTTGGCTCCTAATCTTAACGTTGTTGTGATTGAAAAAGCGAAGCCTCTAGCAAAGGTTTGTGCGATTGATTTTTTTAATGGTAGCTAAAAGTATAATTTCCTGAACTTTTTTACTTGTATTTGATCTTGTTTTTTAGCTTTTCATCCAAGGAATTTTGTTCTTGTAAGGTTAAAGTATCTGGAGGTGGTCGTTGCAACGTCACGAATGGGCATTGTGCCGATAATATGGTGAGTATGAGAACTCTATTACAATTTGAGCATCTGCAGGTTTGATGAGACAATGTTGGTTCATGTTTTATGTAGTTTTGGTCATTGTTTATCAGTTGGTGAAGTAATTGACCTCTACTATTTGTCTCTAATAGAAAATGTTGATGATCGGTTGGTCATTCTATGATTTGTTTTTCAATATTTAGTATGATACATTTATGGAGCTATGGGTGAGTTTGAATGTGCATAACAACATAAGTACCATCTATCAGCATCCTTATCTCCAACTGGTATACTTGTGATTTGCTCAATTTTAATGAAAGTTTTGCAATTGCAACCTGAAAATATGTAAGCATTTCAAAGTTTGTGGTTGTGGGGTTGAACAAAGACTCAAAAGAGTACTTTGCATATGGAGATTGATTCGAGCTGTATGTCCTTTTCTATTTGAATTCGTATTTTAAACAGAAGCAGACTATTTTATTTTTTAAGTACTACTGAATTCATGAAACATATGCTAAGGCCATGTTTGGCAACTATAAGCATAGTTTTAAAAATCCCAATCGGGACTCGAGGCGTTTTCCCTTTGTGAGGCGAGGCGTAAGCCTCGAGGCGGTCCGAGGCATAAGCCTCAAGGCGTGTATATATATATATATATATAATATATAATATATGTGTGTGTATAATACATAATATATATGTGGAAAATAATTCCATACCAAATAAAATTCACAAATACTAATAATAAGCAAAACATAATTCCATACCAAATTTTAAATTTCATAAGTTCATAAAATCTCTTCTAGAGAAGAGGAAATGACCCCAAAGTGGGTTTTTGTACTTTTAAATTACTAAAAGTACACTTACTTTTGATTTTGACTTTATACCCTTTTAAATAAAAGTACAAGTTATTTTTTTTAATAAAAAGTCATGAGTCTCTCACCAAAAACAAAAAACATCTGAGGCTTGCGCCTCACGCCTCAACGCCTTGAGGCACCGCCTCACCGATTGAGGCGTAAGCCTCATCCAGGGACCATGAGGCTTAAGCCTCATGAGCGGTTTTAAACCGCCTCGCCTCGAGGCGTAAGCCTCGAACGATTTTGAAAACCATGACTATAAGCTAGCTTAATTTTTGAGCTTATTGAAAAGCCCCGTTTAGTTAGCCATAAGCTAGTTTTTTGAAAAGTTACATCAAGTAGCGTTTCAATAAGCTCCGTTTTTAAAAAAAAAAATCCCGCTTATGCCCCTTATATGTTCCAATTAACTTTGAACATGTTCTTATATAATTATCATATAGCCTTTCAGCTAGTTATTACCAAAATAAACCCAGGTTATGAGCTAACAACTAGCTTCTTAGGCAATAGCTAGCTTATCAGCTAGTTTACCAAACATAGCCTAAGAATCCAATAAACATCTGTGGATGTCGTCAAATGTCTTAACCATGTAAATAATGTGTATCCGGTCTAGTGGTTTCAGCAATTATTACAATGTTTGTGCGATTTGTGATTCTAACAAGTATGTGATGTAAACTTGGCTGGCTGGTACCAATAGGCAACATGGTTTTCAACATATATTAACGCACACAAAACAAATGTATATACATCATTCTCATGGTTGAAATTTAACATTGTCATAGATTTTGGCAGAACAATACCCAAGGGGGAGTCGAGAGTTCAAAGGTTCATTCTTTAATGTTCATGGCCCAGGGGATACCATGTCTTGGTTTTCCGATCATGGGGTGAAATTGAAGGTAGTATCGAAGGCTGGTTCAAATTCTATACTTTTTTATACTTGATCATTTTTGTAAAGGTTTATATTTTCCTTTCCATACAGCAGTTCAACAATCAGATTTTCGAACCATTGTACTTGACTTTTGTTGCAAACAAATCATCTTTCTTGTGCACATGCAATAAGAGTGTCTTTATAAGAAAAACCATTTTCCGAGAATTGCCTGGCAGAGTCGTTTTTTTTTTTTTTTTTTTTTTGCGTACTTGCAAGAAACATTGAGGAAAAAGCCATGTATGATGGTTCAAAACTCTAATCAATCATATAATATATGGTCTCAACTGGATGTCACCATGTTGCCTTTAGATTGAGGAAGATGGAAGGGTCTTTCCAGTGAGCGATAACTCATCTTCAATTGTTGATTGCCTTCTAAATGAAGCAAGGCAGAGGGGAGGTATTTGTTGGTACTGGTACTTATAATATTTCTTAATTTAAGTTCGTTTATTTGAAATTCCCCATAATCTCTAGAGGAACTACATTTTGTTGCACCGTGAGCCTCTGACTCCCAGTGCACCAACTGGTTGGAGGCGAACTATTGACGCTTGTGTTGCTTAATGCTTCATAATTAATTGTCCTGATCTTTTGGTCGGTATGGGTGTGTTTGGTACTTGGATGGGAGGGGACTGGACTAAACGGGCGAGAGTGAGGTAGGCAGGTGAAAGAATTCTGGAAAGTTTAGGGTTCTAATTTGACATGGTAGTTTAGTAATTTACCAATCTTGTTTCATCTCCCTGATTTTTGTTCCACCTATTTTGGTGGGACAATATAAAAATGCATTTTTGTCCAACTTAGGTCTTGTCCTGTCCCGGTCTAATATACCAAACGTAACCTATTTGGATATCTACGATTTCACATCTTGAATTAGTCATTTAATCTTCATAAATTTTCTTTCTTAATGATATCCGACACCGTGTCCTTTAAACCAGTTACACTGCAGACTGGAAAGTCTGTGACGTCAGCTTCTACTTCTGCCGGTGGCAAATTTATACTCAAGATTGAGAAGCGTACTATTGATTATGTGGATTTTGTTGAAGCTGATTATCTATTAATTGCTAGTGGCGGCAGTCAGCAGGTTTCTTTGTTAGGCTCACTGACGTATTTATCATGACATATGATAACTGGATTTCTCTTTCTAAGGAACAATGCTGCTATTTCAGGGTTATAATCTTGCTAATCAACTTGGCCATTCTATAATTAAACCAGTACCGAGCTTATTTACATTCAAGATTGATGATACACGGATGACGGAGTTATCTGGGGTAATGGTTTTCCCTCATAAAATCGTTCCATTGTTGGTTCACTCCTTAATCACAAGAATTATAATTTTTTTAACAAGGACAAAATTATGCCACTGGCTATAGCTTATTTTAAGCATCCTTTGGTTAAATACCTTCTGACAGGTTTTGAGAATGCCTCTGCGTAACAAAAGAATGTCTCTCCCATACACAAGAAGGCCTATAAACGTGTCAGAAGGTCATGGATATAAAAAACACTTGTCAGGAGGTCATTGGCTAAATAACCCTTATTTTGATTACATTAAAGATAATTTTCATCGTTTCTCCTTAAAATGGTCACAATTTGATATTTTTCCCCAGATTACGTTCCCAAAAGTTAAGGCAATTTTAAAGCTTGAATCTTTGCAGAAGAACATTCCACAGCTTACCCAGGCATGTTTCTCTCACCGTCTCACGAGTCTTATACGAAAGGCCAAATGCATTGTTTCTGACTTAGCTTTGGTTGTTAGGTTGGGCCGATGTTAGTCACACACTGGGGACTTAGTGGTCCAGTGATTCTTCGCTTATCTGCCTGGGGTGCTCGTGATCTCTATAGTTCAGACTATAAAGGCAAGGAACCAATTTGTTCACTGATGAAAGTGAAACATGTTGAATTCTCATTCTCTGACTCTGGTTGCTCGTTGATTCAGGAACGCTTCTGATGGATTTTTCTCCTGATATTCATAGCGAAGATTTGAAGTCTTTGCTATCTCAACACAAAAAACAATTTCCTGTAATTTTGATTCTCAAAGCTTGAAGTACCCTTTATATTTTGCTTACCATTTGTGTGCCTGTTTTCTCTTTTTTGGCACGCTTCTTCACAAACCGAGGGTCTTCACGTAAACAGACACTTTACTCTTTCAGGTAGAGGTCAAGGCTGCATACATCCACCCTCCCCATACCCCACCTCCGAGTGGGATATACCGGGTTCATTTGGTTTGGCTTGGTTTGTGTGCCTGCTTTCTGCTTTTGGATTTTGATGCATGCTCCTGTTAAATTGTCATTTTATAGGAGAAATTCAGTATCTTCTCAAAATGCTTCCTTTTGTTGGAGACAATCAACTTGTTGTCATATATTTGTTTCTATACATTTTGCAGAAGCAAAAAGTAGTTAATTCATACCCTCCGGAACTTGGGCTCATGAAGAGATTTTGGAAATACATGTTGAACCGCGAGGTTGTATGTTCACTTTAGTTTGAAAATGTGGTTTGTATCAGAAGTAGTTCTTTACAGATAAATGTTTGTGTGTAGGGCATAGATGAAGATATCTTGTGGGCTTCCATTTCAAATAACTCCTTGATGTCTGTTGCTTCTCTGTTAAAGCAATGTTCATTTACAGTGAAAGGAAAGGTACCATTCTACTCTGCAAATTGTTGCAATTTACTGAAGGGTCATTGGCCCATTGGTATCTTGGTTACCGATAGAGCCCAACCTCCCTCGAGATCAAGGGTTCAAGCCTCACCAAATTTGAGAAAAGTGTATAAGTATTATATAATTCAAAAAAATGTTGCAGTTTTGTATGTTTATAGATATATACTTGATGTTGGCATTACATGCATTGACTTAGGGCCAATTTAAGGATGAGTTTGTCACAGCTGGAGGGGTTCCATTGTCCGAGGTGCTCTCCTCCCTTCCCTTCTCTCTCTCTCTCTTTCTCACACACACACACACACACACACACACACACAAAGATGCAGAAGACCCGGGCCTTCCAAGCCCGTTTCCTGTAAGAAAGAAAAGTTTGGGCCTTTTCGGCCCGGGCTGGGCTTTGGGTGTGAAACTAGGCCAGATCGGGCTTTATTAGGCCGGGTTTAACTAGGCCTTGAGAAAAAGTTGGCCTGATTGGGTTTAAAGGCCGGGGCTCCTGGGCTTTTTTGTGCATCTCTAAACACACATGCGCGCGCAAACACAGAGTCCAGTTGCCAGCTTGTATTTTCCTGCAAATTGTAACCCAAATTTGTGATTTTCATGAAGATCTCACTGAAAACTATGGAGAGCAGGATTCAATCCCGTCTGTTCTTTGCTGGAGAGGTATTGTTACTTCATGAGGTTTTTTGGATCATCTTTCTTGATATGTTAATTTTCTTTTCCAACGTCTAAATTAAGCAAAATTTATATAAAAAATCAAGTTTTAGATGAAAAGGACAGCAGTACATGTAGAGGCGCACAAAAAGCCCAAAGCTGACCCGGTCCCGGCTCGAAAAAACCCGAAAAGCCTGATTGGGCCTAGTTACTTCTTCAAAAGCCTGAAAAAGCCCGGCTTTAAAAAACCCGAAAATGTCCAAAAAATCCCGGGCCTTGTGCATCTTGAAGGACATGTCAAAATTACCAACTGGTCCATTTCAGATAATTTCATGGGCCCTATTTACATGGGGTAATGATTAACAGAGATGAGACCCACAAAATGAAGACAAGAAATGGAAGAAAACAAGCTAAATCGACAAGTCACAGCTTCAAGAACTGTCTCTCGTATATTCACAGCTTTAAAAAGCCTTGATCTTGTATGATTACATGAAGTTTGGGTCCATTCGTGTCATCTAACGGTTAAAATCATGTGTAGGTGCTGAACGTTGATGGGATTACAGGAGGTTTCAATTTTCAGGTAAAATCTACTATTAGATGATAAAATACATCCTCTCACCAGACAACTTGGATCAGCGTTAGGCAGAGGCGGATCCAGTAAAATTTCCAAGCACGGTCACAAAGTAATTAGTATAATATAATACATAAAAAAAAGATTGATTACCAACAACCCCAAGCGGCCCCACGCTGAACGCACCCCCTAGGAACCACATGTGAGGAGGTATTTCAGAGCTGACTCAGCGGCTAAGGTTAACGTAGGGGTCAAGCCTTGTCTCCCGCAGGATTTGAACTTGAATCTGTGGTGTATTTTGTGAGTTACACGCCCAAGGGCAAAACAAATATTAATTATAAAGAGTTCTATTTCATTAAAAATAATATACAAGTGGGTTTTTGCAACACCCAAGTGGTTTTTTATCCTTCCTTCTTTTTCCCTTTTCTGTTGTTATTACCAAAAACATTTAAAAGAGAGCCAAAGGGATTCAAAATTACGAACTTGTAATGCCACATGCAATAACATTGGTAGTACCGTAGTAGGCTGCAACCACTTTTGTTAACCTTAGGGAGCACACATCAAATTAAAACGGATGCACCTTCAAGACTCATAAAAAAAAAATCTGAACTACGTCTTTGCGATAGAGCGATATTAAGTCCGCCCATGCTTTTTGTTACAGAACGCTTGGTCAGGTGGGTACATTGCAGGAACGAGTATAGGCAAGATGGCAGCGGCATCAGCACCTGCTACTTTGAAGGAACATGCCATGTGACACCCCGATGGAACAAGCAACGTGGGTTTTCATCTGAGCGTAAAACGATCTGCATTTTTGGCCTGTAAGTTATATCGATCTTAGTGTATCGTTAAAAGAAAGTCTTTGAAATCAGGAAACTTTACATACCTTGGATGGAAATGCCACAAAAGTGGTAACAGCACACTCATTGAGATGAATGTGTAGAGGAAAAAGGAATATAAAAAGAAGTCATGTGGCAAGAAATTGGCACCTGTTGCTGTCACGCTAGTTTCAGCTGCCAGCCAGCCGAAACTGCAGCATGCAGTGCCATGCCAGGTGCCATCTTTCCTGCGACAAGACTTCCTTAACTCCTATTTTTCTTCTTTATTTCTTTTGAATCTCTCTGTATATATCTACACATTATGAGAGTCAAAAGTCAACATCTCTCTCTATATCTCTCTTTGTGGAGATCTATGGTAGGAGATATATATAAGGTGGCCATGAATGGTTGGTCTCTAATGTTTTTGAATCATGTTGAGTATACATGGTCGACTTTTGATTTTGTTGACTTTTCACTTGCCTACTATTGATCATGTTGTGATGGAAACAGGAAGCCAAATGATTGTCACCAACTTGTCTTGATAGTTTTGTTTTTTCTCTAAATTTTGTCTCTTATTGTGGATTTATCTGTTCCACAAGTCTCCTAGCAGGTGCATCAAAGTCCTGCAAAGTTGTCCGATGTTTTTTTTGGAAGGGTGTTCTAGACTATGTCTAGACTAATCCCTTGGCAAATTATGACCGTAAGACATCAGCCCTGATTAAATCTCAGTGGCCACAATTGTTGTGTACGCCTGGATTCGAACCCTGGGTAGATGGGATATTCCACCACATCCCCAGGGCCTTAACCAGTACACCACAACCCTTGTGGTTAAGTTGTCCAATGTTTTTTTAGGTGAATTCCACCATTTTGAGGGATAAGGTTTTTTTTTTGTTGATTTCGATGGATTTTTTAAACTTTTGGTTGATATAGAGGGACTCTTGGTTTTTTGGACGATAACGAGAAACTTTTTGGTTGATTTCGAGGGACTTTTTTCGGTTTTCTTTTTATATCCCTTGTATTTTCTAATATCGCTTAGCACCCCTCAAAGTTTAGTGTGTGCACCTCTCATACCCCAAAAAGAATTCTACTTGCAAAAATCAGTTGAAAAGGTCTATGGGGACCTACATGGTAGCCTAGCACGGTTGGTTTCAAGGTGGTATACTTGTTACAAAAATACAAGGGTTTAAATCCAGTAGCCTCAGTTTGAGAGTTACATTTTTCGGGATTGAGCTGTTTACGGGGCACTGGGTTCTTAAGTCAGCCAACCAACCAGACTGTTGTATAACTCATTTGCCTCTCACAAGATACCCTAGAAACGTGACAAAATGGAGCGACTCAGAAATTGCTGGTTACAAACCCTTTTTGGACAAACATGTAACCATGGTACCATCAAAATTCTTTTTTGTAATATATATTAGTTTATATAATGATAGTGGATACTAAGATTATAAAATCTTAGATATCACCATAACATTAAAAAGGTTGGAACTGAGGTGGCAGGCTGGCAGCTATCTAATCAAGTGCCACTTGCAAACAACTTGGATGTGGACATGTACATGTAACCATGGGTATTAAGAGTATCTCTAACGGCTAAAATAGAAAAAATTGGGTTTTTGTTCTCTAAACCTCTCCAACAGCTTTGCTATCTTGTTTGTTAAAATAGAAAAAACTTGAATTTTTTCTAAGTTTAGAGAATTCTCTAAAACTTGATGGTTGGAGAGAAAAATGATTATTTTATTTGATCCCATCAATAAGATTCAATTTTTATCATTTTATATTAAGTTATTTTTAAAAAGTGTATTAGAATGATAAATTAGAGAATATTATAATAATATAAGTTGTTTTAAAATTTCTAAAATAACAAATCTGTTGAAATTGAATGTTATACTTTTTAGAGATTTTCCTTTTTGATTCTCTATTATAGCAAACAAGATAGCAATGTTGTTGGAGATGCTCTAATAGCATAAAAAATTCTATGTACATCCAAGTTATAAAATATGGCCCCCTTCCCACTTGCAATAAAATAGTCGGGTCCAAAGGACATTAATCACCTAATAAAAGTAGAATAAATATCATATAAAACTAAAGGAGTCATTGACCTAGCATTATCTGAATTGTCGGTAGAGTTCAGTGTTGATGCAGTTAAGAGTTTAAATTTCACCAACGATGAGGAAGGTATAAGGGTGGACCTATGGAAGTCCCACTAGGGTCTCGTGCACTCGTTCAACTGATAATTTTTTGGAGTATGAAAGGTGCACACACTAAAATTTAAGGGGTGCTTGAATATTTGAAAATACAACAGACATCAACCGAAAACCCCCCTCTAATCTTGACAAATTGTGACTTAAGACATCAGTCCTGTACTCAGTGGCCACATAAATCTTTTATTGGGTGCGTATAGTCTTGTTCTGCACGTAACGGTTGTAACGTGTTCTTCTAAACCCATTTTGAATTTAAGATGGATCCGAGATATAATTCAAAAACCCGTATCCTCATTGCATATAGATACATTTCGATTATGACCATTTGTATTTGAACACGGTAAAATACTAAGGGGGTGTTTATTTAAAACAACTTTTTTTTTTGTTGTTGTTAAAAGTACTTATCAACTTATTTTTGTAAAAGTGTTTATCAACTTATGTGGTGTTAAACTGAAGTTTTATAAAAAGTCTTTGGATTAACTTATGGTGGTACTAAAACATACTAAGCTAATAAGTTTTTTAGGGGGTGTTTGGGAGTTTGCATATATATGTAAAATGACTAAAAAACCTTATAAGTTGTTTCAAATAAGTTAATAAGTTAGAAAGGAATGATTTATCAAAAACTTCTTATCACCGGTGCCAAAGCGGTATAAGCACTTTTTTTCCCATCCAAACACTAAAAAATGTTTATTACCGGTACCACACCCGAAATAAGTTAATAAACACTTTAAATAAGCAATACCAAACACCCCTAAAAGAAGAATAAGTCCTATCGTAAAATGAAAATCACACCAAATATATTCCACTAAACACAATGTGAATCAATTTTTAAACTTTTTATTATCGGTATTTATACAACTATAAACGATAATACATAATCACTCGTATATCAGTAGTTAGAAACATGATTCTAAGCGGAATCAATTCCGCTACTCCATTTTGTCGATGGACAAAATGTTACCAAATAATCATCCGAAACACAATTAACCAACGGTGGCGGATTATCGTACGCATAGCTATAATAAAACGGGCACGCATCCTTAAAAATATTCGAATAAATACTCGGTTTGCATTTACTCGGGGTCCCGTATTCATTCCGACAACAAAATTTGTCGTTATTGAACGCCAAACAAGCGCTTTTGCAAGCGACGACTTCACCATCGTCATTCAGAACCTCGAGTTCTTGTGGGCAAATGTGATTTAGATCCTTTTTGCACCCTCCGATGTGACATTTGGATGAGGACGGTATCGATGTTACGGAGATCGGGAGATTGTAGCCATCGACTAAGCTAACGTCGTAAAAATTGGGTTTATTTTTGTCGCGTTGTAAAGCGAATTGGGCCAGTGTCACGGGTGGTGCCCCGATTAGCCCATTGCACTGTAATTTTCCTCCACAGTCGCCGGTTTCACAAGCGCGAATGGTATTGGAACCGAATTTACAACCTGTTCGAGCCCATATCCGTCCCACCCAATCGGCCGGAGCTTGGATTTTTCGTTGTCCGCCAGGTGGAAGGTAGAAGCCACCGTTGGCTAACACCGGGTGACCTTCGTTTGCGGCGGTTGCCGGCCATATCGGGTACGAACATTTGTTGCTTATGTAGAAATTGCATGCTTCTACCACCACTTTTCCTGTTAAAACATGTTCGGAATAAGATAGATGGATATTAACAACAGACAGATGATAGTTTATCCAATTCTATTTAATTATTAAGTCAGAAAAACACCGTTTAACGAAAAAAAAATTTAACATAAAACAAACAAATTCTTGACCAAAGTGCTATGAAACTGTTTTTACATTATGAAATAAATAAAACATTTAACTTTAACATATAATTTATACGGGATCTGTCATTTAAGAACCCATAAAATTGTGATAACCTTGAGAACCAGTGCATCATGTGTTATTTCATATGATTTTTTTCCATCTACGACTTGGATTTAGTGTATTGATTAACATATATGTGTTTGTAAAACAAAAAATACGAGTAAAAAGTTTCACATTGTGAACCAAATACATATGAAATAAACACATTATGAAACAAACATATGTGTAACCAATATATTAAATTCTATCCTTAGATGAAAAAAACCATATGAAACAATATTTTACTCTTACTATTATCACAACATATATAGGTATTTGAAATCATCAAGTCCTTATTAATATAACATAAAATATAAACATAATATTACCTGAAAATATGAAGAGGCAAAAGGAGAAAAGAAGAAATTGATGGGTTGGATTCATATTTTTGTCATGAAATAGTTTTTAGATTTTAAAATGAATTTATAGAAAGTTGTAAGTGGTGAATTGTGTTCAAAGTGTATGAAAAAAGGGCACAAACCTTCCATTAAAAGACAAGCAAACCCTATAACATAAAGGGAGTGACTCATCCAATCTTTTGAGTAAACTTCAATTTTGGTTCTTGAGGTTTAATTTGAAGTTTGAAAGTGGGAGCTGAACTTTGATAAGTTTAAATCATTTTTGTGGTTTTTATTTTGTTCTGAAAGTGAGAACTGATCACTATTCTCTCTGTTTATTTTATCCGTTGAAGGGAAGAACAGTTCAGCCTTTTCATCAAAATCTTTAATTTTCTCCTTCAAAAATAACATAAAATTTTATTTTAAAAAACAACATATTTTAGATTGAGAAATAAATTTTTATAATAAAGAAAAATACAAAATATAAAATAAATATTATGTTATTCTTAAAAGAAAGTTATTTTCTTTTTTATGAAAAGCACCAAAGAAATGTTGTATCAGACTCCTTGTCTTCTTGTAGTTGGATCTCCAAGTTTTTGGAATGCTCCAAATTCTACTTGAAATGTGTCTTTGTTCCAACCATCACGTAAGCCCATACTGAGTACACCCGATATATGTATCATAAATCTTTACTGAATGCGACATTGGATCTATCCATTTTTTAGACTGAAATACCCCTCGCTCTAATGGATAAAATAAATGGAGTTAACAGCGAGGGACCACTTTCAAAGTAAAATGAAAGCTACAAAAATGATTTCTAAATTTATCAAAGTTTAGGTTTCACTTTCAAAATTTTCACTAAACCTCAAGGACCAAAAGTAAAGTTTACTATAAATTTAAAAACATTGTTTGTTAAATTTCATTTATTGAAAATTAGTTGTGTTCAGTTACATATATGTAACAGTATATTTGGACTCTGTGAATATAATCATTCAAGTATCGAACACTACTTTTGCAAGATAATTGAAGAGAGTGTTCAATAATTTCTACATCAACAAGAGTCGGTCCTCTATGTTTTAAGAATTCTGTTACCCTTTTCAATCGACAAAATAACAGTTTCTTCATTTTTTGTGTGAAAAAAAAGGATATTCAATCGACAAAATAACAGTTTCTTCATTTTTTGTGTGAAAAAAAGGATATTCAATCAGACAAAACTCATCTATCGTGAAACACAACATTGGCAACCAACAAAAAACAAACAAATTTCATGTATTCTACTGCTTTTTGTTAGAATAAATAAATAGAAGACGGATAAATCTATCTTTTAAAGCTTTTAGATGGTTCAATGTATTTATCCGCACATCAATTGACACTCCGTCCCCCATCCTAAATCTATTTGTACGGTGAATTTCTAGCACATAACATAACTCGCCTTATTGTTTTCAATTCTTAAAAATGTTACGCCATAGCTTTGATGCTATAAGATCGACTCTAATTAGTTTTTAATTGGTAGAATACTGTTGCCTGTCTCCTACATATTAAAATCTTGAGTAAACTACAAATTTGGTTCTTTTGTCAAAAGTAACATTTTTCATCCCTGCAGTTTAGAAATTACAAGATGGCCATCGTGATTTACAAAAATGTTTGGATTTAGTCCCTTCCTCTAGCAGTCATTAAAAAACTCCATTAACTAAGGGGCATTTTCGTTTTTTTATTGATTCTTTTGTCTTTTACCCAATCAAAAACCATACAGACCAAAATCATAAAATCGATTTTGATCAAGTAAAAGACAAAATAATGTCGATAAAATAACCAAAATGCCCCTTATTTAACGAAATTTTGTAATGGCCATTATAAGAAGGGAACAAATATACGTTTTTACAAACCACAATAATTATCTTGTAATTTTGAAACTACATAAACGAAAAATGTTAATTTCAACAAACCACAATAACCAAATTTGTAGTTTACTACTTTACTCCAAAATTATTGGTGTAAATAGGACTTTAGAATTTGGGCTCTATTGGGCCTAAATCCATTCAAATCAATCAATCTTGAATACAATTTTTGTTTCATATCATTTATGTGTAACAACAATACTTAGATTTATTTTTAAATTGGTTTCAACTTAAATCGATCTTATTCGGTTTTTGAAATCATTTTATTACATGTATACCATCTACATACCTACTATGACATTAACAGTTGCCATATATACACAGATTATATACGCAGGGGCAGACCTATAAAAGAACCAGGGGGTCTTGTATATTCGTTCAATCGATTTTTGCAAGTATTTTTTGTTGATGTATGAAATAAGCATGCGCTAAAATTTTAGGGGTGCTTTAGAATATTAGAAAATATAAGAGATATCAACTAAAACACCGTAAAAGTCCCTCGAAATCAACTATAAGAAAAACCAAAAAGGTTTCTTGAAATCAACCAAAAATATTGGGGGGAAAATCCTTCGATGAAATTCGCTAAAAAACATCTAGCTTACGTCAAAGACTTAGTCTTGCATCTTGCTCAAAAAGTCAATTCCCATTAGAAAAAATGTATTTTATTTCCAAAATCGACATAATTGACTTTTCATTAGGTCAAACCACACTGACTTTTCCAGATGATCAAACCGTGACTTGATGACCTTCGATCCACCTTAAAATTACACCCGCTTGATAAAAATCCTAAATCCACTGCTATACATTTATACATACATCAATATAGAGGGATATTCTGATGTAATCCTTATAAAGGTTGTAAACCATGTAAACCAATTTAGACCGTCAATCATGCCTCATTTTAAGGAGTATTTTTTTTTTTACATAGTTAGTAACCTTTTATTGGTTTTACAAATGAATTAGCCTCCATCAAATTATCAATACATACATATCTATACTATATTATAAAGCACGGATAAAAAACTCTTAAATACAAATTATTAGGCACAAGGTACTGTCATTTTATGCAAGATTTTAAAAATCTTTTAATTTACAAGTATCAAAGCACAAGATACATATTACTACTGCAGACTTCTAACATGCATCAATTTGGTATGTACATGACCTTCATTTTATGCAGACATTTTCATGTATCACTATTAATTAATATATTATATTACTATAATTTTTTTAATTATATTATTAAATATATAATTGATTATTTTTTCTAGATATCATTAAAATATATAAGATAATCATTGAATTATAACAAAATACTTAATTTTTTATATAAAAAACATTATATTATTAAGTCTAAATTAAACAAATTTATAAGAAAAACATTATCACCTTTTTAAAATCATCCAAAATCGTACTGTAAATCGACAAAAAATAAAATGAAACATTAAAATCGTAATATATCTCGCTGCATTACGCGAGTACACTTCTAGTATTATTAATATATACATACATACATACACATTTTATACTTGGAGTGGACCACACAAAATCTTTGGATATGTTGTATCTGAAATGGAAACGAGACAAAAGAATTATAGGGGTAGGAACAAATCACATGGGGCCAATACACAAAACTAACAACTTTTGACAAAAAAAAACTTCATGAAAAGTCAAATCTCCATTATTATATATATAGATATATGTATATATATATATATATATATAGACGAGTTCAAACGAAAACATATATTTTACGAAAATATGATAATATTTTTGAGCCTCAAAATTATTTAATCCATAACAAAAACTAGAATAAATTAGTTTTTATCAACAGTATTATGTTATTTTAAATATGTCTTTATCTCTTAAATATTACTAGTATCATCAAACTTCTTATTCCGATGACTCCATTGTCGATAATGATGTGATTTTGTTGTGATAATGTTTTTAGTAAATCAAAAACTTTTTATGATGTGATAATTTGATTTTGTTTTGATAAAGATGTGATAATAATATGATAAATCAATAAAATAACTATTTTTGCAATCAAAATGACACAATTTTAGAAGTGTAATTACTATTCTTTTAAGTAAATAAATTACATTTTTACCTTTAATAACAGAGAGAGAGAGAGAGAGAGAGAGAGAGAGAGAGAGAGAGAGAGAGAGAGAGAGAGAGAGAGAGAGAGAGAGAGAGAGAGAGAGAGAGAGAGAGAGAGAGAAATTTTATTCATCAAATAATTAAGGATAGAAATAGGAGGCAAAAGATCGTAATGTGGGAAGCGTAAGAAGTGGATCTGAACCATCGATTACTTTTAGTCAATGCCCTCCCATGAATTGCGTCTTAGAAGGGAATCGATCACGTGTATCTCGTTGCAACTTATCTTAATGTGCATTCATTTCTCATCCAACGGTTGATAACCACTTTTCACGTTAATCTCAACTTCTCACCGGAACCAAACCCTAGAATAAAAAAATAAACATTTACTTTTAAAACTAACTTCTTTTAATACAAACTAAAATAGAAATAGTAATTATTTTAACTAAAATTTTAAATTAAGAAAAGCTTTTATTTTAAAAAATTATTCATTATTTTATTTCCAACTTTTCCAAAAACAACAAAAATATGCTTATTATTGAAAATATTAATTCCAAAAAAAAAAACATGTTGAATATATTTTCTTTTTCTTTTTTATTTTTTAAATATTTTGAGCTACAAATGGAAACTAAAAAAGCAAAAGCTTTGCCAACTTTCCATACCAAACCAGACATTGAATTCAATTCCATGTTCTTCAAAGCCATTGAAAATCCAATGGGCGCCCCATTTAAACACGACCCGACCCAATTAACCTTTCAATCCACCTACGTTTCTTGATTTCCCCAATTAGATTCCTTCTTTGATCTCGAATTCAGAAAGTTAATCACCAATTTTCCATCAAAAACCGTCATATAAACCCCCCCTCTTTTTTCCCTAATTCTCCCTAATAGTAATTCCTCAATTAGGGTTTTGAGATTTATCGAAAACATCAAATCAATGAATTTTCGAATGTTATTCCTCCCGTATTTCATCTGTTCCCTTTTGTTCTTCCCCGATTTCTCAATCCAATCTTCAGGATCACGAAAAATGTAATCTAATTTTGACCAATTTGTTTTTTTTTAATTACTATTTGACTTAATTTTGACGAAATCACTTACGTTATTCAAAATTGTGTTTGTTTGTTTGTTTGTTTGTTCATTCAGACGTGGATCAGTGATTCGATTGCCGAATGGTGATTCGTATGGCCACCCGTTTGATCCCACTCGGGTCACCCAAATTTCGTGGCATCCCAGGTTTGATTTCCATGATTTTGTGTACAATTTTGGTTGTATGATTATTGGAAAGAAAACACAAAATTGAAATCTAAAGTTTGTAATTTTTTACAGGGCGTTTTTGTATAGGAATTTTTTAACAGATGAAGAGTGTGATCATCTAATTCAATTGGTGGGTATTTATTTCTTCTTTAATTGTTATAAGTTTGTTTGTTTTTTCATTTTAATTCAAGTTTTTTTTTTTTTGTTTGATTTGTGTTTGTCGTTTGTGGATATGTTAAGGATGTGAAATTTGTGTGAATTTTGGGAAGTTGTTGTGTTTGGTGATATTGAATTGGATTTGGGTGATCAGGCGAAGGATAAGCTCGAGAAATCGATGGTTGCGGATAATGAATCGGGAAAAAGTGTAGAAAGTGAGGTTCGAACGAGCTCCGGGATGTTTCTTAACAAAGCTCAGGTGAGCTGAAATTCTTCGTTGTATGGTTTGTTGTTGATTTGTAGTAAAGATATTTTTATGAGTTTATCATGTTGGTTTTAACGGGAAATATGTTTGGTTGGTTTTCGATTAAGTCGTGTATGATAAAGATGTCTGTGTGGATTATTTTGTGTTTGTATAGATTGGGAAGGTTTTTGTTTGGGAGGGTTTTTTCATAGATGGAAGGATCGTGTTCTTTACTTGAGGAGGGATAGATTTGGAAATAATCATTATTAAGCCACTACCAAACAGTCATGTATAGTTGACCGAATAAGTTGCTAGTCTCATTAAGCTCATTAAGATGCTAAGAAACGGTCCCGTAGGGGTTGTTTGGTTGGGTTTTTCATTAAGTTTTGTCTGGATAAAACTGTCTGGATGGATTAATCTGTATGTATAGATTGGGAAGATTTTTGTTTGGGAGGGTTTTTTTCATAATGGGAAGGAGTGTGTGTTTTAGTTGGGAGGGGTAGGTTTGGAAAAAACACTTTCTGCATAAAGCTCTCTGCTAAAAGCTTACTGAATAAGTCATTTTCTATATCATTAAGCTACTACCAAACAGTCATGTATAGCTGACTGAATAAGTTGTTAGTCCCATTAAGCTCATTAAAATGCTAACAAATAGACCCTTACTCCTAGACGGATGACAACACATAGTGAGGAGAGTGGAGACAGTTGACACAATGAGGAGAGTGGAGACAGTTGACACAATGAGGAGAGCGGAGAGTGTGACGGTTGAGGAGGAGGGGTAGGCCTAGGATAACGTGGGATGACCATGGACATGACAACTTTAGGCATTTTCGATGAAATGATATCTGATAGGAGTTCTTGGTGACACAAGACTATAGTGGTCGATTTTTTGTAGGATCTTGTAGAGGGTGACGGTATGTTTGTGCTAGTTTCTAATTGTATTACATGTTTTACTTTATTACATTGTTTGCATGCACACACCATTGAATCTCGGTTACCCTGTTTTTCTTATTGTTCGCACACACACACTGGCACACACACAACCCCCTTTGCGTCGTGCACAAGTTTTTTTTTTTTTTTTTTTTTTGGGGGGGGGGGGTCTTCACGGAAACAACCTCTCGATCTGGGTTCGTCTAGTTTGGTTAAGACGGATGATATATCAAAAGAGTAGGTACCATATGTGAATATGTATGCTTTATTATCATCTGCAAACTTTCAACCATTTGTAGTTCATTGGCATTAAGTTGTAGTTTAAATTTTGTCTAGTGTACTCGTGTGTTAGATATAGATTGTAATCGAAATTGTGGTGTGTACCACTTGTGTAAAGTTGAAGTGGGATAATGTTAGAACTCAAAGAAAATCAACTCGTTTGGGTTTGTATGGAATGTACTCGTTTTTAGCTCTTTCTGACCTCGTACATGTCAAAACATAAGAACACGGATGAAGGGTTATTAACGATATGGAAGATACACTTATACCCAACCGGTCTATAAGTTGGAAGTAGATTGACGAATAAGTGAAATCAAGAAAACCTTTTTTTTTCTTGTAACTGTGGGTGTCCGAGCTAGCTTTTGGTCTCTCTCTCTCTATATATATATATAGAGAGAGAGAGACGAAAGATCATGTAAGAAGAAGAGTTAAGGTGAGAAGGTAAGAAGAGATCTGAAACCCTTGATCACTTTTAATCTCACCCCCACTACATGAATCACGCTTGATACAGGAATTGATCTGGTGCATCTCGGTGCATCATCCTAGTGTGCATCCAAGGGTGGAGATCTCTTCTACCCTTCTCACCATAACTTTCATTCTCACTGGAATCCAACCCTATATATATATATAGCATGATCGAACTAACGATTCCATTTTGAGTTTTTTGAAACCATGAAGTTATGATCCACTGATAGCCACCTATGGATCTTTGCAGGATGAAGTAGTTGCGGGCGTTGAATCAAGAATTTCTGCATGGACTTTCCTTCCCGTAGAAAACGGAGAGTCTATGCAAATATTGCATTACGAAAATGGTCAAAAATACGAGCCTCATTGGGACTACTTCCATGATAAGGCGAATCAAGCAATGGGCGGCCACAGGATTGCCACCGTACTTATGTATCTATCTAACGTACAAAAAGGTGGGGAGACCGTGTTTCCCGAGTCTGAGGTATGCTTTATTTGATAACTACTACGGATTAGGTTCTCATTCATAGAAACAACCGCTCTACTTTGTAGAGGTCAGGTCTGCTTACATCTAACTCTCTGAATCCTGGGTGGGATATATTATGCTCGTTTGGTTTGGTTTGGTTTTTAAGGACTATGATTCTTAGGGTCAGGTTCAGGGGAAAACCGCAAAAAATATGAAAAATTGAGGAACACCCTTGTAACCATTCATCTGGACGGTATGCACATGTGCATACAAGTAATTTGTAACATGCACACATGCATAAAAACCAAAAAACAACTTCAATTACTTGTATACACACGTGAATACAAGTAATTTGTAACATGCACACGTGCATAAAAACCAAAAAACTTCAATTACTTGTATGCACATGTGCATACCATCCGGATGAACAGTTACCAGGGTGTTCCTCGGTTTTTCATTTTTTTGGGGGTTTTCCCTTGAACCTTTCTCATTGTTTTTAATCTGGTATGTTTTGGTTGGTTTTGGATGATGTTTCTTGCTATTTAATTGCAGATAAAAGAATCTCAACCAAAAGCTAATGAGGATTGGTCTGAGTGTGCTAAAAGGGGTTATGCAGGTATGTTTGGAAATTGCAGTTCAAAACACAAATATGTATTGCTCCATAAATTTGAATTTGATGCATCATACTTCTTGTCCCATGAAATTCTTAATGTTTTACGGGGCGGATATTTAAGAAAAATGTTCGATTATTTGTTAAGATGAAAGTTCATTTAGGAACCATAAATATTTTGAGAACCAAGTAACTAAATATACATAGATGTATCTCATGAATGTTCATTCACAAATGAATATCATTAATATTCATTATGAATATATGGTTCTCATGGTTCTTGTAATATTTTCGATTCTCAAATAAACCTGCCCGTATTTGTCAAACGTATAAAAGTACCCCTCAACGGAAATTAAGATCTTGGGTGACCATTGAGCATGGGGTGATGGGTATTTTAACTCGGGGATCTTTTCTCACTCATTTTTCTCGTTCTATGATTATATCGGGTCAGTTTGCTTTGATTTATCTTTCTATTATAAGAAATCTTGCGATTTAACAAGTCAACTCAAGAAAGAAAGTGTAAGAAAATCGCTATTTCTTGTAACACGAAGCGTCGTTATTCATTTTTTACAAGATCGATGGTCGGTTTGCAGCAAGAAAACGGAAATTATTGAAGACGTAAATCGAATCAAGATTTCGTGTGAATCTTTCTTGAATGGTTTGTGTTTTGATGAATTTACAGTGAAACCGAAAAAGGGTGATGCTTTGCTGTTCTTTAGTCTTCATCCGAACGCCACAACCGACGTATTGAGCCTGCACGGGAGCTGCCCCGTGATCGAAGGCGAGAAATGGTCCGCAACTAAATGGATCCACGTCAGAAACTTCGAGATATCGGATACGACAAGCGACGAATGCACGGATTTAAACGTCAACTGCCCAACGTGGGCTGCTAGTGGCGAATGCAAGAAGAATCCCGTGTATATGGTGGGATCTGAGGAACGCGGTCTCGGATATTGTAGGAAGAGCTGCAAAGCGTGTTAGAAAACGCGTTAGTCATATTAGATACAGGTTTCCCGTCTCTATATCTAGAGTTTACGTGTGTTTGTTTTCATGTTTTTCGCAACGGAATCGAAGGGATATCGAGAGAAGATATGTAAGTTGTTGATGTGTTTTACGAAGGGGAAACCACAAATTGTCTATATTGTCCTCATATGTTTCGAGCTATGGAGATTCTATTTGTAGAAAAGAGTGGCATTTTGGTCATTACATCTTTGACATATATTTTTTTTAAATGCATGTCTTGTGACCTAAAACAAGAATGCCTTAAAATATGTTAGAAAGTCGTGCATTTAAAAAACATATGCGAGAATTTCAGAGGTATTTAGAAGAATAACTTTTTGACAGATTTTTTCTTAACCTTCTCTATTAAACGCGTTTAAAGATTGTGAATACATATGTGAATAAAGCAGACATTATCTGGTACGGTTGGCCGGGAATGTAATAAAAATTATGAGATATAACGAATATCGCCTTACAAGGGACTAGATACCTCCTCTATTAGAATCGTTTTCAAAACCGTGAGTCCAAGTAATATCTGGTACAATTGGTCAGAGAAAACCAGACATGGATTTTAATTGTAAGATGCATACAATCTCTAAAACCTACTGCATTCCTACCTTTGTATGAGATATACTGGGTTCATTTAACTGTAGACTGTCATTACAGAACAACGAAACCCCACTTTTCCTTTTTCTTTTTCATTTCATTGGCTTTCACACAAAGCAGGTTCTTCGTAATTCGGACCTTCAAACAGAATAACGAGTAACATACAACTTTTATTGCATAAAATACAAGTCATCATAACATTACTGTGTTAGAATTTGATATTTAGTAATACAAGAGGGGCCAAGCACATGAAAGAGAGAGAGAGGTTATTATTTTTGACATATCATGTTAAGTGTTTGGATGAAGAGATCATGCAAAATGTTCATCAAAGGGAGCCATTTCTACATGCTTTTGTTGCCTTGGCACTTGTTAAATGTTTCTTCACATCTCTCCCAATTATATGTACTACAATTGCATCACCCCCATCACCATTCTATATCTAACTGTGTGTAAAAACACCATCCACTGTGTGTGAAGATTTTTTTTTCCCGATGGGTAGACGGCCTCCGTGTTGCGATAAATCACATGTGAAGAAAGGGCCATGGACAACTGAAGAAGATGCCAAGATTCTTGCATATGTTGCTAACCATGGAATTGGTAATTGGACTTTGGTTCCTCAAAAAGCAGGTGATTTTCCTTTATGTTCACGGTTTTCACTGACATGGAATTAGTTTGTCGGGTTTTTTTTAATGATGGGTTGTACTGTGTGCATGTGTTGTTGTACAGGTTTGAATCGATGTGGGAAGAGTTGCAGGCTGAGATGGACGAATTATCTGAGGCCTGACCTGAAGCACGATAGCTTCACCGCTCATGAAGAAGACCTCATTTTGCGTTATCATCAAGCTATAGGTAGCAGGTAGGTTTATTTCTCTCTATTGTCCCTCACTGGACTGGAGGGGCGAGAGTGATGTAGGCAGGTGAAACCGTGAAAGAATTGTGGAAGGTTTTAAGGTTTTGATTTGACATGGGTAGTTTAGTAATTTGCCAAGTTTGTCCTATTCCCCTGATTTTTGTTCTACTTATTTTGGTGGGACAGAAAAAACTGCATTTTTTGTCGCATTCAGTCATGTCCAATCCCAATCTAACTGATGCACCACAAAGAGTTTTTACGTTGTCATGTCATGTCGTGCAAAATTAGACTGGATTGGACGGAACTGGACCAGACGGATGAGAGTGATGTGGGAAGGTGAAAGAATCGTGAAAGGTTTTAGAGTTTTAAATTGACATGGGTAGTTTAGTAATTTACCAAGCTTGTCCCTCTTACAGATTTTTGTTCCACCTATTTTAGTGAACAGAAAAAACACATTTTTGTTCCACTCAGTCAGTCCAATGCACTGCACATACGAGAGTGAGGTAGGCAGGTGAAAGAACTGTGAAAGGTTTTAGGGGTTTCAATTTGGCATGGGTAGTTTTGTAATTTACCAATGTGAAAGGTTTTAGGGGTTTTAATTTGACATGGGTAATTTCGTAATTTACCAATCTCAGTGTTTTTGTCGCACTAAACATAGGACAACAGGTTTCTGTAATACTCTTTGTATTGTATCTTTAGGTGGTCTTTGATAGCGAAGCAGCTACCGGGAAGAACAGACAACGACGTCAAGAATCACTGGAACACGAAACTAAAGAAGAAGCTTTCTAAAATGGGGATCGATCCGATCACCCACAAGCCATTCCGTCAGCTTCTTTCCGATTACGGAAACATCAACGAGATCACCCCACAAAACACCACAACTTCCGACCACCGACACCACGAACCCTCAAATTTCTCGCGTGCCGACAGCTCGTTGACCACGATTGATCCGACAAATCTGCTCACCGCTCATTTTCAAGTCATCAATGAAGCAGCCTCATCTTCTACATCATCACCTGCATCCAAGGTCCAAGTGAATTTACCATCTTCTCCCTCCATTTGGAGCGACTATCTCGTCGGAGACCAAGAACAAGAATGTACCAACGAGCCCGATCTCGGGATCGTATCAACAAACAGCGAAAACCCGAATAGCTACAGTGGGATAGGGGTAGATCAGTCAAAGAACACCTTAGAGGTTGCTTCTACTTCGGTTTCTTTTGTGGAATCCATCTTAAACCGAGATCGCGAAATGCAGATGGATTTCCCTCAGCTTTTGGATGGATATTCCGAGTACTGAATAAACTTTAGAATCTATCGAAACCGGCATATTGGTCATCGTGGTTCTGGATCTTTCTAGTTTTCTAGTTATATATGTAGTCTCTAAACGGAAACAGTCATTCTACTCTTTAGGGTGGAGGTCAGATCTGCTTACATCTCATCAGATATACTGGGTTGTTTGGTTTGGTTTCTCTAGACACATTTTCTTGTGCCAACATTCATTTCATATTTCTAAATGGTAAACTTGGAATAAGGGTCTATTTGTTAGCAACTTAATGAGCTTAATGGAACTCACAGCTTAGTCGATCAACTATATATGACTGCTTGGTAGTGGCTTAACGATATAGAAAGTGGCTTATTCAGTAAGCTTCTAGACGGGAGCTTTATGCAGAAAATCAAGTTTTTTACAACCTTGCCCCTCCCAATTAAAAAACACACTCCTTCCGCCTCCCAAACAAAAATCTTCCCAATCTATACAAACACATTAATCCACACAAGCAGTTAACGAATCAAAATGCTTATACGGATGCTAAAAAGGCGATTCTTTATTATATTCTTGAAGTGACGAAATCCCACAGAAGATGCAAGTCGTAATAACAGATTACATTCGTTATATAGAAGAAAAATAAAGGGGAATCTAGTTTTATAGGCTGTACACTCGGGAAAGTATTCTAATGCTCGATGTGATTTTCAAATATAATTTCAAGATGTGTATTCGAAATAAACAAGAAAAAGAGAGTTTATGGACCTTGAATTCTAAGAGGGTTCGATGTTGATTTAGCACCCAAGTAGGTTGTAATTGGTGTGATCAATTTCTTTCAATTGGAGGCAGCATAAAATACATTCCGGCAATTCTTCAGGCTTGGTGCCCTGTATCAAAATCGACAAAATTTGTTTAGGCCTCCACATAAAAACCGAACAAAGCCAGTATAATATATATATATATATATACATTTATATATATATATATATATATATATATATATATATATATAAATGTATATAGAGGAAGGAATATTCCAGAAGTTAAACATTTAGCGAGAAGGCGAGAAGTCTCGATATCATATATGATTACACTTCTTTGGGCGTGTTTAATCAAGCTGGTGCATCATGCATGTAATCATATATAATGTTGAAACTTCTCGCCTTCTCGCAAAATGGTTAACTTCTCGTTTGAACCTGACTCTATACATATGTGTGTGTGTATATATATGTATATATATATATATATATATATATATATATAGAGAGAGAGAGAGAGAGAGAGAGGAGGGAGGTAAGCTCCGTTAGGAACCCAAGATTGATAGAAACCCAGGAACCGCCCACAACCCGCCACATGTACCTCTTCAGGATGAATACTCAATATGGACGTGTTATTCATCATGATGAATAGCACATTCATCATGATTATGGACGTGTTAATCACATTCATCATGAATATGTTACAATATTCATGATGAATATGCCACGTGTCGCGCTATGAGCGGTTTCCGGGTTCCTAATGGATTTCAGGTTCCCAACGGACCTGCCCCTATATATATATATATATATATATATGTGTGTGTGTATAATTGTGTATATATTCCACACAGAGGTAGGATTGGAGTTCTGGGAGTGGGATGTGTGCAGATTTGTCATCTACCCCAAACAATATAAATAAAGAAATATATGTTTACAGACCTGGATAGTGAGCCCAAAATCCAAAATACAATGCTTTAATCTATCTTGGAATGCTTCAAAACCTTTTCTAGAGATGTAACTGAATTTGTGCATGTTCAAATCAATCTCAAAGTAGTTTTCTCCCTGCACAATTTCGATTATCCGTTGAATCACACTAATTATCAATTACCATGATGCCCATTAAAATTGCGTACCAAAAAGATAACGGAAGTGCAAATAATGTAACCAACGAGAAAGGGGTCTTTTTCGGCACCTCAAAAAGGGGGAAACCGAAGACATCTCGGTCATGTTTGGCAACCATAAGCTACCTTGTTTTTCGACCTTATTGAAAAAGCCCTGTTTGGTTAGCCATTAGCTAGCGTTTCAATAAGCTCCAGGGTTTCTTTTTCCTCTTTTTCCAATTATGCCCGTTATATTTGTCCAATAAAATTTTCAACATATGTTATTTTAGATCATTTTACATCATCACTAATCTTATCAACTAGTTTTTATCAGCCAACAGCTAGCTTATTAGCTTAGTTTGCCAAACATACCCTTTGTGGGTTCTTATTGTTGTTGCTCAAAGCCTTAATACCAATCAAAATAAAATAACAAATCATAAAATTTGAATACCAATACCAACATCACGTAAAGTCGAATTAAAAACATGGGCAAGTAGATTTACCAAGAAAAATTCATGTTGGGGACGTGAGAGGACAGGCTTCTCGTTGTAAGCATTCATAAGCTTCCTTTCAGCTGAACTCAAATGAAGATCCTCTAAGTTTGTCAACCGGCCTAAAATCTTTAATCTTTCCCTGCACGGTGCAATGGTATCTACCGGGAAACCTCTAACTCTTTCCACCTCATCATCGATCATTTTCTGTTAAAAAATATATATTAACGGGTTTTTTTAATAAACGAATAAATAGTTGAGCAAAATAAGAAGATTAGAGAATCATATAAAAATGTTACCATCTTACCCTGATATTTTCTTGAAAATGGAGTGGAAGTTCCTCATAGTTTTCGGACAGCTTAAAATATAAAACGTAACTCATCCCTTCTCCATCATATTCATGTTGAAACAATGCAGGTGGATATAATGGTATCTGATGGAGAAAGAATGTTAAGAACCGTAAACATTGAAATTGTCTAAAAATTCATATCTGCAAACATGGTTTATTAGTATAGACCAGCTTTTAAGAATAAATATAAAGAAATATCCATCCTTGTATTCGAGGTAACAAATTTTAGAATTTGGGAGGCTAAGGGATGGTTGATTAGAGTATTATATCAAAATTTCACGACAATTGATAAGCATGACAAAATGATTTTTCATTCATGATATATATATATATATATATATATATATATATATATATCATGATATATATACACACACACACTCAGGTTCACGAAAAACCACAAAAAATGGAGAAATAAAGAACACCCTAATAAGCATTCATTTGTCCGGTATGCACAACAGCACATGTGCACGTGTGCCTTTTATGCACAAGAGCACATATGCTGATATGCATAAAAATAACTGAAAATGGTTCCTCGTTTCTAGGCATGTGTGCATGTGCATACCGGACAAATGCTGGGTTATTAGCGTGTTCCTCAATCTTCCATTTTTTTGTGTTTTTCCCCTAAACCCAATATATATAGCACACTTTCACCTATCTCTTTCTCGCTTGTTTTATCTATTTGGTCTGCAATGGGGTCTTCACAACAACAACAACCTATCTATCCCACGGCTCTGTATGGTCTGCATACATCCTACCCTTCCACCCTACCTCTGAGAGGGATTTATTGGGTTCATTCGGTTTCGTTTGGTTTAGATATATAAACATTGTGTTCGATTGATCCGATCAAATTTAGAGCATCAAAACAAGCGAAAAATTAAAGGTTAACCTACCTGAAGATTTACAACAAGTAGAGGAGGGACTTTTCCTGATGACTCAACTTTGGGAAGTTCAACAAGGCGTGCAATATGATCGATCTTACGGGAAGATAAGAAAACGTCAACACCAATAGGGTAGAAAGCCGCATGGTTTGAAGCACATTCTTTCTTTTTATCTCTGCAAACAAAAGGGACATTTGAAAACGAGTAAGGTTGAGAGCATAGGATTTTGATAAATATGCTTAACATGAAGCTCATACCTTAAATAATTATGTCCTCGCACTTTAAAAGTACTTGGATCAAGCGGTGACCAACAACCGGACATTTTCTTCTCTATCGGACAATATGGAACTTGAGAGCCTGCAACGGGTCTATGCAAAATAGCTTTTGGGGACACTGAAACAGATAACAGTATATGTGAGAATTAACACAATGAACAGACCAAACCAAACCAAACGAGGCAGTATATCCCACCTGGAAGTAGGGTATTGGAGGGTAAGATGTACGCAGGCGCGACCTCTACCCTCAAGAGTAGAGCGACTGTTTCCGTGAAGACCCCCAGCTAGTGAAAAGTGTGTGAAAGTGAAAAACACAAAAATGCTAAATTTTGAAAATCTAAATACAAGTAATGGGACTTGCAACTTATTTGGTCAACTATATATGATTGTTTGGTAGTAGCTTAAGAATACAAAAAGTGGCTTATTTTATAAGCTTCTAGGGGGAGCTTTATTCAGAAAACCAAGTTTTTTCCAAACCTGTCCCTCCCAGTTAAAAAATACGCTCCTTCAATCTATGAAAAAACCCTCCTAATCTATACAGAGAGATTAAGCCATACAATCAGTTTTATCCACACAGGACTTAATAAAAAACCAACCAAACAGCCCCTAGGCCATAGCAATACAAATAGAAGAAGACAAAGACAAACATGCTAAATTTTGAAAAACGTGATATGAGTAAGCAACAACAGTATAAATAGAAGCAATTACGAATTAAAACAACAACATCCCATAAAAATTCAGTCGGCCCTTTAGACGGGCAATCACGAGTCTTACATATGGAAAGATTCGATTGCCCTTCCCTCCATTTAAACGAAAGTCTCGAAGCAACTTTCTTCTTTGCGCTTGGAGGACTCGAACATGACGATTTGCTCTTTACGTCTGTAGAGGTAGTGCAATTAAGACAAGGCAGGCAATTGTTTTGTATGCCGAACATATTAGATCCATTGTCGTATCCAGCTGCGGTTTCATTAGGTGGTAGTTCACCCATCTTCGTTAGTGACTCAGAGGTAGAGAAGGAAGCACCATTGACATGATCCGAAACTCTTGGAGTTACCGATGCACTAACGGAACTGCTTTGAGATGCAACATCTGGGAAATTGTCAAGAAGAACATTAGCGATTGTCAAATAGTTTTCGGTTTTTTTTATGTTCATTCCTATCTAAGGCTATGCTAGCGAAACTAGTTGATAAGTTGGTTGTTAGCTGAAAAACTAGCTCTTCGTTAGAGCATCCACAATGGGAGAGCTTTTTCATAGTGGTTTTCACAATAAAGTGGGACCCAAAGCTTACGTAGCCAAGCAATATGGCTTATTCTAAGCTTGTGCAGTTACAAGCAAAAAAAAGGAATTTTCTTTGTAGGTGTTTTCTTACAATGGTGAGGTGGCCAAAAAGCTTTTCAATAAGCTCTCAAAAAGGCTTCACTATGGATGCTCTTAATAAGCTAGTTGTTGGCTGAAAAGCTTAATAACCTAGATGTTAGCCGAAAAGTTAGCTGTTAACTGATAGTTGAAAAGCCAGTTGTTAACTGAGAAGCTTAATAAGCTAGCAGATAGCTGTGACAACTTGGGCATTGTTTGGCAAACTAGCTTATATATAAGCTAGCTGGTGATAAGCTAGCTGGTAGCTGATAAGCTAGCTTTTCAAAACGCTACTATGAGTAGCTTTTCAATAAGCTAGCTTATGGTCATCCAAACATGTACCAGAAAAAAAAAAGCTAGCTTATAAGCTAGCTTTTTTTTTGCCAGACATAGCCTTAATAATCTAGCAGACAGTTGACAAGCTTAAATAAACTAGCAGATGGCTGAAAAGCTAAGGCATTGTTTGGCAAAAATAAGCTAGCTTATTTTCTGGGTACATGTTTGGATGGCAATAAACTAACTTTTTGATAAGCTACTTGGAGTAGTTTATGAGGAGCTTTTTGTGATTATTTCAATTATGCCCCTGATTAATATTCATAATTATATATTAAGTTTTAATTATAAATAAATAATTAATGTCCTTTTTGGTAATTTAAATGTTTATAAGCTAGTTTTTGCCAAACGTGATTTTTTTATCGGCTACCAGCTAGCTTATCGGTCATAAGCTAGCTTATAGCCGATAGCTAACTAATAGCTGAAAAGCTTAAAAGCTAGTTGCTAGATGATAGCAGAGAAGCTTAATAAGGTAGCTTTTAGCTGAAAAGCTAAATAAGCTAGCTGTTGTTTAATACGTTACCTGTCACCTAACAAGCTAGCCGATAAAGTATTCATATTTGATAAAAACTAGCCGCCTAAACACCCCTAGGTTTTTCCAATAAGGTTGCTTATGGTTAGCAAACATGGCCTAAAACTTCTTACCATCTTGAATGCTGTAAAAATCTTCATCACCATCAGACTCGATCCCTGTTGCAGTATCAAACCACTCTGTACTTCCTGATCAAAATCAAATCATCCAAAACAGAACAAATTACCAGAAGACATTAGACCTTGTTCGAATCACATGAGGCGATTGTTTGCAACAATTGATCATCAAAAACATTTGAAAAATCAAGAAACCCTAATTTAAGAACACAATTACGAATCGAGCTTCTGAAACTAGCAGCAGAAAGGGAATTTGTGAAAAAATTTACCGTGAAATGTAGGGTTTCGAATCGATCGATCCATGGAATAATTACAGAGATCAGCAGAAGGATCGACTTTGCTACGTGATGAATAACGATTAGTAACACCACTCGTCTTCTTCCTCCCCAATCGCCTCCTTCTTCTTCCTCCTCCTCCATGAACTCTCGGTGTCGGTTCTCCATCTGCTCGATCTCCATGCTGTTTCTTCTTCCGAGAACGCAAATTAACTCGCACGCAGCCTTGTTCCTTCGATCCACATACTCCCATTCTCTCTCACACACACACACACAACACCTAAACACGCAGTGGAGCTTTGATCTAGGTATTGATGATGGCAAAAAGGTGAAAAAAATGGATTATAATAGGAGAGAAAAATCGAATGAGGTTTTTCGAACAAATGTAGCATACACACACTTTCACCAATCTATAGATACAACAATATGTATGTATATACCCTTTTACACCAAAAGAAATCGAAAATCCCCAAATTAGTTTGGGGATTGAAGAACTTGATGCTCAATTATAGAATTGAAAATGGCTTCCAATTTAGTATCCAAATCATAAAATCGAAAGAATGAAGTGTGTAAAGAAGATGATCAACAAGAAGAAATCAATTGAATTGAGTTTTAATCTGGCAAGCTACCCTACTCCGCCATTATTGTGTTGGTTTCTTGATTTATTTATTTATTTTTATTTTTATTTTTTTGAAGGAGATGAAACTTTTTCAACGTAAAATGACTTTGGAGCAAACTTTTAATTATGATACTTTGAACCAAAAATAAAATTTATATTTATGGATTTATTTAATTAAATGATTGTATGCTTATCTTTAAAATCTATTTTGTTTTCAAATAATCACTTACTTGTGTTCTTTAGATTGATTATTTTATTCTTAAACAACTTGAATAAAAACCGCCGTTGAATATCAAAAACTAGATATTTATTAACAATAAGATATTTAAACGTGCATAATATTGTATTTATTTGGAAAATATAAAAATAAAATAAAAGTGTAATATCGGGGTTTAAAAGGAATTATATTTTTATATTAACTAAATTATTGTGTAAATATTTTTAAATCAAAATTAATTAATAAGTTGTGTCATAACAATTATATAAGAAACGGAATAATTAGTATAAGACATTTTTAACATAACAACTCAATATTATATATAATTGATGACGTTTGTTTTAACTTGTCCATAATACTTGATTTGTTAGTGTTTGTCTATTTATATAAGTATTATCATGTATATACAAATTTATATTGTCATATTTACCAAAATCATCTTAATTTTTTTTATATTCGCTTTGTATATATAATCAATAACATTTTAGACTCAAACAAATAAAAAATAGAATCATACATGTTTTAAATAAATCCAAATTTAGTTTATTTATTTTGAGTTGACCAATAAAAAATTATCTAAAAAGGTATTTAAATAAATTTTCTTTTATCAAAATGCAAGATTTTTAAAATTTGATTTTCTAAGTAAATGAAAAGGTAGAGGTTTTATACTCTTAAAAATAAATATCTATTTTGAAACAAAATATAAATAAAACAAACATAAATAGTAGTATAACAAATTTAGATATTTTAATTACTTCTCAAAAATTTTAAATAGTAATTTTTTACCCAAACAAAAGAATCCAAATCAATGGTCAAAGAGGTAGATTGACTTAAGTTATATTAAAGTAATCCGATTGCAAACGCTTACAGTGAATACCACCAATCACTTTCCACGTACGGTTACGATGTTCTTTTCAGGTCGACGAATGGCCGATAAGGGCGCGTGAATTAATTCCGTGTGGGTTAGAAACATGAAGTTGTTATCAATGCGTGTGGATCTCGTTCACACGTGTGGACTTCTTTTTTCGGATGTGAGTGTGCTACTTATTGCTGATCTCCTGTACCTTATCCCCACCGGTAGTACGTGGGGACGAATAATGGGCCGACCCGATACCCACCCGAAAGGTCACATTCTTTATGGCCCAAGCCCAATAGATAATATCACTTGTTTTATTTATTTTTAAAAATGGATCTGAACCGTTAATCATTTTTAGGGTGTTTGGCACCAATGTATGTTATTGGTAATAAGTAGTTTTTAGCAAGGTTCTAAATGGCGTGAGGCGCGGCGTGGCAGCGAGACCAAGCCTCAAGCCTTAGGAGTCAGGTGAAGTCATGGCGTTTTCAATGCGTGACTTTTGGCGTCAAATTTCTAATTTATATATAATATTATACATAAAAACATATGTTTTAGTGTGTTACTCAATGAGTTAATAGTAATAAGCAAATTTAATTAGGTTCTATATATTTAAAACATTAAAATCATAAAGAAAAACCAAATATCGCATTACAAAAATTGCGCATTAGGGCATGGCGTGCCACAGGCTTAACGTGGCGTGAGACACAAGCCTTGGTGCCATGGCGTGCCATGTCGGCTGTGTGGCGAGTTTTTTAGAACAGTGGTTTTTAGTATTTAGATGGGGAGGAAAATGCTTTTATCGGTTTGGCATTGATGATAAAGAGTTTTTGATAAGTTATTCTATTCTAAATTATTAACTTATTTGAAACAACTTATAAGTTTTTTGGCCATTTTACAGGTATAAGTAATCTCAAATAGCCTCTAGAAAACAACTTATTACCTTATTACGTTTTGGCACACCACCATAAGCTAATCTACACACTTTTCTTAAAACTCCGATTTAACACCACATAAGTTGATAAGCAGTTTCACAAAAAAAAAAACATAAGTTGTTCTAAATAAGCAATCCCAAACACCCTATCAATCAAATGCCCTCATATGAATTGCGACTTAGAAAAGAATTGATCTGGTGCACCTCATACTAATATACATCAATTTCTCATCCAACTGTTGATAACCACTTCTCACGTTTTTCACATTAACCTTTACTTCTCACCGGAACTCAACTCTTGTTTGATGTATATTAAATTTCTGAGGGTTATTATCATAAATAATCACATGGGATTTTTTTTTTTTTTTGCTTTTTAGTCACCTCAATTTTTTTTTCATAAAATAGCCAAGAATCGGCAAGTCAACACTTTTTCTTGTTGCGTCTTACATTTTTTGATGTAGTCCGATGAAAGTGGGTGACACAAAAATAAATTCATACACCACAATTTGCGGCACTTTAAGAACATGCCTAGACGCACAAAAAACAAATCAAAGTCGCGGACACATCACAACTTGCAACACCGTAAAGACATGTCGCAGCTTGTGGTACAGCGAGAAAAAATGTCTTGCGGCGTTGACTAACAGATTGGGGACTCTAACAAAAATCACCAACAATATCAGCCGAAACTTATTTATGAACTTCTCGAACTTGAGAACCTAGTCTTTTTCCTATTGTTTCCGTAATGAAAGATATCATTTCAGATGTGGTTATTTATAGCCTTCAAACACAAGGTACAATCACAACATCTTACCGTTATACACAGTAGGGGTGTACAAGAAATCCTCAACCCGCGAAATCCGCCCAACCCAACCCGGTAACAACCCAATTAAACCCAACCCGCCAACCCGCTATTTAGGAGGGTTGAAATTGGGTTAGCATAACTCAACCCAACCCAACCCGCCGCTAATATATATTATTTCGATAAATAAATAAATATATATATATATATATATATATAGAGAGAGAGAGAGAGAGAGAGAGAGAGAGGTCCATTCATTTGCTAACCGTAACATTGGTGCTAACCGTGTTAACCAATCTCAACCGTAGATTAATGAGATCAATGATCCACAATTAATTGATTTTTTATTAAAATAAAAGATTAAAAACGGTTGAAAAAAATACAATGCATGTATGCACAGGGGTATTTCGGTCAAAATACGATTCCTTTTAATTTGGGGAATATACACCTACCAAATTAAAATCCCAAATAATTAGGGATTTGATCATCAAAATCGTGGGTATCAAGGGCATTGCTTTCATCTTTTCTCCATCTTAATCCCCACAACCCTTTCTTAATCTCCTACCTTCAACGAATTCTCCATTTCCTACATCTACAACTCTGGCTTCCAAATTCCACCAGTCACTCTTCCCGCCGACCATCCCTACAACTTTCAATCCACCGTGAAACGAAGAAGAGAGAGAGGAACGAAGAAGCAAAAAACACTAGCCAATATTCAAATGATCAAGAACCGGACTCGCCAGAAAGTGATCGGAAAGTACGTGAAACTACCGCCGGAGAATGAGATGGTGGTGACGGTGACAAAGCATTTCCGGTGACTCATGATAGCTAGTATTAGTTGTAGTTTTTGATTAGTTCAATTTTTTTGTGAAAAATTCACTTGTTTTTTGTTAGTTTTTGGTGGATAAAAGATGAAGTGCGTAGAGAGGATTTTGCATGTAAATGACATCTTTTTTGTTAGTTTTTGAATCTTCTTGATGGTTGATTCAAGAAATCTGTTGTTTAATAGATGAAATATTACATGCATATATGCACTGTAATTGAAAATGTATATGTGCACAGTGCACATTTGGAGAAATACATACATGTACTATAATCATACATGCATATGTGCACAACTATCGGATATGAATATAGACATATTTCTCAAATGCATATATGCATAGTTCTGTCTATTACCAAATTTATAAGATGCAAATCAAAATAAAATTTTAAATTAATATATTTAATATCAGGATAACTACCAAATTAAAAAACTCTTTTAAATATGGAAATAGATTAAATTGGGCGATATATTTAATATCAGGATAACTACCAAATTAAAAAACTCCATTAAATATAGAAATAGATTAAATGGAACGATATATTTAATATCAGTATAACTACCAAATTAAAAAACTTATTTAAATATGGAAATATGTTTGCTGTAATTTTACATTCATATGTGCACTGTAATTGAAAATGCATATGTGCACATTTGGGGAAATTCATACATGTACTATAATCATACATGCATATGTGCACAACTATCGGATATGTGCACAGTGTTTATGTATATTGTCTATAGTTGTTCATTTTGAATCTTAGTAAAAAAAAATTGGTGAAATTGGCTATGGCGTGAGAAATATATCAAATGCTAAAATTAAGGAAAAAGATAACTTCCATTCATAAACACATGCAAATCAAACTTTAAATTTGAATTAATACATTTATTGTTTAGATAAATACCAAATTTAAAACCTCATTAAAATATGGTATGCATTAAATTGGGCGATTTTATTAAATTCCAATTATGCCCTTCGATATTTAATAGCCTTGATCGATTAACATAAACAAATGAAAGCTTCTAATTGGTCGAAATTTGATTAGCACGGTTAGCACCAATGCGGTGGTTAGCAAATGAAGAGAACCATATATATATATATATATATATATATATATATATATATATATAAAATATTTACAACCATTATAATTCACAACCCAAAAAATATATACATATAGTAGTCAAATTAAAATCCCAAAATATATATACAAATATTAGTCCAATTTACAGCCCAAAGCCCAAAATTAATCCAACTACGTCAAGGCCCGAATTAATTCCACTAGGTCGATCGATATGTCTCAATAAGCACGAATGCACGAGTACACTGAAACAACTAGACCGACGCTGTTTTCATTGCATAAATAAACATATGAAGTATGTTTCGAACAATAGATTTCAAATTAGAAGTATAAACATAAATGAATATATGGAGTATGTTTTAAAATAAAAGTTGTAACCATGAATTTTTGTTTTCATTGCATTGATGTTTTTAAAGTTTGATTTTTATTGCGTAGAGAAATATCATATGTTCTTTTTGTAGGTTATAACTTTGTATTTTTATATCATATTTCTTATGTATACGAGCAATGGAAAATACTCCTAAGTCTCCAAAAATCGAAGACAATGATGAATCAAACACGTCTAAGAAAAAGGGATGTAGATCCTCGAACATTTGTAATAACTAATAACTTTGTTGGCTACATTTTTAGCATTTATTTATAGTCTTTCAATCGTCAACTTTATGAATATTTATAATCCGTCAACCCAACCCAACCCGCAAGGGTTGGGTTGGGTTGAGAATTTTCAAACCGCTGTAATTGGGTTGGGTTGTAAAAATGTCAAAAACCGCCCAACCCAACCCGCGTACATCCCTAATACACAGTGTGATATTTCCTGTTCACATTTCATCCCATTAGACTTCCCTTAAACTCCATGTGCTTTGAACAGAGACGGACCCAGATATTTTTTCATGCGGTAACACTATATAATATAAATAAAAAATAATTACAAAAAATACGGTTTTTATCGACGTGTTACCAACGTTCAATATTACCCGATGTGTTTTTAGCCTGACTCCACCGTTTCGAGGGATTTTATAGCTTTTTGCTTGATTTCGTGGGATTTTTATGTTTTTTTATCGATTTCGAGGGACTTTTTCGGTTTTTAGACTGATTTCAATAGTTTTTTTTTGATAAATTACAAGGTACGGTTGCACCTTCTTGAACTTTTGAATATCATACGGTGGCACCTTTTAAAACGATATTACCCGATGTGTTTTTAGCTTGGCTCCACCGTTTCGCGGGATCTTTATAGTTTTTTGCTTGATTTCGAGGAATTTTTATGTTTTTTTATCGATTTCGAGGGATTTTTTCGGTTTTTTGGGTTGATTTCAATAGTTTTTTTTGGTAAATTACAAGGTACGGTTGCACCTTCTTGAACTTTTGAATATCATACGGTCACACCTTTTTTAAAACGATATAGTTGCACCTTTCATAAACGTAAAATTTTTAACCCTTCAACGGAAAGATAATACAGTGGCACATGCCACCGGTGGCCCTTCTTTAGGTCCATCCATGGCTTCGAACAAGATCAGCGAGTGGGGTGGCCTCAGTAGTGTAGCGAGGCTTGATCGCTAAACTAGGCCAGTGAATTAGGCGTTATGGGACTCATATTCAATGTGTTTTTAGCCTGACTCCACCGTTTTGAGGGATTTTTATAGCTTTTTGCTTGATTTCGAGGGATTTTTATGTTTTCTTATCGATTTCGAGGAACTTTTTCGGTTTTTTGGGTTGATTTCAATAGTTTTTTTTTTTGGTAAATTACAAGGTACGGTTGCACCTTCTTGAATTTTTGAATATCATACGGTGACACATTTTAAAACGATATAGTTGTACCTTTCATAAACGTAAAATTTTAAACCCTTCAACAGAGAGATAATACGGTGGCACGTGCCACCGATGGCCCTTCTTTAGGTCCATCCATGGCTTCAAACGAGGATCAGCGAGTGGGGTGGCCTCAGTAGTGTAGCGAGTAGGGGTGTAAATGAGACGAGACAACTCGCGAGCTACTCGAGATCGACTCGAATAGGCTCGACTCGATATACTAACGTGTCGAGTTGAGTATAATGATACTCGAGCTCGACTCGCATCATTTACACCTCTAGTAGCGAGGCTTGATCGCTGAACTAGGCCAGTGAATTGGGCGTTATGGGCCTCATAACACTACTGAGGTAACCCCGCCCGTTGATCTTGATACCAGTTGAACCACTAAGATATGTTGGAGTTTTAGGAAACTATATGTCTGGAATTCTTGATACCAGAAAGTGGTAGTCAACTAGTCATAGTCTCAAAAAACTTAAGATCCAGGTACTTCCCTATAAACAGTTTGCTTTTATTAGCATCAAGATTTAAAGAATCTGGGGTTCTAACTTATGTTAAGGATGACATAGTGTTGGTGTAATGTTATATTCAGACAAAATTGTACTGGGATACTGAGTTACTTTAATGTTGATCAATGGGTCCATCAAGTTTTCTTTATCTTGGGGTTGGGGACCTACACCTTCTTTGTCTGATAAAGAGACTAGTGTCATATTACAGTGTCTTCCCTTTGAATTCCCAACCTGGTTCAGTATGTTTTCTGCAAGAATTGATCAAAAATAATTCTTGAGCTCTTTTTTTCTTGTAAGTTTACGACGGTCGAACGTTTGGTAGTCTTAGGTGTCGTTTGTTTTTTAAGAGGCCTGAAGTCTTATTTTACTTCTGACTAAGAAGAGGTGGTGCTGAAGTATGAAATCTGAATCAACAAGACTGTATGTTTCTGTAACGTCCGAACACGTCTTGAGAGAAAGAAGAGTATATGAACTGAGACGGCGATAAGAGGTTTTAAGAAGTTAGGTCACCACTTCTTATTTCAGACGTATTTAAGAGTTAAGAGATTCTAAAAACTGGAAAAATACAAAGAGTCTAAATCTTAAAAGGTCTGAACGATTCAGATTTAAGAGGCATTAAGAGCTTATTTTTAAAAAACAAACAACCCCTTAGATAACTGAGTAAGGGGATGTTTTTTCAAAAATACCTCTTAATAGCTCTTAAATATGAATCATTTAGACTTTTTGACATTCAGACTGTTTGTTTTTTTTCCAATGTTCAAAACCTCTTGATGGCTCTTAAATACATCTTAAATAAGAAGTAGTGACCTAACTTCTTAAAATCTCTTATCCCGCCTCATTTCATATGAGGTCCTTTCTCTCAAGACGCCTCCAGACGTTACAAAAACAAACAGTCTTATTGATTCAGATTTAAGACTTCAGCACCATCTCTTATTAATCAGAAGTGAAATAAGACTTCAGACTTTAGACATCTTAAAAAACAAACGCCACCTAAGAGTGCTTTTTGGGTCAACACTGATCATTGACAATGGCAGAGTAAGGGATTTGTTTACTTATGGCTTAATGAGCTCAATGGTCTGGGCAACTTATTCGCTCAGGGTACAGGGTCTTACGGCTTAGTCATTAAGCCATTAAGCCAAAATGACTTTATGGAATAAGCCAAGACCCCTCACTTGTCCTGATTAAGCCACCTCTGACAAATTAATATAAAAAATGCCCTAGAAATTTATGCAACCCTCTCTCTTTGTCTCTCTCAAACAACAATACATTTTTATCAGAAATAACAAATTTATACTGTATGGGAAATGAAGTAAATAGTCCCTAAGGGGCTGTTAACTAAACGATTACCCGGTAGTAAGTGCTTACCCAGTCACTTTACCTTATCGGATGAAACATGACAAAGACTGAGAATCTTACCTGGTAAGAGCGATTATAAGGACCAAGAGTCTTATCAGGTAAGTGAGATTAACGAATTTTACTTGGTAAACGATTACCGGATAAATTGTTACATACGATGTCGTTTTAACAGACTAAAATCTTCCTCGGTAAGTTAAGTGAAAGGGTTTGACTCTTACCGGTAAATGCTTACCGGGTGAGCACTGGGTAAACGGCCCCTAAGAGAGACTTGTTGGTAAACAGCACCATCTCTGACCAGGTCAGAGGCGGTAAGCAGGTAGTAAACAGCCCATAATACACAATCTTATTGGTCAGAAAACTTGATCCTCTATTGGGTTGTTCTTGTTTAGCTCAAAATTGTCTTTTGCAACTGTGCAATGTATCTGATTCCTAAACTGTAATATTTAACTGGATTTGCACAAAATCCTATGAGTTCCAACCACCTGCACTTAGGAATAGGAAGGTTAGTAAGGGTCCCTTTTGATACAGCTGCATGACAAAGCAGTGGGGTAACTTCCATGGTGGACCCAACCTCAAAAACCTAAAGAAACAATGCTTATCAAAGTTCTGTTTTCTACATTCTATTTAATACAGGGAAAGAGATACAATATATAGAGAGAGGTGGGTTCATACGAGAACAATATTTATTTAAGAAAACACGAGAACAAACGAGTGCATACAAAATCATATGTGATTCACGCGACTTTACCCCGCGAATTAAGTCGCGGCCAAAGTCGCCCGCGTCCAGTTTTTGTCGGTTAATATAAAATCACATATGATTTTGTACATGATTTGTTGTTATCTTAAAGGGTCAGGTTCAGAGGAAAACTGGAAAAAAAATGAAAAACTGAGGAACACCCTGGTAACCGTACATCTAGACGGTATGCACATGTGCATACAAGTAATTTGTAAGCAATTTGTCCCGTATGCACAGGTGTATAACATGCACATGTACACGTGTATAAAAACCAAGAAACAACTTTAATTACTTGTATGCACATGTACATACCGTCCAGGCGAACGGTTACCAGGGTGTTCCTCAGTTTTCATTTTTTTTTTGGGTTTTCCATAACCAACCTCCCCCCCCCCTTCTCTCTCTCTCTCTCTCTCTCTCTCTCTCTCTCTCTCTCTCTCTCTATATATATATATATATATATATATATATATATTTGCTTGCAGTATTCCATCTATAAAGAAAGGTGGCACCTTACCTGCCAAGTTACAAAAAACTACACATACCTTCCCCTGCTTTGTCTACCCCCCACCCCCACCCCTCCAAAGATCCTTGCTTCTGAATTCTATATGAGGTGGAGAGTTGCACTATCCTGATACAATTACCAACATGATTGTTATAAGTTCATCTTCATCCCTAGTTCTTGACTGCTTAAAATCCTCACTGGGACAAGATTTTTGAAGGGATAAAAGGGTAGAGACTAGAGATAGTGATGGAGAGGAACAACAGGGTGGTTTTCAGAGCAGTTTTATTGGTGGGGTTTTGCTGGTTTTTGTTGTTTGCAGTATCCACAACCATACAGGCAACACTTGCAGTTCCTTCTACTGCAAGTTTTGGGGGGTTTAAAGCGAAGAAGAAAGAGGGTTCGGTTCTCAGCTACGTGAGCAAGAGAAGAGTGCCGAATGGACCTGATCCTATCCACAACAGGTATGTGTTATTATCCAAGAATAAGGACAATGCTCAGTTGAGTTGTACTTTAAAGGCCAGTTTCTCTTATTCCCATATGTTTTCTATATGATGTCATTCTTGAATCTTATACGAAACCGAGTTTGATGATGTAGTTTCTGCTAAAGATTATAAGAAGTTAAATATACTAGATATTCAAGTACATTTTTAAAGGGAATTACATGCATTTGCATGGTTATGAGTATATATATGTATTTTTTTTTCTTCATTTCTTTCGTGTTGAGTTCACCATATGTTAGTTTGCATGCATTCTACCTGTTTGCTTACACTCTTGCACAAACCGGGGTTTTCACTCAAACAACTGCTCTACACTCTTTTGAGGTAGAAGTCAGGTCTGCGTACATCTCACCTCGAGTGGGATTTACTGAGTCAGTATATGTGCTACTACTAGTCTTTCTCTCATATAACCAGGATGTTTGTTTTCAGGAGAACTAGAAACACCAGACAACCTCCTGACCGAGCCTAAGAAAGCAAAAAATTGGCTTTGAAGAGTTATGTATATCTGAAACTAGAAGAAAGAAAGGGAGATTCATAAGATCTGCATGCGGGTTTCCTTTCGATTCTTTGAGATACGCAGTTATATTGCTTGTTTTGTTGTGTAGAAGTGCATGAAGAAAGAAAAGGGTGAAGCTTTTTGAAGGTATTTTGATGGGTGTTTTTTTGCAGTTGTTCAATCTTTGAATTCAAAGATTCATGGATTGGGATGTTTGGTAGCTTTTGCATGAAATTAGAAGAATCAATTCCAAATGTATTATCATAATGAGAGGGATTGGAACAGAAGCCAAGAAAACATATCTTTAGTGTCCCTTTTTCCATACAAATTTTTGTAGGTGGTATGTAAAGATGAATTGTTAAAGGGTTATGGTATTTGCTTTACCTTTGAGCTTTAAGAGGAGGGTTGGCTTTATTCCTCTTGTTAAGTGGGTTGTGTTCCCTAAAAAAAGCATTTTGCATCTGCTAAAGCTTCTCTTCTTTCAACAAACCTTCTTTTTTGAATGAAATCAAGTCCTAAATAGGAGAGATGACCAACAAATCAAAAGGTACAGTCTTCATTCAAAGCCATGACTATGCTTTACAGTTTACAATCAACATTATTCCCATGGATGTGCATCTTTTTTAAACCTATCTTTTGGGTTCTATCTTGACCATGTTATACATCAACATCTGAGGGTGCACACCTGTGTTAGCCGGCATGAGTTGCCTTTTGGCTTTACCGCAGCTAGAGTTGCATTTCGGCATGGCCATGGGTGTGCACCCACTTACACTGTTCTCGAATTTGGGAAGAAAAAAAAGTAAAGAAAGGAAAGGGAGGGAAAAGAAAATACGAGAAATAAATTAATATTTTATTTGTGTTCTCGAAATGAGAAAAGGGAAGGAATGGAAAGGAAATAACTTTTCATGTTCTTGAACTGAAAAAAGAAAAAAGAAATATGTCATTTTTACCAATATATTATTTATATTTGTTTTCCCTTCTAAAAAAATTAGAGAACACATGGTCTTTTTTGGAGGTCCGTGTAGGTAATCTACGAGCATGGAAGTTTCCATTCAATTGTTTGGATAATTGGGGACTTGGGAAATGCATCACTTCGGTAATCATGTTACTGGTGACTTCACAGGTACCAAGATTTAAAAAAAAATAAACAAATAATTCCACTAAATCTAATGTAAAACCCGGGTTTTGAAAGATGGGATGTGTGCAGATCTTTCATCTACCCTAAAGGGTAAAGAAATTGTTTCCGTAAAAACACCCAACTTGTAAAAATAGAAACTATAAGAACAATGACATCACACATATATATATATATAGAGAGAGAGGGGGGGGGGGGGGGGGGGGGTTAGACAGGAAGGATCAAACGAGAACAGAGTCAAAACAAGAAAACACGAATACGGCTAAATCATATGTGATTTTAAACTTAATCACATGCGATTACGGAACACGGTCAACGCAAAGATGAGCGGCGACTTAGCCGTAACCTGAATGAATCACATGTGATTTTATGTGATTTGACTGTAAAATCACATGTGACTTGGCCGTTCTCGTGTTCTCTTATTTGGTCATTGTTCTCAACTCTCTATATAGATTATATTTTTATTTTATATACATATATATATATATATTAGTATATTATATTGTCCTCTCTCTATGTGCTTAATTTATCTTTTGGGTTTCTTTCCCATCTTATCCTTTCTTGTTTTAAATATATTGTTTTTTTAACTTTTTAGGATTTTGATTTTGAATGTTTCAAAAAACGGTATTCTGTATTTCTTAAAGTAAACAAGATTCAAATTTTTAAAGGTAACTTTTTGTTTCTTTAGGTTGCATGCATGTGTTTGTGCTGTACAGATGCAATTTACCCTCATCTTCATTTCCCTTCTATGTTTCACCAGTTTTACTTTTTCTTTAACATATAACAACACAATCATCCTTCATACTTTAAAACAATCAAGAGACAAGAATTAGAAATTCAAATAAGAAATGACACCATTACCTTCCAAAAGAACTCAACATGAGATGCTGGATCAAACTCGGCTCGAGGATGATTCGAAATCCTGCATAACTCTAAAATGTCCAGGAGAATTATGCTTGAAAAAGTAAGCTCGATTCTAGCTTGAATAACTCAAAAATATCTATTAAAATTGTATTTGATAAAATAAATTCGACCAATAAAATATACACAAAAAGTACATATATATTAACAAATAAATAGGGCTTGATTCGAACTAACATTCGAATTTGACTGGACCAAGATCGAATCTAATTTGGTTAAGGAAATCTAGAGATTGTGGAGCAGTAAATTTGTGAATTCACTTGGGGAAAAAGTAGAAAATCTTCTTTTTGGGGGTTGTCTTTTTTGACTTCTTTTGAGAGTGACCTTTATTATGAACTTTAGGACTCGAGCACTACCTATATACATATGGGTGGCCTGGCCAAGACCAAAAATATTCAGAAGCACGCTGAGCCTGACCTTTGATACCCAAAGCCTTACCAAAGGGTGCTTCACTTTTCCTATCTATCTATTTTTCTCTTTTTGAATTTGACTATTAAACACTTACCACTTCTTACCGGGTAAGTAATGCTGATACAATAATTATAATATTGTTTACCTACACCCTCCGACCTATAATATAGCTGTTCGAGATGTTGTCTCTGTAAGGATTAAGAGTCTCACTTACTCGATTAATGTGTACCCAATTTGTGTCTATAAACGGACCATAAAACTTGAAAAAGTGAGGATGGTGAAACCCTCTTTTGGCTAGTTTATTTACAGAATTAATAGGATAGATATGGGCCTACATATGTGACTTCTCGTTCTTGGGCTTCAAGATAATAGGCCCATTAGTTAGGTAGCTGGCAGAAGAATACTTTGGTCTTTTTCGTTTTTCCAGTTTTGATCTACCTGGGTTACCAAAATAAGTGTCTATAATTTTATTTATTTTTGTCCCAAAATAAGTATCCACTTTCAAAATTAGAAAACTAAATTCTCAAATTTACCCTTAATTAATGCATAAATATTTAAGAGTAGTGAAGAAAGAGAAATTAAATAAAGAAAAAGATATCATTTGGTTAACAAAAAAATGTAATTATTATGCATGTCTAAAAATGTGTGTCATTTCAATTATCGACACTTATTTTGGAATGGAGGGAGTAATGCTAAAAGATATAAAGATGAGACTACGGGTGTGGTTGCTAACTTGCTTGATGTGAAGAAGGGGAAGACAGAAATGGGAAATAAAGATTAGAGAACATAGGGAAATGGTTTAAACAAATGAAAGCCTTGACAGCCAATTTAAAACCAAACCAAGACGAACCGGTATATCCCACCTGCGGTGGCCTCCTGGCCGGTGAGTTCTGGAGAGACTAAGATGTATAGAGACCTTATCTCTACCTCAAAGAGTAGAGCGGTTGCTTCCATGAACACCATCGGCTTGTAAAAAAATGTAACAAAGAGAGAAAGACAGATATGATAAAGATTTGAAAAGCTGGCACAAATGATAATCACAGCCAACTTGCTATAGTTTAACCCATTGCACAAATGCAAGAATGGACGTACCTGTGCGGATTCAATCAAGGCTCGAGATCCCTGCAATATCTAGTCCTTGTCTAGTTGACTCTGCAGGAGACTTTTGACTTGATGTTTGGAGAACTGCTGAGTTGAGGATGTCTCCCTGGTACCCTCTCAGCCTCCTGCATTTAATTGGACAGATTCTGTGGAAATGAAATCGAAACTAGAATAGCATTAAAAGTTTGCAGTCCTGATTCTAATGGCATGAACCCCCAGTGAGGTTATATGTTACGGGAGTTAGCTTTTAGGAGTTAGTTGGAAATGACTACAAATTAAGCCTCTTCCTCTTGTAACAAATTCATTCAAGAAATAAACAAGAAACTTTCTCTCTCTAGCTTTCTCTCTTCCTCTCTATCCCTCTAAATTCTGTCATTTGAATCAGAGGAGTTTATCTCCTGTATCATTATGGATGTATCTGTTTAGATCTGGTTAACAAGAAAAACCATCTTAAAACTTCTACTGTCCTACAGCAGTGCACCATTCAATACTAATCAGATCATTAAACCCTCCTAAAAACACTTGGGAATATGAACAAAACAGTGCAGCAAAGAATGATGATGACAATTGCAAAATTTGCAAGCAAGAATGGATATGGCAGCATCTCATGGACTCATGGTTTCACTGGTAACTTGAAATATGCATCAGGAATTCAGGATTGAGCCAAAATCAAATTACAATCTTCAGCTTTACTAGGACTGAGTTCTACACTACTAGCATCAAACTATTACATGTTCTAACCTTGAGGACCAGGTAAATAAAGGCTAGGCCTTGGGGATCCTCCTCAGAGATCACTAGTTCGAGTCTCCTCTGACTGCTATCTTCAGGCCCATGGGATTAGTCGAGGTGTGTGCAACCTGTCCCGGACACCCACGGTTACCAAAAAAAAAAGGTATTATGTGAATGATACAAAATCCTTCGTGTAAGGATATGCAGGAAACAAAAGTTTCAGGAGATCTTATGTGATATTATACAGTTATATAACAAACATCAATGTATCACATCAGCCAGCAAAGATAGAGAGTACACAATTTACAATAAGCATGCTTCGGTAGAAGTGTAGAACAATTAGATAGCAGAAAGCTTTTATCATCAAAGCTTCTCTCCACATCTTCAGCATGACAGCTCAAACAATCTCGTCCATATCATGTGTGTCAAAAAGAAGTGGAAACTCATCATAATGTTGCGAGAAACCTAGTTCTTGTGCTTTGCTACTCAGTGCTTCATAAACCCGATACATTGACCATCTCACTTGGGGTTGAGGAGCAACACAATTTCCTGCAATTCGCAAAATTTGCAGAATTTCATCATCATGACCTGTGCCATAGAGATTCTTATCTATGGCATCCTTAATTTGACCTGATCTAGAAAGTTGGTTCACCCAGTCCACCAGATTACCCTTAAACCCTTCTTCAGCAGCAGTTACTTTGAGAGGTTTCTGCCCAGTCGCCAATTCCATGAGCACTACACCAAAACCATAAGTATCACCTTTCACAGAAGCAACCATGGTGCTAGAATACTCTGGCGCCACGTAACCAAACTCACCCATATCCCCATTAGCAAAGCTACTCTCATTTGGTTGTTCAGAAGAGGAAGTCATGAGCCTAGCCAATCCAAAATCCACTATTCTTGCATCGTAATCCTCATCAAGGAATATGGCGTTGGAGCTAATATTTTGAAGCAATACCGGAGGGCGACAGCCATGGTGAAGCCAAGCAAGCCCTCTTGCTGCACTCAGAGCAATCCTAAACCTAGTAGGCCAATCTAACAAATTCCCATGTTTATGCAACACTGACGACAAAGTTCCATTGGACATGTACTTATAAACCAAGAGTTTCTCCTCTTCCACTATGCAGTAACCCAACAGAGGAGTCAGATTAGGATGTCTAAGCTGACCTAATCTGTTCATCTCCAACCGAAATTGCCTCTCATGAAGCTTGCAAGTGTTAAGCCTCTTAATCGCAAGTGCAGAACCATCCGATAGAACGGCTCTATAAGTTGTACCTGTCTTGGTCGATATTATAACATTCTCTCTACTGAAATTGTTTGTTGCAATCATTAAATCCACCAGCCTAACCTTCACAAGTGGTTTTTGAAACAAAGAAACCTGAACAAGCTTGAAAGCTCTCAACCTGTCAGCCCAACTACTACTATCATCATCTCTATCAATACCATTCCTTCTCTTCCTCTTAGACCTCGTAGAGCACCACCACCACAGCCCAAACCCTAACAATATTGACCCCACTGCGCCCAACACACCAGCGGCAATAATAATTGCTAGATTCTTCTTGCTCAAACCACCACACTTGGTAAGCGGCTTACCACAAAGTCCATCATTTCCATCAAAATCTGAGGAATCAAAATTAGACAACCCTGACGGAATTGAACCAGATAGACCATTGTTTGCAACTGAAAACGTTTTTAACCTGCCTAAGTTGGACAACTCAACCGGTATATTACCAGACAACTTATTTCCCGATAGAACTACAGTATTCAGAAACGAACACTTTCCGAGACTCGCCGGAATTTCTCCGGTTAATTCGTTGTTTGACAAATCCAAACTAACCAAATAAGGTAACCAGCTACAAATTTCACCAGGAATAGAGCCAGTGAGATTATTACCGGATAGATCCAGGTTCTGTAAGCTCGGACATAATCGTAAAGCCGAAGGAACTGATCCAGCAAGTCCAAGATCATGAAGCATGAGCGAAATCAAACGATTCTCCTGATCATTCCAACACGTAACACCATAGAATCCGCAGATGAATCCTCTAGTCGAATTAGCAAAGTTCCACGTCGAGATCTCCGATCCTGTACCACCAATCGATCTCTGAACGCCTCGCAAACACTCTGCGTCGTCCTCCGCGACGACCGTTGACGACTCGATACAGAACGAAACGATTAACGTGAGTAAGAACACGGCGACGAGATTGTTTGTGAAGCAATTCATGGAGCTAGGGTTTTGTGATCGGAATTTCACCGACTTGCCGGCGATTATGGTGGTTGGAGGAGGAGGAGGATAACAGGGAAGGAAAGCGTTGACTTTTTGGGTCATGAGTTCTGTAATTTTGACTTGAAACCGGTTTGATTGGCGGGTTTTGATTGATTTAAGGGGGAAAGGGGAGTAATTAAGTGTTTGACTGACCAGGATAGTGATTGTGTAGTCGTTGAATTCCACGCGCTTTGAATGTAGAGTGTAGACCCGTGTTAAATAAGAATCTCTCAACATAATTTTCCAAAATTTCAATAAAATAAAAAAAATTAAACCAAAAATTTATTTTAAATCTCAAAAGTTTATTTAGATTATATAATGGGGTCGTTTGGTTCGCATAATGTTATTGGATGGAATGAAATTTGACTTTGAAAATTTTGAATTTAATTTTGTCAGATTTAACCACTTGTTTGGTTGATATAATTGGAATGTAATATGTTAAAGGAATTGAAATCTGTCTGTTTGGTTTACATATTGTAGCTTCGAAATTGGAATGGAAATTTGGGAAATGACCAAAATACCCTTTTTCATTATTTTAACTTTTTTAAACAATAATTGCTTTAATAAAATAGTCACTGAATACTTTACTTTTTAACTAAAAATACTTTAATATGAATAATTATTAAGTACTTTAATGTGTCAAAAATATGATAAACCAAATGACGTTATTAGATCGATATTAAAATTGTTCCTAAAATACTTACATGCCACCAAATACAGTTCCAAAATACTTACATGCAACCAAAATACGTACATGCCACCGAAATATAAAAGCATATTCAAATACATGTCCAAAAACCACAAGCAATCATTCTTACAACATAAACCTCACAAACTCTTATGAGTTTCTCCTTCATAGTTCCAAAAATTTAACATGGCTTCAGGATCACGTGTTATTTTCCTCAGTGCTACCTTTCCATTGAAGTAAGATCCATTTTGGCAAGTTTATGACCAACAATGGATTTCTTTTGATGTATATCCATCTCAATTTTCACCAATTTGTCCGATGTTTTTTCAATTCTATCTCCAAGTATGACAGCAACATTCTTTATTGTATCAACAAGGGGGTCACCTCGACTGTTGCGCCTCCAAGTATGATATGCACACGGTGTCACTATCATATGCATACCTATGCAATATTGCATATCGATCAATATTTGACAACCCATATCGAATGTGTGGTCTATCCTTTCTATGTTTGGCTACTAAACAACAAAGTGTAATGAAAAAACAAATAATAACATTTGTAGTTTCTTCAAAAAAAACAATCGCATAATTCTATGTTTGCGTGTTGTGAGATTAATTCAGGCCATTTCCTGTTTATATACCGCACAAGGAATAGGTTATTACACAATGCATAAACCATATTCATACAAAGTAAGCACGTTCACATAATTGTAAGCACATTCACATAATTGTAGGCACATTTTGTATCAGGTTGAGTTTTTAAGTTCATAATTGTACCTCCTTGATGGGCATAGATGATAAAACACAGGTTGAGTTCTTAAGTTCATAAGTGGTTAATTTTTCTAATTGTGGTTCTTTCTAGAAAAAAACTAGGATTCTTTTTTTACTTGAATCAACCCAAATTTACAATATCCATCCACCAAACAAACTAATTAAAACACTAGTACAGATTACTGTTTATGCCAAAAATCTCACAAGGAAAATTTAAGGTAATGTGGAGCTTGATCCAACCAAAGAAAGTAACAACAATAATCGTACGACTATAATAAAAATAAAGTAAATGAGACAAGAGAATTGGTGACGCGGAAAACCCCTAAAATGGGTAAAAACCGCGGACGAGTGTGAGTCGTCGTGCACTATGGACGTCAATCAGGGACGTCGTCCTTTAGAACAAGTGTTACAAGTGTAATATAATGTAGAACAATACGATAAAGTAAAGTCGGTCGTGCGTCGTGTGTATTTAGACTTCAGTCGTGCGTTGTACGACAAACAGCGGAAGGCTTTATGAACTTCAAGAGAGATTGAGCAAGCTTGAGAGTATCATTTGTGAGCTTCTAAGGTCTGAGAGTCAGATGTCCTCGAGTGAGATTTCCTCTTCGTATTTATAGTGCATTTTTCCGTTAGGACGCCTTTAATGTGTATCTTACACATTAATGGGATGACCGTTTTTACATTGATGATAGCGTCTGTTATGTCCGTTATGTCCGTTGCTATTGATGAAGACTTCTGTTATGATCTTTAGTCATAAATATCCTTGAATCCTGCATTAAAACATGGCATAATGTATATTGTAGATTAGTAACTGAAATTATGTCGTACGACAGAGACTGCGGATAGGTTCTGATAATTTAATTGAGGTCACTTGAAGAAAGGGCGTCTATTATCTATTTGGTCATGCGACACAGTAAATTCTGACTGTTGGAATTCCTTACCTGTTGTCCAGCGTTAATCGTACGACAATGTACTATTGAAATTTTTACCCAAACAGTTTGCCCCCAAATTTAAAGTTCAAGCGGCAACTTTTTGAATTTTAAATTAAAACACGTGTCACAAAAGAGAAATCGAAAAATTTGCATAGAACCGAATCGGTTCATCTTCGACCAGATAATGACGTCATCTCCTGCAAAGTTAGCAATTTTACAGCTAATAAAGGACAGGTGTCATGTCCTCGTTGAGTATACTCGAGTGGCTGTCAAATACGAACAACACGTGTCAATATCATTGACCGTCGATTTTCTGGCGATTCGATTTCCGATTTTCAGTATAAATAAGGATTGCCCACAATCCATTCCTTTTTTGCGTTTTGTCCTACTAGAGAATACGTATCTACGACGAGATTTCCGAGAGACGAGAATCATTTTCATTCTAAATTCGAGGTTTTAGAACATTATTTAAGGTACGATTTCTCGTTTTTTCCCTCTGTGTCGATTTATGCATAAGAAATCCATAGCGAAAAAGCCTAGGAAAACTTGGGATTTTCTTAGTTATTGGCGAGCGACGGTGAATATTCCTGATTTCCAAATGTCGAGTGAACCTGTGAGCATGTTTAAGGAAGATGAACATTTAGATTACTTCAAAAAATTAGCTAAGATTCCTGACGGGGTCAATCTGGTGACGCCGGAGGATTTAAAGCCAGATGAAGTTCCGATGGGATACAGTGTTTTATACGAGTATCCTTTTAAGATAGGTTTTTCCTGGCCATTTAGTCCTTTAGTCAGGGAATTTTTGGATGCGTTTGATTTAACGCCTGAACAATTGATGCCTCAATTCTGGCGGATTGTCCAGGTGGTCGATCGTCTTACAGCCGACTGGGGGGCTCCGTTTAACTTGAACGACCTATTAACTGCTTATAGCGTTCGAGCGGATAACTATCACAGATATAGTTTATTCCCTCGAACGAAAGGGGATACCGTACTGGTGCACAATACTGCGGTGAACGACCGTGGTTGGAAACGCCAGTACGTTTTCATCCAGGTGGCATCTGTGAGCGACGAGGACAGCCAATGGCTATCGTCCGGATGGAATGAGTCGGGTAGGTTTTCTTGTTTTGTCGTGCGTTTGTCGTGCGTTTTTGTTTTAACGTCTTTCTGCGTTTTTGTCGTGCGTTTATTCTGACGTTTTTCTTTGTTTGACAGTGATCGACTTCAGCAGAGTGAAGCCAAGGAAAGATTCTCTTGATAAGATTCAGAGAATCTTAGATAGAAGTATTACTGATCGTTCGTTTTCCTCTCGATCAAACGACGAAGGAGACGAGGCTGTTTTTGTAACTGAGGTGACGTCTGTCGAGGGTTCTCCTAAAGAGGCAGAGAAGGAGAGGGAAGAAGAGAGAGAAGAAAACATGACTAGTAAGTCGCTTGACCATACCTTTTTCGAGTATCTCGTATGTCTTTGTATTTTTAACTTGCTCTCTTTTTTCAGAAGACGCAGCTGTAAAGTCGGTTGCCGCTAAGCGAGCCGAGCAACTGGAGCTCGCTCGTCAAGGGAGGGAGAAAGCGAGGAAAAGATCTGCCCCCTCCATGGGGGTAGATCCGAGACGTGTCCGAGGCAAGCAGCCTCGGTATTCGCCAAAGAAGACGGGTGATACCACTCTGTCGTCCCTTTCAGGGGCGACATTAGCGAACGACACTGTTGCTGAGGTCGAGCTTGAAGGCTCGACCAAGGAGACGAAGGATGCTCTCTTGTCGGGGGTATCGGGCGTTGAGAAGCCTTCTTCCTCCTCTAAAGGTGAGGGAAAGAATAAAGAAAAGGTGGGAGAAATGACTTTCAAAGCCACTCTCCCAGCTGATTTCATGGTAAATGACGTTCTCGAAAGAGACGTTATTTTTCCACACTTGGCGAAGTTCCTCCTCCCAACCTTTTACGATCGCTATAAGGATTCTCGGGTCGAAGATACGGGAGCACATGCCGCTGGTCTTTCCTTCATGGTAAGCCTGTATTACTTTTTGTTTCCTTTGTTACTTATTTGTTATGATTTTTTAACCTTTTCTTTGTTGTCGTGCAGGCTTTTCAAGCCTGTCTGAGCTTTTACGCTCAGACAGAAGGTCTTAGGGTGTCCTTCCCCGACGTCAAGAAAAGGGCTGAAGAGGCTCTTGAGAGGGAGAAGGTCGCCTTAGAGGCGGTCGAAGCTGAGAAGAAGAAGGTTGAGAGTCTCAAGACCAAATTTGTCGAAGCTCAAAGTGAGACGATCAAGTTCAGGGACCATGTCCTTGAACTTGAGGCCTTAACGTCCAAGCTGGAGGTGGAAAAGATAAAGGCCACTACTGCTGCTACTGCCTCTGCTGATGAAGTTACGTCCCTCAAGAAGAAGGTCGAGGAGCTGGAGGGTGATGTCAGGGATTTGGAGGAAGAGAATAGGCAGATTGAAGCTTTCTCTCGTCTCACAGCCCGAGCTGCTTTGATGAGACGCCATCTGAGTGGGAAGAATCCCATGGTGTCGGCCGCCGAGGAGCTCAAGACCTATCTTGACACTGTGGGAACTGAAAGGGACCTCGACGAGGATGACGATCTGGAGGGAAGTGACGGCGGAGGAGAGGTGGCGGCAGCAGGGACGGCGGTCGTGCAGTAACGATCTGACGTTACTCCTTCCTTGTTCTGAATCTTGACCTTGTTATTGTCGATGGTGTCGCTGTTCTCGATCTTCGAAATAGTTTTGTCTTTTGAATCTTTTATTAGGCCACTGAAGCTTATTGTTTTGCTTTAAGTTTATACTTTATTGTACGTCGAGTAATCGAAGAAGATAAATAGTCATAGCATATCATACGTTTAACCATACTATCATCCATTGTAATGACTTTGATTGAGGTTTATCACCAACCAAAGGCAATCTAAATATCGAACGTCAAATGCAAAAGATTGACTCCTGACCGTAAACTTGCGATAGTGTGAGTATTACTCGACATAAAGGTTTTAACTAAGTCGTGCGTCTCTTTATCATTACGATCGATCATATACGTGTGATCATATGAGTTTTAAATAAGTCGTGCGTCCCTGCGAAAAACAACATTAATAAAGTGGTCGTTGGTTTGACCAACGACCCTCCGATGCTTAAGTCAATAATCTTTCTTAAGAAATAATCGAAGGAAATAAATATGAAATTTAAGAGAAATACCTCTTTAAATGAACTGTATTCCAGCTTCGTGGGATATCTCGACCATTTTGGATTTTATAAGCTCCCTTACTCATGATGCTAGATATTTGATAAGGACCTTCCCATTTAATGGAAAGCTTACCTGCATTGACCTCTTAAGTATTTTGAAATACTCGACGTAGAACTTAATCACCTTTTTGAAAAACTTTGATCTGGACATTTTTGTTGAAATGTCGCTCGACCACTTGTTTCTGTGCCGCCATGTGAATGTGTGCAGCTTCTCTAAGCTCTTCTAAAGCGTCAAGGTCATAACTTAGGTCGACCAAGTTATGCTCAACGGACGTATGTCTTAAAGTCGGTAGTCGTGCCTCAATAGGTAACACAACTTCACATAAGGAAAAGGGGGTTTGTCTTGTGGACGTACGAGGTGTCGTATGATTAGCCCATAGAACGGAAGGCAATTTTTTCACCCACTTCCCCTTGGCAACTTTGAGTCTTTTCTTGATTGAATTGATGATAGTTTTTTTTTATTCGACTCGGCTAAACCATTCGACTATGGATATTCGAGGCGTCGATGTTACCAACTTGATGTTCCTTTCTTCACAAAATCTTCGCGTTCGATCATTGATGAATTGTGTCTCGTTGTCGTACGTTATTTCAGATGGAATTCTAACCTGGGAGAAAGCCATTGCTTCGACCCATTTAGAGAAATAATCTGTTAAAATTAAAGGAAATACCTTTTGCCCGGGGGCAGGTGGTAATTTCCCAACAATATCCATTCCCCACCTCATAAAGGGCCATGGGATCAACGTCGAGTGCAAAGGTTCATAAGGTTTATGAGACATACCTGCGTGTTTTTGTCATGCGTCGCACGACTGTACATACCTAACAGCATCTTGCCTTAATGACGGCCAATAATAACCTTGTCGTGATACTCGGTTAGCTTGACTTTCTTGCTTCCATTCTATCATCAGGCAGTTGATCGTTCACCAGATAATTTCTAATGTCGTCCGACCAAGAGTTTTTTCTTCGATTGGTGCGACCAAAATATTACCATCGTCTTTAATGTAAGGTGAACTATTGGGACATTGTCGAACGTTGTTTGATTAAGTGTTGACCCCAAATTGGCTAGTGCATCAGCTTGGGTATTCTGATCTCTTGGTATTTGCTGGTATTTGCTCGATTACAAAGCGACCAAACTTCTTTGCTTTCTCCTTCACTATTTTATAATAAGCAATCATTCTTGCATCTTTTGCTGCAAATTATCCATTAACTTGGTTAACAACTAAGGACGAGTCGCTCCGGACGTGCAAATGCGTTGCCCCCAAGTCGTGAGCAATTTTGATTCCTGCAATTAGTGCTTCATATTCTGCCTCATTATTTGTAGCTTTGAAATCGCACCGTATGGAGTATACTATTTTGCCCCCTTGTGGGGACTGTAGGACGACACCCAGGCCTGTTCCGCAAATGTTCGACGAATCATCAACGTCTAGTGTCCAAGTGGTGTCGTGCAAAGTCGCCACAATTAACTGGTCGGATGTCATTGTGTTTTCCATTTCTGGACTAAAACCAGAGACGAAATATGCCAGGACCTGTGACTTGATCGCCGTTTTGGGCTTAAAATCCATATCAAAATTGATGAGGTAAAAATTCCATTTAGCTAGTCGTCCTGTTAGTTCAGGTTTCCTTAACACCAACTTTAATGGAAAGTTAGTTACCACAATTATATGATATGATTCAAAATAATGTCGTAGCGTTTTAGCAGCCATGACTAACGAAAGTAAAAGTTCTTCTATAGACGCATACCTGGTTTCAACGTCTAATAGAGTTCTACTTACATAATAAATTGGTAATTGTCGTCCGTCGGTTTCTCGTATAAGAACTGCACTTACCGAATTATTGCTGACGGCTAGGTAAAGTTGAAGGACTTCACCTTGTTCAGGTTTAAAGAGGAAAGGAGGCGACATCATGAATTGTTTAAGTTGCTGCAACGCCTCTTCGTGCTTGTCAGTCCACTCGAACCCTTTATGTTTTTTCGCAGGACATTGTAAAATAAGTGACATCTGTCGGACGACTGAGAAATGAACCTGTTCAGCGCTGCTATACGTCTTGTAAGACGTTGGACTTCTTTAAAATTTCTGGGCGATTTTAGCTCGACAATTGCTTTAATCTGTTATGGATTAGCTTCGATTCCTCGTCGTGTGACCATATAACCGAGAAATTTTCCAGCTCGAACTCCAAAGGAACATTTCGTCGGATTCAACTTTATCTTGTATTCACGCAATATGTCAAACGACTGCTTCAAATGTCTGATATGATCGTCCGCAAGTTTTGATTTAACAAGCATATCATCGATGTATACTTCCATAGTATCACCCAAATGTTCTTTGAACATCATATTCACCAATCGTTGATATGTCGAACCTGCATTTTTAAGACCAAAAGGCATTACTTTGTAACAATAAATACCTTTATCCGCCATGAAGACTGTTTTCTCCTGGTCGTCTGAATGCATCAATATCTGGTTATCCCCAGAATATGCATCCATGAACGTGAGTAACTCATGTCCTGCTGTAGCGTCGACCATAGAGTCGATATGTGGTAATGGAAATGGATCCTTCGGGCATGCTTTGTTAAGGTCTGTGAAATCGATGCAGACTCACCATTTGCCATTTTTCTTTTGTACAACTACAACATTAGCGAGCCAATCTGGATACTTGACTTCTCGTATTTTTCCATGTCTTCGTGCGTCCAAGCAAAACAATCATAGTGGTCTGCAAAAAAGAAATTAGTTGCTTTTTAAAGGAAGGGTCGAGCGTAGAACCTATGTAAACCATCTGGTCAGGCTTATCCTGGTTTAAGACGACAGCTTCTAAGCGATAATCGTCGTTAGTCCCAGGAACGTACTGGTTCTATAATTGCTATACTGTCTGCTTCGGGGGCTTCAAGGAAACTTTGTAACATTCCCTAGCAACCTTTCTTTCGCCTTTGATTTCCTGTACTCCACATTGCATGGGGGAATTTCAAGGTTTGATGGTACGTCGAAGGTACAATTTTCATTTCTTGGATCCATGGTCGCCCAAGGATGACGTTATAAGCTGATGAACAGTCGGCGACGTTGAACTTCGTCTGTCTTGTTGATTCCTTTAGCATATACTGGTAGTGTGATTTCCCCCATGGTACTTGTAATTCCACCATTAAATCCAACGTGTGTAGTCGAACGTCATGTAATCTCGGATTTGTCGATTCCCATTGCTTTCACAGGGGAATTGTGGATACTATTGGCTTCAATGATTCGATTAGTGATCTCAAATTTTGAGTTTCTTGGAATGCCATTATCCTGAAAAAAGAGAACACTCGAAGGAAAATGTTAGTACGTCGTAAGATTATCGAAGATTTTCTTTGGATGGGGCCCCACGGTGGGCGCCAAACTGTTTATGCCAAAAATCTCACAAGGAAAATTTAAGGTAAATGTGGAGCTTGATCCAACCAAAGAAAGTAACAACAATAATCGTACGACTATAATAAAAATAAAGTAAATGAGACAAGAGAATTGGTGACGCGGAAAACCCCTAAAATGGGTAAAAACCGCGGACGAGTGTGAGTCGTCGTGCACTATGGACGTCAATCAGGGACGTCGTCCTTTAGAACAAGTGTTACAAGTGTAATATAATGTAGAACAATACGATAAAGTAAAGTCGGTCGTGCGTCGTGTGTATTTAGACTTCAGTCGTGCGTTGTACGACAAACAGCGGAAGGCTTTATGAACTTCAAGAGAGATTGAGCAAGCTTGAGAGTATCATTTGTGAGCTTCTAAGGTCTGAGAGTCAGATGTCCTCGAGTGAGATTTCCTCTTCGTATTTATAGTGCATTTTTCCGTTAGGACGCCTTTAATGTGTATCTTACACATTAATGGGATGACCGTTTTTACATTGATGATAGCGTCCGTTATGTCCGTTGCTATTGATGAAGGCTTCCGTTATGATCTTTAGTCATAAATATCCTTGAATCCTGCATTAAAACATGGCATAATGTATATTGTAGATTAGTAACTGAAATTATGTCGTACGACAGAGACTGCGGATAGGTTCTGATAATTTAATTGAGGTCACTTGAAGAAAGGACGTCTATTATCTATTTGGTCGTGCGACACAGTAAATTCTGACTGCTGGAATTCCTTACCTGTTGTCCAGCGTTAATCGTACGACAATGTACTATTGAAATTTTTACCCAAACAATTACCTTCCCAAAAAGATGAAACCTACAAATTTTCTTTGTATATCAAGCATTTTCTTTGTATATCCATCCACCAGACAAACTAATTAAAACACCAGTACAGGTATATCAAGAATTTATAAAAAATTATCAAAACCTGCATCTTGGACAGTGGTTAATCTGTAATTTACCAATACATAGAAAAGACAATGGTAGGGATGAAGCTTGTACATATACATATCGAGCCCAACTATTATTTATCAATATATATATATATATATATATATATAACCTGTAGCTGCAATGGATAAAACGAGAGCTGGATCGATGATGTATGGAGAAGACGAGAGATGGATCGATGATATATGGAGAAGATGAGTTTGGTGTCGGTTGATAATCAAAATAGTAGGGTTTAGTTTGGGGTAAAGTGTGACTTTGGAATTATCAAAACATGAGATTTCATTACATTGAAATCCTTGGGGTTTATGATGGAATGTTAAAATCCTATATATATGAAATTTGTAGGAATTCAAAGATTTCATCTATTGAAAAGCTTGAACCAAACAAGGGAATGGAATATGATCAAATAAATTCAACATTATAATTCCACCATATTTCATCACATTATGTGGAAAAAAAAACGCACCCTAAGCGATTATCTATAATTTTTTAAAAGTAGAGAATTAAAGGTATATTCAACATATTTTCTATAATTTATCTATTTTAGATATTTTAATACAAATTATACTATAATAATATTCTCTACTTTATCATTCCAATACATAAAAAAAACTCTATATAAAATGATAAAACTTCAAGCTCATTAGTGTGATTGAATAAGATCATCATTACTCTCTTCAACTATCAAGTTTTAAATAATTCTTCTAAATTTGAAAAGTTTTCAAGTTTTCTCTATTACATACAACAAGATAACAAAGTTGTTGTTATAATATAATAATATATTATATATATTATTATAATATATATATATATATATATATAATAATGATAGTTTAGTTTTATTGATGGAAATGAATACAAAAAATAATTTATCTCACCTCCCATCTTTTTTTGGAAAATTCTTTAAATTTGGAGTTTTTTCTTATTTTCTCTATTTTAGATAAAAATGTAGATAATATATTGAAGTCAAATAGAAAACAAAACTTATATTTTATATATTTTAGAGAATCCGTTGGAGATGTTATAGTTTTCCAAAATTCCATTAAATAAAAATATTAAAATTCTAATTTTTAAATCGAAAATTTATATTAAACCATAACAACTTCTTTATTTTAATAGTTTCTTATTTTTTGGATTACAGTATTGGTTATGTTATTAAAACATTTTATATATTTAATAAATACTAGAAGTGTACTCGCGCAATGCCGTTAGATACATCACGATTTTAATGTTTCATTTTATTTTTTATTTTTTGTTGATTTACATTATGATTTTGGTTGGTTGTGAGAGAGTGATAATGATTTTTTTTTGTATAAATTTATTTAATTTAGACTTAATAATATAATGTAATTTATTTTGGTTTAATAATATAATTTTTTTATAAAATATTTTGTTAGATTTTTTTAATTATATTTAAATTTTGATTTTTATTATATATTTAATTATGCTGAGAGTTATTTTAGGGGAGTTAAATTGAGAAATGATTTTAGGAGAGTTAAAATGGTTAGAGATAATGATTGAAAATTAATAAATAACATTAAATGTAGTACATACAGCTTTAATGGTTGTTTTTAAGTAATTAGCATTAAATAGCAGTACATTAAGCTTTAAGACTTGTTTTTAAGAGTTTTTTATGTCATCTTTATAATATAGTATAGATTATTTATCTCTTATAAACATTTAATTTTAGTTTTTTTTAATTGGTCAAAGTAGCTTTTCTGATGATATGGCTCTAGGAATTTGTGGTATTTTTAACTTTATAACAATATTCTATGCTGAGCATAACATTTTTATACACCCATTTCCCATGTTAGGTGTAGTTGGTATATTCATCAACTCCTTATTCAGTGTTATACACATTTCCTTGGTCTATAGTTCAATCGGAAAACCACAAAAAATGAAGGGGTTACAGATAATGCTACATACAAATGAATAAATATGGGTTTTTATATAAAACAAAGTACATATATTCAGGCATCATGATTAGGAAAACCACATAAATGAAGATGTTACAAATAATGTTATGTACGAATGAATAAATATTAGTTTGTATATAAAATAAAGTACATATATTCAGACATCATGATTACATACGATGAAAGTGAAACAATTATCCTCGTATTTAAGAAAAGGAAGAAAAATACAGTTGTTTTAAAAACAACATTGTGTTCATCTCTTATATAAAACTTGCTATATGCGAAAAATATATAATAGAAACCGTCTAAAAGTTGGAAACCGTGAAAACCATTTTTCATGGGTTGTTTCATAAATGAAACACCACATTTGAACAGACAAGGTTTATACATATACAATGTTGTTTCATATATGAAATGTCATTGAATGTTTTGTGTCTGGAACAAATACAAAAATATGTTTACACATGAAACACACACTAGTACTCACATAAAAGAACAAAAAAAGATATAAAATAATACAAATCATAATTTAAATCAAACTGAATGAATAGTTTTGCTTGATTTTCACATGTTTGGTTTTTACATTTGTTGTAGATAATGGTTTTTTTTTTAAATTAGAGCATCTCTAACAACTATGCTATAACACAATAGTGTATAAAAAATCAAAATTCATAAAAAAGAATTACATCTAACTCTACTACTCTATTTTAACAATCATAACTTTGACTAAATTAATAAAATATTTAATACATTTAATAAACTATTATTTATCTTTTCCGCACATTTAATTTCAATACATTAAATTAATTTATCATTAGTTTTAAAAAAATTGCATCTTGTTGCAACGCACAAAAACAAAATTATAAGGTAACGCAAATTGAATTAGAATAGACAATACAGTTATATGTTCGGCGTTTAGTAACGTCTTGTGTCATCCTATTTGCGCACCAAACAAATTAAAAAAAATGAATGTAGTTTATATTCCATTTGTCCCAAAATAAATATTCACAGGAAAAATGCATATAGTTTTATGAACATGTAATTATTATACTATTTAATTAACAAAAATATATTTTGTCTTTAATTATAGAGTGTTTTTTTTTCCATAATTAAAGGTCCAATGAGAAAGTAGATATTTTTACTTCTGAAAAAAAAACACTCATTTTTTGACAAAACTAAAATAATAATACAAGCATTTTGGATGGAAAAAGTATTTATAATATACTAACAACTAAACTAGAGATTTAATAACACATTAAATCAATTGCTTTTTATCATGGCTTGCTTTATATATTAAAGGGAATTTAATTAAAATGTCCTTTATTGAAAAATCAGTACCTAATATACCCCAAATCTTGTTATTTTTGCCAAAATACTCCCTATGTCCGCGTTTTTGGTCCGTGTTTTTGAAAAAACGCGGACATAGTGCATTTGGTCCGCGTATGGCTTGAAACGAGGGCTTGGTCCGCGTTTTTCACTGTTACACGCGGATTTGGTCCTCGTTTTTCACTGTTACACGCGGACTTGATCCTCGTTTTTCACTGTTACACGCGGACTTAGTCCTCGTTTTTCACTGTTACACACGGACTTGATCCTCGTTTTTCACTGTTACACGCGGACTTGGTCCTCGTTTCAAGCCATACGCGGACCAAATGCACTATGTCCGCGTTTTTTCAAAAACGCGAACCAAAAACGAGGACATAGGGGGTATTTTGGCAAAAATAACAAGATTTTGGGCATATTGGGTACTGTTTTTTCAATAAAGGACATTTTAATTAAATTCCCTATATTAAATCAAATTCTTTTTTATTATAAAAATAATTGATATATTTTAATTTAAAAAGTCAATGATGACACAATTAATAATATTTTTTAATTTAAAGTTGAATGTAAAAAAGCAAGTGTTTGTTTTATAAATAAATATCTAATAGAATATGAGTGACCACTTTGTATTTCTTTTATAAGGACAATGAAGAGAAAAAAACAATATTAACCATGAAATGAAATCAAATCAAATCAAACAAGCGTTTAAATAACATTCAAATGAAAATAGAATGTACGTAAACCATACCATCATTTCAAGATATTGCATCTTAAAAAGCCTTACTGTAGCACTCCAAATTTTGTTGTATGAGTTATATACAACTGAGAAAATAACAGGGGTGAAGTTGCAAAAATATAAATTGTTGATTTCCTTAGGGTCAAAAATGTTATGTTGAAATATTGGATGGCCTCGTTTTGCCAACTAGCCAAACTTTTGAATTTTGAAACTCAATGCGGATTTCGACTTCATTTTGGATGGGATTTTAAGGCAGAAGGTGCATCACCGATAAAGTAACTGTAACAACCGGCTCAAAGTTAATAAAGTGTAAGTTGGGTGGAGGTTTTAATAAACCTTTTTCTAAGGAGGGGGTTAAGTGTAAATATGATCTTAAAAGGTTTAGAATAGGGTTTTGAGTTTATTTCTGTGTTTCTTGGGTGCGGCTGGGAAAAAAAACAAAGGAGAAGAGAGAAGAGGCAAATTGGAGAAGAAGACTTGGGAGATTTGGGCATTGATTCGTCACAAGGTAACATCCTAAACCATTTTCTTTTCTGTATTGTAGTTGTATATCTTGGAGTAGAGTTTGATTAAGAGGTTAGAAAGTTCAAGTTTTAATTTGTTGAAAGATCTATTAAGGTTTAGGTTAGAGATGGTTTAATGGTTGAAAAGTTTAAGGGGTATTGTAATAGTTTGATTTATTAGGATTAGAACCTGTTTAATTTCAAGATTTAAGGATTGTGTTAGCATTAAATTCTAGTCTATGTTCGTGTTCATGGGTTGTTCGAAAACCCATAATCGCCTTCAGTCGTAGTTACCGGTCGAAGTAAATGTAGGTCGAAGCTAGATACAGGTCGAAGCTAGATACAGGTCGAAGTTAGACATCGATCGAAGAGGTTGGATACCGGTCCTTGGGGAGGTCTCGGTCGACGCCTGGGCGGTCCGGTCGACGCATGGTAGCTGACCCCGGTCGGCTTGGTGTGGGGGAAACCCAGGTCGGTTTGCACTCCGGGCGAGCCTGTGAGTTGGGCCCCTTAATACTTTCTATTGGATTTATTTTAGGAGGTATTGTAGTCCAGTAGTAGTCTTGGGTGGAATGAGTTATGAGATAAAATGTCTTTAGGATTAGGGGTTAAGATCAACTCCTTGTAAAATAATTGGAATTGAGAGTTCACCTGCCTATTTTTCCTTATAGGTTTTAGATCGGTTTTTACGGGTAGACGCGAGGTCTAACTAAGGACGTCAGGTGAGTTTTCTGAGCCTAAAACCTCACAAGTTTATAAAGTTGTTTATGTTCATTGAAGTTAATTATTTGTGTTGTCTTGATTGTTTAAGACGTGAGAAGCTTATTTGAATATGTAACTTCATTTATGAAAGCTTTATATACGTGAGTTTATTATGCGGTTTAAGTTTATTTGAATTATAAATGTATGCATACATTGTTGTGAGCGGCTAAAGACGGGGGGTGTGGCCCGCCTGTACTCATACGGGGGGGGGGGGGGGTGTCCCGTTTATGCTATATGGGTGTGGCCCATCTAAGGCAGTATGAGACAGACACGTCGTTACTTTGTGACGATAGTGTGTGTCGGAAGTGAGTTTTATGTGTATTTATGTTTTTATAAACTGAAAGAGTTTATCTATCCTAACCTTTGTTAATTGTGATAGTTCGTGTGTTGGGGGATCTCACTAGACCATTGGTCTAACCCTCGTTTTTTAAAATATAAAACTTTTTCAGGTAAGCTAGGGGTTGATGGTTCGGGTAAAGGCAAAGGAGAAAGTTTAAGAAGCGTCCACGATAGAGGACTCCTGAATAGTTTCTTAGAATTTATATATTCATTATCTCGGTTATGTAATAGGTTGTTTTATTGCAAACCTTCAGATATTACTGTCGAATTGAGTCGATTTTCGGCGTGAGTTATTTTATGTCAGTTATTTTCTTTTTAGTAGAGTGTGGGTTGTCATAGTAACAGACTCCCTTTGGAGTTTAGAGAAACGGTCGAGAATTCAGCATTTGAGTGGACTTGTTCGAATTAAAATCGCTATTGGAGGTGAATTGCTTAGCCAATCTTGATGATATTTATAAGGTTTCTTTTTCGAATGGTATAAGATGTAGGAGCCAAATATGGTTGTGGATCTCCAAGTTGGCTGGAGAAGTTGTAATGGCGAGTTTGGCTAAAAACTGAACAAAGAGGGTGATTTTTGTTCGGTTAGTTAAGGATGATTTATGTTGACTGTTGAGGTTTTATTGAAGTGGATGACACATCAATTGCTACATTAGCATTGTAATCGGTTAATGTTTAAATCGGTTACTTAGGTATTTAAATGTTTGAAAGTTCACATCTTAGGTACTAAAACGGTTGTTTTGAAAGTCCGTTACCCAAAATATGAATTAAGGCAAACTATGTTACCTTTTCATGTTTACCCTAAAAAATTTATAGAATAGCTACCGAAGATAAAACGGACTCGGACTCGGACTCGTACTCGTACTCGTGTATCCTTTTCGGTTCAATGCTAACATGTTTTTTCTTTAGTGGGCCTAATGTTGATATTTCATGGATAATGAGATAATCAAATAATGTTTTCGCTTTAACAAAATATTATAAAATTAAATTAAAGGAATTTAATATATCTCACCGAAATTAAAATTTGAAAGTCGATATATATATAAATTTATTATCTATATTTATATTTATACTATTTATATCTATATTTATATCTATACTATATTATAAAGCAGAGATAAAAAAACTTTTGAATACAAATTATTAGGCACAAGGTACTATCATTTTATACAAGATTTTAAAAATCCCATAACTTACAAGTATCAAAGCACAAGATACATATTACTACAACATGCTTCTAACATCCACCAATTTGATATGTGCAGGGTCTTCCTTTTATGCAGACATTTATATGTATTACTATTAATTAATATATTATATTAATATAATTTTATTTTAATTATATTATTAAATATGTAATTAGTTATTTTTTTATATGTGTCATTAAAATATATAAGATAATAATTGAATTCTAACAAAATACTTAAATTTTTTATATAAAAACATTATATTATTAAGCATAAATTAAACAAATTTAAAAAAAAAACATTATCACTTTCTCAAAACCATCCAAAATCGTACTGTAAATCAACAAAAAATAAAATAAAATGAAACATTAAAACCGTGATGTATCTCGCTGCATTGCGCGAGTACGCTTCTAGTATTATAAACCACGGATAAAAAACTCTTAAATACAAGTTATTAGGCACAAGGTACCATTATTTTATGCAAAATTTTAAAAATCTCTTAATTTACAAGTTTAAAAGCACAAGATACATATTACTACTGCAGTCTTCTAACACCCACCAATTTGGTATGCCGTATGTACAAGACCTTCCTTTTATGCAGACATTTTCATCTATCACTATTAATTAATATATTATATTACTATAAATTTGTTTTAATTATATTATTAAATATATTATTGGTTTTTTTAGATGTCACTAAAATATATAAGATAATCATTGAATTAATAGTGTTGGGCTTGTGCATTGCACGGGATGATAAATTTTTTGTTGGAAAAATATGATTGTGGGTTTTGAAAAATATAAACAAATTCTCAGTAAATAAAGTAAAATATAAAAAAGTAGTTTTTCAAAGAAATAAAAATATAGTGAAATACCTTTTGTTCAGTTGCAGGTTCCGCCATTGACACCCGACCGTTCGTCTTCTTCTTGTACTCGGATGATAAATAGAGAAACTATATATATTTATAGTGAATGTAGAAAATATTTTAAAATCTTTTATTTTCATTTTCGATTTTACATTTATATGTAAATATATTAAAAATATGGAAGAATATTTTTATATCTACATCGTTTCTATTTTATTTTCTTTACACTTGGTTAATTTGAAAAATATTGCGGAATATTTTTATTTTAAAAAATATGATAATTTATTAATGTATCTCGTTATTTTTTATTTTTAATTCATATCAATCTTCTTTTTTCTTCTTTTAATGCTCGTGGAAAAAAAATACGTGTAGATTTTATATTATCAAAAAAATACGTGTAGATTTTACAAAATAAAATAGATTTTATATTAGCAAAAAAATACGGAAGAAAAAAGAGTTTATATTACATCTCATTATTCATATCAACCTTCTTTTTTCTTCTTTTAATGCTCGTGGAAAAAGAAATACGTGTAGATTTTATATTATCAAAAAAATACGTGTAGATTTTATATTATCAAAAAAATACGTGTAGATTTTATATTATCAAAAAAATACGTGTAGATTTTATATTATCAAAAAAATACGTGTAGATTTTATATTATCAAAAAAATACGTGTAGATTTTATAAAACAAAATAAATTTTATATTAGCAAAAAAATACGGAAGAAAAAAGAGTTTATATTACATCTCATTATGTAAAAAGCTTTTATAAAATAAAATATGGACAAACCATTATGAGATACGTGTAGATTTTATATTATGCTAATATAAAATACGTGTAGATTTTATAAAATAAAATAAATTTTATATTAGCAAAAAAATACGGAAGAAAAAATAGTTTATATTACATCTCATTATGTAAAAAAAAATTATAAAATAAAATATGGAAAAACCATTATGAGATATAATATAAAAAATATGGAAGAAAAAAGATTTTATATTACATCTCATTAATATAGATTTAAATGTAAAATCTACATTTAAAATAGATTATGCTAATATAAAATTTATTTTATAAAATCCTCCACCAAAAAAAAATTATATTAAAAATATGGAAGAATATGTTTATATCTACATCATTTCTATTTTATTTTCTTTACACTTGGTTAATTTGGAAAATATTGTGGAATATTTTTATTTTAAAAAATATGATAATTTATTAGTGTATCTCGTTATTTTTTTATTTTTAATTAATATCAAACTTCTTTTTTCTTCTTTTAATGCTCGTGGAAAAAAAATACGTGTAGATTTTATATTATATTAATATAAAATACGTGTAGATTTTATAAAATAAAATAGATTTTATATTAGCAAAAAAATACGGAAGAAAAATGAGTTTATATTACATCTCATTATTCATATCAATCTTCTTTTTTCTTTTTTTAATGCTCATGGAAAAAAAATACGTGTAGATTTTATATTATCAAAAAAATACGTGTAAATTTTATATTATGCTAATATAAAATACGTGAAGATTTTATATCAGCAAAAAAATACAGAAGAAAAAATAGTTTATATTACATCTCATTATGTAAAAAGATTTTATAAAATAAAATATGAAAAAACCATTATGAGATACGTGTAAATTTTATATTATGTTAATATAAAATACGTGTAGATTTTATAAAATAAAATAGATTTTATATTAGCAAAAAAAATACGGAAGAAAAAAGAGTTTATATTACATCTCATTATGTAAAAAGATTTTATAAAATAAAATATGGAAAAACCATTATGAGATGTAATATAAAAAAATATGGAAGAAAAAAGATTTTATATTACATCTCATTAATATAGATTTAAATGTAAAATCTACATTTAAAATAGATTATGCTAATATAAAATTTATTTTATAAAATTCTCCACCAAAAAAACAATAGTTATATTAATAGGAGTAAACTCCAACTTTGGTCCTTGAGGTTTATTGATTTTTTTGAAAGAGGTCCCTATGGTTTCATAATTCAAGTTTACATCCCCAGGGTTTGGATTTTGCTCTAGAAATGGTCCCTGACCCCTAACGACGTCAAAATGGTCGGTTAGTGCCAGGGGTATTTTGGGTATTAAAACTTTTCCCTCATTTTTAACCAAATTAACTCTTCCCCTAACTCCATTTTAGCGACCTCTCTTCTCCACTGTGTTCTTCTTCTCCAGAGCTCATCTTCTTCTCCAAATTTGAAAGTCTTCTCCTTCTCCAACCAAAATGGTGCTCTGCTACTGCGGTGTCCAAGCTACTGTGAGAACCTCGTGGACAAACTCAAATCCCGGCCGTAGGTTCTACACTTGTGGAGGAATTGTAAGCTAATTTCGAATTTCAACATTTCCTTCATACCAAGGCTCGATTTTTTTCATCTCCTTCACAAAATCATCTCATTTTTCTATTCCAACCTAATTACTCTTTGTTTTCATTTTGACAGGGTCAATGTTCATTTTTTGGTTGGTTTGATCCACCCATTTGTGCAAGGTCTATGGATGTCATCCCTGGTCTGCTAAGATCCAAGAATCGAGTTGAGCAATGTGTGAAAGCTAGAGAAAGAGAAAATTTTAAGTTGAATTTGATTATAGTAATTAGTTGGGTTTTTTTTTGTATATATTTTTGTTTGAACTAATATGGGAATGTTGTCTTCTCTTTTGAGATAGCTTTTTGGAATGTTGGTTTTTGTTTGGTAGGAATTTGATGTAATTGGAAAGCTTAAGATGAATTTGTTCATCTGTTTGTACTCTTTGTAATGGAAGTCTTTGATTAAGTGTAATACTCTTTGTAATGGAAGTCTTTTGATCAATCCTTGTTATCCTCTGCAAATGAAAGTATTTTGATCAATGCAAATGCAAATGACAATTCTTTTGATCAATCCTTGTTTTTGTACATTAAGAAAGGAAACTCTGTTTTTGTCCATTAAGAAAGCACATTGTTTTTGTCCATTAAGAATGAACCAAAAACATAACACCAAGCATGTTTCATTCCATTAACACAAAACATAACACCAAGCATGTTTCATTCCATTAATACAAAACATAACACCAAACATGTTTCATTCCATTAACACAAAGCAGTCTACTATTACCAAACCATAAGATAATTTGTTCATACAACCAAACCATAACATAGAACATACAACCATGAGATACTTTGTCCATAACACAACATACTACCAATTACCAAAACACCTTTCCAAGTTAGATAAGTGAGCACTAACACTAACCAAACAGACAACCAACTCATGCCCTATCCTGTGAAGGTCCTCCTTGCCCTTTACATGTTCTTGAATTGTGACCTTTGTTCTTACACTTATCACAAGTGACAGTCTTCCCTTTCCTTGACATTTTACCATTGTCCCCACTTCTCTGAGACAATTCTTCAGTTGTCTTCCTTCTCTTTTTCTTTGGTCTTCCAACCTGTTTATGATGATTTGGTGGAACCAAAGTAGTTGGGCAATTATCTTTTTCCCATAGCATGCTTCCATTGATTGGCTCAATTTTGAAGCTGTACATCTCCTTCCATGTGCTCAGTCTGTATGAATTGTCTACCCATGATTCAGGTACCACATCAGAACCATTTGCTGCCATGTTCCAGTTTGTAGCCACAACATGCTTGCAAGGAATTCCAGTTAACTCCCACTGCCTACAAGAACAGGTCCTTGCTCTCACATCAACTATGCACTGGTCATTCCAAGGGCCACATACCTATGTGAAAAGAAACATATCAGAAACATGTCTAGTTTATATTACTTTGCATACACAAGTTTAGTTTACATACCTGATACCTATCTCCACCACTAAACAACACATGATATTTGGATGCCTCTCTCTTGGCCTTGTCCATCATCTTGTTTGCTGTTGGGGTTAGTGGTCCATCACAAGTCTCAATTACTTTGCATACATTAACAATCCTCTTCATTAGATAAACTCTAATGTATTCCAGACAAGAGTAAATTGGCTTGTCCCTAGCCTCAACAATTTGTCTATTGAATACCTCACACATGTTATTCAAAAGCACATCACTGTGACATCTGTCTGTGAGTGTAAGAAGCATGTAACATAATCAATATTCAAGAAAAGCTCAAATAAAAATCATATCATAAGATGCATCATTCAAAAGCACATCACTCTAATGTTCAGTTATATCTGTGAAGTGTGATCTGGTCCAGTGTTGAGGGGGGATCTTGTTCAACCATTCATAGCAAGTTGTATTGAACCTTCTCAAGTTGTCCATTGTTGTTTTAAACTGTGGGATAGTAGGAGCTGTTGCACATTGCCATAAGTGATCTTTGTATGCTTTCCCCTTCCATTGTATTTTCATATTCTCATGGATATGCCTAAGGCAGAATCTATGTTCAGCAGAAGGGAACAAATTGGCAATTGCTGGAAGAATACCCTATGTGCAACAAGAGCAAATTATTAAGCAGGTTCATAAGCAAAACAGAGTGAGATCATAGCAAAACAGAGCAAGATCATAGCAAAACAGAGTAAGTTCATACCTCTTGTCTGTCACTAATGAAAGTGAAGTTGGAATTTGATTGAAGATCAAGGTCATCTCCAAGGCACTCTAAGAACCACATCCATGAATTTGTTGTCTCTGCCTCTACTATTGCAAATGCAACTGGATATATGCCATGATTTGGGTCAATACCCACAACTGTTAACATTTGCCCTGGAAAAGGACCTTTCATAAAAGTCCCATCTAGACCTAACAGATCCCTCTTACCTGCCCTGAATCCTCTTTTCAAAGCTCCCAAACATATGTACACCCTTTTGAATTTTCTTGTATCACTGTTTGGATTAGGTTCTGGCTCAACTTCTAGCTTAACAGTTGTATCTGGATTGCATATTTTTACCTCATTCAGGTAATACCTCAGGTGATGGTACTGTGACTCATAGTTTCCCCAAATCTTCTTCATGGCCAACTGTTTTGCCCTCATAGCCTTACCAGGTGACACGAAGATCTCAAACTTCTCTGATAATTGGGATTGAATTGCCTTCAATGGAATATTCAGATCTACCTTGACCTGTTCTGTGATATGATTTGAGAGAAAATGTGCAGTGGCCATACCAACCTCCCTAGTTTGGAAGCATTTATGTTTGTCAAGGTAGGGTGACTGTTGTGGAAGAACCTCCTCTCGTGGTAAATGTGTTGGGCGGGGGACCCGAGTTCATTCCTCGTCGCAACTTAGAAACGGATGACCCCATTTTGGAGGAGGTGACGGCGGAAACCAGGATGATGGACCGCATGATGGTAGCTATGAACCGAGCGATGGCCCAACAACAAGAAATGTTCCTCAAACTCCTAGAGGACCGTGATATCAACAACCGAAGGCCTGAAGTGGTGGACGAAAACGTTGATGTAGCGGGGTCCGGAGGTCCCAGACCTATAAACCCTAATGAAGTCACCGCAACCCCTAGGGTTGAGCATGTGGCAAAAACTTGCACGTTCAAGGCCTTTCTGGGTTGCCGACCACCGGAGTTTAAGGGTTCGGATGATCCGTCGGTCTGTGTGAGTTGGATCCGAGAAATGGAACAGGCATTTCGATCAAGCGAATGTGGAGAAGGGCATAAAGCTATCTTTGGCTCACAAATGTTGAGGGGGACGACCCTCACTTGGTGGAATGTATATTCCGCTTCTCTTGAAGTGACGGTATTGGCCAAATTGTCGTGGGCCACATTCAAAGAAAAACTTCTTGAAGAGTACTGCAACGAGAGGTCGATGGACCGAATAAAGGATGAATTTCAAAATCTGAAGATGGGTAGCGGGTCAGTGAAAGAGTACAGCCGGTTGTTTATGGACAAGATGGGGCTGGTGGGACACCTGGTCCCTACCGAGAAGGAAAAGATCAAAGCCTACATTAAAGGGCTTCCATCCGACATGATGTCAATGGTAAGGGTATCGAAGACCTCTACACTCAGGGAGGCGATCGAGGAAGCACAATTATTGGAGGACGCTTCTACCTTGAAAAGGGAAGAAGGTTCTCGCCTAGCCGAAAAGAGAAAGTGGGAAGGAAGTTCCTTAGCCTCCAAGAAACCAAGACCGTTCAACAACAACAACTACCACCGGAAGGCAGATTCTAGACCCGATGCTAAGTGGTGTTCCAAGTGCCGAAACAAACATTACGGTCCATGTAACTTTGTTCCCGAGGCTTGCTTTAAATGTGGAAATCCCGGACATGCGTATAAGGATTGTCCCGTCAAGGGGCGTTTGTGTTACGAGTGTAAAGAGCCGGGTCATATTCGGGATGAATGCCCGAAACTAAAGACCGGCGGAAGCGGCGGAAAGAAGGCGGAACCTCCAAGAGTGGCCGGAATAGCTTTCCAAATGTCGTCTGAGGAAGCCAAAGCCTCTACTGATGTGGTATCGGGTACGTTTCTCCTAAACTCCGTACCTACGCGTGTATTGTTCGATTCAGGTGCTAGCTTCTCATTTATATCCGATACCTTTTGCCAAAAGATTGCCATGCCTATGAGTAGTTTAGACGAAGCCATTGTGGTAGAAATAGCTAACGGGGGACAAGTGATAATTCGAGAAGTAGTAAGGAATTGCACTCTTGAATTGATGGTAGAAATTTTCCGGTTAGTTTGATGCCTACGCAATTAGGTGGGTTCGATGTGGTGATAGGAATAGATTGGTTATCGGAAAACCATGCCGAGATCATGTGTTCCAAGAAAATGGTTCGACTACCTTTAGAAAATGGTGAGGCGACGATCATTTATGGTGAAAGGAGAAAAGGTGAAGTAGCGATTATCTCAATGATCAAAGCGCGAAAATTTCTGGCAAAAGGATGCTCATCCTTCTTGGCTTATGCTATCGATACCAAACTCGAGAAGAGGAAGTTAGAAGACGTAAGGGTGGTGCGCGAGTTCCCCGATGTATTCCCGGAGGACTTGCCCGGTTTGCCACCCGATCGACTTGTGGAATTCAGAATTGATCTAATTCCGGGAGCGGCCCCGATTGCACGAGCTCCCTACCGCCTGGCTCCTACCGAGATGCAAGAGATGATGACTCAACTCCAAGACCTTCTGGAAAAGGGTTTTATTCGACCAAGTTCGTCACCTTGGGGAGCACCGGTCTTGTTCGTCAAGAAGAAGGACGGCTCAATGAGGATGTGTATCGACTACAGAGAACTGAACAAGGCTACGGTGAAAAACAAGTACCCGCTTCCGAGGATCGACGACTTGTTTGATCAACTACAAGGTGCGGGTTGATTTTCAAAGATCGATCTGCGGTCGGGGTATCATCAAGTGAAGGTGGCAAAGAGCGACATCCCAAAGACGGCGTCAGGACGCGTTACGACCACTATGAGTTCCTAGTGATGCCATTCGGTCTAACCAACGCGCCGGCTATATTCATGGATTTGATGAACCGTGTGTGCCGACCACTCCTCGACAAATCGGTGATTGTGTTCATTGATGACATCTTGGTTTATTCCAAGGACGAGAAGAGTCACGAGCAACACCTTCGGGAGGTGTTAGAGGTTTTAAGACGAGAAAAACTTTATGCAAAGTTTTCCAAATGTGAATTCTCGCTTCAAGAGGTGCAGTTTTGGGGGCACGTGGTTACAAGGGAAGGAGTGAAGGTGGATCCCGCTAAAATCGAAGCCATGATGAATTGGGAAACGCCCAAAAGTCCATCCGAAATCCGAAGTTTCCTCGGACTGGTGGGATACTACCGAAGATTCATCCAAGACTTCTCTAAGATAGCTTCAGCCTTGACGGCCTTGACTCGAAAGAATGTGAAATTTGTTTGGACCGGGAGTCAAGAGAAGGCGTTCCGAACTCTACAACAGAAGCTTTGCGAAGCTCCCATACTCTCCCTACCCGAAGGAACAGAAGATTTCGTGGTTTACAGCGATGCGTCAAAAATGGGTTTGGGATGTGTTCTAATGCAAAGGGGTAAAGTGATTGCTTATGCTTCACGACAACTTAAGGTCCATGAAGTCAACTATCCAACGCACGACTTAGAATTAGCGGCGGTGGTGTTTGCTTTAAAGTTGTGGCGGCACTACCTCTATGGCACAAAGTGTACCCTTTTTACGGATCACAAAAGTTTGAGGCACATTTTCGACCAGAAGGAATTAAACATGAGGCAACGGAGATGGTTGGAATTACTAAAAGATTATGACTGCGAGTTGCTTTACTACCCGGGTAAGGCAAACGTTGTCACCGATGCTCTTAGTCGAAAGGATTATGGAGGAAGTTCTAAAGCTACTTTCACACGGATCGAGTTGACATCAGCACTCATCGATCGGATTAAGGTGTCGCAATTGGAAGCCTTGCTAGAAGAAAATCTCAAGGAGGAGGTCATGTCAAAGCAACGTCTACTCCTAACGGAGGATAGTCGAGGGGTAAAGCTTTTCAATGGGCGAGTTTGGGTGCCTAGGATCGGGGGCAACCGAGAACTTCTCCTCGAGGATGCCCACAAATCGAAGTATTCCATTCATCCGGGAAGCACGAAGATGTATCGGGACTTAAAGTTACACTATTGGTGGCCGGTCATGAAGCTTGATGTGGCACGGTACGTGGAGCGGTGCGTGACTTGTTTGCAAGTGAAGGTCGGGCACCAACGACCTTATGGGAGTTTGCAATCTTTGGAAATTCTGAAATGGAAATGGGAGCACATCACGATGGATTTCGTGACGAAATTGCCGAAGACATTGTGTGGCCACGACACCATTTGGGTGATCGTGGATCGTTTGACCAAGAGTGCTCATTTCTTGGCTATGCGAGAGACTTTGCCCATGGATAAGTTGGCAAAACTGTATATCGACGAAGTAATATCTCGTCATGGTGTACCGTTATCTATTGTCTCTGATCGGGACAGTCGGTTCACGTCGCATTTCTGGGATGGGTTGCAAAAAGAATTGGGCACGCGAGTGAAGTTGAGCACGACCTATCATCCTCAAACCGACGGGCAGAGCGAGAGAACAATCCAGACGTTAGAAGATATGTTGAGATCGTGTGTAATCGACTTTGGGGGTAGTTGGGACTCGCACTTACCTTTGGTGGAGTTCGCGTACAACAATAGCTGCCACTCAAGCATTGGAATGGCGCCGTTTGAAGCTCTATACGGTCGCAAATGCCGAACTCCCGTATGTTGGCTAGAGGCGGGAGAGAAGCAGTTTGCCGGACCTGAAATTGTGCAAGAGACGGCGGATAAGGTGAGGAATATTCGTGAGCGTTTGAAGGCGGCACAAGATCGGCAGAAAATTTATGCTGACAAGAAGCGTCGACCGATAGAATTCCAAGTGGGTGATCGTGTTATGTTGAAGGTGTCTCCTTGGAAGGGGATTATACGTTTTGGAAAACGCGGAAAGTTAAGTCCCCGTTTCCTTGGGCCCTTTGTGGTGCTTAAGCGCGTGGGACTACAAGCTTACCAGTTGGAACTCCCTCCGGAAATGAATGGAATCCATAACACCATTCATGTGTGTTATCTCCGTAAATGTCTAGCAGAAGAGGAGAGTGTCATTCCACTTTCCGAAATTAGAGTTGATGAAGGAAATCGTTGCATAGAAGAGCCGGAAGCAATATTGGAGAAGAAGACGAAGAAGCTTCGCCACAAGGAAGTCACGATGGTAAAAGTCCAATGGAAGCACCACCGTGGTGCTAATGTGACACGGGAGGCCGAGGAAGATTTAAAGCGGAGATACCCTCACCTCTTCACCTACTCAAGATTTCGAGGACGAAATCTCCTCCAAGTTGGGGAGGATTGTAACACCCTCGACCTCGGTATGTATTTATTTTGATTCAATCATGTTTTACCGTTAGCGTTGGGTTTGGTATTGGATTCGTGGGCTTCTTGGGTCAAAGTTTGGAAAATTTGGGCCTCGGTACCACTGGGGCGATTGTGCCCGCGATTGTGACAGGAGTCACTCTCGCGAGGCACTATCGCGAGAGATGTACCGTAGCTCGGGGCGCGGTGGCGATTATGCCCGCGATTGTGACAAGAGTCACTCTCGCGGGGCACTATCGCGAGAGTTGTACCGAGAGTGGGGGGAGCCGGCGATTGTGACAGCGATTGTGACAGATGTCACAATCGCGAGGCAAGGTCGCGGTCGGGTGCAACTCATTTAAAACTCACTCCCACGACCTAAAATTGAATATCTGATTTGGGAGCTGACTTGGGGCGATTTTGGAGAACAAAAAGGTAGGGTTTTCATCCTTCCTCATTGAATGCTCCTAGTAAAGACTCTTATGGTTGGTTGGTGGATTTAATGTTAGGTTCTTGCTTGTGGTTGAGAAGATCAAGTGTCATTTCTTCCTTCTCTCAAGTGTCATCTAGGGTTTGGTGTGTAACCCTTGCAAGGTGAGTTTTCTTGGGCACTCCTCCCTCATATATGCTTTAGTTGTTGTATTTATAAATTTTCCTTGTCTCCTAGTCATAGTTGGATTTTGGTTGGGTCTTGACCTAGCTAGATATTTTGAAGGTACTATGGTTATTTGACTAAACAAGTTTTATGGGATGATATGGTAAAGAAAGTAATGGTGTTCACATTTACTCAAATATTTGTTAACTAACATTTGCTATTTGGGGTATTGATATCACATGAAGAGAAAACTAGGGTTTTGGAAATTGGTCTCTTGAAGTATATGCATGATTGTATATGGTTATAATTGGTAAGTTGGGTTTTGGTTTAGTGCAATGGATCCATAGGCACGGTAACCCAATGTCTTGTCCGGACATTTGGTTACCCTTGGCACGGGATAGGCATCGGGCTCCATGGTAAGTAGGGTGTGGGCCTATACGGTCGGGCAGCGTCCCATGGACAGTAAGGTGTAATCCCATTGTGCTTGAGTTGCCCTGTTTTGGGAACTCTCAAGAATAGACCTAGAGTGGTTGACTTGATGTTTTCGATCAAAAGACTTGGAGTAGTTGAGCTCGCTATGTGGTTTTGAACTATTGACAGTATATGTTGAATACTGATGATTTATCGGCTTTACCTTGATTTAGTTCACGGCTAGATCGGCTACATGACTTCAAACGGGTTTATCGTTCATTTTAGCCTTCGTTTATTTATTCTCACTAGGCTTTAGCCTAACACTTGTTATTTGGTTGTCATGTGTGGCAGGTCACTCTAGCGATGGGATGCGTCGGGATTGAGTGGATGACTTTGGGTTCGAGAGCGGTCTTTTTGATGATTTAGTGACTGATACTATTGGAAGTATAGATTATTACTTTTGGGAGAATAGCGACACCCGACCTTAATCTTGCTCACTCAAGTTAGATTATTAGGTTGTCAAGTTTATTCTCTATTTTGTCATGGGTTGTAAGTACCGTATTATAGTCCTCGTGTTGGGTTGACATACACTAGTCCGTTTAGCTGTATACTTTATTACAGGTTATTGGATCTCCCGCTTTGGGTAGATTGGTTATTGCTATTTTCATACGTTATATGGCCAAATTTCAAAATTTTAAATTACTCCCAATTTTTAGGATGTTACAAGTTGGTATCAGAGCATTGGTTTAAGTGAACTAGGTATGAAGGTAGAGTGCCTAGACTTAAACTGTGACTGTTAAGCTATGAACTGTGAGAAGGGGGTAGAACTACTAAGATAGGTGGGACTTAGAGTCGACGGAACTTGCACAAGTTGAAAGTTGTAGTGATGGTAACGATAACTCTTACGTATAATGTGTTCATAATTTCACTTAGCTAACGTTATTATGAAGATGTTTTACGTGAGTATGTTTGATCTACTATTGTTATGATAATTAATAAGTGTAATAGTACGTTTCTTGTGTTACTTTTGTGGACTTGTCTCTCATTCTGTGGTATTTGGTGTGTGGCAGAATCATGGTTAATACCCGAAATCGACCGGAAGGTCAAGAGGCCACAGTATCCACGGCCAACCAACCGAGGGTGACTGTTGTGGAAGAACCTCCTCTCGTGGTAAACGTGTTGGGCGGGGGACCCGAGTTCATTCCTCGTCGCAACTTAGAAACGGATGACCCCATTTTGGAGGAGGTGACGACGGAAACCAGGATGATGGACCGCATGATGGTAGCTATGAACCGAGCGATGACCCAACAACAAGAAATGTTCCTCAAACTCCTAGAGGACCGTGATATCAACAACCGAAGGCCTGAAGCGGTGGACGAAAACGTTGTTGTAGCGGGGTCATCCGAAGGCCTGAAGAGTGAAGTGAAGACGATGGTTAACTGGTAAACTGAGTTTAACTCAGTTTATTGAAGATGGAGAGTTAATTTGGTTAAAATTTGAGGGAAAACCATTAATACCCAAAATACCCCTGGCACTAACGGACCATTTTGACGTCGTTAGGGGTCAGGGACCATTTCTAGAGCAAAATCCAAACCATGAGGATGTAAACTTGAATTATGAAACCATAGGGACCTCTTTCAAATAAATCAATAAACCTCAAGGACCAAAGTTGGAGTTTACTCTATTAATAAATGAGTATTCATTTCACAAATAGATGATTATGTGAGATACTGTGCTTGGAAATGTTGTACCAAAGCATTAAGAAATTATAAATTAAGTAATTGACTTTAATTAATTATAACTTGCACTTAAAATACTGTAATTAAGAGTTTTTTATGTTGTTTTTATAATATATTATAGATAACAAAATACTTAATTTTTTTTAAATAAAAAACATTATATTATTAAGCCTAAATTATAAAAATTTATAAAAAAACATTATCACTTTCTCAAAATCATCCAAAATCGTACTGTAAATCAACAAAAAAACAAAAAACAAAATGAAACATTAAAATCGTGATGTATATCGCTGCATTGTTCAAATACGCTTCTAGTTTGCTAAAAAAACAAAGACCTCCTAATTATGAAAAAGGCACGAGTGAATAAAATGTTTGAAATTTTACATTTGAATATTTTAGTTTAAAATTTTTATAAATAATGTTCGTTAACAATTTGAACTTTTTAATGGGTTGACGTTGAATAGAACTACAAACGAGATAATTATTTATCAAGTAATTCAATATCAAGTTCAACTTAAACCTGATTAGTTGAACCAACTGAACTCAAATTTGAGTACATAGACATAAAATAAACCGGATTTGAGTTCATAAAAACTTCACTCGAATATTTATCAAGTTTTTGGAATGTTTTTACACATGTCGTTATTTTTATGTCAAGTTTGCATCAAAATTTACAAAAAAATAATAATTATGTTGTATATTTAAAGATTTCGGCTTGTTTTATTATCAATTATAATTGTAATGAAAATCTTTTAAACCGTTTATAATAAACTATGATGTACTAAATATTTACTGAATAAACACTTAACATGTGTTATTCACCCTACCGAGTGATTATAATAATGATCGAGAATCTTATCCGATAAACAAATGAGAGAACTCTTATTTAGTAACTGTTAATCGGGTAAAAGACACTTAACAAAATTCCAATTCGTTATTTGATAATGTTATCCGTTAAGGTGAGTAAGACGGTGATTCTTGTTGATAAACACTTAGGGTGCGTTTGGTACACTAAACATGACAGGACAGAACAGAACGTGGATCACTGTCCCACGTTTGGCAGAACTGTTAGATGGAACCGACAAGAACAGAGTGAAACAAAAGTGGAACAAGCATGTTCCACCCCTACCCCATGGCCCATGGAACAAGCTGGAACAAGGTGAAACAAACTTATATTTTACCAATATAACCTCAAAATAAAATATAATTATATTCTAAAACATTAAATCCATTTTCTTTTTTATATTTTATTCATTCTTTAATTTTTTTTAATGTTTTTAAAATTTTCATTTTATTGTCCTCAAATATTATTTTTATATAGTTATTATATTTTGATTAATTTATTTAAATTATTAAACATTAAAAGTAAAAAAATATAGAAAAGGTTAAAAAATAAAAATTGGAAACTATATAGTTTTTTTTATTTTGATGTCACTTTAATCTATCTTGAAAAAAACTTTCTAATATTGTATTTTGTTATAAAAATTAGTTATTTCGTTATAATTTAATAAATTACATAATTAATCAAAATATATATAATACATAAACATCTTAGAGGTAAATTGGTCATATTATCTGTTCTGTTATGTCCAGTTATGTTTTACCAAACGCTTAACAGATGTTATGTTCTGTCCTGTCCCATCCTATCTTGTTCTATCGTGTCTGTATACCAAACGCACCCTTAAGGGCTATTGGGTTTTTTTCCCATTAAAGTCATGTATGGATAAAACTATTTGTATAGATTAATCTGTATCTATAGATTAAAAAAGTTTTGTTTGGAAGTTTTTTTTCTCCATAGATGAAAAAACGTGTTTTTTTTAACTGAGATAAGCATGTTCGGGGAAAAAACATGACTTTTTGTATAAAGCTCATCCTAAAATATTACTGAATAAGCCACTTTTTATATAATTAAACCTCTGCTAAACAATTATATACAGTCGATCGAATAAATTGTAAGTCCCATTAAACTTTTCTTAATTTGCTAATAAACAAATAATTTGCAAGAAAAATAAGAGACATTTTATATATGTTTTTTTCCAAGGTTCTAAATGGCGTGAAACGTGGCGTAGCGGCGAGACCAAACCTCAAGCCTTATGAGCCGCGACGAAACCATGACGTTTTCAATGCGTGACTTATGGCGTCAAATTTCTAATTCATATATAATATTATATATAGAAACATATGTTTTGTACTGTTACTCAAAAAGTCAACAATAATAAGCAATTTGTTAAAGGGAAAAACAAATGGAACAACAATATGGAGAGAATAACAATAAGACAGAGAGAAGAAGTCTATATTTCTCATTAATCATAAGCCCTTTAAATAGGGAGGAGTTACAAGTAGATAGTTAGGAGATATTTCAGTTCTAATCTAACTCTGATATATTTATCTCTATCTCTATCTCTATCGTCATATCCTTTAGACGATGGCACACTTATCCTACAACACTCCCCCTTGTGCCGAGTTAAAGGAGTGGTGGTGCACAGTTGTTGTCTCGTTAAAACCTTACGCCAAAATAAAACCCAGTGGGAAAAAATAAAAATATGACGAAGGAAAGAGTACAACGCACCAGCTTCTTTGCAATACATAGACTTATCCTTCAGTCTAGTTTTCTCTTAGATTCATACTTTAATCTTAAGAGTTAAGAAAACATGATGGTATATAAACAGTTGCCTCACTAAAACCTTACACCAAGGAACAAAACCCAATGGGAAAAATAAAACCTTGGTTGAAGGAAAGAGCACAACATACCAATATCACAAATATAGTAGACTCCCCCTTTTGTTTACTACTCCCCCTGATTCGTGCATTAACCAAGGGAATTTGGAAAACATTTCCATTTACTTTCTACACGTTTCTCAATATATGGTTTTAGGTAATGACTTGGTAAAACATGTCACATTCTTTTGACACCTTACTTGATTCACTTGAATATAAAGGAGAGTCTTTTATTGCTGCTTGTATAGAAACTTACGCAGAATATGCTTTGTGTTATTACCCCTGATGTATCTTATGTTCATTTATTCGATACATGATACATTATTTCCATATATGCAAGTAGGATACTGGTTGAACCCATAATTACTAACTCCTATAATATATGTAATAATAGTCCTTAATCATATACATTATTTTATTATCTCATGGAGAGTAATATTATTGGATTAATTCAAGGAGGTAGTTACAAAGGATCGTTTAGTTTACTTCCAAGCAATCGACGTGTTCCTTGTGGTAATTCTTTATTCAGTTTGGGAACATCATTTGTATGGGTCAGACAGATACCTAATATCAGCAAACACATACCAAGACATTATTTGGTGTTTTTCTATAAGAGCTAGCTAGTACTTTTGCGGCTTACATTCTAAGTAGGTATTGAAGTTCCATTATCAATCCCATTTTTATTTCTATAGGGAAAGTATAAACCATGTCAATGGTTCCAAAAGATTAATTTAATATCATTCCAATGATTTTGCGTTGGCGCTGAGCTAAATCTAGCTAACAAGTTCACTGAGAAATACAATATATGGTCAAGTGTATTATGTTAAGTACGATAATGCGCATATTGTACTTAGATAGGGAATTCCAGCTCCCAACATCTTTCGTCATCATCCTTTAGACGAAATGGATCTTTCCTTATATCCGACACTTCGACCGATCATGGGAGTGCTAACCGGATGCGCTTTGTCCATATTAAATTGCCTGATTATTTTCTGGACATATGCGATCAGTGAATTAATATTTCACAAACTCGGTGTCCTAACTCAAATATCTAGACAAAACCAAGTTTTCCCAAGATCTTTCCTCTCAAAATCAGATTTTCAAGTAGCTTGTGGTTCCTCTCATTTCATCAAGAGTGCCTATTATGTTCATAACATTGACATATAGAGCTACTTTGAAAATCTGGAACTTGTTTTCCATAATAAATAAGCAAGAGAACTTTTCATCGTTCTTATATTTCCTTTCCCAATCAAGTATTCCATTAGGCGGGTATACCACATCCACTTATATTGTTTTAATCTATAAAGTGGGCGTTTCAATTTATTGCAAACGCATTTCGTGGTTTAGAGTTGTTTGATTTTGGTAATGTAATATCATCAAACACTTTTATATATCTCTAAATCTAGATCCCCGTATAGATATGTGGTAACCACATTCATGAGTTGCATTTCCAGTCCTTCGGAAACTACTAGGCTAGTAAATTATACGGATGTCATAACATCCATCATGAGAGAGTAAGTCTCCTCGTGGTCAATCCAGGGCGATGTGAGAAACCTTGCGCCAAAGGAGAGTCTCATACATTATGACTTAATTATTCTCATTACGCTTTAGGACAAATGATTTATCTATGTCTTACAGGCTTTACACTTGGTGGGTTAGCACTACCAAACCAAATACTTGTTCATTTGTCAAATAATATGATTCTCCTGGATTGCTTATTTAGGCCAATTTGCTCTTTGTTGATATTTTCCAACTGAGCATGGTTCGATGTGAATGTGCTTTATCACCTCATAAACAATAATATATGCGAAATATATCATCAATAATTATATATGATATGTCCATCGACTCATATGTGATCTCATAGTTCATTTGAGATTAATATTCATCTCTAGAATAAATATTAACTTCGGAGCGTCCTCCAGTGATGATTCATAGACATAGTTTAATCATAGACAATCTCATGATAGGTTTATGTATTGATGACAAATAGTTGTGTCTTACTCTTCTCTTCCTTTAGATGAGTATCTATCGAACCAAGTAGCTTCCCCCATTTCCGTTTGGGAGCTACGACCTTAACCACACCTCCATTATGTGTGATTGCAACGCACTTTCCAATGGCGTTGTGCCCCTGTTGGGGACTTTTTAACCTTGCAAGTATATTTGCAGCTCGTATATGTGATCTTGTCACTTTTGGAATATTAAACGTATCATGTATCGAGTCTGATTCGTTTGACTTCAACATTACGTTGTGAAGTTTTGGGGATCGAAATGAGACAGAGTGGGAATATTCAATGACACTTCCTGTCGTTCCCATGGAAAATCCTTTTTCCTATCTACCCCTAACGACGGGAAGACTGTCTCATGAAAGTGACAACCCGTAAATCTAGCGGTAAAGAGATAACTAGTCAAATATTATAATTAGTGGATAATTGTTGGGGATTCATATCCAACATATACCAAATCGTCTTTAAGGACCCATTTTGATGCGCTGTGGGGGCGCAATTGACACATATAATCAAACATGCGTAAATGTAAAGTATCAGACTTATATCCAGTTACCAACTGGTACGCATGAGCAAGTAGTGGGTCTAAAAACGAAAAAAAAAACTGCATATAATAATTGCATAGCCCCAGGTAGATGTGGGTAAATTGGTGCGCATTACTAATACCCTAGATGTCATCATATTCTTTTGATAACAACTTCTATGAGACCATTTTATATATACACATGGGGTATAAGAAACTTTACATTGATCCTAATACATATGCAATTAACATCAAAACCTTACGATATAAATTCTCCAACATTCAAAGTCATGTAGACTTGATGAAATAATCAGGGTGGTGAGACCTTAAACGTATAGTTAGTGCTAGTAGTGCAGTATTTCATGTGGACAATAATACGACATGCGTTCATCGTGTCGAAACCATAACCATAAAGTACTTTAATGGTCCGCATTCTGGATGTTTATGTCCATAAATATCACCTTGTATTCGTTGTAACAATGGAATATTTTTGTATTATGTCCTTAGCTTTAGGATGGTCTCAATCATGTCTTGGCTAAGGAGTAGGTTATATACAGAAGTTTTAGGTATTCGAGAGGGCATATAGCAATGTTGTTTCTTATGCTACAGAAGTCAACAGTTGCAATTTTCCTCATTATGCCTTTCACTCGAAAGAGAATGTGTCTATGTGTATTTTGCAATACACGGATCACTATGTCATAACCACGGTGTCCCGCATGGTCATGCCAAAACATATATGTGTTATTGCCCCCAAAAGTTCTTTATTGGTGACAAAATATGTTCCGATGACCCAATAATCTACTAGTTTGACACATTAGTTTCCATGATATATGTTTACTTTCATATATTCATTAGAACTTATGTATATATGTTCATTTCCATTTCCATTTGATACGAATATCTTTACAAGGTTCCTATTAATTTTGTACCAACAAGAGAGTGACAGTCCATCGTCTAAGTAATTTGGTTTGATGTATTATAAAACAAGTATTAGTCTATTTTTTTTTCAAGGGTGTGATAGGTCAAAAAAAAATAATTCTCCTCGATACATTCCTACACGAAACGGAGAATATTGATTTTTTTTATTTGTTTTGATGTATTTCTTTACATCTATAATGGTTACATATTCGATTTTACTTTAGCAAATAAGTTAATTTTTTAAAATTAATTTTAAAGAAACATATGCATAATCAATATTAAGTATTAAAACAAATATGTTATATTTCATTTTCATCGTGTTCCCTTTTTTTATAGAAACACTTTTTAGTGCATATCTTATTGATTGTCCATTATCACCTGGGTAGTAGTTGTATCCTACTCCAGGTGTTGAAAAATCCTTCCTGAATCTTACCAATACCCTGACCCTTTCTAGGGTCTCGTCCACATGGTACATAAATGTCATATATGTGAAATGGTTTTTAACTCACAATCATTTGGAGTTGTTTCCACTTCTAACACTTTCATTATTGATATCAGGAATTTTCTTTATCCCGACATATGTGGTGTTATTCGAAAGAACCTTGTTGTGTCTCTCAACCACTTGCAGTAGGTTGATGAGTTTGTCTAAATGTTACATTTCAACTTATATTGGTTCATTAATATTTACTTATATATGAAATGTGGAAATGATATTAGGAATCATGTCATCTTCTGTGAGCTCCTTGCCACAGAGATTGAGACGCGTTTTGGATATAACATTTCTTTGTTGAAAACAATTACCTTTTTGTAATCGAGTAAGTGGGTTTCATTCCACTGTACGATTAGTTCGGGAAGTGCATATTCATCAGTACTCCCGATTATCCCTTTCGGAACATCCCACATTTCTTTGGGGGTTTCTAGTAAAGGTATCCTATGAAACTTAGGATTTATATGTCGTCTCAAAACACGAGGGTATTTGTTTGTACCCTTTCAAAAGGTTGATTTTAGAGTCAATGGAGAATTGGACTTTAGGTATTTTCTTGTACCTTTTCAAAAGGAGGTTTATGTACTCATTTATGATACTCATATTCTTTTGAGTTTATGACGTTGATTTTGGGATGAGTTGTTTCAACCATTTACATATATAAATGATAATATATGATTTTTTTTTTGACAAGGAAATGGATTTTGGTTATGAAATTTCATTATCATAACAATATTGGATTTTTGTATGCTTTAGTTTTATTGATAATACTTCATCAATATTTCAACTTGCAAAAAAAAAAAAAATCACTCAATCTATTGGATTTCCAGGTAGTAGGGGAATCACATGGATTTCTTAAATCCCTACAAACCTTAGGGCTATTTACACCCGTTTGACAAAATCCTATCGATATATTGTGATTAATTCATCAATGAAATACATAGATAACATTTGTTATTTGGTAAATTTTGACATGAGGTCAAAAAAAATCATACCATATTGGTATTTTGGGATCTTTTGGCAAGAGGCCAAAGTGACTATAATTTGGCATATGAAACAATTTTAATACCTTAATAGCATTTTTTGGAGTTTTTGGTAAAGATCAAAATATATGAGCTTGGATGTGTAACTTCAAAAAAATAATTATATAGTTTAAAATTATGAGTAGGAACTCACAATCAAAATAAATGTTTGAATTTAACATTTTCATGTTATTTTTGAACCTTTTGGCAAAATACCAGAAGTTATGGGGGTTGAAATTGTAAATTTCAAAGATAATTGATAAGTCATAACTAAGATAAACATCTGAATTATACTAACAATTATTAGGATAAACATTTGAATATTAACACAAACAAATAGTAAATAAATATATAATATTGTAACTAAATGGATAATCATTTAAATATATGAATATTTTAATCTAATTTGATAAACATTAATAAATCATAATAATATTTTAAAACAATAAAAGTTATACTAACACAATTAAAATAAATAAGATGAAACAAATATTAAAATAATTAATAGTCTAATTCATTATTTGGACTAGTCTAAAAGAATATATATTTAATTGATCGAATTAAATAAAATTAAGTAAACATGTCAGAAAATAAGTCAGTATTGGCTCGCATAGATAAAATATATTAAACTTAAATAAAAGTTAATATAATAAATATTTATTAAACAAAAACGTAAATTAATGGGGAAAAAAAACAAATTAAGTTTTGTTTTAGTTAAATAAAACAATAATACTTATCCCTTGTGGATACTTAAAAGTTATTTATTTAATTTCTTTTGATAATTAAAAAAAATCATTCAATTATTCTAATAATTCAGATAATTAGATCATAATCATATTAAAATCACATATAAATTCCAATAATTATCTTTTAATATAGGTTTTTTTTTACGTCAATATAATTTTCATTTATTTAATTATTTCAATAAAAATAAATAAATAATCATGAATTCGATTTTTTTTTTGAATTCAATTAATATCAATCACGAAAATAACGGAAGTATTCTACAGAAAACTTAAGAAAAAAAATAAACATGATTCATAATATTCACTTACGAAGAAATTGATAGAAAACTTACTAGATTTTTTTTTGACATGCGTGACAATGAGTAAAAGATAACGCAGTAGCGATGCAATTTTGCGGTAAACCGTTCAACGACAACGTGCACCAATCGTTTAGAGACGATGAAAAACAGCTTTAAGCTTTACGTGCTGATAACGTGTTAAAGGGAAAAACAAATGGAACAACAATATGGAGAGAATAACAATAAGACAGAGAGAAGAAGTCTATAGTTCTCATTAATCATAAGCCCTTTAAATAGGGAGGAGTTACAAGTAGATAGTTAGGAGATATTTCAGTTATAATCTAACTATGATATATTTATCTCTATCTCTATCTCTATCGTCATATCCTTTAGACGATGACACACTTATCCTACAACACAATTTAAATTCAATGTTCTAAAAAAATTCGTCGCATAACCGTCATGATGCGCCATTGCACCAAGCCTTGTGTCTCACGCCACAGTGGTACGCCATTTAAAAGATAAATTAAATAAGATAGAAAAATCTAAGAAAAGAATTACAAATTTTATGATGACAACAATAAAAAAAAAACTGATTAAGAAAATTGAGAATTTTAGCCTTTTAAAAAATAAATTAAATAAGAAAATCATAAAAAATAATAGATATATAAATGAAAGAGAAATTAAAAAAATTCCATATTTTAAAAGTTGACGAGAATCACGAGATCATTCTTTAATTAATTTATTTTTACTTCTAATTTATAATTAAGTTATCTGAAATAGTTTAATTAGAAAAAAATAGCTAAAATTAATAAAAAAATGTGCACATTACAAGACTCGATCCCTTAGTGTTTACTAAAGAATTGGACACGTTTTCCAACTGAACTAATAGCACCTTGCATCAAATATAAGATTTTCCTTCTTATATATCAAAACTTTCTAAAAGTATTTGGAGGCCCTCGAGAATCGGAGGCCTCGTGCGACGGAACCACTTCGAACACCCCAATGCACGGCCCTGTGTTAACACAAATAATCGTATATGAAAAAAAATGCAATGAAAAAATACGTTTCTTTTTTTACAAATTATACCATTATAATCGTCTCGTCAATACCTTCAAAACGAGTCTAATATTGAATATTTTTTAATTTAACCGTACTATTAAAAACTATGAATATTTGTGAATTAATTTGTTTTCTATCCATACGTTTTATTTTTTTTCACCGTTAACATATTAAAAATACATAATTGTAGATCAACTAAAATATATTAAAAGTATGTTTCATTAGTATTATAAATTCTAATATTATAATTTTTTGATCAATAATTTTAATACTAGGCATATACCCGCGCGATGCAGCGGAATGTAAGTAAAGAACGAACAATTAATGTTATTTCCTTATATACATTTCATCAATAATCAACCATGACCAAAGAATCACAACTTATGAAACCTAAACCCATAAAGATATTCAATAATTAGTTTATATTATAATTATTGACGAAAAAAATTATAATGATATTATTTATAATAAGAATGAAACGTATTTTACGATTATGTATTTTTAACGTGGTAACGGTGGAAAAAAAATAAAACGTATGGATAGAAAAACAAATTATTTCGTAGATATTCATGATATTTAATAGTACGGTTAAATTAAAAAATATTCAATATTGGGCTCGTTTTGAAGATATTGAAGAGACACTTATAATGATATAATTTGTAGAAAAATGAACGTATTTTTTCATTGCATTTTTGTTAATATATGATTATTTGTGTTAATATGATAATAGTGTAAAATGAAAAATGAAAAAATAAGGGATATAAAGTAAATTAAATAAGTAATTGTAAGGGTGATAAATGTAACATTGTAAGGGTGGTAAATGTAATTGTATAAAAGTTTGTACAATAACCATTTTAGTTTTTTCATTATATAGTATAGATTCTAATATTTAATAGTACGGTTAAATTAAAAAATATTCAATATTAGACTCGTTTTGAAGGTATTGACGAGACGATTATAATGATATAATTTGTAAAAAAAAAACGTATTTTTTCATTGCATTTTTGTTCATATACGATTATTTGTGTTAATATGATAACGGTGTAAAATGAAAAAAGAAAAAATAAGGGATATAAAGTAAATTAAATAAGTAATTGTAAGGTGGTAAATGTAACATTGTAAGGGTAGTAAATGTTATTGTACAAAAGATTAAGGGTGGTAAATATTATTGTACAAAAGATTGTACAATAACCATATAACCGTTTTAGAATTTTCATTATATAGCTAGGCATATACCCGCGCAATGCAGCAGAATGTAAGTAAAGAACGAACAATTAATGTTACTTTCTTATAGATATGTCATCAATAATCAATCATAACCTAAGAATCACAATTTATAAAATCCTAAACCTATAAAGATATTCAATAATTAGTTTATATTACAATTATTGACGAAAAAAATTATAATGATATAATTTATAATAAGAATGAAACGTATTTTACGATTATGTATTTTTAATGTGCTATTGGTGGAAAAATAAATAAAACGTATGGATAGAAAACAAATTAATTCGTAGATATTCATGATATTTAATAGTACGGTTAAATTAAAAAATATTCAATATTGGGCTCGTTTTGAAGATATTGAGGAGACACTTATAATGATATAATTTGTAGAAAAATGAACGTATTTTTCATCACATTTTTGTTCATATACGATTATTTGTGTTAATATGATAATGGTGTAAAATGAAAAATGAAAAAGTAAAGGATATAAAGTAAATTAAATAAGTAATTGTAAGGGTGATAAATGTAACATTGTAAGAGTGGTAAATGTTATTGTACAAAAGATTGTACAATAACCGTTTTAGTAGTATAGATAATTCGTATATATTCTGATATTTAATAGTATGGCTAAATTAAAAAAATATTCAATATTGGGCTCGTTTTGAAGGTGTTGACGAGACGATTATAATGGTATAATTTGTAAAAAAAAGAACGTATTTTTTCATTGCATTTTGTTCATATTCGATTATTTGTGTTAATATGATAACGGTGTAAAATGAAAAATGAAAAAATAAGGGATATACAATAAATTAAATAAGTAATTGTAAGAGTGGTAAATGTAACATTATAAAGGTAGTAAATGTTATTGTACAAAAGATTAAGGGTGGTAAATGTTATTGTACAAAAGATTGTACAATAACCGTATAACCGTTTTAGAATTTTCATTATATAGTATAGATAAACTAATTATTGAATATTTTTATTGGTAGCATAAATATGTAACATTATATATATATATATATATATATATACTATTATATTAAAATTGTAAACGGTTATTTTCAAAATTAAATATTACATTTAACATCTTTACAATTAGTTATTTAATTTATTTTATATCCCTTACTTTTTTGTTTTTCATTTTACACCTTCGTTATATTAACACAAATAATGGTATATGAACAAAATGCAATGAAAAAATATGTTTCTTTTTTTACAAATTATACCATTATAATCGTCTTCTCAATATCTTAAAAACGAGCCCAATATTGAATATTTTTCTAATGTAACCGTAGTATTAAATATTATTAATATCTATGAACTAATTTGTTTTCTATCCATACGTTTTTTTTTCCACCTTTAGCATATTAAAAATACATAATCGTAGATCAACTAAAATATATTAAAAATACATTTCGTTATTATTATAAACTAGGCATATACCCGCGCACGATGTGACGCGAAAAATCGTGAAATCGAAGGAACAATTATTGTTCTTATCGATATTTTAGTCTATGATTCACATATAAGTGCACCAAATGAAGACCGAAATGAAAACTAATGTATTTAGTCTATTGTTCATAGACTAAAGTATCGATAAGAACGAAGAATACAAAACTTAGAATGAAAACGTTGTTGTCATTTTGATTTCGAGATGTTTTGCGAGCGGATACATACCTTTGCCAATTGTTCCTTCGATTGCACGATTTTTCACGCCGCATCGTGTGCGGGTATATGTCTATATAATAGTATAGATAAAAATTCTAAAACGGTTATTGTACAATCTTTTGTACAATAACATTTAACACCTTACACTTACTTATTTAATTTAATTTATATCCCTTGTTTTTTCATTTTTCATTTAACACCATTATCATATTAACACAAATAATCGTATATGAACAAAAATGCAATGAAAAAAGAATACGTTCATTTTTCTACAAATTATACCATAATAATCGTCTCGTCAATACCTTCAAAACTAGCCCAATATTGAATGTTTTTTTAATTTAACCGTACTATTAAATATCATGAATATCTACGAATTAATTTGTTATTCTATCCATACGTTTTATTTTTTTTCCACCGTTAACATATTAAAAATACATAATCGTAAAATACCTTTAATTCTTATTATAAATTATATCATTATAATTTTTTTCGTCAATAATTGTAATATAAACTAATTATTGAATATCTTTATGGGTTTTGGGTTTACTGTTTCATAAGTTGTGATTTTTAGGTCATGGTTTATTATTGATGACATGTCTATAAGAAAGTTATTCGTTTTTTACTAACATTCGTCTAGGTATATGCTAGTTATATATGATGAAATTATATAAATGGCGTCACGTAAATTAGATTACAATTACACGCACAATGCACAAATTTCTTCACCTCTCTTTTGTTGTACCTCTTCTCAAACTGGTTTGTATTCGCTACACAAGTAATTCTTGTTTCGAAACTTCGATCTAAAGGTGATTTCAACTTGTTTGATGTTGGTTGGTGCTTAGATCTGCCCCAATTTCCCCCCTTCGAGCAGGTTAGCTTTTCGTTTTTCTTCATGATTTCTTGAATATTAAATGATATATTTACTCGGTGTTATCTATGGATATTGTTTGTGATTTTTGACGCTTTCTTCTTAACACAAAACATTGTTGTGTGGTTTACTGTTGCAGATATGAAACGATTGCGAGATGATGTGTTTAGTAACTCTCAAATTAAGCGACCTTTTGGTTCTTCACGAGGAGAATCGTATGCCCTAGTCTTTGAATTTTATTTCAATTTTGTGGTTTTATATCTTAAACTTTTTTTTATTGTTTGATCATGTGGATTATTCATGTGTTGCGATTATTTGAGGTCGTTTTTGATCCTTTTTTTGCTTCATTCTCTCATGCAAATATGCACTTTTTTTTGTGCCTAATTGCATCTGAATTTGAATCTGCCTAAAGTTTTATGAGGTTAGTTGAATTTGGTGGATTAAGGTTTTCCCTGCAATAATCGCGTGATCAGCATTAATTGGATTCTGAAATCACATCTAACAGGAACTATGATTAGGCTCTGTTTATTTTGACTTTTATCGGTTTAGGTCTAAATCTTGATTATAGGTGGTAAGTTTATGTTCTTTATGCATAATATTTATATCTGCAGCCAGAAATGAATTATTGTGCTTAGCCCCTTGTTAGGTTTTTTTTGGCCTTTTTAGGTTTAGGGCTTATGATTATTAGATCGTCAACTGGATAGTGGGAGAAAGTGACTTAGGGGCTGTTGGGTTGGTTTTTCATTAATTCGTGTATGGATTAAGTTGCGTGTGTGGATTAATCAATCTGTATAGATTGAGGTTTTTGTTTGGGAGGCTTTTTTCGTAGATGGAAGGAGCGTGTTTTTTAATTGATAGGGACATGCATGGAAAAAACCCCACTTTGTATGTTATTAAGCCACTACCAAGTTGGAAGTTCCATTAAGCTCATTAAGCTGCTAACAAACACGCCCTTAGGGCATGGCACGTGATAATACCCCCAAGAAATGACAAGAGGATCGGTCTAATATCCATGAGCAGGAATGGTAATTGAATCCGTAACAACAGATGTGGGAAATGGTTTGCATAGCAATTAGCTGCTTTGGGGTATTTTGCTTGTTTGATATACTGTGTTGTTTCGTACTAAAAAAGGTGGATTTTCATTTTTTTCCTTTCATGTTGTAGATATGGACAACCGCCAGTTCCTGGAGGAGGAGAGGACGTAGCTGGAGGAGGGGGAGGAGGTGCTAGTAGTGCCCAGAAACTCACTACCAATGATGCTTTAACGTACTTAAAGGAAGTTAAGGACATGTTCCAAGACCAGAGAGAAAAATACGACATGTTTCTTGATGTGATGAAAGACTTTAAAGCTCAAAGGTACGTAATTTTCGGTCGGAAGGTTAGCATTTGATAGGTTCCTGATAGTTATTTCCACATTAACATGCAACTCTTTTGACAATTTACCTTATGCAGAATTGATACGACCGGGGTGATAGCAAGGGTGAAAGAATTGTTTAAAGGACACAATAACCTAATTTTTGGGTTTAACACTTTCTTGCCCAAAGGCTACGAAATTACTGTTATTGAAGACGACGACGCTCCACCAAAAAGAACTGTAGAATTCGAAGAAGCTATAAGCTTTGTGAACAAAATAAAGGTGAGACGGATACAAGTCAAAGATGAAAAATAGTTTGGATAGTTTCTTTCATCTATGTATATATTCTAACCCTGTTTCCCCTCCTTTGCAGAAACGATTTCAAAACGATGATCATGTTTACAAATCATTTTTAGACATCTTGAATATGTACAGAAAGGAACACAAGGGTATCAATGAAGTCTATCATGAGGTGAAGTTCTATAAACTTTTCTGTAGATATTTCATGGCATATAGAAGAATCATGTTTAAATTTATGTCACAACTATGTTTAGTCACTGATTGTCATCTATGCAGGTTGCTACGCTTTTCGACGATCATCCAGATCTTCTTGATGAGTTCACAAGATTCTTGCCAGATGCTTCTGCTGCTGCATCTGCACATCATGCTTCATTTCTCCGACAATCATATCACCGTTACGATGAGCGGAGCTCGGTTATGGCTCAACTCAGACATACACAAATGGACAAGGTAAGTAGCACATTATATTTTCACTATTTCTTTTAAAAGTTTGATGTAAGGAATTAAATATCTTTATGCTATTAGCAACGAGGCCGGCGAGATAGAATTCTTCCTCCCCAAGAACGAGGCCTAAATGTTGAATCTCCTGACATGGATGAGGATAAATCAATGGCGAAACTTCACAAGGAGCAGAGGAAGCGTGCTGAAAAGGAGAGCAGGGATAGAAGATCCCGTGATCAGGATTTCAAAGAGCCTGATATCGATGCTAACAGGGACATGCACCGTCTTGAAAAACGAAAATCTGCACGCAAGGTTGAAGATTTTGGCGTGCATTCCGGTTTAGCTCCATATGATGATAAGGATGCCTTAAAAAGTGAGTAAACTTTAATGTATATCAGTTGGTGAGTTTATTAAAAAATATTTCACCTTCTTAATGATGGAATATTACCTTCCTTTCTTGCTGGAGAGTGTTGCATTGGTGGATGATGTTTCTGATCGATCACGTGCTATATTCTATTAAACTTACGGTATTTGTTTATTTTAGGTATGTACAGCCAAGAATTTACTTTCTGTGAGAAAGTGAAGGATAGATTACGGAATCCAGATGATTACCAAGCATTCTTGAAATGTCTACATATCTATAGCACAGAAATAATTACAAGGAAAGAATTACAGAGCTTGGTATGTATTTTTATGCTTGCCTATTACTTACCCTAAAAAATTATACACTATGATTTACATGGAAATTTTCTTGTTTCAGGTTTCAGATTTACTTGGAAAGCACCCAGATCTTATGGAAGGATTCAGTGCCTTTTTGGAGCGTTGTGAGAATATAGGTGGCTTTCAACATCTGTGGCTCTTATTCGTTTTTATGTACTTTGGGAAACTCCCTTTTTCACTAATACACCTTGTTTGCAGATGGATTCCTTGCCGGTGTTATGGAGAAAAGTATGTCTTGCTGCTTCTTTAGTCTATCTAATCTGCAAATTATTAAACTGATCTGCAGTAGAGTGAAATCTTTCATCACTCAGAACATCATATGCCATTGGCTGTTAAACAATGTTCCCAAATTTAGGTTTGTTTATGCCCTCTAATCTGACAAGGCCTTGTATGTATGGCAGAAGCTTTTGGGAATGAAGGGCATGTATCCAAATCAACTAGGACAGAGGAGAAAGAGCGAGAGCATAGACGTGAAATTGATGCTGCTAAAGAGGACATGTACAAAGAGAAGTATTGGGGGAAATCTATACAAGAACTTGACCTGTCTAATTGTCAGCGTTGCACTCCCAGTTACAGACTTCTTCCTGATGATGTAAGTCTCGTGCTGCTTCTTCTCATTTGTGTGTTCAAGTAATTTGTTCCCCCACCTGACAGTGTGTTTGGTCTTCTTCAGTATCCAATACCATCGGTAAGCCAGAGATCTGAGCTTGGTTCTCAAGTACTGAATGATCTGTGGGTATCTGTTACTTCTGGTAGTGAGGATTACTCATTCAAACATATGCGTAAAAACCAGTATGAAGAAAGCCTGTTCCGATGTGAGGATGACAGGTACTATATCTGCCTCTCTCAGGAAAAGAAATACGTCCTCCGTCCCAAAATAAGTGTCGACGTTTCTATTTTAGTTCGTCTCAGAATGTCCATTTTCAAAAGTAAGTGCCTACTCTTCAATTCTAAACTTAATTATGAGACGGAGAAATTCATTACTCTCTCTTTAATTAAGGGCAAAATCATCATTTAGTTAATTAAAAAGTGTAATAATTACGCATTTCTTAAATTGTGTGCCTTTTTCATTTTGGACGTTTATTTTTGGGATGGAGGGCGTGAAAAGAAAACAAAATAATTACCGACTGCATGACTTTCAGCTTTTTATGCCTGTTTGTTTCTCCACGATAGGTAGTAGCATATATCGGAAGTAGTAACTATGCATATTGTTTTAATGACGCTTTTAGGTTTGAGCTAGATATGTTGTTGGAGTCTGTGAGTTCAACTGCTAAGCGCGCTGAAGACTTGTTGAACAGCATTAACAAGTCCATCAGCTCAGACGTTCCCATCCGTATCGAGGAGCACTTCACAGGTAATTACTTGACCCTGGAAGCAACTGTTACCAGCAATTTGCACTAGAAGTATGCTGAAAGATGTATGGAGTGATGTATTTTGTTCTTATGTTTTCTATCATTCTTATGGCTATCTGTAGCTCTTGATTTGCGGTGCATTGAACGTCTATATGGTGATCATGGTCTCGATGTTATGGATATATTGCGTAGAAACCCATCTCTTGCGTTGCCTGTTATATTGACTCGCTTGAAACAAAAACAAGAGGACTGGACAAAGTGTCGATCAGACTTCAACAAGGTTTGGGCTGAAATATATGCGAAGAACCATTACAAGTCACTTGATCACCGTAGCTTCTATTTCAAGCAACAAGATTCAAAGAATCTGAGCACTAAATGTAAGTGAATCTTGGTTTTAAAGCATAATTATTTCGCTGTTGTAGTACTAATGTTGGCAGCTGGTCGTGCCTCCATATTAGATGCTTGGTTTCGCTGATCTGGATATCATTATTTTTTGATTTGTTTTGAATTTAAAGAGTTTTTGCTTTTGTCTTAATGAACAGCCTTGGTGACTGAAATCAAAGAAATAAAGGAAAAAGGCCAGAAAGATGATGATGTGCTTCTAAGTATTGCTGCTGGAAGTAGACACTATATCGTGCCAAATCTTGAGTTTGAATTCACGGACAAGGACATCCATGAAGACTTGTTAAAACTAATTAAATATTCATGTGAAGAAATTTGCACAACCAAGGAACAATTGAACAAGGTTTTACGGTTATGGACTACCTTCTTGGAGCCAATATTGGATGTACCTTCTCGTCCTCAAAATCTTGATGGTGCTGAAGATGCTGAGCTATCTAGTCATGGTGCTGCCAAAACTGCTAGTTTACGTCCACCTGAGATTAATGGAAGTCCACGTGCTGATGATGCTACCATGAATCTTAAACAATCGAAACCAACTTGCAATGGGGTTCAAACTACATCGCCGGATAAGGTAGATCCAAGCAAAAACGACTTAGTAAATGGAGATGCTTTGGCCAAGGAAGACGGATCTCGACCAGAGAGCGACTCTAAGAGCACGGGGGCTGGGGATAAAGTGTCCAACTCCAATGGATCCTGGGCTTTGGCTGAACGAGCAACAGATTCTAGTCCAGCTCCCGGTGTTGCAATTGACAACAGACACGACAGAATGTTGGATCATATGTTTGGTCTGTATTCTTGTCATTTAGGGTGCCATTGGTACACAGGATGGGACAGAACAGGACAAAAACTTGTTGTCTCACTTTTGGTGCGACATTAAGACGGGGAAAGGACTGAGTGGGACAAAAAATACACCAAAACAGGTGGAACAAAACTCAGAGAGGTGTGACAAGATTGGTAAATTACTTAACTACCCATGTCATATTAAAAGCCTAAAACCTTGTCGAATTCTTTCACCCACCTACCTCAGTACCTCAATCTCGCCCGTCCCGTCCAGTTTTTGTCCAATCCCATCTTTGTACCAAACACATCCTGTGATCTTTGTGAACATGCCTATATGTTTTTGTGCATTTTTACTATTCGAGTCTAATTTTGAAAAATTGTTTTTAGGGCCTGCAGCAAGTGCTAAGATTGCCAAGTCTAAGATTGACAAAGTTCCTTCATCAGAGGTATGACCTGGAAAAACATATCGATGTTAGAGATATGCTCTTTCTCCATCTTCTGCTCCTCTATTCTTTCTGCTCCGGTTGTGTTAATTTATTTAAGGTAAAGTGCATCAAAATGCAATGAAGTTTGTTTTAGTTCCTGTTTAGTGAAACAGAATTTTTTTTTTCTTAATCTTAGATAAAATTCCAAAATTTTGTATTTAATGTACCAAAGCTTCAAAATTTCCTATTTTTTCCCATTTTGACCGGTAACTTGCTGTCTTGTAACATTTGATGACAAGGATGTCAACTTTATAGTCCACTTTGCCGTAATCCTCTCGTAAACATTTTGTAAATGGACATCCTTGTCATCAAATGTTAAAGGATCAGCAAGTTAGTTAGCAGGTTAGCGGTCAAAATGGATACAAAATAGGAAAATTTGAAACTTTGTTACATAGATTGAGAAAAGAAATTATCGTTACGCTATATAGGAACTAAACCAAACCAAACCTTGTTACATTTTGATGCATTTTGCCCTTTATTTAAATCAGCTCTATATTTTGATATATTTGTTTTAATCTATAGCATCGGTGTAACATCCCATGCCAACCGTACCATATATTGTCCGCTTTGTGCACACACTTGGGCTCACTGTTTTAAAACACGTCTGGTAGATGAGGTATATAGTCCCTTATAAGGCAACTTTCGTTCTCTCCCCAACCAATGTGGGATCTTACAATCCACCCCCTTGGGAGCCCAACGTCTTCGCTGGCACACCAGTCCGGAAAACCCAAATTTTAGACACCTAAGCATAAAAATAACAGTTTGCTCGTGTGACAATATTTCGTAGTAGACATCTCCATGTTTAACACAAACCCAACCTCAAACCCTAATATTTGATGCTTGAAAATCCAAAGGTTTCAAAATATCTCTTTTTTTGTTCTTTGGTTACCTCAGTTATTTATCTGATCAAATCAATGGGATAATAAAATTTAAAATCCTAATTTAACTATCAAACTAATGGCTGCCAACTACATAGGAAGTTATTCCAAAATCTTCAAACTTTTCCCTATTGATAAAACTAGTCCCTCTAGTTTCACAAGGTTTTCAAACTCAAATCACTACATTTATTTGCGTACTATTTTCATATAGGAAAATTACAGTCGGATTCTCCCAAGAGCGATATTAGAGTTATATGGAATTTATGGTGAAGTAACCAAAGTTAAAAGGCATGCTGAAGATTCTGCCCAGCCCTCCAAAATTGAGAAAGAAGAGGGCGAGTTATCACCTAACGGTGATTTTGATGATGTTAATTTTGGCGCCTATGGAGATAACGGTTCACGTGTCAACACCAAGCATAGTGTGGAGCCCACACACTATCGGGCCAGTGGAGGGAGGATTGATGCAGATGCTGATGACGAGGACAGTGTGAATGTTTCTGAAGGCGCAGATGTCTCCGGCAGTGAGTCTGCTGCCGATGAGTGCTCAAGGGAAGATCATGAAGAAGATGGAGACCGTGATGATCTTGATGGTAAAGCGGAGAGTGAAGGAGAGGCTGAAGGGATAGAGGATGCCAACTTTATTGGTGAAAATGGAACATCTTTGCCGCCATCGGAGCATTTTTTGCTAACTGCAAAGCCGTTAGCAAAGCGTGTAGCCTCTCCTTTACGTGATGGCGAAAGAAAAGATTCTCATGTCTTTTATGGAAATGATAGCTTTTACGTGCTTTTTAGGCTTCATCAAGTAAGCATGTAGTCCTTCGTTTTCTATTTGTTTGTTATTGCTTTCTACCAACCACCTTTCCAAATCTTTATCATACCCGACTTCCTCTCTTTGTCACACTTTTCACAAGTCGGTGTCTTCAAAGAAACAACCGCTCTACTCTTTGGGGTAAAGGTCAGGTCTACGTACATCTTACCCTCCGCAGACCCCACCTCCAGGTGGGATATACCGGGTTCGTTTGGTTTGATGTGGTTTTATATTTTCATTTATTTACGTCTCACGTGATTGTCATTTCTGTTTCTTGCAGGTATTATATGACCGGTTATTGTCAGCTAAGCTCAATTCAACATCTGCTGAAATGAAATGGAGAAATTCGAAGGACACCTGCCCTCCTGATCTGTACTCCAGGTAGTTCAGTTGCACTTCTTTATTACTTCTTTCGTCTTATAATAGATGTACACAGTGAAAAAGGTTAGAAATGGGAAATTATTAAACTTCTTGATTTGCTAAATGACAATTTTACCATTAATAATAGAGGGAGTAATGGATTTCCCCATCTCATAATTAATGGTAGAATTGGAAATATATGCACTTACTTTTTGCAAGTGGAAAATAGGAACCTGAACACTTATATAGGGAGGGATATTTATGCAGAATGTTTGATTCTATATAACTATATTTATCTTCGAAGCCATATTGTTGTCCTTTGCAGATTTATGAGTGCTCTATACAATTTGCTTGATGGGTCTGCTGACAATGCAAAATTTGAAGACGATTGTCGGGCCATTTTAGGAAATCAGTCTTACGTGTTATTTACATTGGACAAGTTGATTTATAAGCTCGTCAAACAGGCATGCAGACATCTATCTTTGCTTTTACATTATTTGATTACCTTTCTATTTGTGAGGGTTCTGATTAGTCCCTTCTCCTTGCAGCTTCAAATTGTTGCAGGTGACGAGATGGACAACAAGCTTCTTCAACTATACGAGTATGAAAAATCTAGAAAACCCGAGAAATTTGTTGACTCTGTATACTACGAAAATGCACACGTCCTCCTTCATGATGAGAACATATACAGATTCCAATATGTAGGTCTTTTTTTCTTTTTGTTGTTTTCACATCTTTTTGTTGGGTGGGAGGTTTTGAATCCTTTGACCTCCTGGGAGGCTGGCTCTAATAACGTCCCGGGTACCGCTAGGCCATTCAACATTTTTTGTTGCAAGCTTTATATTTTTTTCCTTGGGAGTCGAGGTCTATAAGATCCCACATCGGTTGGAGAGGAGAACAAAGGTTGCCTTATAAGGAATTGGATACCTCCTCTATCAGATGCGTTTTATAACTGTGAGTCCAGGTGTGGATAAAGCGGACAATATCTGGTACGGTTGGCCTGCAAAACCGGGAAGCGGACTAGTGTGCCAGCGAGGACGCTGGGCTCCCAAGGGGGTGGATTGTAAGATCCCACATCGGTTGGGGAGGGGAACTAAGGTTCTTATAAGAGATTGGATACCTCCACTATCATACGTGTTTTATAACTGTGAGTCCACACCTGGACAAAGCGGACAATATCTGGTACTGTTGGCCTAGGATGTTACAAGGTCTTCATGGAAACAACCACTCTACTCTTCACGGTGGAGGTCAGGTCTGAGTACTTCCCACCGCTTCCGGACCCCACCTCTGGGTGGGATTTACCAGGCTTGTTTGGTATGGTTTATATATTGGCAAATGAGATCTTCGTTTTTTTTAATGTCTTTTTGCAGTCATCTGGTCCATCTCGTTTAACCATCCAACTGATGGATGATGGGAATGAAAAGCCTGAAGTGGTTGCGGTCTCTGTGGATCCTAATTTTGCAGCTTACCTTCACAATGATTTTCTTTCAATTGTCCCCGGAAGAAAGCAAACTGGCATTTTTATGCATAGGTATTAATGCCATCATCATTCTACATATTTGCTCACATAAGCACCGAGGATCTTCACAGAAACAGCTCAGCTGCTCTACTCATTGTGGTAGATGTCATGTCTGCATGCATCTCACCCATCCGAGACCCAACTCTTGAAATCTCGAGTGGGGTTTACGGAGTCCGTTTGGTTGTCTCATCTTTAATGTGACACCAAAATCAGGGAAATGGGACATGATTAGCAAATTACTAAACCGTCCATGTCAAGTTAAAACTCTAAAACCTTCCACAATTCTTTCACCCGTCTACCTCACTCTCGCCTGTCAGGTCCCGTTTTGCATATAGCTGAGTTGGTAGGATGCATGTATAGACTCCATTTTTCGAGCTCTATTTCATTTGATCCTTTTTTGTGAAGATCTACCGAATACACACTTCGGGGTTGTTTGGTTGGTTTTCCATTAAGTTTTGTATGGATAAAGTTGTTTGTGTGGATTAATCTGTATGTATAGATTGAGAAGGTTTAAGAAGAGTTTTTCATAGATGGAAGGACGTGTTTTTTAATTGGGAGAGATGAGTTTGGAAAAAACTTGGCTTTCTGCATAAAGCTCTCCCATAGAAGCTTACTGAACAAGTCACTTTCTATATCCTTAAATCACTACCAAACAACCATGTATAACAAACTGAATAAGTTGTGAGTCCCATTAAGCTCATTAAGCTGCTAACAAACATGCCCTTCCTCTGCCCTCTACGTTTCTCTTTTCTGTACACTCGACTTCCATCTGGACCAGTCATCATAAAGCTTGAATATTAGTTGATTAGAAATAGGTAGAATTTTGTTTCGGAGTGATTTATCTATGCATATTTTACGATACATGATGTAATAATCGTTCTAAACTAGTTTCAGAGGATGATATGTCGATTCTAATGTTTGTGCAGAAGTAAACGCAGATTTTCAGATGTAGATGAAGATTCAGCCATATCAGTTGCCATGGAAGGTGCTGATGTGATCAATGGGTTGGAGTATAAGATGTCTTGTAGCTCATCAAAGGTATACATTCATCTTCTACACTTGCCTTGTAACAAAATCTTTTAAGGGTTCGTTTGGTACACGTGACATAACATAACAAGGATCACTGCTCCACGTTTGATAGGACTTTTATGTGGAACAGATAGGAACAAAATGGAACTGGCGTGTTCCACCCCCACCCAATGGAACAAGTTGGAACAAAATTGTATTTTACCAATATAATCACAAAATAAAACTTGATTCTCTTCTAAAACATAAAATACGTCTCTCTTTACATTTTATTCATTCTTAAAAAAATATTTATTTTATTTTATTCTATTTAAACTTTCACTTTACTGTCCTCAAAATATTATTTTTATATTTTGGTTAATTTATGTAATTTATTAAATAATATAATAAAATAATATAAAAAAGGTATAAAGTAAAAATTGGAAACTACATAAACTTTTTTGTTTTGGTGTCTTTTGATCGTCTTGGCGAAAACTTCTAATGATATATTTTGTTATTAAATATATATATAGGGGTAGGTTATTATGCAACCTTTTACATGGTGCAACCCATGCAACCTTTCTATCAACCACTCATTTTATTTTTACATTTTTTAATTAAAAAGGTGAAAATAAAATGAGTGGTGGATAGAGGGGTTGCACCATGTAAATGGGTTGCATTTGAACAACCCTCTCTCTCTCTCTCTCTCTATATATATATATATATATTATTACAATTTAATAAGTTACATAACTTAATCAAAATATTTAAAATATATAAACAACTCATTAGGGGTAAATTAGTTATTTTTATCTTTTCTGTCCAGTTCTGCCTTACCATACCCTGAACAACTGTTCTGTACTGTTCGGTTTCCTAAGTTTCAGGCTGGTTTTAATTTCCGTCGAAATAAAAAGAGGTCACGAGCATATTGCATTTATGGTAAATTTATCGAGTATTTAATCTGTCGAGTGCTAGCAGATATCCTACGTTCTCGATACAGAAGACTACTTCTTCTGTGTTAGAAGAAAAAGAAGAAAGCTCTCACGAGACTCTTCATCATCCTCCCGTAGCCACGCAAAAGTAGAACGGTTTCACAGATTCTTATCTGGCTCGGTTTGATAAAATGTTCCATGCCGTTTTCTCAATGAACATCAAGGTACATATCTTTTTTTGTATGTGGCATGTTCAAATGAGAACCCATAAATATTTTGAAGAGTAAATTACGTTTTTCGTCCCTGTGGTTTGTTAAAAGCGGGACCTTCGTCCCTGTGGTTTTGAAATTGCAGTTTTCATTCCTATGGTTTGTAGTTCATTGCTATTTCCGTCCCTGAGCGTAAGTATGAGGGATGAAAACAACAAATAATTGTAAACCACAAGGACGAATACAACAATAAATTGTAAACCATAAGGATAGAAGATCATAATTTTAAAAGCACAGGGACGAAAATAGAAATTTTCAACAAACCACTTAGATTACAAATGTAATTTACTCTATTTTGGAAACATGGGAACCAACTATTTCATGAATTATTCATGATGAATAACCCTAAAACATTATTCACATATTCCTCACTAACTGTTGGTTCTCAGATTCTCAAAGTATTTAGAGTGAATTACGTCTTTTTTGTTCTTGTGGTTTGTCGAAAATTGCTATTTTCATCCTTGTACCTTTAAAATTATGATTTTCATTCTTATGGTTTAAAGTTCATTGTTGATATCATCCTTATGATTTATATTGTTGTTTTCGTCCCTCATACTTAACGGTAGGAATTAACCTTGGGAAAAAAAATAGTAATGAATTGCAAACACAGAGGGACGAAAACTGCAAATTTTCAAAACCACAACGACAAAAGTTGGAATTTTTAATAAACCCTAATGGACGAAAAACATAATTTACTCGAATATTTTATTACAAATATCATGGCTGATGCAAATACATGATATTCATGAATATTTTAGCGTTATTCATCATGAATATCATGAAACGGTTGGATCTCACGTTCTCAAAATATTTGTAGTTCTCATTTGAACCTGCTCCTATCCTACATCCTTTAGCAGATTCAATCTGATTAAGAGTTGTTTACCATACACTTATCGAGTAAGCGCATAGTAAGAATTGAAAGTCTTACTTGGTAAGAGGGAAAGAGCTTTACCGGGTAAGTGAGGGTGGTGACTCTTACCCGGTAAGCGCTTTACCGGATGATAAATGCTTACCATCAATCCAATCCATTTCGATGACCGGAAATGTTACACGATAAGGTAAGGGACCGTTTACTAAACTCTTACCGCACTTATCAATATCATTTACCTTATTGAATGACATTACGAGGACCAAGAAGCTTACCCGGTAAGAGAGAAGGAAGAATCGATAGCTTTTTACCCGGTAAGTGTGGGAAATGACTCTTACTCGGTAAGCGCTTACCGGGTTTAAAATGCTTACCAACAATCCATTTTCATGGCCAATGATGTTACACGATAAGGTAAATGAAGGTGAATCCTTTGCTGGTAAGCGTTTACCCGGTAAGAATTTGGTAAACGGCCCCTAAGTGAGGGTGGTGATTTTTGCCTGTATGAATTTGGTAAACGGACTCTTAAGATTCGTTGTCGTCTCTTAGAAAAACCAGTGTAACAGTATGTTACGTTTGTTGTTGTTTTGTAGAAAATTTAGCCCGAACAACTCTTACCTACCCCCGACTTGTGATTATGGTCTCTTGCACGATTGTTAGATGGCGGTCGAGAAGATGGAACGGGTTGCGAGAAATGTAAACAAGTAGTAGTAAAATCTGTGAAAGTTTATATGGGATGAGTTGTGTAAATAGATTTTAGAGGAAAATTTAATTGTGAAAAAGTGTTTGTAACTCTAAAATGTGTCGAAAGGATGCAAGGATTTTTTTTAATCTTTTTTTTAAAGATTTGTACATAGCTTAGCTTTTACTATTTACATGTTCCAAATGTTTAACACAAATATTAGTTTGTAACTTGACTAATTTACCCTTTTTATTTTTTCTTTAATATTCTTCTTTGATTTTGTTTTTACATTTATGTTTATTCCATAAATCAAAGTGGTAATCTCGAAAATGACCCGAATACCAGAAGAATGTGAGAAAATGACCATGTTTCTTTTATATTTGCACAAAGTGACTACTCATATCTTTTTTATGATTTACTATAAGCGTACTCGTGCAATATAGCGAGATACAACATAATTTTAATGTTTTTTTTTCTCGATTTACAGTATGATTTTAGATGATTTTGAGAAATTGATAATGTTTTTATAAATTTGTTTAATTTAGACTTAATAATATAATGTTTTTTATATAAAAAAATTTAAGTATTTTGTTAGAATTCAATTATTATTTTATATATTTTAATGATATCTAGAAAAAAACAATCAATTACATATTTAATAATATAATTAAAACAAATTTATAGTAATATTAATATATTAATTAATAGTGATACATGGAAAATTCTGCATAAAAGGAAGGTTTCGCATATACCAAATTGGTGGGTGTTAGAAGTCTGCAGTAGTAATATGTATTTTATGCTTTGATACTTGTAAATTAAGATATTTTTAAAATTTTGCATAAAATGATGTTATTTTGTACCTAATAATTTGTATTTAAGAGTTTTTTTATCTGTGCTTTATAAAATGATTTGTACCCCAATTTCCCCCCTTCGAGCAGGTTAGCTTTTCGTTTTTCTTCATGATTTCTTGAATATTAAATGATATATTTACTCGGTGTTATCTATGGATATTGTTTGTGATTTTTGACGCTTTCTTCTTAACACAAAACATTGTTGTGTGGTTTGCTGTTGCAGATATGAAACGATTGCGAGATGATGTGTTTAGTACCTCTCAAATTAAGCGACCTTTTGGTTCTTCACGAGGAGAATCGTATGCCCTAGTCTTTGAATTTTATTTCAATTTTGTGGTTTTATATCTTAAACTTTTTTTTATTGTTTGATCATGTGGATTATTCATGTGTTGCGATTATTTGAGGTCGTTTTTGATCCTTTTTTTGCTTCATTCTCTCATGCAAATATGCACTTTTTTTTGTGCCTAATTGCATCTGAATTTGAATCTGCCTAAAGTTTTATGAGGTTAGTTGAATTTGGTGGATTAAGGTTTTCCCTGCAATAATCGCGTGATCAGCATTAATTGGATTCTGAAATCACATCTAACAGGAACTATGATTAGGCTCTGTTTATTTTGACTTTTATCGGTTTAGGTCTAAATCTTGATTATAGGTGGTAAGTTTATGTTCTTTATGCATAATATTTATATCTGCAGCCAGAAATGAATTATTGTGCTTAGCCCCTTGTTAGGGTTTTTTTGGCCTTTTTAGGTTTAGGGTTTATGATTATTTGATCGTCAACTGGATAGTGGCAGGGATAGAAGATCCCGTGATCAGGATTTCAAAGAGCCTGATATCGATGCTAACAGGGACATGCACCGTCTTGAAAAACGAAAATCTGCACGCAAGGTTGAAGATTTTGGCGTGCATTCCGGTTTAGCTCCATATGATGATAAGGATGCCTTAAAAAGTGAGTAAACTTTAATGTATATCAGTTGGTGAGTTTATTAAAAAATATTTCACCTTTTTAATGATGGAATATTACCTTCCTTTCTTGCTGGAGAGTGTTGCATTGGTGGATGATGTTTCTGATCGATCACGTGCTATATTCTATTAAACTTACGGTATTTGTTTATTTTAGGTATGTACAGCCAAGAACTTACTTTTTCTGAGAAAGTGAAGGATAGATTACGGAATCCAGATGATTACCAAGCATTCTTGAAATGTCTACATATCTATAGCACAGAAATAATTACAAGGAAAGAATTACAGAGCTTGGTATGTATTTTTATGCTTGCCTATTACTTACCCTAATAAATTATACACTATGATTTACATGGAAATTTTCTTGTTTCAGGTTTCACATTTACTTGGAAAGCACCCAGATCTTATGGAAGGATTCAGTGCCTTTTTGGAGCGTTGTGAGAATATAGGTGGCTTTCAACATCTGTGGCTCTTATTCGTTTTTATGTACTTTGGGAAACTCCCTTTTTCACTAATACACCTTGTTTGCAGATGGAGTCCTTGCCGGTGTTATGGAGAAAAGTATGTCTTGCTGCTTCTCTAGTCTATTTTCGTTTGTTTGCATCTCTTATCTAATCTGCAAATTATTAAACTGATCTGCAGTAGAGTGAAATCTTTCATCACTCAGAACATCATATGCCATTGGCTGTTAAACAATGTTCCCAAATTTAGGTTTGTTTATGCCCTCTAATCTGACAAGGCCTTGTATGTATGGCAGAAGCTTTTGGGAATGAAGGGCATGTATCCAAATCAACTAGGACAGAGGAGAAAGAGCGAGAGCATAGACGTGAAATTGATGCTGCTAAAGAGGACATGTACAAAGAGAAGTATTGGGGGAAATCTATACAAGAACTTGACCTGTCTAATTGTCAGCGTTGCACTCCCAGTTACAGACTTCTTCCTGATGATGTAAGTCTCGTGCTGCTTCTTCTCATTTGTGTGTTCAAGTAATTTGTTCCCCCACCTGACAGTGTGTTTGGTCTTCTTCAGTATCCAATACCATCGGTAAGCCAGAGATCTGAGCTTGGTTCTCAAGTACTGAATGATCTGTGGGTATCTGTTACTTCTGGTAGTGAGGATTACTCATTCAAACATATGCGTAAAAACCAGTATGAAGAAAGCCTGTTCCGATGTGAGGATGACAGGTACTATATCTGCCTCTCTCAGGAAAAGAAATACGTCCTCCGTCCCAAAATAAGTGTCGACGTTTCTATTTTAGTTCGTCTCAGAATGTCCATTTTCAAAAGCAAGTGCCTACTTTTCAATTCTAAACTTAATTATGAGACGGAGAAATTCATTACTCTCTCTTTAATTAAGGGCAAAATCATCATTTAGTTAATTAAAAAGTGTAATAATTACACATTTCTTAAACTGTGTGCCTTTTTCATTTTGGACGTTTATTTTTGGGATGGAGGGCGTGAAAAGAAAACAAAATATCATTTACCTTATTGAATGACATTACGAGGACCAAGAAGCTTACCCGGTAAGAGAGAAGGAAGAATCGAGAGTTTTTTACCCGGTAAGTGTGGGAAATGACTCTTACTCGGTAAGCGCTTACCGGGTTTAAAATGCTTGCCAACAATCCATTTTCATGGCCAATGATGTTACACGATAAGGTAAATGAAGGTGAATCCTTTGCTGGTAAGCGTTTAACCCGGTAAGAATTTGGTAAACGGCCCCTAAGTGAGGGTGGTGATTTTTGCCTGTATGAATTTGGTAAACGGACTCTTAAGATTCGTTGTCGTCTCTTAGAAAAACCAGTGTAACAGTATGTTACGTTTGTTGTTTTGTAGAAAATTTAGCCAGAACAACTCTTACCTACCCCCCGACTCGTGATTATGGTCTCTTGCACGATTGTTAGATGGCGGTCGAGAAGATGGAACGGGTTGCGAGAAATGTAAACAAGTAGTAGTAAAATCTGTGAAGTTTGTATGGGATGAGTTGTGTAAATAGATTTTAGAGGAAAATTTAATTGTGAAAAAGTGTTTGTAACTCTAGGTCCCGTTTGGTTTGTGGGATTGGAATGGATTTGGAGGGATTTGGATTTCAAATCCATTCCAATCCTGCGTTTGGTTTGCATGAATGGATTTCGTTGATCGGATTTGAAATATGTTGACCATTTAAAAATCCCTTACATGATGGATTTCAAAATTCGTTGCAATGAGCTTGGATTTGAAATCCAAATCTGATGGATTCTAAAGCCTGATGGATTTCAAATTCTTATCCAAACACATGAAGGGATTTCAAATCCCCCAAATCCAAATCCTTACTTGAAATCCAATCCATTCCCGCAAACCAAACACACCCTAAAATGTGTCAAAAGGATGCAAGGATTTTTTTTTTAATCTTTTTTTTAAAGATTTGTACATAGCTTAGCTTTTACTATTTACATGTTCCAAATGTTTAACACAAATATTAGTTTGTAACTTGACTAATTTACCCTTTTTATTTTTTCTTTAATATTCTTCTTTGATTTTGTTTTTACATTTATGTTTATTCCATAAATCAAAGTGGTAATGTCGAAAATGACCCAAATGCCAGAAGAATGGGAGAAAATGACCATGTTTCTTTTATATTTGCACAAAGTGAATTATAAGTAGTCACTCATATCTTTTTTATGATTTACTATAAGCGTACTCGCACAATGAAGTGAGATACAACATAATTTTAATGTTTTTTTTTCTCGATTTACAGTATGATTTTAGATGATTTTGAGAAATTGATAATATTTTTATAAATTTGTTTAATTTAGGCTTAATAATAAAATGTTTTTTATATAAAAAAAAATTAAGTATTTTGTTAGAATTCAATTATTATTTTATATATTTTAATGATATCTAGAAAAAAACAATCAATTACATATTTAATAATATAATTAAAACAAATTTATAGTAATATAATATATTAATTAATAGTGATACATAGAAATGTCTACATAAAAAGAAGGTCCTCCACATACCAAATTGGTGGGTGTTAGAAGTCTGCAATAGTAATATGTATTTTATGTTTTGATACTTGTAAATTAAGAGATTTTTAAAATATTGCATAAAATGATGGTACCTTGTACCTAATAATTTGTATTTAAGAGTTTTTTATTTGTGCTTTATAATATAGTATAGATATAGATGGTCCACATTATTGGAAAGTATGTGGACTTATAGCTTTAATCTTAAGAGTTAATTACATTTTTGGTCTTTTCTATTCTCACTTATTATTAAGTTTGGTTCTTCTTTAAAATTAATTACAGTTATAGTCACTACTCACTACGGTACTATGTTTTTTTTTTTTTTTTTTTTTTGCTTTTTCACTTTTGATTCCTCTTATCTGACTAACTCTGGTTAAAAAGGCTAGTTAATTTAAGGGTCATTTGGTTCTTATACTCTTTTTTTTTGTCTTTTTCGTTTTCCGTTTTATTAGAATATAGAGTAAATTAGGATTTTCGTTCTTGTAGTTCGTCTTTTTCCCTTTTTGTGCTTCCTATTTTTTTGATTTTTCACTTTAAACACTTATCATACTAATTAATTAATGATAATTTTAACTAAAAATACATTAAAAAGTTCGTATTTTATTTTGTAAATTACACCATTATAAAATTTTGTCGATACCTTTACAATGAGTTAAATATTGAATATTTCTAAATTTTATGCATTTTATCTGATATATATATATATATAGAGAGAGAGAGAGATGGAGGATCAAACGAGAATAATAACTATCAAATGAAAGATAGACTAACAACCTAATAATCTAACTTAAGTAAGAAAGATTAAAATCGGGTGTTGCTATTCTTCCCCAACTTGGAAATGATTTCGTCCCCGAAATCCTACTAACTAAACAAGAGAGGGTATCTACGCCTCATGTCTTCTTCCGCTTCCCAAGTCACATTGGTGCCGCGGCGGTGCTTCCATTGAACCTTTACCATCGCCACCTCCTTATGTCGGAGCTTCTTAATCATTCTTTCCAAAATTGCCTCGGGCTCTTCGATACAATGATTATCATCCACTCGAATTTCGGACAAAAGTATGACGCTTTCTTCTTCCGCTAAGCACTTCCGTAAATAACACACGTGGAATGTGGGATGAATCCCGTCCATCTCCGGCGACAAGTCCAACTTGTAAGCTTGGAGTCCGATACGTTCCAGAATAGTAAACGGCCCAAGGAAACGGGGACTTAGCTTCCCACGCTTCCCAAACCGAATCAATCCCTTCCAAGGGGACACTTTTAGCATCACGCGATCTCCCACTTGAAACTCTACCGGTCTCCTCTTTTTGTCGGCGTAACTCTTCTGACGATCTTGCACCGCTTTCAACCGTTCCCGAATAGATTTAACTTTGTCGGTTGTCCCTTGCACCATTTCCGGGCCGGCGAACTGCTTCTCTCCCGCCTCTAGCCAGCACACGGGGGCTCTACACTTCCGCCCGTACAAAGCTTCAAATGAAGCCATTCCGATACTAGAATGGTGACTGTTATTGTACGCAAATTCCACCAAAGGTAGATGGGTGTCCCAACTACCGCCAAAATCAATCACGCATGATCTAAGCATGTCTTCAAGCGTTTGAATCGTTCTTTCACTTTGTCCGTCTGTTTGTGGGTGGTATGTCGTGCTCAAATTTACCCGTGTGCCCAACTCTTGATGCAAAGCTCCCCAAAATTTCGACGTGAACCGACTATCACGATCGGACATTATCGACAAAGGTATGCCGTGTCTAGAGACTACCTCGTCTATGTAGAGTTTTGCCAACTTATCCATCGGCAAGGTTTCCCGCATTGCTAGAAAGTGAGCACTCTTAGTCAAACGGTCGACAATAACCCAAATAGTGCCGTTCCCTTTCAATGTCTTCGGTAGTTTGGTCACGAAATCCATGGTAATTTTGTCCCATTTCCATTCGGGTATTTCAAGCGATTGAAGGCTTCCATAGGGTCGTTGATGCTCGGCCTTCACTTGTGAACAAGTTACGCATCTCTCCACATAATGTGCTACATCCAATTTCATAACTGGCCACCAAAAGTGTAGCTTCAAATCCCGATACATCTTGGTGCTCCCCGGGTGAATAGAATACTTGGATTTGTGCGTGTCTTCCAAAAGTAGCCCTCGGCAACCACCAAACTTTGGTACCCAAACTCGCCCGTTGAAGCACTTGATCCCTTGGCTATCTTCGGTCAACAATAATTGTTGCTTGGTCATCACTTCATCCTTAAGGTTTTCTTCTTTTAATGCTTCGGTTTGCGCCTCTTTAATCTTTTCCATGAGACTTGACACCAACTCAATTCTGGTAAGTTTGGCTTGAAGTCTCCCGCTATACTCTTTCCGACTCAAGGCGTCCGCTACCACGTTTGCTTTACCCGGGTGGTAGAGTAATTCACAATCGTAATCCTTAAGTAGCTCTACCCTCCTTCGTTGCCTCATGTTGAGTTCTTTCTGATCAAAAACATACTTCAGACTCTTGTGATCCGTGTATAAGGTACACTTTATGCCGTAAAGGTAATGTCGCCATAACTTTAGCGCGAACACTACCGCCGCCAACTCCAAATCATGAGTGGGGTAGTTCTTCTCATGCACCTTCAATTGTCTAGACGCGTACGCGATCACCTTCCCTCTTTGCATTAGTACACATCCAAGCCCCAATTTGGATGCATCGCTAAAGACCACAAAATCCTCCGATCCCTCCGGCAAGGATAAGATCGGAGCCTCGCACAACTTCTTTTGCAAAGTCCTAAATGCCTTCTCTTGTTCTTCGATCCATACAAACTTCACATTCTTCTTGGTCAACATCGTTAACGAAGAAGCAATCTTGGAGAAGTCTTGTATGAACCTTCGGTAATATCCCGCCAAGCCTAGAAAACTTCGAATCTCGGATGGACTTTTGGGAGGTTCCCAACTCATCATCGCTTCAATCTTGGTCGGGTCCACCTTTACTCCGTCCTTCGAAACTATGTGCCCCAAAAACTGCACTTCCTTTAACCAAAACTCACACTTGGAAAACTTTGCATAAAGTCTCTCTCTCCTCAAGATCTCTAAAATGTCCCGAAGGTGTCGAGCATGATCGGTCTCGTCCTTTGAGTAGATAAGGATGTCATCAATGAACACGATAACTGACTTATCTAAGAAGGGTCGGCACACGCGATTCATTAAATCCATAAACACCGCTGGAGCGTTCGTCAAGCCGAATGGCATCACTAAAAATTCATAGTGGCCATAACGCGTCCTAAAAGCAGTTTTAGGAATGTCTTCCTCTTTGACCTTCACTTGATGGTAACCCGAACGGAGATCAATCTTCGAAAAGCAACCCGCCCCTTGCAGTTGGTCGAATAGATCATCGATTCTAGGGAGTGGGTATTTGTTCTTCACGGTCACCTTATTCAACTCCCTATAGTCGATGCACATTCGCATAGTACCATCCTTCTTCTTCACGAATAAGACCGGGGCTCCCCAAGGCGAGGAACTCGGTCTTACAAATCCCTTTTCCAAAAGATCTTGCAATTGGCTCATCATTTCCTTCATCTCTGACGGAGCCAAACGATATGGAGCTCGGGCTATTGGAGCCGCTCCCGGTGTCAGATCAATCTTGAACTCCACTTGACGATCGGGAGGTAAACCAGGCAAGTCGTCCGGAAATACGTCGGAAAACTCCCTCACCACTTCGACATCTTCTAGCGTCTTCTTCTCCAGTTTAGCATCTATTACATATGCCAAAAAGGATGGGCATCCTTTCACCAAACATTTACGTGCCTTTACCATACTGATGATTGCGACTTCACCCTTTCGTCTTTCACCATACACGGTCACCGCACGACCATCCGAATCCGGAATTCGGATCAACTTCTTTGCGCAAAGAATTTCAGCATGATTAGTTGACAACCAATCCATACCGACTACAACATCGAATCCCCCGATGACCATAGGCATAAGATCGATCGGGATTTCTCTTCCTTCAATTTCAAGCTTGCAATTCCTTAGAATACTCCGAACCACTACTTGGTCACCATCGGCTAGCTCTACTACTAATGCCTCGTCTAAACTAGTAGTGGGCATGGATAGTTTTGGGCAAAACAAACTTGACACAAACGAGAAACTAGCTCCCGAATCATATAGTACACGCGTAGGCACGGAGTTTAGGAGAAACGTACCCGACACTACATCCGTTGACGCTTTCGCCTCTTCCGTGGCATCTGGAAAGCTCTCCCTGTTGCCTTGGGAGTGTCCACTTTCTTGCCTCCACTATAGTTTACTAATGCCTTCGGACATTCACTTCTAACATGGCCCGACTCTTTACACCCGAAACAGATACGCTCTTTAATTGGACAGTCATTGTAACGGTGGTCGGGCTTACCACATTTGTAGCACGGTTCTGACTTCGAGTTGCAAGGACCGGTGTGTTTACTTCGGCATCTTGAACACCACGGGGAATCCCGTCTCGGACCACCTCCCCGTTGATTGTTGTTGAAGTGGCTCGGCCTCCTCGAAAACGTGTGGCCTCCTTCCCATTTCCTCTTCTCAATTGCTCCACTTCTCTCCGTCTTACCCAAGCCGTAGGAATCTTCCACAAGTTGTGCCTCCTCTATAGCCTCTCGAAGGGTAGAGGCCTTGGACACTCGAACCATATTCATCATTTCTGTAGGCAAACCTTTGATGTACGCCTTGATTTTCTCTCTTTCGGTGGGGACCAGATGTCCCACCAAACCTAGTTTGTCCATAAATAGCTTGTTGTAATCCTTCACCAATAAATTCCCCCTTTTCAAACTTCGGAACTCATCGACGATCCGGTCCATAGCCCGTTAGTTGCAAAATTCTTCCATAACCTTCTTCTTGAAAGTCTCCCAGCTTAGTTGAGCCAATACAGTGGCTTCAATAGAAGCGGAATATACATTCCACCATGCGAGGTCGCCCCTCTAAGCATTTGAGATCCAAATACGGCTTTTTGGTTCTCCCCACACCCGCTCGATCGGAAGGCTTGCTCCAATTCTCTAATCCAGTTCATGCATTCTACTGGGTTGTCGGTGCCTTTGAACTCCGGCGGTCGACATCCGAGAAATGCCTTGAATGTGCAAGACTTTGCCTCATGTCTTACGGCCGAGATTGCCGTCTCATTGGTGGGGATACGGGGTCCCGAACCTCCAGATCCTGCCACAATCACATTCTCCTCCACCGTCTCTGGTCTACGGTGGTTAGCATCCATGTCATCCAGTAGTTTCAGGAAGGCCTCTTGCTGCTGAGCCATAGCTGCATTCATTGCTTGCATCATCCGCTCCATCATTCTAGTTTCCGGAGTTACCTCTTCCATAACTGGATGAGTTGCAGTTATGTTGCGTCGAGGTACATGATCCGGTCCTCCACCCAACGCATCTATAAACGGTGGGGGTAAATCGTTATTCGTTACCCTCGGTTGATCGGCCGTAGACGCGGCCGTATCCTGTCCTTCCGGTCGATTACGCGTATTAACCATAGTCTGTCACACACGCGAGAATATAGATAAGATAAGACTACACGGTTATAAACAAGGAAATGTACCACTACATTCATCAATTATCATAACAACGGAAAACAAGCATAATCACGTAAAACATCTTCATAATAACGTTAGTTAGGCGAAATTATGAACATGCAATACATAAAAACTTTCATTCCCATTACCATAACTCTCAACTTGTGTAGCTTCCATCGACTCTAGAACTATCTTATCTTAACAGTTCTACCCCATCTCACAAGATCATTGCCTAATTTCACAGCTTAAGTCTAGGTACCCTACACTTATACCTAGTTCACTTAAACTAAAGCTCTGATACCAACTTGTAACACTCTAAAAATTAGCGGGATAAAATTTGAAATTTTTGCAATATGACTGCTATAATTAGGTAAAACCTGAATATAAAACCTGCTAAAATCAATCCCAAAGTATCATCCCAATAGGACGGGGAAACAGTACTATAATCATTACAACGAATCAAATGAAGGATAGACTAACAACCTAATAATCTAACTTAAGTAAGAAAGATTAAAATCGGGTGTTGCTATTCTTCCAAAAGGTATGATCGCTATTTCAAAATGCCGGTCTATACATCTCCCAAGAAGACCGCTCTTAGTCCAAAGCTATCCGCTCAGTCCCAACGAACCCCACCGGAGACCTGACCTGTTATACATGTCATTTTAAGAAAAAGTGTTAGGCTAAAGCCTAGTGAGATCAAACATTTGCAATTTAAGAGATTTAATATAAAATAAATAAAGGTTTCCTTTTGTACAACAATAATAATGAAATAGTAATAATAATGCTCTTTGAAATAAACCAATACCTCTTGGGTTAACGGGGGAGACCCGCCTACTAACTCGAATGACGGAACACAAAAGTAAACCATTCGATGGGTCAGTAAAGCCAATAAACACATAAAGTACACGCAAGGGATGTCAGGCTCAGTGGCTTTAAACGTACACCCACGGAAATTCGAGTTCAACCCCGTCGGGTTCCTATGTCGAGCTCCTCATCCAATATCGTAATACTTGAACACGAAGGACTTATACCGCACCCGGTACCTAACGTGCAGCACGAAGGACTTATACCGCACCCGGTACCTAACGTGCCTCGACGTGGAAAACTAGCCGTCCCAACACCGGAACAATAATAACCAAATACGGGGTCATGACTCCCAAATGCATCACTTAAATCAATTAATGCTCACATTGTCCCACGAATACTTCAACAAGTGTTAATATGCATAAAGATCGTAGATAACTATTTTTCCCAAATATAGCTCCCATTCTTTACTAAATGATCATTAGTTGAAAACATAAGCATCTATTACAAATACTACTTTTAAAACATTACAATTTCTCAAATACAAACTTATCAGCAGTTAACCACAATAGTACCCTTATGAAATCCATGAGTGATACATCCTCAAAGCCATTCTTCCAAAATACATTTTCCCAAGCAAGGTAGATCACTAGTAGCATCAACAAGTTCATAAAATCATATGTCACGAAAATTACTATAAACCCTAAAATCTCCAAAATTAGTTTTGGTACAAGACCTAAAATTTAAGTATAAACAAAAGGAGATACTTAGGCATTTAAAACTCACATTTGACATGTATAAGGTTTAGTAAAAGTGGATGAACTCACCTTAGTAGTTTCCTTAAGAGAAAACCAAGCCCTAGAATGGAGGAGATGAGAAAGCCACTTAAGAGCTCACCAACAACACTTCCTAAATGTGTTAAGGACCACCATTAATGATTATGTAACACCATAAATGAAGAAAGAAGTCTAGGAGGAGAATACATACCAAACCCAGCTGAGAAATCGCCTTTCAAAACCCTAGAATCTGATAAAATGACTGAAAATCGCGACTTGTCTATTTATACCCGAAACACCTGCCGACGATAGTGACACGGCGAGAGTGACATCTGTCACTCTCGAGGGCATAATCGCACCAATACCCCCACCCGCGGTACAATCTGGGCGATAGTGCCCGGCGATTGTGACCCTGTCACTCTCGCATGGCACTATCGCGAGAGACGTACCGAGAGTCCTTGACCCCCGACGATTGTGCCCCTGCGATTGTGACATCCTGTCACTATCGCGGGCACTGTCGCGAGCCATCCCACACTTCACAATTTTGACACTTTTAGCCCACGGTGTTTAACTCCAATAGGTTAAATATACAACTGATAAATCCTTAAAGTTAAGAGGTTTCCAAAACGAGAACGATAATACATAGGCTCTCAGAATTCGGGGTGTTACATAAAAATAACTGATCAATTAATAACAACACATTTTCATGTAGAATTTGTAATAGTATTTAATATATTAGTTGTTACAAGTTCAAGTAAATTACATTTTTTTTGTTTCTACGGTTTGTTAAAAATTATGATTTTCGTTCTTATGGTTTATTAGTTATGTTTTTCACCACTATGGTTTGCAATTCATACTGTTCTTTTGATTTAATAATTTATTGTTATTTTGTCCTCATGGTTTTACATTTTTTTACTGTATTAGTCTACTTAAGCTATGTTTGGCAAAAAAAAAGCTAGCTTATATCAGCTAGTTTTTTGTCCTGGTATATGTTTGGATAACTATAAGATAACTTATTGAAAAACTACTCATAGTAGCGTTTTGAAAAGCTAGCTTATCAGCTACCAACTAGCTTATAAGCTAGTTTGCCAAACAATGCTTTAAAAGTAGAAATTAGTCTTTGGACGAAAGTAACAATAAATTACAATCAATCTATACTATATTATAAAGCACGGATAAAAAAACTCTTAAATACAAATTATTAGGCACAAGGTACCATCATTTTATGTAATATTTTAAAAATCTCTTAATTTACATGTATCAAAGTACAATATATATATTACTACTGCAGACTTCTAACACTCACCAATTTGGTATGTGCAGGGCCTTCATTTTATGCAGATATTTCCATGTATCACTATTAATTAATATATTATATTACTATAATTTTGTTTTAATTATATTATTAAATATGTAACTGGTTATTTTTTTAGATGTCATTAAAATATATAAGATAATCATTGAATTCTAACAAAATACTTAATTTTTTATATAAAAAACATTATATTATTAAGCCTAAATTAAATAAATTTATAAAAAAACATTATCATTTTCTCAAAATCATCCAAAATCGTACTGTAAATCGTCAAAAAAATAAAATGAAACATTCAAATCGTGATATATCTCGCTGCATTGCGCAAGCACGCTTCTAGTCAACACCAAAATTGAAAAATTTAAACTACAGGAATAAAAATCGAAATTATTAACAAACTACAGGGACTAAAATTGAAATTTTTACTCGAAAATTCAAAGAAACAAAAGAATGAAAAAGGATATTTTTGTTCATCGATGGAGTTTGGGGGGTTTAGGGTAACCTAATAAAAAAAGTATCCATTCATTCTACTTGTTCAAATTTCGCCTCCATTCTTTCTCCACAAAATATCGACTACTGCTCTCCACAATCAATCGTTATCTCCAACTTCTTCGATCAAAAGGTACTATTGATTTCGTCTGTAACGTGGTTCTTCGATTTCGATTTCTTTCTGGTTGTGGTTATCAACTAGGTTAATACTTTTGCATCTGTGATTCTTCTAGTCTGATGCATATGATTCAAGCTACTTAATTATTTAAAGTATTGCTCGACTGGTTTGTCTTTGATTTCGATTTCTTCTTGTTGTTTTTGCTAATCTCATTAGGCTTACACTTGTTGTTTTTGCTAATCTCATTAGGCTTGCACTTGTTGTTTTTGCTAATCTCATTAGGCTAACACTTGTTGTTTTTGCTAATCTAATTAGGCTTACACTTGTTGTTTTTGCTACTTACTATCAAAGGTGTTATTTCTTTTGAATTGTGAATTTTGTATCTGAATTACAATTATAAAAGTATAGTATAAAAATCATTTTATGAAATATTTATAAATAAGATTGTTTAAGTGTTTGTTTGATTTGTGTCATTTAAACAACAGTTAGAGGCAATCTGGTCATTTTTAACAGTAGGCATTTAGTCCAGTTGTGTCGTGTTCTAGTCGTACCAAGTGCACGACAAACAATTAGTTCAATATACATGCATTTTGTTTGCTGCTGTACTGCTAACACTATAAGTAACTTAGAACGGAAAGGCCATTATATATCGCACGATTATGTTTCTCAAGAGAATCCAAACATCTGGTATGGACAAATCAGACAAAACACAACATTGACTCACAGCTACCTGGTTTCTAGTTAAAGTTGAATCCAGTGCAAGAACCAATCCATATTTAATGCCCTCATGATAAACAACAATGTATCAAATTAGGCTTTGGGATGCATCTGCTGGAATGTCATGTTATTTTCTTTACATATCTGGTTATTATGATAAACCTGACCAACCTATCTTGCACGGGTTGTGTTGGGTTGGGTTATGCTGTAATTTTTTAACAGTTTGAGATGTTTCAAACTGAACTAGTTGGGTTAGGTTGAGTTGTTAAACCTAACCCATGTTCACCCCTATTCTTGGGCTTTTTCACTTGAGGTTAAAGCCGTTGCTTCGATTTCTTTTCCTGCAAGCTCTTCTCTCTGCTGGTATGATATTTTGTTTAACTTCATGCTTACTCTTTGGAATGGGAGGCTCTTTTTGCCAATTCAGTTTTCTTTCTCTTCTCCTTCTTATGTGTTTGTAGACAAACCCTAAAGCTTTGCTTTTATTTTGTTGTTAAATGTGTTTGTAGCTTCAATGGTTGTTAAAGGCAAAAAGCTACAGAAGAAACCAAGCAGGAAGGAGCAAAGTAAGGAGTTTGTTTCCGTCAAGAGCAAAAAGAAAAATGATATTTTGAGTGAGTCTGATATGGAAGACGAAGAAATGGAAGAACAACAAAGTCTTGATGGTGATGAAGGAGAGAATTCTGGGTCTGATTTGTCGTCAGATGGGGATGACACATTTGCTGGCGACGTTTTACAAGGCAGTGATGACGAAGGTACTTCATATTGTTCCTGAAGTAATATAATATTTCTGTGGGTATGTAATTTAATTGTTGAATTTTAGTGTTGTCTTTTCGAAACCATCAATTATGATCATGAATGAGGTAAGTTTTAGAACGATTCAAAACCGACATTAAAAAAGTTAAAACATTAGGACTAATTAAAAAGAAGTTTATCTGGAAATGCATAAAAAAATGAATCCCGAGTCACGCACCTTGCAGGTATGTCTTGAGCAATACTATGAAGCTTAAGATGGCAAATAGGACTCTCTTTTGCTGAAAGGCAGTCTCTCACTTTTGTTGCAATAAATATGTTATGTTTAATAATGAATGCCAATCATACATGCTATGCAGTTTAAAGTTGTTATCTAGAGATGCCATTGTTCTAAGGGTTTTCGGTTGGTTATATATATATATATATCTGTTTACAGAGAAGGGGTCAGGTTCCGATTCGGATTTGGATTCTGATGACTCTGATGTCGAGAAGAAATCTAGGGCCATTGATGATGAAAAGGAGAGAGAAGAAAAAGAGGCGCTAGATGAACTGCAGCTTAACATCAAAGAACAACCTGATGAGTTTCGATTGCCCACACAAGAGGTTTAGTGCTTTCTTTGTTTATGTATTTGTGCTTAATTTACTTAAGAATGTTGTTTCATGCCTTTGGGATCCGATCCATATATTATAGGAGCTCGAAGAGGAGGCTCGTGGACCCCCTGATCTCACTGGTCTCAAACAAAGAATAAAAGAGGGTGGGTCTTATTTGTGGTCATAAAACTTAATTTGCACTGCTACTTCAATATTTTCTCTCCATGTTTTTTACACACGTCATATTGTACTGTTCAGTTGTTCGGGTGCTCTCAAATTTTAGTTCTTTGAGGCAAGAGGGAGCAACACGAAAGCAGTATATAGAGCAACTTAAGATGGATTTAGGATCATACTATGGCTACAATGAGTTCCTTATTTCTTCATTGGTTGAGGTAATCTGTGATAATCTATATATTAATTTCCACTTGGACTTCTTTTTGTGGCTTGATACTTGGCCAAGGTCTAATTGTTTCTAATATCACAATTTGTGCAGATGTTTCCACCTGTTGAACTTATGGAACTAATTGAAGCTTTTGAAAAGCCTCGTCCAATTACCCTTCGTACCAACACCTTAAAGGTCGTACAAAACTTATATTTCTTATTGTGATACTCTTTTTACTAGATTGGTTTGTGCTCTCATACTCATTGAACTCCACCTTTTGCTGATGTTGATATAGACACGGAGACGAGACTTGGCTGGTGTCTTGTTGAATAGAGGTATCAACTTAGATCCGCTAAGCAAGTGGTCAAAGGTAAGGATCATTCGTCACCTTTATTTGCAAAGATTATTGTTTGGCCACATTGCATTGATCATCTCTTTGACAATTCATAGGTTGGCTTGGTTGTTTATGATCATCAAGTGCCATATGGTGCAACCCCAGAATATATGGCTGGTCATTACATGGTATTTATATCTGAGTTAACTTTAAGCAAGATTCTTTTTATTTTTAACATTCACTTATTTTTTCTTCTATCTTCTATTATTTGATCGTTTTTAGGTGCAAAGTGCGAGCTCTTTTCTACCTGTAATGGCTCTCGCTCCTCAGGAGAAGGAACGAATTGTTGACATGGCGTAAGCATCTAATATTTTTTTAATTCTTTGCATCTTCATATCTGTCTAAAGTATCTAAGATCTATGCACTCTATCTCCAGCAAGTCTGTAAAACTTATTACAATGTAAAAATGATTTAGAAGCTCTTGCTCTTCCCATTTTTTTTTCCACGTTATGTACATTTTACTTTTCTAAATGAGGTTGGCTGGTGGAAACATCTCGTTGAGTACTCATATTTTTTCCCTCTCTTTTTTAGCATCACATGGCAATAATCTATCTTGTAATTGAGCTAGTTTATTTGAGCTTACACAACTCCCTTTTTAGTATTTTGTCACAGCTCTTCAATGAATATTCCATTTACATATCTGCATTTTTTATAACAGTTTTTACTTGTAGGGCCTCTCCTGGTGGTAAAACGACTTACATTGCAGCTCTCATGAAAAACACTGGTATGCTCTTTCTATCCATTTACACGATTGTTAGGTGTTGAGCTGCATATCTAATATCAATATTTATTGCATGATACATTTTTATGGCTGTCTCTATTTTAACCTTTGTAATGCAAATGTGATTGTTATAGGCATAATTTACGCTAATGAGATGAAGGAGCAGAGGCTCACTAAACTAACATCAAATTTACAAAGATTGGGTGTGACAAACACTGTAGTATGCAGCTACGATGGGAGGGAGGTTAGTTTCTTTTTAAATTATTATATATTTGAATGATATGAAGCTTAACTGGCCTTTGGTGTTCAAATCTTCAACTTTTTTGGCTGGTTTTGGAAGTCTGTATTTGATTAATTAATTTCCAGAACGGACTCCTTTAAGGATCTTGTGCTTATATTGATGAGTTGGAATCATGAAAATGCCAGAAAAGTACCAGCCGTTTCTGACATTAGTTATGTTTTCTTCAAGTGTAAATTTTAATTCAACTAGTACCAACTACTCATGATCCTTTTCAAAAATTACTTATGTTTCTTTGTCCATACTTCTAGGCTGGAGGGATTGTTGTAAAAATCGAACCGTAATGTTCTGATAACCAACCCAAAATCGATGCTCCAAATTAGAACCGTATTGATTCAAGTGGAAATGAGAATAATTTACCGAAAACTTCGACGAACAAATAACCCAAACAAACGAAACACCAACACACGTATGAAAATAAGTGCAGAAAATAATCGAAGAAAAACGACACCAAGAAGTTCACTATCACGATGTTGAGTACAATACTTGGAATAGAGATTACAATGAAGAAATCGTAAAACGAAATTGAAGCCTTCGTCTAATATATATTTCTTTCTCTATATTAAGTTTAGAGAGAGAGAGATGCTGTATCTTCAATTTTGAGAGAGAGAGTGATACACCTTGAAATTGGTTTTTGGAAACCATATAAAACCACCATCCCACTAACACATTTAAGTCATGCGAGGCTCACGTGAGAAAGCAAAGGAAACAGAGAATGCATCGTCCAAACACAGTGAACAGCGTGGGTTTCATGTGGGTTGAGCTAGTCTGAAACTAACATCAAAGGTACTTTAGGCACTGAATTTGGTTTAATTTTCCTTTGACTTTGGAGAAAATTCAACAGGGATAAAGAGAACATTGTTTTGTATTGCAGAAGAAATGAAACAAAAGATATGGTAGAGCTAGGACAGTTATTATATGAGGTCTATGGAAATCCTAGCTATTCTTAGCATGATATTGGGTTATGCATGAAAATCAATTCGGTCGTGGTCTTAGGTGTATGTGTAGCAATGGTCTTTTAAGCGCACATTCTTCATCTTTGTTTGCTATTCTTCATGCCTATCCTTGATACTTTATTTTGGTTTCTGTGCCTTTTCTAATTCACTTTTCTTTTTTCTCGATCTAACTTCAGCTCCCCAAGGTTTTGGGACATAACACAGCCGATAGGGTTTTGTTGGATGCTCCTTGCAGTGGTACTGGGGTAAGCATTAAACTGTATTTGCTCAATACTTGTATCAGGTCTGTATTTTTTCAGTTGAATAAGAAGAATGTTTAATTTGTACAGGTGATATCTAAAGATGAATCTGTCAAAACCTCTAAAAATGCTGTTGATGTACAAAACTGTTCGCGTCTACAGAAGGTATCCAGAGCCTTTCTATGAGTTAAATATATTGGATTTTTGTGACTTAAGCAGTGCTGTATCATTCGTTGTTCATGTTTCGAAGACAAAGTTTGCTTATGTAGTTATGCTTTTCACTTTCATACTGCTTATGTTTCTTGGCTTTTCTTCAAAAAAATTCAGTTATCATTTTCTTTTAGATTCATATCGGAAAATCAACCACAGCTAACATTACAATATGAGAAGATAAAACAGAAATCGATGCAGCTTTATTGATGTGTGGGAGGGTGGTTAAACTAATGTTTATATCTCACTGACGGTGGTTTTGTTGAGAATAGGTGTATCCCCTTGTAATGCATCTATTCTCATCTTCCATGGAAATACATAAAAGCAGAGAAACACTAGCGCCTTCATATCTAAATTATTTGGCGCACACACATGTATATATTTCTCTATATTTTGTCACGGTCTTGTATGAGAGCTTCATTTTCAGTTTGTTCTTTTGCAGGAACTAATACTTGCAGCAATTGATATGGTGGATGCAAATTCAAAATCAGGGGGTTATGTGGTTTACTCGACATGCTCTATGATGGTTATCGAGGTATCTTGAATATTTACGATGGTTATTGAGGTATCTTCTGTCCATACCAGTTTTATAGCGCATTTTCTTAATCTTGTTATCTTGCAGAATGAAGATGTTATAGACTATGCACTCAAGAAGAGGGATGTGAAACTTGTGCCATGCGGATTAGACTTTGGTCGCCCAGGGTACTGTTATTTTCTCCCTTTTAATTTTATGAATGTATAATATATACACACACACACACGAAGTCTATCTTTGCGATGCAGCAGAATGTAAAATTTTAATTGTTTTAAGTTTATTTTCTATGATTTTTTGTTTCTTGGAAATGGATCATTTGTGAGACGATGTTTCCTAAAATCTCGAATATTTTGTTGTTTATTTGGTTATTCACATTTATATTGGGAAGGCTAGTAGAAGTTTCCGAAAGCAAAATAGGAATATTTAGAAATTGAAAGATTTTGTATGCATTGATACTTTAATATAAGAGTTTTTAAGACCAAAAACCTAAATGTTTTATAATATACTATAGATATGGATATTTGTGTCTATAAAGATTTGTTATTTTTGTAGGTTTGTTCGCTTTAGGGAACGACGATTTCATCCATCTTTGGAAAAAACGAGACGTTTCTATCCACATGTTCATAACATGGATGGTTTTTTTGTCGCAAAGGTATGTCATTTTCAGCAGTGCCTAACTTGTGCTGAAATTGTGTAGCTTGGGCATTTTCTAGATTTTCTGTGCAGTTTAGAGACGACCACTCTGAAAAAGGCCTGGTTAGTCAAAGCCTGGTCAAAGGTCTTTGAGTGTTTATCCGAACCGGGCTTTATCCGGTCCTAAAAACACTAGTCTGGATCGGTCTTTTCTAGATCCCATAAATCCCGATTAATCAACGGCTAGTCAAAGGCACTTTGAGTTTTTATCTGAACTGGGATTTATTTGGTCCTAAAAATGACTGGTCTTTTTTACCCATTTAGGGTGCGTTTGGTACACAGGACAGAACACGGATCACTGTTCCATGTTTCATGTTTGGCAGGACTTTTATGAGGAATGGAACAGGCGTGTTCCACCCCCAACTCATCGAACAAGGCGGAACATACCTATATTTTACCAATATAATCTCAAAACCACACCTAATTCTCTTCTAAAACATCAAATACTCATCTCTTTACTTTTTATTTATTTTTTAAATTTTATTTATTATATTTTATGCTATTTAAATTTTAAATTTACTTTCCTCAAAATATTATTTTTTGTATTTTGGTTAATTTATGTAATTTATTAAATATTAATAATATATTTATATATATATATATATATATATATATATATATAAGTTAAATAATAAAAACTGAAAACTACATAAACTTTTTCTTTTAGTGTCATTTTAATCGCTTTGACCATAACTTTCTAATTATTTTATTATAATTTAATAAATTACATAATCAAAATATATAAAAGATATAAACAACTTATTAGGGACAAATTGGTCATTTTATCGGTTCTGTCTTACCAAACACTAAACATTTGTTTTCTCCTATCTTGTCTGGATACCAAACGCACTCTTATATTACAGTTTTGAACATAAATCGGAGTTCCATTAATCGCATGAAGGAGTAAGGAGTTGCACATAAATTCGGGCTTTTGTTAATGTGTGGATCATTTATATTCAATTTTCGTATTGCAGTTGAAGAAAATGAGTAATTCGAAGGGAGTTCCAGCAGCAGCTTCTGAAGTAGAAGAAGTGGTTGAAGAAGGTTCCGAGATCGAACCTAGCACCACGGAGAATCCTGAAGCGGAAATCTGTAAACCTCAGAGGAAAGAGATGTTGAAAAAAGGGAATAAAAGCTCGACAACAGTTAACGGTTCTCTTAAAAGAACGAACGAAGAGAAACCTGAGAAGAGGAAGAAATTCAAACCGCTTCCTAGAGAAGAGATCTCGAAAGCCAGGTAGGTTCTCTTTTCATAACCGTCATATATCGTCTTAACATTCTGTCTTTGCTTTCCTTGGAACAATTTTCGGCTTTTTTAAAATTAATTCGTCTGTCGAATAGATGTTTTATAAAACTATACACCTATTTAAACACTGCAATTAGTTTTAGAGGTGGGTGGTGTAAGAGCATCTCAACAGCTATGCTAAAATAGAAATTTTAGAGATTTAGGGTATATCAGAGCATCTCCAACAGTAATGCTATAATATTTTTAAAATAGAGTATAAAAAGTTAGAATTTCTAAAAAAATTTACAACCAACTCCAACAACTTAGCAATTCTACCATCAATTATATTAATAAAATATTATTTCTCTCTCTTAAACACACAACTTCAATGTTTCCCATTGGTGGAAAAGAATTAAATATTATTTCTCTCTTTAGTATGGAGTTTAGAGATTTTTCCAAATTTGGATTTTCTCTCATCTTTTCTCTATTTTAGCATATGTTATAGCATAGCTGTTGGAGAAAAAAAATTGCTAAAATCTCATTTTTTTTTTTCTATTTTAGCATAGCTGTTGGAGATGCTCTCATATGTTAAAATAGAGAGAAGAAAAAAGAGGGTAGAAATCTCTAAAACTCCATATTTAAGAGAGAAAAAATCACCAATAGAAGACATTGGAATAAAGTGTTTAGGAGAAAGAAATAATATTTTATTAAATGTATTGAATATTTTAATAATATAGTTAATTATAGAATTGCTAAAATAGAGCAGCTGTTGGAGTTGGGTGTAATTTTTTTTATAGATTTTATATTTTGATCCATTTTTTGCTCAGTCAACTTGCTATGATTTGAAATACCCGATGGGATCTTTGCATTCTTTTATAACCCGTCTTCAAAACGAAAACAAATTCTTTCTCTTCCTAATATTTGGTTTGGTTTGTGCTTTCTATTTGTTTTTACTTTGTCTTTTTTGGAAGCCGAGGTTTTCATGGAAACAACCTTTTCTGTCTCTTGAGATAGATGCAAGCGTTTCTACCTTCGGATGGGATATACTGGGTTTGGTTTGTAGACACGTTTTTTTTTTGTATTTCTTGCATAAATAAAAGCGGCTATTTTTTGGGGTTATGCAGGGAAGAGAAGAGACATGCTCTAAGAGAAGCTAAGAAGAAAGCTACCACCAAAGAAACAAAATCTGCAAGCAAGAAAGCTAGACCTGGGGTATGATTCGTTTTCGCATTTGCGTTATTGTATTCTAGATCCAAACCCGATGAACCCGAACCCCCGTGCTGCGAGGGCCAAAATTTTCAGTTCTGGGTTTTGTTTACAGAATCTGTTGGAATCATAGGTTTTTTTGTGGCTCAAAGGAGTGTTGCAACTGGAGGATTTCTAGCAAATCAATTTTGAATTTTTGAGTCGCATTTTTTTGTAGTATTACTTATAGACGGACTGATATTTTGTTTCTTTGTTATATTTATTTGTGATAGAAATTTATATTCTGGTTATTGATTTGAATGTTTTTTTAGAGTAAATTACAATTTTTGTGATTATTGTTTGTTAATAATTTTGATTTTTGTCCATGTGGTTTAAAAATTGTGATATTCTCAAATAGGCAATCAGTAAGAAGCAACCCTTTTAGGGGACGATTGTTTTGATGGAATTGGAATGGTGAAATTATTTGATCAAATTCCATTCCTTCATTTGAAATTGTAAATGAACCAAATGTATTTAAAATCTACTCCCTTCATCCTAAAATAAGTGTCTACAATTAAAAAGCATACAGCTTTAAACATACATAATTATTATACTTTTTTGTTAGTCAAATGACATCTTATATTTCTCCCTTTCACAATTCTTAAATATTTATGCATTAATTAAGGATAAATTTAAAATTTTAGTTATTTACTTTTAAAAATTGATACTTATCATAAATAGAAATATGGGCACTTGTAAATCAGAGAATTCTTCATGTCTATTAATGTCTTCTGAAATAGATGATATTTTGATCAAACGAAAATTGTTCCCCACCGGACCTATTCGAGTTTACAATGAAGATATTTCTCGAGCCTCGAGTTCGATGATGAAAGTGATGATCCCATGTTTGGATAACAAACGTATCACAATGTGAATATAAACCAATAAGTCACATTACCACAAAATGTGATGCTGGGCCTTGACCAGATGAGAAATGCAAACCACTTCTCAAAATTTAAATCAACTTGTGGCTCTAACGTGGTGCCAATCACCATCTACTTTGCATTTTTATGTGTCATTGGATTGCTCAAATAACATGGCCCATCATTAAACAAATTGATTATGTCTTTTGTCCCTGTGGTTTGTTAAAAACTGCGATTTTTTTTTAGAAATTACAGTTTTCATCCCTATAATTTCTAATTCATTGCTATTTTTGTCTTTAGGATTTACAATTTATTGTTATTTCGATACATGTTTTAATCCCTTATATGTAGGAATTCGTCCAGGGACGAAAATAGCAATAAATTGCAAACTATAGGAACAAAAATCACAATTTTAAAACCACAAGGACGAAAATCATAATTTACTCTTCGCTTTATTATTATTATGTTATTACTAGTTAAAATTTGAACCAAAAAAATCAAGATATCAGTCCCGATTCCAACGATTATACGGTTGAGATTCTTGTGTTCCACCATTATGAACCATCAAAACTTAAATGTAAGCTTCCATTTATCTCGAGATGATGCCTAGTGGTAGCACAAGATGAATCCGTTAAAGGGTTGTAAAAATTACACTACGACAAACAAATTCAACGGCTCTGCTGTTAATATCGCGATATAACGCCGATATATTGTGTATCGCTCTTATACAGAATATCGGTGTTAAAATATCGCTCTTTATATCGCCAACCGATATATCGGCCATATTTTGACCAAAATATCGACCGATAATACCGATATTTTTGTGATCATGTTTTGGGCCTATTTTTTTGTAATTTTATTACCGGTGGGCTAGGCTTTTTTTTGTAATATTTTTTTGTTAGTTATATGGGCCTTCTTTTTTTTTTTTAAATTTTGTGAGAAATCTAACTATCTAAGTTAGGTTTTTCCATATACGACTTCTTCTTCTTAGTTCTTTCATCATCGACTTCCTTCAACAGACAAGTAGACAACAATGGTCGATTTCTTCTAAGAAATATATAATTCTAAGAAATATTATATGAACCGATATTTTTGACCGACATATCACCGATATTTCCAATATATCGTGTATCGGTCCTTGACCGATACACCACCGATATCCGATATTAACAGCATAGTTCAACGGTGACACGTGCCACCACTACCATATTAGTGAATCCGTCCTTGGGTAATCCATACCATGTTTGTTTATAAATCTTTCGGTACCCTAGTAAATAGTTGTACTCTTACAAAGCAAACTAGTTACTATAGCAAACTAGTAAATAGTAACGAACAAGGGATGTCTATGGATGTTTATTTACTACATGCTTACCGTCTCTTACTGGGTGGGTAGGAGGGTTTTACCCGTTCACAGATGATGTTTACCAAGCCCGCCTTACCATCCATGATGCTGACATGGTAGGGGTGTAAGCGAGTCGAGCTTTTAATGAACTACTCGAGCTCGAGCTCGTTTATCTCGAGCTCGAGCTTAATTATTCTCGAGCTCGAGTCGATCTCGATCACAAAATATAACTCGTTTAACTTATCGAGCCGAGCATTATAACACCAATGTTCGACTCGGCTCGTTCGAAAACTCGATTCAACTTTACGAGCCGAGTCGAGCCATTCGAGCATACCCTTTTTCGAGCCAAACATGCTCATATATTTATTAAGCATAAAATAAAAATATATAAATTATCGAGTTCAAGTCGATAAGCGAGTTAATCGATCGCGAGTTCGAACCCATAAACGAGCTTCGAGCTCGATAACTCAAAAAATATTTGAGCTCGAGCTCGAGCCCTACATTGAAAAGTTAATCGAGCTCGAGCCCAGTATTACTTTTTTGAGCTCGGCTCGATTAACCTACTACTCGACTCGGCTCGTTTACACCCCTACGACATGGTAAGCTAAGGAACACACTCTTGCTAGGTCAATGATTAGTACTAACACAGACCGCATTCTTACCAGGTTAGCACTCTTACAAGGCCATGCCTAAGTTCGAGCATTCAAGACACTAGAAACTAGAAAGATCTTGGTTTTGAATCGTAAAAAGTAAAAAGAGTAATACATGGATGACAAAAGTTTCACACCACATTGTAGTTTTTTTGGTGTTCAGAAAAATATACGATACACCTAAGGCCCTGCAAGGGGGCGTTTGGTAGGCAGACAAGAATTAGGTAGGCACGAGTGAAAGAACTGTGAAAGGTTTTAGGGTTTTAATTCGAGACGAGTAGTTTAGTAAGTTACCAATGTTTGTCTCCTTTCCCTAAATATTGTTCCACGTATTTTGGTGGGACAAAAAATTGCACTTTTGTCCCACTCGGTCTTATATCACATCAAACGTGGGACAACAAGTTTAAGTTCCAACATGTCCCGTCCTGTCCTAGCGGCCTTTACCCAAACGTTTATCCGGTAAGCACTTATCGATAAAAATCAACACTCTAACTTACTTTACCGGGTAATATTGTAGTCCATCAAAACGGTGTCATATGTAAAAACTTACCCGGTAAGTGCTTACCCGGAAAGAGTCGTGACCCTCACTTACCGGGTAAGACTCTCCATCCTTATCATCGCTCTTACTAGTTAAGATTCTCGGCCCTTGCCATGATCATCCGTCAAGGTAAATGACTCTGTAAGCGCTTACCATTTAGTAAACGGCCCCCTAGTCTTATTCGCGACAGACGTATGACAACAAGTCGTTTTATTCTATCCTGTCCGACATACCAAACGCGCCCCTACAGAACCGGGTTCCAAATAACTAACAGGAATACAAGTACCTATGGTTTGTAACTAAAAGGAGTTAAACTATTGTTGCAGGCCTCTAGATTGTTCACATGATAATAAAAATGATAAGCTTAATACAATCAAGAACATGGCATTGAATCATGACTTGATTGTAATCTGAATAAGTACCGACGATTGACAGGAAAAGTTGAAACGGAAAAGCATATACATAGTTATACCTTTATTTTTATTTTCATCACAACAAGCCAACTGCACAACTCAGATGCACTCTGTTCTCCAATCCTCTCAAGTGATGACCCAATAGCATACACCTGTAAATGGAAAATTGTTCGTTGTTTAATTGCATAAACATAAGCCAAACGTCGATAAGAACGTATCAAACACTATAAAACTTGCACAAAAACAATGTCGTGTTGATGGTACAACCAAACCAAACCAAACCAAACAGTAAATCCCACACCGGGGTTCTGCGGGGGGTGGGATGTAGGCAGGCATGACCTCCACCTAGAGGAGTAAAACGGCTACCAAAAGGCGGAGCAATACCCGGATTCCCGGTAGAGCCCAGCCTCCTAGGAGGTCAAGGGTTCAAACCTCACCACAGGTGAGAAGTGTGCAAGTATTTGTTGTATATATTATATACTTCAAAAAAAGAGTTGGCCGGTTGTTTCCATGAAGATCACGGCTTGTGCAAAGTTTTTCAGTTTCATAAACATACACCAAATGTATATAAGAATGTATCAAACACTACTTTGAAATTGCACAAAAGCAACACTAACCAGAAAAGCAGTTTCGCTAGGTAATCTCGCGAAGTCCCCATGGTGTCACAGAAGTCTTCGTTATCATTTGGGTAGTTTTCTTGGCTTCCGACATCCAAATCTCCTGTTGAGTCAGAGGTTGTCTCTTCCTTGAAGAACTTTTGGGATGTACACTGTACAAGTTCTCGTATAACCTCCTCTACCTCTGAAGATGATGGCCGAGATAGTTCATTCACCTGTTCCAACAAGATGGATGAAAATGAACTGGTTCCCATTCACTAGCTTAAGGAGGATTAATTACTATAACAATTATGAGATCAAGATAATTACCATATCAGGATCCAATGACCTCAAGTACTTCAAAAGATCGTTATCACTCTCTCTTGTATTTTCAATTTGCATATTATCCTGCTTCCTAGCATGTAGTTCCTGAGAAGAAAGAGTAACAAACAATCAGCAAAATAGGTGCTTCGAGCTCTATGATGGAAAAGATGCAGTCTCTCACACATACAAATTAGAAGAATTGATGATCATTCCTTCTCTAATAATTTATTTCCTCTGTTTGTCTAAAGGTTCTAGAAAATACAAATTGATCATCTTAATTGACTTTCTGAACAAATATGAAGGAGTTGTTTACTACCTGCTTATCGCCTCTTACCAGGTAAACTAAAGAAGGGACTCTTGCTCGGTGAGTGATTATTGTTGACCCAGATCATCACACTCTTACTCAGTTAATGCTTACCCTATTTGTGTTGGTAAACGACCCCCAAGTCTGCAGTTTCAGTTATCCCATCCCCCAGCCCCTCAGGGAATAATAAAAAAAGGGCACAAAATCGAAGATCTAACACATGCAAGCTCGCCTAAGTTATGGCTTGGAAGAATCCAAGTTTGGTTGAGGTATGGTTGTTCAGTATGGCGCATAATGGGCACAATGTGAGAAACATGTCAGCTTGAGTGGCCAATGAAAAAATCAGCATGTGTGATTCTTGAAGCATCACCACAGGAACCAACTTCCATGAAAGTTGTCTATGCACCTAAAGATGCTTAAAAGCCATTCTATCTAACTTTCAGGGAACAGTTCCATACCATCCTTATGGTTATTATGGTCACCAATCTTTCATTTCAAGATCTGAAACACTTGCACAAACGTATGCATTTCTACTAGGTCATATCATTATTCTTCACCAGTTTATTTGTGAAAATGAACCCTTATGATACCAAACAGCTATATAAGGTAAAAAAATACATAAGATTTGGGGGCACAGGTGTTGTGGACTTCTAGGAGGCATAACCAATGAAGTCAATGAACAACCAATCAAGTAAGTATTCAACCTGGAAAGGGTATAGCTTGAAAGGTTTCTTATAGTTCCACTGCTCATCTATAGAGTAATAGTTGCAGCAAGGCAATTTGTGGGTTGCAGCTTAAGATCATGTTTGGCAACCATAAGCAAGCTTATTTTTTAAACGTATTGAGAAAGCCCCATTCACTTAGCCATAAGCTATCATATAAGCTAGTTGTTCGAAATGCTACTTTAATTAGCGTCTTAATAAACTCCAGGGGAATTATTCCACATTTACCCAATTCTGCCCCTTAAAATTTTCCAATTAACTTTCAATTGCCCCTTTAGGTCATTTTACATCGTTATCTAGCCTCTTAGCTAGTTTTTACCAAGGTTTACGAACAATTAGTTTAACAGCAGTAGAACGTTTAGGTCTAGCAAAGGATAGTATAACAAGAAGTCAAAGTACAAATACGAATTTCTACGAGACAAATAAATTGAAATTGCGGATAATAGACACACAGTGCCTAACCTTCTTGGCGATGGATAGCTCTGATTCCAACCGTTGGATGTAACTCATAGCTTCAGGAGCCAAATCACCCAAACAATTTTGGAGATTCAATCTCTCCGATTCTTCACTACAACACTCCATTGCGACACTATCACACAAGCATTCGCTTATCTCAACCTTCTCCTCCGAAACCTCATTATCCTCACCAGAATTCAGCGTTTTTGAATCACTGGAAGGAGAAATCTCAAAATTCCTCATCAACATAATCCTATACTCAGCATTCCACAAAGTATACCTAAAAAACACACATCAATCCAATCATTAACTAATCATGCACATAACTCCACAAACTAGATCAATCAAATTCAAATGCATCAATTAATAAACAAAAACACATAGAATCATAAATTTACCCTGTAATCAACGAAGACGACAACAATCGATCAAGCGGAAGTTTAGAAACTCTAACCATAACAGAGAACTGATCCGACGGTAGCAAACCTAGCATCGTCGAAATCGTCTGTTTCATAGAATCCTTAGCGGAATCGGAAACTCCTTTCGAAATCACGGAAGTATCCAATGGCTCGATCTTCTTCAACATGTTAGCGATAACGGAGAATTCACGGTCGAACGAAACCGACCTTCGAGTGGACACAAAGTCATCGGAGACTCCACCGCCGTCTACACCGGAGATAAGACAACTGACGATAGCGAGAGAAGCTGGACGTTTTTTGGAGGCGGTTGTGGCGGAAACGGACGGCGTCAATGGACGGATGAGGAGATGGTGCGAGTACGGCGGTGGTTGGTGGTGGTGTAGGAGTGAGAGGTCGGAGAATCGAGAGAGTAAGAAGGCTCGTGAGGAAGCTGCCGCCATTAATGTCTCCGGCGAAGCTCTCAAACTTGGAATCTATCTTCTTCTCGATCGTCCACAACTAATCCCCTTTGCTTGTGTTTGTTCGCTTGTGAATGGCTAGGTTTAACACAATGCCCTTGTTATTTAGTTTTATTTACAGATTTGCCATTAGTCTTCTCATTTGTTTTCATTTCTAAATGTTAAAAATGATTCAAATAGTGATTTTGCAATTTTAAATTGGTCTTTTAGCCGTTTTGGGTTGTTTGTTTACTTCTTAATTGTTTCATTAAAAGACAACTTCTGAATCGTTAAGAGTTGAGTCTTGTTTGGTTAAAAAAAATTGTCTCTTAATGATTCCAAAACTCTCTGAATGATTTTGTATCTTGGATCTTCCTTTACCATTAAGCGCTCTGATTTCATTCTAAACAATTACAAAACAATCTTATTTCACTTTGAACTATATCATAAGTGTCACTTAATCATACTGACCACTTAATCATTCTGCACCAAACCATTCAGCCACTGTCAAACAACCTCGTTCTCTTATTTTTATTAAAATATTACCACATTCGCAATTTTTAGGCCCAGATCTGCAATTACGGACCTAGCTCCGCAATTTTCATGCTCAGGTCTGCAAAAATAGAAAATTGATCAGGTTCATTTTTTGTGTCTTTTTACCTTAGGTCCACAATTGCAAAACTAGTTTTTGTGGATGTAGTGATTTTTGGTAAAAATGAGAGAGAAAATGGCTAAAATACCAAATTTTAATTGTAAAATTGGCTATTTGAGTAAAGGACTCCAAAAATATTTATATTAAAATTGAGTAAACTACAAATTTGGTTCATGTGGTTTGTTGAAAATAACTTTTTTCGTTGATGTAGCTTCAAAATTACAAGATGGCTACCGTGGTTTGTAAAAATGTATGGATTTGATCCCTCTTGATCGTAAAAGAATCCGTTAAATGAGAGACATTTTTGTCATTTTATCGATTTTTTTTTACTCATTTAAAATCAATTTTGAGATTTTGATCCATGTGGTTTGTTGAAAATAATGTTTTTGGTCCCAGCGGTTTTAAAATTATAAAATGGCAATCGTTGTTTGTAAAAACGTTTGGATTTGGCTCCTCCTGGTTGTTAGAAATTCCCTTAAATAAAGGCATTTTCATCATTTTATTTTTGTTTTTTGTCTTTTACTTAACCAAAATCGATTTTATGATTTTGGTTCATCTGGTTTTTGATTGGGTAAAATATAAAAATTTGATAAAAAGAACTAAAATGACCTTCTTTTAATGGAATTTTTAAAAGCAATTAGAGAGATGGACCAAATCCAGACGTTTTGCAAACTATGATGGCTATCTTGTAATTTTAAAACTGTAATGACAAAAAATGTTATTTTTGACAAACCACGATGGCCATCTTATAATGAAATTTATTTTTTTCTAATTAATGTAACACTATAACTTTATTTTCGATGAATAACATATATTTAATTTTTTTTCATTTTATATTCATTTTACATAATAAATGAGTTTTCAACCGATGTGACATTAATTAATTTGGTATGGCAATTTATCATATAGATAAGAATTAGAGCATCACTAAAAAATTTCTTTAAAATAGAGAATCAAAATTCAAAATCTCAAAAAAAAAAAAATACATTTCACATCAACTATTTTTATATTTTGAAGATTACAATATCAATTTTATTATTAAAATATTCTATATATTTAATAAAATATTAATTTTTTCTAAATATTTAATTTTAAGGTTTTTTATTGATGGAAATATAATAAATAAAAAACAGTTCACTCACATGATAATTATTTTAAGGAATTCACCAAATTTGAAAATTTACATCACCCCTGCTCTCTATATTTTAGAGAATTTATTGGAAATAAAATATTTCGATATATCAAATTAATCATAAAAATAATGGAAATTGGAGTTAACCCATCAAATTAACATAAAACATTGAACAAAAACCCTTTTTTGAACACTACTTTTTTAAGATTTTTTAATTTTATAGACCCACTTTGCAAAAATAAGGAGCAAAAACCCCAAATCTTTGCAAAAATGAGAGTTTTGCTTACTTTTTGGATAAATAAACCACCAAACCAAATTAAATACGATAAAAAAAAAGTAAAAAATTTAACAAAAATGGATTTGTCATCGTATTTTTAATAGTAGCGTATACCTATTAAGTAATGAAATTTTTTAATTTATTTACTTCTTGAAAACAAGGAAACTTAAGATTCAATTTATTTATCTATACTTACTATATTATAAAGCATGGATAAAAAACTCTTAAATACAAATTATTAGGCACAATGTACCATCATTTTATGCAAGATTTTAAAATCTCTTAATTTACAATGTTCAAAGCACAAGATACATATTACTACTACAGGCTTCTAACACCCACCAATTTGGTATGTACGAGGTATTCCTTTTATGCAGACCTTAAAATGTATCACTATTAATTAATATATTATATTACTATAATTTTATTTTAATTATATTATTAAATATGTAATTGGTTATTTTTCTAAATGTCATTAAAACATATAAGATAATCATTGAATTCTAACAAAATACTTAATTTTTTAATATAAAAAATATTATATTATTAAACCTAAATTAAACAAATTTATAAAAAAAACATTATCACTTTCTCAAAATCATCCAAAATCGTACTGTAAATCGACAAAAAATAAAATGAAACATTAAAATCATGTATCTCACTACATTGTATGAATACACTTCTTAATATGAATAAAAGTAGAATGTATAAAAATACGAGAATTCAATATAAACTAAGAGGAGCCACTAGTTTAGTTCCTTCGGGCCAACGAAAAAAAAAAAAAAAGGGACCCGACGACCATTCATTTGCTTGGACCAATACACTTTGATTATTTTATTTATGTTTTTTCATATTTAAATTACCATAACATCCTTGTCTCATAACATAACCATTTTGAATGTAATGTATTTTCCACCGTGTGCATATAAATACCAATCTATATTTATATATATAATAAATAAGTAACTAGAAGAACACGTGTCGTCTTCTGGTGAGCCCATTTTTTTATTTTCCCACCTAAACATGTATCTGGACGCATTTTACACTATAAGTTCATTTATCACATCCACATTCATTTCTTGTTAAATATTTCCTTAATTCAATTTTTTTAATTTATACCTTATAATTACTACTCTTATAATTAGTTATGTTGTTTACTTTTAATCCCTTATTTTTTTTATTTTTCATTTTATACTCTTATCATATTAATATAAATAATATATATGAACTAAAATGCATTAAAAAAACTTTTTTATTTTTTACAAATTATACCATTGTAATCGCTTCGTCAATACCTTCGAAATGAGTCCAATATTAAATACTTTTGGATTTAATTATATTATTAAATATCATAAATATATACGAATTAATGTGTCGTGATTAATATAAGATTTGTTAAAATTAGTATAAAATTTGATACAAATAATCACTAAATTGTCGTGATTTTCTTTTTGCAATTTCATATCAATTTTAACTATGTATTTTTCTATAATTTCATTTACGTTCTATTATAAATTTTGTTTTATAAATTCTTAATGTTTATTCATATTTTTTATTAATTTTTTGTAAAACATCATTTGTGAAAACTGTCTAAAACAAAAACATTTTGTAACCAACTGCAAAAAAACAACTCTGAAGAGTAAAAAACTTAGAAAAGTAGCATCGTATTTTCAATGATCATTCATATCTGTAAGATAAGTTTTCTAGCAAGATTTAATTTTTTTAAATTACCCCGTGTAATACACGGGGTCAAACCTAGTATATAATATACATACATACATAAGGCAGGTTGGGTAGCAAACCCATTTTAAATTGTGAATCAAGGGACAAAGGAGAACACGTCACTTATCTCATACCTTCACGGGTTATTTATCATGGATGAATGTTATAATATTGATCATATAAATATTGTATTATTTATAATGAATAGTTTATGTTCACCTTTGTTATTCATGATGAGTTCAGACATCCAAGGACACGTGTCATGCTCTCTGTCTCCCGGTTTACAAACAAACTTCTCTCTCCCTCTATATAAAATGCAATTATGTAGACGGAAAAAAAAAGAACCCCAATTCATCATTAGGGACGGAATCCCATTCCATTGCAACGACCAGAAACGAGGATAGTGATTAGGGTCCCAACTCCAAGTACCCTCGTCCCATTGCCATCTTTGAATAAAACCTTAGAAGACGTATGGTTCACAGAATGAAATTTGATAGAATTGGAATCCATCGAAGAAATTTCACTTTGAAGGAATTTGATCACGCGTTTGGTTCGTAGGAATTCAATTCCTTCACTTTAGCCAAGAAATGATAAATTCCTTAAATTGTGGAATTCAATGGAATTGGAAAGATTCCATCGCTTTCATTCCGTGAACCAAACATGGGCTTGAAATTTAGTCAATGAAATTGGTCATTCCAATTCTTTCAATTCCATGAACCAAACATACCCTCATTTTCTAGTATCAAAAATTGAAATTTAGAATCTAGTAATTTGAAATTTCTAAGCCAAGAAAGAATCCTCAACTATGAAAAGAGATTTACATAACTAAGTCTAACCACATTACTGACACTTAACTGTACCAAAGGTTGTGGGGTAAATACAACCTAATCCTAAATTGGTGCATTAAGGGGATATGCAACCAACACATCTTTTTCTTCAACACCCAAAATAGTCAGCAAATTTTTTTTTTTTTTTTGCCAAGTGTTAAAAATGAGATCAAGATTTCAAGAAACTGGTTGTACCTGTTTCTTCTCAGCTGCTTCAGCATACCATGACTTCCAGGCCTCAGCATAGTGCCCAAAAAGGTCACCCAAAACTGTCATATTATCAACCAAACATTTGTTGTTATTTTATGTCCATTTTCGGTTTCGGGTGCGTTTGGTACGTGGAAAAGACTTGACAGGAATGGATAGACGAGACTGAAGTAGGCAAATGAAAGAACTCTAGAAGGTTTTTAAGAGCATCTCCAACAGATTCTCCAAACTAGATAATCAAAACGAAAAATATTACACTCAACTCAAACAAATTCTATATTTTGAAGATTACAACATTAATTATATTATTTATATATTTTATACATGTAATAAAATATTATTTCTCTCTCGTGAACATTTAACACCAAGGTTTCTTATTAGTGGGGATATAATTAAATTTTATTTCTCTCATGGTATTCATTATTGGGGAGTTCTCCAAATTTGGGGAATTTCACTCTTTGATGCTTTCAACATTTTGGAGAAATCTAGAATTTGCCCAAAATCTTCATTTTAGAGAAATTGTTGGAGATGTTTTAAAGTTTTAACTTGACATGGGTAGTTTAGTAATTTATCAATGTTTCGTCTCCCTGAATTTTGTTCCACCTATTTCAATGATTTTTTGACACACTCCATCGCGTCATGTCCTAATATAAAGTCATACCAAACATGGGATGACAAATTTTTTTCTATCTTCCGGTAAATAACAGAATCATGGATAGGAAACTCCATTAGTGACCTACCCCAATTTGTTGTAGAAATTTTGGGGATCAATGGCAAGACCATGCAAACTAGAAATACTTTTTCATGTGTGGTCCTGACCCACGTACCAAACGCATCATTACTAGGCAAGGAGGTTATTAGAAGATTTAGACCTGTACCTTTATTACGGTACTGAGGACGATAAGTATCAGCCAAATTCTCCCAGTCCTGAGCCTGCTTTAAGTTTTTGTTTCCAGAGGTTCCGACCTTGTGTGCGGTGGCGGGTGTGAACGGGCCAAAGACGAATTCCTTCGAGTTGCGTTGAGGAGGCATCGACAAGTTCTCATCACATTCGACCTTCACGCTGTCAAGATTCATATGCATTGCCACAGACACTTCTTTTGAGCTCCAATCAGACAAAGAATCTATCCGGTGTCTTTTTGAATCATCATGGTTTGTGATATCTGTTCCAAAAGCTTTCCTTTTTGAGTTGTTTGTATCCAATGTTTGGGATTTAGTCTTTGGATCTCCTTTCAATCCCAGCCATCTAAATGCTGGTTTTCCGCTCTCAGGGTGACGCATCTTTAAGAGAAAGGCAGAAACATATTTAGATACACCAAACCAAATAAGTCCAGTATATCCCACCCACAGGTGGGATCTTGGGATGGAATGTACGCAAATGTGACCTCTATCCCAAATAGTAGAGCGGTTATTTCCATGAATATCACAGGTTTGGGAAAGTGTGCAGAAAGAAAGAACAAAGCTTGCTAAAAAATTTGGGGAACTAAAACCTAAGTGCTAAGAACTTGAAAGTATGCTAAAATTTGAAAACAAGAGTAAGCAAAAAAAATCACAGTACAACTTACCTTCTCAAGGAGATTCATGGATGAAAAGACATTTGCAATGTCATATAAACGCCTGACTTTTGCTGCATACACAGAATGTCGACTTAACTTTAGGTTCTGTTACCATCTTTCATCACATAAAAGATAAAACGGTAAAAAGGTGATTGAAGCTCGATTACTTCTCATCACTGTGAGAATATGTGGAACCTCATATTAATCTCCAAAAGAGTCCTTGAGGAGAGATCAGAGGTTCCATCATATATACTATATAGAGAAGAAATAATCCTAGTCTAGTCGATGTGGGACTCTAAACACACGGCCCTCCAGCATAGGCTACACGTGCAAAAATTGTCCCGGGTGTCTAGAGGGGGCAACTGGCAAGAAGAATACAGATTGCCATAGAGTGTCGAGTCCCTAGAGTGTGGTACATATATATTGGCTGTGAGAATATGTGGAACCTCATATTAATCTACAAAAGAGCCCTTGAAGATAGTCGAGACGATGTGGGACTCTAACACACCCCCTCCAACAGAGGCTAGATGGGCACAAATTGTCCCGGAGTGTCTAGAGGGGGCAAGAAGAGTACAGATTACCGCAGAGTGTCAAGTCCCTACAGTGGTATGTAGGCGTTGGCTTTGGTACCATGTGAGAATATGTGGAACCTCATGTTAATCTCCAAAAGAGCCCTTGAGGAGAGAACAGAGGTTCCATCATATATAATATATAGAAAATATGGTCCTAAGTCTAGCTAGTGTGGGACTCTAGCAATCACAACCACAAGCGAAAGCTCAATTGGCATCAACTGTTTCCATAAAGCTAAAGATGTAGTGCTTAAGCTCATAGGAGTCAACTGATTGTTTCCCGATATCACATAAATAAATCGATACATCTAGTCGGAAAAAGAAATTACTTCTCATGGCTGTTGGGTCGTGTATGTCACCCAACAATGCTGTCGCAGCAGTGTCCAAGGATATCAAGTCTGCCTGAAGGATATAAAAAGTGTGTTTAGGTGTAGTTTGGATTAACCAAAAATAGGCTATTTTACATGCTGTAAAAGTCTGCTTCTATTGACAGGTTTCACTCACATTAGAAGAGATGAATAGCTTGATGAAATTCTGTGTCAGAAGTCCAAGTGATTTTTCCTTCCTGTTATTGTCTGAAAATGTAAAATCACACACCCAGTTAGAGAAATATTACAGTATTAGATACTAGAAACATGCTACATCATAACCACAAGGGAGTAGCATGGGCCGTGTTGGATAAAGACAAAGCGATGATAAAATCAACCCGGGTTCAAATCATGCCATCTACATATGCATTTGTGGCCATTGGGTGATTTGCCTCACAGGTGTGGTGAAGCCTACTACTGTGTGACTTGCCATGGGATTAGTTTGGGTGAAGCTGGGATCACCCATTTCCAAAAATCATGATACATCATATAGTATATCTCAATGCTATCTACCCCTTTAAGACTTAAGATATGCATGTTGTATATAACTGAGAATGTGTAAAGATAAACTGAATCCAATATAGAGAACTAAAAGCGAATCAGCTCACCACTTTTAGAAGATCCAGATGATTTGGTATGCCTGTCCGTGTTTGAGTTGTTTGAATTAGAAGGCCCACGACAATCGTTCTCATTAACAACCTGCAAAAAGAATCCATGTTTTTAAGTAAACTTTGAACAAAACCACCATCATAATCTAACTTGCTGTTCTAATGCTAGCAAAATGTCAATGGGCTAAAGAAAATCCCCCATTGCCCCTTCACGATTCCGGTCTTATCATACTATCAGCCAAATAATTTCAAGAGATATCTCATGTTAGTATTTAGAAAAACCTCGAAATTTAACATGGAGAACTTACAGCTCCAAAGCTGCAGTATTGTGAGACTTTGTAGCTCTCATTTGATGCCTGTTTCTACAAGTGAATAGACATGCAAAATTTCAGAATTCAATCGTTCATGTTAATGTTTAGATTCATCATACCAACAGTCAAACACAAACAGATTAAGATCATAAACATGCATTTAAACATACCCTAAGCTCTTCCAACGCATACGGGATTGCATTAAAACCCTTCCAAGTATACTGATTCTTCGCTTTCCTTGTCAAAACCTAAAAATTAGACAAAATCAACAATAAAACCCTAAAACACAATAAACACATCCATTTATCAAAACAACATAAAGATGAATGGCGAAGAGAATCAAAAACCTTACCCCAACACTTTCTAATATGTTGACAATGTCGTAAATTCTCCGCCTCTCAACACCTGTAAGTTTCTATGATCCATTAACCTCAGTTTCTTTTTCTTCAGTATAATCAACAAAATCATATCAAGCATAAAGGTGAGATAAAATATAAAAACCTAATTGATTTGCCGCGTTGTCTAATCCAATCGATTCAACACCATCTCGGTTATACAACCTCAGGAAACTGAAGATGATTCAATACCTCAAAATCGTTACTACAAGAAGCAAATTAGATTTAGATCTGAAAAATTCATGAAGAGAAAAAGCTAAAAATGAGTGAAAATACTTGGAGCATAAGACGCCGAGAGATTTCTCTTTTCGACTGTAGAGAGAAGGGTTTTTAGTTTCGGTATGATCATGCAGTGACGCCATGGATGGAAATCAATTGAACTCTCAGCTCGATTCGATGAATCTGATCTTCGTTTTTCTTGTTTTGAATTTTTGGTTTTTCAATGGCGGGATCAAGAATTCAAATTGGGGTTTTTTCTCGATCCAGAGTTGATGGCCAAAAGTAGAATACGAGCCGCGGGAATTTGAATACGGGACGATGCGCGGCTTCAGTGAACTGCAAATTTGGTCCCTGTGGTTTGTAGAAAATAACACTTTTTGTCCCTACAATTTTTATTGATTTTATCTTTTTTCTTTTTACCAAATTAAAAATCACAGGGACCGATATTGTAAAATCGGTTTTGAATGAGTAAAAGACAAGAAAATAACGAAAATACCCCTTATTTGACGCCAGAGGCGGATCCATAGGTTTAAAGGTGGAGGGATGGACCCCACTAAATTTTTATATTTTTACAGCTCAAAAGTTGTTGTTTTTTAACTTTCTATGTCTCCCCATTAATTTCTTACCTATGCCCCCATCATAAAAAATATACCTGAAAATCAACCAAGAAAACAAAAAAGTCTTTCGAAATCAACCAAAAAAAGTCCCTTGAAATCAATAAAAAAAACTTACAAATCTCTCGAAATTAACAAACAACTTTAAAAGACATTTGAAAAGATGGAATTAGGCCGAAAACACATCGGTCGACTTTACGAACCTTTAATTTACCTTAAAGATGCCTCCACTAGGCAGAAATCCTAGATCCGCCACTGTTTGACGCAAGTTTTTTAACAGCTATCCACGTAGTTTTGACCAAGCCACAATGGGCCAATGGCCATCTTGAAATTTCAAAACTACATGAATGAAAATTATTGTTTTGACAATCCACATAGACCAAATTTGTAGTTTACCTTCCTCCGATTTCTTATAAAAGATATTCAGTCTGTCATAATAGAAGTTCAAGAAGCAAATCAAAGACTTTCATAAAAGTTCTAGTAGAATCGGGGTAAGGAAATGGCCGATGTACATTGGTTTTTCATATATAGAGGGATTCCCATGTATAGCTAGTATCAATGATGATATCCAAGATCTGAATTTGTTTATAAACTCTCCTGGGGGATAGGTAATACCTGGGATGGCTCTTTATGATACTATGCAATTTGTGCAACCAGATGTACATACAATATGCATGGTATCAGTCGCTTCAATGGGATATTTTGTCCTTGTTAATTTTGAATTTCCAAATTTTGATTGTAATCACAGTATAGGTTAATCGCAGATAATACAACTATTTTCATTTAATGTACGCTTTGATTACCAATAAAAATTAACAAAAAATACTTTAATTTTACAAAATAGTTATCATCCTTCGGGTGATAAAAAAACAATTTAATCCGACCAACCCAATCAGAAATAATTCAACCTGAAGTCACTCAATGTCTAATCGAGTTATAAAATCTTCAAAATGTAGGTATTAAATTGGAATTGGCTTATTGTCATTTAAACCTAACTCAATGCCTTTTGATACCATAAATTTAATACAATTGTTAAATCATTAATCAATATGGGTCATGTTTAGGGGGAAACTGCAATAAAAATAAAAATGAAAAACTAAGGAACATCCTGATAGTTGTTCATCTGGATAGTGTAACACCCGGTTTTCGTAAAGCAAGTTCCATCCTTCGTTGGTTATCTCTACGCCTTTCGTCTATCTTTTGAGTGGTAAATGGTGTGCTTTCGAACCTTGAGTCGACCCATGCGAGAATCTTGAGTTTCGACCTTTTTCGGGGCTCGGTACGTGTGGCGCGATTGTGACTCGCGATAGTGACATGTGTAACTATCGCGTGGCACAATCGCCAGGGGTGTACCACTCGCGGTACATTCTCCGCGATAGTACCCTCGCGATAGTGACAATGTCACTATCGTGTGGCAAGGTCGCGCGCGGCGTCTGGTTCTCTAAATGTCCGAGTTTTCACCATTCTCCTCATTTCTCACTTCCATCTTCTTCCCTTTTATCTCCTAAACACCAAAACCGAACCCTAACCCATTTTGGGGGTTTCTCCTCCTCAAACCACATGATTATTCACCATCTAGCTACTTGGGATCTTGAATCACAAAACCTTCATCTTCATCTTCCTCATCAAGTTCAACGGTTGGGAACTCGGGTTAAAGTGTTGGATTGGGTGTTCTCGGAAGTCTCATCATCTTTAAGGGTAAGTTTTCTTGTATTAAGGTTATAAATGCTCCCTTGATAGTTTCTTAGTGTTTGGTTTCTCAAATATCGGATTTGGTAGTTTTGGAGAAACTAGGGTTTTGTTATTATTTGGGGTTTCTTGGTATATTGTTAGGGGAATGTTTCTACATGGTCGGATATGGTTATTTATGGTTTGGATTGTTTGGATCTAGGTTTTGGAAGTTCTCGGCTTGAGGATTCAACTGGTCTTCAAAAGAGCTCGTTGGGTGAAATCTAGATTTAGCTTAAATCTAGCAAGGTGAGTTCAAGTTGATCTGTGAAAACGGTGTACATGCCAAAATGGTTATTTTAAAGTGTTTTACATGAAATGGTTAACTGCTGATAAGTTTGGAGGATTTTGAAGTAAACATGTATTTTACTTGGTATTTGTCAAGAGTGAGTATTCTAATGAGTTTTCATATTGGGTAAACTTGGTTTATTTTAGTTTCATAAAATGCTCATATTTGGTGATTTTGGTACAAATGAAGTCTATTTCATGATTATATGCATCTTGGTGTATTTGCATTAATAAACCCTTTGGAAAACCTTTGGTCCATTATGTGTTGAGTTTTGGGTTAATCTCATCTTTGGGATATGTGTTTTCATAAACATTGTTTAAGGACATTTCATTATTCGGGGGACCGATAATTATTGGTCACGTGGATTTAGAGCATTGTAGCTCGGTGTTGGCTTAAAAGAGTCTTGAGGACACTTGTCCGGTTTTATATGGCTCAATGTAGAGTCCGATTATGACGTACGTACTAATGCGCGGTGTTGGGTATTGAGTTTGGTTACGGGCTCGAGTGCTTTGGTCATTCGTATGTAGTCCGGTAACGTTAGACGGTGTGTAATGGATCCATAGGCACGTGAGTCAGTCCGTTTTGGATGGTCAATTGGGTATTGCGGGGTTGAACTTCGGTACCCATGTTTTATGACCGGAAACTTTACAAGTGATCGCTAGGAGGGTTGAGTCTGTAGTGCTATCGGGGAGTGAGCGCTGAACCTCCGCCGCTTGAAGTAATGCCTGAGAGGTAGTCTTTAAGTGTGCCGGGCCTTCGGGATGGAGTTCTTCGGAATGATCCATCAAGGTCAACTGACTTGGGGTGACACTTGGTAAAGGAGTCGTAGGGACACTTGGGCTGCGATGTCGTGAGGTGTCATGCGATTAACGTTGTTGAGTGGCATACTTTTGTGTTCCTCCGCTCTCAACGGATACGGGTATCCCCCGTTGTCGGCCCGCTGTATTTTGGATATTTAATTGTCCATGCTTTAATATTTGGATTTCATCCCATTTTTATGGTCGTGTGAGTATTAAGTTTCAGTTCCATGTTTTAATGGCGTATCATATTTATATGGATTGTTTCCGTTATTTAAGGGTCGAGTATTATGTCCCACCCGGTTTTGGGTGTTTTGGGGATAAGAAGTATTATTTACATTTTAGCACATTTGAGTATCGAACTATGACCCCGTTTTGGGTGAGTTACGGGTTGCATCGTTTTACAAGAAATGCATGTGTGGGAGCATTGTCTTTAAAAGTGTATTTTATGGAAAATGTGTCGTTTTCATTTTGAAGCATAATATTTCGAAAGATCTTGATTTAAACTGATTTCCTTTATTTTAAAGATATATTCGTTCATGTTAACACTCTTGAGCTCACTAGGCGTTAAGCCTAACCTTTTTATTTGTCGGCATGTGCACCAGGTTCCTAGCGGGGGGTTCAGTTATAACGGTGTTATGAAGAGTTGAGCCTTAGCCTTGCAAACGTAAGTAGTTGATGAAGTCTTCCGTGAGTTGGAGATAGTGACATGTTTTGGGTTTTAGTAGCACCCGTCCTTATCGTTTACTGTATGTATAGATAGAAGGTGTGTGTTGTAGCAAAATCTGAATTTGTGGTTGTAGATGATTCATTTATGCATGTATTTAGAAAATTTTAAATAAGTTGCTATTTCCAGATTTGAGGGTGTTACAGACAGTATGTACATGTGCATACAAGTAATTTGTAATATGCACGCGTGCATAAAAACCAAAAACAACTTAATTTACTTGTATGCACATATACATATCATTCAGATAAACGGTTACCAAGTTGTCCTTCAGTTTTTTAGTTTTTCAGGAATTTCCCCTAAACCTTCCTCTAATCAATATATGTAATTGTTAGTTTTAATAGAATATCTCATGCAAATATCTTTTAATAATTCTTACGTCATTGTTTGCTTTTTTGTAAGTTTCCTTTTGAATTTATTTAATTTAAACATAATCATTTAGCTAGATTATAAAATGATGTATCAAATTTTTAACCCAACAATCAATTCATCTCGTACGGTTTGGGTTGTATATTTGTTTTGGTTGAGTAGAGATTTTTCAAATCACATACATTAACCTGACCAATCCAACTCATGTGCAACCCAAATTATCCTAATGAGATCTTATGAGTAATGTTATAGCCATCATAAAAAGCCTTATAAACGGGTTTGACGCTTAGAGTATCTCTAACAGATTTATCAAAATATAGAAAATAAACATTTTCAGGATTATTTTGCTCGAAAAAGTTTCCCAAAATGATAAAGGATATGTTTGGCAAAAAAATATAGCTTATAAGCCAATTTTTTTTTTTGTACGTGTTTGGATGACCATAAGTTAGCTTATTGAAAAAACTACTCATAGTAGCGTTTTGAAAAACTAGTGCATCAGCTACCAGCCAACTTATAAGCTAGTTTGCCAAACAATGCCAAAGTAAAAAAGAAAGTACGTGAAATTCTCTAAATTTGAAACAACCATCCAAAAAAATATTATCATTAGAGAGATATTTTTCTTTTAGAAAGCTCATTCATCAAATGAGCACCTATTAGAAAAGAGTGTCATTTCTATTGAAGTTAAACCAGCTTTGTGCCCAAACTTCACAAGACTAATTCCACCCAATTGGTGCATATAAACAGAGGAAAACCTCAAAAAAACAAAAAACTAAGGAAAACCCTGGTAGCCTTTCATTTGGACGGTATGCACTTGTGTACACAGTTAATTAAGTTGTTTTTTGTTTTTTATACACGTGTGCGTGTTACAATTTACCTGTATGCACCAAATGCAAGGCTACCAAGGTGTTCCTTAGTTTTTCGTTTTTTTAAGGTTTCCCTTGAACCTGACCCATAAACAGTTATGTGCTTGTGCGTTTGATTCGCAAAATGTTTTTTTTTTGAATGAAATATGTCAAAGGAATTGAAATCTTAGCGAGATCGTGAATCCAACGAACCAAAATGCCCCATAATCAGGTCACTGTAAACTTGTTTACACTATCAATTCATTGTATATGTTAAAACTGTAAAACAACCAACAAAATGCAGTTTAAACTTGTTTACAGCTTCAGTTGTAAGAAATCATATATCACCGCTACAAACGGGCGGCTCCGTTTCAATATATACCTGTTTACGCTTTCAGCCACCACCGCTTGCCGCCACCACCACCACCACCAAGTCGATCTACCATTAAGATCGTAACGTACAGTTAGAAAGTAATGTGTATGCTCGGATCAACCATACACGTCTGTATCTCCGTCCACCTTGTTTCCTTTTCAAATCCATCAAGAAAACCGTTCATCACGAAGTATTTCAGAATCCACGCTGACCCAAAACCGGCAGACTCTCTATAGTTATGTTGTCGTTTTGCTCATTCCCAAAATTCAAATCTTGGAGCCCGTTCAAGATTTCTTGAAACGGGCATACCTTTTCTCTTTAACTACCGACATATTCCACCTGTAACGTCAAATCCTTGATGCCCGCATCGTGTAAAATGTCCGAAACCTTTTTCTTTGTAGAAATCTTGTCGGTTTCCGAAGAAATGTACAGGTGGAGGGTACCAATGATGTCGTCATTAGCAAGACTCCACACATGAAAGTTTTGAATGCCGGATATACCCTTTGTCTTCATAATACGACTTACTGCTGCTTTTAGGTCGTGCTCGTGAGCTCTAGGGACTCTTTGCAGTAAAACTTCTGCGGAGTTTCTTAGCAATGGTATGACAGAAGAGACGATTAACACGGATATGAAGATAGAGCAAGCAGGGTCGGCAACGAGCCATCCTTTGTATTGGATGAGAAGCGTTGAAACGACGACCCCAACACTTCCTAAGGTGTCGGCTAGAACGTGCAAGAAAATGCCTTCCATGTTGTGATCGATATGATGGTGATGGTGCTTTTGTTTATCTTCTATGGGAAGACCGATCGAGCTAGCGGGAACATGGTCATGGTGATCTTGATGATGACCATTGTCATGGTGATGACCATGGTCATGGTGATCATGGTGGTGGTGGTGGTCATGGTCATGGTGTTCATGGTGGTGGTGGTGGTGGTCATGATCATGGTGTTCATGGTGGTGGTCATGGTCATGGTCATCATGGTCATGATCATGGCAATGAGAAGTTGTGCATATATTGCCTTCAGAAGTGTGACTATGGTGATGATCAGAGTTGTGTTCATGGTCTTCTCGACGTTTATTGTCGATTTCGAGATCATGTCCACCATGCACATGTGAATGATTACGAGAATGGGAGTGTGAACACGACGCAGCGCCACCATGCGCATGATGGTGCTCGTCGTGAAAGAAGATCAACCCCACCACATTAACCGCAAGCCCTCCAATCGAAACCGTCAACAAACTAGAAGTCGAAATCTCCTGAGGCTCCAAAATCCTTTCCAACGACTCCAACACTATCAATGCTCCAACCAAAACAAGAAAAACCGCATTCGTATAACCAGACAAAACCTCAAACCTCCCACGACCGTAATTATACTTATCATTCGCCGGTAATCGTGCAATATACGAAGCATAAAGCCCGATCACAAGCGCAGCACAATCAAACAACATGTGGCACGCATCGGAAATCAATCCAAGACTATTGTTCATAAAACCCGCAACAAATTCCACCACCATATAACCCGTGTTAATCAAGAGAAAAACCGCAATCTTTCTCGACTTCCTCTCGCTCGCAATGTGACGAACGATCTTCATGATCGAGACCAAAAACGTATCCGGGGATTCCAACCCTAATTCGAGGGAATTCGAGCGAACCGGATCTAATTCCATCACACCAACTCCAAGTAACATACCACAAATCAGTAATCCCCAAAGCGAAAGCTCGGGATAATAGAGCAATTCAAGTACAACGGTGCATACAAACGTCACGAGAAACTCCTTACGGAAATCTTTCGAGCTTAACAGCTTCTCATCAGCGTAGTTTTCGCTCAAAAGCACCCCGAAAACTACTGTGTTTGCCAATGGCCAACCTAGGTTCCCAATCGAAACACTATCTCCTTCTGCTTCAAAAACCAGCATACTAATGGCAGCAGGAATAAACAACAGGATCGTAGTGTAAAACAACGCAATCAATCTCACCTCTTTTCGACCTAAATCCCTAATTGTTCCCCAATTTACAGATCCTTGTTCATAACCACCTACAAAACCTGATAAAAACGGAAGCAACATCGGCCAAACCCTAACGCAATTCTCGCTATTCGGAATAAGAACAGACGAAAACCCTAATTTATCGAGGTTGACGAACGAGAACGGGAAGCATTCAATTCGATCCCAACTAATAGACAACAGAAATACTCCGATAAACAAAGCGAAAAAACCACGAACCTTGTTCGAACCAACCGGATCTAGATGATTCAAGCTCCGATTTCGTCCGGCGACGAAATGTGAAGCAACGTAACCGGACGTTTCCGCGAGGATCATGGCGGCGGTGCCGCAGTACCGGAGCGCTTGGAACCGGAGGAGGAATACGATCGCCATGAGAACCGATTTCGCGACGATGATCCGTTGCTGGAACCTGTTGATCGAACGATGAAACGCGACGATGGATCTGGACTTAGGGTTTCGTTTGAAGAGAGAGAACGCGACCGATAAAACGAACGATAACAGAGACACGATGAAGGAGAACGGGAACACGGCGAACGACGACGGCGACGATTGGAGGAAGGGGAGGAGTGAGTAGAGAGATCGGAGGGAGAATAGGAGGAGGAAGAGGGAGGATGTGGAGAATTTTTTGGTTTTCGCGGCGGAGAACGACGACGGCGGGAGGCGGTGTTTGGACGGGGTTGGGGTTGGGGTGAACGGCGGGTAGTGGCGGGACGGTGTGATCGGTGTGGTTGGAGTGGCGGTTCGCGGCGGAAGAGAGAGGCGGTGAGGGCGGTGTTGACGGTGGTTATGGTGGTGGTCGGAAGCCATTGATGGGTGGCGGAGCGATTAAATGTTGAAAATTAAAAAACAAGAAAATTGTGAGGTTGCGATTTTCAAGGGATATCAGAAAGAGTTGACTGACTTGAGTTGACGAAGATCACCAACTATACAAGAATAGTCCCTCAATTATGTGATGAATTACAAAATTTTGTTTTTGGTTTGGAATTTAGATTTTCGGTCATTGAGTTAGAATCCTGGTTAGGGAAACAGTTTGGTTTGATGGTTTTGGTTAGAAACAAATCGATTATCATTAGGGACGGCACAGGTCGAGGTCGGGTCAGGTATTAGTATCTATGCCCTTGAAACCGCTAATGAAAACGATTGTCGTAACTGTCTTGATCCTCTTCGAGGATCTTAACAGGGATCCCTATCAGGTCCCCACAGTTTCCCCGATGGGGGGGAACCCATTAAGGGTAAAAAAATTCATTTTTCGTTGATTTTCCCCTTCGCCATTGGTTATCCCCCATATCATAATTGACTCGAAAATATGAAGACCGTTTTGAAGGTGAGGTCGTGAAGGTAGGCGTATCTAGTAAGAACAAAAAGTACAAGTATTTCATTGCTTAAAAAAATGATAATTACAAGAAGACGGTGATAATATGGGTGGTTTTTAGTGATATTATATATATATATATATATATATATATATATATATATATATATATATATATATATATATATATACCCGGTCGGCCCGAGCCAGTGATGACCGTCCTCAAAATCGATAAAATCCCTAAATTCACCCTTGATCCCCACCTTGTCCCCGAGCTTGGCCCAAAATTTTAAGTTTTTGAAATTCACTATTGGCTTTTGGAACATGACTATTTCAGAGGGGTAAACTTGTAACTTTTGTATTTTTAAATAGAGAAAACAACTCAAAACCCTCAATACTTTACATCTAAAAGAAAAATCCAATGGAGCTCTAATTGAAGCTGAGAGAAATAACCACTAATATTTAAAAAACCGACAGCCATATCCCAACTCATTTTTTTTTTGTGTTCGCTAATGCAACATCGAGTTGTTTTGTTAATGCAGTGGAGGGTTGTTAAAGGTTTACATCATTCTTTACGTTTCTACTTTCTCATCAGCCACGAGTGTTAGGAATGATGTTATACTTTTAGTAATTTTATAAAACCGACAACCTAATATACACGCAAAAGTCAGAGGACCTTCATATCTAGCTACATATGCACCACTTACTGTGTTATATAATGTAACTTTTTTTGTAACATGGCTGCTATTACAGTGCATTATCTATTTTTGATATTGTGATAACGCATACATTATTGTTCATGATGAAAGTTATGCGTGACCAAAAATATAATAATGGCGGTATTAATAACATGATGGATTTTGTGAATGTTATTAAAATACTAATCAAAATCTTTTAGGTTCCATAATTATCTAGTTTTTAACATATATTGATACTAATAATGTATTTTATAGAAGATCATATACAAGATTATGATAGACATTATTTCAAGAAATATATTTTTATTGTGCTAAAATGTTAAATGTAAAGAGTGCTAAAAAATGAAATTGACCAAAATTGGCAATCTCCCTAATGAAATTCACTTTTAACTATTTTTTTAATTAAACTTCCATTTTAACCATAATCTACGTAAGTGTCTTACGCGTTTGCTTAAATTTGATTTCCAAATTAATAAAAAGGTGGAAAATATTTACGTAAAATTGCGTAAGGATTCGCATTTGCATAAAGAGTTTGCGTAAGGGTCCTCATTTGCATAATTTTTTTTAATCTTGTAAACTGAAAGTTAGGCTATGTTTGGCAAAAAAAAAAACTACCATAAACTAGCTTATAAGCTAGCTTATTGAAAAACGATTTAAAGTAGCGTTTTGAAAAGATAGTTTATTAACTACCAACTAGCTTATAAGCTAGTTTGCCAAACAATGTCTTAAAAGAATCTCATTTTTGTGGGTCTCATATATTTGTCAACATCAATAATTATTATTTGAAAAATATCTATCATTTAATGGAATTTTGTAACGAGCTGACGCATCAAACTCCATTCTGATCAACAATTTGGAGTTGGAGGGCCCTCGTCCATGTAGTTGAATGAATTGGTGTCCCGAGTGGGCTATAATGATGTCATGCTGGGATCCTTTTAAAAGTGTTTTAAGAGCCCTGAAACCTTGTTTTAACAGGTCTCAAATGGGGTCATGCCGTTAGAGGTAAGAACCAAATCCGAGACATTTCTACAAACCATGATAACCATCTTTTAATTCCGAAATTGTAGAAACAAAAAGTGTTATTTTTACAAATCACATCCACCAAATTTGTAGTTTACTCAGTAAATTACATTTTCCGTCCATATGGTTTGTTAAAAAATGTAACCTTCACCCCTGTAGTTTAGAAAATACACTTTACGTCCTTATGGTTTATAACACATTGATATGTTCGTCCTCACGATTTATAAATTATCATTGTTTCAGTCCCTATGGTTTACAATTATTTACCAATTTTAGTCCTTTAGAGCATCTTCAACAGGTTTGCTAAAATAGAAAAAATTGTTTTTTGTTCTCTAAACCTCTTCAACAGATTTGCTGTATTGTTTGCTATAATAGATTAAAGTTGAAAATTTTCCAAGTTTTGAGAATTTTTTAAAATTTGATGGTAGGAGAGAAAAATGATTATTTTATTCAATCCATCAATGAGATTCAATTTTTATTATTTTATATATATTTAAAAAAATGTATTGGATGATAAATTAGTATTATATTATAATAATATATGTTGTTTTAAAATTTCTAAAATAGCAAATATGTTGGAGTTGAATATAATACTTTATAGAAATTTTTACTTTTGGCTATCTATTTTAGAGAAATTATAGGAATGTTGTTGGAGATGTTCTTATACTTAAATATAGAATTCAGTTCATAAATGAAAATAACGATAAATTACAAACCATACAAACGAAAATCATATTTTTTAAACCAAATAAACAAAATTCGAAATTATTAATAAACCAACAAAGACAAAAATAGTAATTTACTCAAAAATAAATACGTAAAAGGAAAAGGAAAATTATGTAAGCACTTCACAACCTACTTTTTTACAGACTTCTGAAACACACACCAACAACTGGAAATCCTTACTTGAACAATCTTCATCTTTCAAACTTCCGAAAATCAATCACCGAAATTAATGGCGGACAACACCACTTCAACCAATCAACTCACCGCCGCCGGCCACCGGAATCCACCTCCGACTCACCGTCATCTCATCACCTACTCCAGAAAGCGAAAACACTCTCAATTTCAGGTAAATCCACCAACCGAACTAAAAAACCCTAATTCTCAATCATCAATTCTAGGTCTTGTTCTCCTTGCTCATACTTTCACCTACGATCTCCGTAACCTACCTGATTCATTACTCCTCGAAATCCTCTCTCGATTGCCGCTTCAATCGATTTTTAGATTCAAATGTGTTTGTAAACAATGGCGATCCCTAATTTCTCAACCTTCGTTTCACCGATTCTATTTCACATCCAACGCGGTTTCGTCTTTCGTACCGTTTAGGATCTTGTATAGGTACATTTACGTCTCGAAATTCAAGGATGTTCTTGATCGATTTCGTCCCGATAGTTACAATTCCTCGAAATTCTCCGTGCTTTTTCTGTCGAGCTTCGAAGAACAACAACAATCTGATCAATTCAAGGTTTTAGCTGTGAGTAATGGATTGATTTTATGTTGTTTGTTAGGGCCTTTGATTTACTATATCTGTGATCCGGTTACTCGACAATGGATTACGTTACCTCGAGGAAGAGATAAATCCCCAAATCGGCATCCGATTTTCTTCGGGGAAGGGTTTGTTAGTAGGGTTAATGATGATAATGTTGTTACTAGCTACACGGTTGTTCGAGTCGAATTGCTTAATTCGCTCTCGACGTATCTCAATTTGGAAACGTTTTCGTCGGAAACCGGAAAATGGGTGGATTACCGGCTGCCGTGCGGTAATCCGATCGCGTTGTTGAAGCGCGGTGGAGGTCCGATCAGCTTCAACGGGATTCTTCATTGGTTCGTTTACGACCATGGAATGGTCGCATTCGATCCGCATAAAGACCCGAAAAGCTGTCGGCTTATTCAGTTTCCGGTGGATAGAGATATCGAGAGCGAATACAAACACGACGGGCTTTATCGATTATGCGACAAATGTCAAGGACGGCTTCGTTTCTTCGAGGTGGCGCCGGAGCCCTTTTCGTTTTACGTTTTTAGTATGTGGGATTTGAGGGATTACGAGAACGGCGAATGGGTTTCCGAGTTTAAGGTGACTCGAAGTGATCTTTCGTCGTCGGATCCCGAATTGGGTGATTGGTTAACGAACGCTACTTTTCTTCCGTTATCTTTCCATCCGTTTAATCTTGATATAGTTTATTTGAGGTGTGTCGAGCTTGCTTGTATTGTATCATACAACGTTCGGGATAAAAGGCTCGATGTTGCTTGTAAACCTATCGGCGTCGTTGAAGATCTTTCGTGGCGTGTGGTGGTGCCGTTTGTGATCCCGAGGTGGCCGACACCCGTTCCGATCCCGCCCGTCCCGAAGAAGGTTGTTAAGCCGAAACTTGCACATCGACACCGCTCGTATAAAATTTATCAGCGGTTTTAGGTTTACGGTTTACGGGCGAGTTTCTTCGATTAGTGTTGCTTGTTGTGTTTTGAAACTTCACATAAGTACTATGTCACAGTTTTATTAGTAAACTTATAGAGAAGGATCATGCTAGAAGATAAACATTTTGTGAGAAGGTGATAAGTGCGATATGATATATGATTACACAGCCTGTGAGAGTGTGTTTAATCATATATGATTAAACGTTTATGTATTGCCAATGTAACATTTATTTAATCATATATGATATCACACTTCTCGCATTCTTGTAAAATGTTTAGCTTCTCGTTTGAACCTGTCCCTAAACTGATAAGTGCAAGTATTCTCTTTTCAGTAGAGTAGAATGTAGAGGGGGTTCATTTAGAATCACAGTATGTTTTAATTTGTATCAATAGGTTTGATCGTTAAAACAAACGTTATATTATTGTGTATTTAACAACATATGTTAATTATATGATGTACTAGTAGGAAATTGTTCAAATGAGAACCATAAATTATTTTAAGAACCGTGAGAACAACACCCAGGGCCGTTCCAATCATTTTGGAGGCCCTGTTACACCTATATCAAGATTATTGATCAATAGATAAATAATAAAATAAAACAATCTGTTTTTCAGCTAACATGTTGTAGAGTAATGTCAATGCCTTACATCTTTGGAATTTGAGGAAAATAACAGGACTTGTGACAAAGTTCCATTGGATATTTTTTATATCTAGACATTAACAAAGAACATACTAAAACATAAATGAGTTCCAAGTTTTTCAGCTTATTTTTAAGTATGTAAATTGATGTTGCATTAAATTATATAAGGTTTGACAATTATCATTTTGCCTTTTCATCAAGAAAAAAACAAATTTGGTAGAGATAGGATCATAGGAGCAACTCAAAGCTTCCATCACCACAACCAAATGGTGTTATAGACTGCACTCCCTAATCAAATACCACCACCACCATCATCTTCATCATCAACAACGAGGTTTTATAGATAAACATGGGTTTCAAGTTTTCTTTGGCTTTTTCAGTTTTCACATAGAAAAGGAAAAAAAAAAAAAAAGTAGAATCGTAGACTTAAAATTGGTGGAATCATGGATTACCTTTTGATTCCAATTTTGGGTCCAACATTTCTTGAAATCTGCAAAGCAGAATCTTGGGATCACCATGTTTGAATCCATGGAAGATTATATATCAGCAAATCAAAGATTCCTTCCTACGAACCCACAAAAAATGAGTTAACTTTGGGTAATTTCATCATTCTTTCCATATAATTATTTAAAACCCCCTTAATCTCTCTGATGCTCATCATCATATGATCATCTTCAACAGAAAACAAAATAGAAATTGTAGGTGAATTGTGATTACGGAAGTGATTTTAAAGTTGATTTTTGCGGCCGTTGTCGTCAGAATCGATCAAAAATAGCGGTTTGATAACCCCAAATAACCCAATAAACAGAAATTGTACCTGGGATTTGAAGAGTTTAGTTGATGTGAGCCTGTGAAAAAGATGAGAATAAACCAAATCGACTCCTCGTTCCCTGCAAATCGAAGTAGGTAGTAGGTAGTCGACTAATATGGATTGGGTTCCACAAAAATAAAAACATATATAATTTTTCATTGTGGATTAGCCCTAAAAGGATAAAAGCCTATATAAAACTGCTTAGGTTTTTGGGCCCCAAATTATTAGGGGGCCCTGTGCAGTTGAACAGATTGAAACAGGCCTTGGCACGACCCTGACAACACCACTATATAAATTGATGTATAGACTTGGGATCATGTAATATAAAACTTCCTAAGTTATTTGATGAGTTCTTTTTTATCTCGTCACAACAAAAGAAAAAATTGAAATTTCACTACAAAACTCCATACCTTTACGAACCACAAGGGTTGTGGCGTACTGGTTAAGGTCATGGGGATGTGGTGGAATATCCCATCTGTCCAGGGTTCGAATCCAGACGTACACAACAATTGTGGCCATTGAGGTTTAATCATAGCTGATGTCTTACAGTCATAATTTGCCAAGGATTTAGGGGCCGTTTACCCAAATGCTTACCCGATAAGTGCTTACCGGTAAAAGTTAACACTTTCACTTATTTCTCTCGTAAGATTCTAGTTCATTTAAAAGGCATCGTATGCAACAATATACCTGGTAAGTGCTTACCCGGTAAGAATTGTCACCCTCACTTACCGGGTAAGACTTTCGGTCCTTGCCATCATTTTTACCGGGTAAGATTCTTGGTACTTGTAATGTTCATCCGGTAAGGTAAGTGACTTGGTAAGAGCTTACCGAGTAAGCGTTTGTTAAACACCCTCCAAAAAAAATAAAAATAAAAACTCCGTGCCTTTACGTGAAAGAGAGAACCCAAACTTTCACATGAAAAACACCACGAATTTTCACCATAAACATACCAAATCTTCACGTGCAACATACACCAAACATTCACAGTATATGTCACGGGCTCGTTAATAAAAAGCCAAACTTTCATATGAAAAAGAACAACGAATATTCACTATAAACACACAAAACCTTCACGTGCAACACACACCATACATTCATAGTATTTCTCACGGTCTCATGAAAAGTGGTTGGTCACATAAACCCAACGTTGATGTATGTACAATATATGGATTTTTAGTGATAATATGCACCGATGCATATTTACTTGCATGTATAATATATATATAGAGAGAGAGGGGGGGGGGAGGTTCAAGGAAAAACCTTAAAAAAAATTGAAAACTGAGGAAACACTTTGGTAACCTTTGATATGATACAGGTAATTAAGTTGTTTTCTGATTTTTATGTACGTGTGCATATATATTTATATATACAAGGTCAGGTTCAGAGAAAAATCTCAAAAAAAAGGAAAATTGAGGAACACCCTAGTAGTCTTTCATCCGGACGGTATACACTTGTGCATACAAGTAATTTGTAACATGCACATGTGCATATGCACAAGTGCATAAAAACCAAAAAACAACTTAATTTACTTGTATGCACAAAGTGCAAACCGTCCAGATCAAAGGCTACCAGAGTGTTCCTCATTTTTCTATTTTTTTTTGAGGTTTTCCCTTGAACCATATATATATATATATATATATATATATATATAGAGAGAGAGAGAGAGATGGGTAGGTTATTATGCAACCCCTCTATCCACCACTCATTTTATTTTCAGTTTTTTTCCTTTTTCTTAATTACAAAAGTGAAAATAAAATGGGTGAAGGATAGAGAGGTTGCATAAGTTGCATCATGTAAAGTGGTTGCATTTGAGCACCCCTCTATATATGTGTGTATATATATATATATACACACACACATATATACATATACACACACACATATATACACATTGAGGCGAAGGATCGTGTGAGAAATTGAGTTAACTGATAGACGGTTTATGCAACCCTCCAAATCTACCGCAAGTGTACGGTGTCAATCAAGTAATACGTACTAAGTACGAGTATCGATCCAAGGAACTACGAGTTTAAGTACCACAAAGGCTACCACAACTACTAATTGAACTGCTGATAAAATTGGTTTGAGAATGATTAATTAACTACTTATCAAGAGACAATGAAGGCAAGCACGGGAATACTATTCAACAACTGATTTAAGCACCACAAAGAGAATATTTATATGACAAAGGAAAGGCTAGGGGTCGGATTTCATGTGGATTACACCAACAAATAAATAACACACATTCAGATGACTCAATGCACAAGGTTAAATTTAGCAATTCCAAATATACTCACTACTCTCTCTCGAGCAATAGCAAGAATGTATCATGCAATATATATTGAAGTCTCTCAACCAATACACATAAACATTCAACTCATTAAGCATAAGAATGACAAACACAAACTAGGGTTTACTTGGTATATCTCTATCCAATATCTCACCCTAGGTTTATCTAACTTTTATCAAGTTATAAAACCAATTTCTCAAGAGGAAATACAACCAAAAGATGAATAAGATGGCCAATCTCATAAACAATAAGAACAAGATAGACAAACTTCAACCAACAAGTGTATTAACTCAATAAAATGCAATAATCATATATCTAACGGTATAAAACCAAAATCCATCCTTCCCCCAACCTCAAAAGATTTAGTTCATGTTACTAATAACAAATAAAACCATAGAGAAGAAGATGACAACACCCAAATACATTGTTTTCAACAAAATACAAGTGTAATGATAAAACTCCCTCAATGATTGATACACACTACCAATTTTTAGCTCCAAAAGTTGTTTCCACCTTCCCAATCAGTAAAAGTCTTCTATTCTGCTCTGAAAACGGTTTAGAACAGCTCCCCTAGGGTCTAGCCTCCAACAATCCCGAGATAACCCTAAACTTTAAGTTTCTGCAGCTTTTTATACCCTCAGACCACGACCGCGAGAGTGACACGCTCCATTGCTTGCGGTACATTTTGCGCGAAAGTGCCAGCGAGAGTGACACTTGTCACTTTCGCCAGGCACTTTAGCCAAGGCCTAATTTTGTCGATTTTTCGCCCGTTCACTTGGTTCGATGCATTTGTCGTCCGGGATGTCAAAATGGAGCAATGATAAGCACTTTTTCTTCCACTTGATATCTTGTATGTCTGCACAACACTTGCTCAAAATATTAGTCCGAAATACCAATTATTGCTTCAAGACGAGCCGTAAACTTATGATTCGGAGGGTGAAAACCCGTCAGATAACGCAGTTATCATTAACAGTGAGAAGCGTGAGAAGTGGATCTGAACTGTTGATCTCTTTTAATCTCAAGTCCTCCCATGAATTGTGACTTAGAAAAGAATTGATCTTGTGCATCTCATCCTAATGTGCATCAATTTCTCATCCGACGGTTGATAACCATTTTTCATGCTTCTCACCGTTAACTCAACTTCTCAAGGGAATCCAACTCTACACATTGATTAATATATTAATTATACATACATATTTTGATATCGTATATACATCAATAGTTCAATACATATAATTATATGTATTAGGGCAAAGTTGCCCCCACCCTTTTCTCAAAATATTTACGATTATCATTTAAAGTTTCATATGTTCTACAACATGAATATATATATATATATATATATAGTGGAAGGATATTTTGCAACCCTTAAAAAGGTTGCAACCCTTGCAATCCACATCTTAACCGTCGGATTTATGATCGGCGGTTATTTTATTTTTCTTTTTCTAATTAAAAATATTGGGCCCCATATCTATTTATAACCGTCGATCATGAATCCGACGGTTAAGATGTGGGTTGTAATGGTTGCAACTTTTTTCAGGGTTGTAAAATATCCTTCCATATATAGGGGTTGTTTTATTTGCAACATTTAAAAAGGTTGCAAATCTTGCAACCCACATTTTAACCGTCGGATTCATGATCGGCGGTTAGAATACATATGGGGCCCAATATTTTTAATAAAAAAAACAGAAAAATAAAAATAAAATAACCGTCGATCATGAATCCAACGGTTAAGATGTGGGTTCATGATCGACGGTTATTTTATTTTTATTTTTTTGTTTTTTTTTATTAAAAATATTGGGCCCCATATCTATTCTAACCGCCGATTATGAATCCGACAGTTAAAATGTGGGTTGCAAGGTTTGCAATCTTTTTAAGGGTTGCAAATGAAACAACCCCTATATATATATATATATATATATATATATATATTACTACGTTAATATTGGTTTACACCAATGTCTTAAAGACAAATTCTAAAGCACACGATACAACCATTTTATGCAAGAATTTCAAAAAACTCTTAAGTACAATTGATCAAAGCATGATGTACAAGTTCTTTAGGCATATGCTTTTTTGAAGTTTTTCCCTCCCAGTTTGTTTGAATTTTCCCCCCAGTTTGATACAACTGTTTTGAAGGTAGCTCCAAATCATCTGTAGCATATATATATTGAAGGTTTTCTTTTCTCCATCAGTTCCAAGCTCCCAAATCCTTCGACTTCAGCTTGAGGTAACACATCTGTTTTGGTTTTGTAGTTCACCAGCTATGTATGGAAACACATCTGTTTTGATTTTGTAGATCACTTGCATATATTATGCAGTTCACCACACTTGTTTCTTTTGTGGTTTTAACTTTACAGGAAACATTATCCGTCCTCTGCGATGCAGAAGTCATTCTCATCATCTTCTAAAGTCGCGATAAGCTCTACGAGTTCGCCAGCGTCGGTAAATCACCTATACATACAGATATTATATATCTATACATATGAAATTTGTTGAAATGAAATCTGAAATCATGTATTTCTGTGATTGGATCTTCGAAAACCGTTGGTTTCATTGATGGTTTTTCTAGGATTTTGATTTTTAATTTATATATATATATATATATATATATATATATTTAAAAAAATTTGTAGTATTTTTTTTTAATTTTGTTTTGTAATTTTGTCTTTTGTGTTTCGATGAATCATTGATCTAATGGTTTTTCTTCGTTGAATTTTGTTGATTTTTTTTTCAATCATAAATTTTTCCTACGGGAATACAAACATGAGCAGAGAAAATGAAAAGAAGATTAAACACTTCCCTTTTATAAAATCCAAAAAGGAAATATAATTCTCTTGTTGCTAGCCAGTCGCATGACTGTGTTCATCGAAGCTTTTTTAAAAGTATTGATACAGGGAGAATTCAAGCGTTAATAAGAAATTTTAATAATAATTGGAAAAAAGGAAAATGGGATCGAAGAGAAAAACGAGCACGAAAGATGCTCGAGATTTGACATCAAAAAAGAGGCAAACATAAAGCACCAATTAAGTTCTCATCCACGTGACATACTTAATCCTACTTTCATTCTAATTCTTTGCTTTCCATATTAGATTTAATTTAATAATTATATTAGATAATAATTTAGGATTATTTAGTTTTCTTTTATTAGTTTTTAAATAGCTTCCTAGTTAGTTTATAATTAGGATAGTTCTAATTTCCATATTTATTTCTTAGTTAGTTTAGCTATAAATAGGGTAGCTAGATTTAATTGTTAATCAAATTCAATCAAGTTATCAATCAATAAAGTTTAGCTTTTGAGAGAGTTTTCTCTTAATTTTGAGTTTTACGGTTGTAATTCTCGTTATCAAAAGGGTCTAGACGCTTGTCGATCCTTCCGCAAACCTACGCTGCGTCAAATATCTTTGAATTTTTATATTTAAGCTCTGGTTTTTGTCCAAAGGATAATATGATGTTATAAAAAGAGTATGAACTTGATCTTTTCTTATTTTTGTTGATTTTACTAACAAAAAAGAAGATTTTGCAGAGCAAATTTGTGCTTAACAAAAAACAAGATTTTACTAACAAAAACGAAAACTCACTTGCAAGACAGTGCTAGCTACCAATCCGTTCGATTTCTTCTCGTTAAAAGCAAGTTTCATAGGCTAAACAGATATCCAAATCCGAATGCCCTTCTTTCCAAATCCAACCATGATGATATGAGAGGTAAATCAAGATCTATTAAAGCCATAGACTGAATCCAAGATTTTTTAAGATGGGTCATATTAAAAGTGGGATTTTGAAGATATGAGGGAGAAGGGAGAAAGGATTGGTAGATTCAAAGGAGATAGGTGGGGGTGGAGTTAGTGGTGGTGATGATTATTAATTATGGTAGTAGTAATGGTGGGAGAAGGAGGAATATTAAAAGGAGATATGGTGGATAATTTGTCGGAATCACGTTTAAAGCTTTTATTTATTGTTTATAATTAATTCTTTTATAAAGCTTTTATTTATTATATACATACCGACTAAAATTTCCTATGTATTTTCAAAGATTTAATATATATAGTTACAATTTTGGTCCCTATATTCTTTTAATAGATTTACTTTATACATTTTAATTTAATATTTTACATTCCATATTTTCATTATATTAACATATATTAACTAAAATACATTAAAAATTAAAATTTTAATTTTAACAAGTTACATCATTATAATAGTCTCTTCAATACGTTTGAAATGAGCCAAATATTGAATATTTTTAAATTTAATTATTTTATTATATGTTAAAAAATTATGTTTTTTTTAATAATTATGTTTTGTTTTGCAAAACAACGGATTGTTGTTTCACATGTCATATTATACATTCATGTTTTTGATGTTTCACAACTTTTATTTATTATATACATACCGGCAAAAAAATTAATTTTCAAAGATGTAATATATATAGTTATAGTTTTGGTCTCTGAACTCTTTTAAAAAATTTACTTTATACTTTTTAGTTTTATATTTTACATTCCACATTTTCATTATATTAACACAATTAAACATATACTAACAAAAAAACATTAAAAATTTAATTTGTAATTTTAACAAGTTACACTATTATAATCGTCTCTTCGTACTTTCGAAATGAGTACAATATTGAATATTTTTGGATTTAATTATTTATTTATATGTTTAAAATATGTTAAAAATTTATGCTTTTTTAAAATAATTATGTTTTTTTTGCAGAACATGCTGACAGATTGATGGTTCACATGTCATATTATATTATGAATCTATGGATGTGCATTTTTTTTAATATAATTGTAATGTCACTTTTGGTTAGTCATTTTTTTCTAATTTTTAACGATTTGTGAGTATATGGATTTGGAAACTCGACACTTTGGCGATTATTTTACTATATATCTTGTAAATAAACATATTTTATGGTATTAACTGTTTTGCATGTATCGATTCCAACCTATAAAAAAATTGTGAGAAAACGAGAATAATACGAACAAAAAATATCGGTGTCAGAAAAGTAATTTGTTTAAGAATTGTGATTCACCCGAGTTCACACCAAAAGGTTAGAAATTCTAGGGCACGAAAACTAAATCTAAGATAAACAGCGATAATCTAACTTGGTTTAACTTTTTTTTATCTTCATAGTGTTTTTTTTTTACCTTCGTGACACTGTAAATTTTTGTGGGGAAGAAGACGTGTTGTTCCAAACTCTCTCAGTGATTTGATAACGACCCTCTCCTATACTTAGTGAAAATTACGTTTTAGTATGTATTAGTGTTTCACCATCAGCGATCAGACTGAGTCTGTTCAGTTATCGCTGATAGTCTTTCTTGTAAACATTTCTATGTATTAATGTTTCACTATCAGTGATCGAACTGAGTCTGTTCAGTTATCACTGATAGTTCCTAAAGTAAACAGCCAACGTAATCCCTGAAGACAAGTTTCGCGTCAACAGATGTTCATAGCTGAATCAAAGACGAAGCTGCTGAACAATGAGAAGTCTACTAATGACCTGATGCGGATATCAGTGAAGCAAAGACAACTCTACCAATACGCGAAGGAACATGAGAAAAAGCTTCAGCGATAGCTGAACCTCTTTATCTCTGAACTTAGAGATACTCAGCTATCAAACGATCACAAAGCTTATGCCTCAAGTTTCCTTTTGTCTATCCTTGCACAACCTGGTACGATGTGTCAGAACGGACAAGTCTCTGCAACCATTCGTACAACAACTCTGTCCAATACACTGTTCATGACCCGACCGAAAGCATGTCTCCCAAAAGTCAGTTTATCAAAGCCAATCTGTGAACGCCACGTGTAAAGTATCCTGCCATGCATTTAATGCATAGGGTATAAATAGGAAGTTCACCCCTTCATCTAAATGAGTGCTTCATCCTTGAACCCAAGATAGAAACCCTTGTTTTCTATATCTCTAAACCCCATTCTCTGAACTTCTTGTGCAATTATCTTAGTGTTTCTTTAGTTTGTTTAGATTGAGTCTGTCTTAATCTTATTCCGCAACAAACTTGTATATTGTATTTTGATTCTTCAATAAACAATATATTAAACTTTAAATTCTGTGTTTGTATTCAACCCCCCCTTCTACAAACTTGTTTAGCACCTTCGGGACCAACAAGACGTAGGGAGTAGGTAGGTGATAATGATTTTAAATATATATTTACATTTTATACCCCTATAATTATTTAGTTAGTTTAATTTATACCTTTTATTTTTCTATTTTTCATTTTTATCATATTAACACATAAAATCGTATATTAACTAAAATACGTTTAAAAAATACGTTTTAATTTTAACAAGTACACCATCATAATCGTCTCTTCAAAACCTTCGAAATGAGCTCAATATTGAATATTTTTTGATTTAATTATTTAATTATATATCATATGTACTACATAAAACATATGAAACGTATGAATATGTTATTTTTTTTTTACCATAAAACATAAAACGTATCATATATCATATATACTACATATTTTGGACAAGTTATTAATAATTTATGTTATTCTTATTTCTACCATTTTACTAATAACGATATTTTTCATGTTAAAATCATTTTTAAAAAATGCAAAAGTGTCACGAAACATCGTCATCGCATACCACCTTTCCAACAATTGTGTGGTTTTGTTTCACATTATGCATTAAACATAATATTCCAAGAGTATGAGCGAGCTCAATCTGTTGGCTTATTTTCTGAAAATTGTAGTTGTCTACTACGTACAAGTTATGGCTGTCATGTGCGCACGAACAAATGCAATACTTGAACGAAGGTCATCCTATTCCAATTGATTCAGTTGATGTATTTTGGACGACACTTGATTTATCACCGTGCAAATCTTTACAAGATGATGACGTAGGTTGTGAAGCTGAAGTCCAAATGTTTACTGAGAAATTTAACAAGGTAAGTTCAGTTTACTGAGGAAGCTAAAAGAGATAGCCAGTGCATCAAAAACATCGGTTCGTGAACTTGTTGTTAACAAGACTACTCGTGGACGACCCTCGTTGAAGGATAAGCTTTTCAGAAAAACTAATGTTGATCCCTCATTTCCGACTCATGTTGACCCGTCTTTTACAAGTGAAAGACCCCTTAGACGTAGCAGTTCGAACGCGTCTAGATTTGTTGACAAGGAAAAAATGAGCTACCAAGAACCCGCAAGACATAGTTCTTTCATGTTCAAAAATAATAATACACATCCATACATCATTCAATTTCCAGCATTGTTTCACTCTTACTTCAAGCAGGTACATGATGTGATAGGTGATGGAAATTGTGGATTCCAAGCCATAGCTGTCTTGATGGGTCTTCATGAAGATGCATGGCCCACAATTCGGTATAACTTGATGGAAGAGTTAGAGCAATACAAGACATAGTACATCAACGTTTTTGGAGGTGAACATTGGGATATTACTTATAACACTTTAAACTTATTTCGATCAGATCAATGTGCACCATTTCAACACTGGATGACAATGCCTGAAATAGGTGTCTTGATTGCTTCAAAATATAATGTGATATTACATGTTATAAGTATGACCGACAGTGGGACGTACTTGCCACTTAGGTCCACTCCGCCAGTGTGGTATGAGCATGTTGTTTTTATAATCGGGTACGTTAATGGTAACCATTATATGAAATTAGATATGAAAGAATGATACCCGTTTCCAGAAATTGTAGGACATTTTTTCCATTACAGTTATCCGTGCGCTGCTGGATGGGCTACCCCGTATTCAGAGCGAATAAAGAAGTACATGCAGCTTTTACGTGTTAATTGTACTACGGATAATGTTATTTTAAAATAATCGAATGTAATATAGACTATTTTATGTTCTATTTATATGTTAAATCGCAATATTTATGTTTTATTTTTATAATTATATAATTAAAAAAATTAGTAATATTTATATTTATAAATATTTATTTCTTTTCAAATCAAAACAAAAATAAAACAAAAAAAGCCAAATGATTTTTTGCAATCATTTGGTGTATTTAGCAAAAAAAAAAAAAAAATAAGTGTAATTAGTCTCCCCTAGTAATGATAGTGGTGGGGATCGAGATGAAAAGTTGTCGGGTAAAGGAATCAACGAGACTTCAATTTAAGTTACAGTTTTGGTCCCTAAACTTTTTTAATAGATTTACTTTATACCTTTTAATTTTATATTTTATATTTTTATTATATTAACACATATAAATATATTTTAACTAAAATACGTTAAAAAATTATTTTTTAATTTTAACAAGTTATACCATTATAATCGTCTATTCGATACCTTGGAAATGAGTTTAATATTGAATATTTTATTATATGTTAAAAAATAAGTTTTAACATATCACATTAATATACATAATTACGTTGAATTTTGTGGATATCAAATGTAATTTTAAGGAAGTTAAAATGGTAAGTGATAAATATTGAAAATTAATAAATAACATTAAATAAAGGTACATATTATTGTAATGTCACTTTTCGTTAATTATTTTTTTCAAATTTTTATTGAGTTTTGAGTATATGGATTTGGAAACTCGGCACTTTTGCAATTAACCACGCAAACTCATTAAATAAAAAGTGATAAAGAAACATGATTCATGGCTAAACTAATGCTTCGGAATTGTAATTCACCCGTGCTGCATCGTGCGGGTACACCACTAGTATATATATATATTCTCAGCATCCATAAACAAACAACAAGAACAGAATCAACATCAAGATCCATCAACAAACACAGGAACAGAAACCAAATATATCCAAATCATGTTTGCAGGTTGCAAATGAAAAGCAGTCAAGATGAGTCAATGATGGGTCTAGATTCTAAATTCAAGCAAATAGATGAACCATAAACTATCTTCTAACAAATCATATCAAGATCCATGAACAAAAACAAAAACATAAATCAAGATTCAAAACAATGCTTACATTGCCCAAATGGTAGAAACCTTAGATGTGTAGATATTCAAACCCGTAATCTATATCGAACCAATCTCTAACCTCGTCTCCAAAACCAACAAAAAACTTCCCACAAACCTCCCAAAAACCGAACCGTTTTAGTGATCAGAACCATACCCGTTTATCGCATTATTCTTCTCGACAAACACATTCTCCTTATCCTTAACAACAACAACACCATGATGATCATCTTCATCCTCTTCACTATCCAAAGTGAACCGACTCCGATCCAAATCCAAACGCTCCATCTCGTCTCCAATCGGCTTATATTCCATCGATTCACGGCTAACACCATGCTTTCGACTAACGAAACTATAAACCCCAACAACGAAACAAACAACAAGTGCAAGATGACAGTTGAATTGCAAGGTAGCAATGGCTCTAGCTCTATGAAACTCAGGGTGTCCTTTACATCTAATGGTGAAATTTCCTCTACTCTTTTCACGCATGAAACAACCATCGGAAATCAGAACTGAATAGAAGGAGAATCCCATCTGAACGAACCACATCCCTTGCAAAACCAATCCAACTCCACGACCTAATCGAGAATAGTTCGATTTTGGGGATCTGAGTTCGAGAATGGTCGAAACGATACAGATACAGATCGGAACAAGCAATAGATCGTAGTAACGGTTCTCAATTCCGTCTGGATCTTTCTTCTGGATGTAAAAAAGGAAGAATTCTTCGATGAATCCGAATAAACAAAGCGTATTGAGGATCAACGATGGAAATCGGAACGATATTCGGAGATTTGTTGATATACCTAAAACGGAAAAAAGGAAAAACAAAGCGGAGATTGAAATCACCTCTAATTGAAGAACAACGCCGGTTTGATCTTTTGATTTGAGCGCATCGATTATGGAGATTGAAGAATTTAAGATGAATAACAAGGAAATTAGTGAGATCGCGAAGAAAGTTAAGGATGTAACGAACGTAACCGATTTCGATCGCGAAGTCGATGACGGAAGCGGTGTTGATGAGAGAGACGACGAACGGGAGATTTGTTTTAGGGTTTCGGAGGTTGAAATGATGGATTCGGAAGCGCCGATGAGGAGTAATCCGCCGCCGCCGATGGTGTAGGTGAATAATCCCGCCATTGTTGTCGATCTTCGTGAAATTGATGAAGAAAAATGGAGAAATCGATCTCAGATTGGGGATTTGTGGGGGTTTTGTGTGAAGTTGGTCAAAATATTGGAGTTTTCAAAGTCAAAAGTCAAAGATATGAAGACAGAGATGATGGATGTATTTACCGCTGTCGTATTGAGACTCTTCTTCGCAGCCTACCGCCACCGTCATTGGCCACCGGCCACCGCCATCGCCACCGCCGCACAAGCAAATTTGAAGATTTAGGAAACTGAAGGTTAATTTTCATCTAGATTATGATGATACTGCTGCAGATGAATCAATCGTTCAAGCACGATGGTGTAATCACCATTGGTGAAACTGATTATTACCCTATTTCACATTGATTGATTTTCAGTTAAGTCTTAATTCATAGATTAACGGGGTGTTTGGGATTGATTATTTGAGGGGTTTTTTAACTTATTGCGATTTGGCACCGAAGATAAACCATTTTGATTGTTTGGATGGAACAAAAAGAAAAAAACTTATAGCGGTGCCAAACTGTTGAAAACCATTTTTGATAAGTCATTTTGTTCTAACTTATCAACTTATTTGAAAAGTGCTTATTACTTTTTTGGTTATTTTGTATGTATAAGCAATCCTAAACACCTTTAAATAACAACTTATTAACTTCTTACGTTTTTGTACCACAATAAGCTAATCCAAACACTTTTTTAAAAACTCTGGTTTGACACCGCATAAGTTGATAAACACTTTTTAAACTAAGCATAAGTTGTTTTAAATAAGCAATCCCAAACACCCCCTAAATAAGAGTGTGCAGAAAGTCAATCGATCCAATTTAAATCGATTAATTTAATTACAACCGACCAACCATAATCAGATATTCAATTGTAATTGGATCAAAAATTCAACATCCAGTTTGGATCAATTGGTTTTTGGATGGCAGTTTAGAATCCAATATAACTGAACCGATCCAATCCAATGGTTATCCAATTATCATCCAATTAATAACTACATATAATTTTTAACATTTTACGATATTGTTTTCTAGTTTATATTTATATGTAGTGTTTTCTAAATAAATTAAGTAAATATATGAATAATTGGTTGAAATGGTAGATTAATTGGTTTAGAATATTGGATGAAACAAATATGATCCATTGGTTAACCAGTAATAATATCCAATTGATTGAACCGATCCAGTCCAATCATCCACTGGATTTCATTGGATCGGATGACAAAATCCGACATCCAACAGATGATTGGATCGGATCCACCTAATCATAAATGGAATGATCGTGTTTTTTAACTACGAAGGGCATGCTTGGACAAAAAAAAAACTTTTAACTTTATGCATAAAAATTTCTTGTAAGCTTACTAAATAAACCACTTTCAATATCATTACGTCACTATCAAATGATCATGTGTAGCTAACTTAATAACCTGTTAGTCTCCTTAAACTGCTAACAAAATACTTTCAGAAATATGCTTATTTTCTCATTTTACGTTTAATTATAGGATGAAATTTTTTCTCTCTCCATTATCTGGGCAAAAGTTGATTACCAACAATTCCAATTGGATCCTTACGGAATCCGCCTTCAATGACACTAATGTAAGGGGCTATTTTTTTGCTCACTCAACGACTTAGGGTAGCAGGGGGTCTGTCTTGTAATTGGACAAAGTCGTCCCATCCCGAAGGCTCTCTCTATTATTAAGGGTAAAATTATCATTTAGTTAATAAAAATGATAATTATACAGTTTTAAGATTGTCTTGTTCATTTTGGACATTTATTTTGGGACGGAGGGAGTATAAAAGTTGATGTAAACATGAGTTGCAAATTAAACTACCTATATATAGGACAAAACAAATACAAATCGTGTAAATGATACATACCTTACAAGAGGAGGGATCATGCGAGGAGAGGAGCAAAATAAGAAAACAAATGGAGTAATCTCAACCACACATCTTCGGTTACGGTGGACGCGATCATGGAGGATTGACGCAATTAATGGGAGGATTGAGATTATTAAAGAGGGGGAACCGGTCAAAGCCGCCACTATTGACCGGATGAGTGGCAAACGTTAGAGATCTTTATGACAAACACGAGGAACCAAATCCAAGTTTTCAAAGTTTACAAACGATATCAATGAAATTGAGAAACGTTATAGACCAAAAGTGAAGTTTAGTCTTTAAATTTAGAGTAAATTATGTTTTTAGTCCCTATGTTTTTTTGAAAATTTATATTTTTGTTCTTATGGTTTTAAAATAACGATTTTCATCTATATGGTTTATAATTTATTACCTTTTTCGTCTTTATGATTTAAATTTTATTGTTTTTTCATCCATATGGTTTACAATTTATTTATATTTTAGCCATTCATATTTAAAAGTAGTGTTATGACGTCAAGAACGAAAACAAAAATGAATTACAAACAATATGAACGAAAACCGAAATTTTGTAACCACATAAACAAAATCCGCTATTTTTAACAAATCATAGGGACAAAAATGTAATTTACTCCTAAAATTAATTACACAAATTTAATCGTAGTGGCGTGCGGTGCACGTGTCTCCGTTTAAAACCGAAACGGGACGATTCACGTGAGGCATTCGTAACAAAGCCCACAGAAAATGCTCAATAAAGGCCCATGCTTTTTGGCGCCATGGGTAGTAATCCTCTACATCGCTCCCCACCCTAGTTCCCAAGTGGATAAGATAAGAATCTCCAAAACGACATCGTTTTGGTTCTCCAATGAAACCGTATAAATATGCCACAACGTAGCTTTCAACTTTCATCAATCGTCCCCACTTGGTCAACCTGTTTTCAATCATTTTAAGATAGAAGTAAGAACATGGATTTGTTTATGATCAGAAATGGAAAATTCGCTGTTAATTTCTTGTGTTTTGTGTTGATTATCTTCGGAGGTGTGTCTGTTAATGGCCGTCGATTGCTGTCTCAAGCTAGACCAAAGCCTAGTAATGCCGCCCCCTTTGCTCGATGGTTGGTTTCCGAGAGTTCGTGGGGAGTTTTGAGGTAAAATTCGTACTTAGATCTTGCTTTTTTAGTTCATTTTCTATCTATTTATTGTGTTATTTGTGATGTGTGATTGGTGATAATGTGTTTCATTAAGGATTTAGGTTTTTAGGGTTATGAATTGATGTTTCGGATTTTGCTGATTATGAAGATGAAAACAACGATTGTGGTTTTATATTTGCTTCAATTTCATACTTAGTTGTAATTGATATCGGATTTGAATTAGTTTATAGGTTGAACAAAACATTTTGTTTGGTTGGTTTTCCCATTAAGTACTCCTATATGGATAAAGCTGTTTATATAGATGAATTTTTCGGAATAGATTGGGAAAGTTTTTATTTGAGAGGGTTTTTTTATAGATGAAAGCAGCATGGGAGGATTTTCTGCATAAATTTTCACATAGAAGCTTACTGAATAAGCCACTACCAAACAGTATGTATAACTCAACGAATAAGCTGTGAGTCCCATTAAGCTAATACTAGCAAACAGGCCGTAGGGTCTGTTTATTAGCAACTTAATAAGCTTAATGAGTGTCACAGCTTATTCAGTCCGCTATGTATGACTGTTTGGTAGTGACTTAATGACATAGAAAGTGACTTGTTCAGTGAGCTTGTAAGGGAGAGCTTTATGCAGAAAGCCAAGTCTTTTTCAAACCTGTCCCTCCCAATTAAAAAACACGTTCTTTCCATCAATGAAAATACCCTCCCAAACAAAAACATTCCCAATCCATACAAACATATTAATCTACAACTTTATCCATACAGGTCTTAATGGAAAACCAACCAAACAACCCCTTAGCCTGATTTCCGGACTGTTGCTATTAAGCCTATGATGTGCTATTGTTTATTTGGATGCTGGTTTTGAAAGTGATTATTGGATTCGACAAATTGGAAAACGAGATAATTCAGTTGATTAAAGCACAATATTATCTGAGAATATGTGGAACACAATGCAGAAGAATATCAATTGTTAACCATATTACCTAGGGCAGAGACGCAGAGGCGGAGCTAGGAAATTAGGATAAGGGGGGTCGGCTATCCAAGGTCATAGTTTGTTGTAAAATGACACAATAAATATCATGTCTTAATAACTTAACAAAGTCTCAGGACGTGACAATGGATACTAAAATCCTATTTTTGTTTGAAAAAAATCAATGGTTCGGGTTTTTTACTTATTATTGAACTTAAGATCTAAATAAAGTTATAATTACATTTTTACATATCCTACAATGTTTAACATAATTTATAATTTAATTTATATATGGCGTTAAATATAAAGTATTCAACTAAATTAATTAATTAATTAGAGTTTAAATAATAGGCTGCTTTTAAAAATTTGTTATTTACAAGAAAATGATAAACAATAAACACATAGGTGTCGTTTGTTTTTTAAGAGGTGTAAAGTCTGAAATCTTATTTTAGTTATGATTAATAAGAGGTAATGTGTAAAAAGGTCTGAACGATTCAGACTTAAGAGCCATTAATAGGTTTTTTTAAAAAAACAAACAACCCCATAGTAAGTTATAACTATTTAAAAAGAGAAAAACAAAAATACTAGCCTCCTTTGTCAAGAGTCTAAGATGGTGTATTGGGGGAGGAGAATGTGATTTGTCTAAATGGCATGCTTTTCCTTTTTTTTTTTTTTAATATAAAACTATTTTATACAGGAGTAATATGAGTTGTCTGCCTTTGTGGGTGGAGAGTTAGCGGGGGCTTGGCATCGGCCAGTCCCCCTACTGTCTCCACCTCTGCAGAGACGGACCTACAAGTTTTTTCAAATGGTGCCAGCTTTTGACTATAAGAAACAAATATAAAGATATTTTTTTTACAAAATCATCATTGGTCTATTGGTTAGTTCATTGCCTTTCATATGTGAGGTCCTGTCTTCAAGTATTTTACTGCAACTTTTTCTAGAAACATAATAAATCTGAAATTAAAATTAAAAACTTAGAAAATGCCATTAATTGGATTCGAACTCAGTATGGGGTGGAAGAAAGGGGAAACTTGTGTCCTCATTGTAGTTTCAAAATATATACGGTGGCACACAACAAATTGATACAATGACACTTTTCACGATCCTATAATTTTGTACACTACGACAGAGGAACGAAAAGGTGGCACGGACCACCGTATGCAATACACTAGGTCCGTCACTGATCTAGGGATCTTCATCGAGTTTTTCAACTCTGCTTTATGAGATATATGTAATGGTGGTATGAACATGGCTGACATTATCCCCAAAATTTTGCAGCACCATTGCAGATGACTTGGGCGGAGCACCTTTCGGGTATGCTGTTTTCCTTTTTTCTTATAGTAAGCAATAGTACTAATATAGTAATTTTTCGTGAAGATCTCTCCAAGACCCTGCTTTGAGGGTAGAGGTCAGGACTGCATACATCCCACCCCTCTCAAACCCAGCTTTCGAGTGGGATATACTGGGTTTGGTTTAGGAGTACTAGTATTTCAGTACAAGATGCTCACCTATTCCGTGTGATATGGTGGTTACATTAGTCTTATTTGATTTTAATTCGTGAAGGGTAAATAGTAAGATTAAAGAAACTATGCAGGAATGTGGTTTCGTTTAGTGACGGCCTACCCAACGAAGGCAGTGGCATTCCGTATTTCTACTTAACGAGTCTGGATCCTACTGCGCAGTACGCGACAAAAGATCATAGATCTTCCTTCACAATCAGCGAATACACGCTTGGAACTTGTGGCAAAATTGACCCTGAAAACCCAACATGTGCTAAAATCACGCTCACGGGAAAGGTATGTTATTAGATTTGACAGTGGGGGTTCACTTCCGTTTTAGTCCCCGCGGTTTTAGCCTAGCATGTAAGGAGGTGGGCATTCTTGCAGAGTGGGAGGTTTGGGTTCGAACCCAGGCGCCACCCACCCACCTCTTTCGTGATTTACCTCCTCATGATGGCCGTATGACCTGTATAGTATGGGCGCTCCAAAGTTTGGCGATGTCCCTTTCTGGTGCTTTTGGGTGCGTTAGGGGGACGGGACATGACATTACAACTTGTTGTCTGACGTTTGACACGACATAGACTGGGACAAGAAAAAAAAAGACCCGAGTGAGACAAAAATGCATTTTTTCTATCCTGCCAAACTAGGTGGAATAAAAATCAGAGAGATGGGACAAGATTAAGAAATTACTAAATTACCCATGTGGCCATGTCAAATCAAAACCCTAGAACCTCCTAGAATTCTTTTCACCGGCCTACCTCACTCTCATCCTAGAATTCTCGTTGATCGCATACCAAACACACCCTTATGTTTGACACGGTTGAATAATTTCTCAGCGGAGTCTTATGAATTTGATGTAGATTGGTAAGCAAATTTGTTTATTTTGTTTCAGTTGAACTTGCTAGATGCCAAATCCGAGGAGGCCGTAACCGCTAAAAAGTCGTTATTTGCCAAACATGCCGAGATGCAAGGTAATACATACGTTATCTCTAGACAACCATAGTCTTTCACTCTTTCTTTTGAACATTTAATGACGCCATTTGACACCTCTCATGCTCGTTGATAGGCTGGCCTAAGGATCATAGTTTCCAGGTCTACAAACTGGATATCGAAGATATATTCATGATCAACTTCTATGGCGGCCCTAAACCTCTCACCGTAGATCAATACCTCCATTCTGGACAGTAAGTCGGGATTTTGGAGTAGTAAGAAATATAAAGTTTACCCGAATGTAACTTGTTATAGTTTTATACATGATATAGAATAAAACTATACTTGGTTCTTCTTTCCTTTGAGCTTACACTTTTGCACAAGCCGGGGGTCTTCACGGAAACATCTGCTCTATCCTTTGGGGTGGAGGACAAGTCTGCGTACATCCCATCAATCCCTGGTCAACCGTATTGGATATTGTCCGCTTTGTCCACGCCCGAACTCACGGTTTTAAAACACGTATGATAGAGGAGACATTCAGTCCCTTATAAGGTAACCTTCGTTCCCCTCCCCAATTGGATACCTCCTTTATCAGACGCGTTTTAAAACCGTGAATCCAGGTGTTGACAAAACGGAAAATATCTGGTACGATTGGCCGGAGTGTTACAAATGGTATCAAAGCAGGGAACCGGACTGTTGTGCTAACGAGGACGCTGGGCTCCCTGAGAGCCCAAACTCCTTGAATATAATAGAACTACAGTTGTCTACATCTAATACACAAACTCCTTGATTCCAAAGCACATTTATGAACACATGTTTCTGCATCTACAGGAACGAATTAAGCGCTCTTATGTGAAATATCATCACGACCCCACGTTTCTGTAAACTCTCCCACCCTGCGCATTTTAATTCGAGAACCTGTAAATCATTTGTAGCATTTGTGTAATATAACAATTCGAATTCCGGAATATTTGTATGTTATAAATTGTTTCAAGAACAATAATCTCTGTAATCATATGTTACTGCTCATTGTTTCAAGAAATCAATCAATTAATGGACAACTGAAATGTAAACCAGTAGTAGTTGACCATATTCTGCTATGTATGTTATCATATTTTGGGTATTCATGGAATAAGTCGTTCTATAAAATCCTATTGTTCAGATCCTACTTTTAAGTGAGATATACTGATAAGTTCATATTGGTTATGTTAATTTGTGGTGCATTTGTTCATCTACAAAATCCTTTGAGAAACAATGGCAATGATTGTAAACGACAAACACAAAATCCGTAAATAAGAAAGCACCGCTGCACAGGGACGAAATAACAATTTTTATCAAACATCAGGGACTAAAAACGTAATTTACTATTTTTTCTTTGAGTAAACTACCTATTTCGTCCCTGTGGTTTGTTAAACATTGCAGTTTTTTTCCCTATGGTTTTTAAGTGTTGCAGTTTTTGTTCCTATGATTTTGAAATTATAATTTTTGTTCATATGATCTATAATTCATTAGCTAATTTTCGTCTCCGAGGTTGACTTATAGTTTAAGATGTAAGAGCATCTCCAACAGCATTTCTAAATTTTTTCTAAAATATAGAATGAAAAGTCAAAATCTCTAAAAACATTTTTTTTCAACTCCAACAACTTTTCTATTTTAGAGAATCAATCATTATTTATATTATTATAATATTCCATAATTTATCATCCCAATACATTTTTTTAAAAAAACTTAAAATAAAATGTTAAAAATTGAATCTTATTGGTTGGATTGATTAAAATAATAGTTTCTCTCTCTACTTTAGGGATTATAGAGAATTCTCTATATTTAGAGATTTTTTGCCCTTTCTCTATTTTAGCAAACCTTTTAGCAAAGTTGTTGGAGAGAAATAGCAAAGAAAAAGTCATTTTTTTCTATTATAGCAATGCTGATGCTCTAAAACATAAGAATGAAAAGTAAAAAATAACCATAAAGTTGGGGCTTTCGGTTCGAAGGTTCTGAAATGTAGTGCGGGTTCATCTCTATAGACCAATTCAGGTAGATCTCTCGAAAAGTATTTAGTGCGTATTTCGGTCAACTCTGCATCATCCAAGAAGAAAATGTTCTTGGTCGATGCAAAACTTGATTGGAAGGCTGTTCAACCTGACTGACGTGACAAATGTTTCAGACGAGTCGATTATTCAGGACGGTCAGTGATTGTCGTGAGCCCTTCACTTGCATTACATCGATATGGATTGCTTTGCTCCCACTTATCTTCATTTACGAAAATAGATAGATGCGGAACACTCACTTCATGGAGCTATTTGAATTGGAAGACAACGAGTAATAACAAAAAAAAATAATGAATTATAAACTATAAAAATGAAAAATGTAATATCAAAAGCAAAAAAATAAAAATAGAAATTTTCAACAAATCACAGAGACTAAAAAACCATAACTTATTCCTTTTTTTGAACATAGAAAGTTGAGTAAATTAAGTTTTTTGTGTCTGTGGTTTGTTTAAAATTATGTATTTTGTTCTTGTGGTTTTAAAAATTTGGTTTTCATTCATATACTTTGCAATTCATTTTCATTTTTGTCGTTGAGATGAAATCACTACTTTTAAGCATGAACAACTAAAATAGAAATGAATTATAAACCATAGGGATGAAAAAAAAAATAATTTTTTTTTAATAAAGACAAGAAAGGTAATGAATTACAAATATGAAAATCGTAATTTTAAAATTATAAATAGAAATTTTCAATAAACCATAGGGACTAAAAACGTAATTTACTCAGAAAAGAAATATCAGATATCGTTACCTGGTTACCATATCTTCTTCTTCTTCATCAGGGCAGTGAACTCTCCACCGGAGTGAAAACCACCGGCCGTTTCTCCGGCCACCGTCTCACGGTGGTTGAACGTTTTCCTACAAGAACACAAACAAACACTTCTCAAACGATCGAAGTGGAGGTAAAATAAATAAATTCAACAACAGTTTCAACAAAATTCAACCACAAAAACGATGAATTCGATTCATTTTTAAGCCATTGATTTCAATCGTCCTCAAATGTTGCTTCAACAACCTTCACCTTCACCTAAAACTCTATCAAATCCTTTCTTCTCTCACCTTCATCTTCCCAAAACCCTACAATTTCGAACTCCTTATCAATTTCGCCGGAATTCGTTTCTCCTCCATGTCTCCGCCTCCGCCGCCGCCGATACTCAACGTCTACCTCAATCGGCAGTTAGAAGAATCGCGGATAAGCTACGGAGCTTAGGTTACGTCGACGACAATGGCGGTAATCAACAACATTCACCACCAGAGCAAACCTTAAGTACTTCCCCTGGTGAGATATTCGTTCCGTTACCTAATCGTTTGCCAAAGTACCGGGTCGGGCACACGATTGATCCGAGTTGGAGTACGCCTGAACATCCTGTTCCGGAGCCTGGATCGGGTACTGCGATTAGAAGGTATCATGAGCTCAGGAGGGAGGTTTGGAAGGAGAAGAAAGAGGAGAAGATTAAGAGGAGAGTAGAGGGGAATCCGGAGGGTGAGAATGTGCCAACAATGGCGGAATTGAAGCTGCCATTAGTGGAGTTAAGGAGGTTGAGGGGGGTTGGGATTGCGATCAAGCAGAAGCTAAAGATTGGGAAAGCTGGTATTACAGAGGGGATCGTTAATGGAATCCATGAGAGGTGGAGGAGGACTGAGCTTGTGAAAATCGTTTGTGAAGATATGTGTAGATTGAACATGAAGAGAACTCATGATTTACTAGAGGTTAGATTCTTTCTGTATATACCTTCATTCTTTATAAACAGCTTTAAGCATAAATTATGTAAGAAAAGTTAAACGTTACTTATAATGTTGTTAACACAAATCACTGTTCTGATACAGAGATGTCATAGTTTTTCTGTAGATCGAATCGTTGTTTTCTTTTATTGGAACCCATTTCATCAGTTCAATGTGGTTATCAATTCTGTCTTTACATCTAAAACAGTTTCTACGGTTTCGAAGTTAGAAATTGACCCATTGGACACTTAAAGTTAGAGGTGGACTCATCTTTAGAATGGAGGTAGTATAACATGAGTAGAAAGAGTGATGGTCAAAGGGGGGGGGTGAGGATTTAGGAGAAGGGGTAGGCCGAAGTGGATGTGAAATGAGCAATTGAGGTTGGACATGGCGGCCTTCGACATTTACGAGGACATGACCTCTGATAGGAGTATTTGGAGGACTAGGGTAGCAGACTAGGTTTGGGGACAGTAGCTAACGTAGTTGTGCACAAGGGAGTTGGATATGTTGGGGGTAGAAGGCTGCCATTTTAGGCTGAAGATTTGTTGTTTGGCCTTACTTGTTTTGTGTGTGTTCTGCCTTCCTTACCTCGTATGTTTTAATGCACCCACTTGTTCCTTTTTCTTGCTTTCTTTTCATGATTCTTGCACCATTATTCCTTCCACCTAAGCTCACATTCTTGCACAAGCCTGGGGTCTTCACGGAAATAGCTGCTCTACCCTGCGTACATCTCACCCCCAACCCTATTTTCAAGTGGGATTTACTGGGTCTGTTTGGTATGAAACCGAGGTTTGGCTAACTTTTCATTTTCGAAACACATTTATCTGATGTGGATTTCTGTTTGCGACGTTTTTCTCAGAGGAAAACCGGTGGTTTGGTTGTTTGGAGGGCTGGAAGTATTATAATATTGTACAGAGGAGCTGACTACAAGTATCCGTACTTCTTTGTTAATAATGTAAAACCAAATGATGCATCTGATGGCAACTTAATTGAAGAGGGTGGTGTTCAAGAAAGCTACTCCAAGATGAAAACGACTCAGCCACCATTGATTCAAGGTGTGGGTTCACGAACTAGGGTACGATTTCAGCTGCCTGGGGAGGCACAACTCGCGGAAGAAGCTGACCAGCTTTTGCAAGGACTGGGACCACGGTTCACGGATTGGTATGGATATGATCCCCAACCAGTTGATGCTGACCATTTACCGGCAATTGTTCCTGGATACCGGAAACCATTCCGGCTCCTTCCCTTTGGAGTTCAACCTAAATTAACAAATGACGAGATGACAATTCTCAGAAGACTTGGGAGGCCTTTACCATGTCATTTCGCATTAGGTCAGTGACTTCCAAATTCTAGTGTGTATATATATACATGGGGGTTCAAATAAGAAAGACAAAAGCTTGAGAACGTATGAATAAATGATTCATATGCATCTTCAGATGGATTTATTTTTCCGGGTTTACCAACGATTCACATATGAATCATTGATTCGTACGTTCTCAACCATATATGTATGTATGTACATGGGAAAGTCCAAATGAGAACTATAAATATTTTGAGAACTTGGGACCAATTATTTCATGTATTATTCATGACGAATAACCCTAAGTAATTATGAATATCATGCATTTTCACTTTGAATAATTCTTGCGAAAATATCTATCACCACATTCATAACGAACAAGACATGCATAGTTGGTTCCCAAGTTCTCAAAGTATTTACGGTTCTCAATTGAACTTGCCCATATATATTTATATAGGGCAATTACTTACGCACAATTCTCAGCTCTTCGGAGGATGGGTTCTACCGGTAACCCGGGCACCACTGGGCTAGTATTTATTTTCTTTTGGCTCTGTTTTCTTATATCAGGTAGAAATAGGAAACTTCAAGGCTTGGCTTCAGCCATATTAAAGCTCTGGGAGAAATGTGAGATTGCAAAGATTGCTGTTAAGCGAGGAGTGCAGAATACCAACAGTGACCTAATGGCTGAAGAATTGAAGGTTAGTGTATTAAGCTTAGCGTACTTGTATGACACGAGCCATTATAAAGTTTTCCAAACTCATGTGAAATTCCCACCTTGTTTTATAACCATGGGTGTCCGGGCCAGCTTGCACTTGCACACACCTCGACTAATCCCATAGAGACCCTGAAAATAAATGCGGGGTAGCCTCCAGTGGCCGCGAGGGGGCTCGAACGGGTGACCACTTCGGAACAAACCCAAGGTCTTAACATTTGAGCTACCCCTACGAGAGGTTATTCCCAATGTTTTGGTGCATTGGTTTTATTTTGATTGTTAGAAACGTACTGCAAGTATGTCTATGTGAGGATAAGCTGTTATTGCTCTAGAAACCTTCCTGGAAGAGCATGGCTAGCATCATAATTTGTGTTACTTTAAAGCTTACAAGCGGGGTGGACCTGGTGACCCGCTATGGTGCATACAGTGGCACGGGCCTGAAAAAAATTGGGATACAAGACTCCAACACTGAACCTCACATACAAAAAGCAAGGAACTAACCAACATACGAATGATGATTTTGTGAAAAATATCCATACATTTGTTTTTTATAGTCAAATGGTGTCACTACTTGAAAAAAATTTCTAGGTCCGCCTCTGCTATAATGCAATTTGTAGTTCAACCTTTGGATTTCATTGGTAAAATTTTGTTTCCTCAAATACTACTTTCATGCCTTACGAGAAGTAAAACATTTCAGTGGCTAACGGGAGGAACACTACTTACACGAGATAAGGAGTATATTGTTCTGTATAGAGGTAAAGATTTCTTGCCGGCTACGGTTTCCTCAGCAATAGAACAAAGAAGGAACCGTGGAGTTGATGGACTTGAAAGGAAGAAGATTCGCAGCTCATCAGATGCAGACGTGAATAAAGATGAAGATAAAGGAACCGAAAGTCCCTCTGTTGCGAAATTTGATGGAATAAGAGACCAGAAACTAGAAGTTGCCATTGAGCAGAGGAAACTAAAATCCCGTGAAGCAGCTATTAAGAGAACTAGTTCTAAATTGTCTCAGGTATCCATTAGACATTGATCGAACTGTTCATTTACCTCCTTTTTGCATACTTCAACTGCCATGCATGATACTTCCTCCATCCCAAAATAATTGTCCACAATGAAAAAGGCACACAACTTTAGAAAAATGTAATTATTACAGTTTTTTGTTAATTAAATGACACTTTTACCCTTAATAACAGAGGGAGTAGTGAATATCTCCATCTCGCAATTAAGGGTAGAATTGGAAAATAGACTTTCTTTTGAAAGCTGACACTTTTTTGGGACGCAAACTGAAATAGTAATATTAACTGAGGAAGCCAATTTCAATATGGTATTGTTTTCTGGTCATTGTTACAGTTTTTAATCAACTAAATGACGATTTTGTCCTTAATAATAGAGGGAGTAATGAATTTCTTGATTTCATAATTAAGGGTAGAATTGGAAATAGACCTACTTTTGAAAGTTGACACGTATTTGGGACAAACTGAAATAGAAATGTTAGCCAAGGAAGCCAACTTCAAGATGTTATTGTTACTCTGTCTTCGGCTTTTTGCTAATATTTAGTGTTGACAATGATAGGCATTGGAGAGTAAAGAAAGGGCAGAGAAGCTTCTGGAAGAGTTGGAGAAGGAAGAAATCAAACAACAACTTGAAGTAGATAAAGAGGGTATCACTGAAGAGGAAAGATACATGCTGAGGAAGGTTGGCTTGAAAATGAGGCCTTTCTTACTATTGGGTGAGTCTCAATTTCACATAACACAACGCTTGGGGTACATTTGGTAAGCTAGATGCACAAAAAAGCCCAAGTCCGAAGCCCGTGAGGCCTGGGCAGGCCGCAATTTTGGGAGCAGGCCCGGGCCCGGGTCTAGTCCCGACCTGAAAAAGAAAAGCCCGGTTAAGCCCAAAAAAGCCCGGCCTGTGAAAGCCTGACCGGGTTCCTTTTCAACCCCAAAGCCCGGCTCGGCCAGGGCCTACAAAAGGCCGGACCTTTTTTGCTCACTGAAAACGGGCTTGTAAGGCCCGGGCCTGGTGCATCTCTACGCGAGACCAGATGGTACAAAAGCTCGTTGTCCACATTTGGTGCGACATTAGACTGGGACATGCCAGAAGCTGAATGGGACAAAAATGCATTTTTTATCCCCCAAAATAGGTGGAACAAAAATCAGGGAGATGGGATAAGATTGGTAAATTATTAAACTACCCATATTAAATTAAAACCCTAAAACCTTGCACAATTCTTTAACCCACCTACGTCACTATCGCCTGTCAAGTCCCGTTGCGTACCAAAGGCACCCTTGAAGTCTAGGACAATTGAATCACAAATTTGTTCCTCCCAATTTCAAATGCTTATGTAAAACTCCCTCTGAACATCCATCTTCCCATTCTCAGGACGGCGTGGAGTTTTTGATGGAACCGTTGAAAATATGCATCTTCACTGGAAATATAGGGAACTTGTGAAGATATTAACCGGTGAGACTAGTATTGACGAGCTTCATGCAATAGCAAGGACGTTAGAAGCTGAAAGTGGCGGAATATTGGTGGCAGTAGAACGAGTGCGTAAAGGTCATGCAATCATTGTCTATCGCGGCAAGAACTATAAACGACCCGCTAGCTTGAGGCCACAAACACTCCTTAATAAAAGAGAAGCATTAAAGCGTTCTATAGAAGCCCAACGTCGAGAGGTAAGTACAATTTTTATGTTGTTAAGTTGGTTTTCAGGTCCTTTCTTAGCTTTATAAAGTACTCCCTCCGTCCCAAAATAAATGTCCACAATGAAAAAGACACAACTTAGGAAAACTGTAATCATTTCACTTTTAAGTTAACTAAATGACAATTTTATCCTTAATATAGAGGGAGTAATGAATTTCTCCATGTCATAATTAAGGGTAGAATTGGAACATAGGCACATATTTTTGGGACAGAGGGAGACAGGGAGTAACAAAAGATGATTAATGATGAAACAAAGGTGGGGACATGTGGTCACCGGTGAAGCAAGATGTTACCATCGCGATGGCCAATGTTTTATCACTGTAATCTATTTTTCATGTAGTACCTATAGGATTCTAGTGATTTAAATCCAAAGTGGAGAAACTGAAGGATCAAGTCGCCTTTTATGCCAGCATTGTCTCACGTGGTCTCTGATAGGAATTCATGGACATGGCTGCTTTAGGCATTTCTGAGAGTTCATGGACATGGCAGATTTAGGCACTTTCGAGGACATGACCGCTCATAGGAGTTCGTGGACATGGCGGATTTAGGCATATCCGAAGACATAACCTCTGATAGGAGTTCGTGGACACTGTGATTTTAGGCATTTCCGAGGACATGATATCTGATAGAAGTTATTGGAGACACAAAACTAGGGTAGTAGACTAGGGGTGAAGATAGATGGGAGGAAGGGAGCGGGAGAGGTAGAGGGTAGGGATTAGGATTAGTAAGTCGGTAGTTAAGTTTTTCGTTGCTCCTATACTTGCCTCTATCTGTATTGTTTTTGTCACCATATTCATCTTTTCTAAATTTAAGCTTACCCACTTTTTTCTCTTCCACACACTTTTCACAAGGCAGGGGTCTTTATAGAAACAACTTTTCTACTTTTTGAGCTAGAGGTCAGGTCTATATACATTTACCCTCCCCAGACCCGGTGGGATATACTGGACTCGTTTGGTTTGGTTTATTGTCTCACGTGGCCTGCACAAATCATCATGTCTCTCATCATCGTTTTAGTTTTGTGATGCCGATATGCATGCTTTTGCCAAATTTCATCTGCTTTTGCTAACTATTGGTTACCCGTGTGATGCAGTCTTTGAAGCTTCATGTATTGAAGCTTGGCAAAAATGTCGAAGAATTAAAGCTCAAATTGGTGAGTGTTTTGATGTGGTCAAGCATTATAAGTGACCTTGGCCTGTTTGTACTTTCAGATCATTTCCAAAAAAATCACTTGATTTGTCTTGAACCAGGCCAAAAGCGACGAAATCGAAATGAACAGTGAAAAAGATGAGAATATTCAGTTGGTGGGTGTCTTCTTCTAGACGTTACTTCCCATGTCTTCTAGTTTAAGCGTGGCATTAGATTGGTGCTGTTTTGGATAATGGTGTTGTTATGATGTACAGGAGCAGGAGTCGAAGAAAAGCCAGTCAGCTGAATATATGGAACCTGATTCTGATCCTGTACTTTATAAGTCAGATCCTGCTGATCAAGACAACGGGCAGGTGAGGAGTATTTACTTGTGTTGGGGATCTCTCTCTCTCTCTCCACACAGTGTGTATATATATACAGGGGCAGGTTCAATTGAAAACCTAAGGTCCGTTGTGAACCGGGGGACAAAGGAGAGCCCGCCACTAGTCCCATGCATTCACGGATTATTCATCGTGAATGGTGTATCAGTTCATCATGGATCATGAATGGTATGTCGTTCATCATGAATAGTCTACGTGAACACACAAGTATACAAGTTCATTATTCATGATGAATGTGGACAACCTGGGACACATCGCTTTCTCCTTTGTCCCCCGTTCACAATAGATAAAAGGTTAGCAATTGAACTTTCCTCTCTCTCTCTCTCTCTCTCTCTCTATATATATATATATATATATTGGGATTTGGGATCATGCTTTGGTGAAAATGATGAGAATACTTCTGAGCTTTTGGATGAGTTGATTCTTGATTCGACAGGCTCAAAAAAAAGCGGACCTTCATCTTTCTTCATCCGAGGGCTCACAAAAAAAACGTGGTCATCTACCTTCATCACCCTTAGGAACTTTTACATAGCTTCCATCACTTTCACATGCATAAATTTGTTAAAAGTTTTAGTCATGGTGATACAAGTAAGTAAATGAAGGTAGATGAAGGTGTGTGAATGCATGTAGATGAAGGTCCGTGTTCTCACTGTTCTCGCAAAAAGAAAAATTCTCACATGATTCCAACCCTATGTATGTATGTATGTATGTGTATGTACAGCCAGGTCAATGATGACGAAAACTTGATTAATATAACCTTCAAAGTTCTCTTCCAAGTTATAAAGTTTATTTGCATTTCGTATATAAATATTTATTCACGACATGTATTTTACATTTGGTTGGGGGAATTTACACTCATGTGCAACACTGAAGGGAAGAGAGCTTCATGAAGATGTTTTAGTTTTATCAAACGAAAATGATGGCTTAAAAGCATCACAAGGAAGTCTAGAAACTGATCGTCAAGATCAATCGAGCGAGTTTTCCATGGAGTTTAAGGACAACGCTGAGCAAACCAGACAGCAGGATCTGCCGAAAGTTTTCTCAATAAAGCATGCTGACAAGGATGAATGTGGGTCCACAGAAGCTAATTCAAATATGTTTTCTGTATTGGTGAAAGGAACTAGCGGGTTTTCGGAAATGAACAATGAAAGCAAGAAAGCTAAGACCCAAAACACTTCAACTTTCCCAGATGCTTTCAAGGTAACACAATTGTGTAGCTATTTCAATTAACGGGGCAGGTTCAAATGAGAACCATAAATATTTTGAGAACCTGGAAGCCAATGCTTTATTCTTTATGAATATTGTGATGAATGGTCATTATGAATATTGTGATAGATATTCGTTATGAATGTTGTGATAGATATTCATGATGAATGTTGGTAATAATAAAAATATATATGATATTCATGATGAAAATGCATGATGAATAATGAAAATGCATGATATACTGATGATTATTTTGAGTTATTCATCATGAATAATAAATGATATAGGTTCCAGGTTCTCAAATATTTATTATTCTCGTCTGAACTTTCCTCTTCTATTAAGAGCTTTTTATATTTTCTTCCATTATTTGTGATGAGTTAACACCTTTGCCATTTATCCTAACCTGGAGTCAACATACGTTTTGCCTATTTCAGCTAGAACGATCACTTAGTACCGAGCCTTGTGAGCCTGTCACGAGGAGAGAGATGCCATTTTCACCGGTTCATGGACCTAGAGTTACCGAGTCAAACGGGAAACGACACAGGTCTGCTCTTCTTTCCAATAAAGAACGACTGCTTTTGAGGAAACAAGCCCTTAAGACGAAAAAACGTCCTGTTCTGGCTGTCGGTAAGTTACAAACATGCTATCAGTTAAAAATTCTTTGCGTAAAATAAGTCATTGCATTCACTCCCCTTTTAAAGGTGGAAACCAGTACACCTAAAATAGCATTTGGGGTGCGTTTGATATGCAGACAGGACTGGACGGGTGAGATTGAGGTAGGCAGGTGAGATTTGTGGAAGGTTTTAGGGTTTTAATTTGACATGGGTAGTTTAGTAATTTACCAATCTTGTCCCAGCTCCCTGATTTAAACTGACATTTTTGTCCCACTCAGTTTTGTCTAATGTCGCGTCAAACGTGGGACAACAGGTTTTTTCTTGTCCTGTCCCAGTCTAAATGCATTTGTACGTTGTACTCTAATTCTTTTTTATATTGTACGTTGTACTCTAATTTTTATTTTTCATGTTATTAATGATATTTGAAATTTAGCAATAAATACACTTTAGATAATGCATTTACTTGAAAAATCTTGTACTATAATTAATAAAAACTTAAATTTTTGTGAAAAATAACCTAACCGGTACCGGTCCCTGGCCGGGCTGGCCCTTGATTCTTGAAATCCCGTAAATTTTGTAACCAATCCCCAGACCGTTGTGCCATAACCGGTCCCTATTGGTCCCAGTCCGGGCCTATTTTGGCCATCTCTAGCCTGCATACATCTTATCTTTAGACCCAACCTCTATGTGTTGGATATACTGTGTTTATTTGGTTTATATACCAATATTATATTGCAGGGCGAAGCAATATTGTTAGCGGAGTGGCGAAAACAATTAAAACTCACTTCGAGAAGCATCCACTTGCTATTGTGAATATCAAAGGCCGAGCCAAAGGAACTTCAGTGCAAGAAGTGGTTTCGAAGTTAGAGGTTTGCACCCCGACCCACCGATCGCTAAACTTAGTGCAGTATATAATATTATTATACTGCAAATACTCACGCACACTTTTAACCTTTAGTGAGGTCAGGGCTTCAGACCTTCTGAACCCCTGACCTTCAGGGAGGCTAGGAGGCTAGGATTTACCAGTAACCCGGATACCGTTGGGCAAATGACCCTTTGGGTTCTATTCTACTTGCAGGAAGCAACAGGTGGAATTCTAGTCTCCCAAGAACCAAGTAAAGTCATTCTGTACCGGGGTTGGGGGCCGACTGTGGGACCGGATTCTAACCGAACTAATGGGAAACGTGAACCGAGTGAACATGAAGGCATGGTCAGACCAATCATCTCTGCGGAACTTATTTCGGCAATCAGGCTTGAATGTGGATTGCAGGATAACAAAGTCCACGAGACCGAAGGAGTTTCCTAGAGGCAGGAAATGGTATTGCTCGCTTTTCTTGTTTTGTTTTTTTACCAAACTAGACGATCCCGAGGGTGGGGTCTAACCTTGTGGACCGACTCAACCGGCAAATAAAGGGTAATCTTTAGGGCGCTTCCCTATAGGTCGCTGGTTCGAGTCTCCTGAGCGCCATATGGGAATTTTCGTAGCTATGTTGTCTTCAGGGTTGGGGTTATCATCTTAAATGGCCACCTCATGAAAGAAGTTTTATATTATGGGCCACCGTTTTATTTTTTTCTCACAAAATAGCTAATAAACTGCAAGTGAACGCTGCATGACACTTTTTCTTCGTTGTGCCGCGAGCTGCGGCATGTCCTTGCGGTGCCACAAGCTACGGCTTTGGCTTGCTTTTTGTGCGTCGACACGTCCTTGGGTGCGTCAGAAATGTCATGAACCGTCAGGAAAAGTGCCTTATGGCTATTTTGTGATAAAAAAGTTTGGTGAGGGCTAAAAGTAAAACTTTTTTTTTCCTGGTGTAGTTATTTATGATGATAACCCTTCAGGGTGACATGGGATTTATTGAGGCGCATGTAAGCTGGCTATGACACCCACAGTTACAAAAAAACATAAAAACAGTGGCGTTTGGAGGTGGGATATACGTAGACCTGCCTCTACCCTTGGCTGAATGATCAATTGTCATGTTGGCTGTTGAGTTTTATCTTTATTTTTCTTGAAATGTAGGGTTTGTGGCTTTCACTTGGTATTTCTTGGCTACCAATGATGTTTGCGACTATTTCTCGAGGCGTTTTGTCCTTTTCTAAGGTGAAGGCTCGTATCGACAATGCACGTCTCTCGGTGGCATTATACTAAGAGATTCGCCATTGTGAGTTGAAGCAATCCGGCTTCCGAAACAACTAATTGTTAAAAAGAGTCTGCTCGTAGAACGTATTTTTTCGTTCTTGCCTAACGAGAGAACCGCTCATTGCTGAAACATGTACGTTCTTGTAGAGATACATACGGTTTCATCCGGGAGGTTTGGGGTTTTCCAATTGTGATCGTAATTCTGTATATCTACGACTACAAATACAATCTTGATACCTCCCTTTTAGAGTAAGAACTACTTGTAAAGTTTGCGTATATTTAACCTTCTTCATCTCTTAGTGTTACGTTTGGTACATGAACATGACAGGATATGACGGGACAAAACTTCGTGGGCGTTTGGTTCGTAGAATGAAATTTGATGGAATTGGAATCCGTGGAAGGAATTTGACTTTGAAGGAATTTGACCACGCGTTTGGTTGGTAGGAATTGGATGTAATTCAATTCTTTCACTTAGGGTAAGGAATGATGCATTCCTTGGTTTGTGAAATTCAATGGAATTCAAAGGATTCCATCATGAACAATATGTGAACCAAACAAAGGAATTGGAATTTGGTCAAAGAAATTATTCATTCCAATTCCTTCCGATTTCTTCAAAATCCATGAACCAAACACTCCCTTATTGTTTCGCGTTTGGCCTAACATCGGATAGGACAAAACTTCACCGTCCCATGTTTAACGCTACATGGGACATACAAGGACTTTGAGAAGGTAGGGCATATTTTTTTGTATTTTTTGTTCCACCTATTTGGGAGAAGGATGATATTGAAACTAAAAAATTACTGATATACCCTTGTTAGAGATCTGTTGGAACATAAGACCTCCAAAAACCTTTGAAGTAGTTGTTGGAGATACTATAAAGATCCAACTAGAAAACTAAGCCAACAGACTCGATATATCCTATATAGAGATATGGTTGATGGACAAAATGTACGTAGACTTTGTCTTTACCGATACATCTTATACAGAGGTAGGGTCGAGATGTAAAAAGGTATGCATAATTTATCTTTATCTTGAGGTAGAGATAAACTTTTTGAGAGGCCGCTAGAAAACCAAATCAAATGAATCCAATATATTATTTATAAAGATATAGTAGAAACATTGTCTTTATCTAAAAAGTAAATAAATTGTTTTTGTAAAGACAAGCTAAAAAGTAGATCAGTACCTCTCAATTGGGCTTTCACTTTAGCCCAAATCGGTCCCAATTTTTTTAAAAAATCAATTTTAAGCATATAAAAGATCTTGTTTGAAATTTTTTTATTTTGGATAATATATCATTGAAGTACACTTTAAAATTGGATCATCAAATGCACTTTAAATATTTTTAAGATCTTTTTTATGTATAACTGATCTTGGTCCGGGGACCTTTTAGTCGGGCGGGGCCAGACCTTGAATTTAAAAAAAAAACGGTTCCAAACCATCGAACCATAACCGGTCCCTACCGGTTCTAGCCAATCCCGAGCCATTTAGAATCCCGACTCCAGACCGGACCCAATTTGGGGCCTGTTTGTTACTTGTTAGCAGTTTAATGAGCTTAATGAGATTCACAGTTTATTCAGTCAGCTATATATGACTGTTTGGTAGTGGCTTAATGATATAGAAAATGACTTATTCAGTAAGATTTCAAGGGAGAGCTTTATGCAAAAAACCAAGTTTTTTCCAAACCAGTCCCTCCCATTAAAAAGCACGTTCCTTCCATTTATGAAAAAAGCTCTCTTAAATATTTTTTTTAAATCTATACAGACAGATTAATCCATACAAACAATTTTATCTATACAAAACTTAATGAAAAACCAACCAATAAGCCCCTTAGTCATCTCTAGACACAATTGGACTAATCATAGAAGCCCAATATCTGTATTGGGCTAAAAAGTGAAGGCCCAATTGAGAGGCATCTGAAATTCTGAATAGAAAACATTAAAACAGGAGTGCCTCTCCTGAAAACTTCATCGGCTCGGAGAAATTTTTATATACAACCAGTGATGCTGCACACGTCCATCGCCGGTCAAAATCAACAACATCTTTCCGGTAACGTCAAATCATACAGAAACATGTATGTATATGCATAGCTCACCAACGATGATCGCGAATTTTTCTTTCTACTTCATCTTCAGATACTGCTAATCCTGCTCTACTTCGGCTAAATTGATCGAAATCTGGAGTAATGACCGTGATGGGAGCTCTACCGGCAACCACGTCTTACGCCGTTGGCATCGGTGTTTCTTCTTTCACAAACACTCCTACGCACCTCGGTTTTCGTCGAGTCGTCATTGCCAAAGGTAGTTTACACGCGCGCTCTCAAATTTTGAATCGAGTACTTTATTTTCCCGCATTAAAACCCTAGATTCGATTTCTTATGAGTTCTAGTATCAATTAGACTGCTAATTCTTACTTTTTGTATAGTATGATATGAATATGCCAGTTCGTTATGTTTTATTTGATGACAATTTGTGAAATTACATATGATTTGATTCGATTTGATTCCCTATGAGTTCTAGTATCAGTTCGTTTATGTTTTATTTTATGATAATTTGTGAGATCATATGTGATTGTTGCTATTGTTTTTGCAAAATATGCGGTGCGTACCTGTATAAGATGATTTATACGTAGTCGCAATATTTGTGTTTTATTTCATTGGATTTCATTTTGTTGATGTGATTTCACTATTTTTTTGCTTCGAAGCTGAAACTGTTCAAGCTACTAGTAGGTTTCTAACCTCGTGGTCCTTATAGTTAATGCGGCATATAAAGATAAACATGTTCGTGTTCATGCTAATCGTGTTCGGATTTGTTTTATTTTGTGCATATTAACACCATAATGTAATTGATGCTAACATTATTACTAATTTGCTTACATTGGTGGTCACTTGATAGGTTAGTCTTTGAAACCAGATCTTGAATTAGTTCACACGGAATAATATATATACGTAGAAATAGTTTCTCCAAGCAATCTGCAAAATTTTGTTGCTGGTATGAAGAGAGGAGATTAGCACTGTCAAGCTCAAATCAACTTTTGGAAGAATGTCCTTTTTGGTCATTTTACATGTATAAGCAAAATTTGCCAAACACTAGTTGAATTAGTTTTTTTTTTTTTTTTGTTAAGAACTAACAATTTTATTGGTGGTACTTTTCTTGTTGCGTGTTGCTAAGATTGGTGTTCTAAATATTTTCAGCTGAACCATCGGATAAGTCTGTCGAAATTATGAGGAAATTCTCAGAGCAGTATGCTCGTAAATCTGGCACGTATTTTTGCGTTGATAAAAGTGTTACTTCTGTAGTTATCAAGGTACTACTTTTTCCTATTATTTTTGCGTTGATAAAAGTGTTATTTCCGTATTTCTTGATTTCCTCTGTTAGGATTTGGTTTGATTTGCATTCAACGAGGATGCTTGTTGGAAATCACTTTTTGACCTAGAATGTGCAATAGATGTATGTACCATTTCCTTCCACTTTTGTGATATTTACAATTGTTTCGAACAAGAAGAGTTTTGCATATTTTTTCATTATGAGCCTCTCTTTTGGTACACTTCATAATATGCTGTTGTAGTGCTTGAAGTTTCTGATCACTAATAACAACTTCAGTTGTTGTCCAACAAGAAAACAGAGAATTGAACCATGAAGTGTAAAAATGTTGCAATGGGAATCTTCTACTTGGATCATATCCAGCCATGAGGTATCAGTATTGATACTGGTCAAAATTCTCCTTAAGATGTGAATGCTCTTCTGGAATAATCACCAACACTTCTTTGATTAGGATTGGATCTATACATAAAGAAATTCCTGGACCTCAATGCCTCATAAGCTTGAGATATTATTAATTGATTGACTTCTTCTTTCCGAAAGATGAAGGATATGGAGGGCCCATCTTCATAAATTTCGGGATTCCTACATTGTATTTGAAAATGTTGGGAGTAGTTACTAATGAATTTTCCTAATGTGTCATAGCAATCTTAATACAACAGGTCTATTTTCTAAACTAGCCAGGCTAGGCTAAAATGGGAGACCCGTATAAATTATAAGTTCTGAACACTTCTAAAATGTCGGGCAGTTTTGCTACTTGAAATCCTTGATAAAGTTTTCTTTTATCTGTGTTTCTTTAAAGTGGATATTCTCCAAGGGAACGCTCTCAATCTAAGACTATGATGCTGGTCCTTTTTGGAATAGGATGATGAGAGGAATTAGTTTCTTTGCCATTATGCACCAGAGAACTTTTGTTTGGTTTGTCCTTTGTTTAGTAACTACATATGGTTATCTTACCATCTTTTCTTATTGTGTGCGAGTATAGTAGCTATTGCTGACTTGATGAAGCTGCCACTAGAAAAAGTATGACTTGGTGCAGCTGGAATGGGTTATTGTTTACCCACTATAGCCGTACTCCATAGAGTATGAAAGTATTTATTACGAAATTGCTGATTCTTGATATCAAGAGAGTGCTCATATATAACTAGGACAAATGTACGGTGCCTCCTTTTCTAAGTTTTCTTGCCCAAATAGAAGGCTTCAGGGAATGGGATCCAAGAGTTTCGACTCTAAAGGGGGAAGAGAGGGCTTGTTGGAAGGGGTCATTTAGGTATATAAGTATACAACCTTAAATGAGATTTTAATTAAATCCATCACCTCCTGACCTATCAAAGAAAAAATGGCTTCATACTCAAGAGAAGGTCAATGGACTTAATTATAATCTTATTTAAGGTTATATACTTCAACTAAACATACCTTGTTGAAAGACTTTCTGCTCATGTCCAGTCTTCTTCTAGTGAGAAATAGATACATAAAAGTAGTTGCCTCCATGAATCATGTGGTTCTTAACGCCCAGGGCCCAAAAATATTAGAGGCCTAATTTTTTTCGTCAGTATATAGTATATTAAAGAGACCTAAAAAAATTGTGTATAATAAGAGGCAAAAAGAATTTATAGATAATAAGGGCCCAGAAACATATTAACTAATTAAATTGAAAAAATAAATAAAAAAATTAGTTGGCCATTCGTTATTATCCTATTGCTTTTGCCTCTTTGATTTTTCGAAGTCAAACGTTATTGGCTATTGCTATCTCTATCTGCTTGATTGTTTTCGTGCTTCAACATTCAACGAATAACAACTTTAAGCTCATGTGCTTGCTGTTGCTATATGTTTTTGTTGGATATTTTTATCTATTCTTGCTTATAATGACTATTGCTATTTACATATGTAGTTTGCGTAATTGCTTTTGTTGGCTATTGCTATATATTTTTGTTTCTCCATATGATCTTGTACTATTGTTTGATTACCTATCTATTGTTCTTATGAGTTATGATGTGTTACATGGTTTTGTGATTAATAAAATTTTCCCTACTAAATGTATTCAACAATTTCTCTTATATATGTCGTGTTCTGTAAAATTTAATCCTAACATCTTATTTAGTGGAAGAAAAGAAGGAAAAAAAAATCAAATATTTTAATCAATTGTTTGACTTTCATCTTTCATTGGGATTCCACTACACACCACAATATTATATTTAAGTGCTGAAGCAACAATTCATTGAGCTTGCAAATTATATGTTTAATTCATTATTTATTCTTATTGGATCTTAATGAATCAACTTTTCTTCCATATTCTTAATGATCCTCATTTGTCTATATGTCTAGAAAACCTTGATAATCTTCTCTATCATTGATCTCTCATTGATTCTCTCGATTACTTTCTCTACATAAGTTCTCTTTTTGTATCAAAATAACACTATTTCCTGTTATGAACTAAGAAAAATCTTACCTTTTAAAAAACTTACCAACCATTGTAGATGGTCAAACTCATATTTATATAGTAGGACTTCAAAACCATCCTTGTTTTTAGTACATTATACTCTTGGTTGCTAATTTCCTATTAAGGAGTACATAAATGATAAATCTTAAGTACTCTCTTATCTATACTAAAGAAGAACTAGAAGCGTACTTGCGCAATGCAGCGAGATACATCACGGTTTTAATGTTTCATTTTATTTTTTTGGCGATTTACAGTACGATTTTGGATGTTTTTAAGAAATTGATAATGTTTTTTTATAAATTTGTTTAATTTAGGCTTAATAATATAATGTTTTTTATATAAAAAAATTAAGTATTTTGTTAGAATTCAATGATTATCTTATATATTTTAATGACATCTAGAAAAAATAACCAATTACATATTTAATAATATAATTAAAAAAATTTATAGTAATATAATATATTAATTAATAGTGATACATGGAAAGGTCTGCATAAAAGGAATGTACTGCACATACCAAATTGGTGGGTGTTAGAAGTCTGCAGTAGTAATATGTATCTTGTGTTTTGATACTTGTAAATTAAGAGATTTTTAAAATCTTGCATAAAATGATGGTACCTTGTGCCTAATAATTTGTATTTAAGAGCTTTTTATCCGTGCTTTATAATATAGTATAGATATAGATAAGATTTGTTCCCTCCATGAATTATAAGCTCTTCTTGTATTCAATTTTTTACTAATGAAAAGTATCTACTGATTTTATATACGCGCCCATAAAATATCTGCTAATGGAGTAGGGTTTACATGCTTATCATGCCAACTATTATAAACCACAGGCACTAGTAACTGCTTATATGTACCATATATGTCTTGTGAAGTATGTGGAGGCATCAGCTGGTATGCTTAATACATACATACATACATATACATACATACATACATACATACATACATACATATATATATACATACATATATATATATATATATATATATCGCTCTTGTTGGCTCTCTGGTTAACTATGTTCTAACTTAAGGGTTGTTTGATTTTTTTTCCATTAAGCCAAATATGTATTAAGCCGGCTATAGTGATTAAGATAAATTGTTGTTTGTTTTTTGTGCTGAATAATTGGTTTGAATAACATAAATTACAATTTTAACCATCACCAATACATTATCAGAATTTGTTTTCTGAAACGGTATTTATAACTCAACAACATACGATCAAATTTAATAAATGTAGATAAGATATTAATAGAACAACAATAAGATATTTAGCCAAAGGAAACTAGAAAAAGACTATAAGGAAAAGCATTTGCATAAATGGAAGAACCAAAGAAGGGGGGAAAGAGGGTATATTTGGAAAAAGATTGGCTGAAAGGGTAAAGGCAACATTTATTGGCTGAATGAATTAAACCATGGGTTTATCATTAAGTCGTAATCAAACACATATGTATAACTTAACGAATTAAGCTATAAGTTCATTAAGCTTATTAACCCAAAATTTAAAACCCCCTTAGTCTAGTAAAGATGGTGATCGAAGATTATAGAAGCTGCTAACATAACATGAGGAAGAGAAGCATTACATCACTAACTTAACGATAAAATTGAAGTTTTGGGTCTTAATTGTCTAAGGGGCACGAGCCTTCTTATTATATGTTGAACTTATCAATATGCAAGTTAAAGGTAATTACCTTGTTGATAACAGGGACTGGCTGACCATAAAGATTCATTAGGTGCACCACTTTGCCCCTGCAGGTACATGCACGAATCTTGCTCATCTATGTTAAATTCCTCTTTCCAAAACCGTATCGCTTTATAAATCAGATACAATGAGATTTCGTTTGTAAACAGGCACTATGATGACAAAGCAGCAGAGGCAACACAAGGCTTTTGGAATTGCCCGTGTGTTCCCATGAGAGAAAGGTAACCAACTTCAAATCTGATTGGATGCTAGATTTTAGTTTCTTAACGACTTGAAATGAGATCTGATCATATAAGGAGTTTTTATTCTGTGCAATATAGTGATATTCGGCAAGAATAGCCCCCCCCCCCCCCCCCCCCCCCCCCTTCTTCGATTTTGTTATCTGTCGAGCCGTCAATATCTGAGTTTTTTAATTTCAAGTTGTAGAAAAGTATGAGATTTGAGAAGGGGCCTTGTTATATAAAGTCCTGTAAGCAGAAACAACGCCTGTATATCTCAAAGGATACAGGCTCTGTTTGGCAAACTAGTTGATAAGCTAGTTGTTAGCTGAAAAACTAGTTGTTGGCTTATAAGCTAGTGGATAAACTAGTTATGTTTGGTAAAAAAACTAACTTATATGCTAAGATGAAAATGTAAAATGATCTAAAAAGACATGTTGGATAATTATTTAAAAATTATAAGGGGTATAATTGGAATTTTCTTTTTTTTGAAAAAAACCCAATGGAGAAAAAAACTAGCAAGTTATTTTATGGCTAACTAAATGAATATCTTTTAATAAGTTCAGAACATAAGTTAGGTTATGGTTGCCAAATGTGACCATATAGTCAAGTTTGCAGCCATAGTAGTAGACTGCATATTATTGCAACATTTGTGTTATATGCAATATGGAAAATGGTGGTGTTACAAGAATATTTGTGACCAGTTCTTTTTGTGCGATTTGCTGATGCTTTAAGATTTCTATTAGCAAAGACTTTTTATAGCTGATCAAGATTATTGGCTTCTTAATTCTCAGAAAGGAGTGCCACTGCATGCTTTTCCTCACTCCTGAAAACGATTTTGCTGGCAAAGAGCAGGTAATACCATCTAAACTTCTCGCTAATATACAAGGCCCGTTTGGTTTGTAGGATTGGATTGGATTGGATTTGGAGGGATTTGAAATTGAATTCCATTCCAATCCCATGTCTAGTTTGAAGGATTTCCTGGATTTGAAATCTCGGGATTTCATTGAAATCCCACAAACATAGGATTTTGAAATCCCACCGGGGTGGTTGGTATTTCACGGAATTTCGTAGGTTTTGTACATAATAATGTTTTAAAAATTATCAATTAATAAAAAGATAATTTAATAATTTTTATAATTATTTATAATTTGTTTTTATATATTATTTTTAAAGAATGGAATTCAATTCCATTCCAATTTATACAAACCAAACACACCAAAGATTCCAAGTCCTTTCAAATCCAAATCCCTCCATGAAATCCAAATCCCTCAAAACCATTCCATCAAACCAAACGTCCCCTAAAAGTCAAGAAAGCACAACAATTTCAAGCAATTACTCAAGGGCCCGTTTGGTTTGCTACGGGATTTGGAGTTGGACTTCATTCCAATTCCACGTTTGGTTTAAAGGAAGTCTGGAATTGAAATCCACAAACATTAAATTTAGGAATCCCATGGAGGTAGTTGCTATCTCACAGGTGTTAATAGGATTTGTTTGTAATAGTGTTTTAAAATATTTGTTTTGTAATAATCAATTAATAAAAAGTAATTTAATTATTTTTATAATTATTTATAATTTGTTTCTATAAACTATCTATAAAGAATGAAATTCAATTCCATTCCATTCCAAATCCTACAGACCAAACACACCAAAAGGACCAAATCCTTCCACAAGATCCAAATCCCTCAAAAACATTCCGTCAATCCAAACCTCCCCCTAAGGGTGTTTTTGGTACACGTATGTACCCGATAAGACTGTATTGGCCTGGGCGGATGAGAATAAGGTAGGCTGGAGAAAGAACTATGAAAGGTTTTAGGATTAAAATCCGACATGGGTAGTTTAATAATTTACGATTCTTGTCTTATCTCCTGATTTTTGTTCCACCTATTTCGGAGGGACGCATTTTTGTCTCACTCAGTTATTGTCCTGTCCCAATCTAATGTCAAGTTTTTGTACCGTCCTTCCCGTCTTCTCCCACTTGGAGATTCTATGATTGAAGACTTCATGTATCTTTAAGTTGTTATATCTTTACCAAATTGTATAAACCTCTTGCTTGCAGATCATTTCTATGGAAGAAATCAAAGAATCAACTGCCAATATGTAGTGAGGTTTCTTCCGCTTTTTGATACACTGATTACATGTATACTTTTGTACACTTATATCATATAGCTATCATCAATCTGGGTGTATCTGATCAACACATTAACATTCCTCACAACAAAGTGAGAAACCAAGAGAAATAAAACCAAATGAACCAAAAATAGAATATGCAAGGCTTAAAGTCTACATAGAGTTTTTTGGGGTATATATATGACAAGGAGGAAGGATCATGCGAGTAAGTTAAACTTGTTGAGAGAAGGCGAAAAGTGTGATATCATATATGATTACACGGCCTGTGAGTGTGTCTAATCATACTCCCTCCGTCCCAAAATAAGTGTCTACTATTTTTGTTTGTCCTAAAATAAGTGTCCATTTTCAAAAGTAAATCTACATTTTCCTATTCTACCCTTAATTGTGATGGAGAAATTCTCTCTCTATAATTAAGGGTAAAATTGTACTTTGGTTAATTAAATAGTGTAATAATTAGACACTCCTAAAATTGTGTGCCTTTTTCATTGTGGACATTTATTTTGGGACGGAGGGAGTATATGATTAGACGTCTATGTATTGCCAATGTAACATGTGTTTAATCATATATGATTAAGCTTGTGTATCATATATGATATCACACTTCTCGTCTTCTCACAAAATGTTTAACTTCTTGTTTGAACCTGCCCCATATGATGGCCCATATGACAGGTTTGTATATATCTTTACCTCTTATCCTACTTATAAGTGGGACCCTAGTTATAAATGGGATATAGGGAAGTTATCAAAATAGCCAAGATTTTGTAAGTAGTACTTGTAAAATGTATCTTTTATGAATTTAATATTCATTAAGTAGTGCCAAATGTTGACATGGCAAGTAGGGCCCCTCCTAGGGGAGGTGGGCGGGCACATGCCTAGGGGCTCAAACTTTTTTCAGTAGTCTAAAAAAAATGATAAATAAGTCAATTTTGTGAAAAGTATATGTATCATAGTATGTCTTTATGGTGGAGCAGATTGGTGATGATGTGTTAAAAAAATGCTAGATAATATTGATTTGTAAACTATTATTGATTGATTTTTTGTCTAGGAATACTCAGGGTATTGTTTTATATGAATTAGTGGTATTCCTTAAGCCCTTTTTATACATGTCGTCTAGGATCTATAAAATGTTACAAATGGGTATGTGACAACTTCAGCAACTTACATAATTGTTATTTTATGGATATTATATTCATAAAAAGTAGATTTCATAAGTTGCTAAGTGTGCTAACTTTTGATTGTCTCAATCAATTATATAGAAAAACAGATAAAAAATAAATTAAGAAATGAGTAAACTGCGTTTTTGGTCCTTGTGGTTTATTGAAAGTTTTTATTTTCGTTCTTACGGTTTTGAAATTATAATTTTCATCCCTATGGTTTATAATTCATTATACATTTCGTTCTTATGATTTAAATTTTATTGCTTTTTTTTATCTTTATGGTTTACAATTCATTTCTATTTTAGTTCTTCATACTTAAAAGTAGTGTTTTGGCCTCAGGGACGAAAACAAAAATGAATTGCAAACCATAGAGATAAAATCCGAAATTTTAAAACCATAAGGACGAAAATAGAAATTTTCAACAAACCACAAGGACTAAAAACGTAATTTACTCTGATATTTTTGTAAAATTTTCTGTTGATTGGGTTGATTTTGTTTGGGGATAATGGATTTGAAGTATCCAGAGTGCATATGGAATAGAAGATTTGTTGGAATTTGAATTCTGGAGAGAATATTGATTATTGGCTGTTATCATATGGTATTTGTGATTAATTTATATTTAGGGAATATTATTGGACCAAAAAGCCCCTGGCGTGAGTGTTTATATAACGACACGTTTATAGGTGGGGGTCCAGGTAACATGGTGATATAGTATGATTTGGAAGCATAGCATTGAAAATAATGACCCATCCAACACAAACCTTTCTGGCATACCTCTGTACTCTCCTTTGTTTTCGGCGTTTGACAAACTACTTGATAAGCTAGCGTTTTAAAATGCTACTGTGAATAGCTTTTCAATAAACTAGTTTATAAGCTAGTTTATGGTCATCCAAACATATACAATTGCCAAACAAGGCCTTCATAGTTTCATTCACGTATATGCCTTTTTAAGGTGTGAAAAAGAAGTGGTGTAACTAAAAGACTTATTTGACTTTCTATTATGAGTATAAATATCAATTTTTGCATTTAATACATTTCCCAAAATCGCCCTTGTTTACTTCCAAGGTACATACTATATATATATATGCTTGTAAAATCAGACGAAGGATCGTGTGAGAAGTTGAGTTAATGGTGAAAAGTGTGAGAAGTGGATCTGAACTGTTGATTTATTTTAATCTCAAGTCCTCCCATGAATTGTGGCTTAGAAGAGAATTGATCTGATGTACCTTATCTCGGTGCATCTCATCCTAATGTGCGTTCATTTCTCATCCAATGGTCGATAACAATTCCTCACGCTTCTCACCATTAACACAACTTCTGATCGGAACCTAACCATGTAACAATAAACGTACAAAGTGGTAAAAAATTTAGAAACCAAGTATCTCAATTAGCTTTTTTTTTTTAAATGGATAAAAACATGGTGTTTGGAGGTTTTTACCTTGTCTCTTTTCTTTTATCTATTTTAAATATAGAGCTTTAAAGATTTTTACCTTGTCCTACCTTTTTTTTTTCTTCATTTTAGCATATGATATTGCATATCTGATGGAGCAAAAAATTGTTAAAATCTCACACAGCTTTTCTAAAACAAAAAAAATGGGTTTTTGTCCTATAAACCTCTCCAACAGAAGAGTATCTCCAACAATTTTTCTAAAATAGAAAAAAATTGGTTTTTGTTCTCTAAACCTCTCCAATAGCTTTGCTATCTTGTTTTTTATAATAGAGAAAATTTAAAAAAAAATCAAGTTTAGAGAATTCTCTAAAACTTGATGGTAGAAGAGATAAATAATTATTTTATTCAATTTCATCAATAAAATTCAATTTTTATTATTTTATATTAAAGTTTTTTAAATGTATTGGAATGATAAATTAAAAAATATTATAATAATATTTCAAAAATAACAAATATGGTAGAATTGAATTTACTCTCTCCGTCACAAGTAGACAATTTATTATCTGATAGAAGAAATATGTACTTTTCTCTAGTTAAACATATTTGCCGAAAGGTAAGATACACGTGTACAAGTAACATGTGCAAAAAGGTTCATATTATTGATATCATAATCTCATTTCAATAATTTTCGTCTATTAAATGAATAATAAAATATAAGTACGTCAAATTTCGTATTTTTTGTGAACATTTTTACTTAAAGAATTTATTTATGTCATGTTGGAAAGAATAAATACTTTTGTGATATTTTTATTTAGTATAATTGATTAATTTTTTTAGCTGTAATTGTTCGGAGCAGTTTGTATGTACCTCGAGTAATCCTAAGGGCACGTTTGGTTTGCGGGATTGGAATAGATTTGGAGGGATTTGGATTTCAAATCCATTCAAATCATGTGTTTGGTTTGCAAGAATGAAATTTATTGACCGGATTTGAAATCCTTTGACCCTCTTAAAATCCTTAACCTAATGGATTTGGAATTCCTTTGCAATGGTCCGGGATTTCAAATCCCCCCCAAATCCAAATCCGTCCAAATTCAAATCCTTACTTGAAATCCAATTCATTCCCGCAAACCAAACACACCATAAGGGTCTTAGAGAATAATATGGGAAATCCCCAGTAGTCTTGTAAAACTCGAACTGATGGCCTCTAAAAAAAATCTCCAAAGCCCCAAATCTTTTTGTCAGTTGAGTTAATCGTGGCTTTTTGGTTTATAAAGTTTGTTATAAACACTACTTCAAAAAAAGAGCTTGTTATAAACCCTAAATAGACAATTTATAAGTATGTTTCCTAGGCAAAGTACCGTGTGCTAAGTTGAGTTAATGTGAGAAGTGGATCTGAACCGTTGATCTATTTTAATCTCAAACCCTCCCATGAATTGCGGCTTAGAATGGATTGATCTGGTGCATCTTATCTCGGTGCATCTCATCATAATGTGCGTCAATTTTCCATCCAACGGTTAATAATCACTTCCAGGGGCGGAACTAGAAATTTATACAAGGGGGAGCACCTTATAAAATAGAAAAATAAGTTAACGTACATTATGAAAAACGCTAAACACTATAAACTAATTATTTTACCCATAAAAATTACCTAGCGAAATTTTCGTCGGTGATTACCAACGGGATCCCACACAAAGTGCTAATGGTTTAGGTAGAATCGAATATTTTTCAAGGAAATACATAAATCAAACCCATGGGTAATCCGACATTGGTTTGAGTTTTCCACCAACAATTTACTCACCAACTTTTGTAAAGGTTATGTAACCTTTAGCGACGGATTTTTCAGGGAAAATTTTGAAGGTAAAAATATTCTATTTAGTCTTGAAAATAAAGATATCATATATTTATATCGACAATATTCGACGTTTATAGATTTAACAAAGAGAATCAGACGCTACTTTTTTTGGGTAGAGAAGTCGTATTTTTTTGTGTGAAAGCGTGATCGATTTTACAATTAGGAGAGGACGGAGGCTAGTTTTCTAATTTGTCATTTTTATTTGAGGAGGAGCAAAGCCCATTAAAAGTAAAAATACTAAGGGGGTGTTTGAGATTGCTTATTTTGAGGTGCTTTTTAGCTTATTGCGATTTGACACCGGAGATAAACACTTTTGAGTGTTTGGATAAGGAAAAATTAAAATGGCTTATAGCGGTGCCAAAACGCTGAAAAACACTTTTTGATAAGTCATTTGATTTAACTTATCAACTTATTTAAAAAGTGTTTATGACTTTTTTTGTTATTTTATATGTATAAGCAATCTCAAACACCTTTAAATAACAACTTATTAGTTTATTACGTTTTGGTATCACATAAGCTAATCCAAACACTTTTTTAAAAATTCCGGTTTGACACCGCATAAGTTAATAAACACTTTTTAAAATAAGCATAAGTTGTTTTAAATAAGCAATCCCAAACACCCCCTAAATATTTGTGTTTATTATCAGTATAAATTACATTAATTATTTTTTTTTTAAAATTGAGGGGGAGCCAATGCACCTTGTGGTGCTTACATAGCTCCGCCCATAATCACTTTTTACGTTTCTCATCATTAACTCAATTTCTCTATGGAATCCAACCCCGTTTCCAAAATAAAAATTGAAACAAAGTAAGGACACGTTTGGTTTGCGGGATTGGAATGGATTTGGAGGAATTTAGATTTCAAATTCATTCCAATCATGCGTTTGGTTTGCAGGAAAAGATTTCGTTGACCGAATTTCAAATCCGTTGACCATTTTAAAATCTCTCATATGATGGATTTGAAAATCCTTGGCATTGTGCCTGGATTTGAAATACAAATCCTATGTATTCTAAAGTGTGATCCATACTTCAATTGTATCTATCCAAATTCGACGTTTACCAATAAAAATAAATTATTTATAAAACAAACAAATAAAAAAAACTCAATTCAAATCCAAATTCTACAAACCAAGCAAGATTTGTAAAGGAATGAATTTGAAATGCATTCCAAATCATACAAACTAAACACATGAAGGAATTTCAAATCCCCCAATTCTAAATCCCTCCAAATCCAAATCACTCTTTAAAAATCAATCCATTTCATTTCAATCCCGTAAACCAATCAGGTCGTAAGTTTTTTAATTTTGCCAAAAAAGTATTTACAATTTCTAAACCGATAATCATAAATTAAGGAGAAAAACGGCATAAAGGAATAAAACATATGGACCGACAGATTAGACCTCCATCCACCGCGATTAGTGGTATCCTGTAAATTAAAGTGGCACGTATAATTCACGCGCCGCCGTCCCTCAAATCAATAAAACAACCTCAATTCCCTTTTTCTTCTTTCCATTTCTGCTTCCATTTAAGCTCCAAACCTAGAAACACTGTGTTCCGACTGACACATCAATGGCGGTCGGAGCAAACTCGATGCTTTTCATCATTTGCTTCTCAATCTTCATCGCATCTTCACTCTCTCAGCAGCTCACTACCAGTTACTACCAGAGAACTTGCCCTAGATTTGATCAGATAATGCAGGACACCACCACAAACAAGCAGATCAACTCTCCGACCACCGCCGCCGCCGCTCTCCGTCTCTTCTTCCACGACTGCCTAGTCGAAGGCTGCGACGGCTCCGTCCTCATCTCCTCCACACACTTCAACAAAGCCGAGCGTGACGCCGACATCAACCTCTCCCTTCCCGGCGACGGATTCGACGTCGTCGTTAGGGCTAAAACCGCACTCGAACTCGCCTGTCCCGGCGTCGTCTCCTGCGCCGATATCCTCGCCATCGCCACTCGGAATCTCGTCACGATGATGGGAGGACCTTTCTACAATGTGAAGTTAGGTCGGAGAGATGGATTGGTGTCGAGAGCGTCACGCGTGGAAGGCAATCTACCTCGACCTACAATGTCCATGAATCAACTCATCAACATCTTCACTTCCAGAGGTTTTTCAGTTCAGGAAATGGTCGCGTTATCCGGCGCTCACACCATCGGATTAAGTCATTGCACGGAATTCAGCTCAGAGATCTACAATTACAGCAGAACATCAGAGTTCGATCCGTCGTTCAATCGCAGATACGCCGAAGGATTGAGATCTGCTTGTACGGATTACCGCAAAAACCCCTCGCTATCGGTGTTCAACGATGTTATGACTCCAAGGAACTTCGATAATGCGTATTACCAGAACTTGCCGAGAGGACTTGGAGTGCTGAAATCGGATAGGGCGCTGGTAATGGATCCGAGAACGAAGCCGTATGTGGAGTTGTACGCTAAGGATCAAAAGGTCTTCTTTGATGCATTTGGTCGAGCAATGGAGAAGCTGAGTTTGTACGGTGTGAAGAGTGGTCGGAGAGGAGAGATCCGGCGCCGGTGCGATTCCTTCAACTAGGTCAGATTCTGAGGTTGATATCCAAGATATAATGTTCGTTTAAGTTCTCTCGAATTTATTATTTTTTGAAGGAAGAACCTCATATAAATTTGTATACTTGTATCTTTTCCTTTGATAATTAAACAATAAAAATTTCGAACTTAATCTATAGCTTTGCTAATTTGATTGATGCCTATTGATTTGTTTTCCAGAAAGCATTCATTTGATTGATCTATCAATTTCATCCATAGTGATATATTTGATCTATCATCCATACTTCTGACTAGTATATTACTTGAATCAAAGGATGGATTCATGGATTTGGTTTTATTGATGTAACATAATATGAAAATTACACCAAAGAACAAGAAGTTAGAACAGTTTGCTACAAGGGAAAACTAGCTTACACTACTTAGCGATAAAGAAAACGTGCACCCACTCACTCGCACACACAAGACACGATGCCCTGTAGCTTCAACTGTAATTATGGCTTAACATGGTCGAAGCTCAAATCACTTGTTTGATTAGAAGGAACAAAAGTGCAACACCTGCAAGGCCCATGATCCCGGACTGCACCAAAGAATGTGTACTAGGTGCATTTGATGGTGCGGGAGCTGGCGCCCAATCCGCAGCAGCCACAATCGATGCAACAAGAGCAACACAAATGATGAAAACAACAGCAATCTTCTGGTATGCCATTGATTTATTGTTTGATGGAAATTATCACCCAGCTGGGAAGATTGCTTCTGATGAATTCTTGATTGCTATATGTGCTCTGCTTTTGTGTCTCTGTGTGTGTGTCTATGTATATATATACACACAAACGCACTCCTATATACACCTAGGAAGATTGTTCTGACCCATCATCCTAGCAGTAGGTTCTTCAATCCAAGATTGATAATATCAAGAGTCTGATTGTTGTCTTCTTCGATATGCCAACGATTTTAACATTCATAGGGTAGAATAAGAAAGCCAAATGGCATGAAGAAAGGTTATAACTTGCCGGCCAGGCTGGTGTCAATACCAAGAATCAGGACTTTAATAAGGAGGGTACGAATGGGATTGATTTTGGATTTGATTATTGCGCTTTAAAGTCTAAATAATTAGTCTTTTAGTGATTGACAACCCTAATTTGGATTTTCTGATCTTTAGTATGCCATAGTGATCGTATTTTTAAATGTAAGTAAATCGAATTACTCGTGCTTAGTTTTGTTATTGTTATTGTTGAACGGGTCTATGAATTTTTTTCAACCATACTGAACATGATTCGAATGGTGCACCATGGTTGAAACCATTTTCAGCAAGATAACAATCGGATATCAGAAGACAAAACCAATTTATTTGCATAATCTTAATTAATTATATGGATTTCCTCATTTGGGAAACTAACATGAACTAGGAGTAGGAGCTCTTCAAGGGCACATTGGTCTGCCCGCTTGAGTTTTCATATCGGTGTAGCACTGGCCACACACCTCTTTCTTTCCATAGGGTCCTGGGGGAACACAGTTGCATTGGTGACAACATGCCATGCAATCTCTCTTACATATCTCCTGCCTTGCATGTAGCCCACACCTTAACACACATGCCGGATAACATCCTACAAAATTGCACCATTATACATAGTTAAGCACGATTTTTCATGGAACTAATTAGATCAAATCAAACCGTTACCTTGTGGTGGGGGCGGTGGTGGTGTAAGGACTGGTGGAGTATTGTTGCAGGGTGGTGTAGGTGTTGGTGGAGGGATTGTAGGTGGTGGAGTTGGGGTGGTGCAAGGTGGTGTGCCTGGAGTAGTGGGTGGCGGATATGTGGTGGTGGGAGAGTTATATGATGGTGGTGCGATGTTGGGTGAATTAGCAGGTGCCCATATAGATAAATTAACTGGTGGTGGAGTAGATGTTGATGGTGGGGAAATAGTGGGGGTGGTGGTGGGTGGATTGGGAAGTGGTGGAGCTATGGTGGCCATTGGTGGTTTAGGAAGTGGTGGAGGTGTGGAAGGTGTGATAGTGATGGGTGTACCTACTGGTGGAGCTGCAATGGTGGTGCAAGGTGGCAAACCTGGAGTAGCGGGTGGTGGGTAGCTGGACGGTGGAGTGACGGTGGGCGGTGTAGGGTATTTAGGACTACCGGGAGTGGGTGGTGTAGGAGTTGATGGAGGGTATGTAGGACCACCAGGAGTGGGTGGTGTAGGGGTGAACGGAGGGTATGTAGGACCACCGGGAGTGGGTGGTGTAGGGGTTGGCGGAGGGTATCGAGGACTACCGGGGGTGGGTGGTGTAGGGGTTGGCGGAGGGTATGTAGGTGGACTACCGGGAGTGGGTGGTGTAGGGGTGGGCGGAGGGTATGTAGGAGGACTTCCGGGAGTGGGCGGAGGGTATGTAGGAGGACTACCGGGGGCGGGTGGTGTAGGGGTTGGCGGAGGGTATGTAGGAGGACTTCCGGGAGTGGGCGGTGTAGGGGTTGGCGGAGGGTACGTAGGAGGACTTCCGGGGGCGGGTGGTGTAGGGGTTGGCGGAGGGTACGTAGGCGGACTACCGGGGGCGGGTGGTGTAGGGATTGGCGGAGGGTATGTAGGAGGACTTCCTGGAGTGGGCGGTTTAGGGGTTGGGGGAGGGTATGTAGGAGGACTTCCGGGGGCGGGTGGTGTAGGGGTTGGGGGAGGGTATGCAGGTGGACTACCGGGGGCGGGTGGTGTAGGGGTTGGCGGAGGGTATGCAGGTGGACTACCGGGGGCGGGTGATGTAGGGGTTGGCGGAGGGTATGCAGGAGGACTTCCGGGAGTGGGCGGTTTAGGGGTTGGGGGAGGGTATGTAGGAGGACTTCCGGGGGTGGGTGGTGTAGGGGTTGGGGGAGGGTATGTAGGTGGACTTCCGGGGGTGGGTGGTGTAGGGGTTGGCGGAGGGTATGTAGGTGGACTTCCGGGGGCGGGTGGTGTAGGGGTTGACGGAGGGTACGTAGGCGGACCAGGAGTCGGTGGTGTAGGGATTGACGGAGGGTATCTAGGTGGCATAGGGGTTGGCGGAGGGTATGTAGGTGGACTACCGGGGGCGGGTGGTGTAGGGGTTGACGGAGGGTATCTAGGTGGCGTAGGGGTTGGCGGAGGGTATGTAGGTGGACTACCGGGGGCGGGTGGTGTAGGGGTTGGCGGAGGGTACGTAGGAGGGCTACCGGGAGTGGGCGGTGTAGGGGTTGGCGGAGGGTATGTAGGTGGACTACCGGGGGCGGGTGGCGTAGGGGTTGGCGGTGGGTATGTAGGTGGATTACCGGGAGGCGGAGAGACAGTGGGTGGGATTGGAGGTGGTGGAGTGTTAGTGCTGCATGGTGGCGTGCCTGGGCTGATGGGCCATGGATTAGGCGATGGCGGAGCAATTCTGGGCGGTGTTGAAGGCGGTGGTTTGTAAGGCGATGGGGTGATTCCGGGTGGCGTTGCAGGCGGTGAAGATGGTGGTTTGTAAGGCGATGGGGTGATTCCGGGTGGCGTTGCAGGCGGTGAAGGTGGTGGTTTGTAAGACGGTGGGGTGATTCCGGGTGGTGGTGTTGAAGGTGGATTAGGACTCGGTGGAGGTGTGTTGATACATAATGGCGTTCCTGGTGGTGCGGCGGGTGGGTAGGATGGCGGTGGCGGTGGCGGTGGTGGCGACGGCAAAGGGTATGGAAATATAAGTGGAGCTGGTAAGTATTGTGCAACCTGTAAGCAAATAATAGTTGATTAGTTATAGTTTTAACATAATAAGATACATTACATTACAACATATATATATATATATATATGTGTGTGTTAGTTATATATGTGTATATATATATATATATATATATATATTATATAATGAAATGTAAGATTTATATGGAGAACTTACACAAGTAGTAGTAAGCAAGAGAAAAGAAGGGAAAAGGAAGCAAAGGGACTTCATTTGATTTTTGATTGAATGATTTTGAATATGGTAAAATGGTAGAAGTCTCTATTTATACAACTATAAAGTGTTCATAGTAAAACATCCCATTTACCTTGTTTCCTATATATACAAATACATATATTATAGATATATTTTTAAAGACCTATGTATTATTTCCATCTCCAAGATATGTAGATTATGTCTTTATGATTACCAAATTATTTAGGTATAACTATATGTGTTATATTGGTAATACATAGACGTTTAATCATACATGATTAAACAAACCTACAAGTCGTGTAATCATATATGATTAAACATTTTTCGCCTTCTCGCAAAATGTTTAACTTCTCGCATGATCCTCCCTCTATACATATATATATATATATAATCACATGCTCATGTTTTAAAAAGCCTGCCATGGCGGCAGCCGCCGTGATATTCCATGACGTGAGGTCAGTGGCGTTTCAATCTTTTTGAATGTCTTGTTACACATGTATCAAGGTTTATAAGTCTACAGGATCAGTAATAAATAAAACAAAATATAATAAAGTTCATACTAGCTATGTACAAAAAATCCACAGCCTAAAGCTCGGCAAAAGCCTTGGCTAATGAGCCCAAAGCTAAATTTGGGCTAGCCGAAATTTTGGAGGCAGTCCTGAGCCTATGTTCAGCTCAAGAAAGCCCAAAAAGGCTTGATCAGGTCCTTTTTCGACCCTAGAACTTGGTCTATCCCAGGTAAAAAAAAAACACGGGCCATTTTTGCATACTGAAAACAAGCTTGTGAAGCTCAGGTCTTGTTCATCTCTAGTTCATACCACATATTATATTAAGAATCTTACAAATTAAAACAATAAAAATGTTTTAAATTAACAAAGTACTTCCTCCATCTCAAACTAAAATGTCCACAATGAAGAAAAAAAACACAATTTTATGATTATGTAGTCATTACACTTTTTAATTAACAAAATGATAGTTTTACCCTTAATTATAGAGGTAGAAATTTTTTCCATCTCATAACTAATGGTATAATATAGAAAATTAAACACTTATTTTAAACAAAAAAAAAACTTAAATATAATACTTTTATACAAGTTATGAATCTATAATGGAGTAAATGTAAAAATACCCTTTTACAATATACTAAGAAATAAGTCCATTTTATCATATGATAATAAAGTTGAAATGGGATTTAACATACCAAAAATAACAAGGCATGGCACATGCATATTCATATCACATGCATCATATGCATGTGGCATACAATATGTTTCCTCTATTGAACAAAACCCAACATAACACAAACAAAATCTCACAAAAGTCTTCATTTCAAGATTTTTATTTTTTTTTAATTTCATTTTTAATATTAATATATAATTATATAAAAATAAATTAAGATGTGATCTATTTAATCTTAAAGAAAGAAAGAGGAAAATGATACTATATGATTATGAGTTTGACTCGTTTATCAATGCAAACTGCTACTGATATCATCATGATGGTTGTTATATGATAACAATTCGGTATTGGATATAGATTAATTAAACCAAACGAACACAGTAAATCGTATGTCGTGCATACACATTTGGATCAAAATTATGAACACGAATACGTTTTGCCACAAATTATGCAGAACAAGAACTCGGTTTGATAACCATAACTTTCCTTATGTTGTGATAAAAAGGTTTGCACTACCCTGTAGAAATCTCCTAGTGTATTGGTCCCATGACTATCATGGAGAAGGTAAATGACGGTATTCTAACGCAGGTTGGCAGGGCCAAATTTAAACTCGAGACCTTGTTGTGGACAAATCAGGGGACATAACTTCCCATGCATTTCTAAGAATAATAACGCAAACAAGGCAACATCCTGGGGGTTAGCTCAGTTGGATAGGTAACATCCGGGGGGGGGGGGGGGGGGGGCGGGTGAAAGCTACACTATCCGGGTTCGATTCCCACGAGAGACACTTTCCTGAGATATCCAGACTCTGGGTCCGGTCCTTCGGGGCCGAGGCCGGGACCGGTTTGGGTGGGTCCAGTCTATGGGACCCTCTACCCTGTCGGTCGGGTTCAGCCAAAGGCTGGGCCGGGTCGCAGCGGATTAATGGAATTGCCCGTAATGGAGGCCCGATACCGCTGGAACGTGTGTGTTCGTTAACTTGTCGTTCAAAAAAAAACAAGGCACAAGGCTCTAAAAATTTTATCGGTTCGTAAATGCAGGATGTGTCCAATTATACTGTTATGGGTTTATAAAGAAACAATCTGACATAGAAAAAATATATGGCATCTTCATCGCCAAACGATGTCTACATGTGTAACTTGTAGCTAGAACCTTGTATGATATGAACGGAATTAGAAGCTAGTAGCTTGGTTGTTTTTGGCGTTTAAACTGAATGGAAAATAAAATGGTCAATCAGTACGACTTCAAAGTCCCTCCTCGTGAATGTTCTTCTTAAGCTGTGTATCATGTCAATTGTGACCATTTTAATGGGACATATGGTGTCGTTGACTGCTTCTATCATCATCAAAGCATAAACCAAGACTTATCATCCCATGTTTGGCGCGACAATTAAATCGGGACAGTATGGAATTGATGGGACGGGACAAAATGCAGTTTCTTTGTCCCACGATAATAGATGGAACAAAAATCAATATGTTGTTTTCCTAAAGCTTTCGTAAAAATATCCAACGATTGGTGGTTTTGTAGGAACGTGACAAAGACTAATAGTTCCATCTTGAATAACATCTTGCAAAAAAATGACAATCAATCTCAGTGTGCTTTGTACGCTTAAGAAAAATCATATTTTTAGTAAGATATAGAACAAAATGACTTCCACCTAGACATTGATAGCACAAGGGTGTTGCACACTAAGGTGGCGTTTGTTTTTTAAGAGGTCTGAAGTCTGAAATCTTATTTCACATCTGATTAACAAGAGGTGGCGTTTGTTTTCAAGGGTCTACCACTTCTAGTTTCAGATGTATTTAAGAGTTAAGAGGGTCTGAAATCTGGAAAAAAAACAAACGGCCTGAAATGTCCACCTGTTTCTTCGTCTTCCACAAAATAGGAAAACATCCGGGAAACCCTAAACCCTAAAAACAAGCCACCTAGATAGGGAACAACGACAAGGAAGGGGTAAATTGTCCATTAATTTAAATTACAATTAGAACGCATATTTAAATTATTGTCTTTGAAATACGGCATAATTCTCAAAGTCACATCTCAATGATCACAACCAAATACTGTGTAGCGGTGGACCCAGATTTTTTGTCGAACATGTGCACCTTTAAATCGGAACAAACACCCGCAAAGTCATCCAATGTATTTTTAGCCCGGTTCCACTGTCTCAAGGGTTTTTGTAAGTTTTTTTTTGTTGATTCTGAGTGGTTTTTAGGTTTCTTTTTGTTGATTTGGTGACTTTTTTTTGGGGGGGGGGGGGGTCATTTTTCTTGTATTTTCTACTATTTCAAAGCACCCCTCAGAGTTTAATAGATAAACCTTTCATTCCCAGAAAAAAAAATCTACTTGCAAAAATGTTCAGCCTTCAATAAAATTGTATCCCCCCTGCATCCCAAATTCAATGTCTGTAATGAAAAAGATACAGTTTTAAAAATGACAAAAGAACAATTTTACCCCTAATTATAAAGTGAGAGAATTTCTTCACACCATAATTAAAAATAAAATGAAAACATAAACATTCACGTTTGAAAGCTGACACTTATTTCTATACAAACTAAAATTATCAGTTTACTAAAAACCGTTGAATTAAATATATATATATATATATAAATTACACGTGAAAATGTATAGAGCTCGATCCAAATTGGTTCCTCGAGCCCAAGTATTAGAGTTAAACCAATATTCATAATCCAATTCGGATTTTAATTATACAAAATAACACCAAAAAAAAAAAATCAACTCTAATATCAAGTCTCCATTCTGGTGGTGCTTATATTCACCGGCCACCGTCCGATTAACCCCACCGGTGCCGGAAACCCAAATCTCCGCCGTATTAGCAGGACCCACCTCGCCGCCGTCGAGTTTTCCGGCTACAATTTTACGCCACTTGTTCGCCAATCAAATCCAACCCGACAACCAGGAACGAAAGCCCTTGAAACAACAAGAAATAGAAATGGATTCCGTGGGCCGATAACAGACTTCGGGTCGCGGCCGTTAGCAGCAGAAACGCGAGCGCGAGTTCTTTCCGGTAGATCCGGTTCTTCTTCTTCGGCTCGATCGGAGCTTCTTGTTCTTTCAATTTCCCGAGCATTTCGAGTCCGGACTCCGATAATCTACGTTGGATTTTATCTTCGCTAAAACTCTTTGATTCGCGTTCGGCGAACGCTAGTAGATCAGATTCGGATGATCGGCCGGTTTTCTTGGTGACGACCCATTCATATGCGCTTCCGAGCTGGAACAGGCCGGAAACCATGGCGTTGAATTTGGTTACGGACATTGTGTTTTCGAATAATAAGTATGGCATTAAGAACGGGAATGCTTTCGGTGCCGGAAGGATGTTGAGGATGGACATGGTTACGGGCACGTAACAGATCACCCAAATCGGCAATTCGGCTTCTGGGATGAACATTGTTAACGGAAGGATGACGCAAAAGAGCGTGAACGAGTAGAACGGTAGAATTAGCTTCCGTAAAAGAAAGAACAAGAAGATCAAGTTCGCCTTCTTCCATTTCGATATCTGCAACGGAAACCCGATGGTTATTAACCGTAAAGATTACATGAAAGCAAGAACAAAATTCAATTATGTAGGACTCCAAACATATGTCTAAATGTCGTAACCGACTATTTTATAGGACCAAACAGTTGTGCGTCGTGTTAGATGTTAGAACTTATCTAGATATCATAACAAGTTTTTTAGGACGCTTTGAAATTAAGTGTTCTATTATCTTTTATATACGACACTTTTGAGAAGGATCCTATGCACACGTCTTTTCCCATGACACTTGCTTTTATAAGACATTTTTTTCAAATAATGTCGTATACAAAGACTAAAAAAAATGTTTTATTTCAAAATTCCTAAAAAACTTGTTAGGACGCCCAAAAACGTCTTATAAACTTAAAGCAAAAAGACACAATTGTTTGGTCTTATCAACTTAAATCCTATAATACAGTCTAGTAGGACACTTAGACATATCTGTCATCCTATATAAAGGTGTTATGATAAGTTGATACGACACCTTTGGGCGCCCTAACAAGTCTTTTAGGACACTTTTGAAATAAAATGTCCTATTAGCTTTTTATAAGACACTTTCAAAAACATGAGCCTTGTTTTTACAAGACATTTTTTCAAAAGATGTCAGACAAAAAAACTAATATGACGCTTTATTTCAAAATTGTCCTAAAAAAAGTTTTTAGGACACCCAAAAGCGTCCTATCAAACTTAATGTAGACCAAACATTGTTTGTCCTACAAACTTTAGTATAAAACGGTCTATTAAGACATTTAGACATATTTACCGTCCTATAACCCCGATTTTATTGTAGTGAATGAATTTAATAAAATAATTAGGCGAACCTTGGACTTAAGGATGGCGGGAAGGCAGAGTCTGAAGAGTTGCATCGGACCCGAATGCCATCGATGTTGTTGCTTCTTGTAGGCTTCATACGACTCTGGCAATTCGCAAAGAACTTTAACGTCGTTGAGATAAATGAATTTCCACCCATTCAAATGGGCTCGAACAGCGATATCCATATCTTCGACTGTCGTTCTTTCGAGCCACCCACCGGATTCTTCCAACGCCTTGATTCTCCAAACACCCGCGGTCCCGTTGAACCCGAAGAAACTTAGAAAATGGCTGTTCACTTGTTGTTCAACCTCAAAATGGAAGCAAAGATTGATGTTTTGTAGTCTTGTAAGTAAATTCTCATCTTTATTCACAAAAGACCACCTGGCTTGAACCAAACCCACATCTGGTTTCCCCTGAAATTGTAAATTAAACCCACCAAAAAGTTACTAGAATTGAACCATCTTGATCACCCAAAAAGGGAAATAGTTGCTAAAAATAGGAGCTATCGAGTTGCCGATCGTTCACTGCAACAAAATCGTTTTTTTTTTAAGACGTCAAATATGTATAAACGTCGTAATAGACTGCTTTATAGGACAAAACGATCGTGCGTTCTATGTAAAAGTGAGGACGTTTTATTTCAAAAGTTTGCTAACTTGTTGTAATACTTTTATATAGGACACATAATTGTTTGGTGTTATGAACTTAAAGTCCTATAAAACACTCTATTAGGATTTTTAGGGCAAATTGTCCAAAATAGTCATTCATTTCACTTTATAGCCGCTTTTCTACTCAATTGACTTAAATAGCCAAGATTTCACAAATAGCACTTTAGCAACTTGTAGATTCTACTTTTTATGAATTTAATATTCATAAAGTAAAACTTTAGCAAGTTGTTAAATTGCTACTTGCGAAATGTTGACGTGGAAGTGTCACTTGCGCAACTTGCTAAAGTGTTATTTGCTAAAGTTGCTCAAGTGCTAGTTGCCATGTCAGGATTTAACAAGTAGCACTTTAGCAACCTGCTAAAGTGTTGTTTATGAATATTAAATTCATAAAAAGTAGATTTTGCAAGTTGCTAAAGTGCCACTTGCAAAATTCTGGCTATTTCGATCAATTGATTAGAAAAGCGGCTATAAAATGAATCATGTGGTCCATAACGGCTATTTTGGACAACTTCCCAATTTTTAGACATTTTTTAGTCCTATAAACCCGATTTTGTTGCAGCGGCAAGAGTGATTCGGTTGTTACCTTAAAGTGAGGGACGGTGAGTTGAAGGAAATCAGGATTCGGTTGAAAATCCGCATCCAAAATGGCGACGAATTCATAGTTTTTGACATAATCACAAGACATAGCTGAATGGAGATTCCCAGCTTTGTATCCTGTTCTTATGAATCTGTGTCTATAGATTATGTTAACCCCCTTTTCTCTCCATAAATTCACTTCATTTCTGATCAAAATCTGTAAAAGTTCATCACTTGAATCATCCAAAACTTGAATCAAGATCCTATCTTTTGGCCAATCCAGCTGACAAGCAGATGCAATTGATTGTTGATACACCTTCAGTACACAAAAACCCACAAAAAAAGATTAGCATAAGGATCAATAGTCACATGTGAATATGTGGAACTCCATTAGATTACTCTCTAAAAGAGCCCTTGAGGAAACAATCGAGGTTCCAATATTTATTGTGGAGAAATGGTACAACTCTAGCTGATGTGGCACTCTCACCCCCCCCCCCCCAAGAGGCTTGCCGAACACAGATTGTTCTAGAGTGTCGAGAGGGGGCTAGACAGTACATATTGCCCCAGAGTGTATCTGAGTTACTAGTAGATTTTGGCTCTGATGCCATGTTGGAATATGTGGAACCCATTGGATTACACTCTACCCTCTAGGTAGATTTTGGCTTTGATACCACGTTAGAATATGTGGAACCCATTGGATTACACTCTACCCTCTAGGTAGTCCCATTAGGTAAATTATGGCTCTGACACCATGTTAGAATATATGGAACCCTGTTCGATTACCCTCTACCCTCTAGGTAGATTTTGGCTCCCAATTACCCGTAGGTGGATTTTAGCTCTGATACCATGTTAGAATATGTAGAACCCCATTGGATTACTTACTAGCTAAATAGATTTTTAGCTCTGATGCCATGTTAAAAATATGTCAAAAACGTGAAACTAACCCATCGGATTTTACTCAAATAGCCTCGAAGGTCAACAATCCGAAATCAATGTGTAACTCCAACAAATCACATCAAAATCAACAGCAAAATTGGAAAAATATAACCAAAAAAAATAAAATGCGAAAATTCCTTACCTCTCTTTCATTGCACATAGGGATCTGAACAAGAACCATAGGAAAAGTTGAAGCATCTTCAACATCATAATCTTCACCATCAATCACCGGCTTTATGTTCTTGAACTTGATCCAAAAACAACCAATCCCAAGTATAAACCGATCCAGCGATTGAATCATAAACAAAACAACACAAAATTGCGACAACATCATGATCGATGGAGCAACATAATCAACCCTAAACGAAATCCAAGCCCTATACGACCAATGAAACAGTCCCAAAACCTCCATCGTCGGATCAAATTCATGAATAAAATTCAAATTCCATTTCTGAAAATAAGCAACGAACTCCACAATCAAAGCCACGATCGAAATCGCAAGAAATGCCCTAATGAATCTGTAGATCACCTTCTCTTTATAATGAGCTTCATCTCTACCTGAATCGCCCAACGCGATCCGTTTCTTCACGGAAATCAAAGTCCGCGAAACCGCCATTGCTAACCACGGGAAGAACGAGAGGATTCTATGAGCTTTCAACAACAACATCCAAGAAAACTGCTTCGTGCTCGCTGTTTTCTGCTTCTCGAGGAACACAGACGAATCCGAATCGCTGACTTCCACTAATGAAATGTTGCTCGATTTGTCGATTGTAACTACGACTGAGCTCGGCGCCATTTTTGTTCGCGAAATCCAACCGATCGAGAAACGAAATTAGGAAAAACGGATCGAAAAGTGAGGGGTTTAGGGCTATGATTGAGAATGGGAAGCCATGGATGAAATCTGGATCTTGGAAATTGTGGGAAGATTGGCGGCAGGATTAACGAATTTTGTGTGAAATTGGGGGGGGGGGGGGGGGGGGGGGGGGTTGGGTTTTGTGGAGAAAATGGTGAATGGAAGCTGAGAGTTTAATGGTGAAAAGTGTGTTATTAATAATGGCGGATGTTTAAGAATGGAAAGATTTGGGGATCAAATTTTGGTCAACTTCACAAGTTTTTTAATTATACCTAAGTAAAAAGTCAAAATCTTTAAAAATAAAATATTATTCTGACCTCTAATAGATTTTTTTATTTTATAGATTACACAATTAATTACTATATTATTAAAATATTTAATACTCTCTCCGTCCCAAATTAAGTGTCCACGTTACTATTTTAGTTTGTCCCAAAATAAATGTCCACTTTCAAAAGTAAGTTTCTAATTTCCCATTTTACCCTTAATTATAAGGTGGAGAAAGTTTCTCTCTATTTTCAAGGGTAAAAGTGTCTTTTGGTTATTTAAAAAGTGTAATAATTGCACATTCCTAAAACTGTGTGTCATTTTCATTGTGGACATTTATTTTGGGACGGAGACAGTATATAATTTATAAAATATTATTTTTCTTTCATAATCATTTAATTTAGAGTAAATTACGTTTTAGTCCTTATGATTTGTTGAAAATTTCTATTTTCGTCCTTATGGTTTTAAAATTATGATTTTCATCCCTATGATTTATAATTCATTATCTTCTTCATTCTTATGGTTTAAATTTGATTGCTTTTTTCATCCATATGGTTTACAATTCATCTCTATTTTAGTTCTTCATACTTAAAAGTAGTGTTTTGGTCTCAGGGACCAAAATAGAAATGGATTGCAAACTATAGGGATGAAAACTGAAATTTCAAAACCATATAGACGAATTTCGCAATGTGTAACAAACCATAAGGACTAAAAACGTAATTTACTCTTTAATTTAAAACAATTTTATTGGTAGAAGAAATAAAAAACTATTTCTTTCTCATAAATAATTATTTTTAAAGATATCTCCAAAATTGGAGATTTTCATTATCTTTCTCTTACTTTCTCTATTTTGGAGAAGATTTTGGAGAATCTGTTGAAGCAAAAAATCCTTATTTTAGAGAAGTTGTTGAAGATGTTTTAAGCATAGAGATGTAAATACACTTTTTTTTAATTATTTTTCTGAATAAAGTTAAATTTTGGTCCCTAATGTTTGTGATTTTTAGCACATTTCTGGCAGATTTTTTAAAATTTCTTTCAAATAAAAAACCAAAAGTCAAAATCTACAAAAATAATTACATTCATTTTCAATATATTCCTTATCTTGGAAAATCCAACATTGATTGTAATATTGAAATATTTCATTCGTCTATTAAAATATTATTTATCTCTCTAAATGTTTATTTTATAAGGGTTGTTTGTTTACCTCTTAATAGTTTCATTAAGATGCAATATCTGAATTGCTAAAAGATGAATCTTGCTTGGCAAAAAAATTGTCTACCTCTTAATGGTTCTAAAACCCTCTGAATGATTTTGTATCTTGACCATCCGTTAACATTAAGAGCCCTAATTTTATTATGAATAATTAGCAAACAACTGCATTTCATTTTACACTATATCGTAAGAGCCTCTTAACCATTCTGACCACTTAATCATTCTGCATCAAATCATTCAACAACTGTTAAACAGCCCCTAAGTTTCTTATTGGTGCTCTCATGTGGTAATTATTTTTTAGGCATTCTCCATATTTGGAGAAAAGACCATTTTCTTTCCTACTTTCTCTATTTTGAAGATAGTTTTGGAGAAACTGTTAGAGCAAAATATATGTTTTGTTATTTGTGTATATGTATTAAGTGTGTGTGCGCACGCACGCACATGCATGGATTAATCTGCCTCAATATATTCAAATTTGATTGATTTTCCCTTAAATCCTGAATAGATAAAGATGTCTATAAAAATTGAAAAAGTTTATTTGTATCAGGGTTTTTTCATAGATGAAAATGACATGTTTTTTAATTGGTAGGGACAAGGTTTGAAAAGAATAATTGGTTTTTTGTATAAATCTCTACCTAAAAGTTTATTAAATAAGTTACTTTTTATATTATTAAGTCATTAGCAAACAATTATATATAACTGATTAAATTAGGGGTGTGCATCAGTTAACATCCAATGGATATGAGAGAAACCGAACCTATCCAATCATCCATTGGATGTTGGATTTTCCCAACCGAACCGATCCAAGATCCAATAATCCATTGCATGTTGGATTTTTCCAATCAAATGGATGATTGGATCGGTTCGGTTCCATCCATTGGATCCATCCGACATCCAATTGATGATCATATCGGACCTATCCAACCTGTTAATTTAATGCAATTTTCTAATTAATTACTTTTAGTTTGTGTTAAAACCAATATAAGTGAGACTAAGAATTCAAAAACCAACACACAAAACAAATTTAGATTTAAGCAAATTGCCAAAAAAAAAAATGGATGATAGTTGAATGAAAAATTGGATGGTAATCGGATGGGTAATTGGATGTTGGTCGGTTCTGGACTGTCATCCAAGAACCGACCGATCCAAATTGGATGTTAAGATTTTCAATCCGATCCATTTACAATTGGATATCCAATTATGGTCGGTCAGTTCTAATTGGATCGATCAGTTCCTTTTAAATCGGTTGAATTTCTACACACCCTAGATTAAATAAGTTGTTCTTAAATTCAAACAAAGAAAAAGAGTAGTTAAATACATGTATCTAAAGTCAATGTTGACACCGCGTGTGATTAGATACCAAATATTTGCTTATGAATTTTGTAAAAGAAAAAAACAATTATTTTCAATTTTAGGATTTAAATTAATAAATAGCTATAAACCATAAAAGGAATCAAAATTGACCCTTTGAGCTTCATCGGTTATAAAACATATGTTGGCATATAGTTATATTTGGCAGTAGAAGTGTTCATCTAAACTGTAAAATCATCTGTTTATATTGTATCGTAAAGTGTGGTTTACAATTTATGTGCTACGGTTTGTGTTTGTATTTTTTCCAAACCGCAATATGCGTTGTGATTTGTAGTTTTGAGTTATTCTTGGGGTGACACTTCAAAAAGCTAGTTTAGAACATCTCCAACAGATGCCCATAAGTAGAGAAAATAGAAATACTGTTATTCATTTTGTTCAAACATATTTTATATATTGTGATTTAAAATAGAGAAAACTCAAAGTTTAGAGAATTCTCTAGAATTAGATGTGAAGAAAGATAAGTGGTATTTTTTTCCACCAGTTAAATTTAAGAATGTATTGGGATGATAAAATTATATAACATTTTAATAATATAATTAATAATGAAATTTCTAAAATAAAGAACATGTTGGAACTGAATATAATTTTTTTATAGAGATTTTTGGTTCTATATTTTAGAGAAATTAATGAATTTTTCTAAAGCGGTTGTAGATTTTCTTGGTTGTTCTCTATAAACCTTGAGATTATAGAAATTCACACAATCTGGTCTGAACACCCACAGTTAAAAAAGAAAAAGATGAAACAAACGAAGTTTTTCAATAGCCTAAAAAAAACTTGTTTTAGTTTCCAAAATATTACCTGAATTTTAAAAAGTAAAAATTATAATTTTTAATTATAATTATAATTATTACCGTTTAAAAATTACAATTTCTATATTTTTTAATTATTCATCAGAAAAATACGAAAAATAAAAAACCTTAAAACAAGGGGGGACATGGGTTAACAAACAAAGGCCACCACAATGTAAAGACGTATCTGGATTTTGGAGTGATTTAAAAAATATTTTTATTTTATTTTTTAATAATATTTATTAGCTGGATTATTTGTTTTCCACATTAGTTACTAGCTGGATTACTACTGTATTTTTTTCTATTTCTGGAAAACCAATCATGAGTCGACACGTATCCCATATATTTGTCTTTTTCTGTTTTTCATAAAAGAAAAAAAAAACATTTCTTTTTTATATAATTTGTAGATAATTACAATTTTAGTCCCTATGGTTTGTTGGAAATTACGACCTTTGTTCTTGTCGTTTTGAAATTTCGGTTTTCATCTCTAGGGCTTGCAAGTCAATACTGTTTTCGCCCCTGAGTCAAACTCATACATTTAAGTATGAAGGCAAAAATAAAGGTGTTCATCTAAACAACACAAACCGTTCATACCGCACCACAACACACGACTTAGAAGTTTTGCGGTGCGGTTTGTGGTTTGTGTTTTCATCAAACTGTACTTTGCGGTTTGAATTATCAAGTTGCGGTTCAAACTACACAACACCGCATATTATTTAAATATATATTATATACGTAATCATTTATCAAATGAAACTAGTTAATACATTATTGATTATTTTTTCAGTTTTTTTTCTTTTAAGTTTTACGTTACATATTTCCTACTCGAGTTATTTTGAACTTCACTTTTAAGATGTATTAAGCTTAGTTAGAAAAATAACTCTTTAGTTTGTGTTACACTATTTATAATTACGCATTTCATACGTATTAAAACTTTTTTATTATATGGAGGATATGTAAATATCACCCTCGAAATTTATTTTAAAGTTGTGACTTTTATAATTATTGGACTGAAGTACGTTAGATACAAATCACATCACATCGCACTGTATTTCACAATGAAGTTTTTTGCTCTTTGCCTCCTTGGAAAAATCTTCATACTGTACTAAACTGTACCGCAAACACCCTAGACGAAAACAACAGTAAATTTTAAACCACAAGGACGAATAAATTGTCGATCATTAGAATGAAACCAACACCGAGTTATAAACAATAAGGATGTAAATCATAATTTAAAAAATACAGGGATGAAAATAGAGAATTTGAACAAACGACAGGGACTAAAAGTGTAAATTTGTATGGGTGTCGGTTATAGTAGTTGTGTAGAATACGGTGTATGGAGCCGCCGGTATGAGTGGAGGACAGGACGCCGAGATTGGTTCTAAATTTGGACAACACGCGCCGACCACTGCAAACCCACGCGCATTTAAAAACAACTTTCAATTTTTAATTATAATTAGAAAAATGTTAAAGGAAGTGATTCACATAATATTTTTATAGTATTAGAATTTACCATAATGGATGTTTTTTTTATTTGTAAACTTCTCCGGTGCTCCCTATTTAAAGGACTTGTGATTAATGAGAATTACAGATTTCATTTTCTCTATTTATTGTTGTTTTGTCCTGTTTTTTCTATAACAACAAATTAATTGTTTTAGCCATTTTTTTTACGGTGGTTTCACCTGATAGCCACCTTCTTCCTATTTTTATTGAAATAACACTAGGTCCGCAACTTTAAGGTACCGTTTGTTTTTTAAGAGGTCTAAAGTCTTATTTTAGTTATGATTAATAAGATATGCTGTGTAAAAAAGTTTGAACGATTCAGACTTAAGAATCATTAAGAGGTTTTTTTAAAAAAACAAAACAACCCCTAAGTGCGCAATCTCAAAAATACCAAAAAAATATCAAATTTGATTGATTTTTCTTTTAAAAAAATTCCTGGGCCAAGTCTGCAATTACAGACCCAGGTCCGCAATATGCACCATTTTTATTTTGGAAAAGTGATCAAATTCGTTTTTTTAAGGTAGGTCCGTAATTAGGGACATGGTTTCTGCGAACCTGATGTTATTTTGGTAATTTTAAGGAGAATATGGCTAAGAGGTTAAACCACCAACAAAAAATGGCTAAAACAATCAATTTTCTTATAATTAATTAAGATATTAAATATAATTACAAATATCATCTTTTACTAATAATAATTATATAAGGAAAGTCTCAAATACAGACCTCTAATTACTACAAACCAATCAGATGAGGTTTTATGGAAATGATTTGTTGTTGTAAGACTTAGGGGTTGTTTGTTTTTTTATTAAAAAACCTCTTAATGACTCTTAAGTCTGAATCGTTCAGACATTTTACACACCATCTCTTATTAATTATAACTAAAATAAGAGTTCAGACTTTAAACCTCTTAAAAAACAAACGGCACCTTAATGATTATATTATAAACCGATTAAGATATTAATAGAAGATAATTATGGTTCATTTATTATGATCAAAATATTTATTAAAGACGATACAATTCATTTGTTGTAATCATTGACTTAAATTAGAAAATAATCTAGAGATTTCGAGTTCGATTATCAATATTATCATCTTTTATATCCTGTTATTTTAGTTTCTCATAGAGTTTTCTCTCTGTAATGCCTTTAATTTTTTAGGGAGATCTTGATTTTTTTTAATCTATGGTTTTATTTTGTAAATATTGTTTATATAATTAAATAATATTTTTCTAATAATAGATATGGAAATACATAACAAATAATAGTTTTTATAAATAAAATATATTATTCATAAATAAGAAAAATTAGGGAATAATTTATGCATGTGTTTAGAATCAATTGTAGTCCAAGGATCTGTTTTTTAATTATACCCCGCAATAAATACATTATAATTAAGTATTTGATTTACTTAATATAATTATGCTTTTATTTAAATAAATCAAAATTATAAATTATAAGTAAAGAATAATTTATATGCATTGTATTATTAGTGGCGATCCACCTTTTCCGATGTCTCATGCTCCTATTTTGAATTCTTTTATTTATTTATTTATTTATTGTTTTTGCAATAATATTTAAAATATGAAAGAACCATACCTTTAATTATAATAATATTAATATATAATTTCAATGTTTTATAATATAGAAATAACTACAAATTCTCGTCATTTTAACACTTTATAAGTTAGATATTTTAATAAATAAATGTTATTCATATAAGTTACATAATTATTTTTTTTTCAAAATTATAATTAAATTAACATAAATGATTTAATTAGATAAAAAGACAATCGAAATAATATTTTGATTTAACATCAATGGTTCTATTTAAGGTGTAATTGGTATGGTATGAGGTTTTTTTTCTAATATCATTTATCAACTAATTAAATTAGTCCGCAAAATCTTATAATCGTATATCAACCAACTGTACTTGATATCAACTTGTTTTGATTGATACATGTTTGTACCAACTTTAAGTTACTTGTCATTTTGTTCAAATTTTTAGCGACATGTTGAGTTTTCGAAAAACACATGTGATATATAGGAGTTTAAGGGTCTTTAATTGCAAGCAATAGAAGTTGCAAAAATTCAAATGTTTAAACAAAATAGTTAAAGTTACTGTGTTGAATATTAAATATATAAGAAATACAAAAACTAGTAAATAATTATTACATTTGTCCCAAAATAAGTATCCATATTTATATTTTAGTCTGTCCTAAAATAAGGTTTCACTTTTGAAAAATAAATGTGTAATTTCTCATTCTACCCTTAATTATGAGATTAAGAAATTAATTAATTTAAATATTATTAAGGATAAAATTGTCATTTACTTCAATAAAAATGTAATAATTACACTTTTCTAAAACTGTGTTTGCCTTTTTCCATTATGGGCACTTATTCTGGGGCATGTAGTAAATAAGTTGGTACTATGGTACTATTGTGGTATGTGACTTCTAATATTGTGTACCAAACAAGTTTGCTTATTTGGTACAGTACTACCAATCGACTATACTGATACTAATTTAATGGGTGCGATTGATACACATGTTAACTGGCCCGGTTTGATACAAATTGTTCACCCTAATTCTATCATTAGTGGTAATTCAAATTTCAAAAAATAATAATAAAAGTTTTTTTTTCTAAAACATAAATTTGATAAAAATTACATCACTTTATATACATTTCTTTTTATAAAATCAATATATTGATTATTTTATTTTATTTTTATTGTGAAATTCTAACAAGTGGTTGCCAACTCCGAACCTGAAAAAACATAGACGTGGGTGGAAGAAAAAGTCTTTCGTCGGCGTCGTTGACCGGCAGCCTCCTAATTCCGGCCGGCCACCTTTCTAAATTATCTTATCGTTTTCGAATAAATAAAACATTTTTATTTATAAATTAACAAGTTTATTAGTAATATTGTTTTTTAAACTTAGATTAAAATTTAGTAGACACATTATTTTTTATTTTTTACACGACTTAATTTTGATATTACCATTTCGTTTTAAATGGCATGAGTGTAGAGTGGCGGCGAGGTATTACAAGTTACGGCGAGACTATGACGTTTTTCAAGACAAATATGTATATATAGGCATTGTTTAGCAAAAAAAGGTTAGCTTATAAGCTAACTTCTTTTTTTATACATGTTTAGATGACCATTAACTAGTTTTTTTTTGTACATGTTTGAATGACCATAAACTAACTTATAAGTTAGCTTATTGAAAAGTTACTCATAGTAGCGTTTTGAAAAGCTAGCTTATCAGTTACCAGCTAGTTTGCAAACCATAGCCATCATGGACGGATCTAATGTATGGAATACGGTGGCACATGCCACCATATTATTTCTCCTACGAAGGGTAAAAAAATTTAGGTTCGTGAAAGGTGCAACCGTATCGTTTTGGAAGGTGCTACCGTATTATTTTGGAAACTTCAAGAAGATGCAACCGTAGCTCATAATCAATCAAAAAACCAAAATAAACTATCGAAATCAACCAAAAAACCGAAAAAAATCTCTTGAAATCGATAAAAAAAACTTAAAAATCACTCGAAATCAAGCAAACAACTTTAAAAATCCTCGATGTTGTGGAATTAGGCTAAAAACACATCAGGTAATATTGAACGTCGGTGAAAAGATGAAAACACGTCGATAAAAACCGTGTTTTTGTAATTATTTTTTGTCTATATTATATGGTGTCACCGTATGAAAAAAAAAAATTGGATCCGTCCCTGATAGCCATGGTATATAAAAATGTATGTGTGTGTCGATGTATTAAACAATAAAGATTAAACAAATTAAATTCATATAAAAGTATAAACAAATTAATCAATACATCTCTAATCTAAAATTCTAATATCATAAGCAAAAATACATGTTAGAGTAGGGGAGGATGTATTTGGTATTTAGTGGGGGGATGGCCCCCTTTTATAAAAATGGGGAAAATGAAAATTTTAGGGTAAGAACTTCAATTTTTTTAGCTTTCAACCTTACTGTCCCTAGTAAGTTTTTGTCCGGGACCCCATCAACCAAAAAACTAAAATTGACTCTCGAAATCGTTTAAAGATTCAAAAAAGTCATTCGAAATCGACAAAAAAAACTTAAAAATTCCTTAAAATCAACCAAAAAAACTTCAAAAAACCCTTGAAACGTTGGATTTATGCTAAAAATACACCGAACAACTTTACGGGCATTTAAGCTACCTTACAGATGCCCCCACCAGGAAAAAATATTGCATCCGCCACTGTATTAGAAGATCAGATGTATCTTATAAAGAAACTACCATTCTATACAATATTCATCCTTTATTTTTGTCCTCCAAATTGAATTCAAAATCTTCATCGCCTTTAACTTGTGTTAATGAATTTCCGCTTTTAGTGAATAATTAGAATCATTAATATTTAATTTAATAAGTCATAAACTATATATAAAAGAAGTAAAAAAAAAACTCATTCACGCCTTAACATTACATGCCTTGAGTATAACTTGCCGTAACGCGCCAGAATGTGTCATATTGCAAGTCACACCTTAGAATCGCGCCACGGGATTTAACGTGATGGAAAGGCCACGCCTCGACGTTATGGTGCGCCATAATGCGTTTTTAGAACATTGATTATATTTGAATTCAGAAAATTACAGATAACATATTCAAGATACATATTAGAAAGTAGAAACATACGACAAATCATACACGTTCATTAAGTAGACCCTATTATTATATAACAAGATCCGGGGCCTCTTTCTCAAACATTATTCATTTAAAAATATCTAGGCCCCGATAATTCATTAATTAATAAACCATAATACTAACTTATGGCCTAACTAATTTAAACAGATCACCCAGATTTATATGGATAACCGATGGGACCACATTGGACGCATCTCCAATGGGAGGTTCTTATAATTAAAAAAATGCAGTGACTTATAAGAGGATCTCTAACAAATTCTCTAAAACAGAGAAAATGAAAATTTGCAAATTCTAGACAAGTTTTTTGCTAAAACAGATTCTCCAAAATGAAGAAAATAGAAAATATGGTGTAAAATTCTCTGAATTTGGATAACTCAATGAGAGAGAAAATGTTTTTATTATTATTATATTCACAACAATTAAATACTTTGAAATTTAATTTTAAGAGAGATACATAATATTTTACTATTAAACATATCTTAACAATAATAATTTCGAATTTTGATTTTCATTTTAAAGAAATTTTGAAAAATCTATAGGAGATGTTCTAAAGACCCTAAAGATATCAGATTAACAGCCAGAAAAATTCTCAGTAACCCTACAAATAACATATAACAACAAAAAAAATTCCCACTAACCCTACACATAACAGATTAACAATAACCCTAAAAAGAACATATTAACAGCCAGGAAAATTCTCAGTAACCTTAAAGATAACAAATTAAGAGTAACCCGAAAGATAACATATTAACAACCAGTAAAATTCCCAGTAATCCTAAAAAGACTCACACTGACCACTTATAGAGAAAAAACTCGAAGACCTAACCTTTATTTATCAGTTTTATACTAAGATTTGAAAAGCCTAAGATTGGTTGTTAAGAAGGGGCCATGGCAATGCCAACATCAACATGTGAGCTCATTTCATGGACCCTTGCCATGTGCACCATAATTAATTCTATCACCAAATAATAAACACCACCCTTGTGCTTTTCTTTGTATCCCAACACACACAATAAACCTGTCTCTTTACTCCTAATAAAACCTGCATTACAGAGATGCAAAACTCCATTATTTTCCCACATAATCAGATCTTATATATATATATATATGTGTATAATATGTGATCTCATTTAATAAGCCCATCACATATTAGTATCAAATCTAAATCATGCCACTCTGTAACAAATATAGCCTTTTGAACACCAAGATTCCATCTTTTTACGATATTACCCTTTGGATCGTCTTTTTTGGGTCACTTGATATAGCCAAACACGACTGACCCGAAAGATAAATTTGATGGAATTGACAAATTTGTGTTTTTAATGAAAGACCCCATTTTCGAAAGCTACATGACAATGGAAATGTAAGATTACTATATAAGAGCATATGCAACGGATTCTCTAAAATATAGAAAATGGAGTTTTTGTTCTCTATTTTACTCCAACAGATTTTGTATGAAACTCCAAGTTTAGAGAGAATTCTAAAACTTGATGTGAAGAATTTTTTATTCATTCATACCAATGAGGTTGAATTATTATTATTATTTTATGTGAAATGTTTTTATAAAAAGTGTATTGGGAATTTGGGATGATAAAATATTAGAATATTTTAATGATATAATCAATGTTGAAATCTAGACCTGGCAAAAACTGACACGGCACGCTAACCCGACACGAACTAGACACGAAATAAACGGGTTTGGGTAATACATTTCAACTCGTTTAAGTAAACGGGTTGACACGACACGACACGAAAATTAAACGGGTAAGGTCCGGGTCAAAAACTTCAACTTGAAAATGACCCGAATAACCCGTTTATATGTATGTATGTGTGTATATATATATATATAAGTTTTCCTTTTAATGCTTTGGATTTTTAGTGTTTGAGATTTGATTATAATTTTAAACTATAAATTTTGGATTTCTAATGCTTTCATTTGAATTTTGTATTTGTATTTTTTCGGGTTAGGGTTGAGATTTTCTGACCCGTTTATTAAACGGGTCGGGTTGGGGTTAGACACTTTCAACCCGTTTAACTTTGAACCCGACACGACACGTTTGCCAGGTCTATTGAAATCTTTAAAATAGAGAATTTGGAGTTAAATGTAATTTTTTTAGTGATTTTAACTTTTGGTCATCTATTTTAAAATAATTATAGAAAATCTGTTGGAGATGCTCTAAGCAATAACCACAACAAATTTGGCTATCAAACATCAAATATGTCTAATGTCTAAATGTCCTAATAGATTGCTTTACATGACTTAAGTTTATAGGATCAAACAATTATGCTTTATGTGAAGGTGTTACAATAACTATATAGGACATTTTTGGGCATCTTAACATATTGTTTAGAAAACTTTTAGTTTCCTACCTTTTCACATGACACTTTTGAGGAGTGTCCCATGAACACATTTTTTTATAAGACACTTTTTCAAATAATTAATTAGACACTTTATTTTAAAAAGTTCCCTAAAACACTTATGAGGGCGCTTTTGAACTTATTGTAACATTTTTACATATAACACACAATTGATTGGTCCTACAAGCAGCCTGTTAGAACATTTAGGCATATTTGACGTCCTACAAAACCAATATTATAAAAGTGTCCTAAAACACTTGTTAGGGAGCTTTTGCACTTATTGTAACACCTTTACATATAACACACAATTGATTGGTCTTATAAGCGCAAGTCCTATAAAGGAGTCTATTAGAACCTTTAGACATATTTGACGTCCTATAAAACAGTTATTGTTGTAGTGAATGTTACACAAATGAAAAGTTTGCATAGAGATGATGATCCAGATTCTGGACAAAAAGAAACAGGCTTACCATATTCACATGGAGAAACACAGATAATACAATTGTCCGTGTGGCCCGTGAAATGACCATCGTCACACATGGCTGCGTTCTAATCGTCTAGTCAACTGGTGATGAAGAACAAAAAGAGAATTATGAGTTATCGATCGATAAATGATGAATAGAAATGGGTTGTTGAAAACGATAAGAACAAGAATGCGCATGTGTTAATGTCCTTTAGTCAGTAGGTCATATGTATAATGTACTACTCCACTTCAGTACAATAAAATCGGCTTTATAAGACACCATAAATGTATAAATGTCCTAACGGACTACTTTATATGGTTTAAGTTTATAGGACCAAACGATTGTGTCTCTTATGTAAACGTGTTACAATAAGTTGATACGACATTTTTGGGCGTCATGACAGTTTTTTATAACAATTGTTTGGTCCTATAAACTTGAGTCTTATAAAGCAATCTATTAGGACATTTAGATATCTTTGGCGTTATATGAAGTCGATTTTGTTGTACTGTGTGGCTAATAGACACTATTTTGAAACCACATGCCACTTGAATAGTTTTCTTTGTAAAAGATGCTAAACACCATTTTTGTATCTTGTGATGAGTAAAAGACATTAATACCCTTATAAAAAGGATGATAAGGACAAACACTTGCCCAGTTGCTCTCTAGAGCCATAGCATCTATGTCCATTTTTATAGCTCCTCAACATGGCAGCTTTAGAGATAGGGCATAAACGAATGTAACACTATAGCTCACCTCAACGTCTCTCTAATTTCTAATAGAAGACAAAAATAATAGTATGCATTATCACCACATTTGTAATTTTTGTGTGTGTATATATATATCTTTGTTATCTCATTTTGCAATGTAATCAAAAGCCTTAGGGGTAACAAGGCCACCAAAAAGATTGAAAAGTCCCTGCGGACTAGAGCTAGGGATCCGTAGCTAGAGTAAACGGGAGGTAGGGAGTTGGAGAGGTAGAGAGTGGGAGATATTAGTAAGTTTTTTTTGGGTAACTGTGGGTTTATGGGTCAGCTTACACGCACCGACTAATCCCCTGGCAACAACAAATGGCCTGAAGTCATCGTCGGTGAACCTCGATGGCCACAATGGCTTTGGCAGCACCCGGATTCAAACACAGAAGAGATGAGATTCCAACTAAATCCCCATGAGCCTTAAAGCAGTGCACCACAACCCAAGTGGTTTTAGGGTTAGTAATTTAGACTAAGGGTATGTTACTGCTCTCTCTTAACCAGCTTTTCAAATCTCTATCATTTTGACTCTCTTTGCGACATCTTTACAAGCCAGGGTCTTCATAGAAATTGTCGTTTTACTCGTTAGGATAGAGGTTAGGTCTGTGTACATCCTACCCTCCATGAACCCCACCTAATATATTGGGTTTGTTTGGTTTGGTAACAAGAGAAAGTAGCACTCAACAGCTTTCAAAAATGTCACATAACTTTTTTAGTTCTTGGTGGTTGCTGTTCACCTGAAATGAAATGAGCATATATCTATCATAATTACCAGTAGGTGAGATCTTTGTTTTTTGGGATAAATCCAATAGATTGCATAAAGAAAGAAAGATGCACAAGTTCATGGCAGAGTTTTGGATTCAACACACAAGCAGGACAGCCCAAATCAGAATAAAGAAAGGCAAAAATAAATCAAAATGCAACCAAGTTTGCCTTAGTTCCTATTTGGTTATTTGGTCTAACAAAGATTTTTTTTTTATCAATTTAATAAAGTTTCAAATTTTCCAATTTTTTACCCATTTGGACTGATAACCTGATGATCTTGTAACGTGCATGTCAATTTTACCGTCCATTTCTCCGTTACCCTTTTGTAAACCTTTTGTAAATGGGCATACACATCGTCAAATGTTACAAGATCAGCAAATTACCAATCAAAACGGGTACAAAGTAGAATTTTTTGTAACTTTATTACATGAGGAAAAAAAAATGTTCGTTACACTAAATAGGAACTAAACTAAACTTTGTTGCATTATGATGCATTTTTCCCTATTTCAAAGACCATTTAGGATAGCATATAGTTTTGAACTTGCAAGAAATGCATGTTGACCCTGCTAAGAGGATGTGAAACTCAGACCTTAAATGGTGGAGAGTTAGCCTGGTGTCGTTCTAGCACTAGTATCAACGTCATGTGTAAGTCACGAGCCGAGCCGAGTCAAGTAGTAGGTTATTCGAGCTCAGTTCGAAAAAATTATACCAAGCTCAAGTTAGACTCAAGCTCGAATATTTTTTGACTTATCGAGCTCGATGCTTGTTTATGGGCTCGAACTCGCGATCGATTATCTCGGTTATTGGCTCGAGCTCAATAATTTTTATATTTTTACTGTATGATTTATGAATATATGAGAATGTTTGGCTTGAAAAAATGTATGCTCGAATAACTCGGGTAGAATCGAAAAACTTAATCAAGTTCTTGAACGAGCCGAGTCATTGGTGTTACGAGGCTCGGCTCGTTAATTTAAACAAGCTTTATTTCATGTTCGAGATTTATGTGCATGTTCTTGTATCTGTTTTTGTTTGTTAAAGTCCTACATCGGCTAGAGTTCAACCAATTCTCCTCTATATATGTTGGAACCTCCATTCTCTCCTCAAGGGCTCTTTTCGAGGGTAATGATAGGGGTTCCACATATTCTCACATGGTATCAGAGCTCAGGTCTGCCCATTGGAAGGGGCATGTTAGAGTTCCACATCCGCTAGACTTGGAACCTCCCTTCTCTCCTCAAGGGCTCTTTGGAGAGTAAATTTGGGGTTCCACATATTCTCACAGTTTCTATGTTATTGCTTACTTTTAACCAGCTTTTCAAAACTTTATAATATTTGTCTTTCTATCTTTACCACACTTTTCACAAGCCAGGGGTCTTCATGGAAACAACCGCTCTACTCTTTGTGGTAGAGGTCAGGCCTGCATACAAGGTAGTGACATTCCGTCCCCAACCCCACTTCAGGTGGGATGTACTGGGTTTGTCTGATTTAGTTTGGTTTACTTATGTTCATGTTTATGGAATTGCAGCAACAATAGGTGCCCTGCAACTAGAAAAACAAAAACAAAATGCAGCAGCCTGCAGTCCTAAAGAAAGAATATTAAAAAGGCCTCCCCATGGGCTAAGAGGGAGTTCCTGCTTCATTTGTAAGTGGGCTATTCCTGCATATGGAGCCCCCAAAAGCAGCCAACCATTGGGTAAGCATTTAATCAACCACTGCAGTTGGCAATTGAATTACTGGATCAACCTCTTACTGGTCAGCGTAGATGTGCCATGTGGGTCAGAGTGTGTTAGTGAACAGCATCCCTTCTTTCCGGGTAAGCACCTCTTACCTAGAAAGAGGCGATAAACAAGCCGTAAACAGCTCCTAATAGTCCATGAAACTCCTTTCTAGTTCAAGAAAAGAAGTCCCTAGACAGCACAACGTTGTAAAAACTATCAACAATCAAATGTACAGGAAACTCAGAAGACTTTTCTAAGAACTGCAACGCTTCAAAACGTGACTGGAGATTTTCCTGGTTGTTATCTTCTGGGCCCTATGGGATTAGTCGAGGTGTACGCAAATTGGCTCGAACACCCACGGTTAAAAAAACAATACACCCAACTGTTCTTAGAGCTGTGTCTGAATGGAATATTCAAGATGAACCAAAGCAACTTCCTTAATCCTAAAAAAGTATTTATAAGCTATTTCATGGAACTCAGATTCACTTTAGCTCTAATGGTCATACCCTCAAAGCATCAAGTGCTTTAAGGGCAAGAAATCTTCGAATTAGTTCGTGCTACTTTGAAAATCGATGGTGTTTTACGTAGTAGTTCGAGGGATTGGTTTACTTTTGGACATGCTTCATTTGCTTTGCTCTTCTTTTTCTGACACATTTGGATCGTGTTCGAACCTTGTTTAGAGATGTTTTTTGCTGAGATCGACCCAGATTTGGATGCTCCAGTAGAATTTGGAGCATTCCAAAAATTTGGAGACCCAACTACAAGACTAGGAGTCTGATGCAACATTTCTCTAGTGTCTTTTGAATCTATATTATTATTTTTATTTGATATAGGGAGTCAAAGAAATCTTGATTTGAATCATCATTTTTTTTGTTACTCTCGCTCTTTCTTTATCCGGGATACAATCCCCCCAAAAATAAACAAAAAATACTCAAAATAACCCATGAATTAGCTTAGAAGAGTATTTTTAATTGATCCAGATTAAGTCCCAAAATAACCCATGAATTAGCTTAGAAGGGTATTTTCAATTGATCTTGAATTAAGATTGATCCAAGGGTGGAGATCCTTTCTTACCCTTCTCACGATAACTATTTTTCTTAACGGAAACCAACTCTATGCTTGAATAGCAATTTATCTGTCGCTAGACCCGAAAAATACTCCACATTCATTGTTTGTCGTTGAACTTGCATTCGGATCTAGCTATTCTGGGACCCACAAAATCGATTGTGAATTGGTTTTAGCACGATTGAACCCAACATAAAAACCAGTCCCTCTCATACCTATAGCCTTAGATTGCCTAATCTAGAGATAGAGTATGCAATATAGTCCTACATCATCCCCCCCCCCAAATTACTCAAAACTAGGTCTTGTACCTGCTTTTGCAACAGAAAACTTGAGCAACAATTGAAATCTTCCCCCCTTTTCATGATAAGCTTTATTGCAAGTACAGACCTACAAGCTGACTGATAAAAGCTTGAAAAACAGCTAAGTTTCATATATGAATTCAAAACAATTACAATTCAGTGCAAGAACAAAAGTAATACCTATTTTTTAGATCAATACAGTCATACAGATTCAATGTACGATAAATAACCCTAAATTTCAAAATCAAATGGTTAATAATACCAGTAACAGATTCGTTATGGTACCTGCTTTTGCAACAGAAAACTTAAGCAACAATGGAAATCTTCCCCCATTTTCATGATAAGCTTTATTGCAAGTACAAACCTACAAGCCGAATGATAAAAGCTCGAAAAACAGCTATGTTTCATATATGAATCCAAAACAACCACAATTTAGTGCAGTAACAGAAGTAATACCTATTTTTGAGATCAATACAGTCATACAGATCCAGTGTACGATAAATAGCCCCAAAATTTCAAAATTAAATGGTTAATAATACCAGTAACAGACTCGTTTTTGTACCTGCTTTTGCAACAGAAAACTTAGGGGCTGTTTGTTTACCTCTTAATGGTTCCATTAAGAGACAAACTCTAAATCGTTAAGAGGTGAATCTTGTTTGGCAAAGAAAATGTCTGCCTCTTAATGGTTCCAAAACCCTCTTAATGATTTTGTATCCTGACCTTCCCTTAACCATTAAGAGCCCTGATTTCATTTTGAACAATTAAAAAAACAATTGTATTTCATTTTGCACTATATCATAAGAGTCTCTTAATCATTCTGACCACTTAATTATTCTGCACTCAACCATTCAGCAACTGCCAAACAGCCCCTTAAGCAACAACGAAAATCTTCCCCCATTTTCATGATAAGCTTTATTGCAAGTACAAACCTACAAGCCGAATGATAAAAGCTCGAAAAACAGCTAAGTTTCATATATGTATTCAAAACTATTACGATTCAGTGCAGTAACAGAAGTAATACCTATTTTCGAGATCAATACAGTCATACAGATTCAATGTACGATAAATAACCCTAAAATTTCAAGATCAAATGGTTAATAATACCAGTAACAGACTCGTTTTTGTACCTGCTTTTGCAACATAAAACTTAAGCAACAATGGAAAATTTCCCCTCTTTCATCATAAGCTTTACTGCAAATACAAACCTACAAGCCTAATGATAAAAGCTTAAAAACAGCTATGTTTTATATATGTATTCAAAACAATCACAATTCAGTGCATTAACAGAAGTAATACCTATTTTTGAGATTAATACAGTCATACAGATTCAATGTACCTAAAATTTCAAAATCAAATGGTTAATAATACCAGTAACAGACTCGTTATTGTACCTGCTTTTGCGACATAAAAACTTAAGCAACAATGGAAATCTTTCCCCATTTTCATGATAAGATTTATTGCAAGTACAAACCTACAAGCTGACTGATAAAGCTTGAAAAACAGCTAAGTTTCATATATGTATTCAAAACAATCACAATTCAGTGCAGTAACAGAAGTAATACCTATTTTTGAGATCAATTCAGTCATACAGATTCAATGTACGATAAATAACCCTAAAACTTCTAAATCAAATGGTTAATAATACCAGTAACAGACTCGTTCCTGTACCTGCTTTTGCAACAGAAAACTTAAGCAACAACGGAAATCTTCCCCCATTTTCATGATAAGTTTTATTGCAAGTACAAACCTACAAGCCGAATGATAAAAGCTCGAAAAACAGCTATGTTTCATATATGTATTCAAAACTATCACGATTCAGTGCAGTAACAGAAGTAATACCTATTTTTGAAATCGATACAGTCATCCAGATTCAATGTACGATAAATAGCCCTAAATTTCAAAATCAAATGGTTAATTTTTGCAACAGAAAATTTGAACAACAATAGAAATCTTCCCCTATTTTCATGATAAGCTTTATTGAAAGTACAAACCTACAATCCGAATGATAAAAGCTCGAAAAACAGCTAAGTTTCATATATGTATTCAAAACAATCACAATTCAGTACAGTAAGCCAGTAACAGAAGTAATACCTATCTTTGAGATCAATACAGTCATACAGATTCAATGTACGATAAACAGACCTAAATTTCCAAATCAAATGGTTAATAATACCATTAACAGACTCGTTCTCAGCTCGGAGACTGGAGACTTGCAGATCAATTCCTAGATCTGGTTTATAGTTGGTTCGATTGAATCACGGAGATGTAATCGCCATTGCAATCTATGTAAAACTCTGATTTTTCACGAATCACAGGTTATGAAGCCTTCGATTATGTCCACATGGCGCCAATTTGTCGCTAATGGCGCCAATTTGTCGTTAATGGCGCCCATTATCGTTAAATTTATTCAAATATTCCATTTTTTTGCAGTGGGTTTCTTCGAGGTTCATCGGGAAAAGGCGACTGAACTGTCAGCCTCTGAACTGAATCGAACCTTCGATTCTTTTATTATTAAATCTAGAGTAAATTACGTTTTTAGTCCCTGTGGTTTGTTAATAATTTCGGATTTCGTCCCTGTAGTTTCAAATTTTCATTTTTCGTCTCTAAAGGTTTGAATTCATTTCTATTTTCGTTCTTAGGGCCAAAACACTACTTTTAAGTATGAAATACTAAAATAAAAATGAATTATAAACCATATGGATGAAAATAATAATAAAAATTTAATTCAAAAAGACAAAAAAATTAATGAATTATAAACCAATGGGTGAATTTTGTAATTTCAAAACCAAAAAAACGAAAATAAATTTTTTTAACAAACCACAGGGACTAAAAACATAATTTACTCTTAAATCTATTTAAATTTGAATAGAATAATAATCTATACTATATTATAAAGATGGCATAAAAAACTCTTAATTACAACTCACTAAGCTTTATGTACTATCATTTAAAGTTATCTACTTAAAATCTCTTAAAAATAACTACTAAAGCCTAATGTACTACCTGTAAAGCTTTTAACCCTAATTAATATATTTCATCTTTATCCCCCAAAATCCTTATCTCTAATCCCCAAACCCTAAAATTATGAAATTTGAATTATGATAAACATAATCAAAACAGGATCAACATCTCAATTTAAATATAAAACATTTAAAATATATAAAATAATTAATGAATTTTAACAAACTACTTATTTTTTTTATATAAAAAACATTATATTGTTAAGCCTAAATTAAACAAATTTATATATAAAAAACCATTATCACTCAATTAAAAAACAATTAATGAAGCAATATGTACTACTTTTAAATGATTTTAACCCTAATTAATAAATTTCATCTTTATCCCTCAAAATTCTTATCTCTAATCCCCAAATCCTAAAATTATGAAATTTGAATTCTGATAAACATAATCAAAACAGGATAAACTTCTCAATTTAAATATAAAAAATTTAAAATATATAAGATAATTAATGAATTTTAACAAACTACTTAATTTTTTTATATAAAAAATATTATATTGTTAAGCCTAAATTAAACAAATTTACATATAAAAAATCATTATCACTCAATAAAAATTATCCAAAATCGTACTGTAAATCAATAAAAAAACAAAAAATAAAAATAAATATTAAAATCGTGATGTATTTCGGTGCATTGCGCGAGTACGCTTATAGTATTTTTCTAATCTATGAATAATGAGTTGTTTGGTAATTGTTGAATGGTTTGGTGCAGAAATATTAAATGGTCATAATGATTAAGAGTCTCTTATGATATAGTGCAAAATGAAATATGATTGTTTGTTAATTGTTCATAATGAAATCAGGGCACTTGATGAGTTAATGGTTAAGGGAGACCCAAGATACAAAATCATTCAGAGGGTTTCGAAATCATTAAGAGACAGACTTTTTTTTACCAAACAAGATTCACCTTTTAACGATTCAGAGGTTACCTCTTAATGGAACCATTAAGAGGTAAACAAACAGCCCCTAACATTTAATCGGTTGATGAAAATATATTTGTTTCACGTATATTCGGTTAACAATGTGAAACTTTTTACATGTAACTTTGGTTTCACAAATATTTATGAAACAAATATATGTTAATCAAAACTTCTAAATGTTATTTTCAAATGAAAAAAAAAATTATAACAATTTCATGGGTTTTTTAAAAAAGGTCCTATATAGGGGTGGCAAAAAGTGACTCAACCCGTCAACCTAACCCAAATCCAACCCAAAATTAGCAGGTTGGGTTGAGAATTTCAACCCATTTAAGTTAAATGGGTCAACCCGCCTAACCCATTTATTAATTGGGTTTGGTTTGGGTTGGGTTGGGTTGCAATTATCAACCTGATTCCGACCCATTTACAACTTGATTTCGACCCATTTACAACATGTTTCTAACTCACTTACAACTTGTTTCTAACCCATTTATAATATTACCTAATATTTTATTTTTAATTATTAATCAATATTTAATACAATTAAAATTTTAATATAATTCTTAAAGATTAAAAAATAATTTCTATATTGAAACTTGAAAGTTGAAACCCCTAATTGACTAAATCAGTAAATCTTATTCCTAATTTGAAACGCCATACGCCTCCAACCTCCTCTCCTCCCTCTTCCCTCATACTCCACCGGCGCATATCTTCCTCCCTCTTCACCGGCGACTCCTCTCATCTCCCTCTGTTCTACGGCTTCACGACGATCAGTCCACGACGAGTTCAATTCCATTGTTCATGGTAAACTTGTAATCTTAACTTGATCGACTTCAGTTCCATTGTTCCATTGTTACTTATATATATATTTATAATCTTAACCTGATCGACTTCATTTCCATTGTTCATGACGGAGAAGATAGAAGATCGAGAGGAAAGTAATACCGAGAGTGAAATTGGAGTCGATGAAAGTGCAAGTCGAGTTACTTAGAAATTTGTGTGGAACTATGATTTATTTAACTTTGTGGTTGCGGAAAACTTTGAACTATTTATTTTACTTTATGGTTGTGTTTTATTAAACTTCGAACAATTTATTTGACTTTGCCGTTGTGTATTTGTCGTGGAATGAAGTAGTTTAAGCATTTTTATTTTCTTTACAATTTTAAAATTAAATGGGTCAACCCAGGTTTAACCCATTTATTTAACAGGTTGGGTTGAAATAATCATAAACACATCAACCCGCTACCAACCCATCAACCCAACAGGTTGGGTTGGGTTAAAAATCTCAACCCATTTAATTAAACAGGTTGAATTGGGTTGAGATTTTCAACCCAATTAATAAATGGGTTGAACCCGAACCCAACCCGACCTGACCTATTTACACCCCTAGTCCTATAAGTAAATGTAATATAAATATATATTACCTACAAAAATTTAATAAATGTTGGTTGGATTTTGATCATAGATTGTTAAATTTTATACTAAAATCAAGTAGATAATTGCGACATAAAAAATATAATATGATTGTATACAAGTTCTCAAAACGATTGATAAAATCAACCGATTTGGATTTTTCTATAGCTCGAGGAATAATGTGTTATCAAACCCAACCATTATGTTTAGTTTAGTGGGTTCCATGCTAAATTTAATATATTTATTACATCACGATCAATAAAATAATATGATACAGTTTATATATTAAATATTTTTCTATAAAAAGACGATGTCTTTTTCAAAGGTTAGAAAGATTTCGCAATTTCAAAATCGAGACAAACATCATGTCGTTGTCCATCATCTTGCCGTATTTGGTAGACATTTTATGGTTTTCGTCAAGAAAAGAGTCTCGTAGGTCGATTGTAGAGTCCATACGTAAATAACATTTATATATTTTACAACAACAGAAATATTTTTATATGTTCATAATAAAATCCATGCAGTAATACTCTCAAAAAATACACTAACAAAAACTCGTTATACAATAGTAAAAAGTAATTATGTTTTAGAATACGCAATAGTGTATTCGAAATATATGATGTAAAGTAAAACATTTTATATGATTTATAAAAGTGTATCTAACAATTATGCTATATTTTTTTCTAAATATATAGTATTTAAAATCAAAATCTACAAACAATTTACATCCAACTCCAACACTTTATTTTAGCAATTTCAACATTAATTATATTATTAAAATATTTTACAAATTTATCATTACAATACAGTTTTTTTTATAACAAATAATAACACACTCAATCTCGTTAGTAGAAACAGTTAAAGTAATATATATCTCTTTCCTCAATATAGAGTGTAACACCCCGAATTTCGAAAAACATCATTTCAAGTTAATATTGAAATCAATAGCTTTAAAGGGAAAAATAAGATATATGATTTTGGACTTGAATTCTAGATTTTATAGTCTAAGTCGATGAAGAATTCAATTACGAGTCCAACGGTTCTTTCCGGAGCAAAATCGGAGTTATAACGAAGAAGTTATGGCCAAAACAGTGAACGAGAAGAAAACCGGACGAGCAGTGCATCTCATGACTTACGCCACGACTTAGGATGTCTGCCGCAACTTAGGGGTAAATGGGCGACTTATTCCGCGACTTAAAGTCGCGGCATAACCCCCGAAATCCACTGGTCGGGCATAAAACCCGATTCTCAGCCCTAAAACTTCATCTCTTCATAACTTTTGATCCACAGCTTCGATTTGGGTGATTCAAGTTGTCACGGTTTCGTTTTTGAGATATCTTCAAGTATATAGCAAGATATTGGAAGTCTATTGGAGTATACAATAGTATTTTGTGGTGGTAAGCTTCTCATATCTCCCTCTTCATCTTCTTCACCAAAGTTTTCAAGGGTTTCATCCACCCTTTGTTCTCCCTTTCATAGATTGGAGGTTTGTGACCATTTTAGTGAACTATAGGTGCTTTGGTTGGTGGATTCAAGCTTGGGTTAAGGTAATCTTCTATTCTCTTCAGTTATGGAAGTTAGGGTTTCGGTATCAGTTGAGGTGTTCATGTTTAAGGTTTGGGAAACGATTATTTGTGGTTGATTATGATTATTTATGGTTGAATATGTATGGATTTAGGTTTTTGGAAGTTTTGACTTGAGAATCCAAGTGTTCTTCAAAGGAACTCTAGTTGGGGGGAAATCTAGATTTAGCCTAAATCTAGCAAGGTGAGTTCAAGTTGATTTGTGAAAACGGTGTACATGTCAAAATGGGTATTTTAAAGTGCTTGCATCTTACATGAAATTATTAACTGCTGATCAGTTTGGTTATTTTAAAAGTGTTTAACTTTATGAACTCATATATCACGCATTCTTATGATTTTTGGGCATTTTGATAATGGGTGTGCTTTGTAACTTATTGCATAAATGAGATTATTTGGTTAAAAGACATTTTAGTGTCGTTTGGGCAAAAGGTTCAATTTTGTGTTATGGGACGTTTTGAAAGGATAAAGAGCAAAAATCCATTTGGAAACCTTTCTGTCCCGAATTAAACTGTGTTGGAGTCCATTCAGGTATTTTGGAGCATGTGATTTCATTGTATGGGTCGAGTGCGTTTATTATCTGAAAAATGTAATCTTTGGTCAAAAAGAGGTTTTGAGCATTTTGGCTCGATGTCGCTTTGAAGGAGTTTTGAGGACACTTGTCCGGTTTTATATGGCTCGATGTAGAGTCCAGTTATGACGTGCGTACTAATGCGTTGTGTTGCGTATTGAGATTGGTTACGGGCTCGAGTGCTATGGTCATTCATGTGTAGTCCGGTGAGGTTAGATTGTGTCGTATTGGATTCATAGGCATGTAAGCCAGTCTGTTATGGGATGATCAATTGGGTATTGTTGGGTTGAACTTCGGTACCCATGTTTTATGACCGAAAACTTTACAAGTGATTGCTAGGAGGGTTGAGTCGGCTAGTGCTACCGGAATAGTAGGCACTAGGACCTCCGCCGCTTGAAGTAATGCCTGGGAGGTAGTCTTTAAGTGTGTCGGACCTTCGGGATGTCTTCGGAATGATCCATCAAGGTCAACGGACTTGGGGTGACACTTGTAAATGAGTCGTAGGGACACCGGGCTGTGATGTCGGGAGGTGTCATGCGATAAACGTTGCATGGGTGGGAAGCTGTCTGGTCGTTTTTATACCTAAAATTTAGGGTTTTCTCTCATTTTACTCCCACTTTCTATTTCTCTCTTCATTGAGACGATTTTGAGAGCTCAAGAGTCGAGTTTGGAGCAGCTTGGGGTAAATCCACTATAGAGATATCAAAGGGTTGGTGATTTGAAGCTTAGTTATGGGAAGAGTAAAAGATTTATTGGGAGGTACGTGGTTTGGAAGATTTCAGGTTCCATTTGAGGTAAGCATCTTGTAAATCCAAGCTTTAGTATAAGGATCTTTGTAGATCTAAAGGTTTACTTGTTGTTGGTTTATTTATATAGTTGGGGAAATGGGTTATTTGGAAACCCTAACTCGTTGTTGAAGATGACTTGGAAATGGTGGAATCTGCACTATTAGATGCTAATGGTTGGATTTGGAACCTAGGTTTAACCTAACCTAGCAAGGTGAGTTCAAGTTGATTTGTGAAAACGTTGTACATGCCAAAATGTTCATTTTAAAGTATTTATGTGTTTTACATGAAATTGTCAAATGTGGAGTTATTTAACAACTTTTGATTATTTGAAGTATTTAACTTATTAAACTTTATAAAACATCCACATTTGGGATTCTGGGCATTTTGTTAAATGTGTCATAAATGAATGAGTTTCGATGATTTATTGCATAAATGGATATATGGTCAAAAACGCATTTTAGTGTTTGTCAGGTTTTATGCATCATTCATGTAATGGGGCGTTTTAAAATAAATTGTGTGTGAGTCCTTTGGGTTGGGACATTCCCGACCTTGGGAACATTTTAGAAAATAATAATCCTTTTTGGGTTTTGGGTCGAAGGTCAATGGTGATTTGAGAAACAGATATTTTGGGTAATGATATAATTTGGGTTATATAACCATATTAGCTATCGTGTTTTAGCCAAACGTTTATTAAGCCTTTTGGGGCTTGATTTGTAATCGGTTGAGTCTTTGGAACATTTGTGCAGTTTTGGTAGCTCGTCAAGGAGCATTTAACATATGGTGTACTTAATTACACCTTATTTGAGAGATACATGTTTTGAATGCGTTAGTTCATTCGTTTGAGTCATGTAACATTTAGACTGTAATGCATTGGATCCATATGCATATGTGTTGATCCCAGTTTTGATGTTCTTTAACTTGATTTAACCTTTTACTACACACAGACTAAATAAATAGAGTGCGGAAGCGTTTAATACGTGTAGAAAAGATTGAACATGCAAGGTAGTAAACACACAAGTAATTAATGAACAGGAAGTAAAGTATCACAAGAAAGTTACTCAAATAATTGTTTCATTAATTACTGAAGAACACCAAGAACACGCACTGGTGTGTGCAAAAAGTGCTCAAGGATTATACAGACTGTTATTTTCGTGTGTGCGCGCTATCTTGCTCTAAGGTGGTGCTCCCTTAATATACAAGAGGGATGTACCCCTTAGTACAAGACAAAAACTAACATTCCATAAACGGAATGCCACCTGGAAAGTAAACATCGTGGGACACCCATTACTTTGATCTTGAGGATCTTCGTACAGCAGGTCTCACGTGTTCTGCACGAGGTCTTGTCGAATTCTTAGAAAAGCTTCAACATTGATCTCCAGAGGTTGGCCTTCACAGAGGCTCTGTGAGTGATCACAGAGGCTCTGTGATCCAATAATCATTCAGGTTTGACTTCTACTAGATCTTCTGCGGATTAACCTCTGAGCTTTGCACCTTTTGTGGTGTACTTGATTGTTCAGCGGCAGGCTTCTGCGATTCCCATACTTAGCCTATTTTTCAATACTTCTATACAATGTGAGTGGAGCTAACAATCTCCCCCTAAGTATTGAAAAATAAAAATTTGGAATTTAGAGCGAAGGCTAAACTAGAAGCAAAAGAGGTGAAATGAACTCAACCTCTGAATCTTGATTTTCATTTAAGATAAGATGATGCCAAAAGGCAATTACATTTGACAAAAAAAAATTACAAGTCATCAGAGCCTATACTTTGGCGTATGGAAAATCATTGATCTTCTTTCCAAACCCACCTTCTTTCTTTAGTTCTCTGTAATAGCACACGCACAGGAATCTGAAATTTAAGGTTGCATCTATGTTTGACAGAAGGACATCTGCCGCTTCTGTGGGTACAAGTGGAGTTCCTGTGTGCTTGATAAGTAGTTCTTGAATGAGCAGTAGAGATTCGGTTGAGTACTTTTGGCTTTCTATCCCCATGAATAATTTCTTTTCTTCTTTGGGGTTTAAGTACACAAAGCCAAAAGAAGGTGAAGTGATGATGGAGTTTGGTAAAATATTGGCAGAGGGTGGTAAGTTGTCTTGTGGTGGAGGGAAGCTGACCTTTTTGACTCCCAAGTCAAGTGCCACTTGAAAGTCAGCTATACTATAGAACAACAGCTTTTCTCTCATGACCCTCTTGATTGTGAGATGTGCTTCTTGGTATTCCTTCTTCCAGCCAAACTTATCCTCTGTCCATTTGAATAGCTCTGGAAGATCATGAGGGTGAAGATTCGATAGATCTGCGTCTGTGAAAGTCCATATCTTCTTATCTTCCCTTTTCACGGCGTATTCACTGAACCATAAGTTCTTACACTTTGTGTGTCCATGCTTGATTGTCACAACCTCTGTGATTTTGGCCATGTTGAAGACTTTGGATTTTGGATTGGCTTTATCTTTATAGAATTTCCTTCGCTCCTCTGATATAGCTTTCTCTGAGAGTCTGACAGTTGGAAGATCTTGAGCTCCGCGGCTATAGAGGTATTTGTATACTTCTTCTTCGATGTCCTTCTTTGGAGGAACAGGGAAGGGTCTTCTTAGGCTCTCAAAGCCTTGGATAACCTCTACAACTCTATCCTTTGATGGTGTGTCAAGTGGTTGTAGGATGTGGAGTTCCGACAGAGGTTGTAGATCAAAGGCCCAGTCTTCCTCTTCAGGTTTCACTATTTTGAAAGCATCAAAAGAGCTCTTTAGTAGTTTCTCAGAGGAGGGAGGAGGAGACTTGACCTTCTTCAGAGGTTCTGTAGCTATTGCCTTGCCTTTGTCTTTGACAGTTGGTGGGGTTTCTTTGATTTTGATTATGGTGGGAGGGGGGCTGCAGAGACCTTTTGTTTGGTTGTTCTCTGTGGTTCAGGTTCTGAGCTCATAGGGACTTGGTTTAGGGGAGCCACTGATATTGGTGCTTCTTTTGTGGATTACAGATTCTCCCCCTCGAGAGGACCACTGCCGGAGGCATCAGGATCTTGGTCCTCATGTCGTGCCCTCTTCTGTCCTGCTTGGGTTTGGCAGGTGACATGTTCCTTCCTCTTCTTTGGCGTACAGAGGTTGTTATCGACATGATCTGTGATTTTCTTGACTGCGTCCTCTGCAGCCAATGACAGAGCGTTGATTTCGATGTCTGACTTGAAACGAAATGTGGCTATGGATCGCTTCAGGTCAGCTGACAGCTTCTTTCCTTGGTCGTTGAAGTTGGATTGAAGGAGTTTTTGGTTTTGCAGAAACAGATTACCCATGGCTTCCAAGTCGGCTTTTGTTGCAAACGCAGAGGGGTCTGGGGCAGAGGTTGATGCTTGTGTGTGAGCTGGGACCATAACACTGCGAGTTATGTCCCTTATTTCCTCCCTGAGCCTGGCCATTTCGTTCACTCCGGTCTGAACTCCGTTCATAGCATATTTTGGGAACTCCTCCGTGCAAAGATCCCCCAGAACTTGAATTTGATGGGAGTGTGCGATGATGGCTTGTCCACAAGCTTGAAGATCAGCCTTTTTCGCGCAGTTTGTATTGAGTGCTTGCAGAGCTTCAGTATTGGCTTTTAGGGCCTCTACAAGGGCTTGGGACTCTCTGGAGGTTGAGCTTTGTAACTCGTCAAGTTTTGTGAGCACCATGTCAGCAAAGGCTTTAAACTCGGCCTTTGTGACAAAGGTGTCAGAGGTAACCTCTGGAACAACACATGTTCCAGATTTGGCCAACGAGTCTTTGGTACCTTCAGAGTCTGTTTTTATGTTGAGCTCTGGAGGATTTCCTTCCAATCCTCGATGTTCCACAGAGGAAGCACCTATGGAAATTCTGTCAACACGTTCCTTGGGGGAGGGTTCAGAGACTCCCTTAAGATCGATGTTGAATGGATCCTGTGGTTGTTATAGAGCCACAGAATCATCGTGATCTCGCACCACCAACTCTGAGGTGGTTTGGGTGTCACTCTTGTGTGTGACAGAGGTAACGAATACCTCTGTGTGTGAACGAGATGTGTCCTGGGGCAAATGGACACGCAGAGCAACACTCTCACCCTTTTGAGAGGGTGAGGTGGTTTTGGTTTCCCCGAAAGGTGGTACAGAGGATGAAGGAATATCCTTTGTCCGGATGGCATAGGTAAGGTTCGGACTGTGCGGTCCTGTTTCAATACCCCTCTGCACTAGAACTGCAGGGGTAGAAGTGTGGGTTGCACTATGAGTTGGTTTTGGTGGTGTGCCAATGACATCTTTTGTTTCCCCCTCCACCAACGATTTTTTACTTGATTCTTCTTCTTCATCTTCGCTCTGTGACCTTCCTGTCACATCATCTATTTCCATTTCCACGGTTTCCCCTAATCCTCCAGAGTATTGAAGAGAGACCTCGCGTGCTATTGCAGAGACTATTTGAATTGGACTCTGAGGTCCATCTTCAGGGGACTCTTCAAGGACTAGGGCTCTTCTTGCCTTCTGCAGGGGCTTTGTCTGACCCTCTGCAGGTGCGGTTCTTGCAGCAAGGTATTCATCCAGATCTTTCCTTTTCTGTCGGAGGGCTTCCAATATTTGTTCTTTTTCGGCAAGCGTCCTCAACTTTCCTTTCTTTTTCTCATAGACTCTGATCTCTGTAGATTCTTTTGTGGCTCTCTCTTCAGCTGCCAAGGATTTTGGAGTCTCTACCTCCGCGACTCTCTTTTTCTTGTTTTTCTTTTTCGTCTTTCTCTCACTCCCCTCCCCTTTAACTAATGGGCTCTCTTTCTCACTCACTTTAGCCTTTGAGGGAGAAGCCATTGAAAGAATAGAGGAGGAGAAGAAAGGCTTTTTGCTTGAAGTTCTTGAGAGAAAAAGATGTAGGTAAAATGAAAATGAAGAAGCAAAAGGGATTTTGTACAGGGGAAGAAAAAAATTTGAGCGGTAAAAAATAAAGATTTCAAATCCGTGATGAGTGGAAACGGATAAGAAGCCGTTTCATAAAAACGACGGTACAGGTTACGAACCAATCAAATGTTGCCACGTCAGATGATGGCGGTGCACGATCTAGGACGTGTGCCACCCTATTCTCACGCGCCTGGCATTTTCTATTCTCACGTGACAGTGAGTTTTAAAAAATAACCCGCAGCACATGACTTTATTTTCTCAAGTGATGAGAATGACAGAAGCTCTGGGGATAAGAGGCTTCTGAGGTCATAGGCAAGGTTATCAGAAGAGCTTTTTAAGAGGGAGAAAAGTGCGATGAAATGATCGAGTTCCTTTTATAGTGCATTTGCTCAAGCACCCTCAGTTTAGAGGTGCAGAGACTCTGTGATAGATCACAGAGGCTCTGTGATCGACCTCAGAGGTTCTGAGACCAAAAATTTCCTTTTTAGGAAAGATTTTCAAATATTTGATCATTTCAAAGTTTTGACAGAAAAATTAGTACAAAGTGGGATCTTTCTGAGTGCATAGTTCTCGAGAGAGAGTTTTAACCCTTGGTTCAGATGGACTAACCTCACTCTGTAGTCTGTTGCTCAGAACTGTCTTGCTCCCCCTTGACTAGTCACGATTGGTCTTTGATGGTTCGTTCTGCTCCCCCTTCAACTATGCTTGGATCATATAAAGATAAGATTTGCACAAGACATAGATTTGCAGAAAATAATATAATAAAGAAAGTCAAAGAGATTATTTACAAACAAGGAATATGTTATATACAAATATGTGCAACAGAGGCTCTGTGCAGGGGTACAGAGGCTCTGTGGTCAACTCGTGTTGAGCATACCAATTTTGCCAACTAGAAAAGTGAATCTTTTCTCATCCAATGCCTTTGTGAAAAGGTCGGCAAGTTGATAGTCTGTGGGCACAAAGTACATCTCTATTGTCCCATACTCCACATGATGTTTCAGAAAGTGATATCTGATATCGATATGTTTGGTCTTAGAGTGCTGCACAGGATTGGCAGAGATCGCAATGGCACTTTTGGAGTCACAGAGGATGGGGATTTTTTTGATATCAAATCCATAGTCTCTAAGTTGGGTCCTCATCCACATAACTTGTGAACAACAACTTGCAGCAGCAACATATTCTGCTTCTGCCGTAGAGGTCGAAACACAGTTCTGTTTCTTGGAAGTCCAACTTACCAGTTTCCCTCCTAGGAATTGGCAACTCCCAGAGGTACTCTTTCTGTCGAGCTTGCATCCTCCGTAATCCGAATCTGTATAAGCCATGAGATCAAATCCAGAGTTCTCCGGATACCAGAGACCAAGATTTTTGGTCCATTTTAGGTATCTGAAGATCCTCTTGACAGCATGAAGATGAGATTCTTTGGGGTTAGCTTGAAATCTTGCACATAGACATGTGGCGAACATTATATCAGGCCTACTCGCGGTTAAGTACAGCAGAGATCATATCATTCCTCTGTAGAGCTTACACTCCACAGATTTGCCTTCTGGATCTGCGTGGAGCTTGGATCCAGTGACCATAGGAGTTTTCATTGGTGAAGAGTCAGACAACTTGTATTTTTCAAGTATGTCAGAGACATATTTTGATTGGTTTATGAAAATACCCTCTGTGGTTTGTTTGACTTGCAATCCTAAGAAGAATGTGAGTTCTCCCATCATGCTCATCTCAAACTCACTTTTCATCAATGACTTGAGTTTTTTGCAATATAAATCATTTGTAGACCCAAAAATAATGTCATCAACATAAATTTGTACAAGCAGAATCTCACATTTTCTCTTCTTATAGAATAAAGTCGTATCAGTAGTACCTCTTTCGAAACCGTTTGCAAGCAGGAAGTTTGAAAGTCTATCATACCATGCTCTGGGGGCTTGTTTTAATCCATACAGAGCCTTGTCCAGAAAGTAGACGTGATTTGGGTACTTAGAGTTCTCAAACCCTGGTGGTTGTTGGACATATACTTCTTCTTGAATATGCCCATTCAGAAAGACTGACTTGACGTCCATTTGATATACTTTGAAACCTCTGTGGGCTGCGAAGGCAAGAAAGATTCTTATTGCTTCGAGTCGTGCCACAGGGGCAAAGGTTTCTTCATAGTCAATGCCTTCTTCTTGACAGTATCCCTTGGCCACCAGTCTTGCTTTGTTTCTTATCACCACACCGTCTTCATCCTTTTTGTTCCTGAAGACCCATTTGGTCCCTATTGCGGTTTTGCCTTTCGGCAGAGGCACTAGGGTCCATACTTCGTTTCTTTCAAACTGCAGAAGCTCATCTTGCATAGCTTCTACCCAGTTTGGGTCTTCAAGAGCTTCAGATATCTTTTTGGGTTCGATGATACTTACAAAATTTGTATAGTAACAAAATTTTGCAGTACTCGATCGAGTTTGGACTTTGTCAGAAGTGTCACCAATAATTTGGCTATGTGGGTGACTTCTGGTCCATTTGATCATTCGAGGTAGGTGATCATTTGAAACTTCTGTGGTTAGCTCAGGAGCATGTTCATCTTGATTTAGATCATTCCCTGTTGAGAGGAATTGATCATTCGTACTTGCCACAGGACTTGGTTGTTCATCATGAATTGAGGTAGAGACCTCTGCGGATCCTTGATCTGGTGTTGACCCTTCAGAAAGATTTTGAAGATGACCATGATTTTGACTGAGCTTGGGGTCTTGATTCGTATTGTCCTCTGAGTGCTCCCCCTCGATGGTTGCACCTGCAGCATTACTGAAAGAGGCTGAAGTATTGCTAGGACCAGTTAGAGAAGTACCTGTTTGGTCCTTAGAGGCTTCGGCTTCAGAGGCTCTATGGTCACCTTCAGAGGGTTCATCATCATTGAACATCTCTTCAAATAGATGATGAAGATCATTTGTTCGTGATGGTCCACCAGAATCTTCATCCTGAAGTTTGAGTCCTAAGCTGATTTGCTCAGAAGTCACCTGAAAAGAATCATCAAATGAAACATTAATACTTTTCGAGTATATGCTTGGATTTGAGTACATAGATTCTGTATGCCTTGGAGTTTGATGAATAGCCAGAAAATTTGGCTTCATCGACTTTGGGACTGAATTTCCCTATCTGATCTCTGTCGTTCAGTACAAAGCATCTGCATCCAAAGACATGGAAGTACTTAATGTTTGGCTTCCTCTAGTGTAGTAAGTGATATGGTGTCTTTGCATGTCTCCTCACGATCAAGGATCGATTTTGAGTGAAGCATGCGGTTGAAATGGCTTTTGCCCAAAAAGAAATAGAGAGCCCTGAAGCAGCGAGCATAGTTCTTGCGGCTTCTACTAGTGTTCTGTTCTTTCGTTCAACAACACCGTTTTGTTGTGGAGTCCTTGCAGCAGAATAGTTCTGTGATATGCCTTTTGTCGAAAGATAGGCTTCAATGGTTGAATTCTTAAACTCTGTCCCATTGTCACTTTGATTTCTCTGTACCCTGCAGTCATAAAGAACTTGTATTCTCTTGATAAGATTGATTAGTACTTCAGGAACATCTGATTTCTTTCGAACAAATTCAACCCAAGTATATCTAGAGAATTCATCTATGAGTACAAGGATGTACTTCTTGCCACCAAGACTCTGCACAGAAATAGGACCACAAAGGTCAACATGAAGCATCTGCAGAGGTCTGGTGCAAGATATGTCGGACTTGGTTTTGTGAGCAGCCCTTTTGAGTTTGCCCATCTCACAAGCTGAGCATAGATGATCATTGTCGAATCTAATACTTGGTAGACCACTTACTAGTTCTAGTTTCACAAGTTTGTTAAGTGTGTGAAAGTTTAGATGACAGAACCTGTTGTGCCAGAGCCAAGCTTCTTCATTCTTACTTGAGATTAAGCAGAGCTTTTCTTCTCTGTTAGTTGATTTAAAGTCCATGAGGTATAAATCACCTCGTATTTTGGCTCGCAGAAGCTCTGTGGTTGTATCTTCCTTCAACAGAGAGCAATATTGTCTTTTGAACATCACATCGAGCCCATTGTCACAGAGTTGACTTACACTTAAAAGGTTGTGCTTGAGGCCATCCACATAGGCAACTCTGTTGACATCGATGTCTCCTTTGGCAATGACTCCATAGCCTTTTATTTGTCCCTTCTTGTTATCTCCAAAAGTCACAGATCCGCCTCAATGTTTTTCTTTGTAGGAGGAAAGCAACCCTCTGTCGCCAGTCATGTGTCTTGAGCACCCGGAGTCTAGGTACCAGATAGGCACATGTTGTTTCTTATGTGGACAGATTAGAGAGATTTAGGTACCCATTTCCAAATGGGTCCATTGTTGTTAGGAGACTTTGAAGATGCCTTAACATCTTTGGTTTTGGATTTATCCTCATTTGCAGAGGTACCAGATTGTCTCTTCTCACCCTTGAATTTTGCATTATTGGGTTTTGGGTGAGATATAAGACAGGAGGGCCTCGAGAAATGTTGATTCAAATAATGCATAAGATCAAAGCATTTACAATAAGGAACATTTGAATCAAACTTCTTGAAAATTTCATTAAATTTTTCAAAGGAGGGTACAAAGCAAATTTTACTACAACCCATTTTAGATTTGGGTTTCTTTTTACAGAAAGTTTTGTCTAATCTAGGTTGAGTTTTTTCAAAAACTCTTCTCGAGTGACTCTTTGGTTGTACTCTCCCTTGATCTTCTTTCCTTGCTTTCACTGCAACAGAAGCATCAAGTTTATCAATTTTAGGCCATTTGTTCTTCTGTTGCCAAGTGAGTTTTTCTTGAAAAGGTTTTAATGGTCTTGGAGCTTTTGAATCATGAGAGATCTTGCTCTTTTTAGATATTTCAAGCTCAAGAGAAGTCTTTGCTTGCAAGCACATGTCCAGGAAATCAGGACAGATAGGTACACCTGTGGTTTTTCTTTTGGGAAGAACTGTTCTATTAAGAATGCCAGAGGTAAGTTTACTCTTCTCTGGACCACAGGGGAGTATCTCAAGTTCCACAGAACTTGTCTCATTTACAACAGAGGACTTTGATTCTGACTCAGAGTCTGAATCGAGGAAGTCTCTGTGAATGAGATCCCGACCTTCTGCAAGTGCCTTGCTTTGTCCATTGGTGTCCTTTGAAATATTTAGAGTTTTTGAAATACACGGAATGACCATAGGAATGTTAAGACAGTTTTGTAGATCTTGCTCAAAGATTTCTCTTATTTCAGAGGTTAAATCAGGATGGTTGAGAAAATGATTTTCATAAGTTCTTTTCAAGTCGTTTTCTAAAAATCTTTTAAATATTTTTTCTTCCACAGAGGCCGGAACAAACTCTAGAGCTTCAGAGGACAATTCCTTTTCAGGAGTCATCATGCATACAAAAGCCATTTGAGTTTGTGTCTCTGGATGACCGAATCTGAAAATTCCTATCTGTTTTTTAGACAGATATTTCTTTGGAATAGAATTTCTCTTTGATGAGAGTGAAGAAGGTAGATTATTATTTTCATACCATGTATCTACCATCAACAGAGGATTCCTCAGATGTGGTTCTTCGGATGTTTTTCGCCTTTTAAATGTGGATAGAAGGTTTGGAAGACTTGGTTTTAACGATTTTCCAACGCAGAAGATGTTTTCTAAAGATTTGTTTCTTTTGTTTCCAGTATAGGGATCGACATCATCGAACCCTATGCCTCTTCTGCCAATTAGGGTGTTGACATTTTCAGTGACTTTTTGAGCATCCTGATACCTTTTGATTTTGAGATCTCTGTCGAACAGATCTCGATGAAGAGCTTCTCTTTCTTTTTGAAAGAAGTTTTTCAAAGAGATGACATTTAAACGATCACTCTCACATTTCTTTAGCTCTTTGACCTTTTCTTTCAAAGCTTTGTCGAGATTTGTGATTTTATCTTTGAAACCCTTTTTTGTTGAAATATGCTCAGAGGTAAGAGTTTTGTTTTCAAGATAAAGCTTATCCTTCTCTTCTGTGAGAAGCCTAGTTTCTCTTTCAAAAAAGGCAAGTTTTTTCTCAAGATCTGAGCAAGTGTTTTTACAGGCTAGAATATCGTTTTGTATTTCAAGAAGTTTGATTTCAGAGTCTGTATTGCAAGAGTTAGAAGTGGATACCTCACTCTCATTGTCAGAAGAGTGGACTTCTGCCATTCCACAGAAGAGTGCGTTGTTTTCTTCATCAGATGATTCATCGGTTACAAGGTTCTCTTGTTCTGCCATTAGGGATTTATGAGTGTAGTACTCTGCTTTTTTTTATAGAAGGCAGCGTCCCTTGTGGGTTTCCCTGTGTTGGCAGAGGACCTGCACTCTGCTGCATAGTGGCCTGGTTTCCCGCATTTGAAGCAGCCTTCAGTTTGCTTCGGGAATTTGTCACCAGCTCTGCCGTCTGACTTCTGTCCACTCCTTTCTTCTTGCCTTGGTTCCTCAGACCACTCCTTTCTCTTTGCCTCACCATATCCTCTGCTTCTGTCATCTCTTTCTTGTTTACCTCTGTACTTCGGCTTTTTCTTGAGACTACGATTGAACTGTCGGGTCATTAGTGCAAGTGTTTTGGCCAGAGCAGCCATGTCAATCTCCTCCTCATAATCTTCTTCACTTTCACTTTCTACTACAAGTACCTTCTTCTTTTTCTTCTTTTATGCCTCCTCAACTGCCTTCTCCTTCTTTCCCTTGTCTTTGCCTTCTGAGGCATTTCCCACAAGAGCCAGAGGACCTCCGACAGAGGTTGATAGTTTGGAAATTCTGTTCTCTTGGCTAATCAGTGTTCCAAAGAGATCAGATATGGACCAAACATCAAGATCCAATGTGGCTTGCATGAACATGGTTAAATGAAGCCATTCATCATTTAGGCTCTGTAGAAATCTAACATTGTTTTCTTCGGAGGTTCTGTGGATCCCATACCTCTTGCACTTGTTTATCAAAGAGTTGTATCTATAAGTGCTTTGAATGGATTCACCTGACAGAGCTTTGAATGCAAAATATGCATTTATGCATAAGGCTTTGTTGTTCTTGAGGGTTTTGGCACCACCCTCAAGTTGTTTCTCCAGCTCTAACCATAGGTCCTTTGAAGTTTCACATGAGTCAAGAGATTGAAAGATATCATTTGGGATAGCCATTATGATTAGTCTTTTGGCTTTCTTTGCAAGCTCATGTTGTGCCTTTTCTTCTTCACTCCATTCAAGGACAGGTTTGGGATGTTGATATTCAGGGATTTCAGGAGCATTGGCAGTGGCCGGAACACGAGGAACAGTTGTCATTGGGATGAAAGGAGGATTGTGAAGAAACTCAACCAGACCAGGATCCACACCTTCAAGGAAGTGCACCATCCTGATCTTCCACTGAGGATATTTATCCCTTAGAAGAGTGGGAGGTTTGGATTGAGATCCAACACTGAAGTAGTTGACAGTGTTTGCCATTTTAGTTTAGAGAGGAAAAATAGAGTATGGCACGAACCAGAAAGAGTATAACAGTAATGGTTTTAGAAATGATGAGAGTATGAATCAGTAAGAACAGATGACCAACCAACTAGCTTTGAATCTGTCTTTGAATGAAGGACACACTTGTACCTGTTTCTATACCAAACAGGTTGATATAGCTCCAGAAAACAGAGTGTGACTGTAAATGGAGTTTGAGACGAAGAACAGACTCAAACTACTACCTTGAGTACTTGAAACAAGTATAGAACATGATCCTTTGATATTGAAAATCAAAGTTTGCTCTGATACCAATTGTTGATCCCAGTTTTGATGTTCTTTAACTTGATTTAACCTTTTTTTTACTACACACAGATTAAATAAATAAAGTGCGGAAGCGTTTAATACGTGTAGAAAAGATTGAACATGCAAGGTAGTAAACACACAAGTAATTAATGAACATGAAGTAAAGTATCACAAGAAAGTTACTCAAAGAATTGTTTCATTAATTACTGAAGAACACCAAGAACACGCTCTGGTGTGTGCAAAAAGTGCTCAAGGATTATACAGACTGCTATTTTCGTGTGTGCGCGCTATCTTGCTCTAAGATGGTGCTCCCTTAATATACAAGAGGGATGTACCCCTTAGTACAAGACAAAAACTGACATTCCATAAACGGAATGCCACCTGGAAAGTAAACATCGTGGGACGCCCATTACTTTGATCTCGAGGATCTTCGTACAACAGGTCTCACGTGTTCTGCACGAGGTCTTGTCGAATTCTTAGAAAAGCTTCAACATTGATCTCCAGAGGTTGGCCTTCACAGAGGCTCTGTGAGTGATCACAGAGGCTCTGTGATCCAAGAATCATTCAGGTTTGACTTCTGCTAGATCTTATGCGGAGTAACCTCTGAGCTTTGCACCTTCTGTGGTGTACTTGATTGTTCAGCGGCAGGCTTATGCGATTCCCATACTTAGCCTATTTTTCAATACTTCTATACAATGTGAGTGGAGCTAACAATATGAGTCAGTCAGTTGGTTTAGTGGGGACTTTATCCCCGTTTTGGAACTGGATATTGTTTATGGCTAGCGGGAGCTCAAGGTATAGATCGTGGGTGGTTGAACTTGATAACCGTGTAACCTTTATTAAAGGGCTCGAGGTATAGATCGTGGGTGGTTGAACTTGATGCCCGTTGTAATCCAGTCTGGTTACTCATCGTGGAATTTAGTGTCCGCGTTTGAAGTCTAGTGAGTGGTCCCCAAGTCATGTTTTTTTATGGAAGCTTGCGGTGGTGCTCTGCAGAGACGTATACGGGGCTAAGTCTTGCGGTGGTGCCCATGGTGAATCGTATACGGGGACTTGTGGCTTTTGTGGTAACACTCATTTAAAGGTTGAGTAGACACTAGAGGCATTTGGGTATCTTGCGGTGGTTGCTCGGTTGGGAGCCGTATACGGGGATCCATGACTCTATGTGAAGCTGGAGAACATTGATAAGTGGCCTAACTTTGTGTGCCCGCCACATTCGATGGAATTCGGGTCTCCCCCGTCACCGAAATGTGTTGTTTTGGGTATTGAGTTTTATAAAGACACATGATGTCTTTATCCGCATTTCATAAAATGAATGGTTCAATTTCTATTCACGTTTTGAGTGAGTTTGTGTTAAATTTAATTTACGAACGAACATTTTATATTGGGATCTTCGTCCTTGAAGTAGTTTGGATTGGAAAACATATATACTGGTGTTTCTTTGCCTAAAATGCATATTATTGGAAAACGAGTCATTTCATATTTATGACATATCAAATTGAAAGATTATGATTTAAATTGCATTACTCATTTTTAATGATATCTTTATCCATGTTGAAAACTTTTGAACTCACTAGGCGTTAGTCTAACCTTTTTATTTGTCGGCATGTGCAACAAGTTCCGGTTGAGAATAGTCCTAGTCATATTGTGAAGCAAAGAGTGCTAGTTGTGTGCTCGAGGAGTGGATATCTTAGTGAAGTCTTTCGCATTTAGAGCAACTTGCGTTTGGGGGTTAAGTAGCACCCGACTGTGGTTTAGTCTTTGTGTATTATTGGAGTTTGTATTTGTTGAGGCTATTTATCGAACTTCATAATTGGAGCGTAATGAGTTTTAAATTGTAGGATGATGTGTTGATTTATTTGATGTCATATCGAAAGTTTTTATTAGTTGCTCTTACCAAATTTAAGGGTGTTACAATAGGTGTTAGTGCAGAGAGGGAGAGAGCGAGATGAGATGGTGGATGTGTTCATCGGAGACGAAGTGGTTGCTGGCGTCGAAGATGATTACCGGTGATGAAGATGGTCTGGATTTGTTTGTGATGTTGGGGGGGGTTGTATTGTTCTAAACGTAATATGATAATGAAAAAAATATGAGACTGGAGGTTTTAGAATAAAATCTAGAGTCAATTGTGGATTTGGTCCATGTGGTTTTGTGATTTCTTTGACCATGGTCCCCGTTCTATGTTTATTGTGGATATAGTCCATGTGGTATGCAATATATTGTGGCTAGGATCCCTAAACACTAACACTGTTAACTTTTAAGGGTTAAAGACATCATGTGTCTTGCACACTATGGGTATAATAGTCATTTTACTTTTCATTTTAATTTATTCTATACACATTTAAAACAAATAATACTAAATTGTGGATTTGGTCCCTATGCATCACTCATCATCTTTAAAACACATTTATCATCTCTCTTAATTTTTTTCATCCAATTTTCATTGTCAAAGTACAAAAAAAATTATTTGTTAAAGTGCAAAAAAAACATTACTTGCATTTAAAAATAACAATTGTCTGAACCCAACACTACATCCTAAAAAAACCCTATCAAAATAACAATTGTTTGAACCCAACACTACATCAAAAAAAAAAAACCTATCAAAATGACAATTGTTTTATATCAACATTACATCCCGAAAAAATAAATCCATCAAAATAACAATTGTTTGATATCAACATAACATCCCGAAAAAGAAAACCCACCAAAATAACAATTGTTGATATCAACATAACATCTCGAAAAAAAACTCCATCAAAATAATAATTGTTTGACCTTGTTTTTAGCTCCACTTGTCTATCCCTTACAAGTTATTGAGTTGTGACCTTGTTTTTTGCATTTCACACATCTCATCGTCTTACCAAGTCTTGATAGTTTACTTCATTTTCCTAATATGATATGTCAAAAATCCTTTACTATTAATTTGACAATTAATTCACCATTTTATTTCGAATGGGCCTTTTTTTTTAAGTGGCTTATGATTTATATAATATGTGGACTAGTGTTGGGCCCGTGCATTACACGGGAGGATAATTTTTTTGTTGGAATATTGAACCAAGTTAAAATGAAACGTAATTTATTTGTTAACAGTTAATGAAATACAATGTGAAAACGAATGTATTTTCATAAGTGGTTAACTTGCATATATTCTTAATCGTTTGTTGTTATGAGTTTATACAATAATATTGTAATAGTTTTGTATTATATTATTTAAAACTCAAACGACATATCTCACAATATATCACTATTATTAAAATAATTATAAATATGAACATACGTTTTTACAGATTTTGCAATTTTTCTGAAACCTCCTTGACAACACTTGACAATCACTTTGAACGTATAAATTTGTAGATTAATTAACAACATTCAACCCACATCAAATATGACAAATAAAATAAATAATTTCTATCTTTTGTAACCGGCAACTCAACTGGTATAGTTCAAATTCACTCAGTATCACTTGAAAATTTATCTGACTATTGACTTCAAGACCTCATAGTATTAGTCGATAAAAATAAAGATATGTATATATATATCTTATTCCCCTACTTCGAAAAATATGATTGTGAGTTTTGAAAAATATAAACAAATCCTCAGTAAATAAAATAAAATAAAAAAATAGTTTTTCAAATAAACAAAAATATAGTGGAATACCTTTTGTTCAGTTGCAGGTTTCGTCATTGACACCCGACCGTTCGTCTTTTTCTTGTACTCGGATGATACATAGAGAAACTATATATATTTATAGTGAATGTAGAGAATATTTTAAAATATTTTATTTTTATTTTCGATTTTATATTTAAATGAAAATATATTAAAATATGGAAGAATATTTTTATATCTACATCGTTTCTATTTTATTTTCTTTGCACTTGGTTAATTTGGAAAGTATTGCGGAATATTTTTATTTTAAAGAATACGATAATTTGTTAGTGTATCTCGTTATTTTTTATTTTTAATTTATATCAACCTTCTTTTTTCATCTTTTAATGCTCGTGAAAAAAAATACGTGTAGATTTTATATTATGCTAATATAAAATACGTGTAGATTTTATAAAATAAAATAGATTTTATATTAGCAAATAAATACGGAAGAAAAAATAGTTTATATTACATCTCATTATCTAAAAAGATTTTATAAAATAAAATATGGAAAAAGATTTTATAAAATAAAATATGAAAAAATCATTATGGGATGTAATATAAAAAAATACGGAAGAATTTTTTTTATATTACATATCATTAATATAGATTTAAATGTAAAATATAAATTTAAAATAGATTATGCTAATATAAAATCTATTTTATAAATACTCCACCAAAAAAACAAATATTTATATTAATAAATGAGTATCTATTCCACAAATAGATGATTATGTGAGATACTGTGCTTGGAAAGGTTGTACCAAATCATTAAAAATTGTAAATTAAGTAATTGACTTTAATTAGTTGTAACTTGTGCTTAAAATGTTGTAATTAAGAGTTTTTTTATATCGTTTTTATAATATAGTATAGATTAGATTAGTTCTGAAGGTTCTCAACATATTTTCGACATGATTTAACCCCTATGGAATTATTTCACTTTCTTTTATTTAAATTATTTTTTTAATTAAACTAATTACACAAAACATGAGTATTCCATTCCCTTGAATATGATACTCACAAGTCAAATCAATATTTTTCATTAACGTGGAACAAACATGAACGTAATGGAACAAAATAGAACATGCGTGTTTCACCCCCACCACATGGAATAAGATGGAATAGACTTGTATTTTACCAATATAACCTTAAAATAAAACCTAATTATTTTCAAGGAATTGGAATGGAATTTGACTGCACGATTGGTTTAGATCGGTGGTGGTTGGCGGTGATTCAAATTGGTAATGGTCGGCAGTGGTTCAAAACGGTGGGAGTCGACGGTGGTTCAAAATGTTGGTGGTCGGAAATGGTTCAAATCGATGGTGGTCGGCGATGGTTCAGATCGGTGGTGGTTTAGAACATTGGTGGTCAACAGTGGTTCAAATCGATTGTGGTCGGCGATGGTTCAAAACGGTGGTTCAGATCGATGGCGGTCGGCGATGGTTCAAAACGGTGGTTCAGATCGATGGCGGTCGACGGTGGTTCAAATGGAGGTCATAAGAATCTAGGTAAATCAAGTAGGTAAGATGATAATTTTGTCTTTTTTAGAAAGCGAGATGGAATGAAATTGAATTTATCCTCAATTACAATATAATGATGTGTGTCCTGGAATCAGGTTTTTTTATACAAATCAATTAAACAAACAAGAATGATTCAATTTACCTGTTTGATTTCAATTCAAAACTCAAACGAATACAATCTGTTTTCACACTTTCTCTCTCTAGACTCCTCTTTCTCTCTTTCTACAACTCTCTCAAGTTCTAACCATCTACCTATTAAACAACAAAGAAATATATTTATACCTACAACTAAAATACAAGGAAAACAAAAACAAGTACAAAACAATACAATTGACTTTGACTTTTATTAACAAAGACTTTGACTTTTAAATGAGAGTTGACTTTCTCAGCTTTGACTTCTTGTACTTTGACCTTTGGTATTCTTGATCTTGTATCCAACAGATTTATGCTATAACAAATGACCAAATCCACTAATGATATAATGTGTAGAATTCAATTTCATTTCATAAATAAATCAGATGCTAAAACGAAATTTATTCAATATGGGGGGTGTTTGGGATTGCTTATTTAAACTTCTTATTGACTTATAAATTTTTCCTTATCGTTTATAAGTTATTTTTAGTGTTTGGGTTGGAAGGAAAAAAATGTTTATAGTTTTTCCACACAGCTAATAAGAAGTTTTTTATAAGTTAAACTATTATGACTTATTAACTTATTTGAAACAACCTATGACTTTTTTGGTTATTTTAGATATATAAGCAATCCCAACCACACATAAATAACAACTTATTAGCTTATTATATTTTGACACCACAATAAGCTAATCCAAACATTTTTTTTATTAAACTTTTTTTTATCACCACATAAGTTGATAAACACTTAAAAAAAACAGAAGTTATTCTAAATAAGCGATCCCAAACACACCCTAATTGATCATCCAATTTCTTAAAATTCCATTCGAATCCAACAAACCAAACACCTTTAGGGTGCGTTTGGCACGCATAACAGGGTGGAACATGACAAAACATAACAAGTTTATCCCATGTTTGACATAACCATATATGGAACAAGCTAGAACAAACCGGAACAAACCTTGGACACACATGTTCCTCCCACCCCCTTGGAACAAGAGAGAACAAGACTAATTTTCCGCAAATACCCTTCAAAAATTAAAAAACCAAAACCTAACTCATCTTCTCCACCAGGAATCGACCTCCATCCTCTGCACGACATCTCCACCATCGATCGAACTCCTGTCGTAAATCTCGTCCTCTCCACCAGGTAAATCTTGAATCGTAACTCGTCTTCTCCACATCGATCACTCTTCCTTGTCCTGTCATGTCCAATCATATCATGTCTTACCAAATGCTGAATACCTATCCTGTCCTGTCTTCGTACCAAACGCATCCTTATAGAACCTAAAACTTCATTGAAACGACGTGGTATGGCATCTTAAAACAAAAAAACGACGTCGTATATCCTTGACAATGGTCAACACTTCACCTCTTGACCAGGCCTTCACCGTTTCGCGTAGCATCACCCCCCCCCCCCCCCCCCACACGCACCCGTCTTTCTCTCTCTCGATCGACTTCCATTTTTCCCCTTTCTCGCTCGCTCGCTTTTCCGTTCTCTCTCTCTCTCTCCCTTCCGGCGGCTTGAAATCCGGCCAGAAATCTCTCCGTTTCGCTAATTCACTCTTGAATCACACACAGATCTATACTCTTTATCCGAATTGTTCGTCGACGAATTCGTTTCGTTACATATAAGCCCTAATTCGAATCCATACCCGTTGCCGTAAATTATTATTTATCGATCGGTTAATCTTCTGTATTTCAGTGTTTCTGTTGTTCGATTGTCGATCTGGAGGTGTTCAGGTGCATATTATATTATATGATCGATCATTTCAGCAACCTAGGGTTTGTGATTAGGTAAAGGGGATCACGAAATTGGCTACGGTAATTGGTGGTTGTTGTTGTTGCTCGATACGAAGAACAAGATTTAATTATTGAGAAAAGCGATATCTTTGATTATGATGATGGACGAAGGCTATTATGTATGGGCGGTGGGAAGGTGAGCTGTGGTTCCACCGGTGGCACATGTGGCCGGTCCCATCTTCCTCCACGCCGTCTGTAGCTGCTCACTCCAATTCATTCGTATTCATCGACACTAACTCTTTCTCCAAAGTATATATATGATTTTTATTTCAGTGATATATATATATATATATATACCTATCTATAATTGTATGTATATTGGTGTATCTGTTTGAGTGTTATTGTAAGTTATCATAATATCTGAATGCTCTTATTACTGTGAATTGGTTTGAACGGAAATTCATGGTATTTCCCCTCTTTACATTGTGAAATCGATATGTCTTCTCTAGACTCAAATTTACTGGGTAGGTCAATCAAAACATGGCATTTCTTTTTGGATTTGGGGATATCTGTCAACCTTTTAAATTTAAATGGATCATCCATGGTGGTAGTTTGGTGATCACTTGTTGTTTGCTTATTAAGGTGGTTCTATTTGATTACTGAGTTTGCTACACAAGGTCGAACATTTATTAGTCACCCTCGTGTTTTCTTTGGGTGAAACATTTTTCACTTCTTGTATTAGATGTGTGTGCCTATTAGTATCCAATCAGCTTTCTTTTCTGGTTGGGTAATTGATTTTAGAATCATTATAGAGGACATACTTTGGGTAAATGTATATTCAAATGCTTTCTGAAATCTTGATGCTGCTTTTTCAATCTATATGTTGATCTTTTTCGGTTTTTGAAATTATCCTCGACATGGGTGGCTTATGTGGTGGAAGTTTGAGCAGTCTTCTCATTAATGAATTTTCTGAGTGAGATGGTCATTTCTCATTTCCAGTGATCATGTGTTGTTAAATCTCATCAGATGCATATTCTACAACACTGAGGGTAGGTAACTAGGCCATATGGGTTGTTGTATGGAATTGTAATGCAGATAATACCTCTTAGGATCTAGTAGTGCTATTGTTTCATTAGTTAATGTAGATTACTTGTAAAATTATTGCTTTAGTGAATGGAAGTATATTAAATTTAGCTAAATAGTTATTGTTTTACGATGGATATTTTTCTCAGAAATGTGTTCATTGCTTTAAAGCATCCTATTTTTTTATTCTTCTTCTAGCCGAGTTAATAATAACTTCCATTGCTTTAATCTGGTTGATTTTTTGCAGGATGGTCGAAAGATTCATGTTGGCGACTGTGCTCTGTTCAAGCCATCCCACAATTCCCTTCCGTTTGTTGGTATAATTCGTAGATTAATCTTAGGAAAAGAGAACAATCTAAGTCTGAGTGTGAATTGGCTTTATCGACCTGCGGACGTAAAGCTTGAGAAAGGTGCTCTGCTGGAAGCAGCACCAAACGAGGTCTTCTACTCGTTTCACAAGGATGATATACCTGCTGCATCATTACTCCATCCGTGTAAAGTCACATTCCTTCGTAAAGGTGTTGAACTTCCTTCAGGGATATTCTCATTTGTGTGCAGACGAGTGTATGATATTGAGAGCAAGCGTTTATGGTGGTTAACGGATCAAGACTACATTAAGGTGAGTATAACTGTTCAATTTGTCTTCTTCATATCACCCATATCTGTTGAAAATTATCTTGATTGGATATGTAGTCTTATTTGACACAGGAACGACAAGAAGAAGTAGACCAGCTATTAGATAAGACAAGGATAGAAATGTATGGAGCAGTGCAGACTGGAGGTCGTTCTCCAAAACCCTTGAATGGTCCAAGTGGGACAGCACAATTAAAACCTAGTTCAGATAATGTACAGAATAGTTCGTCCTCTATTTCATCACATGCAAAGAGTAAAAAGAGAGAACATAGTGTTCACAATTCAGACTCTGTCAAGCGTGAGCGCTTATCTAAAGTAGATGATGCAGATTCTGGTCAACGTAGATCAGAACACATAATAAAGAATGAGATTGCTAAGATTACTGATAATGGAGGGTTGGTAGATTTTGGAGGGGTTGAAAAACTAATACAGCTCATGCGACCTGAGAGTGCTGAGAAGAAACTAGACCTGGCTTGCCGAGCAATGCTTGTTGATGTAATATCGGTTACTGAAAGGTTTGATTGCCTTGGTCGGTTTGTTCAGCTGAGGGGATTATCTGTTTTGGATGAATGGCTTCAAGAGATCCACAAGGGGAAGATCGGTGATGGTACTCCCAAAGAGAATGATAAATCTATCGAGGAATTTCTTTTCTCTTTGCTTCGTGCCTTGGACAGGTTGCCGGTGAACCTTCATGCCTTACAGACTTGTAATGTTGGGAAGTCTGTCAATCACCTACGTAGCCATAAAAATTCTGAAATTCAGAAGAAAGCCAGAAGTCTAGTCAGCACATGGAAGAGACGTGTAGAAGCTGAAATGAATATCATTGAAACAAAGTCTAGTACAAACCGAGGAGGTTTTTGGCCAAGCAAGTCAATGATGTCTGAAGTTTCTCATATGGGTAATAGACGGATAGGTGGTTCTTCTGAGGTTGGTCCCAATAGTTGTACGTCACAACCTTCTGCACTGAAAGTTCAACAGCCAAAGCATAACTCCGGTGAAGCTGTTACGAAATCACCAGCATCTCCCAGCTCTACGAAATTGTCAACACTGGTTACAACTGGGGCAGGATCTTCTGAGATGCCTTCGTCAGCTGCTAAAGAGGGAAGAAGTTGCAGCTCTAGTCAATCTCCGAATAACAGTCAGTCTTGTTCTAGTGATCATGGGAAGACTGTGGCTTCCTGCAGGGAAGATGCTCGGAGCTCTGCTGCTGGGTCCTCTAGTGTAAGTAAGATCTCTAGTGTTTCTCATAGTAGGAACTCAAGCAATGGTCTCCATGGATTTACAATCTCAGGAGTTCAGAAAGAAGGGAGTCATGGAAAAGTTGGTTCCGTGAGTCGGAATTTCGCCTCTGAAAAGGGATCCCCAACTACGTATACATCCGAGAGGGTGTCTGATGTGTCTCTTGTAGATAATGGCAACAGCCAGAGACTTATTGTGAGGTTGCCCAACACTGGACGAAGCCCTGTACGAACTGTCAGTGGGGAAACTCCTGAAGACTCTTCCACAATATCAGGTAAGGGTTCTCTTGTGGTACCTTCTGAGAAGCAAGATCACCATGAGCAGAAGGTAAGTGGAAAAGTTGATGTCGTACAGGGAAACAATGTACCAAACATGGATGCGAATTTGTCTCAGGGAAAAGATGGATTGGTTGGCCGTGATGAAGTTAAGGAGGCGACTGTTGGGTTGCCCTTTGATGAGCGTGTTAGAATGACCGAGGCATCTTTAGGCAGTGGTTCATCATCAGGGGTTACTCCAAAACCAGGGAAATTATACGATGCTTCTTATAGCTCTATAAATGCGTTAGTAGAGAGCTCTGCCAAGTTCTCTGAGGCAAGCGTGTCCCCTTCCATGGGTGATGATGTTGGAATGAATCTTCTTGCCAGTGTGGCTGCTGGTGAAATGTCAAGATCTGATGTCTCACCCGCATGTTCTCCTGGAAGTAACTCGCCCTTACCTGAGGACTCATGTTCTGCGAATGTTGCTAAGTTGAGGCGTGAAGATAATATCGGTGTGGCAAATGATCGTACAATGGTGGAGCAGGTTAGTTCTGTTGACTCGTTGTCTACAAAAGGTAGATCGCCGCAGCTGAATCCGCCTGTTATGACCCACATATCTGGAGACAGTAAAGATGCATCATTTGGCTGTGAGTTGAAGACCGGCGAGGATAATATACAATTGGATTCACCCATTGTAGATTTGCCGCAAAATGGCAATGCTGTTATGGCACCAGAGGTAAAGCCTGCTGGTTTGATAGAAGATGAAAGAAATGGTTGTAAAGAGGGCGATGGTGCTGTTCAGTCTGAAGATCAAAGGAAGTTCTCTCCGAAACATTCACGAAGTGTTAATTTCTCAAATATGAAACCCAACAGCGGAAGTCCATCTTCAGATGAAGACAAGAATGTGGGGTGTACCGAGGATAAAGCGGCAAAAAATAACGATGTTCTGCCGGATGCAGCTGCTACAAGTGCAAAGATCGAGACACAGATTAATGAAGAATCAGCTTCTTGGTCATCTTCAGATATGCATGTCGATGATAAGAAATTGGTTCACAAACAATCAAGCTGCAGCAACTTAGTATTGACAGAAGAACCCCATGGCAGGCTAAAAGGTGAGAACTCTACGGTGGCCACCACTTCTTGTGGTAATGTTGACTTAGTACCGAAATCTGAAGAGGCTGATGACAAAAAGGCAGGGTTTCGTGCTGAACAGACCGAGCGACAAAATATGGATTCTGGCACATCTGTTTCGCAGCACAGTGGTGAACATGCCGATGAACCCATTGATCGTAATCCTGGTGGTTCCGTGCCCCCCAACAAACCTCCTGCAATTGCAATTCAAGAATTCAGATCGTGTGAAAAGCCTACCGATGTAGCAGAAATGGCGGTAAAGTTGGATTTTGATCTGAATGAGGTTCTTCCTAACGATGATGGGATTCATGGAGAGGTTGAAAGGTCTCCAATTTCTGGAAGTTTGGCTGCCGTCCATTCACCTAGCCCATTACCTTCTAATAATGGCAATCGGTCTCCTTTGATTACTGTAGCTGCTGCTGCTAAAGGACCATTTTGTTCTTCAGAAAACCTCTCAAGAGGTAAGACCGAGCTCGGTTGGAAAGGGTCTGCTGCCACCAGCGCATTTCGTCCAGCAGAGCCTCGAAAGACATCAGATGTTCCAGTTCCTGATAATCATAGCAGTAAACAGCCTCGTCCGCTTTTAGACTTTGACCTGAATGTTGGGGTTGTCGAGGATGCTGGCCAAAACAATCGTGCTCTTAGCCGAGGGGGGCTGGATCTTGATTTGAATGCATGTGAAGAGAGTGGGGATGCTGTGCAGTTGTCGGTTTTCAACAGTGGTAGACATGGTGGCATAGAGCAATTGCCACCAAGGTCGCTTCAGTCTCGTGGTTTTTTTAACCCCGAACCAAATTCGTCACGGGGATTTGACCTCAACAACGGACCTGGCATGGAAGAAGTTGGCGGTGAATCAGTAGCTTTTCCCAAAAACGGTATGCCGTTTTTGTCGGTTGTTCCAAATGTTAGAATGAACAATATGGATATCGGTAACTTCTCACCTTGGTTTCCGCAAAACAATACCTACCCGGCAATCACAATCCCGTCAAATCTTCCGGGTCGAGGGGATCCGAGTTATCCCGTTGCGCCTGCTGCAGTTTCTCAAAGAATGTTGACTCCCATGACAACCACTACGTCACTTAATCCTGAATTATTCCGGGGTGGTCCGGTGTTGTCATCCTCTCCCGCAGTTGCATTTCCGTCAACCGTGCCATTTCAATATTCAGCTTTCCCATTTGAAACCAATTTTTCGCTGCCGTCTATTTCAAATACGTTTTCTGCAGTCTCAACGGCCTATGTGGATTCTTCTTCATCCGGTGGGGCTCTTTGTTTCCCAACCATTCCATCCCAAACGCAGCTGGTCGGACCTAACGGTGTGGTTCCAATGCCTTATAGGTCATACTTCATGAGCCTACCTGGTGGTGGTCCGAGTAACGTTGGCCCTGATGGTCGAAAATGGGGAAGCCAGGGTCTGGATCTAAATGCAGGTCCCGGAGGTGGTGCAGACGATAAGCTGGGTTCCGGATTAAGGCCGATACCTCTTGCTGGTTCTCAAGCTATGGACGATGAGCAGTTAAAGATTTTTCAGCAAATGGCGGCAGGTAGCGGAGTCTTAAAGCGAAAAGAAGCCGATGGCGGGTGGGATGGAGATCGAATCAACTACAAACGTCATCCGTCATGGCAGTAGGAATGCATTCTTGCGTTGCCCGGTGAGTCTTTTTTTCTCAATCACATGATTCTTGACACTTCGACACACATAGGAAGACAAAATGCATCAAAAGTGAACAAAGTTTGGTTTAGTTTCTATTTAGTGTAACAAATTTATTTTCTTTTAACAAAGTGTTAACGTTTTCTATTTTGTATCCATTTTTACGGCAATGTGGACGATAAATTTGATATCCACGTCATCAAAATGGATAAAGATTGGAGTTTTTGAAATTTTATTACATTTAATAAGAAATTTGGTTACATTGAAACCAAGGCAAACTTCATTGTATTTTGCCCCACACTGAAAACCATATTTCTTTTTTTAATGTATATAATATCTATATACAGCGAAATTCGGTGGGCTAATGTTGTGTTCTCGAATTTGGGGAGGGAAAAAAAAGAAAAGAATTTTTTTATTTGTGTTTTTGAGACGCAAGGAAAAAGGTGGAAGAAAATAATTTTTAATTTTCAACAAGAGAGAGGAAATATATCATTTTTACAATACTTTAAATTTTAAAATAAAAGGTTGAATAGTTTTGTAAATCTAATAATCTTTTTAAGTGGTTTTAGTTTTTTTCCTTTCTTTTCCTTCACTTTCCTCCCACATTTGTGAGGAAACTTATCATTTTTTTTATTTTTATTTTGTTTCCTTTCCTTTATCTCTTAAAGAAGTTTCAAGAATAATTTATTTACCCCCCCCCCCCCCCCCCCAAAAAAAAAAAAAAAAAAAACTATTATTGATTACCACAATTATAACACAAAGTTCCAAAATTTTCTATCATGTATCCATTTGGATCTATAACCTAGTAATCTTGTAACATTTGATGGCGTGGATACATGTTTCCGAAAGGGTTATGACAATGTCGATGATGAACTTTTGACATCCACGCCATTAAAATGGGTAAACAACTGGAAAATTTGAAACTTTGTTATATTAACCAAAATATTTTTTTAACTTTTGTTGCATCAAGTAGGAAAATTCGAAACTTTGTGCCACTTGGATGCATTTTTCCCCATACTGAAAACCAGATTTTGCTTTTTTTAAAGTATATAATATTTACATACGGCAATTTGCTTTCTTCATTGGTTTGATATAATAACATTTGCAGGTTATGCTTTGGAGACCTCCCGTTCGGTGGCCGAAGTCAGCGTTTTGTGGGTTTGGAGAAAAATATGCCCCCATCAATCAATGTTTATGAGATCTTCCTTCCTTATTTGTTGGGGGGGGGGGGGGGGGTGTAATGAATGCCATTGCATTGTTGGTTGAAATAGTTATGTCGATGTTTTTTTAACTTGTTGAAAAAAAAAGCATTTGTCCACCCGAAAACAAACCAGGGAATTGGTTTCAACAGATATATATATATATATATATATTATATATAGATATATATGTAGAGTGCCAGTTCTTCTGAGTTTAGTTTTATTAAATCTTGTTCCCTTCCTTACCATTGTTTTGTTTATATTCATGCGTTTGGTACACAGACAGGACTTTACAGTACTGAACGGGACTGGACCGGACAGAATAGGACTGACGAGAGTGTGCAGACAAGTTAAAAGAATTGTGGAAAAGGTTAGTTTGGTATGGGTTATTTAGTAGTTTATCTTTTCTTGATCTTTCTTTCTGATTATTTTGGTGGGACAGAAAAAACTGCATTTTTGTCTTGTTCAGTCCTATTTTGTCTCGGCCTAATTGTTGTAACTAAGAGCATCTTTAGCAGCTATCTTGTTTTAGAAATTTTAGAGATTTGGGAAAAGTTTGCTTCAACAGTTGCGTTGAACTCTTCTCTAAAATACAGAAAAAAATAACGAGAGAATGGAGAAATCTTCAAATTTGGAAGATAGAGAAAATATAGCGTAAGTATTGGGGATGTTCTAAAAGAGACCAATTAGCATGGACGACCCGTCCTTGGGCCCTGGTTTTGTCGGGATGGACCAGGTTAAGCCATGGACCAGATACGGTCGAAGGGTTGATACCAATGGCTAAAAAGCCAGGTGCTAGATATGATGGCTAAAAGGGTTGGTTTTGGTGGTTTTTGTGGCTAGACAGATCTCTATGGCTAAAGCTCAAAGGTCTTAATGGTTTGATACAGTTGATCTCAATGAAAAAGATCTGAATGGCTAAATCACTGAGAAAAAAAATCTATTACATTTACATAAACAGATCGTACGGTTTACTTTTTGACATATGTCGAAGTTTGATTGGAGAAACAGGAAGGAAAACAAATCACTTATGGTTCTTTAGATGGGGTAGGACTCGATCCATCAACGGAGAAGATGGAGGTGGTCCGATGTATGGGGATGAGGATGGGTTACATCGCTGGTGGATTTGTGGTTGTAGGTTCGGGTTTGTTTAGATTTTTTAGGTGGATGGTGGTGGTGGTATCAGGTCCATCAACGGGGAAGAAGATGGAGGTGGAGGTGGCCTGATGTATAGGGATGAGGATGGGTTGCATCGAGCCATCAATGGTGGATCTATGGTTGTGGGTTTGTTTAGATTTTTTAGGTGGGTGGTGGTGGAACTGAAGATCGGCAACCCTGTGCAAGGAACTTTAGGTTCGCGAGAAGGGGGTTCGTGAGCCAGAGATGGTGATTGCGGTGGGGGGAGGGGCGCTAGTTCGCCGGAGATGGAGAAGGGAGGTCATGGGGTTCGCCAGGAAATGAGCATAAGAGGTAGTATCGATTTGGGGGATCTCTATAACGGTCGTGTCTCATTGTGTGTGTGTATATATACGTATAAATATATTAATTAATTAAATTTTAAAAGCAAGATCAAAGAAAATTATGAAAAGGTTATAATGCTCCTCGCTTAACAAGTTCGGCCGTTAGAAGAAAAGACCATATCCGAGCATTTGTGTAAACCATGACGACGATCTGTAATTTCGAAACTATAGGGACGAAAACCGTTACCATCGACAAACCACAATGATAATTTCACACTTAGTAATAAATGGAGTAATTAATTTTTCCATCTCTAATTTGTGATATAGCTGAAAAGTGGACACTTACATGTAAAAAAAAAAAAGGTAGTTGGATTTGATCGTACAATATTAAATTTAAACTAAAATCAAGTAGACAATTACCGACAATTATTATTATTACGTAATTAAATCTGTTGTAAATTTTTTCTTTTATTTAAAGTTGATTAATCTACAAGACTTTATTCTAATATTATGTTTATATATTAAAACAAATATAATATGTTGTACTACATGACTTCTGAAAATGATCAAAATTGACCAGTTTGGATTTTTCTTGACTTCAGGAATAATGTGTTAACAATGAATGTTCAGTTCACTGGGTTCGGTGCGAAATTGATAATTGATATATTTATTACGACACAATAAATAAAATAATATGATATATATGTTAAATATTTTCTATAGGTGTCTTTTTCAACGATTTGAATGATTTCTTGTTTTAAAATCGAGACAAACATCATGTCGTTGTCCATCTTATTGTAGTATTTTGTAGACATTTTATGGTTTCCGTCAACAAAACAATTTCATAGGTCGATTGTAGAGTTCATACCTAAATAACATATATATTATACAGTAACAAACATAAGTTTATATGTTAATAATAATAATAAGACGGTAACCCTTTTTTAAATACACTAATAGCATCTCCAACAGAATTGCTAAAATGGAAAAAAAAATGAGTTTTTTTGTTCTCTAAACTTCTCCAACAGCTTTGCTATCTTGTTTGTTATAATAGAAAAAAATTGAAAATTTTTCAAGTTTAGAGAATTCTCTAAAACATGATGGTAGAAGAGAGAAATGATTAGTTTATTCAATCCCACCAATGAAATTCAATTATTATTATTTTATATTAAGATTTTTTTAAAAGTGTATTGGGATGATAAATTATAGAATATTATGATAATATAAGTTGTTTTAAAATATCTAAAATAACAAATCTGTTGGGGATGAATGTAATACTTTTTAGATATTTTCATTTTTGGTTCTCTATTTTAGATAAATTATAGCAATGCTGTTGGAGATGCTCTAACAATTTTTTTTTGTTATACAATAGTCAATGGAGGACCCTGAATTTTTGCCAAGTGGATATATCTTTAAGGTGGATGAAAGGTTTGCAAAATCTTCTAATATGTTTTTAGCTAAATTCCACTGTTTGAGGGATTTTTAAGTCTTTTAGTTGATTTCAAGAGCTTTACAAGTTTTTGTTTATTTTTGAAAGAACTTTTTCGGGTTTTTTTGGTTGATGTTTTTTGTATTTTTTTTAATATTCAGGATCACCCTTAAAATTTATCGGGTTAACCTTTAATAACCAAAAAGAAAACTTGTAAAATCAGTTAAGTAGGTGCAGGGGGATCCGTTTAGCCCCTCATAAATCCACCCCTAACAACACTAAAAAATGAATTAATGTTTTAAAATACGCAACTATATACTGAAATTACATTACATAAAATAAGAAACTATCGATCAAATTTCATGTAATTTATAAATATAATCAATCTAAATCTATTTCTATATCTATACTATATTATAAAGCAGACATAAAAAACTCTTAAATACAAATTATTAGACACAAGGTACCATCATTTTATGCAAGATTTTAAAATCTCTTAATTTACAAGTATCAAAGCACAAGATACATATTACTACTGCATGCTTTTAACACCCACCAATTTGGTATGTGCAGGATCTTCCTTTTATGCAAACATTTTCATGTATCACTATTAATTAATATATTATATTACTATAAATTTGTTTTAATTATATTATTAAATATGTAACTGTTATTTTTTCTAGATGTCATTAAAATATATAAGATAATCATTGAATTCTAACAAAATACTTAATTTTTTATATAAAAAAACATTATATTATTAAGTCTAAATTAAACAGATTTATAAAAAAACATTATCACTTTCTCAAAATCATCCAAAATCGTATTGTAAATCGACAAAAAAATAAAATAAAACATTAAAATCGTGATGTATATCGTTGCATTGCGCTAGTACCCTTCTAGTAATAAAATAAAATATTGGCCAAGCATAAAGACGAAAAAACATTGTGGGGGTCGTTTTATATAGCTTAGGAATCCCAAATCAAGCAAATTTGTTAACGTACAAGCCTCTTTACATGTGGCTTCCACCATTTAATTGGTTACTCAATTTTATTTTCTATTTTTCCCATAAATATTTATGTCTTTTTATATTATTAAATATTCGAAAAAAATATTTTTAAAAACAACTTATGGGTTGTCTCGTCGTTTTTTATATTCCCGATTATTTGGTTGGTTTTCTATTAAGGGGTTGTTTGACAGTTGTTGAATCGTTTAGTGAAAAATGATAAAGTGATCAGAATGATTAATAGACTCTTATAATATAGTGCAAAATGAAATACGGTTGTTTTTTAATTGTTCAAAATGAAATCAGGGTTCTTAATGTTTAAGGGAGGGTCAGAATACAAAATCATTCAGAGGGAGGCAAACATTTTCTTTGTCAAACAAGATTTGTCTCTTAGCGATTCAGATGTTGCCTCTTAATGGAATCATTAAGAGGTAAACAAACAGCCCTAAGGGACTGTTTACCAAAATTTTGATTAATTCCTGTATGGATAAATCTGACTGTGTGGATAAATTTGTTTGTCCGGATAAAAATATGGTGTTGTTTACTTTTTTACCTGAATCAACCGACTGAGTGATAGAAATGACTGATCTACCCCTCAAACAAAAATATGTTATTTTTTTACCTTTTCTTGAACATGTTTAAACCAATTTTTGTTTACACCACTTCAATCAAAATCAAACCAAAAAATTCAATACAAACACAAAATCCAGAAGATATCCACATTGAACAATTTAACAAAGACCAATTGCCAATTTAACCCTAGTTCTCTTCTCTCTCACTCAAGTTCTGATCAAACCAATTTAACCCTCGTTCTCTTCTCTCTCACTCAAGTTCTGAAATCTTCTTCTTCCAGTTCGAAGACGAACAATGAAAAACAAACCACCACTATCGCCTTCTTTAATGTAATAGATGATAAATCTATAGGTTCGATTTCAAGATCGTAAGGTTTGATTTCAGTAGTTTCCTACTACTGTTTCGATGGAAGAATACGACAGGGAGAGAAGAAAGGTCACCGGAGAGGAAGATATGCGGCTGGGAGAGGAGCGCATGTTGCCGGAGACGTAGATCTGCGACGGAGAAAAGAGCAGGATGAGGGGAGAGGTTTCTTGCGACCAGTGTTTATGAAGGGAAGCAGGGAGGGAGAACGTGGGTTTTCCGACCTATAGAGGCGTTGGCCGAGAGAATATGTAACACCCGAAAATCTAAGGTAAGTATTCTCCTCGTCCCTTGACTTTTGTTAAAATTGAGAATCTCCTTGTGTGCTTAATTGGTGTTTTGTCAACCTCTTTATGTGTACGTTAATCTGCCTAATTAGCTTCGCTTTATCGAACCTTAGAAAAGTCAAGTTTCGGTGTCGAGGGGAGTGGTCGCGATTGTGCCATCGCGATAGTGCCTTGGCACAATCGTCTGGCACCATCGCGAGAATTGTACCGAGAGGGGGGAGCGGTCGCGATTGTGACATAGCGATAGTGCCCTTAGCACAATCGCCTGAGATGTACCGTGGGTCGTTCGAGTGACGCGATTGTGCCCTCGCGATAGTGCAATGGGCACAATCGTCGGGCACTATCGCGAGCGATGTCTGAGGGTATAAAATCCAACTTTGACCTATTTTGACTTCACTTCTCATCTAAAAGCGTTTTGGGGCCGGCTTGGAGCAAAGTTGGGCGATTTTCTTCCACTTCTAAACCTACCAAACATTCATTGAAGCCCTAGATTAGTTGGAGGCATTTATTGGGGTTAAAGGGAGCTAGAGAATATTTCAAGGGAGCATTCAAGTCGTCATCTCCTCATCATTCACTCCTAGTTTTCTAGGGTTTTGTGTAAAACCCTAGATAGTGAGTTTGTAACATTATTTTCAAAAGAGATACTTACCTTATGTGCTTACTTGTTAATAATGCATGAATATGTATAATGTTTGATCACCTGATAAGTTTGACCTAACTGTCACATTTGAGATTTTGGAGCTATGGCCTTGGTTATTATTGTGGGTAATAATGTTATGATTATTAGTGATATTTGGGCTTAATAATTTGTATCTTATGAACCATGGGTAGTATTGGAACATTTGCATGCTTTAGAGTTTTGTACCTAAATTATGCTTGGAATGGTTGGAGTCTTATACATGTATTTTGCGGGTATGGAATAATGTATAGAGACGGACATTGTACGTACGTTGGACGAACCATGAGTAAGTGCTAGGAGGATGTAGTCTTAGGTGCCACTATAATGGTATGTGCCTAGACCTCCGCCATTTGGAGTAATGCCTGGGAGGTAGTCTTCAAGTGTGTCGGGCCTTCGGGATGTTGCTCAAGCGAGTGAACATCAAGGTACATTGACTTGAGGTAAAACTCATTGGTGTAATGGGTCTCCCCCATGATTGACCCCGTTGGAACTTTAGTGGTCGGAGAATTAAAACTGATTGTGATGTGCTTTATCTATATGCCTGCCATGTTTCTTATGCAACTCACTAGACCCGTTTGGTCTAATACTTGATTGTTGGTATGTATCTCAGGTTCTAGTGGCGCGAGCGCCTAGGAAACGTAGATGGATGTAGTGGTGAGCTTGGGAGCATTTTTGGGGTGCCTATGCTGAAGACCGTTCTTGTGGACTTAGTTGACAACCTTTTTGTAATCTTATGTCTAGCTAGATTTAGATTAAAGAGTTGTCATCTATTGTCGCTCCTTATTACAAACTTGTTATTTAACAAACATTTGTTGTTCTCCTCGTATGAGCTCATTGCCTTGGCAATTGTTAAATACCATATTTCCATTTTCCGGGAATTTTTGTTAGTCCCATTTATTGGGGTGTTACAAGTTGGTATCAGAGCTCTAGTTTAAGTGAACTAGGTATTGACTCTAGCATACCTAGACTTAGGCTGGTTATGCTTATAGAATCACTGTCCAATTGGGTAGAGCATTCTTAGGTGGGGAGAGTAGTAGGAATTCGGAAATTACATTGGTTGAAATTATGATGATGATAACGAGAATTCTTGTGTAAAGTACGTTCACAATTTCACTTGGCCAGTGTTGTTCTGAATATATGATTACGTGAGCATGCTTGAAATTGTTGTTATGATGGTTGATCTTTGTAAGTAGTACGTTATAAACCGGTTATCTTTTAAAGAATTAACCGGTATGATTCTTATTGCGTGTGACAGTTCATTATGGTAAACACGAGGAGTCGAGTCGGGGTGACCGAGGAAGCAAATGAGATAAGTGTAACTGCCCCAGGGGCAAATCGACAAGTGGATCCAACAGCGAATCAAGTTATTCCGCCGATACCCCCAATGCTAGAGGGGATAGTAGATGCGACTCCTCAAGGGAACTTGGAAGCTAAGAACCCGATTATTCAAGAAGTGGACCCTCAGTCGGTCCTACTGTCTAGCATAATGCAGATGATGAACTCTGCGATGGACAAGCGGGACGAAAGACTCATGAAGGTATTGGAAGACCGTGATGCAAGCAACCGGAGACATGAGACGGTGGGGGACAATGAAGTGATGGGATCAGGTGATGCCGTTAATGCACCCGGGACGGAGGAGCATGCAACCAAGGCCGATAAGAGGAAGGAAGGGGTTGTTCTTTCAAGACCTTCCTATGCAGTCGGGCTCCGGAATTCACAGGAACGACCAACCCATTAACCTGCATGAAATGGATTCAAGATGTGGAGATGGCTTTCGAGTCAAGTGAGTGTGCGGACTCTCAGAGAGTCAAGTTTGCCTCTCAACTGCTTAGAGGGGATGCTCTGAGTTGGTGGAACGTCACCCGAAGAGCGCTCACTACGGAAGTTTTGGCCAAGCTCACTTGGCCAACATTCAAGAAGAAAATCATGGAGAAATATTGTAACGAGAGAGCGCTTGACAAGATAGAGGAGTTCAGAAGTCTGAAGAAGGGTGACCTGTCGGTCGCCGACTACGCCAAACAATTTTTGGACAAGCTCAGTCTGGTCGAACACTTGGCAACGGACGAAGGGTCCAAAATCAAGGCATTTGTGAAGGGGTTACTGGCGGAGATGAAGACGGATGTGAGGAACGCCCAAAAGGCCACTTTGCAGGAAGTAATTGAGTAATCTCAGTTGGTAGAAGATGATCTTCTACAAGAGAAAGAGGAGAAGAATTTGCAAGGCGAAAAACGTAAATGGGAGGGGCCAATCGGACCCGTACGATCTTCCAAACCCTTTAACGGGGGGAGGAACACTGACCGACGACGGGAGGCGAGGTGGTGTCCCAAATGTAAGAATAAGCACTTCGGGCCTTGTAATCCGAGGCCGTTCTCTGGAGTTATGGAATGTTTTAAGTGTGGGCGAAAGGACCACATGAGTCGGGATTGCCCCTCACCGGGAGTTTGTTATGAGTGTCGAGATCCGGGACACATCAAACGCGATTGCCCTAAGTTAGCTGATGACACTAATTATTTAGTGCCATTACGCTCTTTTTATCTTCTTTTTAGCATAGCTTTTACCTTCTAATCCCAACATTTGAGTCATTTTAGTTCATTATTTTCTCTTTTCTTGTTTCTTGGAGCTAAAGATATGAAGAACTTGTTTTATTGCATTTGGATAAGCTAATTGGTGTATTTTTGGGCAGATTTATAAGTGCAGCAAGCTGCAGCATGCTGCAGCATCCTTACAGCAGCCGTATGAAGAGCTTAATGGATAAGCTAGGAGGAGCTTTTTGTGGGAAGACCTTTTTGAGTTTTGAATCTGACTTTTGGGAACCTTCTAGACTAATATTTGGCTGATTTGTAATTTGTGGTTAAACACTTTATTGTCTTTTGGTTATTAACTCTTGGTTAAGACTACTTTTGTACTTTAAGTACTTTATTTAGGATAATTACCTTTTGTGTCACTCCCCTTGGTTATAAAAGGGGAGCTTGGGGTAGTAATTTAGGATCCATAATCCATCTAAATCTCTCTCATGTTAGTGAAAATCAAAGGTTGGCATCAATAACCTTGTGATTTTGGTTTACTTTATTAATTCCAAGTAATCTTTTGAAGTCATCATCCATTGTCTTTTATGCTTTATTATTTCTAGTATTATTTACTTAGTTCTTTACTTTACTTGCAATTTATATTCAAGTCTTTTATATTTGTTGTAATTTATATTTCCGTCATTTAATTTTTGTCATTTATATTCCGTCATTTAATTTATGTCATTTACATTTATGTTTTTATTTTCCGTCATTTATCGCTTTATGTCTTTAAATATGAGTAGCTAATTTTATTTAGCTCGGGTGTGAGATAAAAGGGTGAGATTTTAAACCAAAGAAAGGTGGACGTTGTTTCGCAATAACAATGTTCCATCATTTCATTTCAAGTTTTATAAAGTTCAATGACACTTCTTGACGAACTGATCACTTGCTAAAGTGTTAAAGTACGGTTGACTTAGAGATAAGCTACCAAAAGCACGTCAGTTTGAATGATATAAGAAGTAGACTTGAGAGAGTTGCTTTTTATTTATAAACTGATTTATTCTCGACAAGTTGATCGCTAGTCATTAGTGTTAAAGTGTAGAGGACTTAGAGATAAGCCCCTTCGAACACGTCAACTTGGATGATATGGGAATCGTCTCGAGAGAGCGGTTTTAGATACAAAGAGATTTGATCGTCCATATATTTTGAGGACTTTATTCTACACTATAAATAGTTGGAGGCTGCACAGAGATGTGTTTAGTCGACTCTAAACAGTAGTGTGAATATTGAAGTCCGAGAGGAATACCCTCAAAATAGATGGTGGATCTAGTTATGGTTGTAGCATAAGTCTGCTGGAATTTGTGTTTAAATTTCACCTAAATGTCTTACACCCGTGTTTGCTTTATTATTCTGTTAATCTAATCAAGTGACAAACCAAACCAAATCAAGTCTTCAAAATCGCCACCTGAAGTCATTTCTTTTTCTTACTTTTTAATCTACTTTTACTCCAATCTCTGTGGGACGATACTTGGTTCTTACCATTTTATTACTTGAAAGACGATATTAGATCTCATTGTATACTTGCTTTGAGGTTTAATTAGCACACGTCTATAGGTGTATTCCAAGCACTATCAAGTTTTTGGCGCCGTTGCCGGGGATTGGCACGCTAAAAGTTTTAGAAAGTTTTAAAAAGATTTGATTTTTCTACCACTGTTTGGATCGCATTTTGTTTGGTGTATGCCAAGAATACCACGTGGGGTGTTGTTCGAACTTGACCCGGAAATTGAACAAACGTTTCGTAATAGGAGAAGAACGCAAAGAATCGCATTAATTTTAGACTCTCCAATTATGGAACCACCACCACCCGGATTTGAAAATAGAGGACCTAGACCACCACCACTTTTAGAAAATCCGATACCACCACCAATATTCCATGATGCACCTCCAATTTTTGGAAACCCACCGGAGCACCCTTTTCACCAAAATCCGCCACATCAAGGAAATAATCATAACCATGTTGATGATGATGTTGAATCTCAAGGCACCAATGAAATAAGAAATGAAGTTCCAAACATAATTAATCTTGCAAATTCCAAAGAGGGAAAAATTATGGACTACGCTATCCCCGATTTTGAGCAATTAAATTCAGGGATAATTAGACCCCATATACAAGCCCTCCATTTTGAGCTAAAACCCATCATGTTTCAAATGTTGCAAACAAACGGACAATTTGCTGGAATGCCATCAGAAGATCCACATTCTCATTTAAAATATTTTATGGAGATCACTGATGCATTCCTGATCCCTGGGGTATCTAACGATGCCTTGAGACTTGCTTTGTTTCCTTTTTCTCTAAGGGATCGGACAAAGTCTTGGTTTAATTCTTTGGCACCTGGCTCTGTGCCATCATGGAGCAACATGGCTGAAAGATTTTTGAGAAAATATTTTCCACCTACCCGTAATGCTAAGTCCAGAAACGAAATTTGCATGTTTAAACAAATGGACGATGAGGCAATTCCCGATGTTTGGGAAAGGTTTAAAGAGTTGTTAAGAAAATGCCCTCATCATGGCATTCCCTACTGTATTCAACTTGAGACGTTTTACAATGGATTAAACCCCATGGCAAAACAAATGCTCGATGCGACATCAGGAGGGGCCTTTACAGCTAATACCTATAATATGACGGGTATGAAATTCTTGAAAAAATTTCAACAAACAATGGACATTGGGCTGATCCACGTGCTCAACCGCAAAAGAAAACTGTTGGGATTCATGATGTGGATGCATATACTGCATTAACAGCACAACTTGCTTCCATGGCTTCAATGCTCAAAAACTTATCTTCAAACCAAGGAACACAACAAGTTGCTGCTACATCAACCCAATCAGTCCTTTCTATTCAATGTGTTTGTTGTGGTGGGGAACATTCCTATGAACATTGTCCTCAAAACTCTGAATCAGTAAACTATGTTCAAAACAAGAATGCTCCCTATGGCAACAATTACAATGTGAGTTGGAGGCAACATCCAAATTTTTCTTGGAACAGTCCATGTCTAAATCAGCAAGCTCCTAAGCCACAAGAGACTTCAAATTTTCAAACACAACATCATGCTAGTAGTTCTCATCATCAAAACCAAGGTTCACATCATCAAAACCAAGGTTCTCAACATTAGCATAACCAAAGTTCACAGCATCATCAGAACAGGAATTTTCAAAATAACCAACAACATTTTCAAAAACCTCCTCCACAGGCTGAATCATCATATTCTTTGGAAGCTATGATAAAAAGCCTCGTGGCTCAATCACAAGCTCAACAGCAACTTTTGAGCCAAAATCAAGCTCTTTTTAATCAACAGAGTGCGGCCATTAGGAATTTGGAAACCCAAGTGAGTCAAATTGCACTTAATCAGAACAGTAGGGCAAATGGCATGTTACCTAGTGACACAGAAGTCCCAAGAGCTCCTGGTAAAGAACATGTAAAAGTTGTGACCCTTAGGAGTGGTAGAGAATTGAATGAAACAGTGCAAAACAAGTTTGGACCAATGACTCAAACAGAATTTGAAAATAACAAAAAGTCAGAACCCGAGACTACTGTTTTAACTCATATTCTTGAACCACAACCTAAACCCACAAAGAATCTAGAGCATGGGGTAGTCAGTCCTGTTCAGCCTGTAGTGAATGAAATCCCAACCTTACCTAAGGAGAGTGAAATCAAAGGCACAAAAGACACATCTTGCTCCACACATCCAAGTAAAGCTTTCATAAAACCAGTTCCTCCTTATGTTCCTTACCCTCAAAGGTTAAAGAATCAAAAAGAAGAATTGCAATTTAAAAAACTCTTGGATGTGTTCAAAGAATTGCACATCAACATACCTCTTGTTGAAGCAATCGAGCAAATGCCTAGTTATGCCAAATTCCTTAAGGACATCCTAAGCAAGAAGAAGAAGTTGAATGAATATGAGACAGTTGCTTTGACTGAAGGATGTAGTGCACTCCTGACCAATGGAATACCTCCTAAGTTGAAAGACCCAGGAAGTTTTACCATTCCATGTTCAATAGGTGGGAAGGAAGTAGGAAAAGCTTTGTGTGATTTGGGAGCTAGCATCAACCTCATGCCCTTATCTGTTTTCAACAACTTAGGAATAGGAGAAGCCAGACCTACCACAGTTACACTCCAATTGGCTGACAAGACTATAGCCTATCCTAAGGGGAAGATTGAGGATGTTTTAGTACAGGTTGACAAGTTCATATTTCCGGCAGATTTTATCATCTTGGATTTTGAGGCTGATAAAGATATTCCTATTCTCTTAGGAAGACCTTTTCTAGCCACCGGAAGAACTTTGATAGATGTCCAGAAAGGAGAACTGGCCATGAGACTCCAAGACCAAAAAGTCACTTTCAATGTTTTCAATTCTTTAAAATATCCTGATGATGTTGAGGATTGTTCAAACTTAAGTGTGATTGAATCATTGTTCCATGAGGAAGGAGTTAGGAGGGTTTGTAAGATTGATAATGATGATGATCTTGAGGACGACTTAGATAGAGCCATAGTGAAAGATGAAACTGCCCCAGTTTATGCTGCAAAGTTTGAACCATTGGAGCAGAATGACCAAAAGAACTTTACACCATCTGTCATATCACCACCTGACCTGGAGTTGAAACAACTCCCATCTCGCTTGAAATATGCTTTTCTAGGGGAAGAGAACAAATTGCCTGTCATCATATCATCTACCCTAAATTTGCATCAAGAAAAACAACTTGTGGATATGTTGAAGTCACACACCAAAGCCATAGGGTGGACCATTGCTGACTTGAAAGGGATTAGTCCTTCCATCTGTCAGCATAAGATCATTCTAGAAGACAAGAACTTCACATCAATTGAACCACAAAGAAGGCTAAACCCTGTCATGAAAGAGGTAGTGAAAAAGGAAATTTTGAAATGGTTAGATGCAGGAATTATTTTCCCAATAGCTAGTAGTTCTTGGGTTAGCCCAGTCCAGTGTGTTCCAAAGAAAGGAGGGATCACAGTCATCCCCAATGATAAAAATGAACTCATCCCAACTAGAGTAGTATCTGGATGGAGGATTTGCATGGACTACCGGAAACTCAATAATGCTACCCAAAAAGACCACTTTCCATTACCTTTCATTGACCAAATGCTGGACAGGTTAGCCGGTAAGGAATATTACTGTTTCTTGGATGGATACTCAGGATATAACCAGATAGCCATATCACCAGAGGACCAGGAAAAGACCACCTTCACATGTCCCTATGGTACTTTTGCTTTTAGGAGAATGCCATTTGGACTTTGCAATGCACCTGCAACCTTTCAAAGATGCATGATGTCCATATTTTCTGATATGCTTGAAAACTCCATAGAAATTTTTATGGATGACTTTTCTGTATATGGTTCATCATTTGATCATTGCTTAGAAAATTTGAAAAAGAGTCTTGAAAGGTGTGAAGAAACTGATTTAGTCCTAAATTGGGAAAAATGTCATTTCATGGTCAAGGAAGGGATTGTTCTGGGACATGTAATTTCAAAAATAGGAATTGAGGTAGACAAAGCTAAAATTGAAATTGTTGAAAAGCTACCTGAGCCAACCACTGTTAAAGGAATCAGAAGCTTTCTTGGCCATGCTGGTTTTTACAGAAGGTTTATCAAAGATTTTTCAAAGATATCCAAACCTTTGTGTTTACTTTTACAGCATGATAAAAAATTTGATTTTAATGAAGAATGTAGAGATGCATTCAACATTTTGAAGAAAGCTTTGGTAACTGCACCAGTGGTTGTCACTCCAGATTGGAACAAACCTTTTGAAATCATGTGTGATGCCAGTGATTGGGCTGTAGGTGCAGTTTTGGGTCAAAGAAAAGAAAATTTTTTCCATTCGATTTATTATGCAAGTAAGACTTTGAATGAAGCTCAAATTAACTACACAACAACAGAAAAAGAATTGTTAGCTGTGGTCTTTGCATTTGAGAAGTTTAGATCATACTTGATGGGCACAAAAGTTACTGTTCACACTGACCATGCTGCCATTAGGTATTTGATTTCCAAGAAAGATGCTAAGCCTAGGTTGATAAGATGGATTATGTTGTTGCAAGAGTTTGACCTAGAAATTGTGGATAGGAAAGGAGTAGACAACCAAGTAGCAGACCATTTGTCTAGGTTAGAAAAACCTAGTGAGGACAAAGGAGAAGGAGGCATCATTGACACCTTCCCTGATGAGAGAATTCTAATGTTACAACACTCTGAGCTACCATGGTTTGCTGACATGGCAAATTATTTGGCTTGTGGCATAAGACCTTCTGATTATTCTGGCCAAATGTTCAAGAAATTTCTCCATGATGCCAAATCTTATTTATGGGATGACCCTTTCTTGTTTAAACTTGGTACAGATCAGATCTTGAGAAGATGCATACCAGAAACTGAGGCTGTAGCAATCCTGCAACATTGCCACCAATCTGAGTATGGAGGCCATTTTGGAGGTCAAAGGACAGCAACCAAAGTGTTACAATCAGGATTCTATTGGCCAACTCTCTTCAAAGATGCCCACAGTTTTGCACAAAGATGCAATGAATGCCAAAGGAGTGGTTCCATTTCTCAAAGAAATGAAATGCCACTAAATGGGATCTTGGAGGTTGAGTTGTTTGATGTTTGGGGAATAGATTTCATGGGACCATTTCCCCCATCAAACCAATGCCAATACATATTGGTTGCTGTTGATTATGTATCCAAATGGGTAGAGGCAGTGGCATGTGTCTCAAATGATGCAAAAACTGTGATCAAGTTTCTTCAAAAGCAAATTTTTACACGATTTGGTACCCCCAGGGCACTGATCAGTGATGAGGGTACCCACTTTGTGAACAAAATGTTACAAGAAGTTTTAAAAAAGTACAATGTTAATCACAGGATTGCCACTGCATACCACCCACAAACCAATGGTTTAGCTGAGCTCTCTAATAGAGAGATAAAGGGAATTCTTGAAAAGGTGGTCAAGCCAAACAGAAAAGATTGGGCCTTTAAACTAGACAATGCTTTATGGGCATATAGAACTGCAATCAAGACACCACTTGGTATGTCCCCATATAAGCTTGTCTTTGGCAAAGCTTGCCACCTCCCTTTAGAACTTGAACACAAAGCATACTGGGCAATCAAAGAATTAAACATGTGCCTAAATGTTGCTGGTAGTAAAAGAAAGTTACAACTGTGTGAGCTAGAAGAGCATAGGAACATGTCCTATGAAAATGCCAAACTCTATAAGGAGAAAACCAAGAAATGACATGACAGAAAGATACAACACAGAGACTTAAGACCAGGCCAGCAAGTTCTTTTGTTTAACTCGAGGTTAAAATTGTTTCCAGGAAAGCTAAAATCCAGATGGTCAGGACCTTTCCTCATTCATCATGTATATCCATATGGAGCAATTGAACTAGTTAACCCTGAGGATAACACTGTGTTCAAGGTCAATGGACAAAGAGTTAAGGCATACCACACCCCAGTGACCATCCCAGAACCCTGTTCTGTGGATTTGGTCACTTTGTGCTGAACAAGCTTCAAGAATGATGAGGACTTTTTGAAGTCCCATTTTATTTGTAAATACTTGACCTTACCTTTACTGCTTTCTAGGACTTGTATTTTAATCGTTTGTATAGTTTTGCAGCTTTGATTGTAGAAGAAAGAATGCAAGAAGGGAAGGGAAGACTTCAAGAGAGTTGAGGCTGCGTTGGTTGAGAAGTTTGACAGAAAAATCAAGAAGCAGGGAAGAAAGCTGAAGGAAATCAAGGAGGAAAATATTAGGTTGTGTACCGAAAATGAAGAGATAAGGAAGCTTCTGAAAGCATACAGAGAAGGAATGGAAGGCACTTCTGCTGTTGCACCACCACCGAAGGATTCACAGCCTACTCCAATGGAGTAGGACAGGTTCTACTCATTACCCTTTAGCTCCAAATTTTATTGTTCGTTTTTAATTTTCAAGTCTGGGATGTGTCTTTGCTGTTTTCTAGGTTTTATTTTCTTGCAAATGGGCATTGGTGATCATCTTGAGCATGCATACATATCCACAATAAATTCATACATTCATGGTCTATATCTCACTTTATAGTACTTGCTAGAACTAGGATTATTTTACTTGGGACGCAATTTGGTCCACATCTCACATGAGAAATGATTAAGGCCATCTTTCGATACTCAACATTATCCACTTGCACCCACTCCATATTATCCATACACTTTCATGCTATTACAATGAGGACATTGTAAATTTCAAAGATTGGGGTTGGGAAAGTCCACCATGGCAAAAACTTAAAAACATAAAAAGAGCATAGCTCTTCAAAATGCCATGTTTGGACTTAGGCACTAAAAAAGTCCCATAGGGGCTAAGTGCATTGCATTCACCAAAAGAAAAGAGCACAAAAGTGCCAAATCTGAAAAAAAAAATGAAAAATGATGCAAAAGGTGAAAATAAGAGGCAAAGTGAGCATAAGAAAAAGCCAAAAAGAGTTATCCAGTTCATTAAAAGTCCTTTTGATCTTAATTGTGAGATGTGAGTACCATAACAAAAAGAAAATCTTACTAGCATATGGTTCATACTCATGGTAGATAGAAATCATGGAAATTTTGGATTTATGAAGGGCTATGCCATGTATGTTTGGGTTGATCATCTACATGTGTGCACTTAATGCATCCATCTTGCAAATCTTATCACTTGAGTCATTTTTTTCCCTTTCTTTTACTATTTTTCTTTTTGTGTCTTAATTGCTTGGGGACAAGCAATATTTCAAGTTTGGGGTTATGATGACACTAATTATTTAGTGCCATTACGCTCTTTTTATCTTCTTTTTAGCATAGTTTTTACCTTCTAATCCCAACATTTGAGTCATTTTAGTTCATTATTTTCTCTTTTCTTGTTTCTTGGAGCTAAAGATATGAAGAACTTGTTTTATTGCATTTTGGATAAGCTAATTGGTGTATTTTTGGGCAGATTTATAAGTGCAGCAAGCTGCAGCATGCTGCAGCATCCTTACAGCAGCCGTATGAAGAGCTTAATGGATAAGCTAGGAGGAGCTTTTTGTGGGAAGACCTTTTTGAGTTTTGAATCTGACTTTTGGGAACCTTCTAGACTAATATTTGGCTGATTTGTAATTTGTGGTTAAACACTTTATTGTCTTTTGGTTATTAACTCTTGGTTAAGACTACTTTTGTACTTTAAGTACTTTATTTAGGATAATTACCTTTTGTGTCACTCCCCTTGGTTATAAAAGGGGAGCTTGGGGTAGTAATTTAGGATCCATAATCCATCTAATTCTCTCTCATGTTAGTGAAAATCAAAGGTTGGCATCAATAACCTTGTGATTTTGGTTTACTTTATTAATTCCAAGTAATCTTTTGAAGTCATCATCCATTGTCTTTTATGCTTTATTATTTCTAGTATTATTTACTTAGTTCTTTACTTTACTTGCAATTTATATTCAAGTCTTTTATATTTGTTGTAATTTATATTTCCGTCATTTAATTTTTGTCATTTATATTCCGTCATTTAATTTATGTCATTTACATTTATGTTTTTATTTTCCGTCATTTATCGCTTTATGTCTTTAAATATGAGTAGCTAATTTTATTTAGCTCGGGTGTGAGATAAAAGGGTGAGATTTTAAACCAAAGAAAGGTGGACGTTGTTTCGCAATAACAATGTTCCATCATTTCATTTCAAGTTTTATAAAGTTCAATGACACTTCTTGACGAACTGATCACTTGCTAAAGTGTTAAAGTACGGTTGACTTAGAGATAAGCTACCAAAAGCACGTCAGTTTGAATGATATAAGAAGTAGACTTGAGAGAGTTGCTTTTTATTTATAAACTGATTTATTCTCGACAAGTTGATCGCTAGTCATTAGTGTTAAAGTGTAGAGGACTTAGAGATAAGCCCCTTCGAACACGTCAACTTGGATGATATGGGAATCGTCTCGAGAGAGCGGTTTTAGATACAAAGAGATTTGATCGTCCATATATTTTGAGGACTTTATTCTACACTATAAATAGTTGGAGGCTGCACAGAGATGTGTTTAGTCGACTCTAAACAGTAGTGTGAATATTGAAGTCCGAGAGGAATACCCTCAAAATAGATGGTGGATCTAGTTATGGTTGTAGCATAAGTCTGCTGGAATTTGTGTTTAAATTTCACCTAAATGTCTTACACCCGTGTTTGCTTTATTATTCTGTTAATCTAATCAAGTGACAAACCAAACCAAATCAAGTCTTCAAAATCGCCACCTGAAGTCATTTCTTTTTCTTACTTTTTAATCTACTTTTACTCCAATCTCTGTGGGACGATACTTGGTTCTTACCATTTTATTACTTGAAAGACGATATTAGATCTCATTGTATACTTGCTTTGAGGTTTAATTAGCACACGTCTATAGGTGTATTCCAAGCACTATCAAGTTTTTGGCGCCGTTGCCGGGGATTGGCACGCTAAAAGTTTTAGAAAGTTTTAAAAAGATTTGATTTTTCTACCACTGTTTGGATCGCATTTTGTTTGGTGTATGCCAAGAATACCACGTGGGGTGTTGTTCGAACTTGACCCGGAAATTGAACAAACGTTTCGTAATAGGAGAAGAACGCAAAGAATCGCATTAATTTTAGACTCTCCAATTATGGAACCACCACCACCCGGATTTGAAAATAGAGGACCTAGACCACCACCACTTTTAGAAAATCCGATACCACCACCAATATTCCATGATGCACCTCCAATTTTTGGAAACCCACCGGAGCACCCTTTTCACCAAAATCCGCCACATCAAGGAAATAATCATAACCATGTTGATGATGATGTTGAATCTCAAGGCACCAATGAAATAAGAAATGAAGTTCCAAACATAATTAATCTTGCAAATTCCAAAGAGGGAAAATTTATGGACTACGCTATCCCCGATTTTGAGCAATTAAATTCAGGGATAATTAGACCCCATATACAAGCCCTCCATTTTGAGCTAAAACCCATCATGTTTCAAATGTTGCAAACAAACGGACAATTTGCTGGAATGCCATCAGAAGATCCACATTCTCATTTAAAATATTTTATGGAGATCACTGATGCATTCCTGATCCCTGGGGTATCTAACGATGCCTTGAGACTTACTTTGTTTCCTTTTTCTCTAAGGAATCGGACAAAGTCTTGGTTTAATTCTTTGGCACCTGGCTCTGTGCCATCATGGAGCAATATGGCTGAAAGATTTTTGAGAAAATATTTTCCACCTACCCGTAATGCTAAGTCCAGAAACGAAATTTGCATGTTTAAACAAAGTCAAATAACCATTCAAACAAAATAACCACAAGGGTTGTGGTGTGGTGGTAAAGGCTTGGGGAGTTCATAGCGCTCAACCCGGGTTCGAGCCCCGCTCGCAGCACTTGTGGCCACTGAGGATGAACTCAGGGTTGCACGCTTTAGCAGTTGGGCCAAAGGCCCTAATTGACAGGGATTAGTCTTGGCCATAGGCCTAGGATTTTTTATATATATATATATACATCAAAAGCTTTGCAAATTCACCATTTTATGATAAATATTAAAAAGGCAGGAACTAAAAATCATATTGAACTCCATTTTCCACACTAATTGGTCACATCTTCTTTACTCCAAAGTTAAACGTAACTTGTGAATGGAGTATGCCTGTAAGTTTACATAATATTGCAAACCAAAAAATTGAAATGTGCATACAAGAATCAAGTTTAAACAAATCTATAAATCTAAACATCAAAATCTGCAAATGTAAGATACAAACTAGATTTATAAAGACAAATGGGAAAATGTAATGGAGATGGTTAAGCTTCGAGTTGGGAAAAAAACCTTAGATCAAATATATGAACAAAACCCATATCACGTACAAAATGAAAACATATCTACACCGGAGAAGGGGGTGTTCTTTAGAAAGCTATAACCCAACAATACTCGATTAAACCCGACAACCAAGTGCTTTGACATCCAGAAGAGTGAAGGACTACAATTTTGTTGATAATAAGGATCACGGTTTAAGGAGAACAGTAGGGTAGGAAAAATTACAAGAGAATAAATCAAAACCTTTATTTCACTACTCTTAAAACACGAAACTGGGCGCATGAGGAAGCGACAAGGGCAACAACAAGGCAAACACCACTCTTTCACCTTCATCGACCAACAGGGGGATGGGGGTACCAAGCGTAGCGACGATAAAACTTTAACCATAGGGTAACCGTTCTACAGTAACAAGGAACATGATGAAAAATCGTGGTTTGTTTAGGGGAAACAAATATGTTCGTAAGTTAATGATTGGAAAATTCTCAAGCGTGTGTATTAAGATTCCTCATGGCAGCTGAGCGAATAAGTCATCTTCTCAACTAGTAAGTTGCTTCTAGACATATCTATATGGCTTACCGAATAAGCCATACTCTCCATTCGACCTATTCAGTCCTTTGCAAAAGTATTTTCACGAACTTCCTAAAAGTAACTAATAAACACGTCCAAATGCATGATAAACATTGAGTTGTATTACAACAAAATACTACATACAATTGATAACTAATCGAAAACTCTCTATCACACAAAGCCATAAAATAATCTCGAGATAGACACATAGTATAACAAAACATTAATCAATATTGAAAGCCCGAGTTCTCATTTTCTAAAATCAAAATGCATCACAATGTATCTTATCGTATCACATACCTAAACGTATTTACTTTTGAATACTTGATGGTTCAAGCTTTAAGACGTTATTAAATAAAAAAGGTTAAAAAACTACGATACATGTTTCATCTTTGTGGCCAAATGTTTTTTAAATAAGTGAAAGGACTGTGTACTTGTTGTTGCATTTTTTAACACGTTACATCCCCGCGGTTGTAGTTTCTTAATGAGTTCGGTCCCTAAATAAATCAACAAACTAGGTCCTTATGGTTGCATTAAGAACCTAACTCGCTGTAAAAATGCAACAAACATATACAAGATTCATTAAACTTTAACTACAAGGGTTGTGGCGTAGTGGTTGAGACCCTGGGAGATGTGGTGGAATATCCCATATGACCAGGGTTCAATTTTAGGCGTATACAATAGTCGTAACCACAAGGGTTGTGGTGTGGTGGTAAAGGCTTGGGGAGTTCATAGCGCTCAACCCGGGTTTGAGCCCCACTAGCAGCACTTGTGGCCACTAAGGATAAACTCAGGGCTGCACACTTTAGCAGCTGGGCCAAAGACCCTAATTGCCAGGGATTAGTCTGGGCCATAGGCCCAGGATACTCTTTAAAAAAAAAAACAGTCGTGACCACTAAGTTTATCAAAACTGATTTCTTGCAGTCACAATTTGACGGGATTAATCTAAGCATAGTCTTAGACACCATTCAAATTTTTTTATTTTTTAAGAAAACGGACAAGAATCGTTAAAAATAGAGTGAATTGCATTAATGGTCCCTCATGAATGCCTGGATTTCACTAATCGTCCCTCCAGTTTTGAAAGTACATTGGTGGTCCCAAAAAGCGAGATATGGAGCCGAAATTCGTCCCTGACGCTAACGCCGTTAAGGCATGCTCCGTTAACCCCATCACGTGCCCCTCACGTGAGGGGCATTTTAGTATTTTTACCCTTTTTATTTTATTTAAAATACATAATTAAATTAATATTTTTATTTCTTTATTTCTTTTTTTAATTAAAAGAAAAGAGGGAGAAAACCACTATTGGGATCCCAAAACTAAAACAACCACCTCCCAAAACCACCTCTTCTCTCTAATCTCTCTTCTCCTTCAAAATCCTTTGCTTCATTTCAAACCCATTTCCATCATTTAAAACCACCACCACCGCCACTAGACTTAAAACCAAAGATGCAGCCGGCGACCTTCTACATTGGTTTCCGGCAACCCCCAACGTCGTGCCCTCTCCATTGGTTTCCGACGACCCCCTACATGGTTTTGATTTTTAGTTTTGGTTTTCTTGATCCAGATCTCTTCATTTTTCGGTGAACGAAGAACACCTCCTCCTCCGTGATATGGAAGCAGATCTGAAACTCGAACAACAAACAACGAACTCGAACGATGGACTCGATATGGAAGTCGAAGTTGCGATTCAGATCTAGACCCAAAGTGATGGTTCGATATATTTGATTTTAGGGTTGTTTTGATTCATTTTTTATTTTAGGGTGATGGTTCTATATGTAATATTATCTAATTCCACTTTTGATTTTAGGGTTGCTTTGATTTTAGGATCGGTTTAGGATTTTTTTTTCTTTTGTTTATGTTTAGAATTGAGGCTTTGATTTTGATTTTGATTTAGGTTTGAACCTTTTTGTATGGATGTTTGAATTTTTTTGGGTTTGAATCTTATTTAACTTTGAATATTATATGAATGTGAAAGTTTTTGGGTTTGAATCTAATTAGCTTTGAATATTGTATGAATGTTTGATTTTTTTTTCATGTTTGAATCAGATTTAAGTTGAATATTTTTGTATGAATGTTCAAAAAAAAAAATTGATTTGAATATGATTTAAGTTTTGGGTTTAAATATTAACGTTTAATGGGTATTGGTGGTGGTCGCCGGTTAGCTGCAGGTGGTGGCGATCGCCGGTTATGCTCATGGTGATGGTGGATGATGTTGAAGATGATAAGGATGCCCTAATGCATTCAAACATTTTTTTAATTTAAAAATTCTATATAATATATTATTTTTTAGAAGCAAAATATGGAAAGGAGCTAAAAAGACTGAATTGCCCCTCACGTGAGGGGCACATGTGACCCCTAACGGCAACAATTTGGACGGCGTTAGCGCCAGAGACGAATTTGGGTTCCATATCTCGATTTTAGAGACCACCAATGTATTTTCAGAACTGTAGTGACGATTAGTGAAATCTAGGCATTCATGAGGGACCATTTGTGTAATTCACTCTTAAAAATATATAACGATAGGGACTAAACATGTAACTCACTCAAAAAATAATGAAAGTTTGGTCACAAAAACTTGCCTCAAAACGACGTCGTACACCAAACATAAAACACAAAACGACGACGTATCCCCATGACATTGGTCAAACACTTCACCTCCTGACCAGGCCTTCGCCGTTTCGCGTCCCACACACACACACCCGTCTTTCTCTCTCTCCTCTCGAAATCGACTTCCATTTTTTCCCTTTCTCGCTCGCTCGTTCTCTCTCTCTCTCTCTCTCTCTCTCTCTCTCTCCCTTCCGGCGGCTTGAAATCCGGCCAGAAATCTCTCCGTTTCGCTAATTCACTCTTGAATCACACACAGATCTGTACTCTTTATCCGAATTGTTCGTTGACGAATTCGTTATCGTTACATATAAGCCCTAATTCGAAATCCATACCCGTTTTCGTAAATTATTATTCGTCGATCAGTTAATCTTCTGTATTCCGGTGTTTCTGTTGCTCGATTGTCGATCTGGAGGTGTTAAGGTGGAGATTGTATTATATGATCAATCATTTCAGCAACCTAGGGTTTGTGGTTGAATAAAGGGGATCACGAATTGGTTACGGTAATTGATGGTTGTTGCGAGATACGAAGAAGAATATTTGATTATTGAGGAAAGTGATATTTTTGATTATGATGATGGAAGAAGGGTATTATGTATGGGCGGTGGGAAGGTGAGCTGTGGGTTCATCCGTGGCACATGTGGTCGGTCCTATCTTCCTCCACGACGTCTGTAGCTGCTGCTGCTCACTCTAATTCCTTCGTATTCATCGACACTAACTCTTTCTCAAAAGTATATATATAATTTCTGTTTCAGTAATATATATATATATATATACATGTCTATAATTGTATGTATGTCTATATATCTTCTTTGATTGGTGTATCTATTTGAGTGTTATTGTAAAGCATCATAATATCTGAATGCTATTACTACTGTGAATTGGTTTGGACGGAAATTTATGGTATTTTCCCCTCATTACATAGTAAAATCGACCTGTCTTCTCTCGACTCAAATTTAGATAATACTGATTGAATTAGAAGATTATTTTAAACTGGGTATGTCAATACAAGACATGGCATTTCTTTTCGGGTTTGGGGGATATCTTTTTTAATTTAAATGGATCATCCATGGTGGTAGTTTTGTGATCACTTGTTGTTTGCTTATGAAGGTGGTTCTATTTGATTACTGAGTTTCCTACACAAAGGTTGAACATTTATTAGTTGCCTCATGTTTCCTTGGGTGGCAACCATCTTTCACTTCTTGCATTAGATGTGTGTGCCTATTAGTATCAAATCAGCTTTCTTTTTTGGTTGGGTAATTGATTTTAGAATCATTCTCGATGCCATAATTTGGGTAAATGTAAATTCAAATGCTTTCTGAAATCTTGACGCTGTTTTCTCAATCAATATGTTGATAATTGTGTTGATCTTTCCGGTTTTGAATTTATCTTCCGCGTGGGTCTCTTATATCGTAAGTTTGAGCAGTCTTAGGAACTCCAGCCTCGTTAATGCATTTTCTGAGTGAGATGGTCATTTCTCATTTCCAGTGATTATGTGTTGTCAAATTGTATCAGATGCATACTCAATTACACTGAGGGTCGGTAACTAGGCCATATGGGTTGTGGTATGGAATTATAATGCAACAAATTCCATTTAGGACCTAGTAGTGCTATTGTTTATTATTACTTGTAAAATTATTGCTTTTGCTAAGACATCAACCGTGATTGAAAGTATATTTATTAAATTAGCTAAATAGTTATCATTTTATGTTGGATATTTTCCCATATGGGTTGTGGTATGGAATTATAATGCAACAAATTCCATTTAGGACCTAGTAGTGCTATTGTTTATTATTACTTGTAAAATTATTGCTTTTGCTAAGACATCAACCGTGATTGAAAGTATATTTATTAAATTAGCTAAATAGTTATCATTTTATGTTGGATATTTTCCCATTAAATGTGTACATAGCCTCTAACTCATACTATTCTTTTTATTCTTCTTCTAGCCGAGTTAATAATAACTCCCATTGCTTTAATCTGGTTAATTTCTTGCAGGATGGTCGAAAGATTCATGTTGGTGACTGTGCTCTGTTCAAGCCATCCCACAATTCCCTTCCGTTTGTTGGCATAATTCGTAGATTAATAGTAGGAAAAGAGAACAATCTAAGTCTGAGTGTGAATTGGCTTTATCGACCTGCAGACGTAAAGCTTGAGAAAGGTGCTCTGCTGGAAGCAGCACCAAACGAGGTCTTCTACTCGTTTCACAAGGATGAGATACCTGCTGCATCGTTACTCCACCCCTGTAAAGTCACGTTCCTTCGTAAAGTTGTTGAACTTCCTTCAGGGATCTCCTCATTTGTGTGCAGACGAGTCTATGATATTGAGAGCAAGCGTTTATGGTGGTTAACGGATCAAGACTACATTAACGTGAGTATAATTGTTCAATTTGTTTTGTTTCATATCACCCTTATCTGTTGAAAATTATCTTGATTGCATATGTAGTCTTATTTGACACAGGAACGACAAGAAGAAGTAGACAAGCTATTAGATAAAACAAGGATAGAAATGTATGGAGCACTGCAGACTGGAGGTCGTTCTCCAAAACCCTTGAATGGTCCAAATGGGACAGCACAATTAAAACCTAGTTCAGATAATGTACAGAATAGTTCGTCCTCTATTTCATCACATGCGAAGAGTAAAAAGAGAGAACATAGTGTTCACAATTCAGACTCTGTCAAGCGTGAGCGCCTATCTAAAGTAGATGATGCAGATTCTGGTCCACTTAGATCAGAGCACATAATAAAGACTGAGATTGCTAAGATTACTGATAAAGGAGGGTTGGTAGATTTTGGAGGGGTTGAAAAACTAATACAGCTCATGCGACCTGAGAGTGCTGAGAAGAAACTAGACCTGGCTTGCCGAGCAATGCTTGTTGATGTAATATCGGTTACTGAAAGGTTTGATTGCCTGGGTCGGTTTGTTCAGCTGAGGGGATTATCTGTTTTGGATGAATGGCTTCAAGAGATCCACAAGGGCAAGATCGGTGATGGTAGTCCTAAAGAGAATGATAAATCCGTCGAGGAATTTCTTTTCTCTTTGCTTCGTGCCCTGGACAGGTTGCCTGTGAACCTTCATGCGTTACAGACTTGTAATGTAGGGAAGTCAGTCAATCACCTACGTAGCCATAAAAATTCTGAAATTCAGAAGAAAGCCAGAAGTCTAGTCAGCACATGGAAGAGTCGTGTAGAAGCTGAAATGAATATCATTGAAACAAAGTCTAGTACAAGCCGAGGAGGTTTTTGGCCAAACAAGTCAATAATGTCTGAAGTTTCTCATATGGGTAGTAGACGGATAGGTGGTTCTTCTGAGGTTGGTCTCAAGAGTCCTACTTCACAACCTCCTGCACTGAAAGCTCAACAGTCAAAGCAAAACTCTGGTGAAGCTGTCACCAAATCACCGGCATCTCCCAGCTCTACGAAATTGTCGACATTGGTTGCAGTTGGGGCAGGATCCTCAGACATGCCTTCATCAGCTGCTAAAGAAGGAAGAAGTTGCAGTTCTAGTCAATCTCCAAATAATAGTCAGTCTTGTTCTAGTGATCATGGGAAGACTGTAGCTTCTTGCAAGGAAGATGCTCGGAGCTCTGCTGCTGGGTCCTCGAGTGTAAGTAAGATCTCTAGTAGCGTTTCTCATACTAGGAACTCAAGCAATGGTTTCCATGGATCCACAATCCCAGGAGTTCAGAAGGAAGGGAGTCTTGGAAAAATTGGGCCTGTGAATCGAAATTTCCCCTCCGAAAAGGGATCACCAACTAGATATACATCCGAAAGAGTATCTGATCCGTCTCTTGTAGATAATGGAAACAGTCAGAGACTTATTGTGAGGTTGCCCAACACTGGTCGAAGCCCTGCACGAACTGTCAGTGGGGAATCTCCTGAAGACTCTTCCACAGTATCTGGTAAGGCTTCTCTTGTGGTACCTTTTGAGAAGCCAGATCACCATGATCAGAAGGTAAGTGGAAAAGTTGATGTCCTACAGGGAACCAATGTACCAATCATGGATGCAAATTTGTCTCAGGTGAAAGATGGATTGGTTGTTCGTGATGAAGTTAAGGTGGCGACTGTAGGGTTACCCTTTGATGAGCGTGGTAGAATGACTGAGGCATTTTTAGTAAGTGGTTCATCATCAGGGGTTACTCCAAAACCAGGGAAACTATACGAAGCTTCTTATAGCTCTATAAATGCATTAGTAGAGAGCTGTGCCAAATTCTCTGAAGCAAGTGTGTCTCCTTCCATGGGTGATGATGTTGGAATGAATCTTCTTGCCAGTGTGGCTGCTGGTGAAATGTCAAGATCTGATGTCTCACCCGCATGTTCCCCTGGAAGTAACTCACCTTTACCTGAGGACTCATGTTCTGCGAATGTTGCTAAGTTGAGGCGCAAAGATAATATCAGTGTGGCAAATGGTCATACAATGGTGGAGCAGATTAGTTCTGTTGACTCGTTATCTACAAAAAGTAGACCACCGCAGCAGACTCGGCCTGTTATGACCCACATTTCTGGAGACGGTAAAGATGCATCATTTGGCTGTGAGTTAAAGACCCGCAAGGATAATATACAATTGGATTCATCCGTTGTAGATTTGCCACAAAATAGCAATGCTGTTGTTATGGCCCCAGAAGTAAAGCCTTCTGGTTTGATAGAAGATGATAGAAATGGTTGTAAAGTGGGCGATGGAGCTGTTCAGTCTGACGATCAAAGGAAGTTCTCTCCTAATTGGTCACAAAGTGTTGATTTCTCAAATATGAAACCCAACAGTGGAAGTCCATCTTCAGATGAAGACAAGAATGCGGGGTGTGCTGAGGATAAAGCGGCAAAAAATAACGATGTTCTGCCGGACGCAGCTGCTACAAGTGCAAAGATCGAGACACAGATTAATGAAGAATCAGCTTCTTGGTCATCTTCAGATATGCATGTCGATGATAAGAAATTGGTTCACAAACAATCAAGCTGCAGCAACTTAGTATTGACAGAACTCCATGGCAGGCTAAAAGGTGAGAACTCTATGGTAGCCACCACTTCTTGTGGTGATGTTGACTTAGTACCGAAATCTGAAGAGGCTGATGACAAAAAGGCAGGGTTTCACTCTGAACAGATCGAGCGACAAAATATGGATGCTGGCACATCTGTTTCGCAGCACAGTGGTGAACATGCCGATGAACCCCTTGGTCGTAGTCCTGGTGGTTCCGTGCCACCCAACAAACCTCCTGCAATTGCAATTCAAGAATTCAGATCGTGTGAAAAGCCTACCGAAGTAGCAGAAATGGCGGTAAAGTTGGATTTTGATCTGAATGAGGTTCTTCCTAACGATGATGGGATTCAAGGAGAGGTTGAAAGGTCTTTGATTTCGGGAAGTTTGGCTGCCGTCCATTCGCCTAGCCTTTTACCTTCTAATAATGGCAATCGGTCTTCTTTGATTACTGTAGCTGCTGCCGCTAAAGGACCATTTTGTTCTTCAGAAAACCTCTCAAGAGGTAAGACCGAGCTTGGTTGGAAAGGGTCTGCTGCCACCAGCGCGTTCCGTCCAGCAGAGCCTCGAAAGGCGTCAGATGTTCCGGTTCTTGATAATCATAGCAGTAAACAAGCTCGTCCACTTTTAGACTTTGACCTGAATGTTGGGGTTGTCGAAGATGCTGGCCAAAACAATCGTGCTCTTAGCGGAGGGGGGCTGGATCTTGATCTGAATGCATGTGAAGAGAGTGGGGATGTTGTGCAGCTGTCGGTTTTCAACAGTCGTAGACATGGTGGCATAGAGCAATTGCCACCAAGGTCGCTTCAGTCTCGTGGTTTTTATAACCCCGAACTGAGTTCGTCACGGGGGTTTGACCTGAACAATGGACCTGGCGTGGAAGAAGTTGGCGGTGAATCAGTACCTTTTTCCAAAAGCAGTATGCAGTTTTTGTCGGCTGTTCCAAATGTCAGAATGAACAATGTGGATATCGGTAACTTCTCACCTTGGTTTCCGCAAAACAATACCTACCCGGCAATCACAATCCCGTCAATTCTTCCGGGTCGAGGGGATCCGAGTTATCCCGTTGCGCCTGCTGCAGTTTCGCAAAGAATGTTGACTCCCGTAACGACCACTACGTCACTTAATAACGATTTATTCCGGTGTGGTCCGGTGTTGCCATCCTCTCCTGCAGTCGCATTTCCGTCAACCGTGCCATTTCAATATTCGGCTTTCCCGTTCGAAACCAATTTTTCGCTACCGTCAATTTCAAATACGTTTTCTGCGGTCTCAACAGCCTATGTGGATTCTTCATCATCCGGTGGGACTCTTTGTTTCCCAACCATTCCGCCACAAACGCAGCTGGTTGGACCTAACGGTGTGGTTCCGATGCCTTATAGGCCATACTTCATGAGCCTACCTGGTAGTGGTCCGAGTAATGTTGGTCCTGATGGTCGAAAATGGGGAAGCCAGGGTCTGGATCTAAATGCAGGTCCGGGAGGTGGTGTAGAAGATAAGTTGGGTTCTGGATTAAGACCGATACCTCTTGCTGGTTCTCAAGCCATGGACGATGAGCAGTTAAAGATCTTTCAGCAAATGGCGGCAGGTAGCGGAGTATCGAAGCGGAAAGAACCCGATGGTGGGTGGGATGGAGATCGAATTAACTACAAACGTCATCCGTCATGGCAGTAGGAACGCTTTCTTGCGTTGCCCGGTTAGTCCTTTTTCCTCAATCACATGTTTGTTGACACTTTGACAAATTGAAAGGGCAAAATGCATCAAAAGTGAACAAAGTTTGGTTTAGTTTCTAATTAGTGTAACAAATTATTTTTCTCAACAAAGTGATGCATACCGGATTGATAACAACAGAATTAAACATGTGATTCGTTTAACTACTCGCACTCGAATGATTACAATGTCAATCCAGCTATTCAAGAAGGTGGTTTTCTCCCAATATGGCTCATGCCTGATTTTCAAAACTCGTACCCCTCTCAACCGCTTCCCTCCTATTTATACCCATCCTCTTTTAGTGCGTAGCAGAACTCCAACAGAAAGTGAAGATAAATGATCTACCCCAAATACCCCCTTTCCTGCACTATATTACTAACTATTATTGACAACCACTCTACTCAGGGTATAACAATACTCGCCTCCTAACTTTCACCTTGTCGTCAAGGTGGAAAAAAAAATAAAAATCCTGATTCAAATACTTTCCATTAACTATTGCTGCTGCTGGTGGTGGTGGTGGTGGTATCGGCGGTGCTTCCGGCTGCTCGACCAAGTCTATACTTGCTGTAACTCGTGTCGTTGTGGCAAAAGAGCTCAAGATGGCTGTGTAGTTGCACAACCAGACCCACTTGTTTAAGCGTTTCTTATATGCACCTCAATGCAACGAAGGTAATGGTCTGAATCATATTTGGATATCCATTTATTCCCATATCAACCAGGCTATACTTTGAGTCTTTGTCCCATCACAACTGAACATTTTATCATAATCTCTCTCGAAACATTTCACAACTTGAGTCTTTGCACCATCACTAGCGATAGCAATCCTCTTAGTTGGAAGTATTGGCAATCTGACCACCCTTTTGGAAGCCGAATCTCGATTTGCATCCCCAATTCTAAGAGTAGATTGATCATTCCTAAAAGAAAATTACTATACAAACTCCACAGTTCGTCAGCTCGATCCCTATAGGTGTTATGAGGCTGCTCTTTAACGGATGTTGCCGACTGTGTAGTCAACTCAGAAATTCGTACTCTACCACTCGCAATAGCTGAAGGTGGTGAATAAGAACCTAAAGCAGATGCATCTTTCCTGAACGGCACCACGGAATTGTGTCCATCGGTGGTAATCGATGAACTCACAACTACATTTGCAGATGATTTGTGTAGTATCTAATTTGACCACTCCCTTACCAAATCCCTTTATTATGTCTCTTATAGACCCTCTAGAGATGTTAGTCACAAACTTGGGCATATCCTGTGCATCTAAGCTAGCTAGTTGGATACATGTATTCACAGGAACTACCGGAGTTTTTTTAACCTGCTTTTTGTCGATGGTCCTACTGGGTTAGGTTTTTCTTCTACCATCAAGAGCCACTCGTGGTTCACTGGTGCTTGATTCTCGTGACTCTTTGCATCCTCTTTGGCATCAAGTATCAATTGAGTCACCACACATGGAGGTGGTGGTTGCGGCAGCTTTGTTAACGGTAGTGCCCTCGGTGGCGACGGTGGCCTTGGCACGACGGTGGACCGGTGGTAGTGGAGGTGGCAGTTTTCTAAGATCGTCTTTAAACCCTATCTCTCCCATATGCTGAGAGCCCATTATTCAATTTTGAGGGATATGTTGACACCTCCGCCTTTTCATTTAATCATTGGGCTTGGTCCTAATTAAAATATCTGGATTGGGCTGGGCCATCATAAAATCATTGAAACGGGCTTTGTTGACACCTCCGTCTTTTCAGTCCTGCCCCCTTCTCTGTGGATTTCCAAAATTGTGACGGAATTTCTTCCCCCTATCTCATGGGTGGTGTTGTACCATGGGAGTTCTCATGCAACTTGATCAAGAACTCCAAACTTCAACCGCTTCTTCACGATCCACACATCTTTCAAGGATCTGATGTCCTCCGATAAAATACCTTTTTCTCATTTTGATTTCATCACTTCTGGATTCCGATCTCTTTAGCATGGTGTGGATTGTGATCTACCCAAAAATACCCCCCCCCCCCCTTTGCACCATGTTAGTAACTATTATTGACTACCGCACTTGCTACACAAAGTTCCAAAATCTTCATTTATGTTTCCATTTGGACCTATAACCTGGTGATCTTGTAACATTTGATGACGTTGATACCTGTTCACAAAAGGGTTGTTATGACAACGTTGACAATAAACTTGACATCCACGTCACTAAAATGGGTACACAATTGGAAGTTTTGGAACTTTGCTACATTAGATAAGAAAAGTTGAAACTTTTGTTGCATCAAGTAGGAAATTTTGAAACTTTGATGCATTTTGCCCCATACTGAAAACCATATTTTATTTTTTTTGGAAGTATATAACATTTATATACGGCAAAATTTGCTTTTTTCTTTCATTGGTTTGATATAATAACGTTTGCAGGTGATGTTTCGGAGAACTCTGTTTGGTGGCCGAATTTGTGGGCTTGGAGAAAAGCATGCCCCCATCAATCGATGTTTATGAGATCTTCTTTCCTTATTTGTTGTGGGGGCGTGTTATGAATAGTTTTCGATGTTTTTAACTTGTTGAAAAGCATTTGTCCACCCGAAAACAAACCAGGGAATTGGTTTCAACAGATATATAAATATATATGTAGAGTGCCAGTTCTTCTGGGTTTAGTTTATTTAAAACCTTATTCTCTTCCTTACTGTTTGTTTTTATTCAAGCGTTTGGTACACAGATAGGACTGTACAATATTGAGCGAGATTGGATTGGACTGAACTGGACCGACAAGAGTGTGAAGTAGGCAAGTGTGGAAGGTTTTAGTTTGATATGAGTTGTTTAGTAATTTATCCATCTTAGGGGTTGTTATGTTTGATTTTCCATCAAGGAAGCAGGGTTTTTTCATAGATGGAAGAAGTCTTCTTCTTTTTAGTTGAGATAGACAGGTTTGGAAAAGACTTGGCTTTCTAAATAAAGCACCCCTTGAAAAGCATACGGAATAAGTCACTTTCTGTATTATTAAGCCATTACTAATCAGTCATGTATAGCTGAATGAATAAGTTGTGAATCCATTAAGTTCATTAAGCTGTAACAAACAGGCCCTTACAAGCTCAAAAGTTTTAGTGGCATGATACAGTTGGTCTGAATGGCAAATGATAGGGATCTACTGTTACTTTTTTTCTATTTTCATTTATATTTCTTTAAACAAGACTGAATGGCAAATGATAGGGAACTACTGTTACTTCTTTTTCTATTTTCATTTATATTTCTTTAAACAAGACGTCGATACGTCATCTTTTTTTCTCTAGGTTGCTAATTGATACTATTTAAATTAACGAGGCACCCTTCAATATTTACATAATCATTGTGTTACATTTACATAACCATGCTATACAGTTACGTGGCAGTTGCTGAATGGTTTTGTATAAAATGATTAAGTGGTGAGAATAATTAAGAGACTCTTATGATATAGTGCAAAATAAAATACGGTTGTTTGCTAATTGTTCATAATGAAATCAGGGCTTTGAATGGGTAAGGGAGGGCCAAGATACAAAAATCATTCAGGGGATTTTGGAACTATTAAGAGACAAACATTTTTTTTACAAACAAGATTTACCTCTTAGCGATTCAGAAGTTGTCTCTTAATGAAACTTTTAACATGTAAAGAAACAACCACTTAGTATCTTATCTTTGCAGATGTTGAAATTTGATTAAGATAAACAAGAGTTTGTTTAAATTTTCTTTTCAATTTGACATTTTAAATTCCTACCCAAGTGTCTTCCCTCTTTCAGAATCTTTTTGATATTTTTTTTATATATTATGAAAGAGTACAAATATAACCAATCTTCCCACCATATGATTTGAGTATTTAAAATCTTGAATTACAGCTGCTATTTATTTTATATTGGTGGAAAGACGATAGATTAGAAATAAAAGGTAAGTATGTAAAAAGAATATCGGATATCTTACAAGTTGAAAAAGGTTTGTAGCAACTTATTGACGGACTTTTTGGGCTGGTGTCGATTGTTTGAGGTCCAATGGGTTCGAGATCCTGATGGGTTATCATTGTTGGTATATACGAATTCCCGTTGCGCCACAATGCCAGACTCGAAGAATTGCTTCAAGAATGGGAGGGTGGATAAAGATTTCTTGAATTTGAGATGGGAGCCAAACAGGTGCCCACTTCCGAGGTTTGATCCAAGGAGGTTTTTGAGGATCGTTGGAAGACGATGGGATTCACCAGTAATTCGGTTTCGAGAAATCTTGCGAATTCATTGGTTTGTCTCTTGTACGAGGTGATAACGAACATTATATATATATATATATATATATATATATATATATATATATATATATATATATATATATATATTGGAAGGATATTTTGCAACCCTGAAAAAAGTTGCAACCTTTGCAACCCACATCTTAACCGTTGGATTCATGATCGACGGTTATTTTATTTTTATTTTTTTATTTTTTTTAATTAAAAATATTGGGCCCCATATCTTTTATAACCGTCGATCATGAATCCGACGGTTAAGATGTGGGTTGCAAAGTTTGCAACCTTTTTAAGGGTTGCAAATTAAACAAACCCTATATATATATATATATATATATATATATATAGGGAGATGTTCATTTGATAAATGCTAAATATATGAGAAATAGAGAAGTAATTTTAGTCTTTCATTCAGTCAAGATCGACTTTGACCGGTCAAATATTGCGTCATTGACTGGTCAACAATTATGGCTTTGACTGGTCAAAAGTTACGACTATTCCAAAAATAGACAATTTCCTAATTTTTACAAATACACAGGACGAATTCATATATGAACCTGAATGATTCACATATTTACTATATGTGAACCAGTGTAATTCACATATGAACTCTTTAACTGATTCATATATGAACCAATTAACATATTCACATATGAACTAATTAACAATAGGTTCATATGTGAATCAGTTGAACTAATTAACAGATTCATATAAGAACCATTGTAATTCATATATGAATTAATTAACTGAATCATATAGGAACGTATAGTTAATATATGAATCAGTTAAAAACGTTCATATGTGAATTACACTGGTTCATATATGAACATATAATTCATATGTGAATCATATAGATTCATATATGAACTCGTCCCGTGTATTTTACGAAGCTACCCTATATCTTCTACAGACCATATAAGGAATTATCCGGTGCTTCACGGTCAAAGCCACAAATGTTGTCCAGATAAAGAGCTAGAATCATTTCTTTATTTATCATATTTTTAGCATTTCTCAAATGAACATAATTATATATATATATATATATATATATATATATATATATATATATATATATATATATATATATATATATATATATATATATATATATATATATATATAAAGAGAGAGAAGGGGGGGGGGGTTGGGTTATTATGCAATCTTTTACATGATGCTACCCCTTTATCCACCACACATTTTATTTTCAGCATTTTTCTTTTTTTTAATAACATAAAATGTGTGGTGGATAAAGCCTAAAGGGGTTGCAAGAGTTGTATTATGTAAATGTGTTGCATTTGAACGTCCCTCTAGAGTAATTTAATATGACAAAAAAGGTATAAAACGTTCTTCGGGTATAAGTATCTATAGCAATTTTGTAAATTACAAACTATATAATATGTAATAATTTAAAACGAATCAATTGTGTTAAGGTATTTCTCTCTCGAAAAAAAATGGTTCAATACTTCGTAAACGGATCCAACTCGAGCATTTTCATCCTCCATCTGGACAAACTCGACCCCCCAATCGGGCCCACCGACACCCGACCCTAGGCTGCGTCCATTGGTTCTTTCGACAACTCACCTTTAGTTAAACGATATCAAGACATAATGCATCTAATGTTACGAACGTAAATTCATCAATCACAGTAACACATTTGCTACAAGAATGGCCTTTCGAGCCGCTCTAAGATACATCAACGACTGCATCGAGTGCAAACATTTGACGACATTTCCAGCGACGTTTTCACCCTCACATTTCGAGAAAAATAACATGGAACAATGGAGGGAGTTGCAATAGAAAGAAGCCATTGAGAGAGTTTGAAGTTGAATCAGGTGAGGTTTTGGAAGTATATACTCCCTCTGTTCCAAAATAAACGTCCACAATGAAAAAATGTACATAGTTTTAGACATATGTAACTATTACATTTTTTAATTACCCAAATGACAATTTTGCCCTTAACAATAGAGGGAGTAATATTTATATACGGTAAATACTCATACACACTTCTCATTTTTGTATCTGATGAGTTTTATTGGGTCAGCAAATGGATGTAGGTGTATAATGATGTTCATTGGTGTTTGCCATCTAAAACCAAACTAACTCAATATATCTCATTCATTCAAATGCAATGTTCGAGGATTAACTAGCATGTACTTTTTGGTAATTTCACCTTGTAAAAGAGAGAGGACTACAAAACAAACATAAGCGCGTGCACAAGATGAACGATGTTTTTGTTCTACGTTTTGTGGATTTTAATGTTTCATTCTCGTTACATCAATAAACATACTCAAAATCACATCTTTACCATCATTCGGCGACTCTAAGATATAGGACAAATATGCATACATCCCACCCCTGTGAGACATACTACATACTGAATGCGTTTTTGTTTGATTTATCATCACTCAATGGCTCTACTCTTTGGGATATATGATAAGTCTGCATACATCTGACCTCGCGACTCTTCTTCTGAGTGGGACATTCATTCTAGATCTCATCTAAGGGGTTGTTTGTTTACCTCTTAATAGTTCCATTAAGAGGCAATCTCTGAATCGCTAAGAGGTGAATCTTGTTTGGCAAAAAATAAGTATGCCTCTTAATGGCTCCAAAACCCTCTGAATGATTTTGTATCTTGGGCGTCCCTTAACCATTCAGGGCCCTAATTTCATTTTAAACAATTACCCAACAACCATATTTCATTTTGCACTACATCATAGGAGCCTCCTAATCATTCTGCACCAAACCATTCAGACTGTTCTTGAATGGTTTGGTGCAAGATGATTAATTGTTTGGTAATTGTTCAAGATGAAAGTAGGGCGCTGAATGGTTAAGGGAAACCCAAGATACAAAATCATTGAGAAGGTTTTAAAATCATTAAGAGGCAGATTTTTTTGTTGGCCAAACAAGATTCACCTCTCAGCGATTCAAAGATTAACTCTTAATGGAACTATTAATAGGTAAACAAACAAGTAACAACCCCTAAAATTCTTTCCCAATCAAATAAACGAAACCAACAACACATCTTCGTTTTCCCTCATATCATCATATCACATAAATCACACCCACAAATAAACCGAACCGAACCAAACCCAGTAAGTCCCACATGGACGTCATGGTGGTGGTGTTTTTTTTGGATGTAAGCAGACCTGACCTCTATCCTAAAGTGTATAACGATTGTTTCCAAAAGAACATACTAAAAGTAGTATCTCAACCTTAATCTACCTCATAAAAGCCTACAACACAAGAAACATGAACAAAAAACAACTCAAATAAACCAAAAGCAATGTCTGGGTTGATGTAAGCAGACCTGATATCTACTAAAGCGACTGTTTCAGCGAAGACCCATATAAAACCTTATAGCAGGTATTCATCATATTATACGAAAAATAAATAACCAATGCTATTCTACAATAAGTTTTTTACAACAGAAAAGACCCACAAATCAAATGCGAAAACGAGTAACATTAATGAACACAAACACGAAACATAACCACGAAAACGAAACATATAATAACCTTAACGAAACTCAAACCTCAAGATTCGACAGAGCTACCAAGCACGAACGAAAACAGTTCACGAACCGGCGAGTACTCGACCAATCCAATATCCATCGCGTACCCGTTAACCGGCAACTTCAAGTCCCTCAAAACCGTAAACGCTTCCGCCATTCGATTTTTCGGGACCTCTTCCGCAACCGGGCAGTACGGAATCCACGAATCGGGACGATACTCTTCCCCGATTTCGATCCCTTCCCTCTTCATTGCATCACAGAGTTGAAAATGGAATTGAAGAAGTGGCAAAGTTGGAGTTGGAGCAAGAAACAATACGTTGTTATCGTTCGGAAGGCTTCCGATCGAACCGAACGATAACGGCAAAGGATCTTGCTTTGAAGCAAAACCTTTTACGATGTTTTCGAGCTTTGATGGATCGATAAACGGGCTCGAAAACAGAGTAATGTGAGGTCGAGATTCGATTTCGATAAGATGGGTACTAATTTGACGACGAGCCACCACATTCCAAGCTTTCAAAACTTGGTTTTCAAGAGCAGGATCAAAGTAAAGCTCAATCGCGTAACCCTCAGACATTGAATTCGATTATCAATTAAAATCAAAACGAAAACGAAACGAAACAAAACCCTAATTCTGAATCTGATAACAAAATCAAACAAAACGAATTGATTGATGTTTAATCAAATTGAAAAGAGTACATTAGAACTTACTTCTCAGATCCAGGAAACCGAATCAAATTCGAAATCAATCAAATGATTACAATCAAAACAACGAACTACGATTAACAGCTACGAATTTGGGGAAATTGGGGTTCGAAAGCAAACCCTAAAAGATCGAAATTTCGAATTGAAGAACTTGAAATTGGTGCATACCGAGATGAGATTGAATCGATCGAAGCAAAAAAGCAAGATTGTGAAGTGAAATTGGGGGGATTTGAGATGAAATTAAGGAGTAAAGATGGGAACTTGAACAAGGGTTTTTAATGGCTAAAATTGGAGTCGCAAAAATGAAGGGGCGAGAACATTGGGAGTTTGGAGTTGATGAATTGGTGGCCGATGGATGTAGTAGTCGAGGGTATATGAAGGTTAAAGTTAATATTTTCATAAATGGTCCTTTGAATATTAGTTATGTTTCATTTTTAGTCCCTTAACTATTTAAACTTTAGAGTAAATTACAGTTTCCGATTGTCGATTTTTAGCTATGTTTGGCAAACTAGCTGATAAGCTAGCTTTTCAAAACGCTACTAAGAGGCTCGTGAGATTGACGTGAGGGGGCAGGGATGGGGAGAAGATTATTCTCTTTACCAAACATATGCGGATCCAATCACGATCTTATAATAAGAACAAGAGATCTTTCTCGATCTAGAACCGTTCTCAACAGTTTGTGTAGCCATAAATCCTACTGTATTCTTCCATCTAGAGGAGATACTCGTTTATTCAGTATTGGAGCTAGTTTATGATCATCCAAACATGTACAAAAAAAGCTAACTTATAAGCTAGTTTTTTTTTTGCCAAACAATGCCTTTGTCTGTGTCGTTTGTTGAAAATCGGGGTCGGGTAATGTATCCTCCAACTCGCCCTGTCTACGTATGTGTGTATATATATATATATATATATATATATTTATTTATTTATTTTAAATATGTGTTATATAAAAGCATCTCCAACAACTATGTTAAAGTTTTTTTTTAAAATAGAGTAAAAAAATCAAAATCCTCAAAAAAATTTGCATCAAACTCCAACAATTATTCTATTTTAGCAACTCTAGTATTAATTATATTATTAAAATATTCAATATATAGGAAAAGTTGGGAGAAGAAAAAAATTGTTTTTTATGGGTAATAATTAGTTTGAGGGGAAAGTATCTATTTAGAGATTTTTTTAAATTTAGAGATTTTTACAATCTGACAACAACTATGCTAAAATAGAGAAAATAAATCTCCAACAACTATGCTAAAATCAAGGTTCTAAAAAACGCACCTTGGCGTCGCCATGGCGTCGAGGCGTGCCTTGCCGCCACGTTTTACCCCTTGGCACGCTATGGCGCGTTATGGCGTTACGCCTTGGCATTGAGATATGACGTCGAGCTCGTTATGGCCCGCCATGGCGTTATAACTTCGAATTTGTGTACTTCGAAATTCGATTGAAATTTACCCATTAGTATATGAATTTTAGTTGTTAATAACTCGTTCATTATTGTTCAAGGCAACGATAAAAACACACACATACACATATATACATATAAATTATATACATATTTGTCGCCTTAAGTCACGCCTTGGAAAACGCCATGGTCTCGCCATAACTCGTAAGGCTTGAGGCTTGACCTCGCCGCCACGCCACGCCTCACGCCATTTAGAACCTTGGCTAAAATAGAAAAAAGGGAGGTTTTAGCAACTTTTTTGCTCTGACGGCTATGCTATACCATATGCTAAAATAGAGAAAAGAAGAGATAGAGAGTGTAAAAATCTTCAAATTTGGAGAAATATCTAAAATTTCATATTCAAGAGAGAAAAATAATATTAAATTCTTTTTCAGGAGACATTGAAGACGTGTGTTTAGGAGAAAGAATTAATATTTTATTAAATGTAATTAATATTTTAATAAGATAATTGATGATAGAATTGCTAAAATAGAGTAGTTGGTGGAGTTGAATGTAAATTTTTTAGAGATTTTAACTTTTTATACTCTATTTTAAAAAAATTATAGCATAACTGTTGGAGATGCTCTTATTTTCTCTATTTTAGCATAGAGGATAACATAACTGTGTTGGAACAACAAAAATGTTAAATCCCAATTTTTTTTTCATTTTAGCATAGTTGTTGAAGATGCTCTAATACATATATTTTCAACCAATTTTAACCATTTTGAACCATTTATTATTTGAACCGGGGATAGGCCCAACAAAACCGGGGCCGAAATAGACAGTGGAACCTGGCCAGACCCAGGGATTGCATTCTCTGCCACGATCCCATGCCTATTCGTATCACCACCAAGTTCTTGATTTATTCTCAAATATTGTAAGACATCAATGGGAATGACACGAAAAACTTTGCCATTCGGGTTCGGTTTTCAGGTCTTTTTTATCTCGTTTTACGTTAGTTTTTTTTTTTAACACCCCGACGATAAAGATGTTACAATCGTTCGTTTTCCGACTAAAACGACACGTTCGAAGGCGTAACCCCTAATATATATAACAATTTACAACATTATCATTGAAGTTAAAACACTTATAATACACATGATAAGTAACAGAGAGCTTTAATTTATTTGCTCTCTATGTCCTCATCCTTGTAGTATTGCAACAATGGCGATCTCGGCGTCGAAGATGACTCCGAGTTTATAACTTCATTGTTTATCACGTCCTCTTTCGCTTTGCCCCACATCACAGTATAGAATCCGATCGAGATTATCGTTGCGCCAATCACACTGCACAACGATACGAGTAAATGCAATTTCTCTTTTTATAACGACGCTAAACGCTACAACAAAAGGGGTATGGGTGTTTAAAGAAACTGGTGGACCGCTCAAACCGGTCGAACCAAGTCAAATCGGACCGTTTTTTATGGTCTGACGGTCCAGTCTGAAAAACAAACAGCCAAACTGCTAGGTCCAATCTGGTATGTGGTTTTGAACATTTTTTTTAGCGGTTTTGAATTAATATGCCGTTTTTCAAAATGTCTATAAAAAGTTATAATAAAACAATTTACTTTTTGTGTGTTGTTTGGTTGTCTAACTGTGTCAATAAAACTTGTTATGTCACATAACTTCGTTCCAACAGCTTACTTAACGCCTTTAGATAGACATATAATTATTGGTTAAATACTCTGTTACGACGCCCAACGAAAATACCAATTTTGTTGCACGGAAAGAAGTAAGTTTGGTTGTTGTACCTTCCAAGATATAGATCGTCGCCAAGAAACAAGACACCCATGGCGACGGCTATAGCAATCGACAACGGCTTAAACATGGACACGAATAACGGCCCTTTCAAGCGTAACGCCCACGTATGTACGCTATTGTTCACGCACGAACCAAGCACGCCCTGCACGACTCAAGAAACCCACGAAATCCCGTTTAGACGGATCACAAAACCACCCAAAAAAAAAACCCGACCGCATTTGGGTACTCACCGAGCACAGAATCGAGGCCAAGGCGATATCGGGCTTGATCCTCCACGAACTCGAATCCGGTTCCGTAAAACCCCCCACAATTGCAGCAAGAATGCTCACTATTAAGTTGTAAAAGAACACCACAGTCAATTCTGCTGGATACTCCTTCATGATTTGTGTCTGCACACATCAAACTGTTACGGTATTCGATCTTTTAATCGAATCATAGAGACAGATTCAAATGAGAGCCGTAAATATTTTGAGAATCTGGGAACCTGCTGTTTCATGAGTTATTCATGATGAATAACTTTATAATATTCATAAATATTATTCATCATGATTCATGATTTTCACCATACACGATATTCATAATGAACAACTCATGCACGGGCTGACCTATGAAGGCCAGGGTGGGGCCCCTGCACCTACCAACCGATTTCTGCAAGTAGAATTTCTTTTTTGGGTATGAAAGGGTGTACATGCTAAAGGCCCAATGAATTGGGATTTCCCTATTGGTCCAGGTCATTTCGGGGCAAGCGGATCATTTATGATGAAGAGGATGAGCTTCAAGAGAATGATTCGGAGTTCTTGCAGAGTGGAACCAAATGCTTCGGGGAGTTGAAAATAAGCATAGATCCGGAGATTCCCGAATAGGTTAACCTTTCAAACTGCTGCTGAATCCATGGGCAGGCAAGAGACAACCTGGCGAACTGAAACATCTTAGTAGCCAGAGGAAAAGAAAGCAAAAGCGATTCCCGTAGTAGCGGCGAGCGAAATGGGAGCAGCCTAAACCGTGAAAACGGGGTTGGGCTTACGTGATGGTTGGAACAAAGACACATTTGGTTGTGAATTCAAATGTGGCAGATAAATAAAGGCACATATCTGCTTTGAGGGGTGTTTAGAGATATTAGAAAATACACGGGGATATCAACCAAAAAACCGAAAAAGTCCCTCGAAAGCAACCAAGAAATTTAAAAATCCCTTTAAATGGAATTCGGTTTAAAAAAATATCGGACGACTTTACTTTACGGGCCTTTAATCCGCCTTAAAGGTGCACGTCCAGTCAAAAGTCCTGGATCTGCCACTGCCCGGGAACCAACTATTTCACGAGTTATCGATACGAATAAGCCTAAAATATTCGTGAATTATTCATCATGAATATCATAATTTTCACTATTCACGATATTCATAATGAATAACTCATGAATAGTGATTCCATGTTCTCAAAAAATATTTACGGTTCTCGTTTGAGCCGGCCCATCATCACATCAAGAGACAAAATTGTACCTGTACGATATACCATAACGGGACCAGGATGTACTCGGAGGTTAGGAAAAGGCCACCGAGGGTCCAGTTTGGTTGCGTAGAATTAAGGGAAACCGAAACCGAAGGAGGACTAGGAGGAGGATATAAACTCCAAATGAGCTTAGGACCTTTATAAAGTGTCACAACAAATGCACCGGTTACGGAAACGATCGTGCCCAAAAACTTCGCACGAGTACTTTTCTTCGAGAAAGATAACGTCTCCATCCTGTTTTTGGCCATACAAATCGTTAGGATATTGAATTCCCTTTAAAATTCTACTAGAAGCATACTCGCGCAATGCAGCGAAATACATCACGATTTTAATGTTTCATTTTATTTTTTGTTGATTTACAGTACGATTTTGGATGGTTTTGAGAAAGTGATAATGTTTTTTTAATAAATTTGTTTAATTTAGGTTTAATAATATAACGGTTTTTATATAAAAAAAATTAAGTATTTTGTTAGAATTCAATGATTATCTTATATATTTTAATGACATCTAAAAAAAATAACCAATTACATATTTAATAATATAATTAAAACAAATTTATAGTAATATAATATATTAATTAATAGTGATACATGAAAATGTCTGCATAGAATGAAGGTCCTGCACATACTAAATTGGTGGGTGTTAGAAGCTTGTAGTAGTAATATGTATCTTGTGCTTTGAAATTTGTAAATTAAGAGATTTTTAAAATCTTGCATAAAATGATGGTACCCTGTGCCTAATAATTTGTATTTAAGAATTTTTTATCCGTGCTTTATAATATAGTATAGATACACCCGTAAATTTGACGAATAATAAATAAAACAAAGGCTTTTTAGGGCTTAACCGAGCTTTTCCAAACTTTTTCAGCTGGGGCTTTTTCGGCCTAAGTCTAAATAATTCCGGGATTGTCCTCAAAAATTTGACCCGATCGGGCTCTGAGGCCTGGTCCGGACCGGGCTTCGGGCTTACTAGTCCCAGGCTTTTTCGTGTCGGGCTCGAGCCTTTTTGTGTTATTTATTTTTATAAAAAATCTTCCAAATTAAAACAATAAAAAATATCATAAAACAACAAAAATAACATAATAATGAAGCTAAAACATTATAATTGGACTAGAACAATTATTATTGGCTCCGATAGTATAATAACATACGAATATTTTTCTCCATCATAACTCGTAATATAGAAAAGGACACCACTGGACAGTAGATAAAGCAACATCATACGATAAAGACAACTCTTTTAGTTAGATTTCATTTTCGGAAATTAAGCAAAAAAAAAAAAAAAAAGCCAATCTCCCCAAACAAATTCAGGCAAAAAAAAAAAAAAAAAAAAAAAGCTAGTTTATAAACTATTTTTTTTATACATGTTTGAATGACCATAAACTAGCTTATTGAAAAGCTGCTCATAGTAGCGTTTTAAAAAGCTAACTTATTAGCTACCAGATAGCTTATAAGCTAGTTTGTCAAACAATGCCTAAGCCATTGTATCAATCGAATTCTCATTTTAACCAGAGTTTACGTAAATGTCCAACGCATCTACGTAAACTCAATTTTCAGATTAAAAAAAGAACTCTATGTAAGGATTCAAATTTTTGCTTAAGGATCCCGGTTTGCGTAAAGATTTTGCATAAATAACTTTTTTTTTAAAATCTGAAAATAGACTTTACGTAAATGCGCAAGACATTTGCGTAAAAAAACCGGCTAAAATGGGAATTTGGTTCCAAAAGTGATTAAAAAGTGAAGTTGACCAGGGTGATAAGCTATTTTGGTCAATTTCCCCAGCCTCCAAAACAAATTCACCCTTTTAGCCACTTTTTCAGTTGAATTCTCATTTTAGCCGGTGTTCACGTAAACTCGATTTTCAAATTAAAAAAAAATCTTTATGCAAATTTGTGTAAGGATTCAAATTTTTGGGTAAGGATCTCCGTTTGCATAAAGAATTTTCTTTTTCTTTTTTTAACTGAAAATAGGTTTTACATAGATGCTTAACTCATTTGCGTAAACTTCGGCTAAAATGTGAATTTGGCTCCAAAAATAGCTTAAAAAGTGAAACGGATCACTAACATCGGTTATTTTGGTCAATTTCCCTTTCGATTTTGTTCTTCAAATTATCAGTTCGATTTCATTTTCATTCTTCAAATTAATCCCAACTCATTGTCGAAATCAATTACATTGTGGATCATAAAAGTCATCGAAAACGACGGATTTAGGGGGTGTTTAGGATTGTTTATTTAAAACAACTTATGCTTATTTGTAAAAGTGCCTGTTAACTTATAGAAAGAAGGGGCAAATATGTAATTTGGTTAAATAACTTAGGCATTGTTTGGCAAAAATAAGCTAGCTTATTTTCTGGGTACATGTTTGGATGACCATAAGCTAAGCTAACTTTTTGATAAGCTTCTTGGAGTAGCTTATGAGGAACTTTTTGTGATTATTCTAATTATGCCCCTCATTAATATTCATAATTATATATTAACTTTTAATTATAAATAAATAATTAATGTCCTCTTTGGTAATTTAAATGTTTATAAGCTAGTTTTTGCCGATCGTGATTTTTTCATCAGCTAACTTATCTGTCACCCGCTAGCTTATCAGCTAACAGCTAGTATCAGTCATAAGTTAGCTTATCGGCTAGTTTGCCAAACATAACCTAATAAGGAGTTTCAAATAAGTCAGTTGAGAATAACTTATCAAATACTGCTTATTAGTAGTGTCGAAAAGTCATAAGTTTTTTTTTTCAATCCAAACACTCAATTAACGAGAATTTCAGTGCCGGAAAAAAAATAGACCACTCACCGGAAAACAACGGCGAGAATGAAAGTAAACGCCGGAACAAGGTTGCTTATGGCGGACGCTAACGTCGGTGAACTGTAAATTATTCCGGTATACCCCATAACCTGCGACGTACACCTAATCACCAAAACAAATTTAACAATCAAATCCATAAACTCATCAAAATCATCGCCGGAAATTCAAACAAAACATTACACGTTACCCGATGATTCCTAAAATTCCGATTTTGCTAACGATCGAGAAATTCACCGGCGGCAGCACTCTCGATCTGTTTTCCGATCAAAAAAATTAAAAAAAAAACGTCCAAAAAACATCACTAATTAACAATTCCATTTTCCGGCGAAATTAGACGATTACCTGTTCGAGACGAACGGTGCCGGAAGGAGGAGGACGGCGGCGACGGCGTAGGAGTAAACGATGAAGACGTGATTACTCATTCCTCGAAGTGTGGCGGCTTTGTACAAGGTATTGAGCCCGACGTTTGTGCACTCCATGATGACCATGGCGGCGAACGGCAGCGCATCCTTGTAGAAGTAGAATTTCCGGTCGCCGGACATTTTTCACGGCGACGGTGAGTGGTTGCGTGGAGAAGTGGGGAAGAGGAGTGGAGATTGAGAGTGTATAATTGGTTGCATATAATAAAGAAATGGAATGAATTGAATCTTACGTAAGATATGACAAATGTTTATTTGGGTGGAAGCTTGTGATCTAGTCATAATGTAATTTAATATTGTATAAAAAAAATTAAATTATTGAATTATTAAAAAGTTTTTTTATTTTTATTTTGGATAAGTGTGTGTTTTTGGGTAATTATGAAAGACTTGGAGGTTGTTTGGTTGGTTTTTGATAGGGGTGTTCACGGTTCGTTTGGCTTGATTAGTAGTAAAAATGTGAACCGAACCACATAAGGTGGATACTTGGTTACCCGAACTGCAGAATAAACCAAACCGAAGTTAGTTGGTTACCCGCCGTTCGGTTAACGGTTGCCCGAATTTATAGGAAAATATTTTTTACAATATAAAAATAATATCAAAATAAAAACTTCAACCCAATTACATAACAAATATATAAAAATAATCCAAGAAAAAGAAACTAAAACAAGTTTTATTATTTAAAAATATTCACTATTTGGTTGAATACTATTTAAAAATTAAATAGTTAATAGTAAATATAATATTATTAATTGTACTATATATATCAGTTCGGATCGGTTACCCGCGGATACCCATAATTTAAAACCAAAACCGACCCGTGAATACCCGGTTTTTCGGTTTTCGGGTTTTCGGTTTCGGATCAAACGGTTCGTCTCGGTTTCTCGGGTTTTCGGTTTTTTTGGACACCCCTAGTTTTCCATTAGATTTTGTGTGGATAAAGTTAACTGTGTAGATGAATTTGTTTGTATAGTTTAAGAAGATTTTTGTTTGGGATGTTCTTTTTCATTAGTGGAAGGAGTGTGTTTTTTACTTCGGATGGGAGGTTTTTAAGATTTTGACATAAAAATTTCCGTAAAACTTTAATGAATAAGCCACTTTCTAAATTATTAAGCCACTATCAAAGAGTCATGTATAGTTGATTGAATAAGTTGCGATGGTTGCAAGGGGTTTTGCAGCGGTTGGAATCGTACATATGGGGAATATGAGATATTCACACATCCCTTGAGTCTTAACCAGTGCGTCACAACTCACAACCCAAGTGGTTTTTTTTAAAGTACTCTCTTCGTCGTAAATTAAATGTCCACAATGAAAAAAACACATAATTTTAGAAATAATTAATTATTACATTTTTAAATAAACTAAAATACCATTTTTATGTTAATAATAGAAAGATAAATTTTCTCCATCACATAATCAAAGGTAGGATGAGAAAGTTGTAACACCCGAAAAATTAAGGTAATTATTTATAATTTTTTTAGTGTTTGCATCAATCATAATTGTTGGGATTCTTACTTGGGTTTAAGAATATTATTATGTCATTTTACTGTTAGTTTTCCTTGGATTCCGTACATGTTGAACGTTATCGAAAGCGACGAAAATGGGATTTTGGAGTGTTGGGTGATTGTGACCAGCGACTATGACAATGGTCATAGTCGCGAGGCACTCTCGCGGGCCGGGGGGTGGTCTCGGTACACCCCCGACGACTATGACCTGCGAGAGTGACAAGGGCAATGTCGCCCTGTCACAATCGCCGAACATGTACTGCGGGCATCGAATCACGCACGACTATGCCCTAGCGACTATGCCCATGGCACAATCGCCGAGCAATGTCGTCGTCGGGGTCTGAGAGTATAAAAACTCAGTTTTGACCATTTAGACTTCATTTTCCTCATCTCACACGTTTTGGTTCTGGTCAAGAGCTCATCTAGGACGATTTTCTTCATTCCAAAACCCTCCAACACTTACTAAAAACCTAGTGGTAGTTGGGAACATTTATTGGTGGATTAGGGAAGCTTCAAGAGTCATCAAGTGAAGCATTTAAAGCACCTTCAAGTTATCACCCTCTCATCTTCTCATCCGAGTTTTCTAGGGTTTTGTGTGAAACCCTAGATAGTGAGTTTCTTACATTATTTTTCAATGAGATGCATATTTTATATGCTTTCATACTTAATGTATCATTTTTATGAGAAGATCTGATCATCTGATAAGTTTGACCTAACTGCTAACTTTGGTATTGTTGGTATCTTAGCCTTGAATATGGTCGTGGACATGGATGAGGTTATTATTTCGATGTTTGAGCATGTTTACATATTTGTCTTGTGAGCCATGGATAACATTGAGCATTTGCATGTCTTAGAGTTTTGTACCTAAGTTATGCTTGGGATTGTTGGAGTCTTATACATGTATCTTATGGGTATGAAATTATGTATAGAGACGGACATGGTAAGTGCACAGAACGAACCATGAGTAAGTGCTAGGAGGATGTAGTCTTAGGTGCCACTATAATGGTATGCGCCTAGACCTCCGCCATTTAGAGTAATGCCTGGGAGGTAGTCTTCAAGTGTGTCGGGCCTTCGGGATGTTGCTCAAGCGAGTGAACATCAAGGTACATTGACTCGAGGTAAAACTCATTGGTGTGATGGGTCTCCCCCATGATTTGACCCCGTGAGGACTTTGGTGATTGGAGTGTCATAATTGTTCAATAATATGTTTTATGTGAATATGCCATGTTTTTATGTAACTCACTAGACCCGTTTGGTCTAACACTTGATTGTTGGTATGTATCTCAAGTTCTAGTGGCGCGAGCGCCAAGGAAGCTTAATCGACTGTAGTGGTGAGCTTGGGAGCATTTTGGGATGCCAATATTGAAGACAATCTTTTGGACATAGTTGACAACCTTTTTGTAATCTTGTGTCCAGCGAGACTTAGATTAGGGAGTTGTCATCTATTACTGTGTCTTATTGCAATCTTGTAATAAACATGCATTTGTTGTTCCTTTTTGTATGAGCTCGTGCTTTGGCACTATATGCATATCACATTTCCATTTTTTGGAAATTTTTGTTAGTCCCATTTTGGGGTGTTACAAAAGTAGACAATTACTTTTGAAAAAGACATTTATTTTGAAACAAACTGAAATAGGAATGTGAACACTTATTTTGAATTTGATGAAGTATTTATTTTATGATCATTTTAACATATATGCCATATTATTGATTTTCCATCAAATATTACAATGATTTTTTACATTGTTGAAAAAGTTAGGTGGTTTGGTTCACAGTGAATTGTCGGGATTGAAAATTGTTAAATAATTGAAATTTGAATGAAATTTAATCAGATTTGACCACACATTTAATTGGCAGGAATTGAATTAGAATGTGTCAACATAATTGGAATCCATTTGTTTGATCGACAAATTGTATATTCAAAATTGGATTGAAGTAACGACGAATATAGACATAAAAAAACAAGTTTGGGATATAGTTCAAACGAAATCGTTTGCATTGCATGTGAGAGGTATGAGGTTTGATCTCTTGTACCTCCGTTTATTTTTTAAAAAGCAAGAAAACGTCCATCTCATTGTTACGTTGGCCGGTGACTAGCCAAAGAGGTGATCGGGACCCTTAATTCATTCCATATATGAAAAATCCCTCTCAAACAAAAACTCGCCTAATCTGTACAGATAAATTAATCAACAGAGTTAGTTTTATCCATACAAGACTTAATGAAAAACCAACCAAACAATCTCTTAATGGAAAAATAACCAAACAACCACTTAGGGGGTGATTGGTTCATGGAATTTGAAGGCCAATTTCTTTGACCAAATTTCAAGTCCTATGTTTGGTTCACATAATGAAAGTGATGAAATCTTTCCAATTCCATTGAATTCCACAATTTAAGGGATTCATCATACCTTGACTCAAGTGAAAGAATTGAATTCCTACCAATCAAATGCGTGGTTAAATTTTATCAAATTTCATTTCAATTCCTTCAAAATCAAATTTCCTTCGATGGATTCCAATTCCATCAAGTTTCATTCTGCGAACCAAACACCCCTTAGTCTTTCCTCTAGCCGCTTGCATTTTATTTTCAACACAAACCATAATATATCCCATTTGCCCATGGTACGAATCCAGACGTATATAACAATTGTGGCCACTGAGGTTTAATCAGGGCTGATGTCTTACAGTCATAATTTGTCAAGGGATTAGTCTAGGCATAGCCTAGGACTAGGGCTATAAACGAACCGAACGAACACGAACGGAGGCTTGTTCGTGTTCGTTCATTTAACTTAACCAAACAAACGGACCAACACGAACGGTAAACGAACGAAATTTTTTGTGTTCATATTCGTTTGTTAAGAAAATATGTTTGTTCGTGTTCCATTATGTTCGTTCATTAAGAGGTAAACGAACGAACATAAATGAACATATACGAACGTAAACGAACGAACATATACAAACGAACATAAGGGTGCGTTTGGTACGTAGACATGACAGGACAAGATGGAACAGGACATGACGGAACAGAACAGAACAGGACAACTGTCCAGCGTTTGGCAAGACATAACAGAACTGGACAGAACAGGACTAGACTGGTTAAATGACGAATTTACCCCTGATGAAAAATCATAGATTACATCACATAATACTAATTTACACCACTAATACATAGTGCAATGGATTATAAAAAACATAAAACTAATTTATCACGATTGGATTTTGGATAAGCAAATCAAAACCCAAATTTTAAGTTTCGGATTTTAGGTTGTTTCGGGTTTGGGTTGGTCGGGTTTCAGATTGATGCCGGTCGGGTTCGGGTATTATATAATGTAAAAGTTATATATAAATTCAATCGTTTTTTAGGATGAATACAATCGATTGAAAGATTAATGAAATCGATAGCAAATATAGAAAATATTTCAACAAACTATAATTTACGATTTTCAAAAAATAATTAGATATATATATATATATAGTATTTAAAATATAGATTTATGTTATTTCAGGTTTTCGGACAGGTTGGATGACCAACGATCAAACCCAATCCGAACCCAGATATCCTCCCAAATGTCGGGTTTCGGATTATCGGATTTCGGGTTTTTGGGTTTTGCAAAAATACCTTATTTTCAGTTCGGATGCGGATTTGGATTTCGGACTATTCGGGTTTTGCACACCCCTAGGTTGGAGGCGTGGACGATGAGAAGACATGTTTTATGTTTTGTTTTTAACAAAGGGTATATCAGTCAAAATATTGTTGTTCTACTTAGTTCCATGGGGTTGGAGTGGGACAAGTGTGTCCCATGCTTGTTCCACTTAATTCTAACGTGTCCCACATATGGTCACTCCAAACATGGGACAAGCTTATTCTGTTCTGTCCTGTTCCACTCTGTTCTGCATACCAAACGCACCCTAAAGGAACATAAACGAACACAAATGAATAAAAAATAACCACCGTTACTCATCATTTCGTTCGTAAAAAAATAACATAACAAAAAACTTAGGAGGTATAAAAAAGAAACTTTAAAAAACTAATTTACTTGATACTTTGACACATTAATGTCATAATATATATATATATATATATATATATATATATATATATATATATATATATATATATATATAAACGAACATAAATGAACGAACGTTCACGAACGTAAATGAACGAACGAGACCATTGTTCATGTTCGTTCATTTAAATAAACGAACAAAAAAATGTGTTCATGTTCGTTCATTTATTAAATAAACGAACATAAACAAACTTCCTACCGAACAGTTCACGAATGATTCGCTGAACGTTTGGTTCGTTTACAACCCTACCTAGGACACCCTTCCCAATATATATATATATATATATATATATATATATATATATATATATATATATATATATATAGGGTTAAATCAAATGAAAACCACAAATATGTTACAAACATGTGAGAACCAATATAAAAATATTTTTTCACATGATATATTTTCACCAAATGCTTGGATTTAATATATTTATTCCCATATATTTGTTTCATAATATGATAGTTTTACATGTATTTGTTTCACCACATGAATATTTTTTACCTGTATTTTTCATTTCACTAGGTGAATCAAATTTTATTTTTCACGTGTAATCTTTTCACAAGGTGAACAAAAACATATATGAAACAATATCTTAAATCATAGGTTTTGATGAAAAAAAATCATGTAAAAAATTATTTTTATATCGGTTCTCAAGGGTTGGTAACATATTTTTGGTTTTCATTTGATTATCGGTCTATATATATATATACTAGTGTTGGGCCCGTGCATTGCACGGGAGGATAAATTTTTTGTTGGAATATTGAACCGAGTTAAAATGAAACGTAATTTTTCTGTTAACAGTTAATGAAATACAATGTGAAAAACGAATGTATTTTCATAAGTGGTTAACTTGCATATATTCTTAATCGTTTGTTGTTATGAGTTTGTGCAATAATATTGATAATAGTTTTGTATTATATTATTTAAAACTCAAACGACATGTCTCACAACATATCACTATTAATGAAATAGTTATAAATATGAACATACGTTTTTACAGATTTTGCAATTTTTCTGAAACCTCCTCGACAACACTTGACAAACACTTTGAACGTATAAATTTGTAGATTAATTAACAACATTCAACCCACATCAAATATGACAAAAAAATAAATGATTTCTATCTTTTGTAACCGGCAACTCAACTGGTATAGTTCAAATTCACTCAGTACCACTTGAAAATTTATCTGACTATTGACTTCAAGACCTCATAGTATTAGTCGATAAAAATAAAGATATGTATATATATCTTATTCCCTACTTCGAAAAATATGATTGTGGGTTTTGAAAAATATAAACAAATTCTCAGTAAATAAAATAAAATATAAAAAAGTAGTTTTTCAAAGAAACAAAAATATAGTGGAATATCTTTTGTTCAGTTGCAGGTTCGCCATTGACACCCGACCGTTCGTCTTCTTCTTGTACTCGGATGATACATAGATAAACTATATATATTTATAGTGAATGTAGAGAATATTTTAAAATATTTTATTTTTATTTTCGATTTTACATTTAAATGTAAATATATTAAAAATATGGAAGAATATTTTTATATCTACATCGTTTCTATTTTATTTTCTTTACACTTGGTTAATTTGGAAAGTATTGCGGAATATTTTTATTTTAAAGAATACGATAATTTATTAGTGTATCTCGTTATTTTTTATTTTTAATTCATATCAACCTTCTTTTTTCTTCTTTTAATGCTCGTGAAAAAAAAATACGTGTAGATTTATATTAGCAAAAAAAATACGTGTAGATTTTATATTATGCTAATATAAAATATGTGTAGATTTTATAAAATAAAATAGATTTTATATTAGCAAAAAAAATACGGAAGAAAAAAGAGTTTATATTATATTACATCTCATTATGTAAAAAGATTTTATAAAATAAAATATGGAAAAAGATTTTATAAAATAAAATAAATGAGAAATAGAGAAGTAATCTTAGCCATTCATACGGTCAAGATCGGATTTGACTGGTCAAATATTGCGGCTTTGACTGGTCAAAAATTGCGGCTTTGACTGGTCAAAAGTTACTATTATTCCAAAAATAGAAGAACAATTTCGTAATTTTTACAAAAAACACAGGCTGAGTTCATATATGAATTTGTACAAAATACACTGGTTCATATGTGAATCAGTGTAATTCACATATGAACTTTTATAACTGATTCATATATGAATTAATTAATTGATTCACTTATGAACTAATTAACTGTAGGTTCATATATGAATCAATTGAACTAATTAACAGATTCATATATGAACCTTTGTGATTCACATATGAACTAATTAACTAATTCATATATGAACGTATAGTTCATATATGAACTCGTCCCACGTATTTTACAAAACTACCTCTCTATCTTTTATAGACCACGCAAGTAATTATCCGGTGCTTCACAGTCAAAGCCGCAAATATTGACTAGATTAATGACTAGGATTACTTCTCTATTTCTCATACATTTACCATTTCTCAAATGAACCTCTCCCTATATATATATATATATATATATATATATATATATATATATATATATATATATATATAATACGTGTACGCAAAATCAACCTTATTAGATAGATTTTTAATACGAAACTAGCCGATAGCTAACATGATAGCATAACTTTTACCGAAAGAAATACAAACGGTGTATTATTGCCCCATAAAGGGGTTACCATTAACTTTAAAGTAAAATATGTTTTCCCCCTACAATTTATTGAAAATTGCAATTTTTGTCCATGTGGTTGTGAAATTACTGTTTTCAATTTTATGGTTTATAATTCATTGCTATTTTCGTCTTTAAAACTAACTCCTAACGATATAGCAAAGAACTGTAAACCACATAGACTAAAATAGCAACAAATTATATATCATAAAGATGAAAACAACATTTAATTGTAAATCATAGGAGTAAAATCGTAAGTTTAAAAGCATAAGAACAAAAATAACAATTTTTAACAAACCACAAGAACGAAAAACATAATTTATTCTGTTTTTAAACTTTATATCCAACTTGCAACGAAACAAGATGAGATACAAACAAAAGGTGTTCTTATGTCCCATCTCAATTTTATATGCCTCACCATTCCATTACCATAAATAAAAAATAAAAAAAACCCCACAAATCTCAATCAATTTTCTGTTCTTGGTTTTGCACACTTATGAAGATAAATTAGGGTTAAAATTGGATATTTGTCATATTTTGTACCATTAATATTCTTCCCCAATAATGCAATCAAAATCATCATAAAAAGAGAAAAAAGAAGTCTTGGCATTTAGATGGATTTGGAATTGAATTTCATTTCAATTTCATGAATGGTTGGTATTTTACGTAATTTCCTTAGATTTGTACATAATAATGTTGTAAAATATGTTAAAAATATTTGTTTTGTAATAATTAATTAATTAAAATGTAGTTTAATTAACTTTATAATTTATTTTTATAAATTATTTATAAATAATAGAATTCAATTCTATTTCAAATCCTATAAACCAAACACACCAAAAATTCTAAATCTAAATCCCTCCGATTCCAAATCTTTCCATGAAATCCAAATCGCACAAAACCATTCCATTAAATCAATTGCAGATTCGTTTGGATTGCAGGATTTGGAATTGGATTTCATTCCAATCCCACATTTGGTTTAAAGAAAAGTTTGGCATTGAAATCTCAAGATTTCAATGAAATCCCACAAAGGGTAGTTGGTATTTCGTAGGATTTTAACAGGACTTGTTTGTAATAATGTTTTAAGATATGTTAAAACACCTGTTTTATAATAATCAATTAATAGAAAAGTAATTTAATTATTTTATAAATTATTCATAAAGAATGAAATTCAATTTCATTCCAAATCCTACAAACCAAACACACCAAAAATTCAAAATCCTTCCACGAAATCCAAATCCCTAAAAAACATTCAATCAAACCAAACGGACCCTAAATCTCCATTTAGAAAAAAAACCAATCTTTTTTACTTTACAAACATAATAAATACAAAAGTTTCAAATTTGGGTACATATGGATTCAGGGTTTACTTGAAAGACTGGAGATGAGCAAAGGATCCATTTGTGGAACTTGAAGCCTTCTGGTGCTTGGTTTCCTTGATAGTAGAGCATCATATCAAGAAACAACTGTAAGGAGGTAGGTTTGACCAAAATATTGACCCGACAATTCATTTTCGGAGGAGATGGGTGTTCTCCGTTGGTGATTCGAGGCTCGAAACACCATCAATCGCCAATTCACGTTCTTTAGATTGTCCCCATAAAACCGTATAAACTCCTACTGCTATTATCACTGCTCCGATCACACTGTAAGAAAGTCAAGATCGAATCTTGGTCAATGATTCGTTCGATCTTAGAATCACGAAAGGGGTAACCGATTCTGTCTAACGAAAAAATCTTTAAAATGACCAAAAGGGTCATTGGTCCATTGGTACCCAGGTTACGGATGGAGCTCAGTCTCCCAGTAGGTCAAGAGTTCAAACCTCACAAAGGTTTAGTAGTGTGCATCAGTATTTGTTGTATATAAATATTACATACTTAGAGAAAGGTTCAAACGAGAACGCTAGCTATTTAAGAAAACAAGAAAGCAACAAATCATGTACAAAATCATATGTGATTTTACATTAACTAGCAAAAACTAGACGCGGCGACTTTGGCCGCGACTTAAGTCGCAAGACAAAGTCGCGTGAATCATATATGATTTTGTATGTACTTGGTTGTTCTCGTGTTTTCTTAAATAGATATTGTCTCGTATGAACCCACCTCAACATACTTAAAATAAAATCACTAAAATGAACTTGATTCGATGATGATGATGATGGAAGTTATTGATGTTTACCTGCCTAACCGAAGAACGTCACCAAGAAACGTGATCCCCATGATGACCGCAATGACCATTGAGATGGGTTTGAACATTGACACGTAAACTGGACCTTTTTTGCGTAGACACCATGTTATAACGGTGCTACGTACTGCCGTGCCAAATACTGCCTACAGTAAAGCTGAACGTCAGGTCCGCTTACATCCTACCCCCAGACCCCACTCGGGGTAGAATGGGATATATTGGGCTCGTTTGGTTTGATTTAAATCATTCCGACCACAATTTGATTTCTTGGCATCCCAAAACAGGATTGACGGGATCCATAAGCGTGCGTTTGGCATGCAGACATGACTGGACGAGACTTGACTAGGTTGGTGAAAAAATTATGGAGGGTTTTAGGGTTTTAATGTTACAGGGGTAATTTAGTAATTTTACAAATCTTGTCCCATCTACCTAATTTTCGTTCGACCTATTTTCGAGTCTCGTCCTGTCCCGGTCTAATGTCGCACCAAACATATCAGTAAAAGTATTAGTGCTTGATAACTGCATCTAGTTAAGTACGTGGGTTTGCTTACCGCAAAAACAATAGATACCAACTCCGAGCCGGTGTCCAGTATCCAAACATCGGTATTCCGCTCTAAAATGAGCGTAAATATTGCACATTGAATCGTCCCGAAGCAGCAAAAGAGGAAAACCACGGTCACTTCATCTGGGTACTCCTTGACGGTTGCCGTCTGGATGATAGAAATAACAAGATTTAAGGATCCCCGAATAGATTCGTAGACCCAAACAAGTTGAAATTACTACAACAAAATTGGTTGTATAGGACACCAAATATGTCTAAATGTCCTAATAGACTGTTTTATAGGACTTACGTTTATAAGACCAAACAATTAAGCGCCCTATGTAAAGGTGTTACAACAAGTTGATAGGACGTTTTTGGCCGTCCTAAAACAAGTTTTTCAGGACACTTATGAAATAAAATGTCTTATTAGTCTTTTTATATGATATTATTTGGAAAAAAAATGTCTTATAAAAACAATTGTTGTATAAAAAGATGTGTTCATAAGACACTTCTTGCTATAAAGAAAGTTAATATGAAACTTTATTTCAAAAGTGTCCTAAAAAGCTTGTTAAGACGTCCAAAAGGATCCTATCAACTTATTTGCAACGCTTTTATATATATGACGCACAACTGTTTGGTTCTAAGTCATATAATTAATGTCAAGACATTTAGACATTTTTGGCATCCTATAAAGTCGATTTTATTGTAGTGAATTTAAAAACATCACTTACCTGAAACACATTCCATGATGAAGAGCAAACACAAGTGATTGTAATGAGTAAGCCCCCAAGTATCCAATTCGATTGTTGTGAAAGAAGTGGACTTTTTCGTAAATCGCTATCAAGAATCGTCTTGAATAATGGCGGACCCTGATAAAAAGTCATCACCGATGCTCCCGTTATAGCCACAATGGTGCCCAATGCTTTTGCTTGGCTTGTTGGTTTTCTTATATCGAACTTCTCCATCCTAATTATATAACACCGCAACTGTAAGAATATGTGGAACCTTAACAGATTATTTTCTCCAAAAGAGCCCTGGAAGAGAGAACGGAGGTTCCAACATAAATAAAGGAGAAATGGTCCAAGTCTAGCACATGTGGGACACGCCCCCTCCAACAGAGGCTAGATGGGCACAAATTGTCTCAATAAGGGGCTAGATGAGTACTGATTGCCCTAGACTGTCGAGTCCCTAGAGTGGCAGCCATTTGCTCTGTTACCATGTAAGAATATGTGGAACCTCATTTGTGAACTCTCTCCAAAAGTGCCCTTCAAGAGAGCAGGGAGGTTCCAACATATATCGAGGATAAATGGTCAATGTCTAGCATATGTGAGACAAGCCCCCCTCCAACAGAGGCTAGACGGCATAAATTGTTTGAGAGTGTCAATAGGGAGCTAGACGAGTACTAATTGCCCCAAAGTGCCGAGTCCCTACAGTGGTAAATCTTGGCTTTGATAACATGTGAGAATATGTTGAATCTCATTAGTTTATACTCTAAAAAAAAGCCCTTCAGCAGAGCAGGGAGGTTCAAACTTAAATAGAGAAGAAATGGATGCGGGACATGCCCCCCTTCAACAGAGGCTAGATGGGCACAAATTGTCTTAGAGTGTCGATAGGGGGCTAGACGAGTACCAATTGCCCTAGAGTGACGAGTACCGATTGTCCCTAGAGTGATAGACCTTTGCTCTGATACCATGTAAGAATATGTGGAACCTTAGTCATCTACCCTCTCCAAAAAACCCTTGAGGAGGGCAGGGAGGTTCCAACATATATCGAGGAGAAATGGTCAAACTCTAGCCGATGTGAAACTCCAACAACTGTCAGATAAGAGGACCAACGTAAATTGGAAGCTAGCATGAAACATGTATGAGTAAATTTGTACCTAAAGATTATAGCAAAAAGGAACGTAAAAGCTGGAATCAAGTTGCCCAATGCAGCTGCTAGAGTTGGAGAGCTGTAGTTGATACCGGCATATGCACATACTTGTAGAAGACATATCCTGCACATATAATATACAGAATTAAGGCTATTTTTGGCAAACTAGTTGTTGGCTGATAAGCGTGCACTTAGAGTATGTCCAATAGTTTTTGTATAATTTCTCTAAAATGGAGAAGCAAAAGTTAAAATCTCAAGAAAAAACTACACTCATCTCTAACACTTTCTCCATTTTAAAGATTTCAACGTTAATTATATTACTAAAAAATAATATAACAAAAATCCTCTCTCTTTTCCCATTTATTTCATTGGTTGGTTCGAGAAATTTCCAAATTTGTAAAAAATTGCATTCTCTCCTAATTTCTCCATTTTCGAGAAAGTTTTGGGGAAGCTGTTGGAGAAAAAAAAACTTGTTTTTCTCTATTTTGGAGAAGTTGTTTGGCTGATAAACTAGTCATGTTTGGTAAAAACTAGCCGATAAGCTAGATGACAATGTAAAACTACCTAAAAGGACACGTCGAAAAATTAATTGAAAATATAAGGGGCATAATTGGAAAAAAGTGGCAAAAAGCCCCTAGAGCTTATTGAAACGCTACTTGAAGTAGCGTTTCAATAAGCTACTTGAAGTAACATTTCAAAAAGCTAGCTGAAACAAACATGACTTTTTCAATAAGCTCAAAAAATAAGCCAACTTTTGGTTGCTAACGTAGTTTGAATTAACAATATACGAAAGGATACTGGGATGAATTACTTACCCCAAAAGGCCAAGGCCGAAGAGTTTATAAAGAACAGATAAAGTGAGAGGGCGTCGATTATTTCTGCAAGAACAGATTATTGCGTGGTTAATACGTTGTGTCGGGAACTCGGGATTGAATATCCAAAAACATATAAGAAAGATTCATAGATCTCTATGCTATTTGACGAACCTGCAACTGTGAATGATGAAATTAGGAAGAAGAAGGACGGTGCCAAGGGCATTATAGTAAACAACATATACAAGATTGCTTAGCCCACTGTTCATGGCGGCTTTCCCTAACGTGATCATCCCGACTTCGCCACATTCTACCATCACCATAGCGGCAAATGGCAATGCCATTTCTATAAAAGACTTCATCGCCCCTCCCATCTCTCGTAAGCTTAAACTGTTGCAAGATCAAAAAATGTAAGTTTTTTTTTGGTAAAAAGCATCGGAATTTAACAATCTTTTTTTTTATATAACTGTGGGTATCTGGGCGTGCTTGTGCACACCTTCGACTAATCCCATGAGGCCCTGAAGATAATTGGCTAGAAAATCCCCAATGGCCCTGAGGAGACTTGAACTGCGACCTATATGAGGAGCCCAAGGCCTATTGTTTATTTGGCAGTTGAACTAGCCCACAAGATTAGAATTTAGATAACTTTTGGGACCGTTTACCAAATGCTTACGGGTAAAAGTCACCATCGGCCATCAAAATGGCATAGTAGGCAATAATCTTACTTGAGATAAGCGCTAATCAGGTAATCTTACTTACAACTTAATGAGCTTAATGGTCTGGGCGGCTTATTCGCTCAGCCATACATAAGTGTTTCTTTATGGCTTAATCGTTAAGCCATTAAGCTAAAATCATTATATGGAATAAGTCAGGACCCCTCACTTGTCTTCATTAAGCCACCCCAAACAAATTAATACCATAAATGTCTAGAAATAATCTAACCCTATCTCTTTGCTCCCTCAAAGACAGACAACTTTGTTGTTTTTCAATTATAGACCATGTTGATTTTATCTGTATGTATGAATTAAGCTAAATTATTGTTTCTTTATTGTTGTGCTCAGTAAACTGTCTTTAATGACAAAAATGACCAATCCAAAAAAAAGTAATCTTACTAGTAGCTTCAAGATTCTCCCCAATTCCAATTACTTTTACAGATTCAATGCCACATGATTTGTCAACATCAAATACAAAATGACATCTTTGCCCCTATCATGCAAGTCTTATCTTTCTAACCAATGATTATAATGAATTTTCAAAGAACACTCAATTCAATGTTTTTTTTTGGAATATAATAATAATTCCACTGCAATTAAATAACTCCACCAGATCTTTATTCTGATCGAATTTCTCGATTCTTTTTCTATAATTTGATAATCAAATCGTAAATTCCAACTTTCAACTTTCAATTTCTATCACTGAATCAAAAGCTACAAACCAACATAACATCGATAAACTCTAATTACATATACATGAAATAAAGTACTCATTCTTGTTACAAATCAAGATCGATTCATAAAACATACAAAATTAATCGACGAATAAACAAACAGAGAGTTGGAGACGACGAACCTGAACGAGAATCCAGTATCTGAAATGGAGTTCAGTAACTTCTTTTAGATTATAATCGGCTATCGATGAAATCAAATTCTAGGGTTTTTAAGGTTTCAAAACCCTAAATGTTGAAAGAATCGAACAAAAAGGGGGAATTTTGATCAACATCGAACAACAATTTGAAGGTGAAATGAGCCAGTCGGTTGTATCAATGGTAGTGATACTGACAGTGAACAAGTGATATTTGGGGCTAAGAGCATCTCAAAAAGATTCCTCATAGATTTCAAAAATTAAATCATTAATTATAATATTAAAATAATTTATATATATAATAAAATATTATTTCTTGTTTTTTAAACATTTTATTTCATTATTTCTTATTACAATAAAAAAATCATTTTTCTCTCAAATTTACACTTCTCATATTTTCTCCATTTTAGAGAAAATTTGAATAATTTATTTAAGCAAAAAATTGTCCATAATCCTCATTTTCTTCATTTTGGAAAAACTGTTGAAGATGCTCTAAAAGCACTAAAATTATACACCTTGTGTTTCGCAAACCTTCAACTTATCTAGACTGTGTTTGGGATTACTTATTTAAATGACTTATTGACTTATTTGTTTTGTCACCATAGACTTGTGTTAGTCTACAGTTACTTATCAACTTATTTGAAACAACTTATGTTTTTTTTTTGTTATTTTACATGTATAATCAATCTCAAACACCCTCAAATAACAATTTATTGGCTTATTACGTTTTGGTACCACAATAAGATAATTCAAACACTTTTTATAAAAAAAATTATCGCCACATAAGTTGATAAACACTTTTAAGAATTAAAAAAAAACATAAATGCAATATATTAACTGTTAAGATATAGAAGAGATGGAGAGAGGGGTAGAGAGAGAAAGAGAGGGGGGGGGGGAGAGGGGGAGAGAGAGAAAGAGAGAGAGGGGGAGAGGAGATGCGAGGGGGCTCGAATAAGGAAATTTCGGTACACCAGAGCAACCATTTCCGGCAATATCAATTTCAACAGACCTAGTAAGGAAAAATCTTTTCTGTTTTTTAACTTCCCGGAAAACTTAGAAGTGGGGGTGCTAAGGAGAATTTTCAGGCGATATGGAGACTTATCGGATGTGTACCAGCAAGGAAGAGATTGAGGAACGGAAAAAAGATTTGGATTCGTGAGGTATAGAAAAAACAATGAAGTCAAACCACTGGAAGAAAAACTGAACAACATTTGGATTGGATCTTTCAAACTTCGGGTTTTCGTCGCTAATAGAGAGAGGGCTGAAGTAAAATGGATATGAGGAAAAGCGGTCGGGAAACGGGGAGACTTCAGGGAGCAGTCGGTTTGGCCAATGCGTGGCTTCGTCAATATCCTGCACGAGAGTGGGTTTTTTGCAAGTTATTTCCCTTGAAAACCTTATCATTTACATTGTAGATGAACAATGTCAAGATTCGTGGAAATCCGACGAGGTCGGTCCGGACGAGAAAACACAAAGGGTACCCCCTTTGCTGAATCGGCCAAAAATAGGTGTCGTGCTTAAACGTCCATAACTTTTGCTACGGGAATCCGTTTTAAGCCCATGACCCATCAAAACGAACCTTAGAACGAGAAGAAAGTCGTGGCTTGGTCTCTTTTTGGCAATACACCATGATTTGAGTGTGTATCTATAAACTGCATGATGTACGTTCTTTCGGTTTGGCCAATGCGTGGCTTTGACAATATCCTACACGAGAGTGGTTTTTGTGATCCAGATTACTAGCATACAATTTATACAACAGATTAAGAACATAATATTATTGATCAAATCATAAGATTACAACGTGGTCATAGATCTAACAATGTGCCACAGATCTCACGTATGTGTGTGTATACAGTGTGCGAGTTCTTACCAATTCAGCGTGTGTTCGTAACTACAAATAGGGATGGTAATGGGGCGGGGACCCCAATCCCCGTCCCCGTCTCCAATCCTAATTTCTATCCCCATCCCCGTCCCCGTCCCCGCCGGGGAATATGAACACATCACCATCCCCGTCCCCACCGGGGAACGGGGATCCCCAACAGGTAATCGGGGATTTTTCCCCCTTATTTGATATATTTTAAATGAAATGTATTGACCACTATATATACTCGATCGATAATAGTCGATGTCTAAACCTCACATATTTCCAAAATATGTTTCTACATACTACCAAATATTGATGTGAACAAAGTCACAACGTCATACGTAATTATTTGATCAAACGCTTTCGACTCTCCATTTTTTTATCTAAAAAAGTAACACAAGTAAAAAAAAATGTAACAAAAAATATCAAAATACCATTCTAAATATGAAAGTTATATCTAAATCTTTATAAATAATATATTTAGAAATAGACATACAATATATTTAGTAATAAATATACATAATATTTAGTAATAATTATATAATATATTTAATATGCGGGGACGGGGCGGGGTGGGGATCACGTTACCCGTCCCCGTCCCCATCCCCGGTTTTTAACTTTCGGGGATCCCCGTCCCTATCCCCGATCCCCGGTTTTGCGGGGAATCCCCATCCCCGCCGAGGCGGGTACACCAGGTTCCCCAATGGGACGGGTCTCATTCCCATCCCTAACTACAAATCTAACAAAGAACAAAACTATTTATATTAAGTCAACTTGAGTTGACTTTACAACATCAACCCTCAAACTATTACATAAGTACAATAAAGACCCTCACTTTTAATCTTGAATACAATATTAATCTAACAACCTCCCCCTTTGGATTCAAGATTAAATTTTTTTTTGACAATAATCTTCAGGTCTTCTTATCTTCAAAAAAATCTTCAGCTTTGAAACCTTTTCATCTTTGACAGCTTAACAATCTTTGAAACTTAGAACAAATTATCTTCTCCTTTTACTGCTTTTCATGACTTTACTTTCTCTTCAAAATATATTTCTGTCTTGAACTCTGAAACTTTAAACTTTTGAAACCTTTGACAACTTTAGCACAATCTTCATTCTCCCTTTGTTTACAACAATACCATTCTCTTTAGCATAACAAACATTGCTATTATCTTCTCAATCAATCAAGTCTTCAAACTTTAACCAACTTTGACTTTGAAACCACTTGATTCAAACAACCATTAACTTCAATCTCCCCCTTTACAACAATCGTTGCTTCAACTTTCAACCCGACTTTGAAAAATCATCTGTCACCCTTTCTTGATACAAATTGTAATCATCTGAATTTGAACTCTGATTTATCTCCCCCTTTTAATGAATAGTGAGAATCAAAATCATTAAAACTTATTCAAGGTCAGCTCGGTCTTTGAATGATCTTCCCCAAATCATCTGATAAGCACAGTCTTCATGATTAATAATCTCCCCTTTGATGAATAATAACAACCTCCCCTTGTGTAGAGAAATGAACAATCTCCCCAGATAGAAAAATTAGCAATCACCCCCAATGAATGATATGAGAGAACCGTTCATCTGATATGAATAAGCCGTCAATTAATGAATGAATTCATCTGAACCTTTTCAAATTTAGACAAATTAAGATTTGTAACCCTGAATCAACATATGAAACAGTTAGGAATGCCTGTCAGTAGCACAAAGCCACTGTGTACAACGAATGTACAATGTAAGGAGCTTGAAGTGATGTTCACTCCCCAGGACTTCCATTCAATCATTGAAAAATACGAGGTATTTTCTATGAATGTTCTGATAGAAAAACAAATTTTCTGTGTGCTAGTACTTGTGTATGAAAGAATTAGCACAGCGATTGTGTTTCATAAGGCTCAAAGTATGTAAACCATTGAGACAACAATGATTATACATAGACTCAAATGTGCATGGGAAGGGTCTTAGGTGTGGCAACTTTCCTTCTTTTTCAATATCAATATCTTCCTAATGAAGAACCAATAGATTATGTGCTGCTTCCCCAGAAAATGTGAAACATTCTCTTTTTGAGAAAAGAATGAGTAGCTAGTGGGGTTTTATACAAGAGATGGCATGGGCTAGGTGCCTTTTTCAATGTCGTTCATGAAGAATTGTGAAACAACAGATTTTGTGGCTGCCCGGCTCAGAAAGAAGTTTGGTGCAGAGTTTAATATTATTTTACTCTGATCTCTCACCCTCTTTCTTTTAAACATTGAAGCTCACTTTTAACCAATCTCTCATTTCCATTTTACCTCTTCACACACCAACACTCAAACTTTTTAACCCCTCTCCCCTCAATCACTCAGGGAATACTTCCTGGGTAGGAAACACTGGTTATCGTGAATCCATGGAAGTTCTGTTAAGCTCACACATCGAATCCCATGTATTGTCCTAAAAGAACATGTATCTCAATGATTTTCTTGACATTTTAGCACAATCATTTGTCAGTATATGTATGCTCAGTAAGAATTAGAATGAAATTTGAGCATGTTAAACATTCAATATTTCTCAAAACTTTTTGTATGAATGAATAATCATGAAAGAATAGAAATGTTTTGAGAATCTGACAATAATTAAGATCAAATCAAAATTCATGAAGAATAATTTTTTTGGGAAATCAAAGACGAATGTTGTTTATATGAAAAATATATAAACATTTTAACAATGAAAGCACATATAATAATGAAATGACGTTTGATTCAAACAACAGTGAATAGCAAACGGGAGTATTACCATAGAAAGATTAAACTTTTGATACATGGTAATAACAAATTCAAGAAAAATGTACTGAACCGTTGTGTATAAGAATACTTGACAAAGTATATGAAAAGAAAATATGCAAATATTTTTCTTTAAGAACACACAGTCAGATTGTCATCAAAATATCCAATCAAAAATCATTTAAAATCACACTTGGAAATTCATAAAACATTTTGAGAACATGAAGTGGTTTGAACATTTAAGAAATAATTTTTCACAAGTGAAAGTTGTTCATCTTTCAATAAGTGATAGAGTATAAGGATTAGAAATATATACCTGTAAATCAGAATCCTTTACTCCCCCTCAAATGAATATTGTCAGTGAAGTATTCTTGATAAAAACTCAGATATCCTCCCCCTCAATACCTGTAAAAAAATCAATTTATCAGAAAAATATAACATTGAAAGTACATTTAGCAGTTAACTCCATCTCAAATCAAAAAACTTTTTGAAAAGATATTATCTGATTAGCATCCTTCAGAAGAAAAACATTTGAGTACAGGTTCTGAACTGAAATATTCAGAAGCCATGATTACTTGGAATAGCCATGGTAAGATAGATAAGGGCCTCTTCATCAATTTGGTGAAGTTCCTTCTCCCTCTCATTGTAGTACTCATATGGTCTTGGCACATATCTAACTGGGATTTCGGGAGAAGTCTCAGTAGTAGCTTGTCCAGGTACTGTAACTACTGGCTGAACTAGACCATCAATTATAGACTTCATATAATCCCTGTTCTTGTGATTCAAGAACTGAATCATTCTCCTCTTCCACTGTGAATATTCCCCGATAGACAAGACCGGAGGTTTCGATTGAGAACCCATAGAGAGCAACTATTTAGACATGATTATACATTTAAGTAATCTGCACAAACAAGAAAATTTAGCTAGTAATGATCTTTGAATCCAACAATTTGAGAAACACTTGAAAATTTTTCAGAAAATGAAATTTCTAAAAACTCCAAGTTCAGAATTCGCAAGCAGCACAAAACAAGAACAATTTGCAAAACAAAGTGTACTAGAATTCGTAAACCCTTTGAAATTCACAAGACAAAGCTTAGAAATTCTCAAAGTCAGGAATTCGCAAGCTAGAGATAACACAAGACAAGCAATTCGCAAAAAGCTTTATGCGAAAAGTTTACAATTCACAGATCTCTCTTCTGCGAATTCTATCCTTGGATAAATTTTGAAAACACAATTCTCAAATCAATCAAGAATTCGTAACATAAATTCGTAAGATACAGAAACACGAATCCTTTACTCATAAATTTTTTTGCAATTAAAACTTTTCGTAACACATACGAATTCTTGACTTGGAAGAATTATTGAAAAAGATTTGCAAAATCTTAAGAATTCGTAAACTAGAGTAATGCGAATTCTAGCTTTTCCCTTAAGACACAATAGCGAGAACCTCAAAATTCGTAATAGACTCAATTACGAAATCCTCACTTGAAACATTTTAAAACATCGCTTTTCGCAAAACTGACTTTTACGAATTCTAGCTTTTCGTAACAGAGAGATAAACGAATTCTGTACTTTAACGAATTTTCAAAGAATTATGCGAATTCTTCTAGATTTCGTTATATACACTGATGCGAATTCTTTACTTGATGAATTCAGAAATGATATATTGCGAAATCTGATTGCGAAAACTATCAAACTAGCGAGTTCTTCATACGAATCCTTTAGATCTTGCGAGTTCTTGGTTACTTAGTCCAAAAATTCGATTTTTGTCCAGAAATCGATCCAGAACTCCAAATTCAAAGCTGTAATATTCACATAATCAACAAGATTAGTTCAAAGTACAATCCAATTCAATATATCAATCTAATTCGCACAATGAACATTCAATTCAATCAAACAGAGACCGATAACTCGTTCGACTAAAAACCAACCAAAATCTCAAATTCTCGATTAGAAAATGTTTTCCTGCAAATCATGAGTTGCCGGAGTGATTTCCCAAAGCTTGGTAACATCCTGGGGGGGGGGCTGTGGATAGTATCCCAGTCTACCTGGGTTCGAGTCTAGGGGAACGCTTTGGCGCATGAGGAACACCCGCCTAACATTAGTTGGGCCGACCTTAGGTGGTCCAGTCAAAGACTGGGCTATCGCCCCTTCCTGAAAAATGGTTGGGAATAGGCCCATGCGTAAGCTGGCTGCGGTCGCGGCGGATTAGTGGGATGCCCTCGGATGCCTGATACCGCCGGGATGGTGTGCGAGCGTGTGTACGTGTGTTTGTGGTAGTCATTCCTGGGTTCGATGCCGCATTGCCGTCCAAAAAAAAAAATGTTTTCCTGTGAAAATCAATCCAATAGAAACTTTTTAAAACACTAATCGATCACTAAACAATCATCAATTTCATTAAACAAATACTTTTTGTGCAAAAATCGATCAAGAACACTTCGACAGAAAACGACTTTTCGTAAAACTCAAATTGTTAGATTTCTGTGCTCTGATACCAATTGTGACCCAGATTACTAGCATACAATTTACACAACAGATTAAGAACACAATATTATTGATCAAATAATATGATTACAACATGGTCATTGATCTAACAATGTGCCACAGATCTCACGTATGTGTGTGTATACCGTGTGCGAGTTCTTACCAATTCAACGTGTGTTCGTAACTACAAATCTAACAAAGAACAAAACTATTTATACTAAGTCAACTTGAGTTGACTTTACAACATCAACCCTCAAACTATTACACAAGTAAAATAAAGACCCCCACTTTTAATCTTGAATACAATATTAATCTAAAAGTTTTTTGCAAGTTATTTCCATTGAAAACCTTGTCATTTACATTGTAGATGGACAATGTAATTATTCTTGGAAATCCGACGAGGTCGGTCCGGACGAGAAAACACACAGGGTACCCTTTTTGCTAAATCGGCCAAAAATGGGTGTCGCACTTAAACGTCCATAATTTTTGCTACGGGGATCCATTTTAAGCCCACGACCCATCAAAACGAACCTTAGAACAATAAACACATCATGTATTGGTCGCTTTCTAGCAATACACCATGATTTGAGTGTGTATCGATAAACTGCATGATGTACGTTCTTTAGGTTTGGCCAATGCATGGCTTCGGAAATATCCAGCACGAGAGTGAGTTTTTTGCAAGTTATTTCCCTTGAAAATCTTATCATTTACATTGTAGATGAACAATGTAAAGATACATGGAAATACGAAGAGGTCGGTCCGGACGAGAAAACACAAAGGGTACCCCTTTGCTGAATCGGCCATAAATGTTTTGTCGCGCTTAAACATCCATAAATTTTGCTACAGGGATCCGTTTTAAGCCCATTACCCGTCAAAACAAACCTTAGAATGAGAATAAAGCCATGGCTTGGTCTCTTTATGGAAATACACTATGATTTGAGTGGGTATCGATAAACTGCATGATGTACGTTCTTTCGGTTTGGCCAATGCGTGGCTTCGGCAATATCTTGCACGAGAGTGGGTTTTTTGCAAGTTATTTCCCTTGAAAACCTTGTCATTTACATTGTAGATGAACGATGTCAAGATTCGTGGAAATCCGACAAGGTCGGTCTGGACGAGAAAACACAAAAGGTACCCCATTTGCCGAATCGGCCAAAAATGGGTGTTGCGCTTAAACGTCCATAACTTTTGCTACGGTGATCCGTTTTAAGCCCATGAACCATCAAAACAAACCTTAGAACAAGAAACATGTCATGGCTTGGTCGGTTTATGGAAATACACCAAGATTTGAGTGGGTATCGATAAACTGCATGATGTACCTTCTTTCGGTTTGGCCAATACGTGGCTTCGGCAATATCCTGCACGAGAGTGGGTTTTTTGCAAGTTATTTCCCATGAAAGCCTTATAATTTACATTGTAGATGGACAATGTAAAGATTCGTGGAAATCCGACGAGGTCGGTCCGGACGAGAAACCCCCTTTGCTGAATCGGCCAAAAATGGGTGTCGCGCTTAATCGTCCATAACTTTTGCTACGGGGATCCGTTTTAAGCCCATGACCCGTCAAAATGAACCTTAGAATGAGAAGCACATCATGGATTGGTCTCTTTCTAGCAATACACAATGATTTGAGTGGGTATCGATAAACTACATGATGTACGTTCTTTCGGTTTGGCTAATGCATGGTTTTGGCAATATCGTACACGAGAGTGGGTTTTTTGCAAGTTATTTAACTTGAAAACCTTATCATTTACATTGTATATCGACAATTTAAATATTTGTAGAAATCCGACGAGGTCGGTTCGGATGATAAAACATAAAGGGTACCCCTTTGCTGAATCGGACATAAATGTGTGTTGCCCTTAAACATCCATAACTTTTGCTACGTGGATTCGTTTTAAGCCCATGACCCATCAAAATGAAACTTAGAACAAGAAGAAAGCCATGGTTTGGTCTCTTTCTGGAAATATACCATGATTTGAGTGGGTATCGATAAACTGCATGATGTACGTTCTTTCGGTTTGGTCAATGCGTGGCTTCGGCAATATCCTACGCGAGAGTGGGTTTTTTGCAAGTTATTTCTGTTGAAAACCATATAATTTACATTGTAGATGGATAATGTAAATATTCGTGGAAATACGATGAGGTCGGTCTGGACGAGAAAACACAAAGGGTACTCCCTTTGCCGAATCGGCCAAAAATGGGCATCGCGGTTAAACATCAATAACTTTTGCTACGAGGATCCGTTTTAAGCCATGACCTTTCAAAACAAACCTTATAATGATAAGCACGTCATGGCTTGGTCGCTTTCTGGAAATACACCATGATTTGAGTGGGTATCGATAAACTGCATGATGTACGTTCTTTCGGTTTGGCCAATACGTGGTTTCGGCAATATCCTGCACGAGAGTGGATTTTATGCAAGGTATTTCCCATGAAAACCATATAATTTACATTGTAGATGGACAATGTAAAGATTCGTGGAAATCCGACGAGGTCGGTCTGGACGAGAAAACACAAAGGTACCCCATTTGCTGAATTGACCAAAAATGGGTGTCACACTTAAACGTCCATAACTTTTGCTACGGGGATCCATTTTAAGCCCATGACCCGTCAATACGAACCTTAGAATGTGAAGCACACCATGTCTTGGTCGCTTTCTGGTAATACACCATGATTTAAGTGGGTATCAATAAACTACATGATGTACGTTATTCCGGTTTGGCCAATGCGAGGCTTTGGTATCCTGCATGAGAGTGGGTTTTTTGCAAGTTATTTCCCTTGAAAACCTTATCATTTACATTGTAGATAAACAATGTAAAGATTCATGGAAATCCGACAAGGTTGGTCCGGACGAGAAAACACAAAGGGTACCCCCTTTGTCGAATAGGCAAAAAATGGGCGTCACGCTTAAACGTCCATAACTTTTGCTACGGGGATCTGTTTTAATCCCATGACCCATCAAAATGAACCTTAGAACGAGAATCACGTAATGGATTGGTCTATTTCTGAAAATACACCATGATTTGAGTGGGTATCGATAAACTGCATAATGTACGTTCTTTCGGTTTGGTCAATGTGTGGCCTCGGCAATATCCTGCACGAGAGTGGGTTTTTTTTCAAGTTATTTCCCTTGAAAACCTTATCATTTACATTGTAGATGAACAATGTAAAGATTCGTGGAAATTCTACGAGGTCGGTCCGGACGACAAAACACAATGGGTACCCACTTTGACGAATCGACCAAAAATGGGCGTCGTGCTTAAACGTCCATAACTTTTGCTACGGAGATCCGTTTTAAGCCCATGACTTGTCAAAACGAACCATAGAACGATAAGCATGCCATGTCTTGGTCTCTTTCTGGCAATACACCATGATTTGAGTGGGTATCGATAAACTGCATGATGTACATTCTTTCGGTTTGGCTAATGCGTGGCTTCGGCAATATCCTGCACGAGAGTGGGTTTTTTGCAAGTTATTTCCCTTGAAAACCTTATCATTTACATTGTAGATAAACAATGTAAAGATTCGTGGAAATCCGACGAGGTCTGTCCGGACGAGAAAACACAATGGGTACCCACTTTGACGAATCGACCAAAAATGGGCGTCGCACTTAAACATCCATAAATTTTGCTACGGGGATCTGTTTTAAGCCTATGACCCATTAAAATGAACCTTAGAATGAGAATCATATAATGGATTGGTCTATTTCTGGCAATACACCATGATTTGAGTGGGTATTGATAAACTGCATAATGTACGTTCTTTCGGTTTGGCCAATGTGTGGATTCGGCAATATCCTGCACGAGAGTTGGTTTTTTTTCAAGTTATTTCCCTTGAAAACCTTATCATTTACATTGTAGATGAACAATTTAAAGATTCGTGGAAATTCTACGAGGTCGGTCCGGACGACAAAACACAAAGGGTACCCCCTTTGCTGAATCGGCCAAAAATGGGTGTCGCGCTTAAACGTCCATAACTTTTGCTACGGGGGTCTGTTTTAAGACCATGACCCATCAAAACGAACCTTAGAACGAGAAGCACGTAACGGATTGGTATATTTCTGGAAATACACCATGATTTGAGTGGGTATCGATAAACTGCATAATGTACGTTCTTTCGGTTTGGTCAATGCATGGCTTCGGCAATATCCTGCACGAGAGTGGGTTTTTTTCAAGTTATTTCCCTTGAAAACCTTATCATTTACATTGTAGATGAACAATGTAAAGATTCTTGGAAATTCTACGAGGTCGGTCCGGACGACAAAACACAATGGGTACCCCCTGTTAGAGCATAAATATGTTGGATTCAAGATCATAAAGATTGAAGACAAAAGATCAAGAAGTCAAAGCTGAGAAAGTCAACTCTCATCAAAGTCAAAGTCTTTTGTTAATAAATGTTAAAGTCAATGTATTTGTATTTGTCTTTCCTTGTAGTTGTTGTAGGTATAAATATCTTGTTTATCTTTGTAATCAGTATGTACACAAATGAGAGAGAGAGAGAGAGCAGATTAGAGAAGAGCTAATTAGAATACGTTTCTAATGAGAGAGTCTAGAGAGAGAAAGTTGTAATTTGTAATCTTTAAGTTTGGAATCAATGAATATGATTTGTGATTCTTATCTTGAGTATTTTGTTATTGATTAGAACTTGATGAAATAGGGAATAACAATTGGTATGAGAGCAGATCCAACCGAAATCAGATCAAGAATTCAAGAAAAATTCGTTGACACTGTTCATCGTTACTGTTCATCGAAGATCAAATCGATTTCTGTGTTTTTGTGCGAATTAGGAGTTGAAATCGATTAGGTTTTGTTCTTATAGTATAATCGATCGAGTATGTCTAGATAGATTTGTTAATTGCACTGTAATCGAGTATGAATTTGTGATTTTTGTTGTGTTCGAGTTTACGAGTTCTAGACACTGTGTTGAAGTCAATTTCTATTGATTTGTGTTTTTGATCGAAATTCAGTGTTAGATTTTGGTTCTAGATGATTAGACAATCAAATTGATAAAGTTTAGTGTTGAAATTCTAGGTCTAAATGAGTTTTTGGTGTGATTTTGATCGATTTTAGAGGTTTGCGCGTGTTCGTCAAGGTTTGCGTTTCATTCATCAAGGTGTGCATAAGTTCTTCATAAATTCATAGGTTCGTGTATTCAATGAGAAATTTCAGTGTTTGATGTTTGCGTCTTCAACAAGAAACGAGAAGAAAGATTTGCGTATTCAAAGTGAAATGAAAAGCTGAAGGTTGGAATCAGACAAGTATGCTTTGCGCAAGCATTTAGATACGCAAAGTCAGGTTCATGTAACAAGCTTGATATGCGAAGTGTAATTTGCGTTCTCCTCTTGAAACGCAAAGTAATGGTTTGCGCATCACAATTAAAATGCAAAGTAAAGGTTTGCGCATCGCACTTGAAACGCAAAGTAAAAGTTTGCGCATCGCACTTGAAGCGCAAAGTGTGGAGGACTTAGACAAAAATTTCAAAATAGTAATATGGCCTTTAATAGTGGGTTTTTTTCAAGTTATTTCCCTTGAAAACCTTATCATTTACATTGTTGATGAATAATGTAAAGATTCGTGGAAATTCTACGAGGTCGGTCCGGACGACAAAACACAAAGGGTACCCCCTTTGCTGAATCGGCCAAAAATGGGTGTCGCATTTAAACGTCCATAACCTATGCTACGGGGACCCGTTTTTAGCCCATGACCCATCAAAACGAACCTCAGAACGACAAGCACGTCATGTCTTGGTCGCTTTCTGGCAATACATCATGATTTGAGTGGTTTCGATAAACTACATGATGTACGTTCTTTCGGTTTGACCAATACGTGGCTTCGACAATATCTTGCACGAGAGTGGGTTTTTTGCAAGTTATTTCCCATGAAAACCTTGTCATTTACATTGTAGATGGACAATGTAAAGATTCGTGGAAATCCGACGAGGTCGGTCGGGACGAGAAAACATAAAGGGTACACCCTTTGCTGAATCGATAAAAAATGGGTGTCGTGCTTAAAGGTCCATAAATTTTGCTACGGGATCTGTTTTAAGCCTATGACCCATCAAAATGAACTTTATAATGAGGAGCACACCATGGCTTGGTCGCTTTCTGGCAATACACCTTGATTCGAGTGGGTTTCGATAAACTGCATGATGTACGTTCTTTCGGTTTGGCCAATGCGTGGCTTCAGCAATATCCTGCACGAGAGTGGGTTTTTTGCAAGTTATTTCCCTTGAAAACCTTATCATTTACATTGTAGATGAACAATGTAAAGATTCGTGGAAACTCTACGAGGTCGGTCCGGACAACAAAACACAATGGGTACCCCCTGTTAGAGCATAAATATGTTGGATTCAAGATCATAAAGTTCAAGATCATAAAGATTGAAGACAAAAGATCAAGAAGTCAAAGCTGAGAAAGTCAACTCTCATCAAAGTCAAAGTCTTTTGTTAATAAATGTCAAAGTCAATGTATTTGTATTTGTCTTTCCTTGTAATTGTTGTAGGTATAAATATCTTGTTTATCTTTGTAATCAGTATGTACACGAATGAGAGAGAGAGAGCAGATTATAGAAGAGCTAATTAGAATACGTTTCTAGTGAGAGAGTCTAGAGAGAGAAAGTTGTAATTTGTAATCTTTGAGTTTGGAATCAATGAATATGATTTGTGATTCTTATCTTGAGTATTTTGTTATTGATTAGAACTTGATGAAATAGGGAATAACACCCCCTTTGCTGAATCGGCCAAAAATGGATGTCGCGTTTAAACGTCCATAACCTTTGATACGGGGATCCATTTTAGAGCACACCATGGCTTGGTTGCTTTCTGGCAATACACCATGATTTGAGTGGGTTTCGATAAACTGCATGATGTACGTTCTTTCGGTTTGGCCAATGCGTGGCTTCAGCAATATCCTACACGAGAGTGGGTTTTTTGCAAGTTATTTCCATTGAAAACCATATAATTTACATTGTATATGAACAATGTAAATATTCGTGGAAATCCGACGAGGTCGGTCCGGACGAGAAAACACAAAGGGTACCCCTGTGCAGAATCGGCCAAAAATGGGTGTCGCGTTTGAAGGTCCATAACTTTTTCTACGGGGATCCGTTTTAAGCCCATGACCCGTCAAAACGAACCTTAGAACGAGAAGCACACCATGGATTGGTCGCTTTCTGTCAATACACCATGATTTGAGTGGGTATCAATAAACTGCATGATGTACCTTCTTTCGGTTTGGCCAATACGTGGCTTCAGCAATATCCTGCATGAGAGTGGGTTTTTTTCCAGTTAATTCCCATGAAAAACTTATAAATTACATTGTAGATGGACAATGTAAAGATTCGTGGTAATCCGAAAAATTCGGTCCGGACGAGAAAACACAAAGGGTATCCCCTTTGCCGAATCGACCAAAAATGGTGTCCCGCTTAAACGTCCATAACTTTTGCTACGGGGATCCGTTTTAATCCCATGACCCATCAAAATGAACCTTAGAACGATTAGAACGTAATGTCTTGGTAGATTTGTGGAAATACACCATGATTTGAGTGGGTATCGATAAACTGCATGATGTACGTTCTTTCGGTTTGGCCATTGTGTGGTTTTGGCAATATCCTACACGAGAGTGGGTTTTTTGCAAGTTATTTCCCATGAAAACCTTATCATTAATATTGTAGATGGACAATGTAAAGATTCATGGAAATCCGACAAGGTCGGTCCAGACGAGAAAACACAAAGGGTACCTCCTTTGCTGAATCGACCAAAAATGGGTGTCACACTTAAACGTCCATAAATTTTGCTACGTGGATCCGTTTTAAGCCCATGACCCATCAAAACGAACCTTAGAACGAGAATCACAATATGGCTTGGTCGTCTTCTGGAAAAACACCAAGATTTCAGAGGGTATCGATAAACTTCATGATGTATGTTCTTTCGGTTTGGCCAATGCGTGGCTTCGGCAATATCCAGCACGAGAGTGGTTTTTTGCAAGTTATTTCCCTTGAAAACCTTATCATTTACATTTTAGATGAACAATGTAAAGATTCATGGAAATCCGACGAGGTCAGTCCGGACGATAAAACACAAAGGGTACCGTTTTAAGCCCATGACCCGTTGCTGAATCAACCAAAAATGGGTGTCGCGCTTAAACGTCCATAACTTTTGGTACAGGGATCCGTTTTAAGCCCATGACCTGTTAAAACAAACCTTAGAATGAGAATCATGTCACGGTTTGGTCTCTTTCTGTAAATGCACCATGATTTGAGTGGGTATCGATAAACTGCATGATGTACGTTCTTTCGGTTTGGATAATGCGTGGTTTGGGCAATATCCTGCACGACAGTGGGTTTTTTGCAAGTTATTTCCCATGAAAACCTTACCATTTACATTGTAGATGGACAATGTAAAGATTCATGGAAATTCGACGAGGTCGATCCAGACGAGAAAACACAAAGGTTACCCCCTTTGCTGAATCGACCAAAAATGGGTGTCGCACTTAAACGTCCATAAATTTTGCTACGTGGATCCATTTTAAGCCCATGACCCATCAAAACGAACCTTAGAACTAGAATCATTCCATGGCTTGGTATCCTTGGGGAAATACACCCTGATTTGAGAGGATATTGATAAACTGCATGATGTACGTTCTTTCGGTTTGGCCAATGCGTGGCTTCGACAATAATCTGCACGAGAGTGGTTTTTTGCAAGTTATTTCCCTTGAAAACCTTATCATTTACATTGTATGTGAGCAATGTAAAGATTCTTGGAAATCCGACGAGGTCGGTCCGGACGAGAAAACACAAAGGGTACCCCCTTTGTCGAATCGGCCAAAAATGGGTGTCACGCTTAAACGTCCATAACTTTTGCTACGGGGATCCGTTTTAAACCCATGACCCATCAAAATGAACCTTAGAACAAGAAGCACGCCATGGATTGGTCGCTTTCCGGCAATACACTATGATTTGAGTAGGTGTCAATAAACTGTATGATGTACGTTCTTTCGGTTTGGCCAATGCGTGGCTTCGGCAATATCATGCACGAGAGTCGATTTTTTGCAAGTTATTTCCCTTGAAAATCTTATCATTTACATTGTATATGAACAATGTAAAGATCGTGGAAATTCGAAGAGGTCGGTCCGGACGAGAAAACACAAAGGGTACCCCCTTTGCTGAATCGGCCAAAAATGGGTGTCGCACTTAAACGTCCATATCATTTGCTACGGGGATCCGTTTTAAGCTAATGACCCGTAAAAACGAACCTTAGAACGTGAAGCACACCATGTCTTGGTCTCTTTTTGGAAACACACCATGTTTTGAGTGGGTATCGATAAACTACGTGATGTATGTTTTTTCGGTTTGGCCAATGCGTGGCTTCGGCAATATCCGACACGAGAGTGGGTTTTTTGCAAGTTATTTCTCTTGAAAACCTTATCATTTACATTGTATATGAACAATGTAAAGATTCGTGGAAATCCGAAGAGGTCGGTCCGGACGAGAAAACACAAAGGGTATCCCCTTTGCCGAATCGGCCAAAAATGGGTGTCGCGCTTAACGTACATAACTTTTTCTACGAGGATCCATTTTTGGCCCATGACCCATGAAAAAGAACCTTAGAACGAGAAGCAGTAATGGCTTGGTAGATTTCTGGCAATACACCATGATTTAAGTGAGTATCTATAAACTGAATGATGTACGTTCTTTCGGTTTGGCCATTGTGTGGTTTCGGCAATATCCTGCACGAGAGTGGGTTTTTTGCAAGTTATTTCCCATGAAAAACTTATCATTTATATTGTAGATGGACAATGTAAAGATTCGTGGAAATCCTACGAGGTCGCTCCTGACGAGAAAACACAAAGGGTACCCCCTTTGCTGAATCAACCAAAAATGGGTGTCGCACTTAAACGTACATAAATTTTGCTACGAGGATCCGTTTTAAGCCCATGACCCGTCAAAACGAACCTTAGAACGAGAAGCACGCCATGGCTTGGTCTCCTTCGGGTAATACACCATGATTTGAGTGGGTATCGATATGATGTACGTTCTTTCGGTTTGGCCAATGCGTGGCTTCGACAATATCTTGCACGAGAGTGGGGTTTTTTGCAAGTTATTTCCCTTAAAAACCATATCATTGACATTGTAGATGAAAAATGTAAAGATTCGTGGAAATACGACGAGGACCGTCCGGACGAGAAAACACAAAGGGTACCCCCTTTGCTGAATCGACAAAAAATGGGTGTCGTGTTTAAACGTCCATAACTTTTGCTACGGGGATCCGTTTTAAGGCCATAACCCATAAAAACGAACCTTAGAACGAGAAGCACGTAAGGGATTGGTATATTTCTGGAAATACACTATGATTTGAGTGGGTATCGATAAACTGCATGATGTACGTTATTTCGGTTTGGCCATTGTGTGGTTTCGGCAATATCCTGCACGAGAGTGGGTTTTTTGCAAGTTATTTCCCATGTAAACCTTATCATTTATATTGTAGATGGACAATGTAAAGATTCATGGAAATGCAACGAGGTCGGTCCGGACGAGAAAACACAAAGGGTACCCCCTTTGCTGAATCTACCAAAATTGGGTGTCGCACTTAAAGTCCATAACTTTTATAACGGGGATCCGTTTTAAGCCCATGACCCATCAAAAATAACCTTAGATCGAGAAACACGTCATGGATTGGTCTATTTTTGGCAATACACCATGATTTTAGTGGGTATCGATAAACTGCATGACGTACGTTTTTTCGGTTTGGCCATTGCGTGGTTTCGGCAATATCCTGCACGAGAGTAGGTTTTTTGCGAGTTGTTTCCCTTAAGAACCATATCATTTATATTGTAGATGGAGAATGTAAATATTCGTGGAAATCCGACGAGGTCGGTACGGACGAGAAAACACAAAGAGTACCACTTTGCCGAATCGGCCAAAAATGGGTGTCGCACATAAACGTCCATAACTTTTGCTACGAGGATCCGTTTTAAGCCCATGACCCATAAAAATGAACCTTAGAATGAGAAGAATGTCATGCCTTGTTCTCTTTCTGGTAATACACCATGATTTGAATGGATATCGATAAACTACAAGATGTACGTGTTTTTGGTTTGGCCAATGCGTGGCTTCGGCAATATCCTGCACGAGAGTGGGTTTTTGCAAGTTATTTCCCTTGAAAACCATATCATTTACATTGTATATGAACAATGTAACGATTCGTGGAAATCCGACGAGGTCGGTCTGGACGAGAAAACACAAAGGGTACCCCCTTTGCTGAATCGACAAAATATGGGTGTCGCTCTAAAACGTCCACAATTTTTGCTATGGGGATCCGTTTTAAGCCCATGACCAATCAAAATAAACCTTTAAAAGAGAATCACGTAATGGATTGGTATCTTTCTGTAAATACACCATGATTTGAGTGGGTATCGATAAACTACATGATGTACGTTCTTTCGGTTTGGCCATTGTTTGTTTCGGCAATATCCTGCACGAGAGTGGGTTTTTTGCAAGTCATTTCCCATGAAAACCTTATCATTTATATTGTAAATGGACAATGTAAAGATTCATGGAAATCTGATGAGGTCGGTACGGATGAGAAAACACAAAGGGTACCCCTTTGCTGAATCGACCAAAATTGGGTGTCACACTTAAACGTCCATAAATTTTGCTACGGGGTCCGTTTTAAGCCCATGACCCATCAAAACGAACCTTAGAACGAGAAACACTCCATGGATTTGTCTCTTTCTGGTAATACACCATGATTTGAGCGGGTATCGATAAACCGCATGATGTACGTTATTTTGGTTTGGCCAATGCGTGGCTTCGGCAATATCCTGCATGAGAGTGGGTTTTTGCAAGTTATTTCCCTGAAAACCTTATCATTTAAATTGTATATGAACAATGTAAAGATTCTTGGAAATCCGACGAGGTCGGTCCGGACGAGAAAATACAAAGGGTACCCCCTTTGCCGAATCGGCCAAAAATGGGTGTCACGTTTAAACGTCCATAACTTTTGCTACGGGTGTGAGTCCGTGATCGTTACCAGATAATCATATAACAAACAAATAGAAGATAAACCAACATGTTTCAATAACAAACGATGATTACACGGTTGATTTCTTGAGTTTGAGTTCTCTGTTTGTTTTTCTCTATGTTTCACCTTTCTACTATGTGTTGTGTGTGTGAATTGTGTACTGATCGACTGATAGAGAGAGATAATATCTTTTAAGGTATTATCAAAAACATAAACTAATAATAAAACTTAATATCTAAAACTATAATATCTAGATATTAAAAACAACTTTGACTTTATTACAGAATAGACCCTAGACTTTGGTTGAGAGTAACTTTCAGCATTAACTTCAGATTGCGATTTTCGTATTGGATGATCTTGAATCCAATGAGACTGTGTCTTAACAACGGGGATCCGTTTTAAGCCCATGACCCATCAAGAATAACCTTATATCGAGAAACACGTCATGGATTGGTCGCTTTCTGTCAATACACCATGATTTGAGTGGGTATCGATATACTGCATGACGTACGTTTTTTCGGTTTGACCATTGCGTGGTTTCGGCAATATCCTTCACGAGAGTGGGTTTTTTGCAAGTTATTTCCTTTGAAAACCTTATCATTTATATTGTAGATAACCAATGTAAATATTCAAGGAAATCCGACGAGGTCGGTCCGGATGAGAAAACACAAACGGTATCCCTTTGCTGAATCGACCAAAAATGTGTGTCGCACTTAAACGTCCATAAATTTTGCTACGTGGATCCGTTTTAATCCCATGACCCATCAAAACGAACCTTAGAACGAGAATCACAACATGGCTTGGTTGCCTTCTGGAAATACACCATGATTTGAGAAGGTATCGATAAACTGCATGATGTATGTTCTTTCGGTTTGGCCAATGCGTGGCTTCGGCAATATCCTGCACGAGAGTGTTTTTTTGCAAGTTATTTCCCTTGAAAACCTTATCATTTACATTTTAGATGAACAATGTAAAGATTCATGGAAATCCGATGAGGTCGGTCCGGACGATAAAACACAAAGGGTACCGTTTTAAGCCCAAGACCCGTTGCTGAATCGGCCAAAAATGGGTGTCGCGCTTAAACGACCATAACTTTTGCTACAGGGATCTGTTTTAATCTCATGACCCATCAAAACGAACCTTAGAATGAGAAGCACGTCACGGTTTGGTCGCTTTCTGTAAATGCACCATGATTTGAGTGGGTATCGATAAACTGCATGATGTACGTTCTTTAGGTTTGGCCAATGCGTGGTTTGGGCAATATCCTGCACGAGAGTGGGTTTTTTGCAAGTTATTTCCCATGAAAACCTTATCATTTACATTATAGATGGACAATGTAAAGATTCATGGAAATTCGACGAGGTCGATCCGGACGAGAAAACACAAAGGTTACCCCATTTGCTGAATTGACCAAAAATGGGTGTCGCACTTAAACGTCCCTAAATTTTGCTACGTGGATCCATTTTAAGCCGATGACCATCAAAACGAACCTTAGAACTTTAATCATGCCATGGCTTGGTATCCTTAAGGAAATACACCATGATTTGAGAGGGTATCGATAAACTGCATGATCTACGTTATTTCGGTTTGGCCAATGCGTGGCTTCGGCAATATCCTGCATGAGAGTGGTTTTTTGCAAGTTATTTTCCTCGAAAGCCTTATCCTTTACATTGTATGTGAACAATGTAAATATTCGTGGAAATCCGACGAGGTCGGTCCGAACGAGAAAACACAAAAGGTACCCCCTTTGTCGAATCAGCCAAAAATGAGTGTCACGCTTAAACGTCCATAACTTTTGATACGGGGATCCGCTTTAAGCCCATGACCCATCAAAATGAACCTTAGAACAAGAAGCACGCCATGTCTTGGTCTCTTTCTGGCAATACACCATGATTTGAGTAGGTATCGATAAACTGCATGATGTACGTTCTTTTGGTTTGGCTAATGCGTGGCTTCGGCAATATCATGCACGAGAGTAGGTTTTTTTCAAGTTATTTCCCTTGAAAATCTTATCATTTACATTGTATATGAATAATGTAAAGATTCGTGGAAATCCGAAGAGGTCGGTCCGGACGAGAAAACACAAAGGGTACCCCCTTTGCCGAATCGGCCAAAAATGGGTGTCGCACTTAAACGTCCATAACATTTGCTACAGGGATCCGTTTTAAGCCCATGACCCGTAAAAATGAACCTTAGAACGTGAAGCACACCATGGCTTGGTCTCTTTTTGGAAACACACCATGTTTTGAGTGGGTATCGATAAACTACATGATGTACGTTTTTTCGGTTTGTCCAATGCGTGGCTTCGGCAATATCCGACACGAGAGTGGGTTTTTTGCAAGTTATTTCTCTTGTAAAACTTATCATTTACATTGTATATGAACAATGTAAAGATTCGTGGAAATCCGAAGAGGTCGGTCCGGACGAGAAAACACAAAGGGTATCCCCCCTTTGCCGAATCGGCCAAAAATGGGTGTCGCGCTTAACGTACGTAACTTTTTCTACGAGGATCCATTTTTGGCCCATGAACCATGAAAACGAACCTTAGAACGAGAAGCAGTAATGGCTTGGTAGCTTTCTAGCAATACACCATGATTTGAGTGGGTATCGATAAACTGAATGATGTACGATCTTTCGGTTTGGCCATTGTGTGTTTTCGGAAATATCCTGCACGAGAGTGGATTCCATAAAAACCTTATCATTTATATTGTATATGGACAATGTAAAGATTCATGGAAATCCGACGAGGTCGGTCGTTACGAGAAAACACAAAGGGTAACCCCTTTGCTGAATCGATCAAAAATGGGTGTCGCATTTAAACGTACATAAATTTTGCTACGAGGATCCGTTTTAAGCCCATGACCCGTCAAAACGAACCTTAGAACGAGAAGCACGCCATGGCTTGGTCGCCTTCTGGCAATACACCATGATTTGAGTGGGTATCGATATGATGTACGTTCTTTCGGTTTGGCCAATGCATGGCTTCGACAATATCTTGCACGAGAGTGGGGTTTTTTGCAAGTTATTTCCCTTGAAAACCTTATCATTGACATTGTAGATGAAAAATGTAAAGATTCGTGGAAATCCGACGAGGACGGTCCGGACGAGAAAACACAAAGGGTACCCCCTTTGCTGAATCGACAAAAAATGGGTGTCGCGTTTAAACGTCCATAATTTTTGCTACGGGGATCCGTTTTAAGCCCATGACCCATCAAAATGAACCTTAGAACGAGAAGCACGTAAGGGATTGGTATATTTCTGGAAATACACCATGATTTGAGTGGGTATCGATAAACTGCATGATGTACGTTATTTCGGTTTGGCCATTGTTTGGTTTCGGCAATATCCTGCCCGAGAGTAGGTTTTTTGCAAGTTGTTTCCCTATAGAACCAATTCATTTATATTGTAGATGGACAATTTAAATATTCGTGGAAATTCGACGATGTAGGTACGGACGAGAAAACACAAAGAGTACCACTTTGCCGAATCGGCCAAAAATGGGTGTCGCGCATAAACGTCCATAACTTTTGCTACGAGGATCCGTTTTAAGCCCATGACCCATAAAAATGACCCTTAGAATGAGAAGAATGTCATGGCTTGTTCTCTTTCTGGTAATACACCATGATTTGAGTGGATATCGATAAACTACAAGATGTACGTGTTTTTGGTTTGGCCAATGCGTGGCTTTGGCAATATCCTGCACGAGAGTGGGTTTTTGCAAGTTATTTCCCTTGAAAACCATATCATTTACATTGTATATGAACAATGTAACGATTCGTGGAAATCCGACGAGGTCGGTCTGGACGAGAAAACACAAAGGGTACCCCCTTTGCTGAATCGACAAAATATGGGTGTCGCTCTAAAACGTCCACAATTTTTGCTATGGGGATCCGTTTTAAGCCCATGACCAATCAAAATGAACCTTTAAAAGAGAATCACGTAATGGATTGGTATCTTTCTATAAATACACCATGATTTGAGTGGGTATCGATAAACTACATGATGTACGTTCTTTCGGTTTGGCCATTGTTTGGTTTCGGCAATATCCTGCACGAGAGTGGGTTTTTTGCAAGTCATTTTCCATGAAAACCTTATCATTTATATTGTAAATGGACAATGTAAAGATTCATGGAAATCTGATGAGGTCGGTACGGATGAGAAAACACAAAGGGTACCCCTTTGCTGAATCGACCAAAATTGGGTGTCACACTTAAACGTCCATAAATTTTGCTACGGGGTCCGTTTTAAGCCCATGACCCATCAAAACGAACCTTAGAACGAGAAACACTCCATGGATTTGTCTCTTTCTGGTAATACACCATGATTTGAGCGGGTATCGATAAACCGCATGATGTACGTTATTTTGGTTTGGCCAATGCGTGGCTTCAGCAATATCCTGCATGAGAGTGGGTTTTTGCAAGTTATTTCCCTGAAAACCTTATCATTTAAATTGTATATGAACAATGTAAAGATTCTTGGAAATCCGACGAGGTCGGTCCGGATGAGAAAATACAAAGGGTACCCCCTTTGCCGAATCGGCCAAAAATGGGTGTCACGTTTAAACGTCCATAACTTTTGCTACGGGTGTGAGTCCGTGATCGTTACCAGATAATCATATAACAAACAAATAGAAGATAAACCAACATGTTTCAATAACAAACGATGATTACACGGTTGATTTCTTGAGTTTGAGTTCTCTGTTTGTTTTTCTCTATGTTTCACCTTTCTACTATGTGTTGTGTGTGTGAATTGTGTACTGATCGACTGATAGAGAGAGATAATATCTTTTAAGGTATTATCAAAAACATAAACTAATAATAAAACTTAATATCTAAAACTATAATATCTAGATATTAAAAACAACTTTGACTTTATTACAGAATAGACCCTAGACTTTGGTTGAGAGTAACTTTCAGCATTAACTTCAGATTGCGATCTTCGTATTGGATGATCTTGAATCCAATGAGACTGTGTCTTAACAACGGGGATCCGTTTTAAGCCCATGACCCATCAAGAATAACCTTATATCGAGAAACACGTCATGGATTGGTCGCTTTCTGTCAATACACCATGATTTGAGTGGGTATCGATATACTACATGACGTACGTTTTTTCGGTTTGACCATTGCGTGGTTTCGGCAATATCCTTCACGAGAGTGGGTTTTTTGCAAGTTATTTCCTTTGAAAACCTTATCATTTATATTGTAGATAACCAATGTAAATATTCAAGGAAATCCGACGAGGTCGGTCCGGATGAGAAAACACAAACGGTATCCCTTTGCTGAATCGACCAAAAATGTATGTCGCACTTAAACGTCCATAAATTTTGCTACGTGGATCCGTTTTAATCCCATGACCCATCAAAACGAACCTTAGAACGAGAATCACAACATGGCTTGGTTGCCTTCTGGAAATACACCATGATTTGAGAAGGTATCGATAAACTGCATGATGTATGTTCTTTCGGTTTGGCCAATGCGTGGCTTCGGCAATATCCTGCACGAGAGTGTTTTTTTGCAAGTTATTTCCCTTGAAAACCTTATCATTTACATTTTAGATGAACAATGTAAAGATTCATGGAAATCCGATGAGGTCGGTCCGGACGATAAAACACAAAGGGTACCGTTTTAAGCCCAAGACCCGTTGCTGAATCGGCCAAAAATGGGTGTCGCGCTTAAACGACCATAACTTTTGCTACAGGGATCTGTTTTAATCTCATGACCCATCAAAACGAACCTTAGAATGAGAAGCACGTCACGGTTTGGTCGCTTTCTGTAAATGCACCATGATTTGAGTGGGTATCGATAAACTGCATGATGTACGTTCTTTAGGTTTGGCCAATGCGTGGTTTGGGCAATATCCTGCACGAGAGTGGGTTTTTTGCAAGTTATTTCCCATGAAAACCTTATCATTTACATTATATATGGACAATGTAAAGATTCATGGAAATTCGACGAGGTCGATCCGGACGAGAAAACACAAAGGTTACCCCATTTGCTGAATTGACCAAAAATGGGTGTCGCACTTAAACGTCCCTAAATTTTGCTACGTGGATCCATTTTAAGCCGATGACCATCAGAACGAACCTTAGAACTTTAATCATGCCATGGCTTGGTATCCTTAAGGAAATACACCATGATTTGAGAGGGTATCGATAAACTGCATGATCTACGTTATTTCGGTTTGGCCAATGCGTGGCTTCGGCAATATCCTGCATGAGAGTGGTTTTTTGCAAGTTATTTTCCTCGAAAGCCTTATCCTTTACATTGTATGTGAACAATGTAAATATTCGTGGAAATCCGACGAGGTCGGTCCGAACGAGAAAACACAAAAGGTACCCCCTTTGTCGAATCGGCCAAAAATGGGTGTCACGCTTAAACGTCCATAACTTTTGATACGGGGATCCGCTTTAAGCCCATGACCCATCAAAATGAACCTTAGAACAAGAAGCACGCCATGTCTTGGTCTCTTTCTAGCAATACACCATGATTTGAGTAGGTATCGATAAACTGCATGATGTACGTTCTTTTGGTTTGGCTAATGCGTGGCTTCGGCAATATCATGCACGAGAGTAGGTTTTTTGCAAGTTATTTCCCTTGAAAATCTTATCATTTACATTGTATATGAATAATGTAAAGATTCGTGGAAATCCGAAGAGGTCGGTCCGGACGAGAAAACACAAAGGGTACCCCCTTTGCCGAATCGGCCAAAAATGGGTGTCGCACTTAAACGTCCATAACATTTGCTACAGGGATCCGTTTTAAGCCCATGACCCATAAAAATGAACCTTAGAATGATAAGAACGTCATGGCTTGTTTTCTTTCTGGCAATACACTATGATTTGAGTGGGTATCGATAAACTGCATGATGTACGTTCTTTCGGTTTGGCCAAAGCGTGGATTCGGCAATATGCTGCACGAGAGTGGGGTTTTTGCAAGTTATTTTCATTGAAAACCTTATCATTTACAATGTAGATGGAAAATGTAAAGATTCATGGAAATCCGACGAGGTCGGTCCGGACGAGAAAACACAAAGGGCACCCCCTTTGTGGAATCGGCTAAAAATGGGTGTCGCGCTTAAAAGTCCATAACTTTTGCTACGGGGATCCATTTTAAGCCCATGACCCGTCAAAAAGAACCTTAAAAAGAGAATCACGTCATGGCTTGGCCGCTTTATAGCAATACACCATGATTTGAGTGGGTATCGATAAACTGCATGATGTACGTTATTTCGGTTTGGCCAATACGCTGCTTCGGCAATATCCTGCACGAGAGTGGGTTTTTTGCAAGTTATTTCCCTTGAAAACCTTATCATTTACATTGTATATGAACAATGTAAGGATTCGTGGAAATCCGAAGAGGTCGGTCCGAACGAGAAAACACAAAGGGTACCCCCTTTGTCGAATCGGCCAAAAATGGGTGTCACACTTAAACGTCCATAACTTTTGCTATGGAGATCCATTTTAGGCCCATGACCCATAAAAATGAACCTTAGAACGAGAAGCACGTAATGAATTGGTATCTTTCTGGCAATACACCATGATTTGAGTGGGTATCGATAAACCGCATGATGTACGTTCTTTCGGTTTGGCCATTGTGTGGTTTCGGCAATATCCTGCATGAGAGTGGGTTTTTTGCAAGTTATTTCCCATGAAAACCTTATAATTTATAATGTATATGGACAATGTGAATATTGAAGGAAATCCGACGAGGTCGGTCCGGACGAGAAAACACAAAGGGTACCCCCGTTGCTGAATCGACCAAAAATGGGTGTCACACTTAAACGTCCATAAATTTGGCTACGGGGATCCGTTTAAGCCCATGACCCATCAAAACGAATCTTAGAATGAGAAGCTGGACATGGATTGGTCTTTTTCTAGCAATACACCATGATTTGAGTGGGTATCGATAAATTGCATGATGTACGTGCTTTCGGTTTGGCCAATGCGTGGCTTCGGCAATATCCTGCATGAGAGTGGGTTTTTTGCAAGTTATTTACTTTGAAAACCTTATCATTTACATTTTAGATGAACAATGTAAAGATTCGTGAAAATCCGACGAGGTCGGTCCGGACGAGAGAACACAAAGGGTACCCCCTCTGCCGAATCGGCCAAAAATGGGTGTCGCGCTTAAAGGTCCATAACTTTTGCTACGGGGATCCGTTTGAAGCCCATGACCCGTCAAAACGAACCTTAGAACAAGAAGCACACCATGGATTTGTCGCTTTTTGGCAATACACCATGATTTGAGTAGGTTTGATAAACTGCATAATGTACGTTCTTTCGGTTTGGCCAATGCGTGGCTTCGGCAATATCCTGCACGAGAGTGGGTTTTTTGCAAGTTATTTCCCATGAAAACCTTATAATTTATATTGTAGATGGACAATGTAAAGATTTAAGGAAATCCGAAGAGGTCGGTCCGGACGAGTAAACACAAAGGGTACCCCCTTTGCTGAATCGACCAAAAATGAATGTCACACTTAAACGTCCAGAAATTTGGCTACGGGGATCCGTTTTTGTTAACCCAGTTTAATCTAGTTGATAATTAACACACAACACAATAATAGTCAAGAGATATAAAGATTCGGAATAACTTACCAATCCCTTGAATAAACCGTTAAACCTTGTATGTTCTTGATACCTTTGAATATAGAGAATACGACTAACTCACTATTATGATTATGATAATTATAAAGGGTTAACCTAAAACCTAATTAATAATAACTATAAATACTTAGGCTTTTAAGGCCTAATGGGCTTGGGCCCAACTACTAAATAACTATTAACTTATTATACAATAAACCCTCTAACTAACTTTAACACAATTGCAGTTTAAACCCTTAATTTTAAATTTAATCTTGAATACAATTTATGATCCAACAATCTCCCCCTTTGGATTCAAGATTAAAAAAATTTGCAATTGTCTTCGGGTCTTCACTTCTCTTTGAAAACTGTAGTAGATTTGACAATGACATCTTCAAAACTTGTAGCTTTTCACAGTCTTCAAATTCCTCTTTTGAATAGCAAGTGTCCTTCTGACGATTATCTTCAATCAGACTTTTGATAGATCAAATAAGCTCAGACACTTTGAATTCTTTGAAATCATCAGCAATTTTCAGATTATATTCTCCCCCTTTGTAAATTCTCCCCCTTTTTGATGAGTGGTGAGAATCAACATCATCAAAACATAGTAAAACAATCTCCCCCTTGTCTTTATAGACTTCAGTTAAGCACTATCTTCATGTATACCTGTGTGGAAATAAGAGCAGTCTCTCCAAATGGAAAGAGTGATTATTTCAATCTTCTCAGATTCAAATAATAAAAATGTGGTAACCCTGAATCAACAAATGACTCAGTTAGAATGCCTGTCAGTAACACAAAGTTACTGAGTAACACAAAGTTACTATATAAGGAGCTGGTTTTGATGTTGGCTCCCCAGGACTTCCATTCAATCATCGAAAAACACATGATTATCTATGGATGTTCTGACAGAAAACAAATTTCTTTGTGCTAGTGCATGTGTATGAAAGAAATTAATCATAGATGATTGCTTTTCAATATAGGCTCAAAATATGTAAACTTATTGAGACATCAACAAATTATACAAAGACTCAATGTGCATGAGAAAAGGTCGAAGGTGGGGCAACTTTCCTTCTTTTTCAATATTAGTATCTTCCAAATGAACAAAACAATAACGATTACCAACCTGTATTGAATATATCAAACGATTACAAGGTTGATCGATTAAGTTCTTGATGTGTTCTCTATGTTTTTCTCTCTTTTTCACCTTGATGTGTGTGTTTGTGTGTGTCTGTTCTATATTCTGATTATGTGAGAGTAGAGAGATACACTTGACAAAACTAGTGTGTTCAACACACTACCTAAACATAATATCTAGATTAATATCTAGATATTATACTAGATTATATCTAATAAACTAGAAAGTTACTTAGAAACAAACTAAGTTAACTTTATCTAACTATTACAATATTGTAACTTAGATATTAAATCTAAGTAAACTAAAACAATTACATTGACATTTATTACAAATAGACATAGACTTTTATATCGAGAGTTGACGTTCCGGCTTTAGCTTCAGATTGCGATCTTCAGTTTGGATGATCTTGAATCCAATGAGACTGTGTCTTAACAATCTCCCCCTTTGGATCAAGATCATTACGAAAGTCATTTAGCAATACAATCTTCTCTTTCAGCACAGAAGAAGATGCAATCTCTTTCTCTAGCTCTGAAATCAGCATGTCTTCAATCTAATTTTGAAGAGTGGACGTGATTCTTGAAACATGTGATCTTTGCCATTTCTTCTTGTAGTCATTCTCCCCCTTTTTGATGTTAAGTGCAATGACTTCATCAAAATTAGTGGTAAGAAATGTCAATCCTACGGTTAGAGCCCCTGATTCGTCAATTTATAAGAGATTCATCCAGATCTTTGCAAATCCAGACAAATTAGATGTGTAACACCTGAATCAACTAATGAATCAGTTAGAATGCCTGTCAGTAACACTAAGTCACTGAGTGTAACGAATACACATTGGAAAGGAGCTGTTTTGATGTTGACTCCCCCAGGGCTTCCATCTAATCATCGAAACACCACAAAGGTTATTTCTATAAACGTTATGACAAAGAAACAAATTCCTAGTGTGTTCGTGCTTGTGTTTGAAAGAATTAAGCACGGATGATTGCTTATTGGCTCAAAATTGTGTAAACCACTGAGACAACAGTAAGTTAAACACAGACTCAATGTGCATGATTGAAGTGCGAAGGTAGGGCAGACTTCCTTCTTTTCAATATCCAGATTTTCCAAATGAAAATCAGATAGCAAATGTGCTGCATCCCCTTAGAAAATGAAACATTTTCTTTTTGAGAAGAAAATGAGTAGATGTTGAGGTTTGATCAAGAGTTGGCATGGGTTAGTTGCCTGTTTCAATAATGATCACCAAAGAATTGTGAATCACTAGAATGGTGGCTACCCAACTCAGAAAAAGTTGGTGCAGAGTTGTGATATTATTTTAACTCTGTTCTCACACGCTCTTTCTTTTAAACTTTTTTCTTTCTCTAATCACACTCATTTCTTGTCTATTTGCACACTCAATCACTAAGGATTAACTTCGTGTGTAGAAATCACTGGTTAAGGTGTTTTCATTGAAGTTGTGTTAAGTCCTAGCACAATGATTCTTGTTTTCCTAGATGCACGTGATGCTAAGATTGGTTTAACTATTTCAGTTAAAGCACAATTTAGATCATGAAAACATTTAAAATACACTCCCAAAATATAAAATCTGTTGAAAAATCGGGAAGTGGTTTGAACATTAAAAACAATGTTTTCAATGATTGAAAGTTGTCCTTCTTTCAACCATATATGAGATGAAGATTTGGAATTATACCTTTACGTACGATCTTCCATCTCATGAAGCTAAGCTTTAAGTCATAGAAATATGAACTTGTAAGCTTCTCTCAAAAATTCTGCAAAAGTCTAATGTCAAGTCAAAGTAATAATTATTCACTTATATTGAAAAGACAAAAAGCGGTAAAACTGTTTAAAGTATGAGTCCTGATCTGAAATAATCAGAAGTCATATCCGTACTCCCTTTTTGACTTGAAGAGCTCCCCCTAAAATCTTGCATTAAAAAAATTGGCATTAAAAGGTACATGCAATATTTTATGAGCTTCCCTTCGAAGTAATATTGACCAGATGTCAATTTCTTCTGATTCTCCCCCTTGGATCATGAACATATGATAGAATGGCAGATATCAATCAGAGTTAAGAATGAAGAAATGATGAATAAGTATACAATTAGAAAACTTTTATAGGTAATTACTGGTTATACTTTGAGATTTAGCATACCAAGCTTCGAGACTAGAAAGGTAAACCTATTTTCGTCTAAAGGTTTGGTGAACAAATCAGCAAGTTGATACTCAGTCTTTACAAAGAAAAGTTCAATTGTTCCTTTCTCTACATTATCCTTGATAAAATGATACCTGACGTCTATATGCTTTGACTTCGTGTGTTGAACAGGATTCGCCGTTATTGCGATGGCGCTCTTGGAATCATAGTATATCGGGATCTTGTTGAAGTGGAAACCGTAGTCGCGTAATTGAGTTCTCATCCACAAGACCTGAGAACAGCAACTAGCAGCAGCTACATATTCCGCTTCTGCCGTGGAAGTTGAAACACAAAGTTGCTTCTTTGATCCCCAACTTACTAATTTGTCACCGAGGAACTGCACATGTCCTGACGTGCTCTTCCTGTCTAACATACAACCTGCATGATTCGCATCTGTGTAGGCTGTTAGTTCAAAACTAGTATCTTTAGGATACCACATATCAAGATCTGCAGTGCCCTTTAGATACCTAAATATGCGTTTCACAACAGACAAATGGATTTCTTTAGGATTGGCCTGATATCTTGCACATAAGTATGTTGAAAACATTATATCTGGCCTACTCGACGTAAGATACATTAAAGAACCTATCATCCCTCGATAAGTCCTAATATCAACAGCCTTTCCCGAAGGATCGCTGCCAATTTTTGTACCTGGTGCCATTGGAGTACCAATCGGTTTTGAATTTTCCATTTAGAACTTCCGAAGAATATCCCTAATGTACTTTGATTGATTGATAAAGATACCCGTAGAAAACTGTTTGACTTGCAATCCGAGAAAGAAATTCATCTCTCCCATCATGTTCATCTGAAATCTAGACACCATAAGGTTTGCGAAATTCTTACAGTAGTTAGTATTTGTAGAACCAAAGATAATATCATCTACATAGATTTGAATTAAAATGATATCGCCTTTTTCCTTTTTAATAAACAAAGTGGTATCCACCGTACCTTTTGAAAACCCAGACTTGACTAGAAAATTAGAAAGGACATCATACCAGGCTCGAGGTGCTTGTTTCAGACCGTAGAGTGCTTTGTTGAGAATGTAAACGTGATTTGGCTTCTCTTGATTGAAAAATCCCTCTGGCTGAGAGACGTAGACTTCCTCCTTCAGAATTTCATTGAGGAATGCTGTCTTCACGTCTATTTGAAAGACTGTGAAGTTCTTGTGGGCTGCGTAGGCTAGAAACATTCTAATTGCCTTTAATCGCGCCACAGGAGCATATGTTTCGTCATAGTCTATTCCTTCCTCTTGTCTGTATCCTTTGGCTACTAGTCTTGCCTTGTTTCGGATAACGGTACCATCTTCGTCTTTCTTTATCTTGAAAACCCATTTCGTACCTATAATGGTTTTACCTTTAGGCTTTGGTACGAGTCTCCAGACTTGAAGTGCATCGAACTGATTTAGCTCTTCTTGCATAGAGATCACCCATTCTGGATCAGCAAGTGCTTCCGATACGCGTGTTGGCTCGAACTTGCTCAGAAAGGAGTCATGCATGCACATATTCAATGATGCTGACCTAGTTTGCACTGGTTTTGATGGATCGCCAATAATCTGGCTTATCGGGTGCTCTTTGGTCCATTTATGTTCATGAGGCAGTGGATTATATGAATGTATGTCAAAGGTTTCATCAACATATCCACTTGTACCTTCTTCTGTTTGTTCATGAGGAGTGATTTCAGTTGAAGTGGCAGGTACAACTTGTTCTGGCTGTAGATTGATCTGTACAGAACATCCTACTGTTTCAGCTACTTCTATCTCTTTTTGATTTGTTACTTCTTCAACTGTTGGAGTCGGCATTTGAATTGTTATCTCTTGTTGAATCGGGGCGTTTGATTCAATTGTAACATCTGAACTGGTTGGATGAGTAGTCGTTAAGTCTTCCATCCTGTCAACCACAACAGATTTCTTTACATTAGATCTGAGATATTCATCATAAAACAATTCAAATAATAAATCTAAATCAGATAAATGGTTAGTAGAAGTTGATGCTTCATCTGATTTATTCTGTTGAGACATAGGTTCTGGACTGAGTTGCCCAGAAGCTAGTATTCCTGTTATTGCGGGTTCTGAACTGTGTTTTTCGGAAGCCATTTCTTCATCAAAGGTGACGTTGACGCTTTCAATCACCGTCTTTGTCTTCTTTAGATAGACACGATATGTAGTTGAAGTCGAGGAATATCCAATGAAGATTCCTTCATCTGCCTTAGCGCTGAATTTGTTGAGATTCTTCCTATCGTTTAATACGAAACACTTACATCCAAATATATGGAAATATTTGATTGTCGGTGTTCTGTTGTTGATTAACGCGTAAGGAGTCTTCTTGAATCTCCGATGTATCATGTATCGATTCTGTGTGTAGCACGCGGTCGAAACAGTTTCTGCCCATAAAAATTGAGGTAAGTTGGAATGACTTAGCATAGTACGAGCAGCCTCGACTAGCGTTCGATTTCTTCTTTCAACCACTCCATTTTGTTGAGGCGTACGAGCAACAGAGTATTGATGTGAAATCCCGACAGATTCGAGATATTCTTCAACTTTGTTGTTTTTGAACTCTGTGCCGTTATCTGTTCGTAGAAACTTGACCGATTTCTGCAGATTCACCTGGGTCGTCTTCATGAATGTAATGATAACATCTGGTGTTTCATCCTTTGTACGTAGAAACTTGACCCATGTGTACCGGGAATAATCATCCACGATCACGAGTATGTACTTCTTGCCGCCTAAGCTTTGAGTGCGCATTGGACCGCATAGATCCATATGCAATAACTCTAAAGGAGCTTTTGTACTTGGTTCAGGCTTCAGTTTATGAGGTGCCCTCTTCATCTTCCCCTTTTCACAAGCTGCGCATAGATGTTCTCTTTCATATTTCAGCTCTGGAAGTACTTTGACGAGCTTTCCATTGACCAGATCGTTGATGTACCGAAAGTTGAGGTGCGAAAGACGTCGATGCCATAACCAACTTTGTTTCATCGAAGCTTTCGATAGTAGACAAACTTGCTTGTCAGTCTGGACATCTGATAAATTGATTGTGTAGAGGCTTGATTCTCGTTTACCGACCAAAAGTTCTTCGCCTTCTTCATTGCGAACGGAACATCTCTTGGCTTTGAAGTTGACCTCTAACTCTTTGTCACAGAATTGGCCTATACTGAATAAGTTGTGTCGTAAGCCTTCAACATAGCTCACCTTCTTGATAGTGACATTGTTCTGTTGTACATCACCGTATCCCATGATAGGAGAAAACTGGTCGTTGCCAAATCTTACTGTTCCACAAAATTTGTCTTTGAAATTGGACAGTATCTCTTTTTGCCCTGTCATGTGCTTGGAACATCCGCTGTCCAAGAACCATGTATGACTAGTCTGCATAAGAGAAAATAACGTAATTTAGATTTTCGTATGACAACATTGGAATTTACACTTTGATTCTCGAAGTGTGGGTCTTGAACTGATTTGTTCAAAAGCCTATTTCGACTTTGATGTTCGGGTTTTGAACTGCATTATCCAAAAACCTATTTTTGACATTGAAGAACGAGTCCTGATCTGTACATAATCAGAAGTCGCTTTCTCTTTAATCTTTGTGTGCCTGCAACACAGATTTAGCCTTAGGTACCCACTGGAATTTGGGTCCTGCTGTGTTAGCACAAGATTTTGGTATCCATTTCAAATTGGATCCTTTGTTCTTTTGAAAAGCATGAGAGTTGGTATGAGATGAATGCACATGGTAATTTCCAAACCAATCTCCAGAATCTTGACAAGTAATAGAAACATGTTTATTATAGATAGAGGACTTTCCAGCAGATAAAGATAACTGAAATAATTGCTTCATTGTATATTGTTTACGAGAAACAACAAGTTTTGGATTCAAAACAGCAATTGCAGCAATCACAACATCTTTATTAAGCGAAGTCTTATTACAATTAACACTACTAGACGATAAAACGACCTTGTCAAGCTTCCGTTTTGGTTGCCATTGAGAATGGGCTTCAGGTCTTGACTTGCTCATATCTGAAACATGTAAAACTGGTGAGTTAGACCTTTGAGCAACAACTGAATGCTTCTTCTTAGAATTATCAGTAGTGGTTGGTTTCTGTGAATGCTGAGATATTTTCTTACCTTTAGCACTTTTAGCGTTCACAGAGACTGATTTATCAACGAAAGCTTTCGTTGATTTTGCACTGAACACAGGCAAACTGGTTTTTCTTGAAGTTTTCTTAACAAAAGATGCATGGTTAGGAAGTTTCGCATTAAAATCAATTTGTTCAAAACAACCATCTAAACCACCGTCAGAATTAAGAAAATTAAACTCTTCGTCTGATGAACCAAACATGTCATTAGAAGTAAAAGCCTTTGTAAAAACAACATTTTTCATAACAGTTGAAAAAACCTTTTGTTGAATCTCAATCATAAATCTTTCATCTGATAAAGAGTTATCGAGTTCAGAAATTTTACTTTCTAACACGAGAGAAGGGACATAAATTTTACCTATAACAGGCTTCGCCTCCATCTCTTTTTCAGAATAACTTTGAAAGTAGTCAGTTGAAAGAGATTTCTTCTCATCATTTGGAAAGTCATAACTATTATTCAACTTCATATAATAAAATGGAGCGTGAACTTTAGTTGACTTCATCCATTTTTCAAATTCATTGGCTTCATCCTCTTCTGATAGTTTAGTATTAAAAACTTTAAATGAGGCGATTCGGTGAGAAACAAGCATAGAGGTATAGTTATAAAGTGCGGGCACTTCTCTTATACCCTTTTTAAGACATTGAGGTTTCACATAACTGATTCCCCAATTTTCTTTATTCTTTTTCGGTTTGTTAAGATGAATGGTTTGCTCACTTTGACCTAATGAGTATAGCTTCTTTTCCAAATCATCTAATTTAACAATTAAAGTCTTGTTTTCTTTAATACATAAAGAATGCATATCAGTAAGCTTATAAAAATCAATCTCACATTTTGTCAATTTAAACTTGAGCTCACTATTCTCTTTTAGAATTATAGTCTGTTCTTTTGCGTTGGTGTCAGCGTTTGTATTAAAACCTCAACTAATACTTTCTTCTCAGCAAGTTCATCGCTAAGTTTTTGTATCAATTGGTTTTTATTAATAATAACACCATTTTCTCGCTTAAGATTAGATTCTAACTCTTCTTGGTTTAAAACCATAGCATGCATTTTATTCATTAAATCTTTATACGATAAATCACATACCTCCTCTTCTTCATTTTCTGAATCAGCTTCAGTATCTGATTCAATTTTTCCCATCAAGCACATATTGACGGCTTCATCCTTTTCTTCTTCATCTTCTTCTTCATCTGAGTGATCCAGCCAGTATTCATCTTCAGCCATCAGCGCATTGCCTGCCTCCTGTTGCTTTGCAAGAAGCATCTTGTTCTTGTAGAAGTCGGAGTTTCTAACCTTTGATATTCGGCAATCCTTGGCAAAATGACCGGTTTTGCCACAGTTGTAGCACATGGGTGGTCCTGGCTGACTTGATCCTTCAGCTTTGTACTTCCTTTCTTCCGGTTTCTTTTCTTCCAATCTGTTTCCTTTGGTCTGATATCTTCTCTCATCAGATTTCTTCTCCTCTTGTCTCTTCCCTTCAAATCTCTTCCCTTTAAATCTTTTCCCTTCATACCTATTTCCTTCATATCTGCTTCCTTCAATTCTTTCCTTGTGAGCATAGTTGTTGGGTCCAGAAGAGTACCTCTGACTGTTTGACGTTGGATTCCTGTAGAACTTTTTCTGAAATGCATTTGTTAGAAACTGCATTGCTTGCTGCATTTGTTCATTTTCATCCGAGTCAGAGACAACATCAGCTTCAGCTTCTTCTGATTCATACACAATCGTCTTGTTGTTGTTCTTCTTCTTCTTCACAACAAGAGCGACTATGTCTTCAACTGTCTTTCCTTTTCTCTTTTCTGCTAGAATTTCATCCACCTCATCTTCATTTTGTCGGAGGGTTTCATACACCTCGTGAAGTGGAATCTCATTCAAGTCTTTTATCTGCCTCATCTGCCTGGCAAAACTTTTCCATTCTGGTTGTAGAATACTCAAGAATTTGATATTCAGCTCGATTTGAGATTTGTTGACCTTGTTCTTGCTCAATTCGTTTATCAATGTCACAAACCTATCATATGTTCCTTCTAGAGTTTCTCCAGTTCTGCCTTTGAATTCTTCAAAACTGTGCAGGCAGTTAGAGATTTTCAGTTGGTTCCCAATCTTTGAACCCAGCATCATTTTCTCTAGTTGATCCCACATTTGTTTGGCTGATGCTTTGTAGCTGTCAATCTTTACATAGATTTCATTTGTAATCCCTTGTAGAATGTATGACTTGGCTAACCTGTCGCCTTTTGCTCTTAGCTTAACATCACCTGTTAGATCTGTATAAGAAAGTGCAACTCTTACTTCTTGAGTTTCTGCTGCTGGCTTCCTATACTGTGTTTCCATTAGGCCTTCTTCTAGGGATTGTATAATGAAATTACCCAAATCCTGTCTTTCAATGAAGTTTAGAAACCTATCCTTCCACTGTTCGTATTCCCCTCGAAAGAGAACTGGTGGATTGGTGTCGGTTCCTATTGCGAGAGCTTCTTTGGATGTCATCCTGTATTGAATAAGAGAAAACTTGACAGATATGATCGTTAATCCAAATAAAATTTGATCACACAAGAAATTTTGTCCCCCTAGGTAGACTTAGCACGAGGGTGTGCGTTTCAAGTGAGGAGCGCACAATGAGGTGTGCGGGTCTTGTGGGAAGCGCACAATTGAGGTGTGCGGGTCTAGTTGGATGCGCACAATGGAGTTGTGCGGGTTTGGTTAGGAGCGCACAATTCTGAAGCCGAAGGCGACGTCAGAGGATATGGAATGCTCGACAATGGTATTGTGAAGATTCAAAAAGTGCTATATGTTGAAGGACTTGATCACAACCTGTTTAGTACCAGTCACTTCTGTGACATGAAATATCAAGTCCGCTTCACAACTACTCATTGCTATCTAGAGGATCCCGATGGTTACAAAGTCTTCAAAGCTGAGCGCCATGGAAATCTATACTATGTAGATTATCCTACACTGTCTGCCACACGTCCAGTATGTCTACTAGCCAAAGCTTCTAAAGCACAATCGTGGACGTGGCATCGACGCTTGTCTCATCAGAATTTCCGATCTATAGCGAAGCTACAAAGATAAGGTCTGGTCAAAGGTCTACCAGAAATGAGGTTTGAGAAAGACTCACTGTGTTCTGCATGTGAGATGGGCAAAATGAAGCGAAGCTCCTTCAAGTCCAAAGCTGAATCATCGACCTCATCTGCACTGGAACTTCTTCATATGGATCTTTGTGGCCCAATGCGAACAACATCTATCAACGACAAGAAGTACGTTTTAGTAATGATAGATGACTATTCAAGGTATACATGGCTCGAGTTTCTTCGCAACAAGTCAGATGCGCCAAAGTTGATTATCACTTTTATCAAGCGCATCCAAGTACGTCTTCAATTGCCAGTTTGAACCATTCACAGCGATAATGTAACACCCCGAATTTCATTGTTTTGCGAAGATGTTGGAGGAAAAAGAAGTTCCTGTTTCTGTCTACAGGGTGCACGACTCCTTCAAAAAAAACGCACGGGTCGTGCGCACGGATCAGGGTGCGAGGCAGTGGCTTTCTCACGGGCCGTGCGCCATCCCCCTTTGAAAACGCACGGGCCGTGCGCTGTGTTGGGAAGCGTGAGATACTTTGATAAAATATCTCATTTTGTTGAAATTTTCTAAAATCTCAGATTTCTCTCTCTCTCTCTCTTCCTTTTCTCTCTTTTTCTCTTTCGATCTTCAAAGGCTAGTTTAGTTGCTAGTTTTCGGTGTTTCAAGCAAGGGGTCAGTGTTTTAAGCTTCACCTCTACGTCGTGATCGTTATCTGGTTTTCTGGGTTTTATTCTGAAAACCTACCGATAAGTTCCTACTACCATTTTACAAACTTTATACATGTCAAAACTCTTATTTGCGAAATCCGAAGTATTTCTACGGTATGATTTTATGTTCTCTACATTTTGATATAAATGAAGTTTTTGGTGATTTTCGGGGTTCCCGATCAGTTTTGACTAAAATGACTGGTTCCGCTTTATTAAAGTAAAATGATGTTTTACTTGCACATTATGTGGATATGTGAAAAGAATGTTTATGAACTCATTTTAATGATTTTCATTCTTACCAGAAGTTGAACTGGAAATGACATTTTGTTTATAAAATGTTTTAATACCATATGTTTATTTATGGTTGGTCACATATGTTGTTGTGACGAGTCTGTATCATTGCTAGTGGATCCCTAGGTTTTGAGTCGACTGTATTATTGGAAGGTCATATTCCCCATTTTGTAACTATGGATGCATATGTTCCTAGAGGGCAATTTGGTACGGTTATGTGAGGCCGGATACTAGCCATGGTTCATAGTGATCCTAGTGAAAGAGTATACATTGGTTTTTCTTGGGGCTAGATCTCACATTTTGATATAGAGAGAATGGCGACGGAAATCGAAGAGCAAATCGTAAATCTAAAACATAATCAAAAGCCTTTTGTTAATTAATTTCCTTATTCCATTACAATTCTAAGTCCTTTTGTTTTTTATTAGTTTTAGTTAATTAAATAATTATATTAGCTAGTAATTTAGGATTATTTAGTTTCCTTTTATTAGTTATTTAAATAGCTTCCTAGTTAGTTTATAATTAGGATAGTTCTAATTTCCATATTTATTTCTTAGTTAGTTTAGCTATAAATAGGGTAGCTAGGTTTCATTGTTAATCAATCAATCAAGTTATCAATCACTAAAAGTCTTTGTTTTTAAGAGTTTTCTCTTAATTTCTCGAGTTTTACAATTTGTAATCTCGTTATCAAAAGGGTTTAGATGCTTGTTGGGAACTGAAGATTCTACCAAGTGTAGTTACTACTGCTAGTATAAGAGTGGTTACTACTGCCAGAACAAGTTGAAGATTAATACTGCTAAGTGTTACTACTGCTAGTAGAATTACTACTGCTAGTTAAAGTTAGTACTGCTTGTTAGTTAGTACTGCTTGAACAAAGTTAGTACTGCTTAGCTAGTTAGTACTGCTAGTAGTTAGTACTGCTTGCAGTTAATGCTGCTGGAAGAAGATACTGCTGCTAAGCATAGTTAATGCTGCTAAAGAGATACGGATGGAAGGTACTACAGCTGGATATACTGAAGATATACTTAGAAGATATACATGGAATATATTCTGAAGATTTGTTTATTCTTTGTAATTATCCTTTTATCAGTATATGTATAGAATGTATAGAATAGATAAAAAAAAAAAAAAATTTCATAATTGTTTTTCAAGAGAGAAATCAACCTCAAGGTATAGATCCTAATTCTAGAGAAGTAGAATTCGTATTGGTGAGCCTGTTCATCAATATTGAGGTTGAGTGTGTAATCTTGTAGCTTTAAGTATTCAATACAAGTTTACTGTTTGATATTATATACTGTGTTTTGATTACTGTTTTATCAAATATCAAAGTGTTTTTCCGCAACTTCTTTGATATTAGTTTCTGAGCATTAATTCTTGTTAAAAATTCGATCCTGACAAGTGGTATCAGAGCCTATTGAATCAGAAACAGCTATCATGGAAAATCATACAGAATCAAGCAGCAGTTTAGTCTCCAAGGTTCCAATGCTCAAACCCAGTGAGTTTGACATGTGGAAGATAAGGATCAGGCAATATATTCTTTTCACTGACTACTCAATGTGGGATATCATTGAGAATGGTCCTTCTGAAGCTGGAAGAATAGGACCAGATGGAAAAAGACCTCCACCAAAGACAGATGGTGAAAGAAAGATCAGGCAGACAGAGATGAAGGCCTTGAGTACTCTGCTCTTGGCAATCCCTAATGAATATCAGCATCAATTCTGCAACTGTACTGATGCTCAAATTCTCTGGAATTCCCTAGAGAAAAGATTTGCTGGAACTAAGAGCATCAAGAGAAATCAAAGGGATGTTCTTAAACAGCAATATGAGAATTTTACTTCATCAAAGAATGAGTCTATGACTCAAACTTTTGATAGGTTCAACAAACTCATTGGAGAACTTGCCACTGTTGGAGTAAAGATGGATCAAGATGACATCAATAGAAAATTCCTCAGATCTCTTGGGGATGAATGGACTATGTACACTGTCTCTTATAGGCAGAGTGACAATCTGGAGGAGAAAGAACTTGATGATCTATACAATGATCTAAGAGTTTTTGAAACAGAGGTAGAGATCAAGAAGAAACCTACTGGATATGTCCACAATTCTGCACTTCTGTCAGCAGCAACTGATACTACTGCCATTCTTGAAGCAGTTAGTACTTCTGGTGGAGCAAGTTCAGAAAAGGGATCTGAAACAATCTTTGAAGCCTTCCTGTCCAGTCATAGTAACCCCTCATTAATCAATGATGATCTGGAACAACTTCACCCTGATGATCTGGAAGAGATGGATATAAAATGGCAGATGGCCATGCTATCTATGAGGGTGAAGAAGTTCATTAAAAGAACAGGTAGGAATAACTTCTCCCAAAGAAGAGAAGATGGAGCTGGTTTTGACAAAACCAAGGTGGAATGCTACAAGTGTCACATGAAAGGACACTTTGCTAGAGAATGCAGGAATGTTGTGTCCAACAACAACCACCAACAAGCCCAGAATGGAGGCTACTCTCAGAACAAGAATCCTGCTCAAGCCCTTGTTTCTCAACAAGGAATGGGATTTGACTGGAGTGATCAAGCTGAGGAAGCCATTCAGAATCAAGCTCTTATGGCAGAAGTATCTGATCTCCCATCTGAGGTAATTTCTAACCTTTGCTCTAAAACTTGCATTGACACTGTCAAAAGATACAGGGATCACAATCAAAGTATGTGTGATGACCTTAAAAGGTTAGAAAAGGATAGAAGAGACTATGTTATAATAGTTGAGAGATTTGAAGAACAAATCAAAGGCTTTCAAGCCAATGAACTTCAACACTCTTATGATACTAACTACTGGAAGTGGGAGAAGAATGAATTAGAGACCAAACTGTCCAAATCCATAGAAGAGAGTGATAAGTTGAAGGAGGAATTGTCCAAAGTCAAACTTGACGTAGAGAAGTTTTCATATGCTTCAAAGGCAATGGATTCTCTTCTAAAGGCTCAGATTCATGATAAGATGAAGCCTGGTCTTGGTTACAACAGTACACCTCCTCCTTACAATAACAATTATATCTCTCCTACTTCAGATCTGTTAGAAACCAAGGAGAATAAGGACTTATCTGATAAGGCCTTTAAGATAGACCCTCTGGATGAAGTAGTGATTAAGGATATTACTGAGAAAGAAGCCAACATGAAGAGAGATAAAAAGATAGGTAAAGAAATTCATGAAGAAAACAAGATAATCACCAATGAGGGATGTGGGAAAGACTGGATAAAATCCAAGGAAATAGAAAAGACCAAAGTAAAAGACAATAAGGTCCATTACAAACAGACCACAGTTGTGAATCCTGCATCTGGAAAACAGTGTGATTGCAATAAAGCAAAGAGCCTACATTCTGGTTTAAAAAGAGGAAATCAAAGAAACTGGAATAATCAATGGGCTCAGAAGCAAGGAGTTGATCTGAATAAAATCAATAGACCAAAACCTTTCTTCATATGTTGCAAGCTAAATCATCTGGCCAAATTTTGTTTTTTCAATCCTATCAATCAACAGATGACCTTTCAAAGATATAAGCAAAAGTCTGTTGATTATAGAAAGGCTGGAAAGAAACATGTTGAAAAGAGAGGCCCCATAAAGAAAAGAATTTTTAAAGAAAGCATTAAAATGTGGGTGCCCAAAAGCACTAAAACTGTTAGTACTGCTGACAGGGTTAGTGCTGCTGAAGGTTTTACTGCTGCTACCTGTGTTAGTACTGCTAAAAACATTAATGCTGCTAATACAGTTAGTATCTCTTCAAAGATTAATACTGCCAACACAGTTACTGCTGCTTGCACTGTTACTACTGCTAACAAGGTTAGTACTGCTAAGCATGCAAGTGCTGCAAAGGCAGTCAATACTTCTAAAACCAGTACTGTCACCAGCACAACTGTTTCTAAGCCTATAATAGTGACAAAATACTCCAAGAATGAGGAGTTAAAATTCAAGAATCTTGTCAAAAAGGAATGCAAGTATTTTGATGAGAAAGGGGTACCCAAGACCACTGTGGCTTGGGTTCCTAAATCATACTAACTGACTTATCTAATGTGCAGAGCAACCAACAGTTCAAGGGGAAGAACATATGGCATGTTGATAGTGGTTGCTCAAGGCACATGACAGGCAACATGTCATGCCTTCAGGATTTCAAGCACATTAATGGAGGACATGTTGCTTTTGGAGACAATCTTACTGGTGGTAAGATAAGTGGAAAAGGTAATGTCACCAAAGGTAAGATGACATTTGAGGATGTCTACTATGTTGACCAATTAAAATACAACCTGTTAAGTGTATCACAGGTTTGTGACAAACAACATAGTATATTATTTACAAATACTGAATGTATGATCCTTGCTCCAGGGTTCAAAGTAGTTGATGAAAGCATGATACTACTAAGAACTCCAAGAAAGGACAATGTATACTGTCTTGACATGGAAAATGTTAAAAGTGATTCATCTCTAAATTGTCTTGTTTCAAAAGCTTCTCTAGATGAATCCTCTCTATGGCACAGAAGGATGGGTCACATGAATTTTAAGACAATGAACAAACTTGTTAAAAACAACCTTGTAAGAGGTTTACCTTCTAAAGTCTTTTCATGTGATGATCATTGTGTTGCTTGTCTTAAAGGCAAGCAGCATAAAACTTCTCATAAGACCAAAGAGATAAATTCTATTTCTTCTTGTCTCCAGTTATTGCACATGGACCTGTTTGGCCCTACAAATGTGATGAGTATAGGCAAGAAATCTTACTGCTTGGTTATTGTTGATGATTACTCTAGATTCACTTGGGTATATTTTCTAAGGACTAAGGATGAGACAAGTGGACTGATCAAGTCCTTTATCCTGAGAATTGAAAACCAATCTAATCAAAAAGTAAAAGTCATTAGATCAGATAATGGGACTGAATTCAAAAATTTTGATCTAAACACCTTTTGTGAGGAAAAAGGAATTGAGAGACAGTATAGTGCTCCTAGAACTCCTCAACAGAATGGTGTTGCTGAAAGGAGAAATAGGACACTAATAGAGGCTGCTAGATCTCTGTTGGCTGATTCAAAACTGCCAATTACCTTCTGGGCTGAAGCAGTTAATACTGCCTGTTATGTCCAAAACAGAGTTCTAGTAGTTAAACCAAAGAACAAGACACCATATGAGCTTTTAAATAAAAGAAAACCCTTTATTGGATTTTTCAAACCTTTTGGGTGTCCTTGTACCATTCTCAATACCAAAACTCACTTAGGTAAGTTTGATAGCAAAGCAGATGATGGATTTCTGGTTGGTTATTCATCTCAAAGTAAGGCCTACAGAGTTTTCAATTCATCTACTAGAATAATTGAAGAGAGTGACAATGTCAAATGCAATGAGAACACACCAAATCCTATTGGAACTGGTCCTCAATGGCTATTTGACATTGATTCACTAACTAACTCCTTTGGTTTCAGTAGTGATGATCATGCAGGTTCAGGAGGTGAAGGATCAGGAACTACACAAGTTCAAGAAAGTGTATCTAAATCAGTGATCTTTCCCACTCCCACAGTGAATCCTTTTGAAGACTGTGAAATAGAACAAGCTACTGAACCAAGTCAGAGTAGAGATGAAGAGAATGAAGGAGATAAAGAATCAGAAGAAGCAGCTGAAAACACTTCAGTTGAGTTGAATGACTCCAATCTAGAAGCTAATGTTAATGAAGAACCTAGTCATAACACCAGAGTTCAAAAGAATCATCCTCCACAGCTGGTAATAGGAGATATATCATCTCCTATGATGACTAGACACCAAAGCAGGCTTCAAGAAATGCAAGATCAACAGCATACAGTGCTGTCCTGCTTTCTATCCCAGCTTGAGCCTAAAAAGGCACATGATGCAATGAAAGAATCTAGCTGGATAGAAGCAATGCAAGAAGAGTTGCTACAGTTCAAACTACAAGATGTATGGGACTTGGTAGACCTTCCTAAAGGTCATAGAGCTATTGGAACAAAGTGGATCTTCAGGAACAAGAGAGATGAAAGAGGAATTGTCATAAGGAACAAAGCAAGACTAGTGGCTCAAGGGTATACTCAAGAAGAGGGGATAGATTATGAAGAAGTCTTTGCACCTGTGGCTAGGATAGAAGCTATCAGACTATTCCTAGCCTATGCTTCTTACATGAAATTCAAAGTCTATCAAATGGATGTAAAGAGTGCTTTCCTCTATGGTTCAATTGAAGAAGAGGTATATGTCTGTCAACCACCAGGGTTTGAAAACCCAAGCTATCCAGACAGAGTATACAAATTGAAGAAAGCTCTTTATGGACTGCATCAAGCTCCAAGAGCATGGTATGACACTCTGTCATCCTACCTCTTGGACAATGGATTTGAAAGAGGAGTCATTGATAAGACTCTATTTATCAAGAGAAAGAAGAAGGATATCTTGTTGGTTCAAATTTATGTTGATGACATTATCTTTGGATCTACAAAAGATGTCATGTGCAAGGAGTTTGAGGACCTAATGCATCAAAGGTTCAAAATGAGTTCCATGGGGGAACTTACTTTCTTCCTTGGACTCCAAGTTCAACAGAAGTCAGATGGCATCTTCATATGTCAGTCCAAGTACGTGCAGGACATTTTAATCAAGTTTGGTTTCTCAGATTCAAAACCTGCCAGTACACCTATGGAAACACACAAGCAGATAACTGCAGATCTTGAGGGGGAGGATATGGATGTGCATCATTACAGATCTATGATTGGCTCTCTCATGTATCTCACAGCATCAAGGCCTGATATAATGTTTCCAGTCTGTGTGTGTGCAAGATTCCAAGTTAGGCCAAAGCAATCTCACTTTCAAGCTGTTAAGAGGATATTCAGATATCTCAAAGGTCAACCCAGATTGGGACTTTGGTATCCTCATGACTCACCCTTTGACCTAATTGCATACTCAGACAGTGATCTAGGTGGGGCAAACTTGGACAGAAAGTCTACTTCTGGAGGATGTCAGTTCTTGGGTGCTAGACTAGTTTCATGGCAGTGCAAGAAACAAACCACAGTGTCCACATCTACAACAGAAGCAGAGTACATAGCAGCTGCAAGTTGCTGTGCTCAGGTCTTATGGATTCAGAATCAAATGTTGGATTATGGGGTAACCTTTCTACACACTCCCATCTATATTGATAATAGCAGTGCTATCAGCATTGTAAATAATCCGGTCAAGCACTCTAAGACTAAGCACATTGAGATCAGGTATCACTTCATAAGAGACTGTAATGAAAAGAAACTTATTCAAGTTGTGAAAGTTCATACTGACAACCAGTTTGCTGATCTATTCACCAAAGCTTTTGACGTGGGTAGATTCACATTCTTGGTAACAAGTATGGGAATGATCAACACTGAATAAGCTTTATGTCAAAAAGTGGAAATATAACTGCATATTATAGTCTTGGTGCTACTAATCTACCTTTTCAGGGCATACAAAGCAGTACTCAATTCAACCTAAGCTTCAAGGAGTAAGTTGGTTAATACTGCTAGTTGGTTAATACTGCTAGTTGGTTAATACTGCTAGTTGGTTAATACTGCTAGTTGGTTAATACTGCTAGTTGGTTAATACTGCTAGTTGGTTAATACTGCTAGTTGGTTAATACTGCTAGTTGGTTAATACTGCTAGTTGGTTAATACTGCTCGTAGTTAATACTGCTCTCAGTTAATACTGCTAGTTCGTTAATACTGCTTGTTAGTTAATACTGCTCTCAGTTAATACTGCTAGTTCGTTAATACTGCTTGTTAGTTAATACTGCTCTCAGTTAATACTGCTCGTCAGTTAATACTGCTCGCAGTTAATACTGCTAGTTAGTTAATGCTGCTCGCGGTTAATACTTCTAGTTAGTTAATACTGCTCTAGGTTAATACTGCTTTTAATCCAAATACTATAAATACCCTTTGCCCGCCTAAACGTTCATAACGACTCTTTGCATACTGTTCACTTGCTCTTCAAATCCTTTTTCTCTCAAGAACCTAGTATTCCAGGCAAGAAAATCTCTGTTCAATGGCATCCATGGCTTTTATCGATGAGCACAATGAGATCGCAATGCTGCAGAAGCCCAAGCAAGCAGAAGGATTCCACCAGATTGTGGATTTTCTCAAGACATGTCACATTGCACATGCTCTCACTGTTGCCCCTACCATCTACATCGAACATCAGAGGTTGTTCTGGGCAAATGCCACCATTGTTGCTGAAAATGGTGTGCAAAAGATAAAGACAACTGTGTGTGGCAAGCCATTAACAGTTACTGAAGAGGTCATTCGCATCAGTCTACGACTAGACGATGCCTCTGGTATAACGTCTATCTCTAATGATGAACTGTTTTCCAATCTTACAAGAATGGGGTATGGAGGCCCATTGGGAGTTTTCAAATTCTCAAAAGCAAAGTTTTCACCCCAATGGCGTTTTCTTGTTCATACCCTAATGCATTGCATCTCCAAAAAGACCACTGGATGGAGTGAGTTCAGCAGTCCAATTGCATATGCTTTGGTATGCTTGGCTACATCCAGAAGGTACAATTTTTCAAAGATGATATTCAGTGACCTTGTATCAAATATGGGAAACAAAAAGAGTTTCTTTATGTATCCCAGGTTTGTGCAAGAAGTTATTAACCATGAATTGACGGATATACCTCAACCTGTTGGGGTATATGTACCTAAACCCCCCAAAGGCAAGGTTTTCTCAAATATGAGAAGATCTGCTGGGGACTCGGAAGGAGTTGACACCCCATTGTTCTCTACAATGATGGTGGTGTCCCAAACAACTGAAGGTATGGCAGCAGGGTCAAGGCCCTCATTAGACCATCCCACTGCTAGCCAAGCCCAACCTTCTCAACCACAAACTATTCCCCAGTCCATTCTTACAAAACCAACCTCTCCAATTTCCCATACTTATAAGAGAAAACAGGTAAAGAAGGCTCCTTCCCTTCTTGTACCAGAAACCCCTAAGCCTTTAAGCCCTCTAAGGGAGAATACTCCTTTAGAGAATATCCAAAGGGAACCCACAGGGGTGTCTCCCAACCCCAAGGAGGTGCTCTCTGAGGAGGAGGTAGAGCATATGGGAGATGAGGCTGCCACTACTCCTGCTAGCACAGGGGAGGACAGTGGTAACATAAATAAGACCTCCCCCATGGCAACTTTAAATGAGCAATCATTTGAAGGTCCCTGGTGCCAAGAAACCAAGGGGGTGGATAGTGCTTCTGCTAGGCAGAAGACTTCCACTTCAAAAAGATCCAATGATCCTTCAATAGGGGGTAACACTCCTGGAGAAGGTGAGGACAGATATAACTATCAAGAATTGATGGAAACAATGGGAAACATCAACCAGGATGTCCTCAAGCAGGGAAAAGAAATAGAAGAGATGAAGTTGGTGATCCTGTCTCAACAAGTGCAGATTGCCAAGCTCAAGAAATTGGTAATGAAACAAGTACAGAAACAGAAAAGGAAACAATTTGTGCTGAGAAGAAGGAAGTTTGAGAAGGATGCTCCCAAAAAGGGGGAGATCAACATGGAAGAAGCATCAAGGGAAGGGGAGATTGATAAAGAGAGAGTTGAAGTTGAGGGGGAGAAGGAAGCAGAAACAGAAAGAGGTTCAGTACAAAAAGAAGCAGAAACTGTTAGTGCTGCTGAAACCTCACAAGCAGCAGTAACAGAGTTATCACCAACAGAAATTGAAGTAGCTGAAGTGCTAATCAAAGCTAAGAATGACACTCCCAAAGCAAAGGGAGTGGTCATAAATGAAGGGGGAGACAGAAAATCAGAACAGAAAGACAAAGCTGCAGAATCAAAGAATAAGGGAAAAGAAAAGATAGTGGAATCTGATCAACCAATCAAGAAGCAAAGGTTGGTTGAATCAGATGAAGCCTTAGCCAGGAAGATGCAAGAAGATCTTGAGAAGGAAGAAAGAGTTCAGATGGAAAAGGACAGGGAGATGGCAAAGGCTCTGGCTGCTGAACTGAATGAAGTTTATCAACAGAGTCTGGCAACTGAAATTGCACAAAAGAAAGCTGCAACTCTGAAGAAATTAGTGGTGAAAAAGGCTGGAAAGAAGAGACAACCCTCACAGACTTTCTTAGGTACCCAAGAGAGAAACAAGATGATTATATTTCTCAAAGGTGCTGTAGGAGTCAGAAAGGAGATGTTCTCAAAGATGTCCTTTGAGAAAATTAAAGAGTTGTATGATTCTGAGATGAAAAAGCTTCAAGGAAATGAAACTGCAAGGGTGGAAATGGAGAAGAGGATGAAAGAAAGCAATGACTTTGATTTCCAAAAGCCCTTTCCAGATGAGCAAGAGACTCCACCTAAGAAAGAGGCCACTCTGGGAGAAAATCTAAGGACATTGAAAAGAACAAAGATGAGGGCTAGGAAAAAGTCAAATAAGAAGCCCAGAGTATCTGAAGGAGAAGCTGAGAAGGTTGCTGAAGAAGAAGTGGCACCTGAGTCATCTATCCAGCCAGAGTCATCAATTCAAGATGATGTCAATTTGTATATGGTAGTGATGGACAAAGTGCCTGAACCAATTTCAGCAGAACCTGTTGGAGTTAAGCCTCCTGAGATAATTCATTGGGATATACTGACAATGGATGGAAAAGACTACATCAGACTCAAGAGGAAGGGTGATAAGTATGAAGTATTCAACACTTGGGTCAAGATTGTCAGAACATGCTCTAGATCTGATATAGAAGAGATGTTTGACATAGGAATTAAGTTGTATGCAGATCATCTGAATACTCCAGGAATTTCTCTTACAAAACTGGTGATGGAGTATCTATGCATGATGTTCAAACCTGAAGAAGTGGACCAGGTCATCAAGAGTGTGTTTAAAGAAGTCACAAGTTGGACTCTATATGAAACTAGTGGAGTATATGCAGTGACTTTGGATAGAAATCACACAGAATACTTCCTAGTGGATAGAGTATATAATCACACCAGACTGAAGGTTCATGCCTTGCTAAAGAAGAAGTTGGGTTGTGCACCAAACTCAGAAATGGCCAAGTACCTAATTCAGAGGATAATCAATTAGAGTTTGGGACTGAATCCAGACCTAGGAGCATGATCTTTGGAGTTTTGGGAGCATCAAAAAGATCTTCTGGAAGAATATCTGAAGAACTTGACTTCTCTTCTAAAAGTCAAGTTAGGGGGAGATTGTTGGGAACTGAAGATTCTACCAAGTGTAGTTACTACTGCTAGTATAAGAGTGGTTACTACTGCCAGAACAAGTTGAAGATTAATACTGCTAAGTGTTACTACTGCTAGTAGAATTACTACTGCTAGTTAAAGTTAGTACTGCTTGAACAAAGTTAGTACTGCTTAGCTAGTTAGTACTGCTAGTAGTTAGTACTGCTTGCAGTTAATGCTGCTGGAAGAAGATACTGCTGCTAAGCATAGTTAATGCTGCTAAAGAGATACGGATGGAAGGTACTACAGCTGGATATACTGAAGATATACTTAGAAGATATACATGGAATATATTCTGAAGATTTGTTTATTCTTTGTAATTATCCTTTTATCAGTATATGTATAGAATGTATAGAATAGATAAAAAAAAAAAAAAAAAATTTTCATAATTGTTTTTCAAGAGAGAAATCAACCTCAAGGTATAGATCCTAATTCTAGAGAAGTAGAATTCGTATTGGTGAGCCTGTTCATCAATATTGAGGTTGAGTGTGTAATCTTGTAGCTTTAAGTATTCAATACAAGTTTACTGTTTGATATTATATACTGTGTTTTGATTACTGTTTTATCAAATATCAAAGTGTTTTTCCGCAACTTCTTTGATATTAGTTTCTGAGCATTAATTCTTGTTAAAAATTCGATCCTGACAATGCTTGTCGATCCTTCCGCAAAACCTACACTGCGTCAGTTGGTATCAGAGCAGGATTCGCCTGTTTTTTCACTAACCATGGCAGATCAACAACCCGCTACCAAAGCAGATTTAGCCGAGATGAACACGGCCTTTACCGCGGCACTCGCTGATCTGACGGCGGCTGTTAACAGGCTTCAACCCGACTTCGCCAACAACAATCGCCGGAGAAGGGACAGGCTTGAAGAACCAGTTATGAGGCCACACAATGGCAATCGTAACCGGGTCAATGTTTTGAGTTCCGAATCCGAAGAGGAGGAGGAAGAAGAAGAACCGGTCAACTTCGGAAGGAATGAGCACGATTATCGGATGAAAGCAGACATCCCGTTCTTCTACGGAACTATGGGAGTTGAAGAGTTCCTAGACTGGCAGATCGAAGTCGATCGATTCTTCGACATAATGGAAGTACCCGAGCATAAACAGATAAAGATGGTTGCTTTTCGTCTTAAAAGCACCGCCGCAGTATGGTGGGACAAACTAGTGGTCCAACGACAACGACAACGAAGAGGTCCGATTCGATCATGGCGTCGGATGAAACAATTGATGATAGAACGGTTTCTACCCGAAGATTACGAACAAATCCTCTACAAGATGTATCTCGGTTGTAACCAAGGTCCAAGATCCGTAACCGACTACACCACCGAGTTCTTACGGTTAACCGATCGTAATGAAATCGGAGAATCCGAAGGCCAAAAAGTAGCCCGGTACATTAGTGGCTTGAAGACCTCGATCCAAGACAAGATCGGACTCCAAAACGTGTGGACCGTAACCGAAGCCTCGAGTTTGGCCTTAAAAGCTGAATTAATGGAGAAGTCCGCTCGCACCTCCAATTCTTATCGTCGATTTCAAGGGTCCAACGAGAACTCAAGCACCGCCGTTGATAAAGGAAAGAGCTCCACGCAAGACACTAACCTTCCTCACAAAGTTAATACCGGCAATCCTAGTGGTGGACCGCAAGGAAAGCCTACGCCTTCCAAAACCCCCAATCCGTATGCTAAGCCGATGAGTTCAAAGTGTTACCGATGCGGCCAACCGGGACATCGATCCAACGAGTGCACTAACCGGAGAACGACAACATTAATAGACGGGGAGGAAAGCGGCGAAGACGACACATATGAGGGGTTCCAATTTGCTGAAGAAGAGTCTGAAGAGAAGATCAATATCGTGCTCCAACGAGTTCTCTTCTCGTCGAAGGAAGAAGGCCAAAGAAAGAACCTTTTCCGATCTCATTGCTCCGTTAATAAAAAGGTATGTAACCTCATCATTGACAACGGGAGTTGTGAAAATCTAGTATCTCGAAAGTTGGTAGAGCATATTAATCTACCTACTCAACCTCATGAGGCTCCCTATTCTCTCGGATGGGTCAAGAAAGGCCCGCAAGTTAGGTTCACACAAACTTGTCGGGTACCCATATCAATCGGAAAGTATTACCAAGAAGATGTTACATGTGACGTTCTCGATATGGATGCATGCCATATCCTATTGGGCCGACCTTGGCAATTTGACAACGATGTCACTTATAAAGGGCGAGACAATGTCATGTTGTTCTGTTGGGGCGACCGAAAGATCGCTATGGCACCCGTTAGTAGCTTCAAAAAGACCCCAACAAGAAAAGCGACAACTTTCTCATCATGACTAATAGCGAGCAAGAGATGGAAGAAGATGCGAAGAAAGTTGAAGTCTTTTGCCCTATCGTTGTCAAAGGACTAATGAGTGCAGAAAAAGTCGAGGCTGAAATTCCGAAAGAAGTGAACGAGATGCTAGAAGATTTCAAAGAATTAGTTGCGGATGATTTGCCTCCCGAATTACCACCCATGAGGGACATTCATCACCAAATCGATTTGATTCCGGGAGCTAGTCTACCGAACTTACCTCATTATCGGATAAGTCCCAAAGAGAACGAGATTCTAAGAGAGCAAGTTGAAGACTTGCTAAAGAAGGGCTTTATACGAGAAAGCATTAGTCCGTGTGCCGTACCCGTACTCCTAGTGCCGAAAAAGAATAATCAATGGAGGATGTGCATTGATAGTAGGGCCACAAAGTTTCTTAAGCACTTTTGGATCACACTGTGGCGAATGTTCGGAACGACCCTCAATAAAAGTAGCACCGCTCACCCCCAAACCGACGACCAAACGGAAGTTACTAACCGGACTTTGGGAAATATGCTTCGAAGCGTATGTGGTGACAAACCGAAACAATGGGATGTGGTCTTAGCACAGATCGAGTTCGCTTACAATAGTTCCGTCCACACTGCCACCGGTTGCTCTCCTTTTTCCTTGGTCTATACATCATCCCCGAGACACGTGGTCGATTTAATTAAGCTACCGAGAGATCCGGGAGTTAGCATCACAGCGGGTAACATGGCTAAAGAATTACAAGCAACGAAAGATGCCGTCAAGTCACGTCTTGAAGCTATCGGTTTAAAGAATAAAGCGGCGGCCGATAAACACCGCCGGAAGAAGGTTTTCAATGAGGGAGATGAAGTAATGGTTTTCCTACGGAAAGAACGATTTCCTATCGGTACTTACGGGAAACTCCAACCCAGGAAATACGGACCGTTCAAGATCACAAAGAAGATTAACGACAATGCTTACGTCGTTGCTCTTCCCGATTCGTTACATATATCGAACACCTTTAACGTGGCCGATATATATGAGTATTACAAAGACGAGTCAATTCCTTTAGAAGAGAACTCAGGGTCGAGTTCTTCAGAAGTGGAGGAGACTGATATAGAGAGAATGGCGACGGAAATCGAAGAGCAAATCGTAAATCTAAAACATAATCAAAAGCCTTTTGTTAATTAATTTCCTTATTCCATTACAATTCTAAGTCCTTTTGTTTTTTATTAGTTTTAGTTAATTAAATAATTATATTAGCTAGTAATTTAGGATTATTTAGTTTCCTTTTATTAGTTATTTAAATAGCTTCCTAGTTAGTTTATAATTAGGATAGTTCTAATTTCCATATTTATTTCTTAGTTAGTTTAGCTATAAATAGGGTAGCTAGGTTTCATTGTTAATCAATCAATCAAGTTATCAATCACTAAAAGTCTTTGTTTTTAAGAGTTTTCTCTTAATTTCTCGAGTTTTACAATTTGTAATCTCGTTATCAAAAGGGTTTAGACGCTTGTCGATCCTTCCGCAAAACCTACGCTGCGTCACATTTTAGCACGGACTTATGTGTTCGTATCCTCGGATTCCAATTGTTTAGCTCATAACTCGGATTTTGGCCTACTTAGTGTTACGCCACCATCCTTGGTAAAATGGTCCTTTTATCATTGTTTAACGAGTTTTGGACCGAAGAGGCCCGGTTGTGGCGAAATGTTATTTTATGAACTAAACCTTTATGAAAAGGTTTCCTTATGATACTAATGTTTATATCTTTTGAGCTTTATAAACTGTATGTTCTCACCAGACTTTAAGTCTGACACTTTTTCTCAAATGATGTGTATAACAGGTCTCCCTTAGAGGTGGGTTGCCGGGGTTTTGAGTGACGGGTTTGGTCTCGAGGCATTTTGAGATGACTAGTATCGTATCAGAGCATTTGTTAAGTCCCATTCTTTTGGTACATTATGGATTGTCAACTGATGTAATCTTGATATAGGTGTCTAGATTAGTTTGTTGACAAACTCTATATCGATACAGGTTTTTGTAAAGTCTTAAGGACTGATCCCCTTCTTGGGAGTTTATTATCAATATGAATGTCATGTTGCCAGGTTTTTCAGGTTTTAATTTACTCTGATTTTTAGGGTGTTACAGGTTGGTATCAGAGCTCTAGTTTAAGCGAACTAGGCATGAATGTAAGATGTCTAGACTTAGACTGAGTATGCTAAGAATTGATCTGCGAGATTGGGTAGAGCTTCTAAGATGGGTTAGTCTTAGAGTCAACGGAAAGTACGTTTATCAGGCGTTGTGGTGATCGTGACGAGAACTTTTATGTGTTATATGTTCATAATCTCACTTAGCTAATGTTATTATGAAGATATCGTACGTAAGTGTGCTTGAATTTCTTTTGCTATGACAATTGGTAATGTGGTAGTACGTTTCCTTTGTGTTTATTCAATCTCTCTCTTATCTCTGTCTCTATTCTGTGAAGCAGTTCAGTATGGTGAATACGCGTGGTAGACCGTGTACTCGTGTTGATGGTCTGGAAGCGACAGCCTCCACCGCTTATCAGCCGGAAGGAGTTGAGGTTGTCGTGCGTCCGCCAGTTCAACAAATACTAGGTGGGGGGCCATAGGTTATTTCGCGTGTGGACCTGGCTTCGTCCCACCCAATAATCAGGGATGCTAGTTCCCCGTCTGAGTTGATGGCCAGCATGATGTTGGAAATGAGGGAAGAAATGGCAAAGCAGCAAGAGTTTCTGCTGAAAGTGATTGAGGACCGCGATGTGAACAATCGTAGAAGTGAGACGGTTGTGGAAAACATCGTAGCAGGTTCTGGAGGCGCTGGTACAGGGGTCAGGGCTGAGGAAAACAGGATTGTTGGTACTCCAGGAAATAGGAAAAGTTGTTCCTACAAATCCTTTCTGGGTTGCGGACCACCAGAGTTCTCTGGTTCCGACGACTCAATCTTGTGTGTGAAGTGGATCCGAGCGGTTAAGCAAGCTTTTGGCTCTTCTGAATGCGGAGATGATCAGAGGGTGCGGTTCGGTACCCAACTGCTGAGGGATACTGCACTCATTTGGTGGAATGTCATCCAATCCACCCTAACTCCTGCTGTGTTGGCTCAGTTGTCTTGGGCCGAATTCAAGAAAAAGCTGTTAGAAGAATTCTGCAACGAAAGAACAATGGACCGAATTGAGAAAGAATTTCGGTCTCTGGTGAAGGGAAGCCTGACGGTGAGGGAGTACACCCGTCAGTTCATGGAGAAGCTAGATCTAGTGGGGCATGCTGCCCCAACAGAGAAGGATAAGATGAAGGCCTATCTGAATGGCCTACCTGCGGACATGCAACCTATAGTCCACAATTCTAAAGCTTCTAACCTTCGTGAGATGATTGAAGAAGCTCAGTACATGGAAGAGATGTTCGCAAGGAACAAAGTTGAGAAACCCGTAGTGGTGACTGATAAGAGAAAGTGGAGAGCAATTCTGCTCACCCCAAGAGATCACGACCTTTTGGCGGAAACCGAAACTTCAGCAATCAGCAGGAAGCTAGGTGGTGCCACAAGTTTCGAACCAAACACCACGGTGACCGTTTTACCACTGTTCAAACTTGTTATAAGTGTGGGAAGCCTGGTCACACTTTCAGAGATTGCCCGGTCAAAGGACTCGTCTGTTATGAGTGCAAGGCACCGGGGCATGTGAGAAGAGATTGCCCGAAGCTTGTGTCGGGTAGCACGCCAGCAAGGAAGGAGAACCCGCCGAAGGTTCCGGGTCGAGCATTTCAGATGACGGCCGAAGAGGCCAGAGCATCCGCTGACGTGGTATCGGGTACTTTCCTTATAAACTCTGTACCTACTCGTATTTTGTTCGATACGGGTGCTAGTTTCTCTTTCGTATCCGAATTGTTCTGTCAGATAATTTCTATGCCCACTACTAGTCTTGAGGATGCATTAGTGGTAGAAATAGCCGATGGTAGTCAAGTTCTGATCTACGAGGTTCTGAAGCAGTGTACTCTTAGTATCGAAGGGAGAGAATTCTCGATCGATCTACTGCCGATGTTAATCGGGGGTTTTGATGTGGTGGTCGGCATGGATTGGTTGTCAAATAATCATGCCGAGATCATATGTTCCAAGAAGTTGATTCGACTTCCCAACCCCTCTGGCGAAGTCGTTGTCATCTATGGTGAAAAGAGAAAGGGTGAAGTGGCAATAATCACAATGGCAAAGGCACGCAAGTGCTTAGTAAAAGGATGTTCGTCTTTCCTAGCCTATGTGATCGATGCCAAGTTAAAGAAATCAAAGCTGGAAGATGTGAAGATCGTGCGTGAGTTTCCAGACGTCTTTCCGGACGACTTGCCCGGGTTACCACCCGATCGTCAGGTAGAGTTTAGGATTGATCTTGTGCCTGGAGCAACACCAATTGCTAAAGCTCCTTACCGTTTAGCACCGTCGGAGATGCAAGAGATGATGGCAGAACTCCAAGAGCTATTGGAGAAAGGCTTCATAAGACCGAGTTCGTCACCTTGGGGAGCTCCGATCTTATTCGTCAAAAAGAAGGATGGCACAATGAGAATGTTCATTGACTATCGTGAGTTGAATAAAGCTACAGTAAAGAACAGATATCCGCTTCCGAGAATAGACGACTTGTTCGATCAACTTCAAGGAGCGGGTTGTTTTTCTAAAATCGACTTACGTTCGGGTTATCACCAAGTGAAGGTAAGAGAAGATGATGTTCCGAAGACAGCTTTCAGAACGCGTTACGGCCATTACGAATTTCTTGTAATGCCTTTTGGTCTAACGAACGCACCAGCTGTGTTTATGGATTTAATGAATAGAGTATGCCGACCATTCCTCGACAAGTTGGTCATTGTATTCATTGATGACATACTCGTGTATTCCAAGAGTGAGTCAGAGCACGAGCAACATTTACGTGAAGTTCTGGAAGTGTTGAGAAAAGAAAGGTTGTACGCCAAAATTTCCAAGTGCGACTTTTGGCTTAAAGAAGTACAGTTTCTGGGTCACGTAGTCACTCGGGTCGGAGTGAAAGTAGACCCCTCCAAGATTGAAGGTATGATGAATTGGGAGCCTCCTAAGAGTCCGTCCGAGATCCGAAGTTTCTTGGGTCGGGCGGGATACTACAGGAGATTTATCCAAGACTTTTCAAAGATCGCTTCTGCCTTGACAGTTTTGACTCGGAAGAATGTGAAGTTTGAATGGACTGAAGCCCAAGAGAAGGCGTTCCAGATCCTTCAAAAGAAGTTGTGTGAAGCTCCGATCTTGACGTTACCTGAAGGGTCAGAAGATTTCATGGTATACAGCGATGCTTCAAAGATGGGACTGGGATGTGTGTTGATGCAACGAGGCAAGGTGATCGCTTATGCCTCGAGGCAGCTTAAGATACACGAGCAGAATTATCCAACCCATGATCTGGAGTTAGCGGCGGTGGTGTTCGCTTTGAAACTTTGGCGACATTACCTCTACGACACGAAATGCATTCTATACACGGATCACAAGAGCCTGAAGTATGTCTTTGATCAGAAAGAGCTGAACATGAGGCAAAGGCGGTGGCTCGAGTTGCTTAAAGATTATGACTGTGAATTGCTTTACCATCCCGGTAAGGCGAACGTGGTGGCCGATTCGTTAAGTCGAAAGGACTATAGCGGAAGTATTCGAGCTACCCGTTCGAGGATCGAGCTAGTGTCTAGTCTTGTTGAGAAGATCAAGACATCACAAGTGGAAGCACTGTTAGGAGAAAATCTAAAAGTTGAAGTCATGACGAAGCAGCGTTTACTCTTAACGGAAGATAGCCGTGGAGTAAAATTGTTCAGCGGTCGTGTGTGGGTACCCAAGATTGGTGGTAACCGTGATCTGTTGCTAGAGGATGCTCACAAGTCCAAGTATTCCATTCATCCGGGGAGTACAAAGATGTACAAGGACTTGAAGCTGCACTATTGGTGGCCGGTAATGAAACTTGATGTAGCGCGTTACGTTGAGCGTTGTGTGACGTGTTCGCAAGTTAAGGCCAAACATCAGAGACCATACGGGAGTCTACAGTCTTTAGATATTCCCAGGTGGAAGTGGGAGCATATCACTATGGACTTCGTGACAAAGTTACCTAAAACTCTTCGAGGTCACGATACCATTTGGGTGATAGTTGACAGATTGGCAAAGAGCGCTCACTTCTTGGCTATGCGCGAGACTCTGCTGATGGATAAGTTAGCAAAGCTTTATATCGATGAGGTGGTATCGAGGCACGACATACCATTTTCGATCGTGTCGGATCGCGACAGTCGGTTCACTTCGAACTTCTGGGATGGGTTTCAGAAAGAACTTGGTACTCGAGTGAAGTTGAGTACGACTTACCATCCGCAAACCGACGGGCAGAGCGAGCGAACGATCCAAACTTTGGAAGACATGTTGAGGTCTTGTGTCATCGATTTCGGGGGTAGCTGGGACTCTCACCTACCTTTGGTGGAATTTGCTTACAACAATAGCTACCACTCGAGTATCGGAATGGCACCCTTTGAGGCTTTGTATGGGAGAAAGTGTCGGACTCCCGTGTGTTGGCTTGAAGCGGGAGAAAAGCAAATCGCCGGACCTGAACTCGTGCAAGAGACTGCCGATAAGGTCAAGTGCATTCGTGAAAGAATGAAAGCGGCCCAGGATCGTCAGAAAAGTTATGCAGATAAGAAGAAGCGATCGATGGAATTCCAAGTGGGGGACCGCGTTATGCTTTAGGTGTCACCATAAAAAGGCATTATACGGTTCGGAAAACGAGGGAAGTTGAGTCCCCGTTTCCTCGGACCTTTCAAAGTGCTGAAACGGGTGGGTTTGCAAGCCTACCAGTTGGAACTGCCACCGGAGTTGAGCAGAATACACAACACGTTTCATGTTTGCTACTTCCGAAAATGTTTGGCGGTAGAAGACAGCATCATTCCCCTTTCAAAGTTAAGGGTAGACGAAGGTAACCGTTGTGTGGAGGAACCTGACGCCATCTTAGAGAGAAAGTCTAAGAAGTTGCGTCATAAAGAAGTCACTTTGGTCAAGGTGCAGTGGAGACATCACCGAGGAACAAATGTGACGTGGGAAGCCGAGGAGGATATGAAGCGAAGATATCCTCACCTTTTTGAGTAGTTGGGATTTCGGGGACAAAATCCTTCCCAAGTTGGGGAGGTTTGTAACACCCCGAATTTCGTTGTTTTGCGAAGATGTTGTAGGAAAAAGAAGTTCCTGTTTCTGTCTACAGGGCGCACGACTCCTTCAGGAAAAACGCACGGGTCGTGCGCACGGATCAGGGTGCGAGGCAGTGACTTTCGCACGGGTCGTGCGTCATCCCCCTTTGAAAATGCACGGGCCGTGCGCTGTGTTGGGAAGCGTGAGATACTTTGATAAAATATCTCATTTTGTTGAAATTTTCTAAAATATCAGATTTCTCTCTCTCTCTCTCTTCCTTTTCTCTCTTTTTCTCTTTCGATCTTCAAAGGCTAGTTTAGTTGCTAGTTTTCGGTGTTTCAAGCAAGGGGTCGGTGTTTTAAGCTTCACCTCTACGTCGTGATCGTTATCTGGTTTTCTGGGTTTTATTCTGAAAACCTACCGGTAAGTTCCTACTACCATTTTACAAACTTTATACATGTCAAAACTCTTATTTGCGAAATCCGAAGTATTTCTACGGTATGATTTTATGTTCTCTACATTTTGATATAAATGAAGTTTTTGGTGATTTTCGGGGTTCCCGATCAGTTTTGACTAAAATGACTGGTTCCGCTTTATTAAAGTAAAATGATGTTTTACTTGCACATTATGTGGATATGTGAAAAGAATGTTTATGAACTCATTTTAATGATTTTCATTCTTACCAGAAGTTGAACTGGAAATGACATTTTGTTTATAAAATGTGTTAATACCATATGTTTATTTATGGTTGGTCACATATGTTGTTGTGACGAGTCTGTACCATTGCTAGTGGATCCCTAGGTTTTGAGTCGACTGTATTATTGGGAGGTCATATTCCCCATTTTGTAACTATGGATGCATATGTTCTTAGAGGGCAACTTGGTACGGTTATGTGAGGCCGGATACTAGCCATGGTTCATAGTGATCCTAGTGAAGGAGTATACATTGGTTTTTCTTGGGGCTAGATCTCACATTTTAGCACGGACTTATGTGTTCGTATCCTCGGATTCCAATTGTTTAGCTCATAACTCGGATTTTGGCCTACTTAGTGTTACGCCACCATCCTTGGTAAAATGGTCCTTTTATCATTGTTTAACGAGTTTTTGACCGAAGAGGCCCGGTTGTGGCGAAATGTTATCTTTATAAACTAAACCTTTATGAAAAGATTTCCTTATGATAATAATGTTTATATCTTTTGAGCTTTATAAACTGTATGTTCTCACCAGGCTTTAAGTCTGACACTTTTTCTCAAATGATGTGTATAACAGGTCTCCCTTAGCGGTGGGTTGCCGGGGTTTTGAGTGACGGGTTTGGTCTCGAGGCATTTTGAGATGACTAGTATCGTATCAGGGCATTTGTTAAGTCCCATTCTTTTGGTACATTATGGATTGTCAACTGATGTAATCTTGATATAGGTGTCTAGATTAGTTTGTTGACAAACTCTATATTGATACAGGTTTTTGTAAAGTCTTAAGGACTGATCCCCTTCTTGGGAGTTTATTATCAATACGTATGTCATGTTGCCAGGTTTTTCAGGTTGTAATTTACTCTGATTTTTAGGGTGTTACAGATAATGGCACGGAGTTCAAGAATGACACCTTGAAGAGTTATCTTACTTATGTGGGTATTTCACATAATTTCACCGCAACCTACACTCCACAGCAAAACGACATTGTTGAACGGAAGAATCGCACTCTTGTTGAAGCAGCTCGTACTATGCTTGCTTACTCTGGACACAATAGTTCAGAACTCGGTCGTAAGGACAAAGCTTCTATTCAATCCAGAATAGAACCAGGTAGTAAAGGATCTACTTCTTCAAACTCTAACTCTACTTCATCTGAGTTAGATTTATTGTTTATTGTTTATTGATGCCTTTGATGATATATGTGCAGATTTTGAAAAAGGCATATCCACATCAATAACAAGCTCGGAGGTCCCTACCACTTCTGAAGACATGTCTGGACATTCCTAAGAAGTCACTGAAACTTCATCTCCATCAGGTACAACTCAACCATTAGTTTCTGACTCTGTGGGTCCAACAATGCTATATCAAGTTTTATAGAAACAACACAATAATGATTACCAACCTGTATTGATTATAACAACGGTTACAAGATTGATCGATTTAAGCTATAGATGTGTTCTCTGTTTTTTCTCTGATTTACACCTTTAAGTGTGTGTTTTTGTGTTCTTGATAATATCTGATTATTAGAGAGTTGTTGAAATGAGATCAGATATTGATCTCTAGCTTCATCTAAACACAACCTGAACCACTTGCAACAACAAGTTGCAATATTAAACAATATTAACCTACATAATATCTAAACTATAAGATATTATATAACTAACTTAATATCTAACTAACTAAACTAAACTTAGATATTTAGTTATGCTAAATATCTAATTACATCAAATACAAATAAACAATAAACATTAATTACTTTGACATTTATTACAAACGACATAGACTAATATTATCGAGAGTCGACGTTTCGGCTTTAGCTTTAGATTGCGATCTTCAGATTGGATGATCTTGAATCCAATAGATATGTGATCTAACAGACTCTACTAATGCTGAATCTGTCTCTACAGATAGCTCTTCTGGAAACGAAGTCCCGAGTACTTCAACCGCTAGCCCAGAAGCTTCAGTATCAGAAACACCAGTACAAGATGTCCCGAGTACATCTATGAAGCAACCTTCCGTGCATGATGAAAACGATGCGTCGAATACACAACAAACAGTTGAAGCCTGAATTCAACATGTCTTCAGAATACTTGCTTTTGAAGAGTTCAATCTTGGACGTGATTCTTGAAACATGTGATCTTTGCCATTTCTTGTGTAGTCATTCTCCCCCTTTTTGATGGAAAGTGCAACGACTTCATCAAAACTTTTTGTAAGAAATGTCAACCACTTGGAGCCTCTGATCCGTCAATTCAAAATATATTCATCCAGATCTTTTCAAATCCAGACAAAATAGTCGTGTAACACCTGAATCAACTAATGAATCAGTTAACATACCTGTCAGTAATACTAAGTCACTGTGTGTAACGAATACACATTGGAAAGGAGTTGTTTGATGTTGACTGCCCCAGGGCTTCCATTTAATCATCGAAACACCACAAAGGTTATTTCTATAAACGTTATGACAAAGAAACTAATTCGTTGTGTGTTCGTGCTTGTGTTGAAAGAATTAAGCACAGATGATTGCTTATTGGCTCAAAATTTGTGTAAACCACTGAGACAACAGTAAGTTAAACACAGACTCAATGTGCATGATTGAAGTGCGAAGGTGGGACAAACTTCCTTCTTTTCAATATCCAGATTTTCCAAATGAGAATCAGATAGCAAATGTGCTGCATCCCCTTAGAAAATGTGAAACACTTTCTATTTGAGAAGAAAATGAGTAGATGGTGAGGTTTGATCAAGAGTTGGCATGGGCTAGTTGCCTGTTTCAATAATGTTCATCAAAGAATTGTGAAACACTAGTAATGTGGCTGCCCAGCTCAGAAAAAGTTGGTGCAGAGTTGTGATATTCTTTTAACTCTGTTCTCACACACTCTTTGTTTTAAACATTTTGCTCACTCTAATCACACTCATTTCTTTTCGACTTCTCACACGCAATCACTAAGGATTAACTTCTTGGGTAGAAATCACTGGTTAAGGTGATGTCATAGAAGTTGTGTTAATTCCTAGCACAAAGAAATTCATGTTTTCCTATGATGTACGTGATGCTCAGTTAAAGCACAAATTTGATTTAGAAAACATTGAAAATCACACTTCCATAATATAAAATCTGTTGAAAAAATCGGGAAGTGGTTTGAACATGTAAAAACAATGTTTTCTATGATTGAAAGTTGTCCTTCTTTCAACCATATATGAGATGAAGATTTAGAATTATACCTTTACGTACGATCTTTCATCGCATGAAGCTAAGCGTAAAGTCATAAACATATGAACTTGTAAGCTTCTCTCAAACTTCTGCAAAAGTCTTATGTCAAGGCAAAGTAAAATTTATTCGCTTATATTGAAAAGACAAAAAGCAGTAAAACTTTTTAAAGTACGAGTTCTGATCAGAAATAGTTGACCTCTAAATCTTTGTCACAGAACTGGCCTATACTGAACAAGTTGTGTCGTAAGCCTTCAACATAGCTCACCTTCTTGATCGTGACATTGTCATGTTGTACATCACCGTATCCCATTATTGGAGAAAACTGGTCGTTGCCGAATCTGACTGTTCCGCATTATTTCTCTTTAAAATTGGACAACATCTCTTTCTGCCCTGTCATGTGCTTGGAACATCCGCTGTCCAAGAACCACGTATGACGAGTCTGCATAAGAGAAATTACAAATTTAGATAATCATACGACAACTTTGGAATAAACACTTTGATTATCGAAGTGCGGGTCTTGATCTGATGTGTTCAAAAGCCATATTCTCTTCTTAAGCACGGGTTCTAAACAGACGTGTTCAGAAACCATTGTTTTATCTTTGAAGTGCGGGTTTTGAACTGCATTATCCAAAAACGTAGTTTCTTTGAGGAACGAGTCCTAGACTGATTTGTCTAGAAGTCATTACTTCGTTGAAGTACGGGTTTTGAACTGCTGTGTTCAAAAGCCATTATTCTTCCTACTCCCCCTTGACAGTAGGTGCCTGCAACACAGGTTTAGTTTTCTTTGGTACCCACTAGTATTTGGGTCCATAAGTGTTAGTTGCAGTTCGTATCGGGGTAACTGAGTAAGAGCCCTACCAATAATGATCACTTGTCTTGTGAACAGGATCATGTGTACGACAATAAGAACAATAAAATTTCTTACCTGACAAACTGATTAATTGATCTCTCGTGTAGACGAAATCAGGTTTACCTTTAGGCACATTGTTCTTCTTGGCATTCCGCGTATGTACACATGACTTCTTCTTTTCTTCAACTGGTTTCCTGTTCCACACTATTTCAGCTTCTTCCTGTTGGAAGCTTCTTCTCCTTCTTTGTGTACCTGAACTATCTATATTCCTGTCATAGAAAAGATTTGTAGAATGAATCTGATTAAAAGATTTAACTGACCTTTTGAAAAGAGCAGTTTTCTGATGTGAGCTTGCGACTGGTTTGTTAGAACCAACTGAATTATTTCTAGGTGAGTGGATTTTTGACTCTGGAGTCGTTCGCTTAGTCACCACCACCATCTTTGAAATAGTATCTTGAAGCTCTTTGACCTTTGAAGAATAACTGTCTCTTTCTTTGATAAGGAGATCAATCTTCTTCTCAAATGCAGACTTCTTTTTCTTATCTGTCATTACACTCTTAGATAATTCAGATAGTTTCTCGGTTAGCTTCCTAATTGCAGCTTCAAGGATGCTTCTTTCTTCTTCGAATCCCTTCTTAGCACCCTTCTGATCATTTGCCTTCCTCTCATTGGCAAACTGATCTCTTTCCAATATTATTACTTTCTCAAAGTTACAAACTTGTTGAGAAAGCTTTAAACTTTGAAGCTCAATCACCTTCTTCTCCTCCACACCCTTCTTTGACAGATATGAGAACTTCTTTTCAAACTCAGATATTTTCTTTTGTAGCTCAGCATTTGCACTCTCCAAATCTTTGAATTTCTTCTCGTTGCTCGCAACAGACTCTTTCTTCTGTATTTGAGCTTCCAGATTAGAAATCTTTCTTTTTAGCGCATCATTCTCAGCTTCCAAAACTTTTCCTTTTAAGAAAACGTTTTGGTCTGAGACCATCCATTCAGAGTTTAATGCAAGATAGTCCCAAATCTCTTTCCCTGAAGCTTCGGGAATATCCATTAAATCATATATTTCCTTAGAAATACTCTTTCTCAGATAAACTCTAGCTCTATAATCAGCACTCTCTCTTTGCACCTGTGCTAATCTCATGTTTTGACCCAGATCATCATCATCTATGACGCTGAAAAAAATTCCTTTTCCACTTTTCGTATTCTCCTTTATTCAACATTGGAAAATAGGAAGACATTCAAGTCTGGAAAACTTTGCATTTTTAGAAGGTTTGCGTATCACGTTGATTGCGCAAGGTGAGGTCTGCGTATCCTTCTTGTTGCGAGAAGTGAGGTTTTCGTTTCCTTGTTGTTGCGAGAAGTGAGGTTTGCGTAAGCCGTTGGATGCGAGAAGTGGATTTTGCGTGTTGCTTGAGTTGCGCAAAGTAAGCTTTGCGTATGCAGTTGGTTGCGCAAAGTAAGCATTGTGTGTCCTGTTGGTTGCGCAAAGTAGACTTTGCGTATTGAGTTGGTTGCGCAAAGTGAGTTACGCAAAATGAGGTTTGCTTGAGTTCGTGTTCTGGTTTGCGCAAGTTAATCTGTACTTCGATAAATTCGACTTTTCAACCTATTTTTCCAAGATTAACAGACCCAAAATCTACCAATATGACTACAAACACTTCTAGAACAGTTTGTGACCACTCGATCTCGATAAAAATCACTTTTTTGAAAATAAAATCGATGGCACAGTGACTTTTGAAAACTCGAACTCAGACCACTAAAATCACAAAATGGAACTCGATTTAAGCTTTAAGCTGAAATCAAACACACACAACTCTATCTAGCAACCTAATCGATCACAACTTGATCGATTTTAACACTTAAAACACTTAAAATCTTGAAATCGATTTTCAAATGAAGAACACAGTGACACAGAGTCAGTTTTTCTTAAAAACTTGATTTTGATCTTAATCAGGCTCTGATACCAATTGTGGGTCCAACAATGCTATATCAAGCTTTATAGAAACAACACAATAACGATTACCAACCTGTATTGATTATAACAACGGTTACAAGATTGATCGATTTAAGCTATAGATGTGTTCTCTGTTTTCTCTCTGATTTACACCTTTAAGTGTGTGTTTTTGTGTTTTTGTGTTCTTGATAATATCTGATTATTAGAGAGTTGTTGAGATGAGATCAGATATTGATCTCTAGCTTCTTCAACACACAACCTAAACCACTTGCAACAACAAGTTGCAATATTAAACAATATTAACCTACATAATATCTAAACTATAAGATATTATATAACTAACTTAATATCTAACTAACTAAACTAAACTTAGATATTTAGTTATGCTAAATATCTAATTACATCAAATACAAATAAACAATAAACATTAATTACTTTGACATTTATTACAAACGACATAGACTAATATTATCGAGAGTCGACGTTTCGGCTTTAGCTTTAGATTGCGATCTTCAGATTGGATGATCTTGAATCCAATAGATATGTGATCTAACAGACTCTACTAATGCTGAATCTGTCTCTACAGATAGCTCTTCTGGAAACGAAGTCCCGAGTACTTCAACCGCTAGCCCAGAAGCTTCAGTATCAGAAACACCAGTACAAGATGTCCCGAGTACATCTATGGAGCAACCTTCCGTGCATGATGAAAACGATGCGTCGAATACACAACAAACAGTTGAAGCCTTACCAAGCACACATCATTGGACTAAGAATCATCCCCTGGACAGCGTGATAGGTGACGTACAATCCGGTGTCACAACAAGATCTGCAACAACTAATTTCTGTATGTTTTCAAGCTTCCTCAGTTCCTTAGAGCCAAAGAAAGCGTCTGAAGCTCTACATGATCCCTTCTGGATTTATGCTATGCAAGACGAGCTTCTACAATTCGAAAGGAACAAGGTATGGCGCTTGATCCCACTACCTAAAGGTAAATCTGTTATTGGAACAAAGTGGGTTTTTAGAAATAAGAAAGACGAAGCTGGAGTAGTAGTGAGAAACAAAGCTCGATTGGTCGCAAAAAGGGTACTGTCAACAAGAGGGCATTGACTATGACGAAACATTCGCCCCGGTTGCAAGGATTGAATCCATCAGAATCTTTCTAGCCTATGCAACGCACAAAAACTTTACAGTCTATCAAATGGATGTAAAGTCGGCTTTAATCTAGTTGATTAACAATCACAGAACACAATAATATCAAGAGATAATAAGATTAACAAAACGTACCAATCCCTTGAATAAACAATGAAACCCTTGTGTGTTCTTGATACCCTTGAATACAGAGAAAACTTGCTACCTCACTATATGATTATGAAAGTAATTGTGAGGATTCACCCTAAAACCTAAATAACTAAAACTTTAAATACCCAGGATTTTAGGCCTAATGGGCTTGAGGCCCAATAGCTTAATAACTATTTACTTATTACATAATAAACCCTCTAAATAACTTTGACACAATCGCAGTTTAAACCCTGAACTTTAACTTTAATCTTGACGTACAATTATTTGATCCAACAATCTCCCCTTTTGGATTCAAGATTAAAAAAAATTTGCAATTGTCTTCGGGTCTTCACTTGTCTTCACTTTTCTTCAGATATGTCGTTGATAGCTTCAAAACTTCAGCAGTCTTCAGATTATATTATCCTTCTTTGATAATTCTCCCTTTTTGTATCTTCTCCCCCTTTTTGATGAGTGGTGAGAATCATCATCATCAAAACTTTGCAAAACAATCTTCCCTTTTTCAAGACAACCTCCCCCATTGTGTATGATCACGTAAGCACAATCTTCATGTAACGAGCCCTGTATGGAAATAAGAGCAGTCTTCCCAGATGGAAAGAGTGATTATTTCAATCTATTCAGATAAAAATAGTCAATTGTAACCGTTTAAATCTTTGCAAATTCAAACAGTTTAAGAGTTGTAACCCTGAATCAACAAATGACTCCGTTAGAATGCCTGTCAGTAACACAAAGTTACTGAGTAACACAAAGTTACTATATAAGGAGCTGGTTTTGATGTTAGCTCCCCAGGTCTTCCATTCAATCATCGAATAACACATGGTTATCTATGAACGTTCTGACAGAAAACAAATTTCTGTGTGCTAGTGCATGTGTATGAAAAAATTAAGCATAGATGATTGCTTTTCATATAGGCTCAAATTATGTAAACTTGTTGAGACAGCAACAAATTGTACAAAGACTCAATGTGCATGAGAAAGGGTTCGAAGGTGGGGCAACTTTTCTTCTTTTTCAATAATAGTATCTTCCAAATGAAGAACCAATAGCGTATGTGCTGCTTCCCCAGAAAATGTGAAACATTCTCTTTTTGAGAAAGGAATGAGTAGTTGGTGGGGTTATATGCAAGAGATGGCATGGGCTAGTTGCCTATTTCAATGATGGTCACCAAAAAATGTGATCCAATCAGATTATGTGGCTGCCCGACTCAGAAAGTGGTTTGGTGCAGAGTCTAGTATTCTTTTACTCTGATCTCTCACCCTCTTTCTTTTAATGCTCACTTCTAACCAATCTCTCTTTTCCATTTTACCTCTTCACACACCATCACTCAATTCTTTTGACCCCTCTCCCCTCAATCACTCAGGGAATACTTCCTGGGTAGGAAACACTGGTTATCGTGAATCCATGGAAGTTTTGTTAAGTACTCACACTGAATCCCATGTATTTTCCTAAAAGAACATGCTGCTCAACAGGCTTTTTGTACATGTAAGCACAAATACCACTTGTTACATGAAGAATAAAATTTTTGGAGAAGTCAAAACAGTTGTGTTTGACGATGCAATTCTCCCCCTCAACCTAAAAGTGGTTGACAATAAGCTCATATCAATTTGTCATGAAGAATAATATGCTGGAGAATCAAAAATGAATTTTGTTTATATGAACAATATATAAACATATTTTCAATGAAAGCACATGAAATGACGTTTGATTCAATCAACAGTGAATACAAAGAACGTGAGTATTACCATAGAAAGATTTAACTTTTGATACATGGTAATAACAAAGTCAAATATAATGTTCTGAACCGTTATGTGTATGAATACATGACAAAGTATATTGACAAGATAAAACACAAGTATTTATCTTTAAGAACACACGGTCAGATAAGCATTTAAGTATCCAAAAATCTGTTAGTATCACAGATATTCTCCCCCTTAACTCATTTTTTTTAACAAAAAACAGAAAAATAAAGTAAAGCACTGAGGTACGGGTTCTAAGCTGATTTACTTAGAAGCCTTTGTTCTTTCTTCCCCTTAAACCTTGGGTGCCTGCAACATAGATTTAGCTTTTGGTACCCACTGGTATTTGGGTCCTAATGGGTTAGTTGTAGTTGTAGTAGGAGATATGCAGTAAGAACCATAACAGTTATTCACATAATCTTTTCTTACAAAATCATTTGAGCCACAGTAGGAACAACTAATTTTCTTTTGTGCTAACCTGATCAATTGATGGATTGTGTAAACCAGATCAGGTTTGCCAAAAGTTTTACCTTTTGAGGCATAGTTCCATTTTGCATTTGATGTATGCACAAATGATTTATCTTTCTTCTTTTCCTCTGGAGATCCTTTAACTCTCCAGATCCAATTTTCTTTATCTCTCTCATCTTCTTTTCTCCAGATCCTTTTCTTCTGAGACTTGTTCTTCTTTAAGTTACCTGAACCATCAACATTTTTGTCATATAAAAGGTTAGAAGGACGAATTTGATTAGTAGATTTAGAAGTAAGACTATCATCTGAATCACATAAAGGATTATAGAAAACATTTGAAAAATGTGAACTTGAAACTGTTTTTAATGAACTATCTAAATCAGCTAGATCATCTCTTGGTGATTGAGCTATTGACTCTGGCGTCTTGTGCTCAGTCAGCTTCACCTTGAATACGATCTCTTCAAGTTCCTTTATCTTTGACGACAAACTGTTTCTTTCCTTTTCAATCAGATCAAACTTCTTATGCAACTCATATTTTGCATTCTTCTCCTTCAAGATGTTTGTTGACAATTCAGATAGATTTCTTGTCAGCTTAGCTATCTCGGTCTCAAATATTTTCTTTTCTTCAGAAAAGTCTATATTTGTATCCTTCAGCTCAACTTTCTTCTTCTCATTCTCAGCCTTTTCTCTCTCTAGAATGATAACCTTCTCAAAGTCTGAAACTTGTTGAGAAAGTTTAACACATCTAAGCTCTAATGATTTCTTTTCTTCAAAGGCTTTTCTGGAGAAGTCAGAGAATTTCTTGGCAAAGTCTTTTCTTTCTTTCTCAATCTTCAGTATTTCATCTTGAGCTATTGAATTGTCTCTGTCTTGGGTTGCCTTTTCTTTCAGCTTTTCAAGCTCAACCTCAAGACTGAGAACTTTATCTTTAAACTTATTTCTGTCCGCACAGAGTTGAGAGTTTATCTTTCTAAGTCCTTCACTAGTATCTCTTGCAACACTTGTACTTCTTCTAAGATCCTCAAGTTCTCTTTGCATTGCATCCTTTTTATACCATGTAGAGCTTGATTAAGATCTTTTCAACTTTGCTTGAAGATCCAAGATCTCTTATTCTTTGGACTCAATTATTCTTGCAAAGTCAATTAAAGAATCAGAATCTTTTGAATTTTCTTTTAAAACATTGATCTGAATAAGAAAAGATGAGTTCTGAATCTATAAATTTTCAATCTCAGCTTCAAGAGGTAACATCTCGGATTTGAGTTTTATAATCTCCCTTTCACAATCATCAACCTTGTCTCTATTTCTTGACAACTGTCTAGCAAGATATTTAGCCTTTTCGTTTACTTCAGAAAGAGGCATGTTGTTAAAATCAAGGCTGAAACCTTCATACATATTTATCGGATTCGACATCCTAGCTGTATGGTTAGTAAGCAAACTTTTCTGTACCAAGACAACCAACTAGATGAGATCGTTAGAATCAAGATAAAAACCACACTAAAAAATTTTCAGAAAAATAAATTTCCAAAAAATAATTAAGTGCAAAATTTGCAGAGTAAAATTCACAAAGATTTTGATCAAGAACAAAACTTTGTCCCCCTTCGCAGACTTTGTCTAAGTCTGGAAAATGTGTTCGACCGATAATGTGCTTCGACCGGGATATTGTTTGACCGGTAACACGTTTGACCGGTATGATGCAAGACCGATGCTTTGACTGGTATTAGTTCGACTGGTATTGGACTAGACCGATATGAAGGTATGGACCGATAGAACTATCCAACCGGTATTTTATTGGACCGATAAACTATATTCGACCGGTATTAATGATTCTTCGACCGATACTCTATGTTCGACCGGTAAGATGTTATGACCGGTAAAGAGATAAGACCGATAGGATGCTTTGACCGATATTCTCTAAGACCGATAGAGTGATGTTCGACCTATGTGGTGTTCGATCGATAGAGTGTGATAGACCGGTATTAGCTTAGACCGATAGGTAGTTCAACCGGAATGTTCTTAACCCATCCCAAAAGTCGATAAACAGGAGCAATAATCAACCCAGAAATCAATACAGACTCACAATCGGATGCAAAAATCAGACTATTGTACCAATTAGCATGTATCAATCACAACTCAATCAAAGATAAAGATTAATTTCAACTTTTGAACTTCGATTTTAATAGCACAGAGTCGATATTCATGCAAACCCAGAAAACACAAAATCACAAAATCAATCACTTTATTAATTCTCATGGCAATTAATCAATCAGATACTGTTCACTAGCAGTTATCGCATCTATTTATATCGATTTTAAGCATAAAAGCATGTTAATTCATGAAATCAATTTTCACTCAATGAACAGTAAAAAAAAATTCGATGAACAGTAACTTCGATGAATAGTGATCGATGAATAGTAATCTCAAATTTTTTTTGATTCTTTTAGGATTCGCACTTAACTGCTGTTAAGCGAATCCTTAGATATCTCAAAGGCTTTCCTGATTTAGGCCTTTGGTATCCAAAGGATTCTCGTTTTGAACTAACTGCCTTTACAGATGCTGATCATGCAGGATGTAAGCTAGACCGAAAAAGAACCTCTGGATAATGTCAATTCATAGGTGACAAACTTGTGAGTTGGACTTCAAAGAAACAAAACTGTGTTTCAACATCCACTACCGAGGCTGAGTATGTAGCTGCTGCTAGCTGCTGTTTTCAAGTCCTCTGGATGACGACACAGTTAAGGGACTTTGGATACAACTACAAGCGTGTTCCTATTTATTGTGATTCCAAGAGTGCCATATCTATAACTACTAACCCGGTACAACATTCGAAGACTAATCATATCGATGTACGCTATCATTTCATCAAGGATCATGTAGAAAGAGGTAATATTGAAATGCACTTTGTTCAAACTGACTTCCAGTTAGTTGATCTTTTCACCAAGCCATTGGATAAAAAGCGATTCCATTTTCTAATCAGCAAACTTGGTATGTTGAACATGTCTTAGACCTTACTCATGATTCAAGGGGGAGTATTCTCTGTCCTGATTTTGTGTTCATTTTTATTCTTCAACTGTTGCTAACAAAAGAGGAATCATTTTCACAAATGATTACCATTATTTCTTTCATTTATGAAGGTTTGTTCAAGTGACTATGGCTTCTAATCACATCATATTAGGACCCGCACCTCAATGCTTTACTTTATTTTTCTGTTTTTTGTTAAAAAAAATTAAATTTACATTAAGTTAAGGGGGAGAATATCTGTGATGCTAACAGATTTTTGGATACTTAAATGCTTATCTGACCGTGTGTTCTTAAAGATAAATACTTGCGTTTTATCTTGTCAATATACTTTGGCAAGTATTCATACACATAACGGTTCAGAACATTCTATTTGACTTTGTTATTACCATGTATCGAAAGTTAAACCTTTCTATGGTAATACTCACGTTCTTTGTATTCACTGTTGATTGAATCAAACGTCATTTCATGTGCTTTCATTGAAAATATGTTTATATATTGTTCATATAAACAACATTCGTTTTTGATTCTCCAGCATATTATTCTTCATGACAAATTGATATGAGCTTATTGCCAACCATTTTTAGTTTGAGGGGGAGAATTGCATCGTCAAACACAACTGTTTTGACTTCTCCAATTTTTATTCTTCATGTAACTGTATTCCTTTGTGCTTTCATGTACAAAAGACTGTTGAACAACATGTTATATTAGGAAAATACATGGGATTCAGTGTGAGAACTTAACAGAACTTCCATGGATTCACGATAACCAGTGTTTCTTACCCAGGAAGTATTCCCTGAGTGATTGAGGGGAGAAGGTGTTAATGCACATATTTATTGGATTCAAGATCATAATTATCTGAAGATGGAAATCTGAAGTTAAAGCTGATAAAGTCGTCTCAACAAATAGTCTAGGGTCCTTTTGTAATAATTAGTCAAAGTATGTTTCCGTAATTTAATTATTTGTCTTTTATGTTAGTTATTAGTTTGTTTTTGTATGTTGGGCCAATCCTTGAAATCCAAGCCCAATAGGCTAATAAAGCCTAATTATAAATTAGTTTAGGTTAGTGGTAATTAGGGTGAGAGATCTTAATTAGTAAAATTATTATTGAGAGGAGGCTTGTGGTGGTGTGTGGTGCGCCGTGAAGAATAATAAGAGAGAAAGAGATCGATTTTTATTGCAAGCTTGTAATCCTTTGAATCCATTGAATATCAATATCAGGTTTGATTTATTATATTGTTTATGTGATTGCTTGATTGAATGATTGCGTATTGGGACACACAATTGGTATCAGAGCCTATATAGATTGGATTGAATAAGTTTTTGTTCGGTTCTAATTTTCTGTCAAAGATTCATAATTTTTATTGTGTGATTGTTCTTTCAAGTTATTATTGGTTGGATTGTGTTTGTTTTACCTATTATAGTGATTGGGTATTGTTTGATTTGATAATTGCATTGATTTTGTTTATCAATTTGTTGATTTCTGTGTTCTGGGTTCGTTCTCGGAGTCGCTACTGTGTGTTCATTCGATTCCTTCATAAAGTGATTTTTTTACTGAAATTAATTGTTGCAATCTATTCTAGTAGTGTAATCGATCTTTTTTGCAAAGTTTGGGTGTTTAATTTTGTGTTTTGATCTGTTTCTGGGCTGATTTTTGAGTTTCTGGGTCGATTCTGTATCAAGAACATTCCGGTCGAACATATCGGTCTAAGTCCACTTCCGGTCGAATACATTTATCGGTCTATAGCATTCGACCGGGACACTCACTGTTCACTCCGGTCTTGCCTATATCGGTCTTAGCTCTCTACCGGTCTTACATATTATCGGTCGAAGCATAGTATCGGTCGAACAATCATCCGGTCTTAACACTATCTGTCTTGCATTCTATCGGTCAAATCATTCGACCGGACTCTACAAGTACCCGGTCGAACACTATATCGGTCAAATCACTCGACCGGACTTTACAAGTTCCCGGTCGAAGGCAATTTCAGTCGTTGCATTTCCCCGGTCGATTTTTGCAAACAGTAATAAGGCATCTAAATTTTTTTCTCTAGGGGCGCTGCCCCCATACCCCCGCAAGGGTGTTGCCCCTTGACCCCACCCGCTAACCGGGTAGCGGGACCCCCGTGCTAAGTCTGCGAAGGGGGACAAAGTTCTGTTTGTGACCAGATATTTCTGAATTTCATTCTAAGTTTTTCAGTATTGTGTGATTTTATCTTGACTTCTGACGAGAAGCTAATCGTATAAGTAAAGATGTCTCGAGAAGCTCTTGCTATTGGAACAGATGTGAAGCCACCAATACTCTTCAAGGGGGAGTACGAGAAATGGAAGGACATATTTTTGGACTTCATAGATCGACATGATTTGGGAGATGAAATCAGAAAATCTCTGAAAGAAGGGATCATGACACCTCCGACCAAGGTTCTCACTGTAGCTGGAGAAAATGGTCAAGAAGAAGAGACATAGTACAAATTACCGATTGGTGAATATTCAGAAGATCAGCTGAACAGACACAAGGGTGACAAGCTGGCAAGATCATTTATTCTCCAAGGCATACCTAATGAAATATACGTAAAGATTGATAGTTACAACGCTACCGGGAAGCAAATGTGGGATCAGTTGGAGAAGATGATGCTTGGATCTAAAGTTGGCAATCAACTCAAAGTTTCCACCTGCTTGAATAATTATGAAGAATTCAAAGCTAAAGCTGGAGAATCACTTGAAGCCACTTATGACAGATTCGTCACATTACTGAATGAGCTGAGCAAGAACAAGATCAGCAAATCTCACGTGGAGCTGAATGTGAAATTTCTCAGCAACCTTCAGCCTGAGTGGAAGAGATTCACCAGACAAATGAGGCAGCTGAAGGATCTGCACGACATTCCTCTTCATGAAGTTTATGAAATCCTCAGACAGAATGAGGAAGAAGTGGAAGAAATCAAGGCTGAGATGAAAAAGGCTGACAAAACAGTTACTGATCCAGTTGCTCTTGTGGTTAAGAAGTCTAAGAAGAAGAAGGTGATAGAATCTGAATCGGAAGAAGTTGATTGCGAGGCAAAGTCTGACTCTGACGATTGTGAGCAACTGAAGGAAGCCATGCTTATGTTAACCAAGGCTTTCCAAAAGAAATTCTATAAAAAGCCAAACTCCAATAGTCAGAGGTACTCGTCTGGTCCGAACAACTACAAGCATAAAGAGAAAGTTGAAGAAAGGAGACCAGAAGACAAGAAGAAGGATGGAGCTGAAGAGACCAAGAAAGAAGAACCGATTAAATGCTACAACTGTGGTAGACTCGGTCATTTTGCCAAGGACTGCCGCAAATCAAAAGTCCGAAACTCAGACTATTACAAGAATAAAATGCTTCTAGCCAAGCAACAAGAGGCTGGAAAAGCATTAATGGCCGAGGATGAATACTGGCTCGACCATTCGGACGACGAATCTGAAGAAGGAGAGAAGGACGAGACAACATATCTGTGCTTGATGGGAAAGAACCAGTCAGAAGCTGAAGCTGATTCTGATGATGGATATAATGATGAGGTATGTAACTTAACTGAATTTGATTTACTGAACCAAATGAATGCCATGATGTCTAAACTCCAAGAGTTAGAGTCTAAACTGAAGCGTGAGAAAGGTGTCATAAATGAGAAAAATCAATCTATACATAAACTTAGTAATGATATTGCTGAGAAAAATGTATTAATTGAAACTTTGCACAAAAATATAGACACCAGCGCTAAAGAAAAGACTATAATTCATAAAGTGTTATCTGAAACTGATTCAAAGTTTAAAGAATGTGAGTTTAAATCTAGAGAGATTGCTAAAAGGTACTTTTCTACTTCAAAAGAGAATAAATCTTTAATAGAAAAGGTGAATGCTTTGGAAGAAAAATTACACTCTTTGGGTCAAACTGAACACACTATTCATTTGAACAAACCTAAAGAGAAACCTGATACTTGGGGACTTGGTTACAAGAACCCACATCATCTCAAAAAGGGTATATCTGAAGTGCCTGCACTTTATGACTTTGGGTTTATGTTGTTGGCTCCTCAACATCAAGAACTCAAACCCTTTTGGACTAGTCTGTCGGAAAAAGATAAAGCCAAGGAATATGATAAAAGAAAGAACACAACTAAAGTTCAACTTCCATTTCGCTATGAGAAGTTGAATAACAATTATCGTTCTAATAAATCAAAATTTCTTTCAAATGATTATTTTGAAAGTTATTCTGTTAAAGAGTTGGAGGCTAAACCCATTGAAGGTAAGCTTTACGTCCCTCCCCTAGTTTTGGAAAGTAAAATTTCTGAACTTGAGAATACTCTTACAGATGAAAGAATTTTGATGGACTTAGAACAAACTGTATTTTCAACAGTGTTCAAAAATTCTAATTTTCCTAAACTCTCCAAAGCTTTAAATTCGGATGACAGATCTGGTTCACTTGATAATGAGCTTAATTTCTTAAACTCTGAAGGTGTTTTAAATAAGTGTGTTTCTCAGTTTGATTTTTCTTCTAAACTTCCTGATCATTCATCTTGTGTTGTTAATTCCTTTGTATTACCCAGTGTTTTTGACAAAGGTGAAACATCAACGAAAGTTGATAAATCAGTTTCTGTGAAATCAAAGAAAGCAAAAGGTAAGAAACAAAAATCTCATCTTTCACAGAAACCGATCCCCACTGGTAAGCCAAAGAAGAAGCATTCTCTTAATTCTCATCATTCTAACTCTAAAGTTTCACATGTTTCAGATTTGAGAAAGCAAAGGGTTGGAGTTAAGACTGCATGGATACCGAAACAGAAGATAGACGAGAAAGCTAAATCTAGTTCTAGTTTTATTTTGAATAAAAAGACTTCTAGTAAAGATGATTTGAGTGTGAATGTTGCTACTTTTAAAAATAATCTTGTTGATTCTCGCAAGAAATATTCTATAAAGCAATTATTTCAGTTAGCTCCATCTAGTACTAAAAAGTTTTTAAATTATGGTGAATGTGATTATGCTTCTCGTAGATATTATGATGTTTGGTATGGTTTATATAATGTTTCATCTTATCATTATCATACGTCTTATCATGCTTCTGGTTTTCAAAGAAAAAGCGGACCGAAATTTAAATGGGTGCCAAAATCAAGTACTAACAGTGGAGGTCCCATTTTTAAATGGGTTCCTAAACCTCTTCTTTCTTGATTTGTGTTGTGCAGACCCGTCATATGTGGTATTTGGATAGTGGGTGTTCCAAACATATGACCGGGCAGAAGAGTATGTTGTCTAATTATACGGACAAATACTGCGGCACAGTTCGTTTTGGGAATGATCATTTTTCACCTATTCTGGGATATGGTGATGTTGTACATGAAAATCTTACGATCAAGAAGGTGAGCTACGTTGAAGGCTTAGGGCATAACTTGTTCAGCATTGGCCAGTTCTGCGACAAAGACTTAGAGGTTAATTTCAAGGCCAAGACATGTTCAGTACGCACTGAAGAAGGAAAAGAACTTTTGGTCGGCACTCACAAGTCAAACCTCTACACCATCAACTTGTCAAACGTCCAGGCTGACAATCAGGTCTGTCTACTATCAAAGGCCTCGATGCAACAAAGCTGGTTATGGCATCGACGGCTTTCTCACCTCAAATTTCGGTACATCAACAAGCTGGTCAGTGGCAAGCTAGTGAAAGGTCTTCCAGAACTGAAGTACGAAAGAGAACATCTATGTGCAGCGTGCGAAAAGGGAAAGATGAAGAGAGCCCCACACAAACCAAAGCCTGAATCGAGTACCAGCTCTCCATTAGAGTTGTTGCATATGGATCTATGCGGTCCTATGAGAACGCAAAGCTTAGGAGGAAAGAAGTATGTGCTAGTTATCGTGGACGACTATACGCGATACACTTGGGTTAAGTTTCTACGGTCTAAAGATGAGACTCCCGATGTTCTCATTACGTTTCTGAAGATGACCCAAGTCAATCTGCAAAAACAAGTCAGGATTCTCAGGACTGACAACGACACAGAGTTCAAGAACAAGATAGTTGAAGAATATCTCGAATCGGTCGGGATATCACATCAATACTCTGCTGCTCGCATGCCTCAACAGAACGGAGTCGTCGAAAGGCGAAATCGTACACTTGTCGAGGCCGCTCGGACAATGCTCAGCCAATCTGAATTACCTTTATTTTTGTGGGCTGAAGCTGTATCGACTGCGTGTCACACTCAGAATCGCTCCATGATACACTGCCGATTTCAGAAGACTCCGTATGCGTTGATCAACAACCGCACACCAACCATTAAATATTTTCATGTTTTTGGTTGTACGTGTTATGTTCTAAACGACCGAGAGAATCTGAACAAGTTCAGTGCTAAGGCGGATGAAGGCATCTTTGTTGGTTATTCCTCTACATCGTCTGCATATCGTGTTTATTTAAAGAAGTCGAAAACAGTGATCGAGAGCGTCAATGTTACATTCGATGAGGAAATGGCTTCTGAGCAATCAGTTCAGAACCCGTCATTACCGGAGTATTAGCTTCTGGACCAACCAGTCCAGGACCTGCACCTCAAGAGAACAAATCAGATGGCGCTTCGTCGTCTACTTCTAATTTATATGATTTGGATTTATTATTTCAACTGTTCTATGATGAATTTCTTGGTTCTAAATTGCCTAACTCTGTTGTGGTTGACAGGATAGAAGACTCGATGACTACTCTTCCGACCACTTCCGATATCTCTACTGAATTTGGTTCCCCTATTCAGCAAGAAGTTCCAGTTCAAAAGCCTACTCTGACAGTTGAAGTTGTGACCAACAATGCCGAGACAGAAGTAGCTGACTCCGTAGGATGTACTGTAAGGACTGATCAACAGATTGACCAAGTTGTACCTACTGTAACTTCTGCAACGACCACTTCCACTAAAGCCCCCATTAATTCTGAACCATCTGAAGGAGATACCAGTGGATTCCTAGATGTGGACAATGATCAATCTACATCTAATCCACTCCCTCATGAACATAAGTGGACCAAAGAGCACCCGATACATCAAATTATTGAAGATCCTTCTGCATCGGTGCAAACTAGGTCTGCAACATCAAATCTATGTATGTATGAATCCTTTTTGAGCAAGATCGAGCCTACACGCGTAGCTGAGGCCCTTGCCGATTCAGATTGGGTAACTGTGATGCAAGATGAGCTGAATCCGTTTGAAGCACTGAAAGTCTGGAGACTCGTACCCAAACCGCAAGGTAAAACCATCATTGGTACGAAATGGGTGTTCAAAAACAAGAAAGATGAAGATGGCACCGTTATCCGAAACAAAGCACGACTTGTCGCCAAGGGATATAGGTAAGAGGAAGGGATAGACTACGATGAGACTTATGCTCCAGTGGCACGTATAGAGGCAATTCATATGTTCTTAGCCTATGCAGCCCACAAGAACTTCACCGTCTATCAAATGGACGTGAAGACAGCTTTTCTGAATGGAGTACTCAAGGAAGAAGTCTACGTCTCACAGCCAGAAGGGTTTGTAAATCCAGATAAGCCGAACCATGTCTACATCTTGGATAAAGCTCTTTATGGACTGAAACAAGCTCCTCGCGCCTGGTATGATATTCTATCTCAATTCTTGGTTAAGTTGGGTTTCACAAAAGGTACGGTTGATACCACTCTTTTTATTAAAAAGGATAAAGGCGATATCATTCTTATTCAAATATATGTGGATGATATTATTTTTGGTTCTACAAATCCTAAGTACTGTAGGAACTTTGCAAACCTCATGGTGTCTCGTTTTCAAATGAGCATGATGGGAGAGATGAATTTCTTTCTCGGATTGCAAGTCAAACAATTTTCAACGGGGATCTTTATCAATCAATCTAAATACATTCTGGATATTCTTCGGAAGTTCATAATGGAAGATTGTAAACCGATTGGTACCCCAATGGCACCTGGTACTAAGATTGGCACCGATCTTTCGGGAAAGGCTGTTGATGTTAGGACTTACAGAGGGATGATAGGCTCTTTAATGTATCTCACTTCAAGTAGGCCGGATATAATGTTTTCTACATGCTTATGTGCTAGATATCAGGCCAATCCTAAAGAATCCCATTTGTCTGCTGTAAAGCGGATTTTCAGATATCTGAAGGGGACTGCAGATCTTGGTCTGTGGTATCCTAAGGATACAAGCTTTGAACTAACATCTTATTCAGACGCAGATCATGCTGGTTGCATGTTAGACAGGAAAAGCACCTCGGGTCATATACAATTCCTCGGAGATAAACTCGTCAGTTGGGCTTCGAAGAAGCAATTATGTGTCTCCACATCAACGTCCGAAGCGGAATATGTAGCTGTTGCTAGCTGCTGTTCTCAGGTCTTGTGGATGAGAACACAACTGCAAGACTATGGATTTCATTTCAATAGAATCCCGATCTATTGTGATTTGAAGAGCGCTATTGCGATTACCGCTAACCCTGTTCAGCATACTAAGACCAAACACATAGATGTCCGGTATCATTTTATAAAAGATAATGTAGAAAAGGGGACAATTGAACCTTACTTTGTAAAAACTGATTATCAGCTTGCAGATTTGTTTACCAAACCTTTAGACGAAAAGAGATTTAATTTTCTTGTCTCAAGACTTGGTATGCTAAATCTTAAGACCTAATCGGTAGTTACCTATTAAAGTTTCTTATTGTATCTCTTTATCATTTCTTTATTATTATTTCCGCATGATACATGCTCTTTAATAGTTTGTTCATGATCTCAGGGGGAGTGTGAGAAGTATTTCATTGATATTCAATGTTAGTTTGAGGGGGAGCATATTTAAATGCATCGTGTTTACTGATACTTGTTAGTAATGCATAAATTTAGGGGGAGCGATCAAGTCAAAGGAGTATGGCGATGACTTCTGATTATTTTTTATCAGAACTCGTACATCAATTGTTTTACTGCTTTATGTCATTTCAATTTCAGTGAATAAAGTTACTTTGACTAGACTTTTAGACTTTTGTAGGTTGAGAGATGCTTCAAAGATCATATCTATATGACTTTAAGCTTGACTTCGTGAGATGTAAGACTGTACTCAAAAGGTATAATTCTTAATCTTCATCTCCTCCATGGTTGAAAGACGGACAACTTTCAATCAGAAGAAAACATGTTATTAATTGTTCAAACCACTTCCCAATTCTCAATAAGTTTTCTTGATTTGGAAGTGTGATTTTAAATGTTTTCTGCTTCATCATTGAGCCTTAACTGATAAAGTTAAATCACCTGAGCATCTTATGCTTCATAGGAAAACATGGGATCAGTGTGCTAGGACTTAAGTGAACTTCTATGGATTCACGTTAACCAGTGTTTCTTACCCAAGAAGTTAATCCTGTAGTGAAAGAATGTGAGGAGTCCAACAAGAAATGAGTGTGGGATGTGTGATGAGGGACAATATTAAAAGAGAGTTTGGTTAGCTGTGAGCTTAAAGATTAAAAGAAAGAGGGTGAGAGATCAGAGTAAAAGTTTTTTTTTAAAACTCTGCACCAACTACTTTCTGAGCCGGGGAGCCACATTTCTAATGCTTCACAATTCTTGGTGAACATTATTGAAACAGGCAACTAGCCCATGCCAACTCTTGACTTTACCCCACCATCTACTCATTTTCTTCTCAACAAGAAAATGTTTCATTTTCAAAGGGGACGCAACACATATGATATCTGATTTTCATTTGGAAAATCTAGATATTGAAAAGAAGGAAGTCTGCCCCACCTTCACACTTTACTAATGCACATTGAGTCTGTGTTTAACTACTTGTCTCAGTGGTTTACACTTATTTGAGCCTTATAAGCAAACATCATCTGCTTAATTTATTCTATCACTTGCACGAACACACAAAGAATTTGTTTCTTTGTTATAACGTTCATAGAAATTGCCTTTGTGGTATTTCGATGATTGAATGGAAGCCCTGGGGGAGTGAACATCATAAAAGCTCCTTTATATTGTGTATTCGTTACACACAGTGACTTTATGTTACTGCCAGGCAATTTTAACTGTTTCATTTGTTGATTCAGGTGTTACACTTCATTTTCTAAGTTGTCTAGATTTGCGAAGATCTGGATGAACATCTTAATGAATTGACGGATAATCAGTGGTTCTGTTTGCAAGATCGGTGGTGGAAGAAATTTCTTGAAGACACGTTTTGCTGAACTCTTTTCATCAAAAAGGGGGAGAAGCGTCAATCAAGAAATGAAAGTACTCTGAAGATATGATGATATGAAGAAATTTTCCTTGAAGATGCTTTACTGGAGATAATTTCTTTCCAAGAGATATTCTCATCGATTGGGGAGATTGCTACATTCTGAAGACAAAGAGGAAGATTACATTTTCTGAGCTTAAAGAATGATCTTGATCCAAAGGGGGAGATTGTTAATGCACATATTTATTGGATTCAAGATCATAATTATCTGAAGATGGAAATCTGAAGTTAAAGCTGATAAAGTCGTCTCAACAAATAGTCTAGGATCCTTTTGTAATAATTAGTCAAAGTATGTTTCCGTAATTTAATTATTTGTCTTTTATTTTAGTTATTAGTTTGTTTTTGTATGTTGGGCCAAGCCTTGCAAGCCAAGCCCAATAGGCTAATAAAGCCTAATTATAAATTAGTTTAGGTTAGTGGTAATTAGGGTGAGAGATCTTAATTAGTAAAATTATTATTGAGAGGAGGCTTGTGGTGGTGTGTGGTGCGCCGTGAAGAACAAGAAGAGAGAAAGAGATCGATTTCTATTGCAAGCTTGTAATCTTTTGAATCCATTGAATATCAATATCAGGTTTGATTTATTATATTGTTTATGTGATTGCTTGATTGAATGATTGCGTATTGGGACACACAGAAGGGTCAAAAGAATTGAGTGATGGTGTGTGATGAGGTAAAATGAAAAAAAGAGATTGGTTAGACGTGAGAATGAAAAGAAAGAGGGTGAGAGAACAGAGTAAAAGAATATTAAACTCTGCACCAAACTTCTTTCTGAGCCGGGCAGCCACATAATCTGATTGGATCACATTCTTTGGTGACCGTCATTGAAAAAGGTAACTATCCCATACCGTCTCTTGCATACAACCCCACCAGCTACTCATTCTTTTATCAAAAAGAGAATGTTTCACATTTTCTGGGGAAGCAACACATATGCTATTGGTTCTTCATTTGGAAGATACTAATATTGAAAAAGAAGGAAAGTTGCCCCACCTTCGAACCCTTTCTCATGCACATTGAGCCGTTGTATAATTTGTTGTTGTCTCAACAAGTTTACATACTTTGAGCCTATATTGAAAAAAATCATGTATGCTTAACTTCTTTCATACACATGCACGAGCACACAGAAATTTGTTTTCTGTCAGAATGTTCATAGATAACCATGTGTTATTCGATGATTGAATGGAAGACCTGGGGAGTCTACATCAAACCAGCTCCTTATATAGTAACTTTGTGTTACTTAGTAACTTTGTGTTACTGACAGGCATTCTAACTGAGTCATTTGTTGATTCAGGGTTACACCTATTAAACTGTTTGAATTTGAAAAGATTCGAATGGTTGTATGAAGTTGATTCGAGTGTTGAATTGGTGAGCCTGTTCATCAATATTGAGGTTGAGTGTTGAATCTTGTAGCTTTATAATCATTCAATAAAGTTCACAAGTTGTTCTTCTGATTCACTGTTTTCATTGATTATTGAATATTAAAGTGTTATTCCGCAAACTTCTTTAATATTATTTCTGAGTGTTCATTCTTGTTTAGAATTAAGATCCTGTCAAGTGGTATCAGAGCATCTCCCCCTAACTTGACTTTTAGGAAGAGAAGTCAAGTTCGTCAGATGATCTTCTAGATGCTCCCAAAACTTCATGGCTCATACACCTGTATTTGCATCCAACCCTAAACTCTGATTGATTGTTCTTTGAATCAAATACTTAGCCATCTCTAAATTTGGAACACATCCTAGCTTCTTCTTCAACATTGCATGAAGCTTCAGTCTGCTGTGATTGTACACTCTATCCACTAGGAAGTACTCTATGTGATTTATGTCCATAGTTAGTGCATATACTCCACTAGTTTCATATAGAGTCCAATTGTTGACAGTTTTGAACACATTTCTGATCACATGCTCCACTTCTTTAGGTTTGAACATCATACATAGATACTCCATCACTAATTTTGTAATTGAAATCTCTGGAGATTTCAGTTGATCTGCATACAACTTCATTCCTATGTCAAACATCTCTTCTAAATCTGACCTGGAGCATGTTCTTACAATCTTTGCCCAAGTGTTATACACTTCATACTTTTCATCCTTTCTTTTGAGCCTTATGTATTCCTTGCCATCAACCTTCATTGTGTCCTATAGAATAACCTCAGGTGGCTTCACTCCAACAGGTTCGGCTGAAATTGGTTCAGGCACTTTGTCCATCACTACCATGTACATATTTACATCATCAGTTCTTGCTGGTTCTTTCTGTTCAGATGGCTTAGGTGCCCCTTCTTCTTCAACAACCTTCTCAGCTTCTTCTGTAGCTATTCTAGGCTTCTTGATTGACTTTATCCTTGCCATCATCTTGGTTCTTTTTAAAGTCCTTAGACTTTCACCAAGAGTGACTTCTTTCTTTGGTGATGTTTCTTGCTCATATGGAAAAGGTTTTTCTATCATGAAGTCATTGCTTTCTTTCATTCTTTTCTCCATTTCCACCCTTGCAGTTTCATTCCCTTGAAGTTTTAGCATCTCTGAATCATACAGCTCTTTAATCTTCTCAAAAGACATCTTTGAGAACATCTCCTTTCTGACTCCTACAGCACCTTTGAGAAATGTAATCATCTTGTTTCTCTCTTGGGTACCTAGGAATGTCTTTGAGGGTTGTCTCTTCTTTGCAGCTGTTCTTACCATCACATATTTCTTCAGGGTTGCAGCTTTCTTCTGTGCCATTTCAGTTGCCAGGCTTTGTTGATAAGCCTCATTTAATTCTGCAGCCAGAGCCTTAGCCATTTCCCTGTCTTTTTTAACTTGAACCCTTTCTTCTTTCTCAATATCAGCTTGCATCTTCCTGGCCAAAGCTTCATCTGACTCAACCAACTTTTGCTTTTTGATTGGTTGATCAGATTCCACTATTTTAGCTTTGCCTTTATCTTTGCTCACCTTCTTCTCAACATATGCTTTCTTGATCACTTCACCTTGTTCTTTGATGACAACTCCTTTGGCCTTTGAGGTGACCTTGGGAGTATCATGCTTGGCTTTGATTAAGGTTTCTGCTATCTCAAGATCTGTCAGAACTTCTTGCACTATTTCTGCTGCTTCTTTCAGTTCAACAGTATTAACGGTTTCTGCTGCTTGGCTTGAACCAACAACATTAAATGTTATTGCTGCTTGCTCTTTTACTGCTGCTCTGCTTGAGGTTTCTGCTGCTTGTACTGTTTCTTTACTTACTTCATCAATCTCCCCCTCAACACTATATTTCTCCCCCTTATCTGTATCAGCTTCCAATTTGTCCTCAACTTCTGACTCCCCCTTTTTGGGAGCATCAGTTACTGGTTTCCTTCTTCTAAGCACAAACTGTTTCTTCCTCTTTTTCTAGACTAATCTCTTCACCAAGTTCTTCAGTTTGGAAATCTGAGCTTGTTGAGACAGGACAATTAGTTTCAACTCTTCTATGTCTTTTCCCTGTTTGATCACATCCATGTTGATGTTTCCCATGGTTTCCATCAATTCAAAATAGTTATATCTGTCCTCACCTTCTCCAGAAGTGTTACCCTCTTTTGAAGGATCATGGGATCTTTTTGTAGTAGAGGTCTTCTGCCTAGCAGAAGCACCCGCTACCCCCATGGTTTCTTGGCACCAGGGACCTTTGGATGATTGCTCACCCAAAGTTGCCATGGGAAAGGTCTTATTTATGTTACCACTGACCTCCTCTGTGCTAGCAGGAGTAGTGGCAGCCTTAGCACCCATATGCTCAAACATCTCCTCAGTGAACACCTCCTTGGGGTTGGGAGACACCCTTGTGGTTTCCCTGTAGATATTCTCTAATGGAGAATTCTCCATTAGAGGGATTATAGGCTCTGTGGGTGAAGGTACAAGAAGGGAAGGAGCCTTCTTTACCTTTTTCCTTATGTAAGTTTGGGTTATTAGAGAAGTTGGCTTTTGAACAAGAGACTGAGGGATTGATATGGAGGGTGAAGGTTGGGATTGGCTAGCAGTGGGATGGTCTAATGAGGGCCTAGACTCTGCTGCCATACCTTCTTCATTTTGGGACACCACCATCATTGTAGAGAACAATGGGGTGTCAACTCCTTCCGAGTCTAATGGAGATCTTTTCATGTTTGAAAAGACCTTACCTTTGGGGATTTTTGGTACATATACCTCATCAAAGTGAGGCATATCCGTCAATTCATGGGTTATCACTTCCTGAACAAACCTGGGATACATGTAAAAACTCTTTTTGCTTCCCAAGTTTGATACAAGATCACTGAAAATCATTCTAGAGAAATTGTACTTTCTGGCAGTGGCCAAGCAGACCAAAGCATAAGCAATGGTACTGCTAAACTCACTCCATCCAGTAGTCTTTTTGGAAATGCAGTGCATCAGGGTATGAACAAGAAAACGCCATTGGGTATAAAATTTTGCTTTTGAGAATTTGAAACCACCCAATTGGCCTCCATACCCCATTCTTGACAAATTTGAGAACAAGTCCTCATTTGGAATTGAAGTGATACCTGCAGCATCGTCTAGACGTAGACAGGTGCGTATCACCTCTTCAGAAACTGACAAAGGTTTGTCACACACCCTTGTCTTCAGAATCTGCACACCATTCTCTGTGACTACGGTGGCATTTGCCCAGAATTGTCTTTGATGCTCTATGTAGATTGTTGGTGATACAGTGAGAGCATGGGCAATGTGGTTGGACTTGAGAAAATCCACAATTTGGTGAAATCCAGCAGCTTGTTTCGGCTTCTGTAGCATCGCAATCTCGTTGTGCTCATCAATGAATGCCATGGATGCCATTGTGCTAGAGTATTCTGAACTACAACACTTGGTACTTGAGAGAAAAGGGTTAGAGAGCAGATGAATAGAAAGCAAAGAGTCGTTATGAACTATAGGGCGGGCAAAAAGGGTATTTATACGAATCGGGACATAAGCAGTATTAACACCTACCAGTATTAACTGAGAGCAGTATTAACTACTAGCAGTATTAACTAACTAGCAGTATTAACTGAGAGCAGTATTAACTACTAGCAGTATTAACTAACTAGCAGTATTAACTGAGAGCAGTATTAACTGTGCACTGGCAGTATTAAAACTGCACTGGCAGCATTAACTATACTTACACTTTTTGAAGCTTGAGGTACTCTGAGCAAGGTAATAACTTCCTGAAAAAGATGTTAGTAGCACCAAAGAATAAACCAATAACAGGTATGAAAACACTTTTTAAAACAAATGAGCTTATTCAGAGTTGATCATGCCCACACTTGTGACCAAGAAAGTGAATCTACCCACATCAAAAGCTTTAGTGAATAGATCAGCAAACTGGTTGTCAGTATGAACTTTAGCAACTTGAATTAGCTTCTTTTCATTACAATCTCTGATAAAGTGATACCTGATCTCAATGTGCTTGGTTTTGGAGTGCTTGACTGGATTGTTAACAATGCTTATAGCACTGCTGTTGTCAATGAAGATTGGAGTGTGAAGAAAGGTTACCCCATAGTCCAGCATCTGATTCTGAATCCATAGAAACTGAGAGCAGCAACTTGCAGCAGCAATATACTCAGCTTCTGTTGTCGATAAGGACACTGTGGTTTGTTTCTTACACTGCCAGGATACTAGTCTTGCACCCAAAAGTTGACATCCACCTGAAGTATACTTTCTGTCCATGTTAGCACCTCCCAAGTCATTATCTGAATAAGCAATCAAGTCAAAATTGGATTCATATGGATACCAAAGACCTAGTCTAGGTTGCCCTCTTAAGTATCTGAAAATCCTTTTAACAACTTGTAGATGTGATTGCTTTGGATTGACTTGGAATCTGGCACACAAACACACTGGAAACATGATGTCTGGTCTTGAGGATGTGAGATACATGAGTGATCCAATCATTGATCTATATAGATGGACATCCACATCCTCCCCCTCAAGATCAGCAGTGATCTGTTTATGAGTCTCCATAGGTGTGCTTGCTGGCTTTGAGTCTGTTAGACTATATTTGTCCAGGATGTCTTTCACATATTTTGATTGGCTTATGAAGATCCCATCTTTCTTCTGTTTCACTTGAAGCCAAAGGAAGAAGGTAAGTTCATCCATTGAACTCATTTTAAAGCTCTTGTGCATCAACTTTTCAAAGTCTCTACACATCTGATTTTTTGTGGATCCAAAGATGATATCATCCACATAAATCTGAACCAATAGGATGTCCTTCTTACTTCTTTTAATGAAGAGGGTCTTGTCAATTATTTCTCTTTCAAACCCATTCTCCAAGAGGTAGGTAGACAGAGTATCATACCATGCTCTTGGGGCTTGATGTAGACCATAAAGTGCTTTCTTCGGTTTGTATACTCTGTCTGGATATGATGGATTTTCAAATCCAGGGGGCTGACAGACATATACTTCTTCATCAATTGTACCATACAGAAAGGCACTCTTCACATCCATTTGGTATACCTTGAACTTCATGTATGAGGCATAGGCTAGAAATAGCATAATTGCTTCTACCCTTGCCACTGGAGCAAACACTTCTTCATAGTCAATGCCTTCTTCTTGAGTGTACCCTTGAGCCACCAGCCTTGCTTTGTTCCTTATTACAATACCTCTCTCATCCTTTTTGTTCCTGAAAATCCACTTGGTGCCAATAGCTCTATGACCTTTGGGAAGGTCCACCAACTCCCAAACTTCTTGCAATTTGAACTGCAGTAACTCTTCTTGCATAACTTCTATCCAACTGGAATCTTTCATTTCCTCAAAAACCTTCTTAGGCTCAATCTGAGATAGAAAGCAAGTGAGTATTGTGTGTTGCTGATCCTGCAGCTCTTGAAGTCTGCTTTGATTCCTTGTTATCATAGGAGAAGAGATGTCTCCTATGACCAGCTCTGGAGGATGATTCTTTTGAGTTCTATTCTGATGACTAGGTTCTTCATTGATTCCCACATCCAGATTGGAATCATTTAAGTCAGCTGAGGGGATCTCATCAGCTGCTTCTGGTTCTTCATGCACTTGATTCTCCTCATCTCTTCCTTCTTCTTCACTCTGAATTGGTTCAGTCATAGTTTCCTTTGCACAGACATCACCAGGCTCTATTGTAGGTATGGGAAAGATCACAGACTTAGGAATAATGTCTTGTACTTGTACTTGTTCATCCCCTGATCTTCCACTTCCTAAACCTGCATGATAATCACTACTGAAACCCAAAGAGTTAGTTAGTGAATCAATGTCAAATAACCACTGAGGACCAGATCCAATAGGATTTGGTGTGTTCTCATTGCACTTGACATTGTCACTTTCCTCAATTATTCTAGAAGAAGTATTAAAAACTCTGTAAGCCTTACTCTGAGATGAGTAACCAACAAGAAAACCATCATCAGCCTTGCTATCAAACTTTCCTAAGTGAGTTTTGGTATTGAGAATGGTACAAGGACACCCAAAAGGTTTGAAAAATCCTATAAAAGGTTTTCTGTTATTTAACAATTCATATGGTGTCTTGTTTTTAGGCTTGACTACTAGAACTCTGCTTTGGACATAGCAAGTAGTATTAACTTCTTCAGCCCAGAAAGTAATTGGAAGTTTTGAATCTGCCAATAGAGATCTAGCAGCTTCAATCAGTGTCCTATTCCTTCTCTCAGCAACACCATTTTGTTGTGGAGTCCTAGGAGCACTGTATTGCCTCTCAATTTCTTTTTCCTCACAAAAGATGTTTAGGTCATGATTTTTAAATTCAGTACCATTGTCTGACCTAATGACTTTTACCTTTTGATTTGTTTGGTTTTCAATTCTTAGAATAAAGGATCTGATCAGTCCACTTGGGTCTCCCTTTCTCATCAAAGTATTTACATTCCTTTTTAATGAGGTTTTTAAACTCAGAGCACTCTTTATTAGAGTACTTTGTCAATATGATTGGCTTAGCAACACAAACACTAGAAGCAGTACTAACCCTAGAAGCAGTACTAACCTTAGAAGTACTAACAGAGTTAGCAGTACTAACAGGTTTAGCAGTACTAACCTTGTTAGCAGTACTAACAGAGTTAGCAGTATTAACTTTTGAAGAAGTACTAACAATGTCAGCAGTAGTATTACTTCTAGCAGCACTATCATTGTTAGCAGCACTATTTGTGGTTGCAGTACTAACAGTTTTAGTGCTTTTAGGAACCCACATATTGACACTTTCTTTAACAGACTTTTTCTTCATGTGGCTTTTAGATTTAACAGATTTCTTAGCCACATGGTTCCTTTCAATCTTCCTATAACCAAAGGGTTTTTGCATAGATTTTTGAAAATTCATCCTTTGGTTTATAGGATTGAAATAACAGTATTTGGCAAGATGATTCAATTTGCCACAGATAAAACAAGGTTTTGGTTTATTGATTTTACTCAAATCAACCCCTTGTTTTTGTGCCCACTGATTATTCTAGTTTCTTTGATTTCCCCTCTTTTTATCATGTTTTAGGGGCTCATTCTTCTTACAAGCACACTGTTTGCAAGGACCTGGATTCACAACTGTGGTCTGTTTGTAATGGACCTTACCAGACTTTCCCTCTGTCTTCTTTATGTCCTTGGATTTGATCCAAGCCCTTCCACAGTCCTCATTGGTGATAATGTTATTCTCTAGAGGAATCTCACCACTCACTTTGTTATCCTTACACTTACCAACCTCTTTCTCAGTCTTATCCTCAACAGCTACCTCATCTAAGGGATCTATCTCAGTGGCTCCCTCAGGCAAGTCCTTCCTATCTTTGGTTTCTAGCAAGTCTAAGGTAGGAGGGATGTAATTGTTGTTATATGGTGGAGGTGTGGCATTGTACCCAATTCCTCTTCTCAATTTGTCATGAATCTGGGTTTGTAGTAAAGAGTCTATTGCTTTAGAGGCATTGGAAAACTTTTCTACATCAAGCTTAACCTTGGTTAGTTCCTCTCTCAGCTTTTCACTATCCTCTTTAGATTTTGTTAGTTTAAGTTCTAGATCCTTTTTCTCCCACTTCCAGTAATTGGTGTCATATGAGTGTTGGAGTTCATTGGCTTGAAAACCTTCAATCTATTCCTCAAACCTCTCAACAATTCTCACATAGTCCTTTATATCCTTTTCTAATCTCTTAAGGTCATCACTCATCTTCTGGTTGTGATCCCTGTACCTTTAACAATGTTTATGCAAGTTTTAGAACAGAGATTAGAACTTACCTCAGATGGGAGATCAGATACTTCAGCCATAAGTGCTTGATTTTGGATAGCCTCTTCTGCTTGATCATTCCAGTCAAACCCCATTCCTTGTTGAGAAACAAGGGCTTGAGCAGAGTTTCTGTTATGGTTGAGGTTTCCAGACTGTGCTTGTTGGTGGTTGTTGTTGTGAGACACTCCACTTTTGCATTCCCTGGCAAAGTGTCCCTTCAGATGGCATTTGTAGCACTCCACCTTTGATTTATCAAACCCTGCTCCATCTTCTCTTCTTTGGGAGAAGTTGTTCCTCCCAGTCCTCTTTATGAACTTCTTCACCCTCATGGAAAGCATGGCCATCAATGCCTTGTTTTTGTGCCCATTGGTTATTCCAGTTTCTCTGATTTCCCCTTGGTTTATCATGTTTTTGGGGCTCAGATTTAATGCATGCACACTGCTTGCAAGGGATAGGGTTCACAACAGTGGTCTGCTTATAGTGAACCTTCTTGTTCTTTCCCTCAGTCTTCTCTATCTCATTGGACTTGATCCAATGCTTTCCACATCCCTCATTGGTGATTATGTGGTTTTCTATAGGAATCTCACCACTCACAGTGTTGTCTTTATCTTTGACAACTTCTTTCTCAGTTTTATCCTTAACAACTACTTCATCTAAGGGATCTATCTCAGTGGCTCCCTTAGGTAGGTCCTTCCTATCCTTTGTTTCTAACAAATCTGAACGAGGAATGTAGTTGTTGTTATAGGGTGGTGGTGTGTTATTGTACCCTATTCCTCTTCTCAGTTTATCATGAATCTGAGTTTGTAGCAAAGAATCCATTGCTTTGGAAGCATTGGAAAACTTTTCTACATCTAGTTTGACTTTAGCTAGCTCTCCTCTTAGCTTTTCACTCTCTTCTTTGGATCTAGTCAGTTGAAGTTCTAAGTCATTCTTCTCCCACTTCCAGTAGTTTGTGTCATAAGAGTGTTGAAGCTCATTGGCTTGAAAACCCTTAATCTGTTCTTCAAATCTCTCAACAATCCTAACGTAATCTTTTATGTCCTTTTCTAATCTCTTCAGGTCATCACTCATGGTCTGGTTGTGATCCCTGTACCTTTTAACAGTGTTAATGCAATTTTGAGAACAAAGATTGGAAGTTACCTCTGTTGGGAGATCTGACACCTCTGCCATTAGAGCTTGGTTCTGGATGGCCTCTTCAGCTTGATCACTCCAATCAAACCCCATGCCTTGTTGAGAGACAAGGGCTTGTGTAGAGTTTCTGTTGTTATTGAAACTTCCAGATTAAGCTTGTTGGTGGTTATTGTGTTGAGGCATTTCACTTCTGCATTCTCTAGCAAAGTGTCCCTTCTGATGGCATTTATAGCATTCCACCTTAGACTTGTCAAAACCTGCTCCATCTTCTCTTCTTTGTGAGAAGTTGTTCCTTCCAGTTCTTTTGATGAACTTCTTAACTCTCATAGAGAGCATGGCCATCTACCATTTAATGTACATATCTTCAAGATCATCTGGATGGAGTTGTTCCAAGTCATCATTAATGAGAGAAGAGTTTCCATGACTTGCCAGAAAGGCCTCAAATACAGTTTCAGTGCCTTTCTCTTGGTTTGCTCCATTGGCAGCACTAACTGATTCAGGATTGGAAGTAGAATCAGTTGATACTGAAAGGAGTGCAGCATTGTGAATATATCCAGAAGGCCTCTTTTTAGCCTCTACCTCAGATTCAAAAACTCTTAGATCATTATAGAGATCATCAAGTTCCTTTTCTTCCAGTTGATCATTCTGTCTGAAAGACACAGTATACATGGTCCATTCATCACTCAGGGACCTTAGAAACTTTCTGTTCAGATCATCTTGATCAATTTGTACTCCCACTGTAGCAAGTTCACCAATAAGCTTGTTGAACCTGTCAAAAGTTTGAGTCATGGACTCATTCTTGGTTGACATAAAGTTCTCATATTGTTGCTTCAGAATGGATTTCTGATTTCTCTTGGTACTTTTGGTACCTGAGAATCTCTTCTCCAGAGCATTCCAGAGCATCTCTGCATCAGTGCAGTTGCAGAACTGGTGTTGATATTCATTAGGGATAGCCAAGAGCAAAGTGCTCAAGGCTTTCATCTCTGTCTGTCTAATCTTTCGTTCAGCATCAGTTTTTGGTGGAGTTCTCTTTCCATCTGCACCAATCTTTCCTGCTTCAGAAGGACCATTCTCTATGATATCCCACATAGAATAGTCAGTGAGGAGTATGTACTGCTTGATTCTGATCTTCCACATATCGAATTCATTGGGTCTGAGCATTGGAACCTTTGAGACCAGAGTACTGTTTGATTCTGCAAAGTTTTCCATGATGAATGAATAGATGTTTCTGAGAGAAAAGGCTCTGATACCACTTGTCAGGATCGATTTCTTAACAAGAATAAAGTCTCAGAAACAATATCAAAGAAGTTGCGGAATAACACTTTGATATTCAATGTAACAGTAATCAAAACAATATATGATAAACAACTTGTAAACTTGTATTCAATTATCAAATCACAAGATTACACACTCAACCTCAATCTTGAAGAACAAGCTCTTTCAAGACGAATTCTACTTCTCTAGAATTAGGATCTATGCCTTGAGGTTGATTTTCTCTAGAACTTAGAATAAAAATCTATATCTAAACTATTCTATCAATTCTATACATATACTGAACAAAAAGATAATTACACTAAATAAAATATCTTCAATATATCTTCCATGAATATCTTCAGCTTTCCATGTTTATCTTTAACCACGATCTCTTCATCATTATCTTCATATTATATTAGAAGCAACATTAACTGAGTCTTGGCAGCATTAACTACTAAGCAGCACTAACCACTAGCAGTACTAACTTTGTTCAAGCAGCACTAACTTTGACTAGCAATATTAATTCTACTAGCAGTAGTAATACTCAGCAATATTAACTTTGAAGTCTTCTAGCAGTAGTAAATCTGAACTAGCAGCATTAACCATACTTAAGCTTTTCTTTAGTTCCCAACAATATCCATCTCTTCCAGATCATCAGGATGAAGTTGTTCCAAATCATCATTAATTAAGGAGGAATTTCCATGGCTGGCAAGAAAGGCTTCAAACACAGAATCAGTGCCTTTTTCTTGATTTGCTCCATTAGCAGCATTAACTGATTCAGGATTAGCAGTATAATCAATTGATGCTGATAGGAGTGCAACATTATGAATATATCCAGAAGGCTTCTTCTTTGCCTCCGCCTCAGCTTCAAATACTCTAAGATCATTATACAGATCATCAAGTTCTTTCTTTTCCAACTGATCATTCTGTCTGAATGACACAGTGTACATGGTCCATTCATCTCCAAGGGACCTTAAGAACTTTCTGTTTACATCATCTTGATCAATCTGTACTCCCATAGTAGCCAGTTCACCAATCAGTTTGTTAAACCTGTCAAAAGTTTGAGTCATGGACTCATTCTTAGTTGACATAAAGTTTTCATACTGTTGTTTCAGGATTGCCTTTTGATTTCTCTTGGTACTTTTGGTACCAGAGAATCTTTTCTCTAGAGCATTCCAGAGCATCTGTGCATCAGTGCAATTACAGAATTGGTGTTGATACTCATTGGGAATGGCCAAGAGCAGAGTGCTCAAGGCTTTCATCTCTGTCTGCCTTGTCTTTCTTTCTGCATCCGTCTTTGGAGGGGTTCTTTTTCCATCTTCACCAATCTTTCCTGCATCAGATGGGCCATTCTCAATGATGTCCCACATAGAATAATCTGTGAGGAGAATGTATTACTTGATTCTAATCTTCCACATGTCAAATTCATTGGATCTAAGCATTGGAACCTTTGAGATCAGAGTACTGTTTGATTCAACTGTATTTTCCATGATGAATAAGATTTCTGAGAATACTAGCTCTGATACCACTTGTCAGGATCTTAATTCTAAACAAGAATAAACACTCAGAAATAATATTAAAAGAGTTTGCGGAATAACACTTTAATATTCAATAATCAATGAAACAATGAATCTGAATAACAACTTGTAAACTTTATTGAATGTTTATAAAGCTACAAGATTCAACACTCAACCTCAATATTGATGAGCAGGCTCACCAATACGAATTCTACTTCTCTAGAATTAGGATTACAAACCTTGAGGTTGATTCTCTCTATGAAAACAAAAATTCCGAATTCTATGTGTTCCTCTCTATCATGTCTAAACTATTCTATATATGCTGAAGATAAAAGATAATTACAAATAATAAAAGATCTTCAAAATAATCTTCCATCTTTATCTCAAGCTTTCCATAATCTTCAAACTTGATCTGCATGAATCTTGATTATCTCATAAGCAGCACTAAGTCTTTGAGCAGTATTAACTTCAGCAGTACTAACTACTAGCAGTACTAAAATTACTTAGCAGTAGTAATCTTGTTCAGCAGTATTAACTTCACTTAGCAACATTAATCTCAGAAGTATTAATCAAGTTCTTCTGGCAGTATTAACTTTACTTGTGCATTTCTGAATTTCCCAACACATTTTCTTCAATTTGGTAATCTGTACTTGTTGAGACAGAATTACCATTTTCATCTCTTCAATGTCTTTGCCTTGCTTGATGACATCCAGACTAATGTTGCCCAAAGTTTCCATCAATTCATTGTAGTCATATATGTCCTCGCCTCCTTTGGGTGTTTTTACCACCTTTGGAAGATCATTGGATCTTTTAGTAGTAGAGGTCTTCTGCCTAGCAGAAGCACCTGCTACCCCCTTGGGTTCTTGGCACCTAGGACCTTTGGATGATTGCTCACCCAAAGTTGCCATGGGGAAGGTCTTATTGATGTTACCACTGGCCTCCTCTGTGCTAGCAGGAGTAGTGGCAACCTTTGCACCCATATGCTCATGCATCTCCTCAGTGAGCACCTCCTTGGGGTTGGGAGACACCCCTGTGGTTTCCCTATAGATATTTTCTAATGGAGAATTCTCCATTAGAGGGCTTGAAGGCTTGGAGGGTGAAGGTACAAGAAGGGAAGGAGCCTTCTTTACCCTTTTCCTGATGTAAGTATTGGTGATTGGAGAAGTTGGTTTTTGAAGAATGGACTGAGGGATTGATATACTGATTGAAGGTTGGGATTGGCTTTCAGTGGGATGGTCTAATGAGGGCCTTGACCCTGAATCCATACCTTCTTGATTGTGGGACACCACCATCATTGTAGAGAACAATGGGGTGTCAACTCCTTTCGAGTCCATGGCAGATCTCTTCATATTTGAAAAGACCTTGCCCTTGGGGATTTTAGGTACATATTCCTCATCAAATTGAGGCATATCCATCAATTCAGTGGTTATAACTGCTTGGACAAATCTTGGGTACATATAGAAACTCTTTTTATTTCCCAAGTTTGACACAAGGTCATTGAAAATCATGTTTGAAAAATTATACTTTCTGGCAGTGGCCAAGCAGACCAAAGCATAAGCAATGGTGCTACTGAACTCACCCCATCCAGTAGTTTTTCTAGAAATATAGTGCATCAGGGTATGGACAAAGAAACGCCATTGGGGAGAAAATTTGGCTTTTGAGAACTTGAAAACACCCAATGGGCCTCCATACCCCATTCTAGTAAGAGTAGAAAACAGTTCATCATTAGAGATAGATGTGATACCTGAGGCATCGTCTAGACGTAGACTGATGCGAATTACCTCTTCAGAAACTGTCAAGGGTTTGTCACACACCCTTGTCTTGATAACTTGCACACCATTTTCAGTAACAATGGTGGCATTGGCCCAAAACTGTTTCTGTTGCTCAATGAAGATGGATGGTGACACTGTAAGAGCATACGCAATATGGCTTGTCTTGAGAAAATCGACTATCTGGTGAAATCCATCAGCCTGCTTCGGCTTTTGAAGCATTGCGATTTCGTTGTGCTCATCAATGAACTCCATGGATGCCATCGAGCTTGAGTATTCTTGCCTGAAACTTACTAGGTGCTTGAGAGAAAAGAGGTTAGAGAGAAGATGAATAGTAATCAAAGAGTCGTTATGAGCTTTTAGGCGGGCAAAGTGGGTATTTATATGATTCGGGAAAGAAGAAGTATTAACCACTAGCAGTATTAACTGAGAGCAATATTAACCACTAGTAGTATTAACTAACTAGAAGTATTAACTGAGAGCAGTATTAACCACTAGCAGTATTGACTAACTAGCAGTATTAACCACTAGTAGTATTAACTGCACTTACACTGTTGAAGCTTGTTAGACTGAGAAAGGTAATAACTTCCTGAGAAAGATGATTAATAGCACCAAAGAATAAACAAATAACAGGTAAAACACTTTTTAAACATGAGCTCATTCAGAGTTGATCATGCCCACACTTGTGACCAAGAAGGTGAATCTACCCACATCAAAAGCTTTAGTGAATAGATCAGCAAACTGGTTGTCAGTATGAACTTTAGCAACTTAAATAAGCTTTTTTTCATTACAGTCTCTAATAAAGTGATACCTGATCTCAATGTGCTTTGTTTTGGAGTGCTTGACTGTATTGTTAACAATGCTGATAGCACTGCTATTGTCAATGAAGATTGGAGTGGGAAGAAAGGTTACCCCATAGTCCAACATTTGATTCTGAATCCATGATTCCTGAGAGCAGCAACTTGCAGCAGCAATGTACTCAACTTCTGTTGTAGATAAGGACACTGTGGTTTGCTTCTTACACTGCCAAGATACTAGTCTTGCACCCAAAAGCTGACATCCACCTGAAGTAGACTTTCTATCCATATTAGCACCACCCAAAGTCACTGTCTGAATATGCAATCAAGTCAAAGTTGGATTCATAAGGATACCAAAGACCTAATCTAGGTTGCCCTCTTAAGTATCTGAAAATCCTCTTAACAGTTTGAAGATGTGATTGCTTTGGCTTGACTTAGAATCTGGCACAAACACGCACTGGAAACATGATATCTGGTCTTGAGGCTGTTAGATACATGAGAGATCCAATCATTGATCTATAAATATGGACATCAACATCCTCCCCCTCAAGATCAGCAGTGATCTGTTTGTGTGTTTCCATAGGTGTGCTTGCTGGATTTGAGTCTGATAAACCATACTTATCCAGGATGTCTTTCACATACTTTGATTGACTTATAAAAATTCCATCTTTCAGCTGTTTCACTTGAAGCCCAAGGAAGAAGGTGAGTTCACCCATTGCACTCATTTTGAAGCTCTTGTGCATCAACTCTTCAAAGTCTCTACACATCTGTTCTTTTGTAGATCCAAAGATGATGTCATCCACATAGATCTGAACAAGTAGGATGTCCTTCTTACTTCTTCTAATGAAGAGGGTCTTGTCAATTATTCCCCTTTCAAACCCATTTTCTGAGAGATAGGTAGACAATGTATCATACCATGCTCTTGGGGCTTGATGTAGACCATAAAGTGCTTTTTTCAGTTTGTATACTCTGTCAGGATATGATGGATTTTCAAATCCAGGGGGCTGACAGACATATACTTCTTCATCAATTGTGCCATATAGAAAGGCACTCTTCACATCCATTTGATATACCTTGAACTTCATGTATGAGGCATAGGCTAGAAATAGCCTAATTGCCTCTACCCTTGCAACTGGAGCAAATACTTCTTCATAATATATGCCTTCTTCCTGAGTGTACCCTTGTGCCACTAGCCTCGCTTTGTTCCTGATTACAATTCCTCTCTCATCCTTTTTATTTCTGAAAATCCACTTGGTGCCAATAGCTCTATGACCTTTTGGAAGGTCCACCAAGTCCCAAACATCTTGCAACTTAAACTGTAGCAACTCTTCTTTCATGGCTTCTATCCAACTTGAATCTTTCATTGCATCATAGGCCTTCTTAGGCTCTATCTGAGATAGAAAGAAAGAGAGTACTGTATGTTGCTGATCCTGCAACTCTTGAAGTCTGCTTTGATTTCTAGTTATCATAGGAGAAGAGATGTCTCCTATTACTAGCCTTGGAGGATGGTTCTTTTGTGTTCTAGTCTGATGACTAGGTTCTTCATTGATTCCCACTTCTAGATTGGACTCATTTAAGTCAGCTGAGGGGATCTCATCAGCTACTTCTGGTTCTTCATGCTCTGAATTCTCCTTATCTCTTCTTTCTTCTTCACTCTAAATTGGTTCAGTAACAGTCTCCTTTTCACAGATTTCAACAGGTTCCATTGTAGGTATGGGAAAGATCACAGACTGAGGAATAATGTCTTGTATTTGTATATCCCCTGATCCTCCACTTCCTGAACCTGCATGATCATCACTACTGAAACCCAAAGATTTAGTTAGTGAATCAATGTCAAACAACCACTGAGGACCAGAACCAATAGGGTTTGGTGTGTTCTCATTGCATTTGACATTGTCACTTTCCTCAATTATTCTAGAAGAAGAATTAAAAACTCTGTAAGCCTTACTCTGAGATGAGTAACCAACAAGAAAACCATCGTCTGCCTTGCTATCAAATTTTCCTAAGTGAGTTTTGGTATTGAGAATGGTACAAGGACACCCAAAAGGTTTGAAAAATCCAATAAATGGTTTTCTTTTATTTAAAAGCTCATATGGTGTCTTGTTTTTAGGCTTGACTACTAGAACTCTGTTTTGTACATAACAAGCAGTATTAACTGCTTCATCCCAGAAAGTAATTGGAAGTTTTGAATCAGCTAACAGAGATCTAGCAGCTTCAATCAGTGTCCTATTCCTTCTCTCAGCAACACCATTTTGTTGTGGAGTCCTAGGAGCACTGTATTGCCTCTCAATTCCTTTTTCCTCACAAAATGTGTTTAGGTCATGATTTTTAAATTTAGTACCATTGTTTGACCTAATGACTTTTACCTTTTGATTTGTTTGGTTTTCAATTCTTAGAATAAAGAATTTGACCAGTCCACTTGTCTCATCCTTAGTCCTTGGAAAATATACCCAGGTAATTCTAGAGTAATCATCAATAATAACTAGGCAGTATGATTTCTTACCTATACTCATAACATTTGTAGGACCAAACAGATCCATGTGCAACAACTGAAGAGAATTAGAAATAGTGTTCAACTCTTTGGACTTATGAGAAGTTTTGTGTTGTTTGCCTTTGAGACAGGCAACACAATGATCATCACATGAAAAGAATTTTGAAGGCAAACCTCTTACAAGGTTGTTTTTAACAAGTTTATTCATTGTTTTAAAATTCATGTGACACATCCTTCTGTGCCAAAGTGATGATTCATCCAAAGATGCTTTTGAAACAATACAGTTTAGGGATGAATCAGTTGAGACATTTTCCATATCCAAGCAATAGACATTATCCTTTCTGGGAGTTCTTAGTAGTATCATCTTTTCATCAACTACCTTGAATCCAGGAGCAAGAATAATGCATTCAGCGTCAGTGAATAATATACTATGCTTTTTGTCACAAACCTGTGATACACTTAACAGGTTGTACCTTAACTGTTCAACATAGAAAACATCTTCAAAGGTCATTTTACCTTTTGTTACATCACCCTTACCACTGATCTTACCTCCATCTGGAGTATTACCAAAGGCAACATGTCCTCCGTCAGTTTTCTTGAAATTCTTGAGGCAAGCCATGCTCCCTGCCATGTGCCTAGAGCAACCACTATCAACATGCCAGATGATCTTTCCCTTGAGCTGCTGGTTTCCCTGCACATAGAGTAAAACAATTAGTATTGATTGGGAACCCAAGCCAAAGTGGTATTGGGTCTCCCTTTCTCATCAAAGTATTTACATTCCTTTTTGATGAGATTTTTAAAGTCAGAGCACTCATTACTGGAGTACTTTGTCAAGATAATAGCCTAGCAGCACAAACACTAGAAGCAGTACTAACTTTAGAAGTACTAACAGAGTTAGCAGCACTAACAGGTTTAGCAGTATTAACCTTGTTAGAAGCACTAACAGAGTTAGCAGTATTAACATTAGAAGAAGTACTAACAATGTTAGTTTTAGAAGTACTAATACTCTTAGCAGCACTAACATTGGTAGCAGTAGTATTGCTTCTAGCAGCACTATCATTGTCGGCAGCACTATTTGTGGTAGCAGTACTAACAGTTTTAGTGCCTTTTGGAATCCACATCTTGACACTTTCTTTCACAGTCTTTTTCTTCATGTGGATTTTAGCTTTAACAGATTTCTTAGCCACATGGTTCCTTTCATCCTTCCTATAACCAAAGGGTTTTTGTATAGATCTTTGAGAATTCATCCTTTGGTTAATAGGATTAAAGTAACAGTGCTTGACAAGATGATTCAATTTGCCACATATGAAACAAGGTTTTGGTCTGATGATTTTACTCAGATCAACTCCTTGTTTCTGAGCCTATTGATTATTCCAATTTCTTTGATTTCCCCTCCTTTTATCATGATTTAGGGGCTCAGACTTATTACATGCACACTGTTTGCAAGGAACAAGATTCACAATTGTGGTCTGCTTGTAATGGACCTTCTTAGACTTTCCCTCAGTCTTCTCTATGTCCTTAGATTTTACCCAAATCTTTCCACAACCCTCATTGGTAATAATGTGATTCTCTAGAGGAATCTCACCACTCACATTGTTCTCCTTACTTTTACCAGCTTCTTTCTCAGTCTTGTCCTCAGCAACTACTCCATCTAGGGGATCCATCTCAGTGGCTCCCTCAGGCAAGTCCTTCCTATCCTTGGTCTCTAGCAAGCCTGATATAGGAGGGAAGTAGTTGTTGTTGTATGGTGGTGGTGTGGTATTGTACCCAATTCCTCTTCTCAGTTTGTCATGAAACTGAGTTTGTAGTAAAGAGTCCATTGCTTTAGAAGCATTTGAAAACTTTTCTACATCCAGCTTAACCTTGGCTAGCTCTTCTCTCAACTTTTCATTCTCCTCTTTAGATTTGGCCAGTTGGATTTCTAGGTCATTTTTCTCCCACTTCCAGTAATTTGTATCATATGAGTGTTGAAGTTCATTGGCTTGGAAACTTTTAATTTGTTCCTCAAACCTCTCAACAATTCTCACATAGTCTTTTATATCCTTTTCTAACATCTTAAGGTCATCACTCATATTCTGGTTGTGATCCCTGTACCTTTTAACAGTGTCAATGCAAGTTTGAGAACAGAGATTAGAAAGTACCTCAGTTGGGAGATCAGATACCTCTGCCATGAGAGCTTGATTTTGAATAGCCTCTTCTGCTTGATCACTCCAGTCAAACCCCATTCCTTGTTGAGAAACAAGGGCTTGAGCAGACTTTCTGTTCTGGTTGAAGCTTCCAGTCTGAGTTTGTTGGTGATTGTCAGACACTCCACTTCTGCATTCTCTGGCAAAGTGTCCCTTCAGATGACACTTATAGCACTCCACCTTTGACTTATCAAAGCCTGTACCATCTTCTCTTCTTTGGGAGAAGTAGTTCCTCCCAGTCCTCTTGATGAACTTCTTCACCCTCATAGAGAGCATGGCCATCTGCCATTTAATATCCATCTCTTCAAGATCATCAGGATGAAGTTGTTCTAAGTCATCATTGATTAAAGAGGAGTTTCCAAGGCTATAAAGGAAGGCTTCAAAAACAGATTTAGTGCCTTTTTATTGATTTACTCCATTAGCATCATTAACTGATTCAGGGTTAGCAGTAGAATCAATTGATGCTGATAGGAGTGCAGCATTATGAACATATCCAGTAGGCTTCTTCTTTGCTTCTACCTCAGATTCAAACACTCTCAGATCATTGTACAGATCATCCAGTTCCTTTTCTTCTAATTGATCATTCTGTCTGAATGAAACAGTATACATGGTCCATTCATCTCCAAGGGACCTTAAGAACTTTCTGTTTACATCACCTTGATCAATCTGTATTCCCCTAATATCTAGTTCACCAATCATCTTGTTAAACTTGTCAAAAGTTTGAGTCATGGACTCATTCTTAGTTGACATAAAGTTTTCATACAGTTGCTTCAACAGGTGTATACAAATACTGAAAATAAAAGATAATTACAAAAAATAAAAGATCTTCAATATATTCTTCTATCATTATCTTCAAACCTTCCATGATTATCTTCAGTCTTGATCTGCACGTATCTTGATTATCTTTTAAGCAGTATTAAGTTGTAGCTGCATTAACACTCTGAGCAGTACTAATTTTCACCAGCAGTAGTAACTGTGCTCAGCAGTATTAACTTTGATCTGGCAGTACTAACTTCAGCAGTACTAACTACTAGCAGTACTAACTCTCCAAGCAGTACTAACTATTGAAGTAACAGTACTAACTTGTCAAGCAGTATTAAATCTATTAGCAGTAGTCATCAGTTGTGCTAGCAGCATTAACCATACTTAAGCAATTCTTTAATTCCCAACAGAAATCAAAGAAACAGAAATAATCAGTGGGCTCAAAAACAAGGAATTGATCTTAGCAAAATCAATAGACCAAAGCCTTGTTTTATTTGTAGCAAGTTGAATCATTTAGCCAAACACTGTTATTTCAATCCTGTTAACCAAAGAATTAATTTCAAAGACAAACACAAAATTCTTTTAGTTATAGGAAGCAATCAAAGAACCACATGGCTGCTAATGTGAGAACAGCACCAATGAAAACTGGGACTGCTAAATCTTAAATCAGAATAAGTTTGCTAAATTAAAAGAAAATACTCCAAACAAATCATGGAGTAACTCACAGAATAGGAAAGCAAACAACTTTGTCAAAGTTTGGGATCCAAAGGCCAAGAAACCTGATAGTACTGCTAACCAGGTTAGTACTGCTAACAAGGTTAGTACTGCTAACAAAGATAGTACTGCTAACAAGGTTAGGCCTGCTAACCAAGTTAGTACTGCTAACAAGGTTAGTACTGCTAACAAAGATAGTACTGCTACCAGTGTTAATATTGCCAAGCCTATAATTTTGACAAAGTATTCCAGCCATGAGATTCCTAACTCTGATCATCTCATCAAGACCAAGCCTACTGAGTATGTTGATGAGAAAGGAAAACCCAAGACCACTTTGGCTTGGGTTCCCTCAAAAACTCACTGATTTATCTAATGTGCAGGGCAACCAACAACTCAAAGGGAAGAGCATTTGGCATGTAGACAGTGGTTGCTCTAGGCACATGACAGGAAACATGGCCTGCCTTCAAAACTTCAAAAGATTTGATGGAGGACGTGTTGCTTTTGGTGACAATCCAGAAGGAGGTAAGATCAGTGGTAAAGGTATGGTATCAAAAGGTAAGATGACTTTTGAAGATGTGTACTATGTTGAGCAATTGAGATACAACCTGTTAAGTGTATCACAGGTTTGTGACAAGAAACATAGTATATTATTCACTGATACTGAATGCATTATCCTTGCTCCAGGATTTATGGTAGTTGATGAAAATATGATACTACTTAGAACTCCTAGAAAGGATAATGTTTATTGTTTGGACTTAGAAAGTGTTACATCTGATTCATCTTTAAACTGTCTGTTTTCAAAAGCCTCTATAAATTAATCATCCCTTTGGCACAGAAGGATGTGTCACATGAACTTTAAAACTATGAACAACCTTGTGAAAAACAACCTTGTAAGAGGTTTGCCTACAAAAGTGTTTTCATGTGATGATCATTGTGTTACATGTCTTAAAGGCAAGCAACACAAAACTTCTCATAAGTCCAAAGAAATAAACACAATCTCATCACCTCTTCAATTATTGCATATGGATCTTTTTGGTCCTACAAATGTGATGAGTATTGCTAAGAAATCCTATTGCTTAGTCATTGTTGATGACTTCTCTAGATTCACTTGGGTGTATTTTTTGAGAACTAAGGATGAGACAAGTGGACTGATCAAATCATTTGTTATTAGGATTGAAAACCAAACAAATCTAAGAGTTAAGGTCATCAGATCTGATAATGGAACTGAATTTAAAAACAGTGACTTAAACAACTTTTGTGAGACTAAAGGTATTGAGAGACAATACAGTGCTCCTAGAACTCCTCAACAGAATGGTATTGTTGAGAGGAGAAATAGGACACTGATTGAGGCTGCTAGATCTCTGTTGGCAGATTCAAAATTAGCTATTACCTTTTGGGCAGAAGCAGTTAATACTGCTTGTTATGTCCAAAACAGAGTTCTAGTAGTCAAATCTCAAGGAAAGACACCTTAGGAACTTTTCAAAAAGAAGAAACCTTTTATTGGATTTTTCAAACCTTTTAGGTGTCCTTGTACAATTCTCAACACCAAATCTCACTTAGGCAAGTTTGAAAGCAAAGCTGAGGATGGATTCTTTGTTGGTTACTCATCTCAGAGTAAAGCATATAGAGTCTTTAACAGTTCTTCCAGGATCATTGAGGAAAGTGACAATGTCAAATGCAATGAGAACATACCAAATCAGATTGGTACAGGTCCTGATTGGCTGTTTGACATTGATTCACTAACTAACTTTTTTGTATTTAGCAATGTGTACAGTGCAGGAACAAGTTCAGAAGGGGTACAAGCACAAAAACAAGAGTTTGTGTTGTTCCCTACACCTACAGTTGATCCTGCTGAATTCTGTCAACAAGAAGAGAAAGATGATCTAGAAATAGAAGATGTTGAACCAGTACAGAATGAAGATGATAAAGGTGATGAAGAGGATAGAGGTGAAGGTTCAGGAAACACAGGTCCTGAAATGCCCATTGTGTTAGAGGATGATACAGATGAAGAAAATGATTCAGTGTTTGGTGGAAGCAGTCCTGAAAAGAATGACTCCAATCTTGATGCAAATATTATTGAGGAGGTTGTCCATAATACAAGAATTCAGAAGTATCATCCTCCTCAATTGGTGATTGGTGATATCAATTCTCCTATAATCACAAGGCATCAAAGTAAGTTGGGAGGATTGAAAGACCTACAGTCAGGGATGTTATCTTGTTTTCTGTCCCAGATTGAACCCAAAAAGCCTATGATGCAATGAAAGATCCAAGCTGGATAGAAGCAATGCAAGAGGAGCTGCTGCAGTTTGTGTTGCAAGATGTGTAGGATCTGGTTGATCTTCCAAAGGGACACAGGGCAATTGGCACTAAATGGATCTTCAGGAATAAGAAAGATGAGAGAGGAATAGTTATAAAGAATAAGTCCAGATTAGTGGCACAAGGGTACACACAAGAAGAGGGAATAGACTATGAAGAGGTGTTTGCACCAGTAGCCAGACTTGAAGCAATTAGGCTATTTCTAGCCTATGCTTCTTTCATGAAGTTCAGAGTATATCAGATGGATGTAAATAGTGCATTCCTATATGGCAAAATTGAAGAAGAAGTGTATGTTTGTCAGCCACCAGGGTTTGAGAATCCTAACTTCCCTGACAAAGTATACAAATTAAAGAAGGCATTCTATGGGCTACATCAAGCACCAAGAGCATGGTATGATACTATGTCTACCTATCTCTTCGAAAATGGTTTTGAAAGAGGAATCATTGACAAGAATCTGTTCATTCAAAGGAAGAAGAAGGACATCCTGCTTGTCCAAATCTATGTGGATGATATCATATTTGGATCCACAAAAGATCAGATGTGCAAGGAGTTTGAGCAGCTAATGCACAAAAGATTCAAGATGAGTTCTATGGGTGAACCTACATTCTTCCTTGGGCTACAGGTTAAACAGAAGACAGATGGTATTCTTATAAGCCAATCCAAGTATGTGCAGGATATACTTACAAAGTTTGGATTTTCAGAAGCCAAGCCTACAAGCACACCTATGGAAACACACAAACAAATCACTGCAGATCTTGAAGGGGAGGATGTTGATGTTTATCATTACAGATCCATGATTGGCTCCCTCATGTATCTCACAGCTTCAAGACCAGACACTATGTTTGTTGTATGTGTGTGTGCAAGATTTCAAGTGAGGCCTAAACAATCTCACTTTCAAGATGTCAAAAGGATATTCATATATCTCAAAGGACAACCTAGGTTGGGTCTTTGGTATCCTCATGACTCACCATTTGATCTAATTGGATATTCAGATAGTGAATTGGGTGGTGCAAACTTGGATAGAAAGTCTACATCAGGAGGATGTCAGTTTTTGGTTGCAAGGCTAGTTTCATGGTAGTGTAAAAAGCAAACCACAATGTCCACCTCTACAACAGAAGCTGAATACATAGCTGCTGCAAGCTGTTGCTCACAAGTACTATGGATTCAGAATCAAATGTTGGACTATGGTATTACTTTTCTTCACACTCCCATCTCCATTGATAACAGCAGTGCAATAAGCATCGTTAACAATCCAGTAAAGCACTCAAAAACCAAGCATATAGAAATCAGGTACCATTTTTTTAGAGATTGCAATGAAAAGAAGTTAATTCAGGTTGTGAAAGTACATACAAGTAACCAGTTTGCTGATCTATTCACCAAATCTTTTGATGTGGGTAGATTCACATTCTTAGTCACAAGTGTGGGTATGATAAACACTAAATAAAGCCTCTTTTGATTTTCTTAATGTACCATTTCTGTATAGACTCCTTGATGTTTCATTCCTCATATTTCATTGTGCATGGTGCTACTAACCTCTTTGTGTTTAAGTGTTTCAGATTGATATACTGATCAAATACTTGGTACTTCTAGTTAAGTTAATACTGCTCTCTATATTACTCATGATGACAGTTCAAATATGGTTAAGTATGGTTACTACTGCTAGGTGGTTTTTACTGCTAGTGCAAAGTTACTACTGCTTCCCTTATTTCTACTGTCAGACATTGTTAATACTGTTGGCATATGTTTTCATACTGCTAGTTTGTTTTAATACTGCTAAATTGTGTTAATACTGCTAGTATATGTTAATACTGTCGGTCTGTGTTAATATTGCTTATATGAGTTAATATTGCGGGCATGTGTTAATACTGCTAGGGCACTTAGTATTGCTTTTAACTGAATCCCTTACCTATAAATACCCTCTCAGACCGTCAAAACCTAAACGGCTCTTTGAACTTCCATTGATTTTCTCTCTCTCTCTCGATTTCTTTCTTCCCAGTACGCGAACCCTAGAATCAATCAGAACGATGGCAGGACTAGAATTCTTTGATGAACACAATGAGCCCGCAATGCTCCAAAAATCCAAACAAGTTGAGGGTTTCCATGCGATTGTGGATTTCCTAAAATCCTCACACATCGCTCATGCGTTAACTGTCAATCCGACAATCTATGTGGAACATCTGCGATAATTCTGGGTCAATGCCACCATTCAGACGGTTAACGGCAATCAAGTCATCCACTCCAGGGTCTGTGATAAGCCTATCACAATCACAAAGGACTGTATTCGCACTCATCTACGACTAGATGATGCCTCAGGTATGACTTCTCTCCCTAAGGAAGATTTATTTCAAGAAATCTGTAGAATGGGGTATGAAGGTCCCACTGATGTCTACAAGTTTTACAAGAACAAATTTTCACCTGAGTGGCGATTCTTTGTTCATACCCTACAACACTACATTTCACGAAAAACAACTGGCTGGAGTGAGTTCAGCAGCACAATAGCCTATGCTCTTGTCTGCCTAGCTACTTCAAGAAAGTTTAATTTCTCACAAATGATTTTAAATGATTTACTGTCAAACCTGGATACCAAAACCAAAACAAAACGATTTTATATGTATCCCAGGTTTGTACAAAGAGATTCTAATAAAGGAATTGACAGATCTACCCTCCTTTGAAGAGGTGTATGTACCAAAACCTCCCAAAGGGAAGGTGTTTTCAAACATGAAAAGGCCTAGCAAGGACTTTTTTGGCCAAGACACACCATTATTCTCTACAATGATGGGTGTGTCTCATTCTCATGGTGAGGCATCAGGGTCACAGCCCACATCTGACCAACCCACTGATGACCTACCCACACCATTCATTTCAACTAAACCTCCTCAGATCCCTATTGTAAAGCCTATCACTCAAACCTATGTAAGGAGAAAGGTACAGAAGGTTCCTTCCCTTCCTGTATTTACACACCAACAGCCTGAAAGCCCTCTAATGGAGCATCTCCATTAGAGAATATCCACAGGGAAACCAAAGGGGTGTCTCCCAACCCCAAGAAGGTGCTCTCTAAGGAGAAGGAAGAGCATGTGGGCAGTAAGGCTCACACTACTGATTATGCACAGAGTGTGGATTAGGACAGTGTGAACATCTCTAAGACCTTCCCCACGCCAACTTTAGGTGAGCAATCATCTAAAGGACCCAGGTGCCAAGAAACCACGGGGGTAGCAGGTGCTTCTGCTAGGCAGAAGACCTCTACTAAAAGATCCAAGGATCCTTCAAGGGTGGTAAAAACACCTAAAGGAGGTGAGGACAGATATACGTATGATGAATTGATGGTAACCATTGCCAATATAAACTTAGATGTCATCAAGCAGGGTTCAGAAATAGAGGAGGTGAAAAAGGTTATCACTTCTCAACAAGTGCAGATTACCAAACTAAAGAAGATGGTATTCAGGTTGGTGCACAAAAAGAAGAAATCCATGTTTGTCTTGAAGAATAGAAGTACTAATGATGCTTCCAAAAAGGGGGAGTGTTTCAAAGCAGAAGATGAGAAGGAAAGTACAAGTGAGATGGGATTTGATTTTGAGGGGGAGATTGGTGCTGAAAAAGAAAAGGAAGCAAAAACTTTTGTGAAAGCAGCATAAATTGGTAAAGCAGCAGTAGTTGAGGTAGCAGCAGAAACTGTGAAAGAAGCATTAACTAAACTAGCAACAGTAACTACACCAGAAGTAGAAACTGCAAAAGCAGTAGAAACAGAGAAAGTTGCAGCAGAAGTTGGTTTGTCTGTAGAGGAACTAGAAATTGCAGAAACCTTGGTGAAGGCAAAGAATGACACTCCCAAGGCTACTAAAAAAGTTAAGGGAGTGGTCATCAAAGAAGGTGTCTCTGAGAAGAAAAGAAAAGAAAATCAGTGTGGAAGAGGCCAAAAGGAAAGGAAAAGAAAAGATGGTTGAACCAGTAAAAGCATCAAAGAAGCAAACACAAGTAGAAATTGATGAAGAATTGGCCAAAAGGTTGCAAGAAGAGTTGGAAAAGGAGGAAGAGATCCAAACTGCCAAAGATAGACAGATTGCTTTAGATTTGTCTACAAAGATAAATGAAGAACATCAGAAAAGTTTAAAGCCTATTGTAGCTAAGAAAGCCTCAATGAAAACATCTAGGCAAAGTCAAAGAAAGCCTTCAAAGACTTTCCTGGCTAATCAAGAAAGAAGAAAGATGATCAACTTTTTGAAAGGGTCTGTTGGAGTCAAAGAAGGAATGTTTACAAAGATTTCCTTTAGCAATATAGAGGACCTATACAAAAAGGAGATGGCCAGGCTTCAAGGAAACTTTAGTCAGAGGGTTGAGGTTGAAAGGAAGATGAAAGAGAGGTATGATCTGAACATTCAACATCCCTTCCCTGACAGTGAAGAAGGCACTCCTACAAAAGAAAAGACTGAAGCCAAGAAGGAAGAGACTTTGGCTCAGAAAGTTAGAGCCATTAAAAGAATGAAATCTATTGCTCCCAAGAAGAAGGCAAAGAGGCCAAGAACAGAGGAAATTGAGAAAGAAAAGGACAGTGAAAGGTTGGAAGCTGAACCTCCTACAGAGCATGTTGAAACTCAGAGTGAAGAGCAATCCAGTCAACAACCTTCAAAGCAACCAAGCCAATCTTAGGTGCAATTTGATTTATACATGACAGTGACAGATGAAGAACCAGTGAAAGCTGACCCCATATCAATGAATTCTCCAGAAATCATTCATTGGGATACTTTGGTGGACAAAAGAACATAATACATCAGAGTCAAGAGGATGGGTGATCAGTTTGAGGTTTATTCTACATGGGGAAAGATCATAAGAAGCTGCACTAGGGTTGATTTGGAAGAGATGTATAAGGTTGGCCTGAAACTGTATGATAACTTGCTGAAAGGGGCTGGGATGAGCATAACCAAGATGGTCATGGAGTACTTGTGCATGATGTTTGAGCCTGAAAGAGTGCATTACCTTATCAAAAACTTACATCATGAATATGGATTTAAGAAAATTGACAACTGGATGCTCTTTGAAAGGTGTGGAGTCTATACCATAACCATTGACAAGAGCTATCATGAATACTACTTGGTGGATAAGGTATATGACCACAGCAAGGCTAAGCTGCAAGGAATGCTGAAAGCAAGGTTGGTATGCCCCAAAGGTTCAGAAATGGCCAAACTTGTGATAAGAAGAACAATCAATCAAAGTCTTGGTCTGAATCCTGATTTGGGAAATTGAGCATCAGTTTTGAAAGCATCATGAAGAGCTTAATCTGAAGAACTTAACTTCTGGATTGCAAAAGTTAAGTTAGGGGGAGATTGTTGGGATTGAAAATGTGCTAAGTATGGATAATGTTGTTGGGCTTAAAGATTAATGTTGCTGAAGATGTTAGTACTGCTAGTTGAAGATTACTACTGCTAGTAGTATTAGTGATACTGAAAGGTTAGTACTGCTAGTAGTTAGTACTGCCAACAGAGTTACTACTGCTAGCATGATTAATACTGCATGCATGGTTAGTACTGCTATGAAGATGATGCTGAAGATTAATGTTGCTCATGTGGATAATGATGAAAAAGCTGGATTGGATCTGTAAAGTGAAAGACAAAGAGAATAAAGATAATTATAGACTGGATGCAGAAGATAAAGTTTAGATCTAATAATTATCTTATGATCTGTTTTTGTATATATAGAGTATAGAAGTCTTTTGATTAATGTACACATTGAGATAGATCTAGATCTGCATAATTATTCTAGAGAGTATTAACCTCAAGTTTATTTGTAATCCTTGTATAGAACGTCTGTTGAGCCTGTTCAACAGATTGAGGTTTTGAGTGTAATCATCAAGTTTATGAAATATAACTTGTGATTGAGTTCATACACCGTTTTATTGATTTTCTGTTAAAGTGTTATTCCGCGACTTCTTTAACATAGTTTTCTGAGTGATTAAGTTAAATTCTTGTTTAAATTTCGATCCTGACAGCTTAATCTTGGTGTAGGCTTCATTTCGTTCTTGAAAAGAAACTTCAAATTTAATTTTGAACTCACCTTTTTCAACATTGAGATTCACTAGATCCTTTTCTAAAGCAGATATTTTACTTTTCAAAGATTCTTTTTCAGCTTTTAAACCATCCTTTTCTTTTTCTTTTTCTTCCACAACAACTTTTAGCAAAGCGTTTTCATCACGAAAACTCAATACTGATTGATGTGCGGAGCTAAGTTTGCCTTTCAATAAAGCAAATTCCTCTTTCATGCTATGTATTTGGGCCATAAGAGATTCAATAAGATCAGAATTATCACTTACCTCAGAGTTTGCATCTTCCGAATGTGCTTCAGAATCTTCATCGTCACCATCCAGTTTTGCCATGTAGGAAACTTGGGTGAAGTGTACCTGCTCCTTGTCATCAGAACTTTGGAACAACCAGTTTTCTTCTTCAGCCATAAGAACCATTCCTTCTTCAGCTTTCTTGGCGATGAGTGACTTCCTTGCGTAATAATCTGAGTTCTTGATTTTCTTGAATCTGCAATCTCTGGAGAAGTGCCCAAATTTGCCACAGTTGTAGCATCTGCCTGATTCATCTTCTCTGTCTTCTTTCTTTCCCTCTCTCTTATATTCTCTTCTATCTTCCTTCCTGTCTTCTCGTCTTTCCTCTCTCCTTCCTTGCCTTGGCTGGTACCTCATTTCAGACTTCTCTTTCTTGTACCCTTCGTACTTTAGCTTTGAGTAGAACTTTTTCTTGCCAAAGGTCTTCTTAAATTTTCGAGTAATAAGAGCCAAGTCCTCAGAGAACTTCTGAATATCTGGATCAGAATCAATCTCCAGTTCTTCATCACTTGAAGCAGAGTCAGAGTCAGTAACTCTGGTAACTAGAGCTTTAGACACCTTTTTCTTTGACCTTGCAGAGGATACAAAACCTTTGCCGGCTATGAGAGCCACAGAATCCTTCAGTTTGTTTGACTCATTATTGATCGTCCTCGTGATGAGAAAGAGTAGAGAAGATGTTAGTGACGTTCTCTTGAGCCATGTTCTTTGATATCTGAAGGTTGATGGTAAAGTTCTTCCATTCCGGATTTAAGTTGTTGATGAACTTATAATTTATCTCCGATGCAGACTTAGAGATGTTATTCCTCCGCAATTCATTGAGAATAATATTACATCTGTTGTAGGTCTCTAGCAGTGTCTCTCCTTCTTTTGCGTGAAATCCCTCGTATGCATTTGTGCATAGATTTTGCTTGGCTTGGATGGAGGCTTCACTTCCTTCTCATTGTCTTGATAATTCATCCCAGATTTCTTTAGCAGAGTTCCGACTGTCTACCCGATTGTAGATGTCATTTGGAATTGCCATAGTCAGATAAATGAGAGCTTCTTCATCTATCTTGTACTGATCTCTCTCCTTTTCAGAGAAGTACTGATACGGTTTAGGAACGAATCTATCAGGAATTTCTTGAGATGTTTCAGTTTCTGCTTGACCCTGTACTCTAACCATTGGATTTACTGGACCATTGATGATGGATTCCATGTAGGCTCTGTTCTTGTGATTCAGAAACTGAATCATTCTCTTCTTCCATTGCTGATATTCATCAGCCATGAGGACAGGAGGCTTGGACTGAGAGCCCATCGAGAGAAGTTGGTTCGACATCTTAGTTGTACGGTTAGTAATTAAACTTATCTGTATCAAGAGAATCAACTAGATGAGATCGTTAGAATCAAGTATAGGATAATAACTACACTAAAAAATTTTCCGAAAAATAAATTCCCAAATATAATTAAATGCAGTACTCGCACAGTAAAATTCACAAAGATTTTGATCAAGAACAAAACATTGTCCCCCCTTCGCAGACTTAGCACGGGGGTCCCGCTACTCGGTCAAGGGGTCAACGCCCTTGCGGTGGTATGGGGGCAGCGCCCCTAGAGAATTTTTTTTTTGACATTTAGGGGCCATATTACGGTTTGCAAAAATTTGTCTAAGTATGGAAAAGTGTGAAAAGACAAATTTTGCTCGACCGATGTGCTGACCGGTGTTCTGTCCAACCAGTAATATGCTTCGACCGGTATTGTGTTGCACGACCGGGATGTTGCACGACCGGTAGACTTCTTTGACCGGTATTGGTCTTGGACCGGTAACTTGCTCGACCATACTTAAGAATCGACCGGTAGAGTGATATGACCGGGAACTCGTCGACCGATATTCCGACCAGATGGGTTTACGACCGGTGAAATGCTATGACCGGTATTAGATCGGACTAGAGACCGGTATTTATAGACAGGTATTAGATGTTGACCGGACCACTGTATGGACCGGTATACTCGACCGGGGCCGGAATCGATATGGACTGGTATTATGCGGTCAACCGGGGTAGTGTGATTAAAGAACGACCGGTATAGCGACCGATACGGTGTATTGACCGGTAAGTTCCTTTCGACCGATATTAGTCAATGTGATTACCGGGCGATCGGACTAATGTGAGGACTTGTATCTACCGACCGGTGTGTTCTTGCAGGTCGACCTAGAACGACGATATGCAGTCCAGAAAACACTTTATCCACAGAAATTGAATGCAAAAATTATACCTTTGTGCTCAGAAACATATATCGATCACAATTCATTCGAAATCAAGGATTAATTTCAACTTCCCAACTTCAATTTTAAGAACACAGTGACCGACAGTTTATGAACCCAGAAACCAAAAATCATCAACAAATCAATTAATTGGTGAGTTTAATTGCTATTAACCAATTAGATAATCTTCAGAAGCATAAAACTCATCTAATCATATCAATTTCAAGCATAAAAATATATCAGTTCAAGAACCCAATTCTCACACAGTTAACAGTCGATGAACACAGTCAAGTCGATGAACACAGTCAAGTCGATGAACAGATAAATCGATAAATCCAAAAACTTGATTCTTAGGATCTGATACCACTTGTTAACCCAGTTTAATCTAGTTGATAGTTAACACACAACACAATAATAATCAAGAGATATTAAGATTCAGAATAACATACCAATCCCTTGAATAAACAGTTAAACCTTGTGTGTTCTTGATACCTTTGAATACAGAGAATACGGCTAACTCACTATTAAGATTATGATAATTATGAAGGGTTAACCTAAAACCTAATTAATAATAACTATAAATACTTAGGCTTTTAAGGCCTAATGGGCTTGGGACCAACTACTAAATAACTATTAACTTATTACACAATAAACCCTCTAACTAACTTTAACACAATTCCAGTTTAAACCCTTAACTTTAACTTTAATCTTGAATACAATTTATGATCCAATAGTTTTAAGCCCATGACCTGTCAAAACGAACCTTAGAACGAGAAGCATGGCATGGCTTGGTCTCCTTCTGGCAATACACCATGATTTGAGTAGGTATCGATGAACTGCATGATGTACGTTCTTTCAGTTTGGCCAATGCGTGGCTTCGGCAATATCCTACATGAGAGTGTGTGTTTTGCAAGTTATTTCCCTTGAAAAAAATATCATTTACATTGTATATGAAAAATGTAAAGATTCGTGGAAATCCGACGAGGTCGGTCCGGACGAGAAAACACAAAGGCTACCCCTTTGCTGAATCGGCCAAAAATGAGTGTCGCGCTTAAACGTCCATAACTTTTGCTACGAGGATCCGTTTTAAGCCCACGATCCGTCAAAACGAAACTTAGAAAGAGAAGCACGTCATGTCTTGGTCGTTTTCTGGAAATACACCATGATTTGAGTGGGTATCGATAAACTGCATGATGTACGTTCTTTCAGTTTGGCTAATGCGTGGCTTCGGTAATATCCTGCACGAGAGTGGGTTTTTTGCAAGTTATTTCGCTTGAAAAACTTATCATTTACATTGTATATGAACAATGTAAAGATTCTTGGAAATCCAAAGAGGTCGGTCCGGACGAGAAAACACAAAGGGTACCCCCTTTGTCGAATCGGCCAAAAATGGGTGTCGCGCTTAAATATCCATAATTTTTGCTATGGGGATCCATTTTAGGCCCATGACCCATCAAAATGAACTTTAGAACGAGAAGAACGTAAAGTATTGGTAGCTTTCTGGCAATACACCATGATTTGAGTAGGTAGCGATAAACTGCATGACGTACGTTCTTTCGGTTTGGCCATTGTGTGGTTTTGGCAATATCCTGCACGAGAGTGGGTTTTTTGCAAGTTATTTCCCATGAAAACCTTATCATATATAAGGTAGATGGACAATGTGAAGATTGAAGGAAATCCGACGAGGTCGGTCAGACGAGAAAATACAAAGAGTACCCCTTTGCTGAATCGACCAAAAATGGGTGTCGCACTTAAACGTCCATAAATTTGGCTACGAGGATCCGTTTTAAGCCCATGACCTGTCAAAAGGAACCTTAGAATTCCAAGCAGGTAATGGATTTGTCTTTTTCTGGCAATACCCCATGATTTAAGTTGGTATCGATAAACTGCATGATGTACGTGCTTTCGGTTTGGCTAATGCGTGGCTTCAGCAATATCCTACACGAGATTGGGTTTTTTGCAAGTTATTTCCCTTGAAAACCTTATCATTTACAATTTAGATGAAAATTTAAAGATTCGTGAAAATCCGACGAGGTCGGTTTGGACGAGAAAACACAAAGGGTACCCCCTTTGCCGAATTGGCCAAAAATGGGTGTCACGCTTAAAGGTACATAACTTTTGCTACGGGGATCCGTTTTAAGCCCATGACCTGTCAAAACGAACCTTAGAATGAGAATCACACCATGGCTTGGTCACTTTCTGGCAATACACCATGATTTGAGTGGGTTTTGATAAACTGCATAATGTACGTTCTTTCGGTTTAGCCAATGCGTGGCTTCGGCAATATCCTGCATGAGAGTGGGTTTTTTGCAAGTTATTTCCCATGAAAACCATATCATTTATATTGTTCATGGACAATGTAAATATTCAAGGAAATACAAATAGGTCGGTCTAGACGAGTAAACACAATTGGTACCCCCTTTGCTGAATCGACCAAAAATGGGTGTCGCACTTAAACGTCCATAAATTTGGCTACGGGGATCCATTTTAAGCCCGTGACCCGTCAAAACGAACCATATAACGAGAAGCACGACATGGCTAGGTCTCCTTCTAGCAATAAACCATGATTTGAGTGGGTATCGATAAACTGCATGATGTACGTTCTTTCGGTTTGTCCAATGCGTGGCTTCGGCAATATCCTACATGAGAGTGGGTTTTTTTGCTAGTTATTTCCCTTGAAAACAATATCATTTACATTGTAGATGAACAATATAAAGATTCGTGGAAATCCGACGAGGTCGTTCCGGACAAGAAAACACAAAGGGTACCCCTTTGTCGAATCGGCCAAAAATGTATGTCGCGCTTAAACGTCCATAACTTTTGCTATGGGGATCCATTTTAGGCCCATGACCCATGAAAATGAACCTTAGAATGAGAAGCACGTAATGGATTGGTATCCTTCTGGAAATACACCATGATTTGAGTAGGTATCGATAAACTGCATGATGTACGTTCTTTCGGTTTGGCCATTGTGTGGTTTCGGCAATATCCTGCACGAGAGTGGGTTTTTTGCAAGTTATTTCCCATGAAAACCTTATCATTTATAATGTAGATGGACAATGTGAAGATTGAAGGAAATCTGACGAGGTCGGTCCGGACGAGAAAACACAAAGGGTACCCCTTTGCTGAATCGACCAAAAATGGGTGTCGCACTTAAACGACCATAAATTTGGCTACGAGGATCCGTTTAAGCCCATGACCCATCAAAATGAACCTTAGAACAAGAATATGTCCATGGATTGGTCTTTTTCTTGCAATACACCATGATTTGAGTGGGTATCGATAAACTGCATGATGTACCTGCTTTCGGTTTGGCCAATGCGTGGCTTCGGCAATACTCTGCACGAGAGTGGATTTTTTGCAAGGTATTTCCCTTGAAAACCTTATCATTCACATTTTATATGAACAATGTAAAGATTCGTGAAAATCCGACGAGGTCGGTCTAGACGAGAAAACACAAAGGGTACCCCCTTTGCCGAATCGACCAAAAATGGGTGTCGCGCTTAAAGGTCCATAACTTTTGCTACGGGGTTCGTTTTAAGTCCATGGCCCGTAAAAACGAACCTTAGAACTAGAAGCAAACCATGGTTTTGTCACTTTTTGGCAATACACCATGATTTGAGTAGGTTTTGATAAACTACATAATGTACGTTATTTGGGTTTGGCCAATGCGTGGTTTCGGCAATATCCTGTACGAGAGTGGGTTTTTTGCAAGTTATTTTCCATGAAAACCTTATCATTTATATTGTAGATGGAGAATATAAAGATTCAAGGAAATCCGAAGAGGTCGGTCGGGACGAGTAAACACAAAGGGTACCCCCTTTGCTGAATTGACCAAAAATGGATGTTGCACTAAAACGTCCATAAATTTGGCTACGAGGATCCGTTTTAATCCCATGACCTGTCAAAACGAACCTTAGAACGAGAAGCACGCCATGGCTTGGTCTACTTCTGGCGATACACCATGATTTGAGTAGGTATCGATGAACTGCATGATGTACGTTCTTTCGGTTTGGCCAATGTGTGGCTTCGGCAATATCCTACATAAGAGTGGGTTTTTTGCAAGTTATTTCCCTTGAAAACAATATAATTTACATTGTAGATGAACAATGTAAGATTAGTGGAAATCCGAAGAGGTCGGTCCGGACGGGAAAACACAAAGGGTACCCCCTTTGCCGAATCGGCCAAAAATGGGTGTCGCCTTAAAGGTCCATAACTTTTTCTAGGGGATCCGTTTTAAGCCCATGACCCGTCAAATCGAACCTTAGAAAGAGAAGCACACCATGGATTGGTCGCTTTCTGGCAATACACCATGATTTGAGTGTGTTTTGATAAACTGCATAATGTACGTTCTTTCGGTTTGGCCAATGCGTGGCTTCAGCAATATCCGGCACGAGAGTGGGTTTTTTGCAAGTTATTTCCCATGAAAACCTTATCATTTATATTGTATATGGACAATATAAAGATTCAAGGAAATCCGAAGAGGTCGGTCCGGACGAGTAAACACAAAGGGTAACCCTTTGCTGAATCGACCAAAAATGGTAGTCGCACTTAAACGTCCATAAATTTGGCTACGAGAATCCGTTTTAAGCCCATGACCCGTCAAAACGAACCTTAGAATGAGAAGAACGCCATGGATTGTTATTCTTCTAGCAATACACCATGATTTGAGTGGGTATCGATAAACTGTATGATGTACGTTCTTTCGGTTTGGCCAATGCGTGGCTTCGGCAATATCCTGCACAAGAGTGGGGTTTTTGCAAGTTATTTTCCCTGAAAACCTTATCATTTACAAATTATATGGACAATGTAAAGATTCATGGAAATCTGAAGAGGTCGGTCCGGACGAGAAAACACAAAGGGTGCCCCCATTGCCGAATCGGCCAAAAATGGGTGTCAGACTTAAAGGTCCATAACTTTTGCTACGGGGATCCGTTTTAAGCCCATGACACGTCAAAACGAACGTCATAACGAGTAGCACACCATGAATTGGTCGCTTTATGGCAATACACCATGATTTGAGTAGGTTTTGATAAACTGCATAATGTACGTTCTTTTGGTTTGGCCAATGCGTGGCTTCGGCAATATCCTGCACGAGAGAGGGTTTTTTGGAAGTTATTTCCCATGAAAACTTTATCATTTTTATTGTTGATGGACAATGTAAAGATTCAAGGAAATCCGAAGAGTTCGGTCCGGACGAGTAAACACAAAGGGTACCCCTTTGCTGAATCGACCAAATATGGATGTCGCACTTAAACGTCCATAAATTTGGCTACGGGGATCCGTTTTAAGCCATTGATGCGTCAAAACGAACCTTAGAACGAGAAGCATGGCATGGTTTGGTCTCTTCCTGGCAATGCACCATGATTTCAGTGGGTATCGATGAACTGCATGATGTACGTTCTTTCGGTTTGGAAAATGCATGGCTTCAGCAATATCCTACAGGAGAGTGGGTTTTTTGCAAGTTATTTCCCTTCAAAACAATATCATTTACATTGGTATATGAAAAATGAAAAGATTCGTGGAAATACGACGAGGTCGGTCCGAACGAGAAAACACAAAGGGTGCCCCCTTTGCTGAATCGGCCAAAAATGGGTGTCGCGCTTAAACGTCCATAACTTTTGCTACGAATACCCGTTTATAGCCCATTACCCATCAAAACGAAACTTAGAACGACAAGCATGTCATGTATTGGTCTCTTTCTGGCAATACACCATGATTTGAGTGGGTATTGATAAACTTCATGATATACGTTCTTTCGGTTTGGCCAATGCGTGGATTCGGCAATATGTTGCACGAGAGTGGGGGTTTTTCCAAGTTATTTCCATTGAAAACCTTATCATTTACATTTTAGATGGACAATGTACAGATTCGTTGAAATCCGACGAGGTCGGTCCGGACGAGAAAACACAAATTGTACCCCTTTTGCCCAATCGGCCAAAAATGGGTGTCGCGCTTAAACGTCCATAACTTTTGCTATAGGGATCCGTTTTAAGCCCATGACCCGTCAAAAAGAACCTTAGAACGAGAACCACGTCATGTCTTTGTCACTTTCTAGCAATACACCATGATTTGAGTGGGTATCGATAAACTGCATGATATACATTAATTCGGTTTGGCCAATACGTGGCTTCGGCAATATCTTGCACGAGAGTGGGTGTTTTGCATGTTATTTCTCTTAAAAACCTTATCATTTACATTTTAGATGAACAATGATAAGATTCATGGAAATCCGACGTGGTCGGTCCGGACGAGAAAACATAAAGGGTACCCCCTTTGCTGAATCGGCCAAAAATGGGTGTCGCGCTTAAACGTCCATAACTTTTGCTACGGGGATCCGTTTTAAGGCCATGACCCATCAAAACGAAACATAGAAAGAGAAGCACGTCATGTTATGGACGCTTTCTGGCAATACACCATGATTTGAGTGGGTATCGATAGACTGCATGATGTACGTTCTTTCGGTTTGGCCAATGCGTGGCTTCGGAAATATCCTGCACGAGAGTGGGTTTTTTTCAAGTTATTTCCCTTGAAAACCTTATCATTTACATTGTATATGAACAATGTAAAGATTCTTGGAAATCCGAAGAGGTCGGTCCGGGCGAGAAAACACAAAGGTTACCCCTTTGTCGAATCGACCAAAAATAGGTATCATGCTTAAACATCCATAACTTTTGCTATGGGGATCCATTTTAGGCCCATGACCCATCAAAACGAACCTTAGAATGAGAATCACGTCATGTCTTGGTCTCTTTCTAGCAATACACCATGATTTGAGTGGGTATCGCTGAACTGCATGATGTACGTTCTTTCGGTTTGGCCAATGCGTGGCTTTAGCAATATCCTGCATGAGAGTGGGTTTTTTTGCAAGTTATTTCCCTTGAAAACAATATCATTTACATTGTAGATGAACAATGTTAAGATTCATGGAAATCCGACGAGGTCAGTTCGGACGAGAAAACACAAAGGTACCGCATTTGCTGAATCGATCAAAAATGGGTGTTGCGCTTAAACGTCCATAAATTTTGCTAAGAAGACCCGTTTTAAGCCTGTTAACCATAAAAAAGGACCTTAGAACGACAAGCACGTCATGTCTTAGTCTCTTTCTGGCAATACAACATGATTTGAGTGGGTATTGACAAACTTCATGATATACGTTCTTTCGGTTTCGCCAACGCGTGGCTTCGACAATATGCTGCACGAGAGTGGGGTTTTTGCAAGTTATTTCCCATGAAAACCTTATAATTTACAATGTATATGGACAAAGTAAAGATTCGTGGAAATTTGACGAGGTCGGTCCGGTCGAGAAAACACAAAGGGTACCCCTTTGCCGAATCAGCCAAAAATGGGTGTCACGCTTAAAGGTCCATTACTTTTGCTACGGGGATCCGTTTTAAGCCCATGACCCATCAAAACAAACCTTATAATGAGAAGCACACCATGGATTGGTAGCTTTATTGCAATACACCATGATTTGAGTAGGTTTTGATAAACTGCATAATGTACGTTCATTTGGTTTGGCCAATGCGTGGCTTCGGCAATATCCTACACGAGAGTGGGTTTTTTGAAAGTTATTTCCCATGAAAACCTTATCATTTATATTGTAGATGGATAATGTAAATATTCAAGATAATCCGAAGAGGTCGGTCCGGACGAGTAAACACAAAGGGTACCCCCTTTGCTGAATCGACCAAAAATGGGTGTCGCACTTAAACGTCTATAAATTTGGCTACGGGAATCCGTTTTAAGCTCATGACGCGTCAAAACGAACCTTAGAACGAGAAACATGTCATGGTTTAGTATCTTTCTGGCAATACACCATGATTTGAGTGGGTATCGATGAACTGCATGATGTACGTTCTTTCGGTTTGGCCAATGCGTGGCTTCGGCAATATCCTGCATGAGAGTGGGTTTTTTGCAAGTTATTTCCCTTGAAAACAATATCATTTACATTGGTAGATGAAAAATGTAAAGATTCGTGGAAATACGACGAGGTCGGTCCGAACGAGAAACACAAAGGGTACCCCCCCTTTGCAGAATCGGCCAAAAATGGGTGTCACGCTTAAACGTCCATTACTTTTGCTATGAAGACCCGTTTTAAGCTCATTACCCATCAAAACAGACCTTAGAACGACAAGCACGTCATGTCTTGGTCATTTCTGGCAATACACCATGATTTGAGTGGGTATTGATAAACTTCATGATATACGTTCTTTCGGTTTGGCCAATGCGTGGATTCGGCAATATGTTGCACGAGAGTGGGGTTTTTGCAAGTTATTTCCATTGAAAACCATATCATTTACATTGTATATGGAGAACGTAAAGATTCGTGGAAATCCGACGAGGTCGGTCCGGACGAGAAAACACAAAGGGTACCCCCTTGCGGAATCGGCTAAAAATGGGTGTCGCGCTTAAACGTCCATAACTTTTGATACGGGGATCCGTTTTAAGACCATGACCCATCAAAAAGAACCTTAGAATGAGAAGCACGTCATGTTTTGGTCGCTTTCTAGCAATACACCATGATTTGAGTGGGTATCGATAAACTGCATGATGTACGTTCTTTCGGTTTGGCCAATACGTGGCTTCGACAATATGCTGCATGAGAGTGGGGTTTTTGCAAGTTATTTCCCCTGAAAACCTTATCATTTACAATGTATATGGACAATGTAAAGATTCATGGAAATCTGACGAGGTCGGTCCGGACGAGAAAACACAAAGGGTGCCCCCATTGCCGAATCGGCCAAAAAATGGGTGTCACGCTTAAAGGTCCATAACTTTTGCTACGGGGATCGGTTTTTAGCCCATGACCCGTCAAAACGAACGTTAGAATGAGAAGCACACCATGAATTGGTCTTTTTATGGCAATACACCATGATTTGAGTAGGTTTTAATAAACTGCATAATGTACGTTCTTTTGGTTTGGCCAATGCGTGGCTTCGGTAATATGCTGCACGAGAGTGGGGTTTTTGCAAGTTATTTCCATTGAAAACCTTATCATTTACATTGTATATGGACAATGTAAAGATTCGTGGAAATCCGACGAGGTCGGTCCGGACGAGAAAACACAAAGGGTACCCCCTTGCGGAATCGGCTAAAAATGGGTATCGCGCTTAAACGTCCATAACTTTTGATACGGGGATCCGTTTTAAGCCCATGACCCGTCAAAAAGAACCTTAGAACGAGAATCACGTCATGTCTTGGTCGCTTTCTAGAAATACACCATGATTTGAGTGGGTATCGAAAAACTGCATGATGTACGTTCCTTCGGTTTGGCCAATGCGTGGCTTCAGCATTATACTGCACGAGAGTGAGTTTTTGCAAGTTATATCCCTTGAAAACTTTATCATTTAAATTTTATATGAATAATGTAAAGATTCGTGAAAATCCGACGAGGTCGGTCCGGACGAGAAAACACAAAGGGTACCCCTTTGCCGTATCGGCCAAAAATGGGTGTCGCCTTAAAGGTCCATAACTTTTGCTAGAGGATCCGTTTTAAGCCCATGACCCGTCAAATCGAACCTTAGAAAGAGAAGCACACCATGTCTTGGTCGCTTTCAGGCAATACACCATGATTTGAGTGGGTTTTGATAAGCTGCATAATGTACGTTCTTTCGGTTTAGCCAATACGTGGCTTCGGCAATATCCTGCACGAGAGTGGGATTTTTGCAAGTTATTTCCCATGAAAACCTTATCATTTATATTGTATATGGACAATGTAACCATTCACGGAAATCCGAAGAGGTCGGTCCGGACGAGTAAACACAAAGGGTAACCCTTTGCTGAATCGACCAAAAATGGTAGTCGCACTTAAACGTCCATAAATTTGGCTACAAGGATCCGTTTTAAGCCCATGACGTGTCAAAACGAACCTTAGAACGAGAAGCATGGCATGTTTTGGTCTCTTTCTGGCAATGCACCATGATTTGAGTGGGTATCGATGAACTGCATGATGTACGTTCTTTCGGTTTGGCCAATGCGTGGCTTCGGCAATATCCTACATGAGAGTGGGTTTTTTGCAAGTTATTTCCCTTGAAAACAATATCATTTACATTGGTAGATGAAAATGAAAAGATTCGTGGAAATACGACGAGGTAGGTCTGAACGAGAAAACACAAAGGGTACCCCCTTTGCTGAATCGGCCAAAAATGGGTGTCGCGCTTAAACGTCCATAACTTTTGCTACGAATACCCGTTTTAAGCCCATTACCCATCAAAACGAACCTTAGAACGACAAGCACATCATGTTTTGGTCTCTTTCTGGCAATACACCATGATTTGAGTGGGTATTGATAAACTTCATGATATACGTTCTTTCGGTTTGGCCAATGCGTGGATTCCGCAATATGTTGCACGAGAGTGGGGGTTTTTGAAAGTTATTTCCATTGAAAACCTTATCATTTACATTGTATATGGTCAAATGTAAAGATTCGTTAAAATCCAATGAGGTCGGTCCGGACGACCAATCGGCCAAAAATGGGTGTCGCGCTTAAACGTCCATAACTTTTGCTATAGGGATCCATTTTAAGCCCATGACCTGTCAAAAAGAACCTTAGAACGAGAATCACGTCATGTCTTGGTCGCTTTCTAGCAATACACCATGATTTGAGTGGGTATCGATAAACTTCATGATATACATTAATTCGGTTTGGCCAATACGTGGCTTCGGCAATATCCTGCACGAGAGTGGGTGTTTTGCATGTTATTTCTCTTAAAAACCTTATCATTTACATTGTAGATGAACAATGATAAGATTCATGGAAATCCGACGAGGTCGGTCCGGACGGGAAAACATAAAGGGTACCCCCTTTGCTGAATCGGCCAAAAATGGGTGTCGCGCTTAAACGTCCATAACTTTTGCTACGGGGATCCGTTTTAAGCCCATCACCCATCAAAACGAAACATAGAAAGAGAAGCACGTCATGTTATGGTCTATTTCTGGCAATACACCATGATTTGAGTGGGTATCGATAGACTGCATGATGTACGTTCTTTCGGTTTGGCCAATGCATGACTTCGGAAATATCCTGCACGAGAGTGGGTTTTTGCAAGTTATTTCCCTTGAAAACCTTATCATTTACATTGTATATGAACAATATAAAGATTCTTGGAAATCCGAAGAGGTCGGTCCGGGCGAGAAAACACAAAGGGTACCCCTTTCTCGAATCGACCAAAAATGGGTGTCATGCTTAAACATCCATAACTTTTGCTATGGGGATCCATTATAGGCCCATGACCCATCAAAACGAACCTTAGAATGAGAATCACGTCATGTCTTGGTCTCTTTCTGGCAATACACCATGATTTGAGTGGGTATCGCTGAACTGCATGATGTACGTTCTTTCGGTTTGGCCAATGCGTGGCTTTGGCAATATCCTGCATGAGAGTGGGTTTTTTTGCAAGTTATTTCCCTTGAAAACAATATCATTTACATTGTAGATGAACAATGTAAAGATTCATGGAAATCCGACGAGGTCGGTCCGGACGAGAAAACACAAATGGTACCCCCTTTGCTGAATCGACCAAAAATGGGTGTCGCACATAAAAGTCCAAAAATTTTGCTACGTGGATCCGTTTTAAGTCCATGACATGTCAAAAGGAACTTTAGAACGAGAAGCACATCATGGATTGGTCGCCTTATGGCAATACACCATGATTTGAGTGGGTATCGATAAACTGCATGATGTACGTTCTTTCGGTTTGGCCATTGCGTGGCTTCGGCAATATCCTGCACGAGAGTGGGTTTTTGCAAGTTATTTTCCATTAAAACTTTATCATTTACATTGTAGATTGTCAATGTAAAGATTCGTGGAAATACAACGAGGTCGGTGCAGACAAGAAAACACAAAGGGTACCCCCTTTGCTGAATCGGCCAAAAATGGGTGTCGCGCTTAAACTTCCATAAGTTTTGCTACGGGGATCTGTTTTAAGTCCATGACCGTCAAAACGAACCTTAGAATGAGCAGAACGCCATGGATTGGTTGCTTTCTGAAAATACACCATGATTTGAGTGGGTATCGATAAACTGCATAATGTACACTCTTTTGGTTTGGCCAATGCGTGGCTTCGGCAATATCCGACACGAGAGTGGATTTTTTGCAAGTTATTCCCCTTGAAAACCTTAGAGTTTACATTGTAGATGGAAATGTAATGATTCGAGGAAATTCGACGAGTTCGGTCCGGACGAGAAAACACAAAGGGTACCCCCTTTGTCGAATCGACCAAAAATGGGTGTCGCATTTATACGTCCATAACTTTTGCTATGAGGATCCGTTTTAGGCCCATGACCCATCAAAACGAACCTTAGAACGAGAATCACGCCATGCATTGGTCGCCTTCTGGAAATACACCATGGTTTGAGTGGGTATCGATAAATTGCATGATGTACGTTCTTTCGGTTTGGCCAATGCGTGGCTTCGGCAATATCCGACACAAGAGTGGGTTTTTTGCAAGTTATTTTCCTTGAAAACCATATCATTTACATTGTACATAAACAAAGTAAATATTCGTGGAAATCCGACGAGGTCTGTCCGGACGAGAAAACACAAAGGGTACCCCCTTTGTTGAATCGACCAAAAATGGGTATCGCACATAAAAGTCCATAAATTTTGCTACATGGATCCATTTTAAGTCCATGACACGTCAAAACGAACCTTAGAACGAGAGGCACGCCATGGATTGGTCGCCTTATGGAAATACACCATGACTTAAGTGGGTATCGATAAACTGCATGATGTACATTCTTTCGGTTTGGCCAATGCGTGGCTTCGAAAATATCCTGCATGAGAGTGGGTTTTTTGCAAGTTATTTTCCTTGAAAACCTTATCATTTTCATTGTAGATGGTCAATGTAAACATTCGTGGAAATCCGACGAGGTCAGTTCGGATGAGAAAACACAAAGGGTACCCCCTTTGCCGAATCGGTCAAAAATGGGTGTCGCGTTTATACGTTCATAACTTTTGCTATGAGGATCCGTTTTAGGCCCATGACCCATCAAAACAAACCTTAGAATGAGAATCACACCATGCATTGGTCGCCTTATGGCAATACACCATGATTTGAGTGGGTATCGATAAACTGCATGATGTACGTTCTCTCGGTTTGGCCAATACGTGGCTTCGGCAAAATCTGACACAAGAGTGGGCCTTTTGCTAGTTATTTCCCTTGAAAACCATATCATTTACATTGTAGATAACAAAGTAAAGGTTCGTGGAAATCCTACGAGGTCAGTCCGGACGAGAAAACACAAAGGGTACCCCCTTTGCTAAATCGACCAAAAATGGGTGTCGCACATAAAAGTCCAAAAATTTTGCTACGTAGATCCGTTTTAAGTCCATGACATGTCAAAAGGAACCTTAGAACGATAAGCACGCCATGGATTGGCCGCCTTATGGTAATACACCATGATTTGAGTGGGTATCGATAAACTGCATGATGTACGTTCTTTCGGTTTGGCCATTGCGTGGCTTTGGCAATATCCTGCACGAGAGTGGGTTTTTTACAAGTTATTTTCCTTGAAAACCTTATCATTTACATTGTAGATGGTCAATGTAAAGATTCGTGGAAATCCGACGAGGTCGGTGCGGACAAGAAAACACAAAGGGTACCCCCTTTGCTGAATTGGCCAAAAATGGGTGTCGCGTTTAAACTTCCTTAACTTCTGCTACGGGGATCTGTTTTAAGTCCATGACCCGTCAAAACGAACCTTAGAATGAGCAGAACGCCATGGATTGGTTGCTTTCTGAAAATACACCATGATTTGAGTGTGTATCGATAAACTGCATAATGTACGCTCTTTTGGTTTGGCCAATTCATGGCTTCGGCAATATCCTACACGAGAATGGATTTTTTGCAAGTTATTCCCCTTGAAAACCTTAGAGTTTACATTGTAGATGGCAATGTAATGATTCGAGGAAATCCGACGAGTTCGGTCCGGACGAGAAAACACAAAGGGTACCCTCTTTGCCGAATCGGCCAAAAATGGGTGTCTCGTTTATACGTCCATAACTTTTGCTATGAGGATCCGTTTTAGGCCCATGACCCATCAAAACGAACCTTGGAACGAGAATCACGCCATGCATTGGTCGCCTTCTGGCAATACACCATGATTTAAGTGGGTATCGATAAACTTCATGATGTACGTTCTTTTAGTTTGGACAATGCGTGGCTTCGGCAATATCCGACACAAGAGTGGGTTTTTTGCAATTTATTTCCCTTGAAAACCATATCATTTACATTGTACATAAACAAAGTAAATATTCGTGGAAATCCGACGAGGTCGGTCCAGACGAGAAAACACAAAGGGTACCCCCTTTGTTGAATCGACCAAAAATGGGTGTCGCACATAAAAGTCCATAAATTTTGCTACGTGGATCCGTTTTAAGTCCATGACACGTCAAAACGAACCTTAGAACGAGAAGCACGCCATGGATTGGTCGCCTTATGGCAATACACCATGATTTAAGTGGGTATCGATAAACTGCATGATGTACGTTCTTTCGGTTTGGCCAATGCGTGGCTTCGGCAATATCCTGCATGAGAGTGGGTTTTTTGCAAGTTATTTTCCATGAAAACCTTATCATTTACATTGTAGATGGTCAATGTAAACATTCGTGGAAATCCAACGAGGTCGGTTCGGATGAGAAAACACAAAGGGTACCCCCTTTGCCGAATCGGCCAAAAATGGGTGTATCGTTTATACGTCCATAACTTTTGCTATGAGGATCCGTTTTTGGCCCATGACCCATCAAAACGAACCTTAGAACGAGAATCATACCATGCATTGGTCGCCTTCTGGCAATACACCATGATTTGAGTGGGTATCGATAAACTGCATGATGTACGTTCTTTCGGTTTGGCCAATACGTGGCTTCGGCAATATCCGACACAAGAGTGGGTTTTTTGCTAGTTATTTCCCTCGAAAACCATATCATTTACATTGTAGATAAACAAAGTAAAGGTTCGTGGAAATCCGACGAGGTCGGTCCGGACGAGAAAACACAAAGGGTACCCCTTTCCTGAATCGACCAAAAATGGGTGTCGCACATAAAATTCCATAAATTTTGCTACGTGGATCCGTTTTAAGTCCATGACACGTCAAAACAAATCTTAGAACGAGAAGAATGCCATGGATTGGTCGCCTTATGACAATTGTTGGGAATTACATAATTGCACAAGTATGGTTAATGTTGCTAGCACAACATGGTTACTACTTCTGAAGTTACTACTGCTGAGACAGATTAATGCTGCTAACCAAGATTAATATTGCTTTAAGAAGTTAGTACTGCTAAGCAAAGTTAGTACTGCTAGTAGTTAGTACTGCTGAACTTAATATTGTTGTGTATTAATACTACTCATGAAGATAGTGCTGCTTATGAGATGAAGACTTCGGATGGTAATGAAGACAGTTATATTGATTGAAGATATGCATGGAAAGCTTGGAGATAACTGTCAGGATCGAATTCTTAACAAGAATTAATACTCAGAAACTAATATCAAAGAAGTTGCGGAAAAACACTTTGATATTTGATAGAACAGTAATCAAAACACAGTATGTAAGATCAAAACAGTAAACTTGTATTGAATGCTTAAAGCTACAAGATTACACACTCAACCTCAATATTGATGAACAGGCTCACCAATACGAATTCTACTTCTCTAGAATTAGGAACTATGCCTTGAGGTTGATTTTTTTCTAGAAAATTAATTATCAAAAGTTATTTCTATCTATTCTATACATTCTATACATATACTGATAAAAGGATAATTACAAAGAATAAACAAATCTTCAGAATATATTCCATGTATATCTTCTAAGTATATCTTCAGTATATCCAGCTGTAGTACCTTCCATCCGTATCTCTTTAGCAGCATTAACTAAGCTTAGCAGCAGTATCTTCTTCCAGCAGCATTAACTGCAAGCAGTACTAACTACTAGCAGTACTAACTAGCTAAGCAGTACTAACTTTGTTCAAGCAGTACTAACTTTAACTAGCAGTAGTAACACTTAGCAGTATTAATCTTCAACTTGTTCTGGCAGTAGTAACCACTCTTGTACTAGCAGTAGTAACCACACTTAGTATAATCTTCAGTTCCCAACAATCTCCCCCTAACTTGACTTTTAGAAGAGAAGTCAAGTTCTTCAGATATTCTTCCAGAAGATCCTTTTGATGCTCCCAAAACTCCAAAGATCATGCTCCTAGGTCTGGATTCAGCCCCAAACTCTGATTGATTATCCTCTGAATTAGATACTTGGCCATTTCTGAGTTTGGTGCACAACCCAACTTCTTCTTTAGCATGGCATGAACCTTCAGTCTGGTGTGATTATATACTCTATCTACTAGGAAGTATTCTGTGTGATTTCTATCCAAAGTCACTGCATATACTCCACTAGTTTCATATAGAGTCCAACTTGTGACTTCTTTAAACACACTCTTGATTACCTGGTCCACTTCTTCAGGTTTGAACATCATGCATAGATACTCCATCACCAGTTTTGTAAGAGAAATTCCTGGAGTATTCAGATGATCTGCATACAGCTTAATTCCTATGTCAAACATCTCTTCTATATCAGATCTAGAGCATGTTCTGACAATCTTGACCCAAGTGTTGAATACTTCATACTTATCACCCTTCCTCTTGAGTCTGATGTAGTCTTTTCCATCCATTGTCAGTATATCCCAGTGAATGATCTCAGGAGGCTTAACTCCAACAGGTTCTGCTGAAATTGGTTCAGGCACTTTGTCCATCACTACCATATACAAATTGACATCATCTTGAATTGATGACTCTGCCTGGATAGATGACTCAGGTGCCACTTTTTCTTCAGCAACCTTCTCAGCTTCTCCTTCAGATACTCTGGGCTTCTTATTTGACTTTTTCCTAGCCCTCATCTTTGTTCTTTTCAATGTCCTTAGATTTTCTCCCAGAGTGGCCTCTTTCTTAGGTGGAGTCTCTTGCTCATCTGGAAAGGGCTTTTGGAAATCAAAGTCATTGCTTTCTTTCATCCTCTTCTCCATTTCCACCCTTGCAGTTTCATTTCCTTGAAGCTTTTTCATCTCAGAATCATACAACTCTTTAATTTTCTCAAAGGACATCCTTGAGAACATCTCCTTTCTGACTCCTACAGCACCTTTGAGAAATATAATCATCTTGTTTCTCTCTTGGGTACCTAGGAAAGTCTGTGAGGGTTGTCTCTTCTTTCCAGCCTTTTTCACCACTAATTTCTTCAGAGTTGCAGCTTTCTTTTGTGCAATTTCAGTTTTCAGACTCTGTTGATAAGCTTCATTCAGTTCAGCAGCCAGAGCCTTTGCCATTTCTCTGTCCTTTTCCATCTGAACTCTTTCTTCTTTTTCAATATCCTCTTGCATCTTCCTGGCTAAGGCTTCATCTGATTCAACCAACCTTTGCTTCTTGACTGGTTGATCAGATTCTACCATCTTTGTCTTTCCTTTGTCTTTATTCATCTCCTTCTTACTGTTATCTTTCTTGATTACTTCACCTTGTTCTTTGATGATTACTCCTTTGGTCTTTGAAGTGACCTTGGGAGTATCATTTTTGGCTTTGAGTAAGGTTTCTGCAATCTCAAGATCAGTTAATACTTCTTTCACCATTTCTGCTGCTTGTTTATTTTCAGCAGTAGTACCTGTTTCTGCTGCTTGTTGTTTTTCTTTTTGCACTGTTTCTTTTTCTGTTTCTTCTTTCTGCTCCCCCTCAACATCAAATTTGTTTCCATCAAGCTCCCCCTCACTTGTAGCTTCTTCCATATTGATCTCCCCCTTTTTGGGAGCATCATGTTCTGATATCCTTCTCCTTAGCACAAAATGTCTCTTTTTCTTTTTCTGTACTAGCTTCAGAACCAATTTCTTGAGTTTGGTAATCTGCACCTGTTGGGACAAGATGACCAATTTCATTTCTTCAATCTCTTTGCCTTGGTTGATGACATCTTGGTTGATGTTTCCCATTGTTTCCATCAATTCTTCATAGTTATATCTGTCCTCACCTTCTCCAGGAGTGTTACCCCCTATTGAAGGATCATTGGATCTTTTTGAAGTGGAAGTCTTCTGCCTAGCAGAAGCACTATCCACCCCCTTGGTTTCTTGGCACCAGGGACCTTCAAATGATTGCTCATTTAAAGTTGCCATGGGGGAGGTCTTATTTATGTTACCACTGTCCTCCCCTGTGCTAGCAGGAGTAGTGGCAGCCTCATCTCCCATATGCTCTACCTCCTCCTCAGAGAGCACCTCCTTGGGGTTGGGAGACACCCCTGTGGGTTCCCTTTGGATATTCTCTAAAGGAGTATTCTCCCTTAGAGGGCTTATAGGCTTAGGGGTTTCTGGTACAAGAAGGGAAGGAGCCTTCTTTACCTGTTTTCTCTTATAAGTATGGGAAATTGGAGAGATTGGTTTTGTAAGAATGGACTGGGGAATAGTTTTTGGTTGAGAAGGTTGGGCTGGACTAGCAGTGGGATGGTCTAATGAGGGCCTTGACCCTGCTGCCATACCTTCAGTGGTTTGGGACACCACCATCATTGTAGAGAACAATGGGGTGTCAACTCCTTCCGAGTCCCCAGCAGATCTTCTCATATTTGAGAAAACCTTGCCTTTGGGGGGTTTAGGTACATATACCCCAACAGGTTGAGGTATATCCGTCAATTCATGGTTAATAACTTCTTGCACAAACCTGGGATACATAAAGAAACTCTTTTTGTTTCCCATATTTGATACAAGATCACTGAAAATCATCTTTGAAAAATTGTACCTTCTGGATGTAGCCAAGCATACCAACGCATATGCAATTGGACTGCTGAACTCACTCCATCCAGTGGTCTTTTTGGAGATGCAGTGCATCAGGGTATGAACAAGAAAACGCCATTGGGGAGAAAACTTTGCTTTTGAGAATTTGAAAACTCCCAATGGGCCTCCATACCCCATTCTAGTAAGATTGGAAAACAGTTCATCATTAGAGATAGTCGTTATACCAGAGGCATCGTCTAGACGTAGACTGATGCGAATGACCTCTTCAGTAACTGTTAATGGCTTGCCACACACAGTTGTCTTTATCTTTTGCACACCATTTTCAGCAACAATGGTGGCATTTGCCCAGAATAGCCTCTGATGTTCGATGTAGATGGTAGGGGCAACAGTGAGAGCATGTGCAATGTGACTTGTCTTGAGGAAATCCACAATCTGGTGGAATCCTTCTGCTTGTTTGGGCTTCTGCAGCATTGCGATCTCATTGTGCTCATCGATAAAAGCCATGGATGCCATTGAACAGAGATTTTCTTGCCTGGAATACTAGATTCTTGAGAGAAAAAGGATTAGAAGAGCAAGTGAACAGTATGCAAAGAGTCGTTATGAACGTTTAGGCGGGCAAAGGGTATTTATAGTATTTGGATTAAAAGCAGTATTAACCTAGAGCAGTATTAACTAACAAGCAGTATTAACGAACTAGCAGTATTAACTGAGAGCAGTATTAACTGACAAGCAGTATTAACGAACTAGCAGTATTAACTGAGAGCAGTATTAACTAACAAGCAGTATTAACTGACAAGCAGTATTAACGAACTAGCAGTATTAACTGAGAGCAGTATTAACTGACAAGCAGTATTAACGAACTAGCAGTATTAACTGAGAGCAGTATTAACTAACAAGCAGTATTAACTAACAAGCAGTATTAACGAACTAGCAGTATTAACTGAGAGCAGTATTAACTAACAAGCAGTATTAACTAACAAGCAGTATTAACGAACTAGCAGTATTAACTACGAGCAGTATTAACTAACTAGCAGTATTAACCAACTAGCAGTATTAACTAACTAGCAGTATTAACCAACTAGCAGTATTAACCAACTAGTAGTATTGACCAACTAGCAGTATTAACCAACTAGCAGTATTAACTGACTTACTCCTTGAAGCTCAGGTTGACTTGAGTACTGCTTTGTATGCCCTGAAAAGGTAGATTAGTAGCACCAAGAAACTATAATATGCAATTATATATCCACTTTTTGAGATAAGGCTTATTCAGTGTTGATCATTCCCATACTTGTTACCAAGAATGTGAATCTACCCACATCAAAAGCTTTGGTGAATAGATCAGCAAACTGGTTGTCAGTATGAACTTTCACAACTTGAATAAGTTTCTTTTCATTACAATCTCTTATGAAGTGATACCTGATCTCAATGTGCTTAGTCTTTGAGTGCTTGACAGGATTATTTACAATGCTGATAGCACTGCTATTATCAATAAAGATGGGAGTGTGTAGAAAGGTTACCCCATAGTCCAACATCTGATTCTGAATCCATAAGACCTGAGCACAGCAACTTGCAGCTGCTATGTACTCTGCTTCTGTTGTAGATGTGGACACTGTGGTTTGTTTCTTGCACTGCCATGAAACTAGTCTAGCACCCAAGAACTGACATCCTCCAGATGTAGACTTTCTGTCCAAGTTTGCCCCACCTAGATCACTGTCTGAGTATGCAATTAGGTCAAAGGGTGAGTCATGAGGATACCAAAGTCCCAATCTGGGTTGACCTTTGAGATATCTGAATATCCTCTTAACAGCTTGAAAGTGAGATTGCTTTGGCCTAACTTGGAATCTTGCACACACACAGACTGGAAACATTATATCAGGCCTTGATGCTGTGACATACATGAGAGAGCCAATCATAGATCTGTAATGATGCACATCTATATCCTCCCCCTCAAGATCTGCAGTTATCTGCTTGTGTGTTTCCATAGGTGTACTGGCAGGTTTTGAATCTGAGAAACCAAACTTGATTAAGATGTCCTGCACATACTTGGACTGACATATGAAGATGCCATCTGACTTCTGTTGAACTTGGAGTCCAAGGAAGAAAGTAAGTTCCCCCATGGAACTCATTTTAAACCTTTGATGCATTAGGTCCTCAAACTCCTTGCACATGACATCTTTTGTAGATCCAAATATAATGTCATCAACATAAATTTGGACCAACAAGATATCCTTCTTCTTTCTCTTGATAAAGAGAGTCTTATCAATGACTCCTCTTTCAAAGCCATTGTCCAAGAGGTAGGATGACAGAGTGTCATACCATGCTCTTGGAGCTTGATGCAGTCCATAAAGAGCTTTCTTCAATTTGTATACTCTGTCTGGATAGCTTGGGTTTTCAAACCCTGGTGGTTGACAGACATATACCTCTTCTTCAATTGAACCATATAGGAAAGCACTCTTTACATCCATTTGATAGACTTTGAATTTCATGTAAGAAGCATAGGCTAGGAATAGTCTGATAGCTTCTATCCTAGCCACAGGTGCAAAGACTTCTTCATAATCTATCCCCTCTTCTTGAGTATACCCTTGAGCCACTAGTCTTGCTTTGTTCCTTATGACAATTCCTCTTTCATCTCTCTTGTTCCTGAAGATCCACTTTGTTCCAATAGCTCTGTGACCTTTAGGAAGGTCAACCAAGTCCCATACATCTTGTAGTTTGAACTGTAGCAACTCTTCTTGCATTGCTTCTATCCAGCTAGATTCTTTCATTGCATCATGTGCCTTTTTAGGCTCAAGCTGGGATAGAAAGCAGGACAGCACTGTATGCTGTTGATCTTGCATTTCTTGAAGCCTGCTTTGGTGTCTAGTCATCATAGGAGATGATATATCTCCTATTACCAGCTGTGGAGGATGATTCTTTTGAACTCTGGTGTTATGACTAGGTTCTTCATTAACATTAGCTTCTAAATTTGAGTCATTCAACTCAACTGAAGTGTTTTCAGCTGCTTCTTCTGATTCTTTATCTCCTTCATTCTCTTCATCTCTACTCTGACTTGGTTCAGTAGCTTGTTCTATTTCACAGTCTTCAAAAGGATTCACTGTGGGAGTGGGAAAGATCACTGATTTAGATACACTTTCTTGAACTTGTGTAGTTCCTGATCCTTCACCTCCTGAACCTGCATGATCATCACTACTGAAACCAAAGGAGTTAGTTAGTGAATCAATGTCAAATAGCCATTGAGGACCAGTTCCAATAGGATTTGGTGTGTTCTCATTGCATTTGACATTGTCACTCTCTTCAATTATTCTAGTAGATGAATTGAAAACTCTGTAGGCCTTACTTTGAGAGGAATAACCAACCAGAAATCCATCATCTGCTTTGCTATCAAACTTACCTAAGTGAGTTTTGGTATTGAGAATGGTACAAGGACACCCAAAAGGTTTGAAAAATCCAATAAAGGGTTTTCTTTTATTTAAAAGCTCATATGGTGTCTTGTTCTTTGGTTTAACTACTAGAACTCTGTTTTGGACATAACAGGCAGTATTAACTGCTTCAGCCCAGAAGGTAATTGGCAGTTTTGAATCAGCCAACAGAGATCTAGCAGCCTCTATTAGTGTCCTATTTCTCCTTTCAGCAACACCATTCTGTTGAGGAGTTCTAGGAGCACTATACTGTCTCTCAATTCCTTTTTCCTCACAAAAAGTGTTTAGATCAAGATTTTTGAATTCAGTCCCATTATCTGATCTAATGACTTTTACCTTTTGATTAGATTGGTTTTCAATTCTCAGGATAAAGGACTTGATCAGTCCACTTGTCTCATCCTTAGTCCTTAGAAAATATACCCAAGTGAATCTAGAGTAATCATCAACAATAACCAAGCAGTAAGATTTCTTGCCTATACTCATCACATTTGTAGGGCCAAACAAGTCCATGTGCAATAACTGGAGACAAGAAGAAATAGAATTTATCTCTTTGGTCTTATGAGAAGTTTTATGCTGCTTGCCTTTAAGACAAGCAACACAATGATCATCACATGAAAAGACTTTAGAAGGTAAACCTCTTACAAGGTTGTTTTTAACAAGTTTGTTCATAGTCTTAAAATTCATGTGACACATCCTTCTGTGCCAGAGAGAGGATTCATCTAAAGAAGCTTTTGAAACAAGACAGTTTAGAGATGAATCACTTTTAACATTTTCCATGTCAAGACAGTATACATTGTCCTTTCTTGGAGTTCTTAGTAGTATCATGCTTTCATCAACTACTTTGAACCCTGGAGCAAGGATCATACATTCAGTACTTGTAAACAATATACTATGTTGTTTGTCACAAACCTGTGATACACTTAACAGGTTGTATTTTAATTGATCAACATAGTAGACATCCTCAAATGTCATCTTACCTTTGGTGACATTACCTTTTCCACTTATCTTACCACCAGTAAGATTGTCTCCAAAAGCAACATGTCCTCCATTAATATGCTTGAAATCCTGAAGGCATGACATGTTGCCTGTCATGTGCCTTGAGCAACCACTATCAACATGCCATATGCTCTTTCCCTTGAACTGTTGGTTGCTCTGCACATTAGATAAGTCAGTTAGTATGATTTAGGAACCCAAGCCACAGTGGTCTTGGGTACCCCATTCTCATCAAAATACTTGCATTCCTTTTTGACAAGATTCTTGAATTTTAACTCCTCATTCTTGGAGTATTTTGTTACTATTATAGGCTTAGAAACAGTTGTGCTGGTGACAGTACTGGTTTTAGAAGTATTGACTACCTTTGCAGCACTTGCATGCTTAGCAGTACTAACCTTGTTAGCAGTAGTAACAGTGCAAGCAGCAGTAACTGTGTTGGCAGTATTAATCTTTGAAGAGATACTAACTGTATTAGCAGCATTAATGTTTTTAGCAGTACTAACACAGGTAGCAGCAGTAAAATCTTCAGCAACACTAACCCTGTCAGCAGTACTAACAGTTTTAGTTCTTTTGGGCACCCACATTTTAATGCTTTCTTTAAGAATTCTTTTCTTTATGGGGCCTCTCTTTTCAACATGTTTCTTTCCATCCTTTCTATAATCAACAGACTTTTGCTTATATCTTTGAAAGGTCATCTGTTGATTGATAGGATTGAAAAAACAAAATTTGGCCAGATGATTTAGCTTGCAACATATGAAGCAAGGTTTTGGTCTATTGATTTTATTCAGATCAACTCCTTGCTTCTGAGCCCATTGATTGTTCCAGTTTCTTTGATTTCCTCTTTTTAAACCAGAATGTAGGCTCTTTGCTTTATTGCAATCACACTGTTTTCCAGATGCAGGATTCACAACTGTGGTCTGTTTGTAATGGACCTTATTGTCTTTTACTTTGGTCTTTTCTATTTTCTTGGATTTTATCCAGTCTTTCCCACATCCCTCCTTGGTGATTATCTTGTTTTCTTCATGGATTTCTTTACCTATCTTTTTATCTCTCTTCATGTTGGCTTCTTTCTCAGTAATATCCTTAATTACTACTTCATCCAGAGGGTCTATCTTAAAGACCTTATCAGATAAGTCCTTATTCTCCTTGGTTTCTAACAGATCTGAAGTAGGAGAGATATAATTGTTATTGTAAGGAGGAGGTGTACTGTTGTAACCAAGACCAGGTTTCATCTTATCATGAATCTGAGCCTTTAGAAGAGAATCCATTGCTTTTGAAGCATATGAAAACTTCTCTACGTCAAGTTTGACTTTGGACAATTCCTCCTTCAACTTATCACTCTCTTCTATGGATTTGGACAGTTTGGTCTCTAATTCATTCTTCTCCCACTTCCAGTAGTTAGTATCATATGAGTGTTGAAGTTCATTGGCTTGAAAGCCTTTGATTTGTTCTTCAAATCTCTCAACTATTAGAACATAGTCTCTTCTATCCTTTTCTAACCTTTTAAGGTCATCACACATACTTTGATTGTGATCCCTGTATCTTTTGACAGTGTCAATGCAAGTTTTAGAGCAAAGGTTAGAAATTACCTCAGATGGAAGATCAGATACTTCTGCCATAAGAGCTTGATTCTGAATGGCTTCCTCAGCTTGATCACTCCAGTCAAATCCCATTCCTTGTTGAGAAACAAGGGCTTGAGCAGGATTTTTGTTCTGAGTGTAGCCTCCATTCTGGGCTTGTTGGTGGTTGTTGTTGGACACAGCATTCCTGCATTCTCTAGCAAAGTGTCCTTTCATGTGACACTTGTAGCATTCCACCTTGGTTTTGTCAAAACCAGCTCCATCTTCTCTTCTTTGGGAGAAGTTATTCCTACCTGTTCTTTTAATGAACTTCTTCACCCTCATAGATAGCATGGCCATCTGCCATTTTATATCCATCTCTTCCAGATCATCAGGGTGAAGTTGTTCCAGATCATCATTGATTAATGAGGGGTTACTATGACTGGACAGGAAGGCTTCAAAAATTGTTTCAGATCCCTTTTCTGAACTTGCTCCACCAGAAGTACTAACTGCTTCAGGAATGGCAGTAGTATCAGTTGCTGCTGACAGAAGTGCAGAATTGTGGACATATCCAGTAGGTTTCTTCTTGATCTCTACCTCAGTTTCAAAAACTCTTAGATCATTGTATAGATCATCGAGTTCTTTCTCCTCCAGATTGTCACTCTGCCTATAAGAGACAGTGTACATAGTCCATTCATCCCCAAGAGATCTGAGGAATTTTCTATTGATGTCATCTTGATCCATCTTTACTCCAATAGTGGCTAGTTCTCCAATGAGTTTGTTGAACCTATCAAAAGTTTGAGTCATAGACTCATTCTTTGATGAAGTAAAATTCTCATATTGCTGCTTAAGCACATCCCTTTGATTTCTCTTGATGCTCTTTGTTCCAGCAAATCTTTTCTCTAGGGAATTCCAGAGAATTTGAGCATCAGTACAGTTGCAGAATTGATGCTGATATTCATTAGGAATTGCCAAGAGCAGAGTACTCAAGGCCTTCATCTCTGTCTGCCTGATCTTTCTTTCACCATCTGTCTTTGGTGGAGGTCTTTTTCCATCTGGTCCTATTCTTCCAGCTTCAGAAGGACCATTCTCAATGATATCCCACATTGAGTAGTCAGTGAGAAGAATATATTGCCTGATCCTTATCTTCCACATGTCAAACTCACTGGGTTTGAGCATTGGAACCTTGGAGACCAAACTGCTGCTTGATTCTGTATGATTTTCCATGATAGCTGTTTCTGATTTAATTGGCTCTGATACCACTTGTCAGGATCGAATTCTTAACAAGAATTAATACTCAGAAACTAATATCAAAGAAGTTGCGGAAAAACACTTTGATATTTGATAGAACAGTAATCAAAACACAGTATGTAAGATCAAAACAGTAAACTTGTATTGAATGCTTAAAGCTACAAGATTACACACTCAACCTCAATATTGATGAACAGGCTCACCAATACGAATTCTACTTCTCTAGAATTAGGAACTATGCCTTGAGGTTGATTTTTTTCTAGAAAATTAATTATCAAAAGTTATTTCTATCTATTCTATACATTCTATACATATACTGATAAAAGGATAATTACAAAGAATAAACAAATCTTCAGAATATATTCCATGTATATCTTCTAAGTATATCTTCAGTATATCCAGCTGTAGTACCTTCCATCCGTATCTCTTTAGCAGCATTAACTAAGCTTAGCAGCAGTATCTTCTTCCAGCAGCATTAACTGCAAGCAGTACTAACTACTAGCAGTACTAACTAGCTAAGCAGTACTAACTTTGTTCAAGCAGTACTAACTTTAACTAGCAGTAGTAATTCTACTAGCAGTAGTAACACTTAGCAGTATTAATCTTCAACTTGTTCTGGCAGTAGTAACCACTCTTGTACTAGCAGTAGTAACCACACTTAGTATAATCTTCAGTTCCCAACAATAACTATGGAAGCTTATACTGAAGATATTTTATTATTTGTTATTAGCTTTTATTTTCAGTATATATATAGACTTATTGAGAATAGTTTAGAACTTCAAGTTAGACAATATTCTGAGTTTTTGCTTTCCTAGAGAGAATCAACCTCAAGGTTTAGAACCTTAGTTCTAGAGAACTAGAATTCGTATTGGTGAGTCTGTTCATCAATATTGAGGTTGTGTGTGAAATCTTGTAGCTTTAAATCATTCAATAAAGTTTACAATTTGTGATTTCTGATTCACTGTTTCATTGATCTTTGAATATTAAAGTGTTATTCCGCAAACTCCTTAAATATTGTTTCTGAGTGTTTATTCTTGTTAAGAATTCAGATCCTGACAAGTGGTATCAGAGCTAGTATTCTCAGAAACCTTCATTCATCATGGAAAACACAGTTGAATCAAACAGTACTCTTGTCTCAAAGGTTCCAATGCTCAGATCTAATGAGTTTGACATGTGGAAGATAAGGATCAAGCAATACATTCTCCTCACAAATTACTCTATGTGGGACTTCATTGAGAATGGCCCATCTGATGAAGGAAAAATTGGTGCAGATGGAAAAAGAACCCCACCAAAGACAGATGCAGAAAAGAAGATAAGGCAGATAGAGATGAAAGCCTTCAGTACACTGCTCTTGGCTATTCCCAATGAATATCAACACCTATTCTGCAATTGCACTGATGCACAGATGCTTTGGAATGCTCTAGAGAAAAGATTCTCTGGTACCAAAAGTACCAAGAGAAATCAGAAGGCAATACTGAAGCAATTGTATGAAAACTTTGTGTCAACTAAGAATGAGTCCATGACTCAAACTTTTGACAGGTTTAACAAGCTGATTGGTGAACTAGCTACTATGGGAGTACAGATTGATCAAGATGATGTAAACATAAAGTTCTTAAGGTCCCTTGGAGATGAATGGACCATGTATACTGTTTCATTCAGACAGAATGAACAAATAGAAGAAAAAGAACTTGATGATTTGTACAATGACTTTAGAGTGTTTGAATCTGAGGTGGAGGTAAAGAAGAAGCCTTCTGGATATGTTCATAATGTTGCACTTCTATCAGCATCAATTGATTCTACTGCTAACCCTGAATCAGTTAATGCTGCTAATGGAGCAAATCAAGAGAAAGGCACTGAATCTGTTTTTGAAGCCTTTCTGTCCAGCCATGGAAACTCTTCTTTAATCAATGATGACTTGGAACAACTTCATCCTGATCATCTTGAAGAGATGGATATTAAATGGAAGATGGCCATGCTTTCCATGAGGGTAAAGAAGTTCATCAAGAGGACTGGGAGGAATAACTTCTCCCAAAGAAGAGAAGATGGAGCAGGCTTTGACAAGTCAAAGGTAGAATTCTATAAATGTCATATGAAGGGACACATTGCCAGGGAATGCAGAAGTGGAGTGTCTCACAATAACCATCAACAAGCTCAGACTGGTAACTTCAACCAGAACAGAAACTCTGCTCAAGCCCTTGTTTCTCAACAAGGAATGGGGTTTGACTGGAGTGATCAAGCAGAAAAGGCTATTAAAAATCAAGCTCTCATGGAAGAGGTATCTGATCTCCCAACTAAGGTCAGTTCTAATCTTGGTTCTAAAACTTGCATAGACACTGTTAAAAGGTACAGGGATCACAACCAGAATATGAGTGATGACCTTAAGAGGTTAGCAAAAGATATAAAAGACTATGTGAGAATTGTTGAGAGGTTTGAGGAACGAATTAAAGGTTTCCAAGCCAATGAAATTCAACACTCATATGACACAAATTACTTGAAGTGGGAGAAAAAGGATCTAGAACTCCAACTGACAAAGTCTAAAGAGGAGAGTGAAAAGTTGAGAGGGGAGCTAGCCAAAGTTAAACTAGATGTAGAAAAGTTTTCCAATGCTTCTAAAGCAATGGACTCTTTACTACAAACTCAGATTCATGACAAACTGAGAAGAGTAATTAGGTACAATACCACACCACCACCATACAACAACAACTACATCCCTCCTACATCAGACTTGCTAGAAACCAAAGATAGGAAGGACTTGCCTGAGGGAGCCACTGAGATAGATCTCTTAGATGAAGTAGTTGTTGAGGACAAAACTGAGAAAGAAGCTGGTAAGAGTAAGGAGAACAATGTGAGTGGTGAGATTCCTCTAGAGAATCACATTATTACCAATGAGGGTTGTGGAAAGATTTGGGTAAAATCTAAGGACATAGAGAAGACTGAGGGAAAGTCTAGTAAGGTCCATTACAAGGAGACCACAGTTATGAATCCTGTTCCTTGCAAACAGTGTGCTTGTACTAAATCTGAGCCCCTAAAACATGATAAAAGGAGGGGTAATCAAAGAAACTGGAATAATCAGTGGGCACAAAAACAAGGGGTTGATCTGAGTAAAATCAATAGACCAAAACCTTGTTTTATTTGTGGAAAGCTCAATCATATTGCTAAATATTGTTATTTCAATCCTATGAACCAAAGGATGAATTTTCAAAGATCTGTGCAAAAACCCTTTCGTTATAGAAAGAATGAAAGGAACCATGTGGCTAAGAAACCTGCTAAATCTAAAAGCCACATGAAGAAAAAGACAGTTGAGGAGAGTGTCAAGATGTGGATTCCTAAAAGCACTAAAACTGTTAGTACTGCTACCACAAATAGTACTGCTGACAATGATAGTTCTGCTAAAAGCAATACTACTTCTACCAATGTTAGTGCTGCTAAGAGTATTAGTACTGCTAAAACTAACATTGTTAGTACTTCTTCTAATGTTAATACTGCTAACTCTGTTAGTACTTCTAACAAGGTTAGTACTGCTAAACCTGTTAGTGCTGCTAACTCTGTTAGTACTTCTAAGGTTAGTACTGCTTCTAATGTTTGTGCTGCTAAGCCAATCATATTGACAAAGTACTCCAGTAAAGAGTGCTCTGAGTTTAAAAATCTCATAAAAAAGGAATGTAAATACTTTGATGAGAAAGGGAGACCCAATACCACTTTGGCTTGGGTTCCCAATCAATACTAATTGTTTTTATCTTATGTGCAGGAAAACCAGCAGCTCAAGGGGAAGAACATCTGGCATGTTGATAGTGGTTGCTCTAGGCACATGACAGGGAACATGTCTTGCCTCAAGAATTTCAAGAAAAATGATGGTGGGCATGTTGCCTTTGGTAATACTCCGGATGGAGGTAAGATCAGTGGTAAAGGTGATGTAACCAAAGGTAAAATGACCTTTGAAGATGTATTCTATGTTGAGCAATTAAGGTATAACCTGTTAAGTATTTTACAGGTTTGTGACAAAAAACATAGTATATTGTTCACAGATTCTGAATGCATTATCCTTGCTCCTGGATTCAAGGTAGTTGATGAAAAGATGATACTACTAAGAACTCCCAGAGTAAGGCTTACAGAGTGTTTAATTCTTCTTCTAGAATAATTGAGGAAAGTGACAATGTCAAATGCAATGAGAACACACCAAATCCCATTGGTTCAGGTCCTCAGTGGTTGTTTGACATTGATTCACTAACTAACTCTTTGGGTGTCAGTAGTGATGATCATGCAGGTTCAGGAAGTGGAGGATCAGGGGATGAACAAGTACAAGTACAAGACATTAATCCTCAGTCTGTGATCTTTCCCATACCTACAATGGAACTTGTTGATTTCTGTGAAATAGAGACTATGACTGAACCAATTCAGAGTGAAAAAGAAAGAAGGGATGAGGAGAATCAAGTGCATGAAGAGCCAGAAGCAGCTGAGGAGATCACCTCAGCTGACTTAAATGATTCCAATTTAGAAGTGGGAATCAATGAAGAACCTAGTCATTAGACTAGAACTCAAAAGAACCATCCTCCAGAGTTGGTCATAGGAGACATCTCTTCTCCTATGATAACAAGGAATCAAAGCAGACTTCAAGAGCTGCAGGATCAGCAACATACAGTACTCTCTTGCTTTCTATCTCAGATTGAGCCTAAAAAGGTTTTTGATTCAATGAAAGACTCCAGTTGGATAGAAGCTACGCAAGAAGAGTTACTGCAGTTCAAATTGCAAGAAGTTTGGGACTTGGTAGACCTTCCAAAAGGTCATAGAGCTATTGGCACCAAATTGATTTTCAGGAATAAAAAGGATGAGAGAGGAATTGTGATCAGGAACAAAGAAAGGCTTATGGCATAAGGGTACACTCAGGAAGAAGGCCTAGATTATGAAGAAGTGTTTGGCCCAGCTGCAAGGGTAGAGGCAATTAGGCTATTTCTAGCCTATGCCTCATACATAAAGTTCAAGGTATATCAAATGGATGTGAAGAGTGCCTTTCTATATGGTACAATTGATGAAGAAGTATATGTCTGTCAGCCCCCTGGATTTGAAAATCCATTATATCCTGACAGAGTATACAAACTGAAGAAAGCACTTTATGGTCTACATCAAGCCCCAAGAGCATGGTATGATACTTTGTCTACCTATCTCTTAGAAAATGGGTTTGAAAGGGGAATAATTGACAAGACCCTCTTCATTAAAAGGAGTAAGAAGGACATCCTACTTGTTCAGATCTATGTGGATGACATCATATTTGGATCCACACAAGATCAGATGTGTAGAGACTTTGAAAAGTTGATGCACAAGAGCTTTAAAATGAGTTGAATGGGTGAACTTACCTTCTTCCTTGGGCTTCAAGTGAAACAGAAGAAAGATGGGATCGTTATAAGTCAATCAAAGTATGTGAAAGACATCCTGGATAAGTATGGTTTAACAGACTCAAAGCCAGCAAGCACACCAATGGAGACTCATAAACAGATCACTACTGATCTTGAGGGGGAGGATGTTGATGTCCATCTATATAGATCAATGATTGGATCTCTCATGTATCTCACAGCCTCAAGACCAGACATCATCTTTCCAGTGTGTTTGTGTGCCAAATTCCAAGTCAAGCCAAAGCAATCACACCATCAAGTTGTTAAGAGGATTTTCAGATACTTAAGAAGGCAACCTAGATTAGGTCTTTGGTATCCTTATGAATCCAACTTTGACTTGATTGCATATTCAGACAGTGACTTGGGTGGTGCTAATATGGATAGAAAGTCTACTTCAGGTGGATGTCAACTTTTGGGTGCAAGACTAGTATCTTGGCAGTGTAAGAAACAAACCACAATGTTCTTATCTACAACAGAAGCTGAGTATATTGCTGCTGCAAGTTGCTGCTCTCAGGTTCTATGGATTCAGAATCAAATGCTGGACTACGGGGTAACCTTTCTTCACACTCCAATCTTCATTGACAATATCAGTGCTATAAGCATTGTTAACAATCCAGTCAAGCACTCCAAAACAAAGCACATTGAGATCAGGTATCACTTTATTAGAGATTTTAATGAAAAGAAGCTAATTCAAGTTGCTAAAGTTCATATTGACAACCAGTTTGCTGATCTATTCACTAAAGCTTTTGATGTGGGTAGATTCACTTTCTTGGTCACAAGTGTGGGCATGATCAACTCTGAATAAGCCCATGTTTTAAAAAGTGTTTACATACCTGTTATTTGTTATTCTTTGGTGTCACTAATCATCTTTCTCAGGAAGTTATTACCTTGCTCAGACTATCACAAGCTTCAACAGTGTAAGTGCAGTTAATGCTGCCAGTGTAGTTTTAATACTGCCAGTGCAAAGTTAATACTGCTAGTTAGTTAATACTGCTAGTGGTTAATACTGCTCTCAGTTAATACTGCTAGTTAGTTAATACTGCTAGTGGTTAATATTGCTCTCAGTTAATACTGCTAGTTAGTTAATACTGCTAGTGGTTAATACTGCTCTCAGTTAATACTGCTAGTTAGTTAATACTGCTAGTGGTTAATACTGCTCTAAGTTAATACTGCTTATGTCCCGAATACTATAAATACCCTTTTTTCCCGCCTAAAAGCTCATAACGACTCTTTGATTACTATTCATCTTCTCTCTAACCCTTTTTCTCTCAAGCACCTAGTAAGTTTCAGGCAAGAACACTCAAGCTCGATGGCACCAATGGCTTTTATTGACGAACACAACGAGATAACAATGCTACAAAAGCCAAAGCAGGCTGATGGATTTCATCAGATAGTCGACTTTCTCAAGTCCAGCCATATCGAGTATGCTCCTACAGTGTCACCATCCATCTACATTGAGCACCAAAAGCAATTTTGGGCCAATGCCACCATTGTTACTGAAAATGGTGAGAAGGTTATCAAGACAAGGGTGTGTGACAAACCCTTAACAATTTCTGAAGAGGTAATCTGCATTTGTCTACGTCTAGACGATGCCACATGTATCTCATCTATCTCTAATGATGAACTGTTTTCTACTCTTACTAGAATGGGGTATGGAGGCCCATTGGGTGTTTTCAAGTTCTCAAAAGCTAAATTTTCACCCCAATGGCGTTTCTTTGTCCATACCCTTATGCATTGTATTTCCAAAAAGACTATTGGATGGATTGAGTTCAGTAGTACCATTGCTTATGCTTTGGTTTGCTTGGCCACTGCCAGAAAGTACAATTTTTCAAAAATGATTTTCAATGACCTTGTGTCAAACTTGGGAAACAAAAAGAGTTTTTATATGTACCCAAGATTTGTCCAGGTAGTTATAACCAATGAATTGACGGATATGCCTCAATTTGATGAGGTATATGTACCTAAAATCCCCAAAGGCAAGGTCTTTTCAAATATGAAAAGATCTCCATTGGACTCGGAAGGAGTTGACACCCCATTGTTCTCTACAATGATGGTGGTGTCCCACAATCCAGAAGGTATGGCTTCAGGGTTAAGGCCCTCATTAGACCATCCCACTGAAAGCCAATCCCAACCTTCAATCACCATATCAATCCCACAGTCCCTTCTTCAAAAACCAACTTCCCCAATTACCAACACATACATAAGGAAAAAGGTAAAGAAGGCTCCTTCCCTTCTTGTACCTTCACCCACAGAGCCTTCAAGCCCTCTAATGGAGAATTCTCCATTAGAGAATATCTATAGGGAAACCACAGGGGTGTCTCCCAACACCAAGGAGGTGCTCACTGAGGAGATGAATGAGCATATGGGTGCAAAGGCTGCCACTACTCCTGCTAGAACAGAAGAGGCCAGTGGTAACATCAATAAGACCTTCCCCATGGCAACTTTGGGTGAGCAATCATCCAAAGGTCCCAGGTGCCAAGAAACCAAGGGGGTAGTAGGTGATTCTGCTAGGTAGAAGACCTCTACTACAAAAAGATCCAATGATCCTCCAAAGGTGGTAAAAACACCCAAAGGAGGTGAGGACAGATATGACTATAATGAATTGATGGAAACAATGGGCAACATTAATTTGGATGTAATCAAGCAAGGCAAAGACATTGAAGAGATGAAAATGGTAATTCTGTCTCAACAAGTACAGATTACCAAATTAAAGAAAATGGTGACAAGATTGGTACAGAAAAAGAGGAGAAGGCAATTTGTTCTGAAGAAAAGGAAAAGTGCTAATGATGCTTTCAACAAGGGGGAGAATTAAGAGGCTGAAGCAGAGAAGGAAAGTACTTCTGGGATGGGATTTGAGTTTGAGGGGGAGAAAGCTGCAGAAACAGAAACAAAAGCAGTAGAAACAGATGAGGTTCAAGCAGCAGCAGTAACAGAACAGGCAGCAGCAGTAACAGAACAGGTAGCAGCAGTAACAGGGCTATCTGTTAAAGAATTGGAAATAGCAGAAACTTTGGTAAAAGCAAAGAATGACACTCCTAAGGCTACTCAAAAGGCCAAGGGAGTGGTCATCAATGAAGGAGGTATTTCAAAGAAAAGAAAAGAAAGCAGTGAGACAAGTTTGAAGGATACAAAGGGAAAGGAAAAGGTGGTTGAACCTGAACAACCTTCAAAGAAGAAGAATTAGATTGAGATGGATGAAGAAGTGGCAAAGTAGCTTCAAGCAGAAATGGAAAGGGAGGAACAACTCCAATCTGCAAAAGATAGAGAGCTTGCACTGGAGATGGCCAAAAAGCTAAATGAAGAATATCAAAAGAGCATGCAAATTGCAGCTGAGGCCAAGAAATTACCAGTCAAAAGAATGCCACTTAAAAAGCAGAAAAGACAACCTTCCAAGACCTTTTTGGCCAATCAGGAAAGGAGAAAAATGATCAACTTCCTGAAAGGTTCAATTGGTGTCAAAGGAGAGATGTTTACTAATATGGCATATAGTCAAGTTGAGGAGCTCTATAAAAAGGAAATGGCTAAGCTTCAAGGGGACTCCTCACAAAGGGAAGAGGCTAAAAGAAGAATGAAAGAGAGGTATGATCTCAACATTCAATAACCATTCCCTGAGGAAGTCACACCTACAAAAGAAAAGAAGGAAGAGCCAGAGTATGTTGGTATAGAAGCTAAATCTGCAAAGAGGTTGAAGACCATAGCTTCCAAGAAACAGTCCAAGAAGCCAAGGGTTGAAGAAGCTGAAAAGAGGCAGAACCTTCAGTTACACCTTCAGCAGAATTTGTGCAGAACCCAGAGCAGTCCAACAAGCTATCTGATGAACATGTGGGTCTCTACATGACAATAATAGAACCAGTTCAGGTTGTTCCCATTTCTGTGAAAGCACCAGAAATCATCTTTTGGGACATTCTGAGAGATAACAGAAAGGATTACTTCAGAGTCAAAAGAGTTGGTGATATGTTTGAAGTCTACTCAACTTGGGGCAAAGTGATTAGAAGTTGTTCCAGGGCTGATCTAGAAGAAATGCACAAGGTGGGAATCAAGCTATATGAGCCTGTGATGAAAGGAAATGAAGAAAGTCTACTCAAGATTGCTATGGAATACCTTTGTATGATGTTTGAACCAGAAAAGGTGGTTTACAGGATCAAGGATCTACATCATGAGTATGGGTTCAAGAAGATTGATAAGTGGATGCTCTTTGAAAATTGTGGTGTATACATGATCACAATAGATAACTGTTATCATGAATACTACCTGATGGACAAAGTATATGATCACAGCAAGGAAAAGCTGAATGGGATGCTGAGAACTAAGCTAGTGTGTGCAAAGGAATCAGAAATGGCCAGAATTGTGGTTAGAAGAACAATTAATCAAAGTTTGGGTCTGGATCCGAATTTGGGCAACTAAGCTGTAGTGTTGAAAGCATCTTGAAGACCAAAATTGAAGAACTTGACTTCTCTTCCTAAAAGTCAAGTTAGGGGGAGATTGTTGGGAATTACAGAATTGCACAAGTATGGTTAATGTTGCTAGCACAAAATGGTTACTACTTCTGAAGTTACTACTGCTGAGACAGATTAATGCTGCTAACCAAGATTAATACTGCTTGAAGAAGTTACTACTACTAAGCAAAGTTAGTACTGCTAGTAGTTAGTACTGTTGAACTTAATACTGCTGTATATTAATACTGCTCATGAAGATAGTGCTGCTTATGAGAGGAAGACTTCGGATGGTAATGAAGACAGTTATATTGATTGAAGATATGCATGGAAAGCTTAGAGATAACTATGGAAGCTTATACTGAAGATATTTTATTATTTGTTATTATCTTTTATTTTCAGTACATATATATACTTATTGAGAATAGTTTAGAACATCAAGTTAGACAATATTCTGAGTTTTTGCTTTCATATAGAGAATCAACCTCAAGGTTTAGAACCCTAGTTCTAGAGAAGTAGAATTCGTATTGGTGAGTCTGTTCATCAATATTGAGGTTGTGTGTGAAATCTTGTATCTTTAAATCATTCAATAAAGTTTACAGTTTGTGATTTCTGATTCACTGTTTCATTGATCTTTGAATATTAAAGTGTTATTCCGAAAACTCCTTTAATATTGTTTCTGAGTGTTTATTCTTGTTAAGAATTCAGATCCGGACAGCAATACACCATGATTTGAGTGGGTATCGATAAACTGCATGATGTACGTTCTTTCGGTTTGGCCAATGCGTGGCTTCGGCAATATCCTGCATGAGAGTGGGTTTTTTGCAAGTTATTTTTTTACTTGAAAACCTTATCATTTACATTGAAGATGGTCAATGTAAACATTCGTGGAAATCCGACGAGGTCGGTCCGGATGAGAAAACACAAAGGGTACCCCCTTTGCCGAATCGGCCAAAAATGGGTGTCGCGTTTATACGTCTATAACTTTTGTTATGAGGATCCATTTTAGGCCCATGACCCATCAAAACGAACCTTAGAACGAGAATCACGACATGCATTGGTCTCCTTCTGGCAATACACCATGATTTGAGTGGGTATCGATAAACTGCATGATGTACGTTCTTTCGGTTTGGCCAATGCGTGGCTTCGGCAATATCATGCATGAGAGTGGGTTTTTTGCAAGTTATTTTCCTTGAAAACCTTATCATTTACATTGTAGGTGGTAAATGTAAACATTCGTGGAAATCCGACGAGGTCGGTTCGGATGAGAAAACACAAAGGGTACCCCCTTTGGCGAATCGGCCAAAAATGGGTGTCGCGTTTATACGTCCATAACTTTTGCTATGAGGATCCATTTTAGGCCCATGACCCATCAAAACGAACCTTAGAACGAGAATCACACCATGCATTGGTCGCCTTCTGGCAATACACCATGGTTTGAGTGGGTATCGATAAATTGCATGATGTACGTTCTTTCGGTTTGGCCAATGCGTGGCTTCGGCAATATCCGACACGAGAGTGGGTTTTTTGTAAGTTATTTCCCCTGAAAACCATATCATTTACATTGTAGATAAACAAAGTAAAGATTCGTGGAAATCCGACGAGGTCGGTCCGGACGAGAAAACACAAAGGGTACCCCTTTTGCTGAATCGACCAAAAATGGGTGTCGCACATAAAAGTCCATAAATTTTGCTCCGTGGATCCGTTTTAAGTCCATGACACGTCAAAACAAACCTTAGAACGAGAAGCATGCCATGGATTGGTCGCCTTATGGCAATACACCATGATTGAGTGGGTATCGATAAACTGCAAGATGTACGTTCTTTCGGTTTGGCCATTGCGTGGCTTCGGCAATATCCTGCACGAGAGTGGGTTTTTTGCAAGTTATTTTCCTTGAAAACCTTATCATTTACATTGTAGATGGTCAATTTAAAGATTCGTGGAAATCCGACGAGGTCGGTGCGGACAAGAAAACACAAAGGGTACCCCCTTTGCTGAATCGGCCAAAAATGGGTGTCGCGCTTAAACTTCCATAACTTTTGCTACGGGGATCTGTTTTAACTCCATGACCCGTCAAAACGAACCTTAGAATGAGCAGAAGGCCATGGATTGGTTGCTTTCTGGTAATACACCATGATTTGAGTGGGGATTGATAAACTGCATAATGTACGTTCTTTTGGTTTGGCCAATGCATGGCTTCGGCAATATCCGACACAAGAGTGGGTTTTTTGAAAGTTATTTCCCTTGAAAACCATATCATTTACATTGTAGATAAATAAAGTAAAGATTCGTGGAAATCCGATGAGGTCGGTCCGGACGAGAAAACACAAAGGGTACCCCCTTTGCCGAATCGGCCAAAAATGGGTGTCGCGTTTATACGTCCATAACTTTTGCTATGAGGATCCGTTTTAGGCCCATGACCCATCAAAACGAACCTTAGAACGAGAATCACGCCTTGCATTTTTCGCCTTCTGGCAATACACCATGATTTGAGTGGGTATCGATAAACTGCATGATGTACGTTCTTTCGGTTTGGCCAATGCATGGCTTCGGCAATATCCGACACAAGAGTGGGTTTTTTGCAAGTTATTTCCCTAGAAAACCATATCATTTACATTGTAGATAAACAAAGTAAAAATTCATGGAAATCCGACGAGGTCGGTCCGGACGAGAAAACACAAAGGGTACCCCCTTTGCTGAATCGACCAAAAATGGGTGTCGCACATAAAAGTCCATAAATTTTGCTACGTGGATCCGTTTTAAGTCCAGGACACGTCAAAACGAACCTTAGAATGAGAAGCACGCCATGGATTGGTTGCCTTATGGCAATATACCATGATTTGAGTGGGTATCGATAAACTGCATGATGTACGTTCTTTCGGTTTGGCCAATGCGTGGCTTCGGCAATATCCTGCATGAGAGTGGGTTTTTTGAAAGTTATTTTCCTTGAAAACCTTATCATTTACATTGTAGATGGTCAATGTAAACATTCGTGGAAATACGACGAGGTCGGTTCGGATGAGAAAACACAAAGGGTACCCCCTTTGCCGAATCGGCCACAAATGGGTGTCGTGTTTATACGTCCACAACTTTTGCTATGAGGATCCATTTTAGGACCATGACCCATCAAAACGAACCTTAGAAAGAGAATCACACCATGGATTGGTCGCCTTCTGGCAATACACCATGATTTGAGTGGGTATCGATAAACTGCATGATTTACGTTCTTTCGGTTTGGCCAATGCGTGGCTTCGGCAATATCCGACACAAGAGTGGGTTTTTTGCAAGTTATTTCCCTTGAAAACCATATCATTTACATTGTAGATAAACAAAGTAAAGATTCGTGGAAATCTGACGAGGTCGGTCCGGACGAGAAAACACAAAGGGTACCCCCTTTGCTGAATCGACCAAAAATGGGTGTCGCACATAAAAGTCCATAAATTTTGCTACGTGGATCCGTTTTAAGTCCATGACACGTCAAAACGACCCTTAGAACGAGAAGCACGCCATGGATAGGCCGCCTTATGGCAATACACCATGATTTGAGTGGGTATCGATAAATTGCATGATGTACGTTCTTTCGGTTTGGCCAATGTGTGGCTTCGGCTATATCCTGCATGAGAGTGGTTTTTTGCAAGTTATTTTCCTTGAAAACCTTATCATTTACATTGTATATGGTCAAGGTAAACATTCGTGGAAATCCGACGAGGTCGGTCCGGATGAGAAAACACAAAGGGTACCCCCTTTGCCGAATCGGCCAAAAATGGGTGTCGCGTTTATACGTCCATAACTTTTGCTATAAGGATCCGTTTTAGGCCCATGACCCATCAAAACGAACCTTAGAACGAGAATCACGCCATACATTGGTCGCGTTCTGGCAATACACCATGATTTGAGTGGGTATCGATAAACTGCATGATGTACGTTCTTTCGATTTGGCCAATGCGTGGCTTCGGCAATATCCGACACAAGAGTGGGTTTTTTGCAAGTTATTTACCTTGAAAACCATATCATTTACATTGTAGATAAACAAAGTAAACATTCATGGAATTCCGACGAGGTCGATTCGGATGAGAAAACACAAAGGGTACCCCCTTTGCCGAATCGGCCAAAAATGGGTGTCGCGCTCAAAACTTCCGTAACTTTTGATACGAGGATCCGTTTTAGGACCATGTCCCATCAAAACGAACCTTAGAATGAGAAGCACGCCATGGATTGGTTGCTTTCTGGCAATACACCATGATTTGAGTGGGTATTAATAAACTTCATAATGTACGTTCTTTTGGTTTGGCCAATGTGTGGTTTCGGAAATATCCTACACGAGAGTGGATTTTTTGCAAGTTATTTCCCTTAAAAACCTTAGAGTTTACATTGTAGATGGTCAATGTAATAATTCGAGGAAATCCGACGAGGTCGGTCCGGACGAGAAAACACAAAGGGTACCCCCTTTGCCAAATCGGCCAAAAATGGGTGTCGCGTTTATACGTCCATAACTTTTGCTATGAGGATCCGTTTTAGGCCCATGACCACGAATCTTAGAACGAGAATCACTCCATGCATTGTTCTCCTTCTGGAAATATACCATGATTTGAGTGGGTATTGATAAACTGCATGATGTACGTTCTTTCGGTTTGGCCAATGCGTGGCTTCGGCAATATCCGACACAAGAGTGGGTTTTTTGCAAGTTATTCCCCTTGAAAACCATATCATTTACATTGTAGATAAACAAAGTAAATATTCGTGGAAATCCGACGAGGTCGGTCCGGACGAGAAAACACAAAGGGTACCCCATTTGCTGAATCGACCAAAAATGGGTGTCGCACATAAAAGTCCATAAATTTTGCTATGTGGATCCATTTTAAGTCTATGACACGTCAAAACGAACCTTAGAATGAGAAGCATGGCATGGATTGGTCGCCTTATGGCAATACACCATGATTTGAGTGGCTATCGATAAATTGCATGATGTATGTTCTTTCGGTTTGGCCAATGCATGGCTTCGGCAATATCCTACATGAGAGTGGGTTTTTTGCAAGTTATTTTCCTTGAAAACCTTATTATTTACATTGTAGATGGTCAATGTAAACATTCGTGGAAATCCGACGAGTTCGGTCCAGATGAGAAAACACAAAGGGTACCCCCTTTGCCGAATCGGCCAAAAATGGGTGTTGCGCTCAAAACTTCCATAACTTTTGATACGAGGATCCGTTTTAGGACCATAACCTATCAAAACGAACCTTAGAATGAGAAGAACGTCATGGATTGGTCACCTTTTGGAAATACACCATGATTTGAGTGGGTATCGATAAACTGCACGATGTACGTTCTTTCAGTTTGGCCAATGCGTGGTTTCGGCAATATCCGGCACGAGAGTGAATTTTTTGCAAGTTTGTCAGGATCTAAATAATTCTAAACAAGAATTTAACTAACACACTCAGAAACTTTGTTAAAGAAGTTTGCGGAATAACACTTTAACAAGACAATCAATGGAACGGTGTATAAAATCAATCACAAGTTATATTGCATAAACTTGAAGATTACAAATAAAACCTCAATCTGTTGAACAAGCTCAACAGACGTTCTATACTTCTCTATAGAAAGGATTACAAAAACTTGAGGTTAATTCTCACTTAAACAAATAGACACTCGTATATCTAGATCTAAAACATCTAGACTATATTTATACAGATCAGAGTACAAGATAATTAATAAATAAAACTATCTTTAACATCCAGTTCATCGTTATCTTTATTCTTCTTGTCTTTCACTTTTCAGATCCAGATCTAACTTTATCCACATGATCCACATGAGCAGCATTAACTCTGGGCAGCATCTTCTTGTCACTGGCAGTAGTAACTTCCATCTTTCAGTACTAGCAGTACTAACTCTGTTGGCAGTACTAACTGCTAGCAGTACTAACCTTTCAGAAGTACTAATACTACTAGCAGTAGTAATCTTCAATTAGCTATACTAACATCTTCAGCAGCATTAATCTTTTAAGCCCAGCAGCATTATCCATACTTAGCATATTTTATGACCCAACAATCTCCCCCTAACTTAACTTTTGCAATCCAGAAGTTAAGTTCTTCAAGATGTAGTCTTCATGATGCTTTCAAAATACCTGCTCACATGCCCAAATCAGGATCCAACCCCAAACTCTGGTTGATGGTTCTTTTGATCATTATCCTTGCCATTTCCGAACCTTTAGGGCATACCAGCCTTGCTTTCAGCATTCCTTGCAGCTTTTCCTTGTTGTGGTCATACACCTTGTCCACCAAATAGTACTCATGATAGCTCTTGTCAATAGTTATCATATATACTCCAGCTCTTTCAAACAACATCCACTGATCAATCCTTTTGAATCCATATTCATGATGCAAGTCTTTGATCCTTTGCTTCACTCTATCTGGATCAAACATCATGCACAATGTACTCCATGGCTATCTTGATTAGGTTCATTTCTGCTCCTTTCAGCACATCTTCATACAGAGTCAGTCCAACTTTGTACATTTCTTCCAGATCAGCCCTTGTACAACTTCTCACTATCTTTCCCCAGGTTGGATATACCTCATACTGATCACCCATTCTTTTGAATCTGAAATATTCTCTTCTGTTGTCCCTCAGAGTATCCCAGTGAATGATCTATGGTGCCTGCATTGAGATAGGGTCAACATTCACTTGTTCTTCATCTGTCAAAGTCATGTACAACTGTAACTACTCATCAGATTGTTGATTGGACTGCTCTTGAGTTTGTTGGCTAGGTTGTTCTTGATTCTGCTCTTGCTCTACTGGAGGTTCATCTTCCCTTCTTTGACTTTCTTTCTCTTTCTCAACTTCCTCTGTTCTAGGCCTCTTTGTCTGTTTCTTAGGAGCTATTGTCTTCATTCTTTTAATGGCTCCAACTTTCTGAGCCAAAGTCTCTTCCTTCTTGGCTAAAGTCTTTTCTTTTGTGGGAGTGCCTTCTTCACTGTCTGGGAAGGGTTGTTGAATGTTAAGATCATGTCTTTCTTTCAACTTTCTTTCAACCTCAACCCTTTGAGTGATATCCCCTTGTAGCTTGGCCATCTCCTTAAGGACATCTTTGTAAACATTCCTTCTTTGACTCCAACTGACCCTTTCAAGAATTTGATCATCTTTCTTCTTTCTTGATTAGCGAGGAATGTCTTAGATGGCTGCCTTTGTCTTGTCTTTAATGGCAGTCTTTGCCTTGATGCCTTCTTTGTGACTTCTTTAGCAACAACAGTAGTCTTCAAACTCCTTTGATATTCTTCATTAATCTTTTTGGACAAATCTAATGCAATCTGTCTATCTTTGGCAGTTTGGACCTCTTCCTCCTTTTCCAACTCTTCTTGCAACCTTTTGGCCAATTCTTCATCAATATCTACTTGGGTTTTCTTCTTTGGTGGCTTCTCAGGCTCAACCATCTTCTCTTTTCCTTTTCTGTTGGCCTCTGCCTCAATTATCTCTTTTCTTTTCTTCTTAGGGACACCTTCTTTGATGACCACTCCCTTAGCCTTTTGAGTGACCATGGGAGTGTCATTCTTTGCCTTAACTAGAGTCTCAACAATCTCTATCTCTTCCACAGTCAATTCAGTTTCTGCTGCTGTAGTTTCTGCTGAAACCTCAGATACTGCTGATTTCCCAATTTCTGCTGCTTGGACAAATGTTTCTGCTGCTTGTTCTGTTTTTGCTTCTTTCTTTGTTTCAGCACCAATCTCCCCCTCAAAATCAAATCCCATCTCATATGTACTTTCTTTCTCTGCTTCAACCTCTTGATTCTCCCCCTTTTTGGAAGCATCATTAGCATTTTTCCTCTTCTTCAAAACAAATTGCCTTCTCCTCTTCTTGTGCACCAGATTAAATACCATCTTCTTCAATTTTACTATCTGGGTTTGTTGAGATATAATAACCTTCTTCATCTTTTTGATTTCCAGATCTTGGTTATGCACTTCAAGGCTAATGGTACCAAGTGTGTCCATCAATTCATTATAGTCATATCTGTCCTCGCCTCCTTTAGGTGTTTTTACCACCCTTGAAGGATCCTTGGATCTTTTAGTAGAGGTATTCTGCCTAGAAGAAGCACCTGCTACCCCCATGGTTTCTTGGCACCTGGGACCTTTAGATGATTTCTCATCAAAAGTTGTCGTGGGGAAGGTCTTAAAGATGTTCACACTGTCCTGACCTACAACCTGTGCAGAGTCAGTTGTGTGAGCCTTAATGCCCACATGCTCAACCTTCTCCTTAGTGAGCACCTTATTGGGGTTAGGAGACACCCCTGTGGTTTCCCTATGGATATTCTCTGATGGAGAATGCTCCACCAGAGGGCTTGAAGGCTTTTGGGGTGATGGTACAAGAAGGGAAGGAACCTTCTTTACCTTTTTCCTTGCATAGGTTTTAGTAATTGGCTTGTGAACAAGGTTCTGAGGAGGTTCAGTTGAAATGAGTGGTGTGGGTAGGTCATTAGTAGGTTGGTCTAACATGGGCTCTGATCCTGATGCCTCACCATGGAAATGAGACAACACCATCATTGTAGAGAACAATGGTGTGTCTAAACCTGAAAAGTCCCTGCTACGCCTTTTCATGTTTGAGAAAACCTTCCCTTTGGGAGGTTTTGGTACATACACCTCTTCAAATGAGGGTAAATCCGTCAATTCCTTCAGTATAATCTCTTGCACAAACCTTGGATACATGAAAAATCGTTTTGTTTTGGTTTTAGTATCAAGGTTTGACGGTAAATCATTCAAAATCATTTGAGAAAAATTAAACTTTCTGGCATTGGCTAGGCAGACAAGAGCATAGGCTATTGTGTTGCTGAACTCACTCCATCCAGTTGTTTTTCATGAAATGCAGTGTTGTAGGGTATGAACAAAGAATTGCCACTGGGGGGAAAATATGTTCTTGAAGAACTTGTAGACATCAGTGGGACTTTCATACCCCATTCGAACTATTTCATTAAAGAGACCTTTTTTAGGAAGAGAGGTAATACCTGAGGCATCATCTAAGTGAAGATGAATGCATATGTTGTCCTCTGATATGGTAATGGGTTTATCACAAACCCTTGATTGGATGACCTGCCTTCCTTCCACAGTTTGGATTGAGGCATTTGCCCAGAACTGTCGTAGATGTTCCACATAGATTGTGGGATTGACAGTGAGGGCAAAGGCGATGTGTGAAGATTTGAGGAAGTCCACAATAGGATGGAAACCCTCAGATTGCTTGGGTTTCTGCAACATCGCGAGCTCGTTGTGTTCATCAGAGAAATCGAGGCCTGCCATCTTCTTGATCGAAGCTAGGGTTGATTCGAAACTAGGTTTTCGCACTGGAAGCAAGAATTCGAGAGATACCAAGAGAGAAAAGCACTGGAAAGGCAGAGAGTCATTTGGTTTTTGGCGGTTTGAGATGGGATTTATAGGTAAGGGATTCAGTTAGAAGCAGTACTAAGTGCCCTAGCAGTATTAACACAGACCCGCAGTATTAACTCATATAAGCAATATTAACATAGCTTAGCAGTATTAACACAGTTTAGCAGTAGTAACACAGCTTAGCAGTATTAACACTGTCTGGCAGTAGAAATAAGGGAAGCAGTAGTAACTTTGCACTAGCAGTATAAACCACCTAGCAGTAGTAACCATACTTAACCATATTTGAATTGTCATCGTGAGTAATATAGAGAGCAGTATTAACTGAACTAGAAGTACCAAGTATTTGATCAATATATCAATTCTGAAACACTTAAACACAGATGGTTAGAAGCACCATGCACTATGAAATATGAGAAAGTAATCATGAAAGAATCTATACAGAAATGGTACATAAAGACAATTAAGAGATGTTTATTCAGAGTTTATCATACCAACACTTGTGACCAAGAATGTGAATCTACCCACATCAAAAGATTTGGTGAATAGATCAGCAAACTGGTTACTAGTGTGAACTTTCACAACCTGAATTAACTTCTTTTCATTGCAATCTCTAATAAAACGGTACCTGATTTCTATATGCTTGGTTTTTGAGTGCTTCACTGGATTGTTAACAATGCTTATTGCACTGTTGTTATCAATGAATATGGGAGTGTGAAGAAAAATAATACCATAGTCCAACATTTGATTCTGAATCCATAGCACCTGTGAGCAGTAGCTTGCAGCAGCTATATATTCAGCTTCTGTTGTAGAGGTTGACACTGTGGTTTGCTTCTTACACTGCCATGAAACTAGTCTTGCACCCAAAAACTGACATCCTCCTGATGTAGACTTTCTATCCAAATTTGCACCACCCAGATCACTATCAGAATAAGCAATCAGATCAAATGGTGAGTCATGAGGATACCAAAGACCCAACCTAGGTTGTCCTTTGAGATATCTGAATATCCTCTTGACAGCTTGAAAGTGTGATTTCTTAGGCCTAACTTGAAATCTGGCACACACACAAACAGCAAACATAATGTCCGGCCTTGAAGCTGTGAGATACATGAGGGATCCCTATCATGGATCTGTAATGATGAACATCCACATCCTCCCCTTCAAGATTTGCGGTGATCTGTTTGTGTGTTTCCATAGGTGTGCTTGCAGGTTTTGCTTCTGAAAATCCAAACTTTGTAAGTATATCATGCACATACTTGGATTGACTTATAAGAATACCATCTGTCTTCTGTTTTACCTGTAGCCCAAGGAAGAATGTGAGTTCACCCATAGAACTCATCTTGAACCTTTTGTGCATTAATTCTTCAAACTCCTTGCACATATAATCTTTTGTGGAGCCAAAGATAATGTCATCCACATAGATTTGTACAAGCAGGATGTCCTTCTTCTTCCTTTTAATGAAAAGGGTCTTGTCAATGATCCCCCTTTCAAAGTGATTTTCCAAGAGATAGGTAGACAAAGTGTCATACCATGCTCTAGGTGCTTGATGTAACCCATAGAGTGCTTTATTTAACTTGTATACTTTGTCAGGATATGTAGGATTCTCAAACCCTGGAGGCTGACAAACATACACTTCCTCATCAATTTTCCCATATAGGAAATCACTCTTAACATCCATTTGATACACTTTGAACTTCATGAAAGAAGCATAGGCTAGAAATAGCCTAATTGCTTCAAGTCTTGCCACTGGAGCAAACACTTCTTCATAATCTATTCCCTCTTCTTGAGTGTATCCCTGTGCCACTAGCCTAGCCTTGTTCTTTATGACTATCCCTCTCTCATATTTCTTGTTCCTAAATATCCATTTGGTTCCAATTGCCCTGTGTCCTATAGGAAGATCAACCAGATCCCACACATCTTGTAGCACAAACTGCAGCAACTCCTCTTGCATTGCTTCTATCCAGCTTGGATCTTTCATTGCATCATAAGCCTTCTTTGGCTCAATCTGAGAAAGAAAACATGACAATAACCCTGAATGTAAGTCTTGTAAGTCTTTTAAACCTCCTAACTTACTTTGATGTCTTGTGATTATTGGAGAATTGATATCACCAATCACCAACTGAGAAGGATGATTCTTCTGAGTTCTTGTTTGATGTACAACCTCCTCATTAAGATTTGCATCAAGATTGGAATCATTCTGTTCGGGAGTATTTCCACCAAACACTAAATCATTTTTTTCATCAGTGTCATCTTTTGCCATTGTGGGCATTTCAGAACCTGTTTTCCTGAATCTTCACCTTTATCCTCTTCATCACCTCTGTCATCTTTATCCTTTTCTGGTTCAGAATCCTCTATTTCTGAATCATCATTCTTTTCTTGTTGGCAAAATTCAACAGGATCAACTGTAGGTGTAGGAAACAGCACAAACTCTGGTTTCTTTGTTTGTACCATTTCTGAACTTGTTCCTTCAATTTGCACATTACTAAATCCCAAAGAGTTAGTTAGTGAGTCAATGTCAAACAGCCAATCAGGACCTTTACCAATCTGATTTGGTGTGTTTTCATTGCATTTGACATTGTCACTTTCCTCAATAATCCTGGAAGAATTGTTGAAAACTCTATATGCTTTACTTTGAGATGAGTAGCCAACAAAGAATCCATCCTCAACTTTGCTTTCAAACTTGCCTAAGTGAGATTTGGTGTTTAGAATTGTACAAGGACACCCAAAAGGTTTGAAAAATCCAATAAAAGGTTTCTTCTTTTTGAAAAGTTCATAAGGTGTCTTTCCTTGAGATTTGACTACTAGAACTCTATTTTGGACATAACATGCAGTATTAACTGCTTCTGCCCAAAAGGTAATAGGTAATTTTGAATCTGCCAATAGAGATCTAGCAGCCTCAATCAGTGTCCTATTTCTCCTCTCAGCAATACCATTCTGTTGAGGAGTTCTAGGAGCAGTGTATTGTCTCTCAATACCTTTAGTCTCAGAAAAGTTGTTTAAGTCACTATTTTTAAATTCAGTTCCATTATCAGATCTGATGACTTTAACTCTTTGATTTGTTTGGTTTTCAATCTTAAGAACAAAGGATTTGATTAGTCCACTTGTCTCATCCTTAGTTCTCAGAAAATACACCCAAATGAATCTAGAGAAGTCATCAACAATGACTAAGCAATAGGATTTCTTACCAATACTCATCACATTTGTAGGACCAAAAAGATCAATATGCAATAATTAAAGAGGTGATGAAATTGTGTTTATTTCTTTGGACTTATGAGAAGTTTTGTGTTGTTTGCCCTTAAGACATGCAACACAATGATCATCACATGAAAACACTTTTTCAGGAAAACCTCTTACAAGGTTGTTTTTCACAAGATTGTTCATAGTTTTAATATTCATGTGACACATCCTTCTGTGCCATAGAGATGATTCATTTATAGAAGCTTTTGAAAACAGACAGTTTAATGATGAATAAGATGTAACACTTTCTAAGTCCAAACAATAAACATTATCCTTTCTAGGAGTTCTAAGTAGTATCATATGTTCATCAACTACCTTGAATCCTGGAGTAAGGATAATGCATTCAGTATCAGTAAATAATATACTATGTTTCTTGTCACAAACCTGTGATACACTTAACAGGTTGTATCTCAATTGCTCAACATAGTAAACATCTTCAAAAGTCATCTTACCTTTTGAAACCATTCCTTTACCACTGATTTTACCTCCTTCTGGATTGTCACCAAAAGCAACACGTCTTCCATCAAATCTTTTGAAATTTTGAAGGCAAGCCATGTTACCTGTCATGTGCCTAGACCAACCACTGTCTACATGCCAAATGCTCTTCCTCTTGAGCTGTTGGTTGCCCTGCACATTAGATAGATCAGTTAGTTTTTGATGGAACCCAAGCCAAAGTGGTCTTGGGTTGCCCTTTCTCATCAACATACTCAGTAAGCTTGGTCTTGATGTGATAATCAGAGTTAGGAATCACATGGCTGGAATACTTTGTCAAAATTATAGGCTTGGCAGTATTAACACTGGTAGCAGTACTAACTTTGTTAGCGGTACTAACTCTGTTAGCAGTAGTATTTCTAACAGCAACATTATTTTTGTTAGCAGTACTATTTGAAGTAGCAGTACTAACAGATTTAATGCCTTTAGGTACCCAAATTTGGACAAAGTTGTTTGCTTTTCTATTCTTTGAATTACTCCTTGATTTGCTTGGAGTATTTACTTTTGTAGTAGAAAACTTATTCTGATTATGAGTTTTTGCAGCCATGTGGTTCCTTGACTGTCTATATTGTTTCTTATAACCAAAAGAATTTTGTGTTTGTCTTTGAAAAGTAATTCTTTGGTTAATAGGATTGAACTAACAGTGCTTGGCTAGATGATTCAATTTGCCACAAATAAAACAAGGCTTTGGTCTATTGATTTTGTTTAGATCAATTCCTTGTCTTTGAGCCCACTGGTTATTTCTGTTTCTCTGATTTCCCCTTATTTTATCATGTTGATGGGGCTTATTTTGTTTACAAGTACAGGGATTTACAACAGTAATTTGCATGTAATGAACTCCCTGTACCTTTCCCTTCTCTAACTTAGAGGTCTCAGTTTTATCACTCTTAACAAATGGTTTACCCTCCCTCTCATTTGTAAGAATATGATTTTCTAAGGGAATTACTTTCTGGTCTTTCTTATTGTGTTCCTCAGAGTTCTCATCTTCAGAATCTGCCTCAACCACTACTATATCTAGTGGATCTACTTATGTGGCTCCTGTAGGTAAGTCATTCTTATCCTGTCTTTCTAAGAGGTCTGAGGTGGGAGGAATATAGTTATTATTGTAAGGTGGAGGGGTGTTGTTGTAGACTATACCTCTCTTTAGTTTGTCATGAATTTGAGATTTAAGTAAAGAGTCCATTGCTTTAGAAGCATTGGAATATTTATCAATGTCTAGTTTGGCCTTCTCAAATTCACTCTTAACTTTTTCACACTCCTCTCGAGACTTTTCTAGCTTAATCTCTAACTCATTCTTCTCCCACTTCCAATAGTTGAGATCATATGAATGTTGAATTTCATTGGCTTGATATGCCTTAATTTGTTCTTCAAAATTCTCAACAATCAAAACATACTCTCTTCTATCTTTCTCCAACCTTTTAAGGTCATCACACATGCTCTGATTGTGATCCCTGTACTTCTTAACAGTTTCAAGACAAGCTTTAGAGCAGAGTTTAGATTTTACCTCTGAGGGGATATCTGAGCTTGAAGACTCTGTAACCTCAGCCATCAATGCTTGATTCTGGATTGCTTCTTCTACTTGATCACTCCAATCAAAACCCATTCCATCTTGTGAGACAAGAGCTTGAGATGAATTCTTGATGTTGTTGTAGGATGTAGACTTTACTTGTTGATTGTTGCTCCCATGCTGTTGAGACATACCACCTCTACATTCTCTTGCAAAGTGCCCCATTTTATGACACTTATAGCATTCCACCTTGGATTTGTCAAATCCAGCACCATCTTCTCTTTTCATGGTAAAGTTGTTTCTTCCAGATCTTTTAATGAATCTTTTGATCCTCATGGTAAGCATTGCCATTTGCCACTTGATGTCCATTTCTTCAAGGTCATAAACATTGATCTGCTCCAGATCATCATTAATAAGAGAAGAATTTGCATGACTAGCAAGGAAGGCTTCCAAAACAGAATCATTTGATCCATCCTATTTTGAGCCATAAGAAGTACTAACTGATTCTGTATTAGCAGCAGAATCAGTAGTGGATGATAAGAGAGCAGCATTATGAGAGTATCCAGATGGCTTCTTCTTGGATTCAACTTCTGCTTCAAACACCCTGAGATCATTGTATAGATCATCAAGTTCTTTGTCCTCTATTAGGACTGAAAGTCCTGAGTGTTGAAAGTGGAATAAAGTATTTATAAGGGTTTGATTTGTAATTATTTGAAAGTTATTTTATTAAGATGGGCCCAAGCCCATAAGCCCAATTGCTTGTAAAGCCTAAGTATATAAAGGCTTATTTATCTCATAATTAGGGAGAACAGTTTAGAGAAGTAAAGAAATTCATTATTCAGTTTACTAGTCATTAGGTTTACATATCCTAATCAGAAATTCTCTCTGTAAACCTTAACCCTTTGAAGTTATATCAATCATATGACTAGTTGTTGTGGCCTATAATTTGTCCATCATTGTTCTTATTTACTTGTGATTGCACTGCACTGGGATCTACAATTGGTATCAGAGCAAAGAGACAAAAGGTTTGATCCAGAAAAAGGTTTGTCTAAAACCCTATAATCAATTATTATGTGTTAATCGCTAATATGTGCCTTAATTGATTATCTGTTTATGTTTTTTTATCGATCTGTGTGATTTTTGTCGATCTGGGTTGATTGTTTATCGGTCTAATATCTTGTTTAATTGAGTTTATCGGTTCTTCTGGGTTAAATTGCTTATCGGTCGAAGTTTCAATATGTTTGATCTGGGTTGTGTTTAAAGTGTTCTTCGGTCGATTTGTGTGTGATTAACTGATTATCGGTCTTCTGATCTTCACATATTGGTATATTTGTTTTATCGGTTTCAATTTCTGGGTTTGATCTCGATCGAGTTCCAGAAATCATCGAGTTCATCGGTATGTTCTTCGAGACTATCGGTCTTATCTATTAGTATCGGTGTGTTTATCTGTTGTTTGGTAAGTAGCTGCATTCGACCGATAGTACTCGACCGGTGCTTTGGCATTATCGGTCTTTCGTTTGACCGGTGTATTGTTGATATCGATCTTTTGTTCGATCGATACACTGATTCGATCGGTACCCTGATTACCGGTCTTTGTCCTTTGACCGATATATATTGTCTCTACCGGTCCTTACTTCGACCGGGTAGTTGTGATCTCCGGTCATTCTCTTGACCGGACCTTAGCATTCCCCGGTCTTTCCCTTTGACCGGGTAGGTGCATCGACCGGACCTTAGTGGTTTCCGGTCTATCATTCGACCGGGTACTCGGCTACTCCGGTCTTGCCATTCGACCGGGTACGTGCTACTCCGGTCTTACCCTTTGACCGGATACTTGCTTACTCCGGTCTTTCTTTCGACCGGTCTCGTGCATATTCCGGTCCTTTGCTTCGACCGGACCCCTGTTTGACCGGGTATTATTAAAAAAAAAGAGTATAAAAGGTCAAATTTTTTTGTCTCACGATCTTTTTGCAGTGTATTTATTTTAGCCTCCGTACTTCAAGGATTCAGCGTGTCGTTTGTGACCCTAAACTTTCAAGTTTCACATTTTGTCACTTTTGGTCCCTGCACTTTCAAGTTTCATCTCTCTTCAAAGCCGGAGCGAATACATTCTATTCGAAACGATCAAAATGGTGTACCCACCAAGGTTGCGGTCCAAAGGAGAATATGAAAGGTGGAAAACTGATTTTCTGGATTTTGTTGACGAACATGAGGTTGGTCCCTACATCAGATTATCTTTGACTGAAGGAGAAAAGCAATCCCAAATTCCGGCAGAAGCTTCTCCTGTGGAAAAGGAACAAAGAGAGAGGGCCAATAATAATGCTCGAAATTATATGAAACATAGTATTTCGTGTGAATTTATTAGTGACATATTTAATGAACTTATTGGTCAAATAAATTCTAACAAAATGACAAGAAAAGAGCGGTGGGATTGTACTGAATGGTTGGTGTTAGGGACAAAGGGTTTATTAACAGGAAGAGAATTGGAAGCTGAGAACTCTGAGCTAAAAGGAAAGATCTCTATTTTGGAAGCTAAAACTCAGCAAATAGTCTCTGTTGAAAGTTCTGAGGAAAAGATTTCTGAACTGAAAGATGCAAATGCAGATCTTCAAAAGCGTTTATCTGATTTGGAGCAACTGCTTGATAAACACAAATCTGATTTTGAGACTAAAGAGAAATCTTTCGCAAAGAAGTTCTCAGAATTCTCGAGAAAATGTGTTGAGGAGAAGAAAGAAGTTGAGCTGAAATGCATAAAACTTTCTCAGCAAGTTTCTGAGTTTCAGAAAGTAATCATTCTAGAAAGAGAGAAGTTTGCCAAAGAGAAGAAGACCATTGAACAAAAGAATGTTGGTGTCTTCAAAGAAATATCTGGCCAAAGAAACAATGCTGAGAAGGGATTTGAAGAAGAAAGAAGCTTGTTTGAGACTGAGATCAAAAAGCTTACTGCCAAGTTATCTGAACTATCTGAGAAGGCACTAAAAGAGCAGAAAACGAAGTCTGAGTTCACGAAAAAGATTGACCTGCTTGTCCAAGAAAGAGACAACTTCGCTTCAACGATTAAAGTGCTTGAAAAGTCTGTATCAAGTTCAAATCAGAAACCTGTCTCTTCACAAAGGTCAGCTAAATCTTTTGATCAGATTCGTAAGACTAACCTTTTCTATGATAGAAATATAGATGGTTCAGGTACACATCCTAGAAGAAGGAGATACGAAGATGAGGAACTGGTCTGGAAGAAGAAACCAGTTGAAGATGAGCTGAAAGAAAAAGAATCATGTGTACATGCGTCCAATGTCAAAAAGAACAAAGTGCATAAAGGTAAACCTGATCATATCTACTCGAGATATCAATTACTCAGGTTGTCAGGTAAGAAATACCATTGTTCTTATTGTCATACACATGATCACATTCACAAACCCAGTGATCATTTCTGGTATGGTTCTTATTCTATTTCCCCCACAAGAACTGCAACTAACATTCGAGGACCCAAATACCAGTGGGTACCAAAACCAAAAACTGATTCTTTGTTGCAGGCACCTACTGTCAAGGGGGAGTAGAAGAATGATGGCTTCTAAGTAAATCAGCTTAGAACCCGGACTTCAACGATGTTTGGCTTCTAATCACATGACAGATCAGGACCCGTTCTTCAACGTTCAGACTTGGATATTATTGCAAATATCCAGGGGGAGCTTAAAAGACCTAAATCATTCTATCATGATTTGAGGAGGAGCTTAAAAGGTAATATCTTCTAATCCTAGATCTCTGATTGTTTGAAAAAAGAACAACTTTCAAGCATGAAAAACGTTTTCTGAAATGTTCAAACCACTTCTGGTTCTCAAAAGATTTTATGAATTTAGAAGTGATTTTAAATGTTTTTCATTTTTTGAGCTTTAATGTCTAACTGACTGTGTGTTTGTAAAGATCAATACTTGCGTATTATCTTATCCTTATACTGTAACGTATTCACACACACAGGTTCAGTACTTCTTTTGTACTTGTTATTACCATGTCTCATAATGAAACAATTTTTCGATGGTAATACCCCCGTTTGATATTCAATGTTGTTGAGCATCTATCATTATTTATAAATTTATGCCTTCATTGCTAAATTGTTTATATTTGTTCATATAAACATAATATCCAATTCTTTGATACCCTAACCAGTTTATTTGATCTGATTGATACATTGTCAGATTCTCAAAACAATGCTCTTGATTTCATTTCATTCATTCAATATATCTGTTTTGAGAAATCTTCAAATTTCAATTACTCAAATCTTATGAGCATACATTTTGACAGTGTTATCATACATTATGTGCTTAAATGTTCAAGTTAAACTGTTGAGTAACTATTTTTTTAGGACTTACATGGGATTTGTGTGAGAACTTAAACAGTACTTCCATGGATTCACGTTAACCAGTGTTTCCTACCCCGGAAGTTATCCTAGAGTGATTTGAGGGGTGAGGGGTCATAAATCAAAGAGTGGGGGAGATAACTCATCGGGTTGAGTTTTTCTCATTGTGTGGAGCGGAAAAATGGAAAAGAGAGTTTGGTTAGAAGTGAGCTTCAATGATAAAAAGAAAGAGGGTGTGAGAACTGAGTTAAAAGAATATGAAAACTCTGCACCAACCACTTTCTGAGCCGGGCAGCCACATATTCTGATTGGTTCACATTCTTTGGTGACCATCATTGAAAAAGGCACCTAACCCATGCCAACTCTTGCTATTACCCCACCAACCACTCGTTTCTTTCTTAACAAAGAAATGTTTCATTTTCTTTGGGGACGCAACATATCTGCTATCTAGTCTTCACTCGGAAGATTTAGATATTGAAAAAGAAGGAAAGTTGCCCCACCTTCGCACCTCTTTCATGCACATTGAGTCTGTGTAATATTTGTTGTTGTCTCAACAGTTTACACATTTTTGAGCCTGATCAAGCTAAGTAGCTTCAATCATTTCTACACTTGCACGAGCACACAAGAAACGAGTTTTCTTGTCATAACATTCATAGAAAATTACTTTGTGGTTTTTCGATGATTGAATGGAAGCCCTGGGGGAGTGAACATCACAAAAGCTCCTTTCCAAAGTACATCCGTTGTACAAAGTGGCTCCGTGCTACTTACAGGCATACTAACTGTTTCATCTGTTGAATCAGGGTTACATTGTTCATTATGTCTGAATTTAAAAAGATTCGGATATATACATTTCATGAATTGACGGATAATCAGATCAACGGGCGGAGAATGCCAAATTTTCATAGAGGGGAGATCAAAGAAAGTGTTGAAATTGAATAAGTTTTGATGATCATGATGTTCAAAATCATCAAAAAGGGGGAGAAATGTTTACAATGTTCAATTTCCAAGTATTAAAGAAAGAAAGTCAGTCAGGTCTGAAGACAGTCTAGAAATCAAAGAGATGAATATATGATTTTAATGCTAAATTTGTTTGTCTGAAGACAGTGAAGATTTCAAAGTCATTTCAAAGTCTGTATTGATTCTTTCCCGTATCATGTGGTGTCTGCTACAAGTTTGTTTATCATTCCGTCCTCCTATGCGCTGATTGAAACAAGTTCTTGAGAAGAAAACAAATCTATTCAACTCGCGGTTCAAAGACAGATTTTTTGTTTTAAACTGAAGATGCACCGTGGAATGTCAAGTAACTCTCACATTATCTTTCTTGTATGCTGATCCGATTTGATTGAGTTTCTACAGTTAAAAGTTGCTTGATAGTGCATTCAGTCGAGGCTACTGTACATTGAATCTGGTTACAAAGTTGAAACTATGAAGACCAAGAGCTTTATTCAAGGGGGAGCATGGAAAGTCATGAAGACATGCAACACCAAAGTTCTTCAAAGATTCAAGAGGGAAAGAAGATCAAGGCCTGAAGCTTATCAAGTTGTTAAATGCTTTATTCAACTTTAGGGGGAGATTGTTAGGACTGAAAGTCCTGAGTGTTGAAAGTGGAATAAAGTATTTATAAGGGTTTGATTTGTAATTATTTGAAAGTTATTTTATTAAGATGGGCCCAAGCCCATAAGCCCAATTGCTTGTAAAGCCTAAGTATATAAAGGCTTATTTATCTCATAATTAGGGAGAACAGTTTAGAGAAGTAAAGAAATTCATTATTCAGTTTACTAGTCATTAGGTTTACATATCCTAATCAGAAATTATCTCTGTAAACCTTAACCCTTTGAAGTTATATCAATCATATGACTAGTTGATGTGGCCTATAATCTGTTCATCATTGTTCTTATTTACTTGTGATTGCACTGCACTGGGATCTACATCCTCCATATTATCATTTTGCCTGAAGGATACAGTATACATGATCCATTCTTCACCAAGAGACCTTAGAAACTTTCTGTTGACATCATCTTGATCCATTTTGACACCAACGGTAGCCAATTCTCCAATCAACTTATTGAATCTATCAAAGGTTTGAGTCATAGACTCATTCTTTGAAGACATAAAGTTTTCATATTGTTGCTTAAGAATTGCTTTCTGATTTCTCTTAGTGCTTTTAGTACCTGAAAATCTCTTTTCCAAAGCATTCCACAGCATTCTGGCATCAGTACAGTTGCAAAACTGATCTTGGTATTCATTAGGAATTGCCAAGAGCAGAGTGCTCAAAGCTTTCATCTCAGTCTGCCTTATCTTTCTTTCTCAATCTGTTTTTGGTGGAGGTCTCTTGCCATCTGCTCCAATCTCTCCTTCTTTGGAGGGACCATTCTCAATGATGTCCCACATTGAGAAATCTGTAAGAAGAATGTACTGACTGATTCTGATTTTCCACATATCATACTCATTGGGTTTGAGCATGGGAACCTTTGAAACAAGAACACTATCGCTTGATGCGTCCAAGATGATTCTTGATTTCTGAGTTACACTAGCTCTGATACCACTTGTCAGGATCTAAATAATTCTAAACAAGAATTTAACTAACACACTCAGAAACTTTGTTAAAGAAGTTTGCGGAATAACACTTTAACAAAACAATCAATGGAACAGTGTATAAAATCAATCACAAGTTATATTGCATAAACTTGAAGATTACAAATAAAACCTCAATCTGTTGAACAAGCTCAACAGACGTTCTATACTTCTCTATAGAAAGGATTACAAAAACTTGAGGTTAATTCTCACTTAAACAAATAGACACTCGTATATCTAGATCTAAAACATCTAGACTATATTTATACAGATCAGAGTACAAGATAATTAATAAATAAAACTATCTTTAACATCCAGTTCATCATTATCTTTATTCTTCTTGTCTTTCACTTTTCAGATCCAGATCTAACTTTATCCACATGATCCACATGAGCAGCATTAACTCTGGGCAGCATCTTCTTGTCACTGGCAGTAGTAACTTCCATCTTTCAGTACTAGCAGTACTAACTGCTAGCAGTACTAACCTTTCAGCGGTACTAATACTACTAGCAGTAGTAATCTTCAACTAGCAGTACTAACATCTTTAGTAGCATTAATCTTTTAGGCCTAGCAGCATTATCCATACTTAGCATATTTTCTGACCCAACAAAGTTATTTCCCTTGAAAACCGTATCATTTACATTGTAGATGAACAAAGTAAAGATTCGTGGAAATCTGACGAGATCGGTCCGAATGAGAAAACACAAAGGGTACCCCATTTGTTGAATCTACCAAAAATGGGTGTCGCACATAAAAGTCCATAAATTTTGCTACGTGGATCCATTTTAAGCCCATGACCTGTCAAAACGAACCTTAGAACGAGAAGCACACCATGGATTGGTCTCCTTCTGGTAATACACCATGATTAGAGTGGTTATCGATAAACTGCATGATGTACGTTCTTTCAGTTTGGCCAATGCGTGCATTCGACAATATCCTGCACGAGGGTGGGTTTTTTGCAAGTTATTTTCCTTGAAAACCTTATCATTTACATTGTAGATGGTCAATGTAAAGATTCGTGGAAATCCGACGAGGTTGGTCCGGATGAGAAAACACAAAGGGTACCCCCTTTGCCGAATCGGCCAAAAATGGGTGTCGCGCTTAAACGTCCATAACTTTTGATACGAGGATCCATTTTAGGACCATGACCCATCAAAACGAACCTTAGAATGAGAAGCACTCTATGGATTGGTCGTCTTCTGGCAATACACCATGATTTGAGTGGTATTCGATAAACTGCACGATGTACGTTTTTTCGGTTTGGCCAATGCGTGGCTTCGGCAATATCCTGCACGAGAGTGGGTTTTTTGCAAGTTATTTCCCTTGAAAACCTTATCATTTACATTGTAGATGAACAATGTAAATATTCGTGGAAATACGACGAGGTCGGTCCGGACGAGAAAACACAAAGGGTACCCCCTTTGCCGAATCGACCAAAAATGGGTGTCGCACTTAAACGTCCCTAAATTTTGCTACGTGGATCCGTTTTAAGACAATGACCCGTCAAAACGAACATCAGAACGAGAAGCACGCCATTGTTTGGTTGCTTTCTGGCAATACATCAAACTTTGAGTGGGTATCAATAAACAGCATGATGTACGTTCTTTCGGTTTGGCCAATGTGTGGCTTCGGCAATATCCAGCGCGAGAGTGGGTTTTTTGCAAGTTATTTCCCTTGAAAACCTTATCATTTACAATGTAAAGATTCGTGGAAATCCGACGAGGTCGATCCGGACGAGAAAACACAAAAGGTACCCCCTTTGCCGAATCGACCAAAAATGGGTGTCGTGCTTAAATGTCCATAATTTTTGCTACGGGGATCCGTTTTAAGCCCATGACCCGTCAAAACGAACCTTAGAACGATCAGAACGCCATGGATTGGTCGCCTTCTATCAATACACCATGATTTTAGTGGGTATCGGTAAACTACATGATGTACGTTCTTTCAGTTTGGCCAATGCGTGGCTTCGACAATATCCTGCACGAGAGTGGGTTTTTTGCAAGTTATTTCCCTTGAAAACCTTATCATTTACATTGTATATGGACAATGTAAAGATTCGTGGAAATCCGACGAGGTCGGTCCGGACGAGAAAACACAAAGGGTACAACATTTGCTTAATCGGCCAAAAATGGGTGCCGCGCTTAAACGTCTATAACTTTTGCTACGGGGATCCGTTTTAAGCCCATGACTCATCAAAATGAACCTTAGAACGATAAGCACATCATGTATTGGTTGCTTTCTAGCAATATGTTGGGTCAGATATATGCTAAGTATGGTTAATGCGGCCAGGCTTAAAGATTAATGCTGCTGAAGATGTTAGTGCTGCTAGTTGAAGATTACTACTGCTAGTAGTATTAGTACCGCTGAGAGGTTAGTACTGCTAGCAGTTAGTACTGCCAACAGAGTTAGTACTGCTAGTACTGAAAGATGGAAGTTACTACGGCCAGTGACAAGAAGATGTTGCTTAGAGTTAATGTTGCTCATGTGGATTGTGTGGATAAAGTTAGATCTGGATCTATAAATTGACAGACAAGAAGAATAAAGATAATGATGAACTGGATGTTGAAGATAGTTTTCTTTATTAATTATCTTGAACTATGATCTGTATATATATAGTCTAGATGACATAGATCTAAACGACGAGTGTCTGTTTCTTTAAAAGAGAATTAACCTCAAGTTTTTGTAATCCTTTCTATAGAGAAGTATAGAACGTCTGTTGAGCTTGTTCAACAGATTGAGGTTTTATTTGTAATCATCATGTTTATGCAATACAACTTGTGATTTGTTCATACACTATTTTATTGATTGTCTTGTTAAAGTGTTATTCCGCAAACTTCTTTAACAAAGTTTCTGAGTGTGTTAGTTAAATTCTTGTTTAGAATTTTCAGATCCTGACAAGTGGTATCAAAGCGTGTGTAACTCAGAAATCAAGAATCATCATAGGTTCCCATGCTCAAACCCAATGATTTTGACATGTGGAAAATCAGAATCAGTCAGTACATTCTTCTTACAGATTACTCAATGTGGGACATCATTGAGAATGGTCCCTCTGATGGAAAAAAAAATGGACGCAGATGGCAAGAGATCTCCACCAAAGACTGATAGAGAAAGAAAGATGAGGCAGACTGAGATGAAAGCCTTGAGCACTCTGCTCTTGGCAATTCCTAATGAATACCAACATCCGTTTTGCAACTGTTCTGATGCTCAAATCCTGGGAATGCGTTGGAGAAGAGATTTTCAGGTACTAAAAGCACTAAGAGGAATCAGAAAGCTATTCTCAAGCAACAATATGAGAATTTTATGTCTACAAAGAATGAGTCTATGACTCAAACTTTTGATAGATTCAACAAGTTGATTGGTGAATTGGCTACTGTTGGTGTCAAGATGGATCAAGATGATGTCAACAGAAAGTTTCTAAGGTCTCTTGGTGAAGAATGGATCATGTATACCGTATCCTTCAGACAGAATGATAATATGGAGGACAAAGAACTTGATGATCTCTACAATGATCTCAGGGTGTTTGAAGCAGAAGTTGAATCCAAGAAGAAGCCATCTGGATACTCTCATAATGTTGCTCTCTTATCATCCACTACTGATTATGCTGCTAATACAGAATCAGTTAGTACTTCTTATGGCTCAAAACAGAATGGATCAAATGATTCTGTTTTGGAAGCTTTTCTTGCTAGCCATGCTAAATCTTCTCTTATCAATGAAGATCTGGAGCAGATCAATGTCGATGATCTTGAAGAGATGGATATAAAGTGGAAAATGACAATGCTCACTATGAGAATCAAAAGATTCATCAAAAGATCAAGAAGAAATAACTTTGCCATGAAAAGAGAAGATGGTGTTGGATTTGACAAATCCAAGGTGGAATGCTATAAGTGTCATAAAATGGGACACTTTGCAAGAGAATGTAGAGGAGGAATGTCTCAACAGCATGGGAGCAACAATCAACAAGTAAAGTCCACATCCTACAACAACATCAAGAATCCATCTCAAGCTCTTGTCACACAAGATGGAATGGGCTTTGATTGGAGTGATCAAGCAGAAGAGGCTATCCAGAATCAAGCATTGATGGCTGAGGTTACAGAGTCTTCAAGCTCAGATATCCCCACAGAGGTAAAATCTAAACTATGCTCTAAAACCTGTCTTGAAACTGTTAAAAAGTACAGGGATCACAATCAGAGCATGTGTGATGACCTTAAAAGGTTGGAGAAAGATAGAAGAGAGTATGTTTTGATCGTTGAAAATTTTGAAGAACAAATTAAGGCATATCAAGCCAATGAACTTCAACATTCATATGATCTCAACTATTGGAAGTGGGATCAGAAACAGTTAGAGATCAAGCTAGAAAAGTCAAGAGAGGAATGTGAGAAAATAAGGAGTGACTTTGAGAAAGCCAAACTAGACATTGACAAATATTCCTATGCTTCTAAAGCAATGGACTCATTACTCAAAAACCAAGTCCATGAAAAAATCAAGAGGGGTATAGGTTATAATAACACCCCTCCACCTTATAATAACAACTACATTCCACCTACCTCAGACCTCTTAGAAAGACAGGATAAGAATGACTTACCCGCAGGAGCCACAGAAGTAGATCCACTAGATACAGTAGTGGTTGATATAGACTCTGAAGAAGAGATACAGTAGTGGTTGAAAACCTTATCATTTACAATGTATATAGTCAATGTAAAGATTAGTGGAAATCCGACGAGGTTGGTCCGGATGAGAAAACACAAAGGGTACCCCCTTTGCAAAATCGGCCAAAAATGGGTGTCGCGCTTAAACATCCATAACTTTTGATACGAGGATTCGTTTCAGGACCATGACCCATCAAAACGAACCTTAGAATGAGAAGAACTCTAGGGATTGGTCACCTTCTGGCAATACACCATGATGTGAGTGGGTATCGATAAACTGCACGATGTATGTTCTTTCGGTTTGGCCAATGCGTGGCTTCGGCAATATCCTGCGCGAGAGTGGGTTTTTTGCAAGTTATTTCCCTTGAAAACCTTATAATTTACATTGTAGACGAACAATGTAAAAATTCGTGGAAATCCGACGAGGTCGGTCCGGACGAGAAAACACAAAGGGTATCCCCTTTACCGAATCGACCAAAAATGGGTGTCGCACTTAAACGTCCATAAATTTTGCTATGTGGATCCGTTTTAAGCCAATGACCCATCAAAATGAACCTCAGAACGAGAAACACGCCATTGTTTGGTCGCCTTCTGGCAATACATCAAATTTTGAGTGGGTATCAATAAACTGCATAATGTACGTTCTTTTGGTTTGGCCAATGCGTGGCTTCGGCAATATCCTGCACGAGAGTGGGTTTTTTCCAAGTTATTTCCCTTGAAAACCTTATCATTTACATTGTATATGAACAATGTAAAGATTCGTGGAAATCCGAAGAGTTCGGTCCGGACGAGAAAACACAAACGGTACCCCCTTTGCTGAATCGGCCAAAAATGGGTGTCGCGCTTAAACGTCCATAACTTTTGCTACGGGGATCCGTTCTAAGACCATGACCTGTCAAAACGAACCTTAGAACGAGAAGCACGTCATGTTTTGATCGTTTTCTGGCAATACACCATGATTTGAGTGGTTATCGATAAACTGCATGATGTGCGTTCTTTCGGTTTGGCCAATGCGTGGCTTCGGCAATATCCTGCACGAGAGTGGGGTTTTTGCAATTCATTTCTTGTGAAAACCTTATCATTTAAATTATAGATGAATAATGTAAAGATTAGTGGAAATCCGACGATGTCGGTCCGGACGAGAAAACACAAAGGGTACCTCCTTTGAAGAATCGGCTAAAAATGGGTGTCGCACTTAAACATCCATAACTTTTGCTACGGGGATCCGTTTTAAGCCCATGACCCGTCAAAATGAACCTTAGAACAAGAAGCATGTCATAGATTGGTCACTTTCTCGCAATACACCATTATTTGAGTGGGTATCGATAAACCGCATGATGTACGTTTTTTGGTTTGGCTATTACGTGGTTTCGGCAATATCCTGCACGAGATTGGGTTTTTTGCAAGTTATTTCCCTTAAAAACCTTATCATTTATATTGTAGATGGACAATGTAAATATTTGTAGAAATCCGACGAGGTCGGTCCGGACGAGAAAACACAAAGGATGCCCTCTTTGCCGAATCGACCAAATATTGGTGTCGCACTTAAACGTCAATAACTTTTGCTTCGGGGATTAGTTTTAAGCCAATGACCCATCAAACGAACCTTAAAACAAGAAGTATGCCATGTATTGGTCGCTTTCTGGCAATACACCATGATTTGTGTGGCTATCGATAAACCGCATGATGTACGTTCTTTCGATTTGGCCAATGCGTGGCTTCGGCAATATCCTGCATGAGAGTGGGTTTTTTGAAAGTTATTTCCCTTGAAAACCTTATCATTTACATTGTAGATGAACAATGTAAAGATTTGTGGAAATACTACGAGGTCGGTCCGGACTAGAAAACACAAAGGGTACCCCCTTTGCTGAATCGGCCAAAAATGGGTGTCGCCCTTAAACGTCCATAACTTTTGCTACAGGGATCCGTTTAAAGCCCATGACCTGTCAAAACGAACCTTAGAACGAGAAGCACGCCATGGATTGGTCTCCTTCTGGGAATACACCATGATTTGAGTGGGTATCGATAAATTGCATGATGTACGTTCTTTCGGTTTGGCCAAATGCGTGGCTTCGGCAATATCCTGCACGAGATTGGGTTTTTTGCTAGTTAATTCACTTGAAAACATTATCATTTACGTTTTAGATGTTCAATGTAAAGATTCGTGGAAATCCGACGAGAAAATACAAAGGGTACCCCCTTTGCCGAATCGGCCAAAAATGGGTGTCACGTTTAAACGTCTATAACTTTTGCTGCGGGAATCCGTTTTAGGCCCATGACCCATCAAAATGTACCTTAGAACGAGAAACACATAATGGATTGGTAGCTTACTGGAATTACACTAGGATTTTAGTGGGTATCGATAAACTGCATGATGTACGTTCTTTCGGTTTGGCCATTGTGTGGTTTCGGCAATATCCTGCACAAGAGTGGGCTTTGTGCAAGTTATTTTCCATGAAAAAATTATCATTTATATTGTATATGGTCAATGTAAAGATTCATGGAAATCCGACGAGGTTGGTCCGGACGAGAAAACACAAAGAGTACCCCATCTTTACTGAATCAACAAAAAATGGGCGTCGCACTTAAACGTCCATAAATATTGCTAAGTGGATCTGTTTTAAGCCCATGTTCCGTAAAAACGAACCTTAGAACGAGAAGCACGCCATGGATTGGTCGCCTTCTTGAAATACACCATGATTTGAGTGGGCATCGATAAACTGCATGATGTACGTTCTTTCGGTTTGGCCAATGCGTGGCTTGGACAATATTCTGCACGAGAGTGGGTTTTTTCAAGTTATTCCCCATGAAACCTTATCATTTACATTGTAGATAGACAATGTAAAGATTCGTGGAAATCCGACGAGGTCGGTCCGGACGAGAAAACAGAAAGGGTACCCCTTTTGCTGAATCGGCCAAAAATGGGTGTCGCGCTTAAACGTCCATAACTTTTGCTATGGGGATCCGTATTAAGGCCATGACCAGTCAAAACGAACCTTAGAACGAAAATCACGTCATGTTTTGGTCTCTTTCTAGCAATACATCATGATTTAAATGGGTATCGATAAACTGCATGATGTATGTTCTTTCGGTTTGGCGATTGCGTGGCTTCGGCAATATCCTGCACGAGAGTGGGTTTTTTGGAAGTTGTTTCCCTTGAAAACCTTATCATTTACATTGTAGATGGTTAATGTAAATATTCTTGGAAATCCGACGAGGTCGGTCCGGACGAGAAAACACAAAGGGTACCCATTTGCCGAATCGGCCAAATATTGGTGTTGCGCTTAAACGTCCATAACTTTTGCTACAAGGATCTGATTTAGGCCCATGACCCATCAAAACAAACCTTAGAACGAAAAGCACGCCATGGATTGGTCTCCTTCTGGAAATACACCATGATTTGATTGGGTATCGATAAACTGCATGATGTACGTTCTTTCGGTTTCGCCAATGCGTGGCTTCGGCAATATCCTGCACGAGAGAAGGTTTTTTGCAATTTATTTCCCTTGAAAACCTTATCATTTACATTGTAGATGAAAAGTAAAGATTCGTGGAAATCCGACGAGGTCTGTCCGGACGAGAAAACACAAAGGGTACCCCCTTTGCTGAATCGACCAAAAATGGGTTTCGTACTTAAACGTCCATAAAATTTGCTACGTAGATCCGTTTTAAGCCCATGACCCGTCAAAACTAACCTTAGAACAAGAAGCACGCCATGGATTGGTCACCTTCTAGCAATACATCTTGATTTGAGTGGGTATCGATAAACTGCACGATGTACGTTCTTTCGGTTTGCTAATGCGTGGCTTCGGCAATATCCTGCACGAGAGTGGTTTTTTTACAAGTTATTTCCCTTGAAAACCTTATCATTTACATTGTAGATGAACAATGTATATATTCGTGGAAATCCGACGAGGTCGGTCTGGACGAGAAAACACAAAGGGAACCCCATTTGCTGAATCGACCAAAAATTGGTGTTGCACTTAAACGTCAATATCTTTTGCTACGGGGATTCGTTTTAAGCCCATGGCCCATCAAAACGAACCTTAAAACAAGAGGTACTCCATGTATTGGTCGCTTTCTGGCAATACACCAAAATTTGAGTGGGTATCGATAAACCGCATGATGTACGTTCTTTCGGTTTGGCCAATGCGTGGCTTCGACAATATCCTGCACGAGAGTGGGTTTTTTGAAAGTTATTTCCTTTGAAAACCCTATAATTTACATTGTATATGAATAATGTAAAGATTCGTGGAAATTCTACGAGGTCGGTCCGGACGAGAAAACACAAAGGGTACCCCTTTGCCGAATCGGCCAAATATTGGTGTTGCGCTTAAACGTCCATAACTTTTGCTACAAGGATCTGATTTAGGCCCATGACCCATCAAAACAAACCTTAGAACGAGAAGCATGCCATGGATTGGTCGCCTTTTGGAAATACACCATGATTTGATTGGGTATCGATAAACTGCATGATGTACGTTCTTTCGGTTTGGCCAATGCGTGGCTTCGGCAATATCCTGCACGAGAGAAGGTTTTTTGCAATTTATTTCCCTTGAAAACCTTATCATTTACATTGTAGATGAAAAGTAAAGATTCGTGGAAATCCGACGAGGTCTGTCCGGACGAGAAAACACAAAGGGTACCCCATTTGCTGAATCGACCAAAAATGGGTTTCGTACTTAAACGTCCATAAAATTTGCTACGTAGATCCGTTTTAAGCCCATGACCCGTCAAAACTAACCTTAGAACAAGAATCACGCCATGGATTGGTCACCTTCTAGCAATACATCTTGATTTGAGTGGGTATCGATAAACTGCACGATGTACGTTCTTTCGGTTTGCTAATGCGTGGCTTCGGCAATATCCTACACGAGAGTGGTTTTTTTACAAGTTATTTCCCTTGAAAACCATATCATTTACATTGTAGATGAACAATGTAAATATTCGTGGAAATCCGACGAGGTCGGTCTGGACGAGAAAACACAAAGGGAACCCCCTTTGCTGAATCGACCAAAAATTGGTGTCGCACTTAAACGTCAATATCTTTTGCTACGGGGATTCGTTTTAAGCCCATGGCCCATCAAAACGAACCTTAAAACAAGAGGTACTCCATGTATTGGTCGCTTTCTGGCAATACACCATGATTTGAGTGGGTATCGATAAACCGCATGATGTACGTTCTTTCGGTTTGGCCAATGCGTGGCTTCGGCAATATCCTGCACGAGAGTGGGTTTCTTGAAAGTTATTTCCTTTGAAAAACCTATCATTTACATTGTATATGAATAATGTAAAGATTCGTGGAAATTCGACGAGGTCGGTCCGGACGAGAAAACACAAAGGGTACCCCCTTTGTTAAATCGACCAAAAATGGGTGTCGCGCTTAAACGTCCATAACGTTTGCTACGAGGATCCGTTTTAGGCCCATGACCCATCAAAACGAACCTTAGAACGAGAAGCAAGCCATGCATTGGTCTCCTTCTGGCAATACACCATCATTTGAGTGGGTATCGATAAACTGCATGATGTATGTTCTTTCGGTTTGGCCAATGCGTGGCTTCGGCAATATCCTGCACGAGAGTTGGTTTTTGGCAAGTTATTTCCATTGAAAACCTTATCATTTACATTGTATATGATTAATGTAAAGATTCGTGGAAATCCGACGAGGTCGGTCCGGACGAAAAAACACAAAGGTACCCCCTTTGCTGAATCGACCAAAAATTGGGTGTCGCACTTAAACGTCCATAAATTTGGATTCGGGGATTCGATTAAACCCATGACCCGTCAAAACGAACCTTAAAATGAGAAGCACATCATGTCTTGGTCTCTTTCTGGAAATGCACCATGATTTGAGTGGGTATCAATAAATTGCATGATGTACGTTCTTTCGGTTTGGCCAATGTGTGGCTTCAGCAATATCCTGCACGAGAGTGGTTTTTTGAAAGTTATTTCCCATGAAAACCTCATCATTTACATTTTAGATGGTAAATGTAAAGATTCGTGGAAATCCGACGAGGTCGGTCCAGACGAGAAAACATAAAGGGTACTCCCTTTACATAATCGAGCAAAAATGGTTGTTGCGCTTAAAGATCGATAACTTTTGCTACGGGGATCCGTTTTCAGCCCATGCCCCGTCAAAACGAGCCTTAGAATGAGAAGCACGCCATGGCTGGGTTTCTTTCTAGCAATACACCATTATTTGAGTGGGTATCGATAAACTGCATAATGTACGTTCTTTCAGTTTGGCCAATGCGTGGCTTCGGCAATATCCTGCACAAGGGTGGGTTTTTTGCAAGTTATTTCCCTTGAAAATCGTATCATTTACATTGTAGATGAACAAAGTAAATATTCGTGGAAATCAGAAGAGGTCGGTTCGGACGAGAAAACTCAAAGGGTACCCCCATTGCTGAATCGGCCAAAATTGGGTGTCGCGCTTAAACGTCCATAACTTTTGCTACGAGGATCCGTTTTAAGCCCATGACACGTCAAAACGAACCTTAAAACAAGAGGTACTCCATGTATTGGTCGCTTTCTATCAATACACCATGATTTGAGTGGGTATCGATAAACCGCATGAGGTATGTTTTTTCGGTTTGGCCATTGCGTGGTTTCGGCAATATCCCGCACGATATTGGGTTTTTTGCAAGTTATTTCTTTTCAAACCTTTATCATTTATATTGTAGATGGACAATGTAAATATTCGTGAAAATACGACGAGGTCGGTCCGGACGAGAAAACACAAAGGGTACCTCCTTTGCTGAATCGACCAAAAATGGGTGTTGCACTTAAACGTCCATAACTTTTGCTACGAGGATTCGTTTTAAACCAAAAACCCATCAAAACGAACCTTAAAACAAGAAGTATTCCATTTATTGGTCGCTTTCTGCCAATACACCATGATTTGAGTGGGTATCGATAAACCGCATGATGTATGTTCTTTCGGTTTGGCCAATGCGTGGCTTCGGCAATATCCTGCACGAGAGTGGGTTTTTTGCAAGTTATTTCCCTTCAAAACCTTATCATTTACATTGTATATGATCAATGTAAAGATTCGTGGAAATCCGACGAGGTCGGTCCAGACGAAAAAACACAAAGGGTACCCCATTTGCTGAATCGACCAAAAATTGGGTGTCGCACTTAAACATCCATAAATTTGGATATTGGTATTCGATTAAGCCCATGACCCATCAAAACGAACCTTAAAACGAGAAGCACATCATGTCTTGGTCTCTTTCTGGCAATGCACCATGATTTGAGTGGGTATCGATAAACTGCATGATGTACGTTCTTTCGGTTTGGCCAATGCGTGGCTTCAGCAATATCCTGCACGAGAGTGGGTTTTTTACAAGTTATTTCCCATGAAAACCTCATCATTTACATTGTATATGGTAAATGTAAAGATTCGTGGAAATCCGACGAGGTCGGTCCGAACGAGAAAACACAAAGGGTACCCCCTTTGCTGAATCGGCCATAACTGGGTGTCGCGCTTAAACGTCCATAACTTTTGCTACGAGGATCCGTTTAAACCCATGAACCGTCAAAACGAACCTTAGAACGAGAAGTACGTCATGTTTTGGTCGCTTTCTGGAAATACACCACGATTTGAGTGGGTATCGATAAACTGCATGATGTACGTTCTTTCGGTTTAGCCAATGCGTGGCTTCGGCAATATCCTGCACGAGAGTGGGGTTTTTGCAAGTTATTTCCCATGAAAACCTTATCATTTACATTGTAGTTGGACAATGTAAAGATTCGTGTAAATCCGACGAGGTCGGTCCGGACGAGAAAACACAAAGGGTACCCCCTTTGCTGAATCGGCTAAAAATGGGTGTCACGCTTAAACGTCCATAACTTTTTCTACGAGGATCCGTTTTAAGCCCATGACACGTCAAAACGAACCGTATAATGATAAGCACGTCATTTATTGGTCGCTGTCTATCAATACACCATGATTTGAGTGGGTATTGATAAACCGCATGAGGTATGTTTTTTCGGTTTGGCTATTGCGTGGTTTCGTCAATATCCCGCACGATATTGGGTTTTTTGCAAGTTATTTCTTTTGAAAACCTTATCATTTATATTGTAGATGGACAATGTAAATATTCGTGAAAATCCGACGAGACCGGTCCGGACGAGAAAACACAACGGGTACCTCATTTGCTGAATCGACCAAAAATGGGTGTCGCACTTAAACTGTAACACACCAAAAATCATTGTAAATTAAAACCTGGAAACCTGACAATATGACGAAAGTAAATCTATTAACTTCCCATAAATGGGATCAGTCCTTAAGACTATACAATCCTATACAATGATTTCATCAAAAGAATGGGACTTAACAATGCCCAGCAACAATACTAAAACATCTCCAAAAACCCCGAGACTCAAAACTCGTCTCTCCAAAAACCCCGGCAACCCACCGCTAATGGAAACCTGTTATACACATCATTTGAGAAAAAGTGTCAGACTTAAAGCCTGGTGAGAACATACAATTTATAAAGCTCAAAATCAGAGATATAGACGTCAGTATCATAAGGAAATCTTTTCATATAAGTTTAATTTATAAAAGATAACATTTCGCCACAACCGGGCCTTTTCGGTCCAAAACTCATCATACGATGACAAAAGAACCATTTTACCAAGGATAGTGGTGTAACACAAAGTAGACCACAAATCCGAGTTATGAGCTAAACAATTGGAGTCCTCAGCAATGAACCCAGAGTCCGTGCTACGAGGTGAGATCGCGCTCCCAAGGGAAACGAATGTATACTTCTTCACTAGGATCACCATGAACCATGGCTAGTATCCGACCTCACATAACCGTACCAAGTTGCCCCCGAGGAACATGTGACCCATAGCTACAAATTTGGGGAATATAACCTCCCAACAAAACAGTCTACTCCAAAACCTAGGGATCCACTAGCAATGGTACAGACTCGTCACAACAACATATGTGACCAACCATAAATAAACATATGGTATAAACACATTTTATAAACAAAATGCCATTTCCAGTTCAACTTCTGGTAAGAATGAAAATCATTAAAATGAGTCTTTAAACATTCTTTTTACATATCCACATAATGTGCAAGTAAAACATCATTTTACTTTTAATAAGGCGGAACCAGTCATTTTGGTCAAATCTGACCGGGAACCCCGAAAATCACCAAAAACTTCATTTATGACAAAATGTAGAGAACATGAAATCATACCGTAGAAATACTTCAGATTTCGCAAATAAGAGTTTTGACATGTATAAAGTTTGTAAAATGGTAGTAGGAACTCACCGGTAGGTTTTAGGATAAAACCCGAAAAACCAGATAACGATCACGGCGTAGGGGTGAAGCTTAAAACACTGAAACCTCGGATGGAACACCAACTAAAATCTTTCAAACTCGAGAGAGAGAGAGAGAGAGAGAGAGAGAGAGAGAGAAGAGAGAGAAAAGTGATATTTGAGATTTGTGATAATGAAATTTTGGGAAACTGAACCTCTTAAGGCGGTCAAAGTAACTACGCGGGTTATGCCGCGACTTCAACTCGCGGCATAACTCGCCCGTGTTCCAAAAACCCTAATCATCCAGTGGGTTTCGTGGGTTGTGCCGCGACCTCTAGTCGCGGTGCAACTCGCGTAGTTCCAAAATCCCATATCCAACAGAGGGTTACGTGGGTTGTGCCGCGACCTCTAGTCGCGGTGTAACTCGCGTAGTTCACTGTTTCTCCCCCAAAATTCTCAAAACTCCAAAACAACATCAAACCAAACACGGAGCTAACGACGAAAGCTTAACACAAGAATAAAAAGATTACACAACGGAAATTCGGGGTGTTACAATCCTCCCCAACTTGGGAATGATTTCGTCCCCGAAATCCTAACTATTCGAAAAGATGAGGATATCTTCGCTTCATATCCTCCTCGGCTTCCCACGTCACATTCGCTCCCCGATGATGCTTCCACTGCACCTTGACCAAGGTGACTTCTTTATGACGCAAATTCTTAGACTTTCTCTCTAAGATGGCGTCGGATTCTTCCACACAACGGTTGCCTTCGTCTACCCTTAAATCTGAGAGGGGAATGACGCTGTCTTCCACCGCCAAACACTTCCGGAGGTAGCAAACATGAAACGTGTTGTGTATTCTGCTCAACTCCGGTGGCAGTTCCAACTGGTAGGCTTGCAAACCCACCCGTTTAAGCACTTTGAAAGGTCTGAGGAAACGGGGACTCAACTTCCCACGTTTTCCGAACTGTATAATGCCTTTCCACGGCGACACCTTAAGCATAACACGGTCTCCCACTTGGAATTCCATCGACCGCCTCTTCTTATCGGCATAGCTTTTCTGACGATCCTGATCCATTTTCATTCTTTCACGAATGCACTTGACCTTATCGGCAGTCTCTTGCACGATCTCGGGTCCGGCAAACTGCTTTTCTCCCTCTTCAAGCCAGCACACGGGAGTCCAACACTTTCGCCCATACAAAGCCTCAAAGGGTGCCATTCCGATACTCGAGTGGTAGCTATTGTTGTAGGCAAACTCCACCAAAGGCAGGTGAGTGTCCCAGCTACCCCCGAAATCGATGACACAAGACCTCAACATGTCTTCCAAAGTTTGGATCGTTCGCTCGCTTTGCCCGTCGGTTTGCGGATGGTAAGTCGTACTCAACTTCACTCGAGTACCAAGCTCTTTCTGAAATCCATCCCAGAAGTTCGAAGTGAACCGACTGTCGTGATCCGACACGATCGACAATGGTATGTCGTGCCTCGAGACCACCTCATCGATATAAAGCTTTTCTAACTTATCCATCGGTAGAGTCTATCGCATAGCCAAGAAGTGAGCGCTCTTTGTCAATCTATCAACTATCACCCAAATGGTATCGTGACCTCGAAGAGTTTTAGGCAACTTCGTCACGAAGTCCATGGTGATATGCTCCCACTTCCATTCGGGAATCTCTAAAGACTGTAGACTCCCGTATGGTCGTTGATGTTCGGCCTTAACTTGCGAACACGTCACACAACGCTCAACGTAACGCGCTACATCCAGTTTCATTACCGGCCACCAATAGTGCAGCTTCAAGTCCCTGTACATCTTTGTACTTCGCGGATGAATGGAATACTTAGACTTGTGTGCATCTTCTAACAACAACTCACGGTTACCCCTAATCTTGGGCACCCACACACGACCGCTGAACAGTTTCACTCCATGGCTATCTTCCGTTAAGAGCAAACGCTGCTTTGTCATGACTTCATTCTTTAGATTCTCTTCTAACAGTGCTTCCATCTATGATGTCTTGATTTTCTCCACAAGACTAGACACTAGCTCGATTCTCGAATGGGTAGCTCGAATACTTCCGCTATAGTCCTTCCGACTTAGCGCATCGGCCACCACGTTCGCCTTATCGGGATGGTAAAGTAATTCACAGTCATAATCTTTAAGCAACTCAAGCCACCGTCTTTGCCTCATATTCAGCTCTTTCTGATCAAAGACATATTTCAGGCTCTTGTGATCCGTGTAAAGAGTGCATTTCGTGTCGTAAAGGTAATGTCGCCAAAGTTTCAAAGCGAACACCACCGCCGCTAACTCCAGATCATGGGTTGGATAATTCTGCTCGTGTATCTTAAGCTGCCTCGAGGCATAAGCGATCACCTTGCCTCGTTGCATCAACACACATCCCAGTCCCATCTTCGAAGCGTCGCTATATACCACGAAATCTTCCGACCCTTCAGGTAACGTCAAGATCGGAGCTTCACACAACTTCTTTTGAAGGATCCGGAATGCCTTCTCTTGGGCTTCAGTCCATTCAAACTTCACATTCTTCCGAGTCAAAACTGTCAAGGAAGAAGCGATCTTTGAAAAGTCTTGGATAAATCTCCTGTAGTATCCCGCCAGACCCAAGAAACTTCGGATCTCGGACGGACTCTTAGGAGGCTCCCAATTCATCATAGCTTCAATCTTGGAGGGGTCTACTTTCACTCCGTCCAGAGTGACTATGTGCCCCAGAAATTGTACTTCTTTAAGCCAAAAGTCGCACTTGGAAAACTTGGCGTACAACCTCTCTTTTCTCAACACTTCCAGAACTTCACGTAGATGTTGTTCGTGCTCTGTCTCACTCCTGGAGTACACGAGTATGTCATCAATGAACACAATGACCGACTTGTCGAGGAAAGGTCGGCACACTCTATTCATCAAGTCCATAAACACTGTTGGTGTGTTCGTTAGGCCAAAAGGCATTACAAGGAACTCATAATGGTCGTAACGCGTTCTGAAAGCCGTCTTCGGAACATCTTCTTCTCTTACCTTCACTTGGTGATAACCTGAACGTAAGTTGATCTTGGAAAAACAACCCGCTCCTTGAAGTTGATCGAACAAGTCGTCTATTCTCGGAAGCGGATATATGTTCTTCACTGTAGCTTTGTTCAACTCACGATAGTCAATGCACATTCTCATTGTGCCATCCTTCTTCTTAACAAATAAGACCGGAGCTCCCCAAGGTGACGAACTCGGTCTTATAAAGCCTTTCTCCAATAGCTCTTGGAGTTGTGCTACCATCTCTTGCATCTCCGATGGTGCTAAACGGTAAGGAGCTTTAGCAATTGGTGTTGCTCCAGGCACAAGATCAATCCGAAACTCTACCTGTCGATCGGGTGGTAACCCGGGAAAGTCGTCCGAAAAGACATCTGGAAACTCACGCACGATCTTCACATCTTCCAACTTTGACTTCTCTAACTTGGCATCGATCACATAGGCTAGGAAAAACGAACATCCTTTTACTAAACACTTGCGTGCTCTTGCCATTGTGATTACTGCCACTTCACCCTTCCTCTTTTCACCATAGATGACCACGACCTCTCCAGAGGGGTTGGGAAGTCGAATCATCTTCTTGGAACACACGAACTCGGCCTGATTGTTTGACAACCAATCCATACCGATTACAACATCAAAACCCCCGATTGACATTGGTAGTAGATCGATCGGGAATTCTCTCCCTTCGATACTAAGAGTACACTACTTCAGAACTTCGCGGATCAGAACTTGTCTACCATCAGCTATCTCTACTATTAACGCATCCTCAAGACTAGTAGTGGGCATAGCAATTTGCTGACGGAACAATTCAGATATGAAAGAGAAACTAGCACCCGTATCGAATAAAATACGAGCAGGTACAGGGTTTATAAGAAGAGTACCCGATACCACATCAGCGGATGCCCTGGCCTCTTCGGTCGTCATCTGAAAAGCTCGACCCTGAACCTTAGGAGGGTTCTCCTTCCTTGCTGGCGCGTTACCCGACACAAGCTTCGGGCAATCTTTCCTCGCGTGGCCCGGTGCCTTGCACTCAAAACAGATGATTCCCCTGACCGGGCAATCTCTGACAGTATGACCAGGCTTCCCACACTTAAAGAAAGTTTGAGAATTGTTGTGACAGTTACCGTGATGCTTGGTCCGACACTTCGGGTACCACTTTGCTTCCTGATAACTGCCGAAGTTGCGGTTTCCAACAAAAGGTCAGGTCCGCTTGGGAGGTACTGAACTGTTCTCCCACTTTGTCAGGATCGAATTCTCAACAAGAATTATGAATACTCAGAAACAATATCAAAGAAGTTGCGGAATAACACTTTGATATTCAATGTAACAGTAAACAAACAGTGTATATGATTAACAACTTGTAAACTTGTATTGAATGATTAAAATCACAAGATTACACACTCAACCTCAATCTTGAATAACAGACTCTTTCAAGACGAATTCTACTTCTCTAGAATTAGGAACTATGCCTTGAGGTTGATTCTCTCTAAAACAAAAACTTAGAATGAATTGATTATTTTCTAAACTATTCTATCAATTCTATACATATACTTAACAAAAGATAATTACAACAAATAAAATATCTTCAGAATATCTTCCATCATTATCTCTATAAGCTTCCTTGAATATCTTCAGTTTATCCAGCTGTCATCCTTTCCATACTGATCTCCATCTCATAAGCAGTACTAATCATAAGCAGCATTAATACTTTGAGCAGTACTAAGTTCACCAGCACTAACCATACTCAGCAGTATTAATCTCTTAGCAGTAGTAACTCCAGCAGTACTAATAATGAAGAGCAGCATTAACTTTGTTCCAGCAGCATTAACTTCTACTGGCAGCATTAACCATAGAAGTAGTAACCATAATGAACTAGCAGCATTAACCATACTTGGTAAATTCTTCAGTTCCCAACAATCTCCCCCTAACTTGCCTTTTAGGAAGAGAAGTCAAGTTCTTCAGATCTTCTTCAAGATGCTCCTAAAACTCCATCATGGCCTAAATTCCAGTATTTGCATCCAACCCCAAACTCTGATTGATTGTTCTTTGGATCAAATATTTAGCCATTTCTGAATCTGGAATACATCCTAGCTTCTTCTTCAGCATGGCATGAAGCTTTAATCTGCTATGGTTGTACACTCTATCCACTAGGAAGTACTCAGTATGATTTAAATCCAAAGTCACTGCATATACTCCACTAGTTTCATATAGAGTCCAATGGTTGACTGATTTGAACACATTCCTGATCACATGCTCTACTTCATCAGGCTTGAACATCATACACAGATACTCCATCACCAGTTTTGTAATTGAAATCTCTGGAGCTTTCAGTATATCTGCATACAACTTCATTCCTATCTCAAACATTTCTTCAAGATCTGACCTAGAGCATGTTCTTACAATCTTTTCCCAAGTATTGAACACCTCATACTTTTCATCCTTCCTTTTGAGCCTTATGTATTCCTTTCCATCCACTGTCAATGTATCCCAGAGAATAACCTCAGGAGGCTTAACTTCTACAGGTTCTGCTGAAATTGGTTCAGGCACTTAGTCCATCACTACCATATACATATTTACATCATCTGTACTTGATGGCTCTTTCTGTTTAGATGACTCAGGTGCCCCTTCTTCTTCAGCAACCTTCTCATCCTCTCCTTCAGCTATTCTAGGCTTCTTGGTTGACTTTCTCCTTGCCATCATCTTGGTTCTCTTTAAAGTCCTTAGACTTTCACCCAGAGTGGCTTCTTTCTTTGGTGGTGTTTCTTGCTCATCTGGAAAAGGTTTTTCTATCATGAAATCATTGCTTTCTTTCATTCTCTTCTCCATCTCCACCCTGGCAGTTTCATTCCCTTGAAGCTTGGTCATTTCAGAATTGTACAGCTCCTTGATCTGCTCAAATGTCATCTTGGAGAACATCTCCTTTTTGACTCCTACAGCACCCTTGAGAAAAATTATCATCTTGTTTCTCTCTTGAGTACCAAGGAAAGTCTTTGAGGGTTGTCTCTTCTTTGCAGCTGTTTTTATCACCACAGATTTCTTCAAAGATGTTGCTTTCTTCTGTGCAAGTTCAGTTGCCAGGCTTTGTTGATAGGCTTCATTCAGTTCAGCAGCTAGAGCCTTTGCCATCTCCCTGTCCTTTTCAATCTGAACCCTTTCTTCCTTTTCAATATCAGCCTGCATCTTCCAGGCCAAAGCTTCATCTGATTCAACCAACCTTTGCTTTTTGACTGGTTGATCAGATTCCACCATTTTTGCTTTGCCTTTGTCTTTGTTCACCTTCTTTTCTACATTTGTTTTCTTGATCAATTCCCCTTGTTCTTTGATGACTACTCCTTTGGTATTTGAGGTGACCTTGGGAGTATCATGCTTGGCTTTAAGTAAGGTTTCTGCAATCTCCAGCTCTGTTAGAACTTCTTTCACTGTTTCTGCTGCTTTGCTTATTTCAGCAGTACTAACCATTTCTGTTGCTTTACTTGAACTAGCAGCATTAATGGTTTCTGCTGCTTTCTCCCCCTCAACATCAAGTTCTTCTTCCTTTTCTGGAGCATCTTCCTTGTTGACATTAGCTTCTGACTCCCCCTTTTTGGGAGCATCAGTCACTGGTTCCCTTCTTTTAAGCACAAATTGCCTCCTCTTCTTTTTCTGGAGCAATCTCTTTACCATATTCTTCAGTTTGGAAATCTGAGCTTGTTGAGACAGGACTATTAGTTTCAGCTCTTCGATATCTTTTCCTTGGTTGATCACATCCCTGTTGATGTTGGCCATTGTGTCCATCAATTCAAGATAGTCATATTTGTCCTCACCTTCTCCAGGAGTGTTACCCCCTTTTGAAGGATCATGGGATCTTTTAGTAGTGGAAGCCTTCTGCCTAGCAGAAGCACTATCCACCCCCGTGGTTTCTTGGCACCTGGGACCTTTGAATGATTGCTCATTCAAAGTTGCCATGGGGGAGGTCTTATTTATGTTACACTGTCCTTCTCTGTGCTAGCAGAAGTAGTGGCATCCTTCTCACCCATATGCTCTTCCTCCTCCTCAGAGAGCACCTCCTTGGGGTTGGGAGACACCCCTTTGGTTTCCCTGTGGATATTCTCTAATGGAGAATTCTCCATTAGAGGGCTTAAAGGCTGAGTGGGTGAAGATACAAGAAGGGAATGAGCCTTCTTTACCTGTTTCCTTTTGTATGTTTGGGTGATTGGTGAAGTTGGTTTATCAAGAAGAGACTGGGGAATTAATTTAGAGTGGGAAGGTTGGGATTGGCTAGCAGTGGGATGGTCTAATGGGGGCCTTGACCCTGCTGCCATATCTTCATCAGTGTGGGACACCACCATCATTGTAGAGAACAATGGGGTGTCAACTCCTTCCGAGTCCCTAGCAGATCTTCTCATATTTGAGAAAACCTTGCCTTTAGGGGGTTTAGGTACATATACCCCATCAAAATGAGGCATATCCGTCAATTCGTGGGTGATAACTGCTTGGACAAACCTGGGGTACATATAAAAACTCTTTTTGTTTCCCAAGTTTGAGACAAGATCATTGAAAATCATTTTAGAAAAATTGTACTTTCTGGCAGTGGCCAAGTACACCAAAGCATAAGCAATGGTGCTACTGAACTCACTCCATCCAGTAGTCTTTTTAGAGATACAGTGCATAAGGGTATGGACAAAGAAACGCCATTGGGGTGAAATTTTGGCTTTTGAGAACTTGAACACACCCAATGGGCCTCCATACCCCATTCTTGTAAGAGTAGAAAACAGTTCATCATTAGAGATAGAAGTTATACCAGAGGCATCGTCTAGACGTAGACTGATGTGAATTACCTCTTCAGTAACTGTCAAGAGCTTGCCACACACCTTTGTCTTGATCATTTGCACACCATTCTCAGTAACAATGGTGGCATGTGCCCAGAATTGCCTTTGATGCTCGATATAGATTGATGGCGATACAGTGAGAGCATGGGCAATGTGGGTTGTCTTGAGGAAATCCACAATCTGGTGGAAACCAGCGGCTTGTTTAGGTTTCTGTAGCATCGCGATTTCATTGTGCTCGTCGATGAATGCCATTGATGCCATTGATCTTTGAACTTTCTTGCCTGAAAACTTTGAACTTGAGAGAGAAAGGGTTTAGAGCGCAAGTGAACAGTATGCAAAGAGTCGTTATGAACTTTTTAGGCGGGCAAAGAGTATTTATAGTATTCGGGACATAAGCAGTATTAACCTAGAGCAGTATTAACTAACAAGCAGTATTAACGGCGAGCAGTATTAACCACTAGCAGTATTAACTAACTAGCAGTATTAACGGCGAGCAGTATTAACCACTAGCAGTATTAACTAACTAGTAGTATTAACGGCGAGCAGTATTAACCACTAGCAGTATTAACTAACTAGCAGTATTAACTGAGAGCAGTATTAACCACTAGCAGTATTAACTAACAAGCAGTATTAACTGCGAGCAGTATTAACCACTAGCAGTATTAACTAACTAGCCGTATTAACTGAGAGCAGTATTAACCACTAGCAGTATTAACTGTGCACTGGCAGTATTAACCATACTTACTCTTTTAAGCTTGTGATACACTGAGTACTGCTATATATATCCTGAAAAAGAAGATTAGTAATACCAAACAAAAACAATATACAGGTATTTAACCACTTTTTGAGAAGGGACTTATTCAGAGTTGATCATTCCCACACTTGTTACCAAGAAAGTGAACCTACCCACATCAAAAGCTTTGGTGAATAAATCAGCAAACTGGTTATCAGTATGACCTTTCACAACTTGAATAAGTTTCTTTTCATTGCAGTCTCTTATAAAGTGATACCTGATCTCAATGTGCTTTGTCTTTGAGTGCTTGACAGGATTATTCACAATGATAATAGCACTGCTATTATCAATAAAAATTGGAGTGTGTAGAAAGGTTACCCCATAGTCCAGCATTTGATTCTGAATCCATAAGACTTGAGAACAGTAACTTGCAGCTGCTATGTACTCTGCCTCTGTTGTAGATGTGGACACTGTGGTTTGTTTCTTGCACTGTCATGACACTAGTCTTGCACCCAAAAACTGACATCCTCCAGAAGTAGATTTTCTGTCCAAGTTTGCTCCACCTATATCACTGTCTGAGTATGCAAGTAGGTCAAATGGTGAGTCATGAGGATACCAAAGTCCCAATCTGGGTTGCCCTTTGAGATATCTGAATATCCTCTTAACAGCTTGAAAGTGAGATAGCTTTGGCCTAACTTGGAATCTTGCACATACACATACTGGAAACATAATATCTGGCCTAGAGGTTGTAAGATACATGAGAGAGCCAATCATGGACCTATAATGATGAACATCCATATCCTCCCCCTCAAGATCTGTTGTTATCTGCTTGTGTGTCTCCATAGGTGTGCTGGCAGGTTTTGAATCTGAGAAACCAAACTTGGTTAGAATGTCTTGCACATACTTGGACTGACAGATAAAGATTCCATCTGACTTCTGTTGAACTTGGAGTCCAAGGAAGAAAGTAAGTTCTCCCATGGAACTCATCTTGAACCTTTGATGCATTAGTTCCTCAAACTCCTTGCACATGTTGTCTCTTGTGGATCCAAAGATAATATCATCAACATAGATTTGGACCAGCAAGATATCCTTCTTCTTTCTCTTTATGAATAGAGTCTTATCAATGACTCCTCTTTCAAAGCCATTTTCCAAGAGATAGGATGACAGAGTGTCATACCATGCTCTTGGAGCTTGATGTAGTCCATAAAGTGCTTTCTTCAATTTGTATACCCTGTCTGGATAGCTTGGGTTTTCAAACCCTGGTGGTTGACAGACATATACTTCTTCTTCAATTGAGCCATAAAGAAATGCACTTTTGACATCCATTTGATAGACTTTGAATTTCATATAGGAAGCATAGGCCAGGAATAATCTAATTGCTTCTATCCTAGCCACAGGTGCAAATACTTCTTCATAGTCTATTCCTTCTTCTTGTGTATACCCTTGAGCCACCAACCTTGCTTTGTTCCTTATTACTATGCCTCTTTCATCTCTCTTATTACTGAAGACCCATTTTGTTCCTATTGCTCTTTGGCCTTTAGGAAGGTCTACCAAATCCCAAACATCTTGCAGCTTGAATTGCAGTAGCTCTTCTTGCATGGCTTCTATCCAACTGGACTCTTTCATAGCATCATGTGCTTTCTTAGGCTCAAGCTGGGATAAAAAGCAAGAGAGCACTGTATGCTGTTGTTCTTGCATTTCTTGCAGCCTGCTTTGATTTCTAGTCATCATAGGAGAAGATATATCTCCTATTACCAGCTGTGGAGGGTGATCCTTATGAATTCTGGTGTGATGACTAGGTTCTTCATTAAGTCCCACCTCTAGATTTGAGTCATTCAACTCCACTGAGGTGCTTTCAGCAGCTACTTGTGGTTCTTGATTTTCTTGATTCTCCTCATCTCTACTTTCTTCTTCACTCTGATTTGATCCAGTAGATGGTTCCTTTTCACATAAATCCACTGTTGGTATGGGAAAGATCACAGATTGAGATATATTATCTTGAACTTGTGTAGTGCCTGATCCTCCACTCCTTGAACCTGCATAATCATCACTACTGAAACCAAAAGAGTTAGTTAGTGAATCAATGTCAAACAGCCACTGAGGACCAGACCCAATAGGATTTGGTGTGTTCTCATTGCATTTGACATTGTCACTTTCTTCAATTATTCTAGAAGAAGAGTTAAAAACTCTGTAAGCCTTACTCTGAGATGAATACCCAACAAGAAATCCATCATCTGCCTTGCTATCAAACTTACCTAAGTGAGATTTGGTATTGAGAATTGTACAAGGACACCCAAAAGGTTTGAAAAATCCAATGAAAGGTTTTCTTTTATTTAAAAGCTCATAAGGGGTCTTGTTCTTTGGCTTGACCACTAGAACTCTGTTTTGGATATAACAGGCAATATTAACTGCTTCAGCCCAGAAGGTAATTGGCAGTTTTGAATCAGCCAACAGAGATCTAGCAGCCTCTATTAGTGTCCTATTCCTCCTCTCAGCAACTCCATTCTGTTGAGGAGTCCTAGGGGCACTATATTGTCTCTCAATTCCTTTTTCTTCACAAAAGGTGTTTAGATCAAGATTTTTAAATTCAGTCCCATTGTCTGATCTAATGACTTTTACTCTTTGATTAGTTTGGTTTTCAATTCTTAGGATAAAGGATTTGATCAGTCCACTTGTCTCATCCTTAGTCCTTAGAAAATATACCCAAGTAAATCTGGAGTAATCATCAACAATAACCAAGCAGTAAGATTTCTTGCCTATACTCATAACATTTGTAGGACCAAACAGATCCATATGTAATAACTGGAGAGATGAAGAAATTGTATTTATCTCTTTGGTCTTATGAGAAGTTTTGTGTTGTTTGCCTTTAAGACATGCAACACAATGATCATCACATGAAAAGACTTTTGAAGGTAAACCTCTTACAAGGTTGTTTTTAACAAGTTTGTTCATTGTCTTGAAATTCATGTGACACATCCTTCTGTGCCATAGAGAGGATTCATCCACAGAAGCTTTTGAAACAAGACAATTTAGGGATGAATCACTAGAAACATTGTCCATATCTAGACAATAAACATTGTCCTTTCTTGGAGTTCTAAGTAGTATCATGCTTTCATCAACTACCTTGAACCCTGGAGCAAGGATCATACACTCTGTATTAGTAAATAATATGCTATGTTGTTTGTCACAAACCTGTGATACACTTAACAGGTTGTACTTCAATTGATCAACATAGTAGACATCCTCAAATGTCATCTTACCTTTTGTAACATTACCTTTTCCACTTATTTTACCACCAGTAAGATTATCTCCAAATGCAACATGTCCTCCATTGATATGCTTGAAATCCTGAAGGCATGACATGTTGCCTGTCATGTGCCTAGAGCAACCACTATCAACATGCCATATGCTCTTTCCCTTGAGCTGTTGGTTGCCCTGCACATATAATAAATCAGTTAGTATGAATTAGGAACCCAAGCCAAAGTGGTCTTGGGTACCCCTTTCTCATCAAAATACTTACATTTTTTCTTGACAAGATTTTTAAACTTTGACTCCTCATTTCTGGAGTACTTTGTCACAATGATGGGTTTAGAAACACATTTGCTAGAAGCAGTACTGGTTTTAGAAGTACTAACTGCATTAGCAGCACTTGCATGCTTAGCAGTACTAACCTTGTTAGAAGTAGTAACTGTGTTAGCAGCAGTAACTGTGTTAGTAGTATTAAAATTTTCAGCAGTACTAACACTGGTAGCAGCAGTAATGCTTCTAACAGCACTATCTCTGTCAGCAGTACTAACAGTTTTAGTGCTTCTAGGCACCCATATTTTGATACTTTCTTTTAAAACCTTTTTCTTCATGGGACCTTTGGTTTCAACAGATTTCTTCCCCACATGTTTCTTTCCAGCCTTCCTATAACCAACAGGTTTTTGCACAAATCTTTGAAAGTTCATCTGTTGGTTAATAGGATTGAAGAAACAGTACTTAGCCAAATGATTCAGCTTGCCACATATGAAACAGGGTTTTGGTCTGATTATTTTATTCAGATCAACACCTTGTTTCTGAGCCCATTGATTATTCCAGTTTCTTTGGTTACCTCTTTTTATACCAGAATTTAGGCTCTTAGATTTATTGCACGCACACTGTTTACAAGGTCCAGGATTCACAACAGTGGTTTGTTTGTAATGGACCTTGTTGTCCTCTCCATTGGTCTTCTTTATCTCCTTAGACTTGACCCAGATTTTTCCACATCCCTCATTGGTGATAATATTATTTTCTAAGGGTATCTCTTTACTCACAGCATTTTTCCTATCTTTACTGGCTTCTTTCTCAGTCATATCCTTAACAACTACCTCATCCAAAGGATCTACCTTAAATGCTTCCTCAGACAAGTCCTTTTTCTCCTTGGTCTCTAACAAGTTTGAAGTAGGAGAGATATAGTTGTTGTTATAAGGAGGGGGTGTATTGTTGTATCCAATACCAGGCTTCATCTTATCATGAATCTGAGCCTTTAGAAGAGAATCCATTGCTTTTGAAGCATATGAAAACTTTTCTATATCAAGCTTAACCTTAGACAGTTCCTCTTTCAACCTATCATTCTCTTCAATGGACTTAGACAGTTTGGTCTCTAACTCATTCTTTTCCCACTTCCAATAGTTTGTGTCATAAGTGTGTTGAAGTTCATTAGCTTGAAAGCCTTTGATTTGTTCTTCAAATCTCTCTACTATCAACACATAGTCTCTTCTGTCCTTTTCTAATCTTTTGAGGTCATCACACATACTTTGGTTGTGATCCCTATACCTTTTGACAGTGTCTATGCAAGATTGAGTACAAAGATTAGAAATTACCTCAGAGGGGAGATCAGACACCTCTGCCATAAGAGCTTGATTCTGAATGGCTTCCTCAGCTTGATCACTCCAGTCAAACCCCATTCCTTGTTGAGAAACAAGGGCTTGAGCAGGGTTCTTGTTTTGATTGTAGCCTCCATTCTGAGCTTGTTGTTGGTTGTTGTTTGGAGCACCACTTCTGCACTCTCTAGCAAAGTGTCCCTTCATGTGGCACTTATAACATTCCACCTTTGTCTTGTCAAAACCAGCTCCATCTTCTCTTCTTTGAGAGAAGTTGTTCCTCCCTGTTCTTTTGATAAACTTCTTCACCCTCATAGATAGCATGGCCATCTGCCATTTAATGTCCATCTCCTCCAGGTCATCAGGGTGAAGTTGATCCAGATCATCATTAATCAATGAATTGTTGTTGTGACTGGACAAAAAGGCTTCAAATACAGTTTCAGTGCCTTTTTCTGAATTCACTCCACTGGCAGCACTAACTGCTTCAGGGTTGGCAGTAGTATCAGTAGATGCTGATAGAAGTGCAGCATTGTGGATATACCCAGTGGGCTTCTTCTTGGTTTCTACCTCAGTTTCAAAAACTCTTAGATCATTATATAGATCATCAAGTTCCTTCTCTTCCAGATTGTCACTCTGTCTATATGAGACAGTGTACATAGTCCATTCATCCCCAAGAGATCTGAGGAACTTTCTGTTGATATCATCTTGCTCCATCTTCACTCCTACAGTAGCCAGTTCACCAATGAGCTTGTTGAACCTATCAAAAGTTTGAGTCATAGACTCATTCTTTGAAGAAGTGAAGTTCTCATACTGCTGCTTTAGAACATCTCTTTGATTTCTTTTGATGCTTTTAGTTCCAGCAAATCTTTTCTCTAGAGCATTCCAGAGAATCTGAGCATCAGTGCAGTTGCAAAATTGATGCTGATATTCATTGGGGATGGCCAAGAGCAGAGTGCTCAAGGCCTTCATCTCTGTCTGTCTGATCTTCCTCTCACCATCTGTCTTTGGTGGAGGTCTTTTTCCATCTGGTCCAATCTTTCCTGCTTCAGAAGGACCATTCTCAATGATATCCCACATTGAGTAGTCAGTGAGAAGAATGTATTGCCTAATTCTGATCTTCCACATGTCAAACTCACTGGGTTTGAGCATTGGAACCTTAGAGACCAGAGTACTGTTTGATTCTGCAAAATTTTCCATGATGAATGACTAGATGTTTCTGAGAGAACAGCTCTGATACCACTTGTCAGGATCGAATTCTCAACAAGAATTATGAATACTCAGAAACAATATCAAAGAAGTTGCGGAATAACACTTTGATATTCAATGTAACAGTAAACAAACAGTGTATATGATTAACAACTTGTAAACTTGTATTGAATGATTAAAATCACAAGATTACACACTCAACCTCAATCTTGAAGAACAGACTCTTTCAAGACGAATTCTACTTCACTAGAATTAGGAACTATGCCTTGAGGTTGATTCTCTCTAAAACAAAAACTTAGAATGAATTGATTATTTTCTAAACTATTCTATCAATTCTATACATATACTTAACAAAAGATAATTACAATAAATAAAATATCTTCTGAATATCTTCCATCATTATCTCTATAAGCTTCCTTGAATATCTTCAGTTTATCCAGCTGTCATCCTTTCCATACTGGTCTCCATCTCATAAGCAGTACTAATCATAAGCAGCATTAATACTTTGAGCAGTATTAAGTTCAGCAGCACTAACCATACTCAGCAGTATTAATCTCTTAGCAGTAGTAACTCCAGCAGTACTAATAATGAAGAGCAGCATTAACTTTGTTCCAGCAGCATTAACTTCTACTGGCAGCATTAACCACAGAAGTAGTAACCATAATGAACTAGCAGCATTAACCATACTTGGTAAATTCTTCAGTTCCCAACACACTTTCTTTTATCAGACACCACCACAGAATTCTCAGATTTGCTCTTCGCGAACATCTCTTCCATGAATTGAGCTTCCTCCACCATCTCTCGGAGGTTAGAAGCCTTGAAATTATGGACCATTGATTGCATGTCCGCTGGTAAGCCGTTGAGATAAGCTTTCATCTTGTCTTTCTCTGTTGGGGCAGCGTGCCCCACCAGGCCAAGCTTCTCCATAAACTGACGGGTGTACTCCCTCACCGTCAGGCTTCCCTTCACCAAAGACCGGAATTCTTTCTCAATTCGGTCCATGGTCATCTCGTTGCAGAACTCTTCTAGTAGCTTCTTCTTGAACTCGGCCCAAGACAACTGAGCCAACACTTCAGGAGATAGAGTGGATTGGATGATATTCCACCAGATGAGTGCAGTGTCCCTCAGCAGTTGGGTACCGAACCGCACCCTCTGATCATCACCACATTCGGAAGAGCCAAAAGCTTGCTCAACCGCTCGGATCCACTTTACACATACTGCTGGTTCATCTGAACCGAAGAATTCTGGCGGTCCACAACCCAGAAAGGACTTATAGGAACAGCTCTTCCTATTCCCCGGAGCACCAGAAATCCCACGCTCTAACGACACAACCCTTATACCATCATCACCAGAACCTACTACGACGTTCTCCACCACCGTCTCACTTCTCCGATGGTTTACGTCGCAGTCCTCCATCGCTTTCAGCAGAAACTCTTGCTGCTTAGCCATCTCTTACCTCATCGCCAACATCACGCTGGCCAACAACTCTGACTGGGGATTAGCATCCCTGATGACTGGGTGGGACGAAGCCAGGTCTACTCGCGGAATGACCTCTGGCCCCCCACCTAGCACTTGCTGAACGGGTGGACGAACGATAACCTCAACTCCTTCCGGCTGACCCGCTGTAGAGGTTGTCGCTTCTAGACCATCAACACGAGCACGCGGTCTTCCACGCGTGCCTACCATTCTGAACTGCTACACAGAGCAGAGGAAGAGATAAGAGAGAGATAGGAAACACGAAAGGAAATCGTACTACCACATTACCAATTGTCATATTAACAGCAAATCAAGCACTCTTACATATAATATCCTCATAATAACGTTAGGTAAGTGAAATTATGAACATACAACACATAACGGTTCTTGTCACCACTACTACAACGCCTGATAAACATACTTTCCGTCGACTCTAAGACTAACCCATCTTAGGAGATCTACCCCATTCTCGCTGATCAATTCTTAATATACTCAGTCTAAGTCTAGACATCTTACATTCATGCCTAGTTCGCTTAAACTAGAGCTCTGATACCAACTTGTAACACACCAAAAATCATTGTAAATTAAAACCTGGAAACCTGACAATATGACGAAAGTAAATCTATTAACTTCCCATAAATGGGATCAGTCCTTAAGACTATACAATCCTATACAAGGATTTCATCAAAAGAATGGGACTTAACAATGCCCAGTAACAATACTAAAACATCTCCAAAAACCCCGAGACTCAAAACTCGTCTCTCCAAAAACCCCGGCAACCCACCGCTAATGGAAACCTGTTATACACATCATTTGAGAAAAAGTGTCAGACTTAAAGCCTGGCGAGAACATACAGTTTATAAAGCTCAAAATCAGAGATATAGACGTCAGTATCATAAGGAAATCTTTTCATATAGGTTTAATTTATAAAAGATAACATTTCGCCACAACCGGGCCTTTTCGGTCCAAAACTCATCATACGATGACAAAAGAACCATTTTACCAAGGATAGTGGTGTAACACAAAGTAGACCACAAATCCGAGTTATGAGCTAAACACTTGGAGTCCTCAGCAATGAACCCAGAGTTCGTGCTACGAGGTGAGATCGCGCTCCCAAGGGAAACCAATGTATACTCCTTCACTAGGATCACCATGAACCATGGCTAGTATCCGGCCTCACATAACCGTACCAAGTTGCCCCCGAGGAACATGTGACCCATAGCTACAAATTTGGGGAATATAACCTCCCAACAAAACAGTCTACTCCAAAACCTAGGGATCCACTAGCAATGGTACAGACTCGTCACAACAACATATGTGACCAACCATAAATAAACATATGGTATAAACACATTTTATAAACAAAATGCCATTTCCAGTTCAACTTCTGGTAAGAATGAAAATCATTAAAATGAGTCTTTAAACATTCTTTTTACATATCCACATAATGTGCAAGTAAAACATCATTTTACTTTTAATAAGGCGGAACCAGTCATTTTGGTCAAATCTGACCGGGAACCCCGAAAATCACCAAAAACTTCATTTATGACAAAATGTAGAGAACATGAAATCATACCGTATAAATACTTCAGATTTCGCAAATAAGAGTTTTGACATGTATAAAGTTTGTAAAATGGTAGTAGGAACTCACCGGTAGGTTTTAGGATAAAACCCGAAAAACCAGATAACGATCACGGCGTAGGGGTGAAGCTTAAAACACCGAAACCTCGGATCGAACACCAACTAAAATCTTTCAAACTCGAGAGAGAGAGAGAGAGAGAGAGAGAGAAGAGAGAGAAAAGTGATATTTGAGGTTTGTGATAATGAAATTTTGGGAAACTGAACCTCTTAAGGCGGTCAAAGTAACTACGCGGGTTATGCCGCGACTTCAACTCGCGGCATAACTCGCCCGTGTTCCAAAAACCCTAATCATCCAGTGGGTTTCGTGGGTTGTGCTGCGACCTCTAGTCGCGGTGCAACTCGCGTAGTTCCAAAATCCCATATCCAACAGAGGGTTATGCGGGTTGTGCCGCGACCTCTAGTCGCGGTGTAACTCGCGTAGTTCACTGTTTCTCCCCCAAAATTCTCAAAACTCCAAAACATCAAACCAAACACGGAGCTAACGACGAAAGCTTAACACAAGAATAACAAGATTACACAACGGAAATCCGGGGTGTTACATAAACGTCCATAACTTTTGCTACGGGGATTCGTTTTAAACCTAAAACCCATCAAAACCAACCTTAAAACAAGAAGTACGCCATTTATTGGTCGCTTTCTGCCAATACACCATGATTTTAATGGGTATCGATAAAACCGCATGATGTACATTCTTTTGGTTTGGCCGATGCGTGGCTTCGGCAATATCCTGCAGGAGAGTGGGTTTTGTGCAAGTTATTTCCCTTAAAAACCTTATAATTTACATTATAGATGAACAATATAAAGATTCATGGAAATCCGACAAGGTCGGTCCAGACGAAAAAACACAAAGGGTACCCCCTTTGCTGAATCGACCAAAAATTGGGTGTCGCACTTAAACGTCCATAAATTTGGATACGTGGATTCGATTAAACCCATGACCGGTCAAAATGAACCTTAGAACGAGAAGCAGGCCATGTATTAGTCTCCTTCTGGCAATACATCATGATTTGAGTGGGTTTCGCTAAACTGCATGATATACGTTCTTTCGGTTTGGCCAATGCGTGGCTTCGGAAATATCCTGCACGAGAGTGGGTTTTTTGCAAGTTATTTCCCTTGAAAACCATATCATTTACATTGTAGATGGACAATGTAAATATTCGTGGAAATCCAACGAGGTCGGTCCGGACGAGAAAACACAAAGGGTACACCCTTTGCTGAATCGGCTAAAAATGGGTGTCGCGCTTAAACGTCCATAACTTTTGTTACGGGGATCCATTTTAAGCCCATGCCCCGTTAAAACGAACCTTAGAATGAGAAGAACGCCATGGCTTGGTTTCTTACTGGCAATACACTGTTATTTGAGTGGGTATCGATAAACTGCATAATGTACGTTCTTTCGGTTTGGCCAATGCGTGGCTTCGGCAATATCCTGCACGAGAGTGAGTTTTTTGCACGTTATTTCCCTTTAAACCCTTATCATTTACATTGTATACGAACAATGTAAAGACTCGTGGAAATCAGAAAAGGTCGGTCCGGACGAGAAAACTCAAAAGGTACCACCTTTGCTGAATCGGCCAAAATTGGGTGTCGCGTTTAAACGCCCATAACTTTTGCTACGGGGATCCGTTTTAAGCCCATGACCCGTCAAAAAGAACCTTAGAACGAGAATCACATCATGTCTTGGTCGCTTTCTGCAAATACACCATGATTTGAGTGGGTATCGATAAACTGCATGATGTACGTTCTTTCGGTTTAGCCAATGCGTTGCTTCGGCAATATCCTGCACGAGAGTGGGGTTTTTGCAAGTTATTTCCCATGAACTCCTTATCATTTACATTGTAGAAGGACAATGTAAAGATTCGTGGAAATCCGACGAGGTCGGTCCGGACGAGAAAACACAAAGGGTACACCCTTTGCTGAATCGGCTAAAAATGGGTGTCGCGCTTAAACGTCCATAACTTTTGCTACGGGGATCCGTTTTAATCCCATGACACGTCAAAACGAACCTTAGAATGAGAAGTACGTCATGTATTGGTCTCTTTCTAACAATACACCATGATTTGAGTGGGTATCGATAAACCGCATGAGGTACGTTTTTTCGGTTTGGCCATTGTGTGGTTTCGGCAATATCCCGCACGATATTGGGTTTTTTGCAAATTATTTTTTTTGAAAACCTTATCATTTATATTGTAGCTGTACAATGGAAATATTCGTGAAAATCCGACGAGGTCGGTCCGGACGAGAAAACACAAAGGTTACCCCCTTTGCTGAATCGACCAAAATGGGTGTCGCACTTAAATGTCCATAACTTTTGCTACGGGGATTCGTTTTAAACCTATAACCCATCAAAACGAACCTTAAAACAAGAAGTACGCCATTTATTGGTCGCTTTCTGCCAATACATCATGATTTGAGTGGGTATCGATAAACCGCATGATGTACATTCTTTCGGTTTGGCCGAGGCGTGGCTTCAGCAATATCCTGCACGAGAGTGGGTTTTTTCTAAGTTATTTCCCTTGAAAACCTTATCATTTACATTGTAGATGAACAATGTAAAGATTCGTGGAAATCCGACGAGGTCGGTCCGGACAAGAAAACACAAAGGGTACCCACTTGGCTGAATCGGCCAAAAGTGGTATCGCGCTTAAACGTCCATAACTTTTACTACGGGGATCCGTTTTAAGCCCATGACCTGTCAAAACAAACCTTAGAACGAGAAGCACGTCATGTCTTGGTCTCTTTCTGGCAATGCACCATGATATGAGTGAGTATCGATAAACTGCATGATGAACGTTCTTTCGGTTGGGCCAATGCGTGGCTTCGGCAATGTCCTGCATGAGAGTAGGTTTTTTGCAAGTTATTTCCCATGAAAACCTTATCATTTACATTGTATATGGACAATGTAAAGATTCGTGGAAATCCGACGAGGTCGGTCCGGACGAGAAAACAAAAAGGGTACCCCTTTGCTGAATCGGCCAAAAATGCGTGTCGCACTTAAACATCCATAACTTTTGCTACGGAGATCCGTTTTTAGCCCATGAACCATCAAAACGAACCTTAGAACGATAAGCACGCAATGGATTGGTAGGTTTCTGGAAATACAACATGATTTGAGTGGGTATCGATAAACTGCATGATGTACGTTCTTTCGGTTTGGTCATTGTGTGGTTTCGGCAATATCCTGCAAGAGTGGGATTTTTGCAAGTTATTTCCCATGAAAACCTTATCATTTATATTGTATATTGACAATTTAAAAATTCATGGAAATCCGACGAGGTCGGTCTGGACGAGAAAACACAAAGGGTACCCCTTTGCTGAATTGACCAAAAATGGGTGTCGTACTTAAACGTCCATAAATTTTGCTACGTGGATCCGTTTTAAGCCCATGACCCGTCAAAACGAACCTTAGAACAAGAAGCACGCAATAGATTGGTCGCCTTCTGGCAAAATATCAGTACCATGCAAAGTGCAAAAGACTTTTCAAGATTCTTCAAAGGATGAAAGACTGAAGATTGTTAAAGCCTCAAAGTTCAAAGTTGTCAGACACAAAAGCTGAAGACTAGTGTCAAATTTTTATTAAATCTTGAATACAAAGGGGGAGATTGTTAAGTCAAAATATTGTATCCAATATTTAATAGGAAAGTCAAAGTTGTAAAGTCAATATTGTCAAAGTCAAAGTTGTTTTAGATTACTTAGTGTTTAAGTCTTTGTTAGTTTTGGTGCTTTAAATAGGGATATGGTTAGTTTGTGTTGGGAAGCACTTTCATTATAAAACATTTTCAGCATCGTGAGATATATGAAGATTTCAAGATCTACTTTCTCTCCCTACTCTCTCTCTAGACTTTATTGTTAATTCTTGATGAGATTAGCTTGATTCTTTGGGATTTATAATTCACAATTGGTATCAGAGCTATACCAAACAATTTTCAGAAGAGATTTACACAGAAAATTGGATGAATCTCTGGAATTTTTTATTCAAAAAGTTGATTTTTTTTTTGAAAATTCTCAAGAACTCTGAAGTTGGAATATTTTTACAAATTCTCATTGAATCATTGTTCTTTGATCATGAAATTGATTTCTTTGTGATCGAAAATTGCTTTAGAATGTTTCTTGTTTAGATTCGATCACAAATCTATCACTAAATCAGATTCAGTTTTGAATTTTGGATTTTTTTGAAAAATGAGTTTGAACACTGGTTGAATCGTATTTTATTGATTTGTTGTTTTTAATCTGAAATTTATAGTAGATATGTGTTTAGTATTGATTTTCTATGGTATTGATACGTTTTTGAGAATCGATTTGCAGGTTTTTCAAGTAAATCAATCTGCGCCAACATCACATCAACTTTGCGCCAGTTCATGCCACATGAGTCTAGCGCAAACTTTTCATCAAATTGTGATTGGTTAATAGATTAGATATAATGGGACGGTGCTTTATTTTTGAGTTTCAATTTCAAATTGAAGTATGCATGTGATTGGTTGATTTCTCTGTAATGGGTCGGTGGTATTAATTTCTTTTGCACCATCCTTATATCAAAGTTTTGCACCAATCACACCTGGCGCAAACTTATTTTTTGCGCCACCCATTACAATCTTTGCGCCACTCATGTGAAATTCTTTGCGCCACCAACCACAAACATTTCCACTAAGTGGAGCTAAATTGTGATTGGATGATTCAACTTCATTTTGTTTTGCGCCATGTGAACTTCATTTGTGAATTCAATTTAATTGGTTGATTATTTTTTGTGAGGAGATGGGATTGTAGTTAGTCGGGTGGTATTTTTGAGTTAAATCAATTTTGTTAATTGGCGGCTGCAGTGCAGCATTTCAAGTAAATTGAGTTTTGCGCCACTCATAGTTTGAGTTTTGCGCCACTCAAAGGAATACTTTGCGCCATTCACTATTCACTCAAACATAATTTCTGCGCCAACAACTTAATCAATTTTGTGCCAAGTTTTAATCGGTGGTCGTGTGAATAGTGCAGGTTGTTTGAGAGTTTGCAGATTTGCGCCACTAACAACTCGCGCAAAACTGTATCTTGCGCCACCAACAGTTAGCGCAAATTTTCATTTTTTGCACTAAATTTCAATTTATCTGATTCATGACTTTCTGATTTGCGGGTTTTGAATATATTTGATCTGCTCAGTCTGAGAGTTCCAGAGATTGATTTTTTTTCTGAAAAATATTTTTTTTGTGTGTGTGATTTGAGTTTGACTTTCAGTCAAATTTTTTTGAATTGTTTGGGAATGATCATTCATATCAAGTTGATTTCTCATTCAATATTTTCTGAGAGAGGAAATAATGTACTTTCAGTTAGATTGTCTAAATTTTGTTTTTGAACTTATTTCGACTAACGATCTTTTTGTCAAATTCTTTTTGAATCAGGATGAGTTCACCAATTTTACTCAAAGGAAGATACGAACAGTGGAAAGTTGATTTTTTCAACTTTGTAGATAAACATGAGCTGAGTTGTTATATCAGATTATCATTGACTGAAGGAGAGATGAAACCTCTTATTCCAACAGAAGATTGTACTGAGGAGCGGGAGAAAAGAAAGAGTGCTGATAATATGGCTCGAAATTTTTTGTTGAATAGTATTCGTTATGATATTAATGGTCACATAAATACCTATCAGTTGACAGGAAAAGATTTATACAACTCAACAGGAAAGGAGATATGGGACTATCTTGAATGGACAATGTTAGGGCCAAAGGTTGTGTCTGAGCTAAAAGGAAAGATTTCTGAGTTGGAAGCTAAGATTCAGCAACCAATCTTTGTTAATAGTAATGAGCATAAAGTTAAGGATTTGGAAAGGACAAATGCTGATCTCCAAAAGAGAATATCTGATTTGGAGCAACAACTTGCTAAAGATAAATCTGATTTTGAGATTAAAAAGAAATCTTTTGCAAAGAAGTTCTCAGATTTTTCAAGAAAATGTATTGATGAGAAGAAAGAAGTTGAGCTGAAATGTATAAAGCTTTCTCAACAAGTATCTGACTTTGAGAAAGTAATCATTCTTGAAAGGGAGAAGTTTGCAAAAGAGAAGAAGTCCATTGAACAAAAGAATGTGGGATTCTTCAAAGAAATATCCGGCCAGAGAATGGATGCTGAGAAGGGATTTGAAGAAGAAAGAAGCATGTTTGAGGCTGAGATTAGAAAGTTGACTGACAAGTTATCTGAACTATCTGAGATTGCACTGAAAGAGTAGAAAACGAAGTTTGAGTGCGAGATGAAGATTGACCTTCTCATCAAAGAAAGAGACAGCTTTGCTTCAAAGATTAAAGAGCTTGAAAAGACAGTATCAAGTTCAAATCAGAAAATTGTTTCTTCACAAAGGTCAGTAAAATCTTCTGATCAGATTCGTAGTACTAATCTTTTCTATGATAGAAATATAGATGGTTCAGGTACACATCAAAGAAGAAGGAGATATAAAGAAGAAGAATTGGTTTGGAAGAAGAAACCAGTTGAAGATGAGAAGAAAGATGAGCTGAAAGGAAAGAAATCATGTGTACATACACACAAAGCCAAGAAGAACAAAGCACATAAAGGTAAATCTGATCATATCTACTCGAGAGATCAATTAATCAGGTTGACAGGTAAGAAATATTATTGTTCTTATTGTTGTACATGTGATCCTATTCACAAGACCAGCGATCATTTCTGGTACGGTTCTTACTCGATTACCCCCACAAGAATTGCAACTAACATTCATGGACCCAAATACCAGTGGGGACCAAAGCCAAAAATTGATTCTGTGTTGCAGGCACCTCAAGTCAAGGGAGAGTAAGTGAACCAAGGCTTTTGAACAAATCAGTTCAAAACCCGGACTTCAAAGTTGAAAGACTATGGCTTCTAAGTACATCAGCTTAGAACCCGTACTTCAACGGAGTTTGAATTCTAAACACAACAGTTTAGGACTCGTACTTCAGTGCTCAAAAGATCTTACTCCTGACATAAGATTGTACTCCAATACTCAAATGAGGAAATCAACCTTCAAGGGGGAGTACTTTCTTACTTTTCATCCGATAAGATATGATGATCTACAATTCACAAGGGAGTTGTCTGATCTCTATCCTATGCTTTTTCATTGACAATATACTTACGATATGACGGTCTACAATTCAAAAGGGAGTTGTATTGATCTTTATCTTGTGTTTTAACTGACATATTTCAGATGCATAATTTAAGGGGGAGTACAGGTGATGGCTTCTGATCACATGACAGATCAGGACCCGTTCTTCACTGTTCAGACATGGATATTTTACAAATATCCAGGGGAGCTTAAATGACCTAAATCATTTTATCATGATTTGAGGGGGAGCTTAAAAGTAAGTATCTTCTAATCCTAGATCTCTGATTGTTTGAAAGAAGAACAACTTTCAAGCATGAAAAACATTTTCTGAAATGTTCAAACCACTTCTAGTTCTCAAAAGATTTCATGAATTAAGAAGTGTGATTTTAAAAGTTTTTTCAATTCTTGAGATTTAATGTTTAACTGACTGTGTGTTTCAAAAGATCAATACTTGCATATTATCTTGTCCATATACTGTAAAGTATTCACAAACATCGGTTCAGTATTTCATTTGAATTTGTTATTACCATGTCTCATAACGACCAATTTTTTGATGGTAATACTCCTGTTTGCTTTCAAATGTTGTTGAGCAACATTCATCATTTCAAATTTGTGCTTTCATTGCTAAATTGTTTATATTTGTTCATATAAACAAAATATCCAATTCTTTGATACCCTAACCATTTCATGTCAATTCTTATTATATTTGATCTGATTGATACATTGTCAGATTCTCAAAACAATTCTCTTGATTTCATTTCATTCATTCAATATCTTTGTTTTAAGAAATCTTAAACGTTCAATTGCTCAAATCTCATGAGCATACATTTTGACAGTGTTATCTTATTTGAGCTTAAATGTTCAAGTTAAACTGTTGAGCAATCATTCTTTATAGGACTTATATGGGATTCATGTGTGAGCTTAAACAGAACTTCCATGGATTCACATAAACCAGTGTTTCCTACCCAGGAAGTTATCCTTGAGTGATTGAGGGGTGAGGGGTCAAAATCAAAGAGTGGGGGAGATAACTCATCCGGTTGAGTTTTTCTCAGTATGTGGAGCGGTAAAATGGAAAAGAGGGTATGGTTAGAAGTGAACTTTAATGATTAAAAGAAATAGGGTGTAAGAACAGAGTTAAAAGAATATCATAACTCTACACCAACCACTTTCTGAGTCGGGCAGCCACATCTACTGATTGGTTCACATTCTTTGGTGACCATCATTGAAACAGGCAGTGAGCCCATGCCAACTCTTGCAATTACCCCACCAGCCACTTGTTTCTTTATTAACAAAGAAATGTTTCATTTTCTTTGGGGACGCAGCATATCTGCTATCTAGTCTTCACTCGGAAGATTTAGATATTGAAAAAGAAGGAAAGTTGCCCCTCCTTCGCACCTCTTTCATGCATATTGAGTCCGTGTAATATTTGTTGTTGTCTCAACAATTTACACAATTTGAGCCTGAAAAAGCTTGAGTAGCTTCAATCATTCTACACTTGCACGTACACACAAGGAATATGTTTTCTTGTCATAACATTCATAGAAAATTCCTTTATGGTTTTTCGATGATTGAATGGAAGCCCTGGGGGAGTGAACATCACTAAAGCTCCTTTCCATTGTACATCCATTATACAAAGTGGCTCCGTGCTACTTACAGGCAGGCTAACTGTTTCATTTGTTGAATCAGGGTTACATTGTTCATTATGTCTGAATTTGGAAAGATTCGGATATATACATTTAATGAATTGACGGATACTCAGATCAAAGGGCGGAAAATGTCGAATTATTATGATGGGGATATTGTTAGTCCTTTCGAAGGGGGAAATCAAAGACTGTGCTGAAATTGAAAAAGTTTTGATGATCATGATGCTCACAATCATCAAAAAGAGGGAGAATTTTACAAAGATTCAATTTCAAAGTCATGAAGAAAGTTCAAAGTGAAAAAAACGAGTGGAGAAATCTACAAAGTTCAAGAAAGTTCAAGTCAGATAAAAAGAAATCATTCCGAGATGATTTAAAGATAAATCAGACAGATGTTTGAGAAAGTTTGTTTTTCCAAAGACGGTCAAGAGATTACAAGAGATGAAGATATAAGTTTTTCAAAGATTCCTCAAAGTCTGTTTCAAAGTTCAAAGATGAAGATTTCAAAGAATTTCAAATGTTTCAAGAATTCTGGTTCGTGTTCAAGATATGTTAAATTTCAAAGCTTCAAAGTGAAAAAGAATTGTCAAGATTCTTCAAAGGCTTAAAGACTGAAGATTGCTAAAGCTTCAAAGTTCAAAGTTGTCAGAGACAAAAGCTGAAGAATCAAGTGCTAAAGACTAGTGTCAAATTTTTATTAAATCTTGAATACAAAGGGGGAGATTGTTAAGTCAAAATATTGTATCCAAGATTTAATAGGAAAGTCAAAGTTCTAAAGTCAATATTGTCAAAGTCTTTTTCAAAGTCAAAGTTGTTTTAGATTACTTAGTGTTTAAGTCTTTGTTAGTTTAGGTGCTTTAAATAGGGATATGGTTAGTTTGTGTTGGGAAGCACTTTCATTGTAAAACATTTTCAGCATCGTGAGATATATGAAGCTTTCAAGATCTACTTTCTCTCTCTACTCTCTCTCTCTAGACTTTATTGTTAATTCTTGATGAGATTAGCTTGATTCTTTGGGATTTATAATTCACAATTTGAGTGGCTATTGATAAATTACATGATATACATTCTTTCGGTTTGGCCAATGCGTGGCTTCGGCAATATCCTGCACGAGAGTGGATTTTTTGTGAGTTATTTCCCTTGAAAACCTATCATTTACTTTGTAGATGGTCAATGTAAATATTCGTGGAAATCCGACGAGGTCCGTCCGGACGAGAAAACACAAAGGGTACCCCCTTTGCCGAATCGGCCAAAAATGGGTGTCGCGCATAAACGTCCATAACTTTTGCTACGGTGATTTGTTTTAGGCCCATGACCCATCAAAACGAACCTTAGAACGAGAAGCAAGCCATGGCTTGATTTCCTTCTATAAATACATCATGATTTGAGTGGGTATCGATAAACTGCATGATGTACCTTCTTTCAGTTTGGCCATTGCATGGCTTTGGCGATATCCTGCACGAGGGTGGTTTTTTTGCAAGTTATTTCTCTTGAAAACCTTATCATTTACATTGTAGATGAACAATGTAAAGATTCATGTAAATCCGACGAGGTCAGTCCGGACGAGAAAACACAAAAGGTACCCCCTAACCGAATCGACCAAAATGGGTGTCGCACTTAAACGTCCATAAACTTTTCTACGTGGATCTGTTTTAAACCCATGAGCCATCAAAACGACCTTAGAAAGAGAAGCACATCATGTATTGGTCACCTTATTTCAATACACCATGATTTGAGTGGGTATCGATAAACTGCATGATGTACGTTCTTTCGGTTTGGCCAATACGTGGCTTCGGCAATATCCTGCACGACAGTGTGATTTTTGCAAGTTATTTCCCTTGAAAACCTTATCATTTACATTGTAGATGAACAATGTACAGATTCGTGGAAATCCGAAGAGGTCGGTCCGGACGAGAAAACACAAAGCGTACCCCCTTTGCCGAATTGGGCAAAAATGGGTGTCGCGCTTAAAGGTCCATAACTTTTGCTACGGGGATTCGTTTTAAGCCCATGGCCTGTTAAAACGAACCTTAGAACGAGAAGCACGCCATGTCTTGGTCACTTTCTGGCAATACACCATGATTTGAGTGGGTATCGATAAACTACATGATGTACGTTCTTTCGGTTTGGCCAATGCGTGGCTTCGGCAATATCCTGCACGAGAGTGGGGTTTTTGCAAGTTGTTTCCCATGAAAACCTTATCATTTACATTGAATATGGATAATGTAAATATTCGTGGAAGTCCGACATGGTCGGTCCGAACGAGAAAACACAAAGGGTACCCCATTTGCTAAATCGACCAAAAATGGGTGTCGCGCTTAAACGTCCATAACTTTTGCTACGGGGATTCGTTTTAAGCCCATGACCCATCAAAACGAATCTTAAAACAAGAAGTACACCATGTATTGATCTCTTTCTGGCAATACACCATGATTTGAGTGGGTATCGATAAACCGCATGATGTACGTTCTTTCGTTTTGGCCAATGCGTTGCTTCATCAATTTCCTACACGAGAGTGGGGTTTTTGCAAGTTGTTTCCAATGAAAACCTTATAATTTACATTGCATATGGACAATGTAAATATTCCTGGAAATCCGACGACGTCGGTCTGGACGAGAAAACACAAAGGGTACCCCCTTTGCTGAATCGACCAAAAATAGGAGTCGCACTTAAACGTCCATAACTTTTGCTACGGGGATTCTTTTTAAGCCATGACCCATCAAAACTAATCTTAAAACAAGAAGTACACCATGTATTTGTCGCTTTCTGGCAATACGCCATGATTTGGGTGGGTGTCGATAAACCGCATAATGTACGTTCTTTCGGTTTGGCCAATGTGTGGCTTCGGCAATATCATGCACGAGAGTGGGTTTTTTGCAAGTTATTTCCCTTGAAAACCTTATCATTTTATTTGTAGATGGTAATGTAAAGATTCGTGGAAATCCGACGAGGTAGGTCCAGACGAGAAAACACAAAGGGTACCCCATTGCCGAATCGGCCAAAAATGGGTGTCGTGCTTAAACGTCCATAACTTTTGCTACGGGGATCCGTTTTAGGCCCACGACCCATCAAAACTAACCTTAGAACGAGAAGCACGCCATGACTTGGTCGCCTTCTGTAAATACACCATAATTTGAGTGGGTATCGATAAACTGCATGATGTACATTCTTTCGGTTTGGCCATTGTGTGGCTTCGGCAATATCCTGCACGAGAGTGGGTGTCGCGCTTAAACGTCCATTACTTTTGCTACGAGGATCCGTTTTTGGCCCATGACCCATCAAAACCTTATAATTTATATTTTAGATGGACAATGTAAATATTCATGGAAATCCGACGAGGTCCGTCCGAACAAGAAAACACAAATGGTACTGTGTGTCCCAATACGCAATCATTCAATCAAGTAATCACATAAACAATACGATAAATCAAACCTGATTTTGATATTCAAAGGATTCAAAGGATTACAAGCTTGGAGTTGAAATTGATTTCTTTCTCTTCTTTGTCTGCGGCGCACACCAACACCAATTCTCCTCTCAATATTGATTTTCTAATTAGCTTCCTTAAACCCTAATTAGCCTAAAACACACTATTTATACAAAAGCTAAATAAGCCTAATGGGCTTGCAAGGCCTTTGTAATGGGCTTTGCAATGCTTGGCCCAACAACCTAAATTAACTAAAATAAAACTAACTAATAAATAAAATACGTAAACAAACTTTGACTATTTATTACAAAAGGACCCTGGACTATTTGTTGAGACGACTTTATCAGCTTTAACTTCATATTTCCATCTTCAGATAATTATGATCTTGAATCCAATAAATATGTGCATTAACAGGTACCCCCTTTGCTGAATCGACCAAAAATGGGTGTTGCACTTAAAAGTCCATAACTTTTGCTACGGGGATCCGTTTTAAGCCCATGGACCATCAAAACGAACCTTAAAACCAGAAGTATGCCATGTATTGCTCTCTTTCTGGAAATACACCATGATTTGAGTGGGTATCGATAAACCGCATGATATACGTTCTTTCGATTTGGCAAATGCGTGGCTTCGGCAATATCCTGCACGAGAGCGGTTTTTTGCAAGTTATTTCCCTTGAAAACCTTATCATTTACATTGTATATGAACAATGTAAAGATTCGTAGAAATCTGACGAGGTCGGTCCGGACGAGAAAACACAAAGGGTACCCCCTTTGCTGAATCTGCCAAAAATGGGTGTCGCGCTTAAACGTCCATAACTTTTGCTACGGGGATCCGATTTAAGCCCATGACCCGTCAAAACGAACCTTATAAAGAGAATCACGTCATGGATTGGTATCTTTTTAGCAATACACCATGATTTGAGTGGGTATCGATAAACTGCATGATTTACGTTCTTTCGGTTTGGCCAATGCGTGGCTTCGGCAATATCTTGCATGAGAGTAGATTTTTTGCAAGTTGTTTCCCTTGAAAACCTTATAATTTACATTGTTTATGTTCAATGTAAAGATTCGTGGAAATCCGACGAGGTCGGTCCGGACGAGAAAACACAAAGGGTACCACCTTTGCTAAATCGGCCAAAAATGGGTGTCGCGCTTAAACGTCCGTAACTTTTGCTACGGGGATCTTATTTAAGCCCATGACCCATAAAAACGAACCTTAGAACGAGAAGCACTTCATGGATTGGTCTATTTCTAGCAATACACCATGATTTGAGTGGGTATCAATAAACTGCATGATGTACGTTCTTTAGGTTTGGCCAATGCGTGGCTTCGGCAATATCTTGCACGAGAGTAGGTTTTTTGCAAGTTATTTCCTTTGAAAACCTTATCATTTATATTTTAGATGAACAATGTAAAGATTCGTGGAAATCCGACGAGGTCGGTCCGGACGAGAAAACACAAAGGGTACCCTCTTTGCTGAATCGGCCAAAAATGGGTGTCGCGCTTAAACGTCCATAACTTTTGCTACGGGGATCCGATTTAAGCCCATGACCCATAAAAATGAACCTTAGAACGATAAACATGCCAGCTTTTTGTCTCTTTCTAGAAATACACCATGATTTGAGTGGGTATCGATAAACTGCATGATGTACGTTCTTTTGGTTTGGCCACTGCGTGGTTTCGGTAATATCCTGCACGAGAGTAGGTTTTTTGCAAGTTATTTCCCTTGAAAACCTTATCATTTATATTGTAGATGGAAAATGTAAAGATTCGGGGAAATCCAACGAGGTCGGTCCGGACGAGAAAACACAAAGGATACCCCATTTGCCGAATCGGCCAAAAATGGGTGTCGCACTTAAATGTCCATAAATTTTGCTACGACGATCTGTTTTAAGCCCATGACCCGTAAAAACGAACCTTAGAATGAGAAGCACGCAATGGCTTGGTCACTTTCTGGAAATACACCATGATTTGAGTGGGTATCGATAAACTACATGATGTACGTTCTTTTAGTTTGGCCAATGCGTGGCTTCGGCAATATCCTACACGAGAGTGAGTTTTTTGCAAGTTATTTCCCTTGAAAACCTTATCATTTACATTGTAGATGAACAATGTAAAGATTCCTGGAAATCCGACGAGGTCGGTCCGGACGAGAAAACACAAAGTGTACCCCATTTGCCAAATCGGCCAAAAATGGGTGTCGCGCTTAAACGTCCATTACTTTTGCTACGAGGATCCGTTTTAAGCTCATGACCCATCAAAACGAACCTTAGAACAAGAAGCACGTAATGGATTGGTAGCTTTCTGGAAATACACCATGATTTGAGTGGGTATCGATAAACTGCATGATGTATGTTCTTTCGGTTTGGCCATTGTGTGGTTTCGGCAATATCATGCACGAGAGTGGGTTTTTTGCAAGTTATTTCCCATGAAAACCTTATAATATATAATTTAGATGGACAATGAAAATATTCATGGAAATCCGACGAGGTCGGTCCGGACAAGAAAACACAAAGGGTACCCCCTTTGCTGAATTGACCAAAAATTGGTGTTGCACTTAAAAGTCCATAACTTTTGCTATGGGGATCCGTTTTAAGCCCATGACCCATCAAAACGAACCTTAAAACAATAAGTATGCCATCTATTTCTTGATTTCTAGCAATACACCATGATTTGAGTGGGTATCGATAAACCGCATGATGTACGTTCTTTCGGTTTGGCCAAAGCGTGGCTTCGGCAATATCCTGCACGAGAGCGGTTTTTTGCAAGTTATTTACCTTGAAAATCTTATCATTTACATTGTAGATGAACTATGTAAAGATTCGTGGAAATCCGACGAGGTCGGTCCGGATGAGAAAACACAAAGGGTACCCCCTTTGCTCAATCGGCCAAAAATGGGTGTCGCGCTTAAACGTCCATAACTTTTGCTACGGGGATCCGATTTAAACCCATTACCCATCAAAACGAACCTTAGAATGAGAAGCACATCATGGATTGGTCTATTTTTTAGCAATACACCATGATTTGAGTGGGTATCGATAAACTGCATGATGTACTTTCTTTCTGTTTGGCCAATGCGTGGCTTCGGCAATATCTTGCACTAGAGTAGGTTTTTTGCAAGTTATTTCCCTTGAAAACCTTATCATTTACATTGTATATGAAAAATATAAAGATTCGTAGAAATCCGACGAGGTCGGTCCGGACGAGAAAACACAAAGGGTACCCCCTTTGCTGAATCTGCCAAAAATGGGTGTCGCGCTTAAACGTCCATAACTTTTGCAACGGGGATCTGATTTATGCCCATGACCCGTCAAAACGAACCTTAGAACGAGAAGCACGTCATGGATTGGCCTCTTTCTAGCAATACACCATGATTTGAGTGGGTATCGATAAACTGCATGATGTACGTTCTTTCAGTTTGGCCAATGCGTGGCTTGGGCAATATCTTGCACGAGAGTAGGTGTAACACCCGTAAATCCCAGTCTGTGAAAGCCAATCCCTTGAGAAATCCTTGATTCTGATCATAGATTTTCATCCCTTACACCTTACCTTTTAAGCCTTATCGCATCGTGGTACTCCGGATGAAAAATGGAAGAAATCGGGGCCCGGGACACTCTGGGCGATAGTGCCCTGGCTATAGTGCCCTGGGCACAATCTCCGGGCACAATCGCCAATAGAGTGATGCCCGCGGTACAGTTTCGGCGATAGTTCCCTGGCGAAAGTGCCTTGGGCACAATCGCCGGGCACAATCGCCTGCGGCCTCTGGTTGTTTTAAAATCGATTTTTGAGCAGCCCCACCTCATTATTCTCAACCTCTTTCACCCTTTTTCTCTCTAGAAACCGAACCCCAATCCCTAAAATCAGTTTTATGCATCAAGGGCACCAAATCTTTTATGTTCCAAGTGTTCCTCCTTCCACCCATCAAAGATTGGAAGTTATTGGTCAAGGAGCTTCATCTTCATCTTCAACCCCAAGTTCATTTCGGGTTTTCTAGGTTTTTCGTCAAAACCTAAGTGGTAAGTACATATTTTCCATTTCCAAACCTTGTAATAAGTTATGAATGCTCCATTGATGTTTCCCTAGTATTTGGCTTATCAAATCTCGGATTTGATAGTTTTGGGAGAAACTAGGGTTTGGATCTCGTTGGGGATTTTGGTGTATTATGTTTGGGGAATGTTTCTATATGGTTGGATGTGGTTATTTACGGTTGAAGTTGTGTGGATCTAGGTTTTTGGAGGATTTCGGCTTGAGGATTCAAGTGGTTTTCAAAAGAGCTCGTTGGGTGAAATCTAGATTTAGCACTAAATCTAGCAAGGTGAGTTCAAGATGATTTGTGAAAACGGTGTACATGCCAAAATGGTTGTTTTAAAGTATTTTATGCCTTACACGAAATTGTTAACTGTTGATAAGTTTTGTTAACTGTTGTGAAGTTTGTAACTGTTGATAAGTTGGTTATTTTAAAGGTGCTTAACTATATAAACTCATTTAACATACGTCCTTGGGATTTTGGGCATTATGATAAATAAATCATGTATTTTGGTATTTTAATGATTTATTTTATGGAAGTAGATTTTGAGCATAAATGTGTTTTCAAATTGTGTTTTGGAAAAATGCATGGTTTTGGTGTCACGGGACGTTTTGAAAAGATAAATGTTGTAAACTCACTTGGAGAATGAATTGTCCCAATCTAAACCACATTGTAGCTAATTGTATGTTTTGGAGCGTGGGTTTATATAAATACGGGTATTTACATTTGATTTCATTTTATGAATGTCGACGTTGAGTCTTTGGATTTGTTGAGCTTGTGGCTCGGTTTGGATTTTGTTGGGTTTTGAGGACACTTGTCCGTTTTAATTGCTCGGTGTTGAGCGTTTGGTTAAGATTTGCATTTACTGCATTTTAGTTGAGTATGTCATGTTTTGAATGCTTTGATTCATTCGTTTTGAGTCATGTAATGGTTTAGTTAGTGCAATGGATCCATAGGCACGGTGTTCCTCTGTCCCCGTTTGGGAAGTTGGTTCACCATTTGGCACGGGATAGGCATCGGGCTCCATGGTAAGTAGGGTGTGGGCCTATACGATCGGGCAGCGTCCCATGGACAGTAAGGTGTAATTCCATTGTGCTCGAGTTGCCCGGTTTTGGGGACTCTCAAGAATAGACCTGGAGTGGTTGACTTGATGTTTTCGGGCAATAGACTTGCAGTAGTTGAGCTCGGTGGGTGTTTTATATGTAACCCACATATTTTGATTTACTACATAATTATGTGACCTACTTTGTGTTCCGTCACGTACAATGTAATCGGGTCTTTCCCGTCACCAATAGGTGTGGTTTGGTTATGGAGTTTTATAATCCATGTTTTCGGAGGCGTGTGAGTATGGGTATTTATCTATATTTTAAGGTTTTGGTTATTGAAACTCATTCGAGTTATTGGGATGTTTTGGGAAGATGGAGTTAACTACGTTTTCGGTGTTTGATCATTATGAGGTCAGTTATATTTTACGAGCACTTTGGGTTTCGGCTTTATTTAAAGAGGTGTGTGTTTTATGATTTTAATCTCAAAAAGGGGTGAACGTTGAAAGGAGATTGTTTTAAGATTTAATGTACTTCATTTTTGGTTGCTTTCAAATCAAACGTATTGGATTGTGGAAATCATGATTTTTAAATAACATTCTTAAAGTTATTGTTTTATATTTACATCCCTAATGTAAAACTCTTGAGCTCACTAGGCGTTAAGCCTAACCTTTTTATTTGTCGGCATGTGCATCAAGTTCCAGAAGGGGTTTCGGTTCTAGCAGTCGTATGAACGGATGTGCTTAGTGGTTCACAAGTGTAAGCATTTGATGAAGTCTTCCACAGTTTGGAGATAGCGATACTTTTGGGTTTTAGTAGCACCCGTCTTTATTATAGACTGTTCATATAGAAAGAATGTATGTATTGAGGTTAAATATTAAATTGTGGTGGTAGATGATTTATTTATTGGTGTATTTAGAAAACTTTAAATTAGTTGCTATTTCCATATTTGAGAGTGTTACAGTAGGTTTTTTACAAGTTATTTCCCTTGAAAACCTTATCATTTATATGTTAGATGAACAATGTAAAGATTCGTGGAAATCCGACGAGGTCGGTTCGGACGAGAAAACACAAAGGGTACCCCCTTTGCTGAATCGGCCAAAAATGTGTGTCGCGCTTAAACGTCCATAACTTTTGCTACGGGGATCTGATTTAAGCCCATGACCCATCAAAACGAACCTTAGAACGATAAGCACGCCATGTCTTTGTCTCTTTCTAGAAATACACCATGATTTGAGTGGGTATCGATAAACTTCATGATGTACGTTCTTTCGGTTTTGCCAATGTGTGGCTTCGGCAATATCCTGCACGAGAGTGGGTTTTTTGCAAGTTATTTCCCTTGAAAACCTTATCATTTATATTTTAGATGGACAATGTAAAGATTCGTGGAAATACAACGTGGTCGATCCGGACGACCAAAACACAAAGGGTACCCCCTTTGCTGAATTGGCCAAAATTGGGTGTCGCGCTTAAACGTCCATAACTTTTGCTACTGGGATCCGTTTTAAGCCCATGACCCGTCAAAATGAACCTTAGAAGGAGAATCACGTCTTGGATTGGTTTCTTTCTGGAAATACACCATGATTTGAGTGGGTATCGATAATTTGCATGATGTACGTTCTTTCGGTTTGGCCATTGCGTGGTTTCGGCAATATCCTGCTCGAGAGTGGGTTTTTTGCAAATTATTTCCCTTAAAAACCTTATCATTTATATTTTATATGGACAATGTTAAGATTCGTGTAAATCCAACGTGGTCGGTCCGGACGAGAAAACACAAAGGATACCCAATTTGCCGAATCGACCAAAAATGGGTGTCGCATTTAAACGTCCATAAATTTTGCTACGATCATTTGTTTTAAGCCCATGACCCGTCAAAATGAACCTTAGAACGAGAAACACACAATGTCTTGGTCGCTTTCTGGAAATACATCATGATTTGAGTGGGTATCGATAAACTGCATGATATACGTTCTTTCGGTTTGGCCAATGTGTGGCTTCGGCAATATCCTGCACGCGAGTGGGTTTTTTGCAAGTTATGTCCCTTGAAAACTTTATCATTTACATTGTAGATGAACTATGTAAACATTCGTGGAAATCATACGAGGTCGGTCCGAACGAGAAAACACAAAGGTTACCCCCTTTGTCGAATCGGCCAAAATTGGGTGTCGCGCTTAAACGTCCATAACTTTTGATACGGGGATGCGTATTAAACCCGTGACCCGTCAAAACGAACCTTAGAATGAGAAGCGCGTCTTGGCTTGGTCTCTTTCTATCAATACACCATGATTTGAGTGGGTATCGATAAACTGCATGGTGTACGTTCTTTCGGTTTGGCCATTGCATGGTTTCGGAAATATCCTGCACGAGAGTGGGTTTTTTGCAGTTTATTTCCCTTGAAAACCTTATAATTTATATTGTAGATGGACATTGTAAAGATTCGTGGAAATCCGACGAGGTCGGTCTGGACGAGAAAAAACAAAGGGTACACCATTGCCGAATCGGCCAAAAATGGGTGTTGCACTTAAACGTCCATAAGTTTTGCTATGGGAATCCGTTTTAAGCCCATGACCCATCAAAATGAACCTTAAAATGAGAAGCACATCTTGGCTTGGTGTCTTTCTGGAAATACACCATGATTTGAGTAGGTATCGATAAACTCCATGATGTACGTTCTTTCGGTTTGGCCATTGCATGGTTTCGGCAATATCCTGCACGAGAGTGGGTTTTTGCAAGTTATTTCCCTTGAAAACCTTATAATTTGTTTGTAGATATACAATGTAAATAGTCGTGGAAATCCTAAGAGGTCGGTCCGGACGCGAAAACACAAAGGGTACCCCCTTCGTTGAATCGACCAAAAATGGGTGTCGTACTTAAACGTCCATAACTTTTGCTACGAAGATCCGTTTTAAGACCATGACCCATAAAAACGAACCTTATAACGAGAAGCACGTCAGGGATTGGTCTCTTTCTGCCAATGCACCATGATTTGAGTGGGTATCGATAAACTACATGATGTACGTTCTTTCGGTTTGGCCATTGCGTGGTTTCGGCAATATCCTGCACGAGAGTGGGTTTTTTGCAAGTTATTTACCTTGAAAACCTTATCATTTATATTATAGATGGAAAATGTAAAGATTCGGGGAAATCCGACGTGGTCGGTCCGGACGAGAAAACACAAAGGATACCCCCTTTGCCGAATCGGCCAAAAATGGGTGTCGCACTTAAACGTCCATAAGTTTTGCTACGGGGATCCATTACAAGCCCATGACCCATCAAAACGAACCTTAGAACGAGAAGCACGTCATGGATTGGTCTCTTTTTGCCAACACACCATGATTTGAGTGGGTATCGATAAACTACATGATGTACGTTCTTTCGGTTTGGCCAATGAGTGGCTTCGGCAATATCCTACACGAGAATGGGTTTTTTGCAAGTTATTTCCCTTGAAAACATTATCATTTACCTTGTAGATTAACAATGTAAAGATTCATGGAAATCCGACGAGGTCGGTCTGGATGAGAAAACACAAAGGGTAACCCCTTTGCCGAATCGGCCAAAATTGGGTGTCGCGTTTAAACGTCCATAACTTTTGCTACGGGGATCCGTTTTAAGCCCATGACCCGTCAAAACAAACCTTAGAAGGAGAATCACGTCTTTGATTGATTTCTTTCTGGCAATACACCATGATTTGAGTGGGGTGTCAATAATTTGCATGATGTACGTTCTTTCGGTTTGGCCATTGCGTGGTTTCGGCAATATCCTGTACGAGAATGGGTTTTTTGCAAGTTATTTTCCTTGAAAACCTTATAATTTATATGGTATATGGACAATGTAAATATTCGTAGAAATCCGACGAGGTCGGTCCGAACGAGAAAACACAACGGGTACCCCCTTTATCGAATCGGCCAAAAATGGGTGTCACACTTAAACGTCCATAAGTTTTGCTACGGGGATCGGTTTTAAGCCCCTGGCTCGTCAAAATGAAACTTAGAATGAGAAGCACGTCTTCGATTGGTCTCTTTCTGAAAATACACCATGATTTGAGTGGCTATCGATAAACAGCATGATGTACGTTCTTTCGGTTTGGCCATTGCATGGTTTCGGCAATATCCTAAACGACAGTAGGTTTTTTGCAAGTTATTTCCCTTGACAACAATATCATTTACATTGTAGATGAACAATGAAAATATTCATGGAAATCCGATGAGGTCGGTCTAGATGAGAAAACACAACAGGTACCCCTTGCCGAATCCGCCAAAAAAGGGTGTTACGCTTAAACGTCCAAAAGTTTTGCTACGGGGATCCGTTTTAATCCCAAGACCCATCAAAACAAACCTTAGAACGAGAAGCACGTAATGGATTGGTCTCTTTCTATCGATACACCATGATTTGAGTGGGTATCGATAAAATGCATGATGTACGTTCTTTCGGTTTGGCCAATGCGTGGTTTCAGCAATATCCTGCACGAGAGTGGGTTTTTTGCAAGTTATTTCCCTTGAAAACCTTATCATTTATATTGTAGATGGAAAATGTAAAGATTCGGGGAAATCCGACGAGGTCGGTCCGGACGAGAAAACACAAAGGATACCCCAATTGCCGAATCGGCCAAAAATGGGTGTCGCACTTAAACGTCCTTAAATTTTGCTACGAGGATCTTTTTTAAGCCCATGACCTGTCAAAACGAACCTTAGAACGAGATGCACGTCATGTTTTTGTCTCTTTATGGAAATACACCATGATTTGAGTAGGTATCGATAAACTGCATGATGTACGTACTTTCGGTTTGGCCATTGCGTGGTTACGGAAATATTCTGCATGAGAGTGGGTTTTTTGCAAGTTATTTCCCATGAAAACCTTATAATTTATATTTTAGATGGACAATGTAAAGATTCATGGAAATCCGATGAGGTCAGTCCGGACAAGAAAACACAAAGGGTACCCCCTTTGCTGAATCGACCAAAAATGGGTGTTGCACTTAAACGTCCATAACTTTTGATACGGGTATCCGTTTTAAGCCCATGACCCATCAAAACGAACCTTAAAACAAGAAGAATGCCATGTATTGCTCTTTTTTTGGAAATACACCATGATTTGAGTGGGTATCGATAAACCGCATGATGTACGTTCTTTCGGTTTGGCCAATGCGTGGCTTCAGCAATATCCTGCACGAGAGTGGTTTTTTGCAAGTTATTTCCCTTGAAAACATTATAATTTACATTGTAGATGAACAATGTAAAGATTCGTGGAAATCCGACGAGGTCGGTCCGGACGAGAAAACACAAAGGGTACCCCTTTTTGCCGAATCGGCCAAAAATGGGTGTCGCACTTAAACGTCCATAACTTTTGCTACGGGGATCCTTTTTAAGCCCATGACCCGTCAAAATGAACCTTAGAATGAGAAGCACGCCATGTATTGGTCTCTTTCTGGCAATACACCATGATTTGAGTGGGTATCGATAAACTACATGATTTACGTTCATTCGGTTTGGCTAATGTGTGGCTTCGGTTTTTTGCAAGTTATTTCCCTTGAAAACCTTATCATTTATATTTTAGATGGACAATGTAAAGATTCGTGGAAATCCGACGAGGTCGGTCCGGACGAGAAATTACAAAGGGTACCCCCCCTTGCCGAATCGGCCAAATGGGTGTCGTGCTTAAACGTCCATAACTTTTGCTACGGGGATCCGTTTTAAGCCCTTGACCCATCAAAACGAACCTTAGAATGAAAAGCACGTCATATATTGGTCTCTTTCTATTAAAACACCATAATTTGAGTGGGTATCGATAAACTATATGATGTACGTTTTTTCGGTTTGGCCATTGCGTGGTTTCAGCAATATCCTGCACGAGAGTGGGTTTTTTGCAAGTTATTTCCCTTGAAAACCCTATCATTTTTATTGTTGATGTACAATGTAAAGATTCGTGGAAATCCAACGAGGTCGGTCCAGACGAGAAAACACAAAGGGTACCCCCTTTGCTGAATTGACCAAAAATGGGTGTCGCACTTAAACATCCATAAGTTTGGGTATGTCACCATTCGAGGCTTTGTGTGGACAGAAGTGTAGGACGCCGATGTGTTGTCTTGAAGCGGACGAGAAGCAATTCGTCGGACCGGGAGTAGTTCAAGAGACGGCGGACAAGGTCTAGAGTATCTGAGAACGGTTGAAGGTTGCCCAAGATCGCCAAAAGAGCTATGCGGACAAGAAGAGACGGCTGATGGATTTTCAAGTGGGCGAACGAGTCATGTTGAAAGTGTCGCTTTGGAAAGGGATTATAAGGTTCGAAAGGCGAGGAAAGCTTAGCCCTCGTTTCCTCGGGCCTTTTCCTATCATTAAGCGTGTGGGACTCCAAGCCTACAAGCTTGATCTGTCGTCCGAGATGAGTGAAATTCACCCTATATTCCACATTTGCTATCTAAGGAAGGGTTTGGCGGAAAAAGAAAACGTCATACCATTATCCGAAATTCGTGTGGACAATAATCGTTGCATCGAAGAAACCATTTTAGAGAGAGAGACGAAGAAGCTTCGTCATAAAGAAGTAGTGATTGTGAAGGTTTAATGGAAACATCATCGAGGCGCGAACGTGACATGGGAGGCGAAGGATGATATGAGGAGGTGATTCCCTCATCTTTTCGTGTAGTGCGAGATTTCGGGGACGACATCTATTCCTAGTGGGGGAGGATTGTTACGCCCCGAAATTCTCAAGTAAGCTTGTTAATCCTCTAATCATTCACTTATTCCTTATACCATTGACCCGCCCCTCCATCTAATAATTAGGTAGTGAGTTAGTCATGGTCAACGCTTGTGTGCTATCTACTTTAACTAAATGTCCTATGTGTAAATATTTGAGTTATCATTCATGCAAGCGCTTTTAAGTATGTGCAAGTAATTGTGTTTATAGATATTTGTTTAAGTATATTCAAGTATATACCTGTTAATGTGATAATTTAGGAGTGGGCATGTAGCATTGTGAACACATGGACCTTTAGTAGCCATAAACTCCTCGAACCGGGAATTTTTGGCACTTGACTTCGATCAAGAAGTGTGTAGGATGACAGGGGCGACATTGCTCGGCGACAATGCCCCTGGCAAAGTCGCAGGGTCAATGTCGCGGTGAGGGGTGTGGGTGCTGAGTTTCTTCGGCCAATTTTCCAGTAAGGGGGCATCTATGTGCGACATTGCCCTGCGACAATGCCAGGGGCAATGTCGCAGGGTCATTATCGCTGGTGAGGGACGAAAGAATAGATTCTTAAGTCGATTTTGGGAGCATTTTAGGTCATTTTACTCCTTGGGACATATCTGCGATTTCTCTCTCTCTAGGCGATTTTCACCCTCTCCCCTCTTCTCTTTCCTCCATTAATGATCTAAACCAAAACCTAGCATTTATTATCTTCTTGAAGAGTAGTTGAAGTGAAGTTTGGGAAGTCTTGGTGCCATAAAGTTCAAGAGAGGCAAGCTCCTTCCATGTCTTCTAGTTTTAGGGTTTTCTTCTTACAAAACCCTAGTGTGTGAGTTCTCTTTTACCAACTCGACTTAGTTACTTGTATGTTTATCAAATGTTTATAAAACTTATCTAAACTACTAGAATACTCCATGAACCTACATTCTCTAATTTTGGGGTATTGACCTCCAAGGGTTCATGTACACATTTATAATTTCTTTATGCACATGTTTTTATAAATATTTTCACGGATGTGAGTCTTGATCTATGTTCTAGGACTTTCTTGGATTTGACTTGAAAGAGTACATTATTTGTTATTTTCATGAATGGTAGTTTTATGACAAGCTTCAAATTTGGGGGAAAATGATGGGGATGGGTTACAAGAGTGAAATGGATGGTATCTTGAAATAGGAAGTATCTTTTGGTAAAAGGGAAAATCAAGCTTGTAAATGAGAAATGTGGAGTATGTTTAAATATGCATAGATGGTCGTACATTCATATATACGAGCTTGTCTCTTTTGGGAAGCATGATATCCTAACTATGTAGAATCATGTATGGGGATTATGATGTATATATGTTGTATGGTAAAATTTACATAATCTTGAATAATTAACCAGAATGTGATCATATGGTTCCTATCTCCTTGTGCACAAGGAGGTAGCATGTCTATATTTTATACCTTGTATTGTTGGCCATTATGGGCTCAAACGAGTAGGCAATAGGAGACGTAAGTCCTTGAGGTGTAACTCGTTTAGAATGGATAGGCAATAATGTCCCGTAATACCTTGAGGTGTAACTCGACGGAGTAAGCAATAAAGGCAACAAATATGGTTTGAGGTTGTGATGTCTTAATGGCATGGGAACTAGGACTTAGACATGAGATGTAATCCAATAACATCATGGGTGACTCCACTCCGTGTACATGTCACCCCGATGGAAACGGGTCTCCCCCGTATTTTCAAGTATTATCTCTTGTATAGTTATGTTCAGGTTTGGGAACATGGTTGTGGCGGAATCAATAATTGTGAGACAAAGGGGTTCGGTAACACGAATAATGTTTATTTATATTATGTTGTGATTTATATGTTTTATGAGATCTCACTAGGCTTCGTCCTAACACTTGTTATGGTTGTTTTCTCACAGATCCCACTCATGGTGAAAAGTAGGTTGTCAGGCTTGTCAACCGGGCACGTAGGAGATCTTGAAGTGTCGGTCTTTTGGGTTTCCAGGTGAAGAGAGATTTTTGGTGGAATAGCAACACCAAGATTTAATCTAGTTTAAATTATTTCTAGATTAAGTAGGTTGTTGTATTTGTATGTCTCTAAATTCTTACCACTTGTTGGTGCGAACTAACCCATTTAGTCTTGGGTTTTTAGTTGTCTTACTTTTTGGGACTTGTCATTTTGGAAATTTATATTTACAGGATTTCTGGACCTTCGCATTTTAGACGTTATATTGCCGAAATTATGAATTTTTATTCGTCTAAATTTTTAGGGTGTTACACGGCTTCTTTAAGTTACATAAAATATCGACTCTGAGATAACGATGGAATGTGATCTCGTCTTTTATTTAATTATTAAATTCGTCCCAATGGATCTTTATACCATGCGCTTCTTTTTAAAATTAATTTCTCAGTAGTTGTTACTCAAAACTCCCAATCAAAATATTGTTTTCAAATTCGCCATCTGAGACTCGTTTTTACCGGCCCGACTTTCAAGAGAAACTTTTCCACGCTTCCCTGTGGGATCGATATTCGGTACTTAGTACCATTATTACTTGTTAAAAACGGTAGTAGATTGAGATGTATACTTGCATCAAAATCTACTTATTTGCATTTTAAAAAGGTGTAAACACGAAATACCGCAACAATAGTAGAGCATCATATCAAGAAACAACTTAAAGGAGGTAGGTTTGACCAAAATATTGACCCGACAATTCATTTTCGGAGGAGATGGGTGTTCTCAGTTGGTGATTCGAGTCTCGAAACATCATCGATCATCAATTGACGTTCTTTAGATTGTCCCCATAAAACCGTATAAACTCCTACGGCTATTATCACTGCTCCAATCACACTGTAAGAAAGTCAAGATCGAATCTTGGTCAATGATTCGTTCGATCTTAGAATCACGAAAGGGGTAAAGGATTATGACTAAAGAAAATCTTTAAAATGATCAAAAGGGTCATTGGACCATGGTACCAGGTAGAGCCCAGTCTCCTAGTAGGTCAAGAGTTCAAACCTCACAAAGGTTTAGTGGTGTGCATCAGTATTTGTTGTATATAAATATTACATACTTAGAGAAAGGTTCAAACGAGAACGCTGGCTATTTAAGAAAACAAGAAGGCAGCAAATCATATATTACATACTTAGAGGAAGGTTCAAACGGGAATGCTAGCTATTTAAGAAAACAAGAAAGCAACAAATCATGTACAAAATCATATGTGATTTTATATTAACTAGCAAAAATTGGACGCGGCGACTTTGGCCGCGACGTAAGTCGCAAGATAAAGTCGCGTCGCGTGAATCATATATGATTTTATATGTACTCGGTTGTTCTCGTGTTTTCTTAAATAGATATTGTTCTCGTATGAACCCACCTCTACATACTTAAAATAAAGTCTTTAAAATGAACTTGATTCGATGATGATGATGATGGAAGTTATTGATTTTTACCTGCCTAACCGAAGAATGTCTCCTAGAAACGTGATCCCCATGATGACAGCAATGACCATTGAGATGGGTTTGAACATGGAAACGTAAACCGGACCTTTTTTGTGGAGGCACCATGTTATAACGGTGCTACGGAATGCCGTCCCACATACTGCCTACAGTAAAGTTGAACGTCAGGTCTGCTTACATCCTACCCCGAGACCCCACTCAGGGTGGGATATAATGGGCTCTTTTGGATTGATTTAAATCATTCCAGCCACAATTTGATTTCTCGGCCTCCCAAAACAAGATTGACGGGATCCATAAGGGTGTGTTTGGCATGCAAACATGACTAGGTTGGTGAAACAATTATGGAGGGTTTTAGGGTTTTAATGTGACAGGCCAAGTTTAGTAATTTTACAAATCTTGTCCCATCTACCTAATTTTTGTTCGACCTATTTTCGCGAGGCAAAAGAATACACTTTTTGTCCCACGCAGTCTCATCCTGTCCCGGTCGAATGTCGCACCAAACGTACCATAAAAGTATTAATTCTTGATAACCGCATCTAGTTAAGTACGTGGGTTTGCTTACCACAAAAACAATAGATACCAACTCCGAGCCGGTGTCTAGTATCCAAACATCGGTATTCCGCTCTAAAATGAGCGTAAATATTGCACATTGAATCGTCCCGAAGCAGCAAAAGAGGAAAACCACGGTCACTTCATCTGGGTACTCCTTGACGGTTGTCGTCTGAATGACAGAAATTACAAGATTTAAGGATCCCGAATAGATTCATAGACCCAAACAAGTTGAAATTACTACAACAAAATCGGTTGTATATGACACATAATATGTCTAAATATCCTAATAGACTGATTTTATAGGACTTAAGTTTTTACCACCAAACCAAACAATCAAGTGCCCTATGTAAAGGTGTTACAACAAGTTGATAGGACGTTTTTGACCGTCCTAAAACAAGTTTTTTAGAACACTTTTGAAATAAAATGTCTTATTAGTCTTTTTATTTGATATTATTTGGAATAAAATGTCTTATAAAAACAACTGTCCTATAAAAAGACGTGTTTATAAGACATTTTTTACTATAAATAAAGTTGATATGAAACTTTATTTCAAAAGTGTCCTAAAAAGCTTGTTATTGCAACGCTTTTATATATGACGCACAATTGTTTGGTCCTAAGTCATATAAAGCATTCTGTTAAGACGTTTAGACATTTTTTGCATCCTATAAAGTCGATTTTGTTGTAGCAACTTTAAAAAACCACTTACCTGAAACACATTCCAAGATGATGAGCAAACACAAGTGATTGTAATGAGTAAGCCCCCAAGTATCCAATTCGATTCTTGTAAAAAAAGTGGACTATTTCCTAAATCGTTATCAAGAATCGTCTTGAATAATGGCGAACCCTGATAAAAAGTCATCACCGACGCTCCGGATATAGCCACAATGGTGCCCAACGCTTTTGCTTGGCTTGTTGGTTTTCTTATATCGAACTTCTCCATCCTAATCATATAACACCGCAACTGTGAGAATATATGAAACCTTAATAGATTATTTTCTCCAAAAGAGGAGAGATGGTCCAAGTCTCGCAGATGTGAGACACACACCCTCCAACAGAGGCTAGACGGGCACAATTGTTTCAGAGTATCGAGAGGGGGCTAGATGAGTACTGATTGCTCGAGATTCTCAAGCCCTTAAAGTGGTAGACCTCGGCTCTGATACCATGTGAGAATATATGGAACCTTATTAGTTTACTCTCTCCAAGAGATCCCTCGAGGAGAGAATGGAGGTTCCGACATAAATAGAGGAGAAATGGTCGAAGTCTAGTAAATATGGGGCACCCCCCCCCCTCTTTTCCAAGTCTCCAACAAAGGCTAGACGGACACAAATAGTCTCAGAATGTCGAGAGGGGGAAGACGAGCAGAGCGTGGAGTCCCTGTAGTGGTAGATCTTAGCTCTGATACTATGTGAGAATATGTGAAACCTCATTAGTTTACGGCCCTTGAGGAGGGCAGGCAGGTTCAAACATAAATAAGTAAGAAATGGTCCAAGTCTAGAAGATGTGGGACACTTCCCCTCCAACACAAGCTGGCGGACACAGAGGGGCTAAACAAGTACCGATTGACCCAAGAGTGTCGAGTCCCTAGAGTGGTAGATTTTGGCTCTGATACCATGTGAGAATATGTGGAACCTCATTAGTTTACTCTCTCCAAAAGAGCCTTTGAGAAGTGCAGGGAGGTTCCAACATATATCGAGGAGAAATGGTCAATGTCTAAGCAGATGTGTGGCACGCCCCCTCAAAAAGAGGCTAGACGGGCACAAATTGTTTCAGAGTGTCGACAGGGGCTAGACGACAAGTACTGATTGCCCCAAAGCGTTAAGTCCCTAGAATAGTAGACCTTTGCTCTAATACCATGTAAGAATATATGGAACCTCATTTGTTTACTCTCTCCAAAAGAGTCCTTGAGGAAAGCAAGGGAGGTTCCAACATATATCGAGAAGAAATGGTCAAAGTCTAACCGATGTGAAACTCCAACAACAGATAAAAAGACCAACGTAAATTGGAAGCGAGCATGAAACGTGTAGGAATAAATTTGTACCTAAAGATTATAGCAAAAAGGAATGTAAAAGCCGGAATCAAGTTGCCCAATGCAGTTGCTAGAGTTGGAGAGCTGTAGTTGATACCGGCAAATGCACATACTTGTAGAAGGCATATCCTGCACATATAATATATGGAATTAAGGCTATTTTTGGCAGACTAGATGATAAATTAACTGTTGGTTGATAAGCTTAGTTGTTAGAGCATCTCCAATAGATTTTGTATAATCTCTAAAATGGAGAAGCAAAAGTTAAAATCTCAAGAAAAAATTACACTCAATCTCCAACAGTTTCTCCATTTTGGAGATTTTAACGTTAATTATATTAATAAAATATTCAATAATATAACAAGAATCCTTTCTCTCTCTTTTTTCATTTATTTCATTGGTTGGTTCGAGAAAGTTTTGGGAAAGTTGTTGTAGCAAAAAAAAAAACTTGTTTTTCTCTATTTTAGAGAAGTTGTTGGAGATGCTGTAAGTTGGTTGATAAACTGGTGATGTTTAGTAAAAACTAACCGATAAGCTAGATGACAACGTAAAATTACCTAAAAGGGCATGTTAAAAAGTTGACTGAAAAAAATATAAGGGGCATAATTGGAAAAAAAAAAAAAAGTGGCGAAATCCCCTAGAGCTTATTGAAACGCTACTTGGAAGTGGCGTTTCAATAAGCTCGTTGATAACTAACCAAACAAACAGGACTTTTTCAATAAGCTCAAAAAACAAGCCAGCTTTTGGTTGCCAAAGTTGTTTGAATTAAGAGCATCTTCAACAGCTATGCTATAATTTTTTAAAATAGAGTAGAAAAACTTAAAATCTCTAAAAAAAAAATAACATCCAACTCCGACAGCTACTCTATTTTAGCAATTTTATCATCAATTATATTAATAAAATATTATTTCACTCTCCTAAACACACAACTTCAATGTTTCCTATTGGTGGAAAAGAATATCTCTCTTAAATATGAAGTTTTAGAGATTTCTCCAAATTTGGAGATTTTTACCTTCTCTTTCTTTTTTTCTCTATTTTAGCATATGATATTGCATTGTTGTTTGAGCAAAAAAAATTGCTAAAATCTCACTTTTTTCCTATTTTAGCATACCTGTTGGAGATGCTCTAACAAAATGTGAAAGGATACCAGGATGCAATTACGTACCCCAAAAGGCCAAGGCCGAAGAGTTTATAAAGAACAGATAAAGTGAGAGGGCGTCGATTATTTCTGCAAGAACAGATTATCACGCAGTTAATACGTTGTGTGTCGTGATTAAGACATTGTTTGGCAAAAATAAACTAGCTTATAAGCTAGCTTATTTTCTGGGTACATGTTTGGATGGTCATAAACTAGCTTTTTGATAAGCTACTTGGAGTAGGTTATGAGGAGCTTTTTGTGATTATTCCAATTATGCCCCTCATTAATATTCATAATTATATATTAACGTTTAATTATAAATAAATAATTAATGTCCTTTTTGGTAATTTAAATGCTTATAAGCTAGTTTTTGTCAAACGTGACTTTTTCATCAGCTAGTAGCTAGCTTATCAGTCATAAGCTAGCTTATCAGCTAGTTTTATAAGCTAGCTTTTTTTCCTGGTACATATTTGGATAACCATAAACTAGCTTATTGAAAAGCTACTCATAGTAGCGTTTTGAAAAGCTAGATTATCAGCTACCAGCTAGCTTATAAGCTAGTTTGCCAAACAATGCCTAAACATCCATAAACAAATATGAAAGATTTCATAGATCTCGATGCTATCTGACGTACGAACCTGCAACTGTGGATGACGAAATTAGGAAGAAGAAGGAGGGTGCCAAGGGCATTATAGTAAACAACATACACAAGATTGCTTAGCCCACTGTCCATGGCGGCTTTTCCTGACGTCATCATCCCGACTTCGCCACATTCTACCATCACCATAGCGGCAAACGGCAATGCATTTTCTATAAAAGACTTCATTAAACTGTTGCAAGATCAAAAACTGTAAGTTTTTTTTTTTTTTTTTGTAAAAAGCATGGGAATTTAACAATCTTGAAATGAGCCAATCGGTTGTTGTATGGTAGTAGTGATAGTGACAGTGAACATCTGATAGCATCTCAAAAAGATTCCTCATTAAATCATTAATTATGTATACTATATTGTAACGCATGGATAAAAAACTCTTAAATACAAATTATTAGGCAAAAGGTACCATCATTTTATGCAAAATTTTAAAAATCTTTTAATTTACAAGTATGAAGTATTAAAGCATAAGATACATATTACTACTGGAGGCTTCTAACACCCACCAATTTGGTATGTGCAGGACATTCATTTTATGCAGATTTTTCCATGTATCACTATTAATTAATATATTATATTAATATAATTTTGTTTTAATTATATTATTAAATATGTAATTGATTATTATTTCTAGATTTCATTAAAATACTATAAGCGTACTCGCTGCAATGCAGCGAGATACATCACGATTTTAATGTTTTATTTTATTTTTTTGTTGATTTACAGTACGATTTTGGATGGTTTTGAGAAAGTGATAATGTTTTTTTTTATAAATTTGTTTAATTTAGGCTTAATAATATAATGTTTTTTTATATAAAAAAATTAAGTATTTTGTTAGAATTCAATAATTATCTTATATATTTTAATGACATCTAGAAAAAATAACCGATTACATATTTAATAATATAATTAAAACAAAATTATAGTAATATAATATAATATATTAATTAATAGTGATACATGGAAAAGTCTGCATAAAAGGAAGACCATGCACATACCAAATTGGTGGGTGTTAGAAACTTGCAGTAGTAATATGTATCTTGTGCTTTGATACTTGTAAATTAAGAGATTTTTAAAATCTTGCATAAAATGATGGTACCTTGTGTCTAATAATTTGTATTTAAGAGTTTTTTATCCGTGCTTTATAATATAGTATAGATATAATATAATCATTGAATTCTAACAAAATACTTAATTTTCTTATATAAAAAAAATATATTATTAAGCTTAAATTAAACAAATTTATAAATAAAAAAAAACATTATCACTTTCTCAAAACCATCCAAAATCGTACTATAAATCGACAAAAAAATAGAATGAAACATTAAAATCGTGATGTATCTCGCTGCTTTGCACGAGTATGCTTCTAGTGTATGATGATATAAAAACCGTAAGTTCGAATCCTACTTTAAATAATAGATGGGAAATATTTGTTTACAAATCTATTTTCATATTATTTATGAATTATAGTAACCGTTGTTATAAAATTATTGCTTACAAGTCAAGCCAACTTTGATCGGTTTATATCAAAAAGAAAGTTGGTATGTTAAAATGTCGTTTTCCTAGTAAAAACATGTCGTTTTATGATGGAAATTGACATGACCACCAAAAACGAACCCAAGGTAAGGACGTTATATATTAATCGACTTTTGTATAAATCAGATAAACTTTATCTATACTATATTATAAAGCACGGATAAAAAAACTCTTAAATATAAATTATTAGATACAAGGTATGAAGGTACCATCATTTTATGCAAGATTTTAAAAATCTCTTAATTTACAAGTATCAAAACACAAGATACATATTAATACTGCAAGCTTTTAACACCCACCAATTTGGTATGTGCAAGGCTTCCTTTTATGCAGACCTTTCCATTTATCACTATTAATTAATATATTATATTACTATAATTTTGTTTTAATTATATTATTAAATATTTAATTGGTTATTTTTTCTAGATGTCAAACCCTAAGCTTTCGCGATTCAACAGCGAAAATCTTCCACTGGTGGATCCGAATATTGAGGTTGGTGAATTACGTTCGATTGTAAAGGAATCAACTGAAAAAATCTCGGTTTCAGGCGAAGAAACCACTGAATTGGAAACTCAGCAAGAGAAAGAAGTACCGTTGCCTGCAGATCCGGATGTTAAGGTACGAGTTAAGTTAATTTATTTATGTTTTTTGTTTTTGGAAACTAGATTTGTAACGAGGTTTGATTGTGGGGGAATTTTGTTAGGTTGTAGCGAGAATTCAGAAGGTCTAATTCTCATCATTGAACCACCCAAGATCATCATAGCTCATCAGGTCATGGAATAACACATCAAGACTCAAGTACGAACCCACATAGTGATCATTAGCAGCCGGTTGTTGGTTGTTTTCCAACGGCATTTGGTTTCTCTTGTTAATTAGTAACTGGAGATGGTCTCTCACAATTTTCTCCTTGTTTTCCAATCCCATAGCAAATTGTCTCAATTGCCCCTCTGATAAACCATTAAGCTCATCGAACCAAGTCGAGTATTTGGCTTCCTTGTTTCGTTTGCGGGCCTTAACAAGCTCGTCTTCGATCTTTCTCTTCCGGTCTTGAAAGTAGGCATTGATATCATACGTCGATCCCTTGCCGTTTTCATACGTTTTTGCTGATTTGTAAGAAGAGATGGTTTTCTTGATTTGATCGGGGTTTGGGGGCCAAATCTCAGGAGGTTGATTAGAATCGGGAGGGTAGACGATCATAACGGTATTGACATCACAAAGAACGGATAACTCGTTAACTTTCTTGAACCCAATTTTGTTGTAGTATGGTATCGCTTTGAGGGTGTTCCACTACAAGAAAATTGTTAATCAGTGACGAAAATTTTTTGGTCACTAACTACACAAAACTGGTCACTAAGGCACTTTAGTGACTAAAATTTGGGTGGTCACTTTTCGTCACTAAAGGTCCGTCACTAATTTGTGTTATAGACCAAAAACGAAAATGGTCACTAATTAGTGACAAAAATAGAGTGGTCACTATCTTTGTGACAACTAATTTGGTCACTTAAATATCGTCACTAAATGATGACAGTCGTCACTAACTTGACTAAATTAGTGGCCAAGTTAGTGACCACCACAAAATACGTCACTAGTGGGTTCAAGATAACGATTCCGTTAACGTCCGTTGATACCATTAGTGACCAAATATGTGGTCAGTGGCATTAATTGGTATTAGTGACCAAAAAAAGCGGTCACTAATTATAAGATGTGAAAAAAAAAAATTATCCCCCAATTTCACACCGTTAATTCTTGATTGAACGAAATTCTTGTAGAACCCGTCAAGATCTTCATCCTCAGATAAAGAAATCCCATCCAGCATGAAATCTCGATATCCAATTTCAGTTCTCAGCCTAACAGAATGGGCGTCAGAGTTAACCTGCAGAACTGAAATAGGTTTATCTTTGTGGTCAGGGTAGTCCCGAATCCGGCCGATAACTTCAAACAGGTGATCAGCAGGATATTGGATGCAAATACGGATATTGCATGAATACCAGATTGAATGAAACGTGAAGAAACATACCGGGAAAAAGTCCGTTTTGTATGCCGCCCAAAAGAATATGACGGTCATCATCGCTAAGTAACTACCAAGAATGACACCCGTTGTGAAAATCTCGGCTAATTTCCAGCTATCCGGGAGAGGAGACGGCTTTACTCGATCCTTCGATATCGTCATTATGGTACCTGACACGGCACGTAGTTGCTCATCAGATGATTACCATCACCCAAATATTCAAAGCAAGTAATCGAAAAATCAGAGAGACGAGAACAAACCGTCATTAAGGATAGCAATTATAAGCACCATAAAAGGCGGGAAGTCGAACTTCCATATCAACGCCAGCAGCATAAAACCAAGCTGTCACAATGGCACCAAAGTCGTAATAAGATTCATTTGTTTACGTTTAGTATTTGGGGGTTTAGGGTAAAACAAGATAACTTACCACAATACGAATTGTAATAGAAACAGCATAAATCTGCGAAACGGAAGAACATAATTAGGGTCGATTAAACTTTTTCACTATCAGCCACGGCAATCCCAATATCAGCCTTTTTAAGAGCGGGGGCATCGTTAACGCCATCACCCGTCATTCCGCAAATGTGTTTCCGAGCTTGCAACCGTTTTACTATTTCGTATTTGTGCTCTGAGACATATTTCCATTAGGATCAATATTATCACACACACGTAGGAAAAAAGAGAGATGACCGAACGAGTTTTACCAGGGAACACGCCAGCAAAACCATCGGCTTTCTCGATCGGTAAAGTGGCAATCGACTCGTCGGCATGTTGGCCGAGCAAAGCAGATGAAGGATACATGTTCGTTCCCATTCCTAGACGGCGGCCCGTTTCTTTCCCGATCGCCAATTGATCCCCTGTTCCAAGTCAAATAAAGAAATTCAAACATAGATTCCGATTTAACACGGATATTCTCGGGTTTTGTCAAATTTCCTAACCCTAACCTTCCGGATCACCGCGAGCGCAGAGGGGATGCCCCTTGGACCCCACAAGGGGGTGCAGTGGGGTCTAAGGTGATAGAAGCAACATTTGTGAGCGTGCAGTCCACACCTCCTAGCCCACGTTATGTATGCAAACTTTTTTAAACTTAATAACTTTTTAATGTCTCTTTACAACAAAATTGGCTTTATGGGAAGCCAAATATGTCTAAATGTCTAATAGACTGCTAACATGACTTAAGTTTATAGTACCAAACAATTGGGTGTCCTATGGGAAAGTGTTGCAATAAGTTGATAATACGTTTTTGAACGTCCAAACAAGTTTTTAGAATGCTTTTGAAATAATGCGTCATTTTAATCTTTTTGTATGACATTATTCGAAAATCCATTTATGGTTGTTTGTCCAAAGGGCCCTTATCTCAAAAATGTCCTAAAAAGCTTGTTAAGATGCCTAAATACATCCTAACATCCTAATGTAATGCGTTTATACCGAACACATAGTTGTTTCGTCCTACAAACTTAAGTCATATAAACAGTCTATTACGACATTTAAACATATTTGGCGTCCTATACAGCCGATTTCGTTTTAAGTGTCTGGATGTGACTAGGGCCTATTTGTTAACAGCTTAATGAGCTTAACAGGATTCGTAGCTTATTTGGTCAGCTATACATGACTGTTTGGTAGTGACAATGAGATAGAAAGTGGCTTATTCGGTAAGCTTCTAGGAGGGAGCTTTATGTAGAAAACCACGGTTTTTCGAAACTTGCCCCTCCCCAATTTAAAAACACGCTCCTTCCATTTATGAAAAAAGCCTCCCAAACAAATCTTTCTAATCTATACAGACAGATTAATCCACACAGTCAACTTTAATGGAAAATCAACCATACAGCCCCTTACCCTACAAGGCCAAGGATGAAGAATCTGAAGAGAAGATGGAAACCGAGCGGAGGGCGACCAACATTTCTGTACAAACAAAGGCAAAATATAACGATTTCTTCTTAGCGTAAACGAAAAAAATGAACACATATGGAGGGTTGAGATTAAACCTGAAGATATGGAGGATGAAGAATGGAAGAAGAATCAAGGTGCCAAGGGCATTATGGTAAACAATGAACACAATTCAGGGTTCATGTAATGTGGGGAGATCTTACTTGTAAAACATGCCACGTGGAAATAAAGATTCCAGCAATAACAAGAATCAGACCTCCAAATACCCAATTTGACGGTTGTGATAAAAGAAGCTGATTTGGTATTTTAGGAGAAAGGATGATCTTAAAGATTTCTGGGCCTTGACACAACGTGAACACCGTTGCTCCTGATATTGCTATTACGGTACCTATTAATTTTGCTCGACTGCTTGAACTTCTTATGTCTACTTTCTCCATCCTAAAACGCATATAAGATAGTTTGAAATCGTTAGAAGTGATTTTGAGAAAAAAGATGGTTATGGTCGAAAAAAGCGATTCCTGGTCCTCAGACTACCTGAAAATGACTGCAATCAAGAATGTGATCACGGGAGTCAAGTTCAAGATGGCACTGGCCATGGTTGGAGAGCTGTAGTTAACAGCCGCATACAAAAGTACCTGAAAGAAGATCCTGCAAATAACCCATGTATGCAAATTACAAGGTTTTGTTACAATTAGAAACTTTGTAACATCTGAAATGTGACCAAGGGCTGAATTGCTTACCCTAAAAGGCCAAGAATGAAGAATCTTGAAAGAAGATGGAAACTCAGCGAAGGAAGCGAACCGTTTCTATACAAGAGCAAAGTATCATGATTGGTATTTTTCTTGATGCCATAACAACAAACATAGATGAAAACCAAACCAAATGAATCTGGAATATCCCACACAGAGGTGGGGTGAGGGGAGGGTAGGATGTACGCAGACCTTGCCTCTAACACAAGGGGTAGAGAGGTTGTTTCCGTGAAGACCCTTGACTAGCAAAACAAACGAAACAAACATAGATGGAGGGTCACGAACCTGAAGATATGGACGATGAAAAAAGGAAGAATAATCAGTGTTCCAAGAGCATTATGGTAAACAATATAGAAAATATTGTCCATACCCTCATTCATCGCTGCTTTGACTATTGTCAACACGCTAATATCCAAGCATGTTATCATCATCATAACAACAAACGGCAGCACATCCTCCATCCATAACCATGTATTACTTGTTGTCGTCATATGATCTTTTCCTCGGTCAAAATCAGGAGAGAAAGAAGGGAAAAGTAGGTAGCAAATAGCAATTCCGTCACAGACTCCACATTCATCTAAATATCATCTCCAAATCATGTGATTTAATCATAGATAGATATAACATTGAAGCAAATAATAAGCATTGTTTTAATACCAATGTGGCAATGTGTATCATCACATAATAAACAAAAGATATTTTGCTCTTCTTGATGGCTGAAAGCATCAACTCACCTACTGGGCCTACTGCAATGATGGATATTAATTACAATAAACTCCATTCGTTGCCCGAAAAATCAACTCTTATAATTTATAAGGAATTCAAGGATATTTTTTGAATAATTTTATACATGATTCATAATAAGATTAAGAGCTTCTCCAAAATGAAGAAAATGGGAAAATTGGGGATTTTGAGTCAATATTTTGCTCCAACAGCTTCCCCAAAACTATCTTCAAAATGGAGAAAGTGGGAGAGAGAGGGTTTTTTTCTCCAAATATGGAGAACACGCCAAAAATGATTACCAAGTGAAAGCACCAATAGGAAACTTTGAAAATAAATATTTAGAGAAAAAAATAATATTTTAATAGATAAATGAAATATTTTGATATTATAATCAATGTTGGATTCTCCAAAATGGGGAATTTGTTGGAGATGAATGTAATTTTTTTTTGGAATTTTGATTTCCATTTTAGAAAAAATTTGGGGAATCTATTGGAGATGCTCTAACAAGCTGGCCTTCATTCAATATTTAGAAAAGGGGGAATTATTATGAAACATAAACTTCATCTTAATGTTAATTTTGAGACGAGCATTATAGATGACGAAAAATAGTAGGATTGACCTCTTTTTTGGGGAAAGGAAGTGTTTAACTCTTGAAGACGGTCTGAATAGAAGCACGAGTGCTTAGAGGTACCTCCTTAAAAATGCTTCTGTTTCAAGATTTCAATATATCGTGCACATGAATCAAAATAAAACAAATAGTAACAATTTACAACATACGAAACTAGAACTAGAAGTTCACATAGCATGATGAAAACAAAAACCTGAAACTCTAGCGTTTCAAGAATGAAGTGGTCAACCAACGTTTCAAGAGAGTGAGAATTGAAAACTTATAAGATATGCATTTTCAAAACTAACAGCAAATACCTTTCTGCCTCAAGTTCTTATGAAATAACATCAGCAAGAAAGCAGAATTGAGACTAAAACATATATATACACACATACATACATATAGATGAAGGATCGTGTGAGAATAGGAGTTAAGGTGAGAAGTGTAGAAGGGATTTGGCCCCTTGATCACTTTTAATTAGTGTTGATCTAATGGTTCAGATTAAGTCCCAAAATAACTCATGAATTAGCTTAGAAAGGAATTTTCAGTTGATCTTCAATTAGGATTGATCCAAGGGTGGATATGGGTTTAGCTTAGAAGAGAATTTTCGGTTGATATCCAAGGGTGGAGATCCCTTCTTACGCTTCTCATGATAACTACTATTCTTAGCGGAAACCACCTATATATCAGAGTGTGTGTGTGTGTGTATCAGATGGATTTAGACCAATTATACACAACTTCCCTGTGTAACATAAGAATTTTTGTATAAACTAGAGGCAGTAAGCAGCACATTCATTAGATTTGGTTTCATTTCTACCCTTTTCTTCCCATTAAGACATTCAGAACATTAACAGAAACAATCATATAAACCATATTAATATGCTTAGAGATCAACACAGTAAGGTTCAGACCACCTTCATAAATATCTTGTAAAACATCATATATACCACAAGAGAAAAAAGTAGCATGAGAAACCTCAATTGACTCAAATGAGATTCATTATGAAGATCCTGCAAACACTTAAAATCAACAAAAACTTTAGTGTCAAGTTATCAATTAGATCGACAGAAAAATTTAATCTCTACCTTAATCTCAACATCCATGCCAAATTTGAGCTTATCATTGCGTATCAAAAGCATCATTCGCAAACAATTAACATCGGCAAAAACTTTAGTCAAGTTATCAATTAGATCGACAGAAAGAGTACTCTCTACCATAATCTCAACATCCATGCTAAATTTGGACTTATCATGGTGTATCAAAAGCATCATTCTCAAACAAATAACATCAACAAAAACTTTAGTCAAATTATCAATTAGATCGACAGAAATATATAATCTCTACAATAATCTCAACATCCATGCCGAATTTGGACTTATCATGGTGCATCAAAAGCATCATACGCAAACAATTAACATCAACAAAAACTTTAGTCAAATTATCAATTAGATAGACAGAAAATTTTAATCTCTACCTTAGTCTCAACATCCATGCCAAATTTGAGGTTATTATGGTGTATCAAAACCATCATTCGCCGATCGTAAGTGTAAACTACGAGATGTAATTGTGTTAAATATAAACCCTTGTTCAAAATCAACGACATTGGCGTCGTTATCCCGCAAACTCTGAACCAAATCGCTTTCAGAAAAATCCAGTGTCCATTTGAAAGCATCAAGCAGTATCAAAATCATGTTATTAAGCAAACGAACCCAAGTGTGACGATGCCCCTGTAAACCTCATCGCCATGGGAGTGGGTAGAGTCCTCATTCGATCACTTCCATCTTTGAAAAGGAAAATAAAGTAAACTACGATTTTAGTCCCTGTACTTTGTTAACAATCGCGAATTTAGTCCCTATACTTTTGAAATTATGGTTTTTGTCCCTATGGTTTGTAATTCAATATTGTTTTCGTCCCTATGGTTTGCAATTCATTGTTGTGTTCATCCCTGTGGTTTGCAATTCATTGTTGTTTTCATCCATGTGGTTTACAATTCATTGTTGTTTTCGTCCCTGAGACTAACTTAGTCAATAGTTTATTGTTAAGTATAAGGGGCGAAAAAAGAAAAACAACGAATTATAAACCAAAAGAGTGAAATAAAATAAATTATAAGCAACAGAGACGAAAAGTGTAATTTTGGAAACACAAATGAAAATAGTTGTTTTTAACAAACCACATGAACTGAAGATGGATAAGTTGGAAGTGCTCTAAAGAGGACAAATTAATAAAGGGTAAATTACAGATTTGGTTCCTAACATTTGGCGTTTGTTATGGAGTTGGTCCCTAAAGTTCAAAAATGGCAAATAAACCCTCCACGTATGCATTTTGTGTTGGATTTGGTCCCTAAAACCAACGGCGGTCTATTTCCTGCCGTTAACGCCTCCCACATGAGATGCACACAAGGGTATTATGGTCATTTTACCTATTTTATTTATTTTTCTATTTTTTAATTAATTTACTTGAATCTTCATCCCTACCTCAAGAACACCGATAACACCAAGATTCAAAAAACTCAAACCAAACTCATGTTAACAATCCTAAATCAAACCCATATTTAAAGACCAAAATCCTAAATCAAACCCAAATTAAAAAATCCCAAATCAAACCAAGTCTAAAAACCTAGATCAAATCTAGGTTTCAATTTTGTATTTATTTTTCCATTTTTAATTAATTATAATTTTTTTTCATGAATATTCATCATCTTCTTGAATGTTCATCTTCTTCATCAAGAACCCTAAATCAAGAGCCCCTAAAAATTGTAAAATCAAAAGCATAATTAGTGAGATTACTTAAACCCATTGGGGGATTTCCAAATTTCCAGAATTTCATCAAATAATACCAAAATCAAAACCAAAATTAGTGAAATTATATAACCCCATTTGGGATATTTCCATATTTCCACTTTAATTCCATATTTCCCATCTCCATTTCACTATTTAATTCCCAGTAAGAACAAAGAGAGATCGAAGAACATATGATTTCCATCTTATGATTCCCAGAGAGAGATTTGATAGAGAGAGAGATAGAAAAGATACAGAGAAGAGAGAGAGAGAGATCTGATAGAGAGAGATCTGATAGAGAGAGAGAAGATTTGGACGAAGTACAGGGACGAAAGTCGTTAAACCCTTCTCCGGCGACTTCGTCTTCTCGGGCGACGTCGTCTTCTCCGACGACTTCTTCTCCCTGTGGTCTGCATCTTTTGTCTTTTCTGTATCTCTTCTCTCGATCTCTATCTCTTCCTTAGATCCTTCTCTCTTCTCTCGATCTCTATCTCTTTCTCTCTCAGATGACCTCTCTCTTATATCCCCCCCCTCTCTCTCTCTTTCTTAAATCTCTCTATTCTCTTTTAAGTAAGTTTGATTTTGGTTATTGTATATATGTTTGATTTTGGTTATTGTATATGTGTTTAATTTTGGTTATTGTATATGTGTTTGATTTATGTTTTTTATTTTGATTTTTAAATCCACGTTTGATTTAGGTTGTTTTGAATATGGGTTTTGATTTATGGTTGATGAACATTTAAGATTTTGGATTTTTAACATGTTTGATTTGGGTTTGTTCTTGGTGTTCATTGAGGTAGAAGATGAAGATTCAAGTAAAGTAATTAAAAAAAGGAAAAATAAATAAAATAGGTAAAATGACCATAATACCCTTGGCTTAACGGAGGAAATAGACGACCATTAGCTCGAGGGACCAAATTCAACACAAAATGAATACGTGGAGGGTTTATTGGCCATTTTTGAAGTTTAGGGACCAATTTCATAACAAACGCCAAATGTTAGGGACCAATTCTGTAATTTACCCTTAATAAAAAAACGGTTAGAAAATGAAACACGTTTTCTTAAATGCTAAGTTAAAACAGAGTTGGGTTATTGTGAGAAGTTGAGTTAATGGTGAGAAACGTGAAAAGTGGTTATCGACCATTGGATGAGAAACAGATATTGTCCATTTTGTCCACACACCTGGACTCACGGTTTTAAAACGCGTCTGATAAAGGAGGTATCAAGTCCCTTTATAAGGTAACATTTGTTTCCCTCCCCAACCAATGTGGGATCTTACAATCCACTCCCCTTGGGAGCCCAGCGTCCTCGCTGGCACACTAGTCCGGCTCCCGACTTTGATACCATCTGTAACATCTCAGGTCAACCATACCAGATATTGTCCGCTTTGTCCACACACCTGGACTCACGGTTTTAAAACACGTATGATATAGGAGGTATCAAGTCCCTTTATAAGGTAACATTTGTTCCCCTACCCAATCAATGTGAGATCTTACAACTTGAGATTAAAAGAGATCAATGGTTCAGATCCACTTCTTACTATTAACTCAACTCCTCACACGATCCTTCGCCAGTTAAAACAAGTATTTACCGTGTATATTTGGCTTGTTGAGGAATTTTATTTACTCTTTATAGAAATCCGTTGTAAAAATTTATAAAATATGAAATTTATGATGTCGTGTGATGTCATTCGGAAAAACAAATAAACATTATATATAGTTTGGGTTAGTAGAAAATTGTGGCCTCGGATCATTATATACAAGGCTCAAAAGTGGGACCAAAACAATATGGGTTTTTCGCCTATGCAAGCATGGTGTTGAGAATTTTTTTTTCGTTCAGTGGTTTGGGGATCTCGTGATTTGCTTGGTATGCAACTATTGAATTCGGTGTGTTTCTGCACTCAGTTGCTTAATTTATTGGTATTATAGACTAAGCATGGAATTGAAACTTGGAAGCTTGATCAATTTATTTGTATACCCAAACTGTCCATGGATATGCAAAGTACTGATTTACAAGGGAATACAACATCAATCTTTAGCCCATTATTATAGGTCTCACTTTGGTTAAAGTGGTATCTTAAATTTGGACTCATAGAGAATACTAACCTAGTATTTTTGTCGATTCCGAAAGGCATTAGGTACTTCAATGCAAACAACCAGTCTTATCTCTTTATCTAACTGGCTAGTAGTTTGTTGAATCGAGGTAGCAATGAGTCGTTGATCAACTATCTTTAATTGAACATTATCTTTTATCAAGGTTCTAAATGGCGTGACGACGAGGCCAAGCCCCAAGCCTTAGGAGCCACGACAAAATATTGACGTTTTCAAGGCGTGACTTATGGCATCAAGTTTTCTAATTCATATATAATATTATATATATAAATATATGTTTTATAGTGTTACTCAATGAGTAAATAATAATAATAAGCAAGTTAAATTAGTTTATATATTAAAAACTTGCAAATAAGACATTAAAAACGTAAATAAAAATCAATTATCTCATTACGGTAACTGTGCATTAGGCCATGGCGTGCCATGGGTTTAGCATGGCGTGACACACAAGTTCTAGGTGTCATGGGGCGCCATGGCGGCTGTGCGACGAATTTTTTAGAACAATGTCTTTTATAAATAGTAGGAATCTCACATTCTATTGAATGACCTCTGAAAGTGTATCATGAATTCTAGTAACCTTTGTGTGTTTGTTCTAGCATGAATTCCATTTTAAATGACATTGTGTGGATGAGGACTTGTAAAATTGACAAAACACTAAAAAGAAAGAAAAGAAGCAACTATCTAGTATCAAAAAACCTCAATACCAAATACATATGCCAATTCGAAGTGAACGTAGTATGTTTAAGGATCCAATGACAAATAAGTCACATCCACAAAGAAGACTTGTACCCAAACAGAGGCCCTGTATGCAAATCCAATTACAGATTCATGTGTTCTTTTTAGTATCGATATACAACATTTGAAAGTAATAATTCAAAATATACAGTGAGCAACGAGCAAAAGAAACTTAAAAGCAACAATTCAACAATTGTCAAGACAAACAAACAAGGACGTTATTAATACTGGTTGTATCAACACATTGTCCAACTTACTCGGCCCACTAACCTCTAACTATCAGTTTCTCGATCCTCATAACCAAAAACCAGAGCGATAGTAAAAGACAAATAAATCAATACGAAAATCTTTAAAGAGACTTTATATACTGATATACATAGGCGAAGGATCGTGTGAGAAGTTGAGTTAACGGTGAGAAGCGGATCTGAACCGTTTATCTCTTTTAATCTCAAGCCATCCCATGAATTGCTGCTTAAAAGAGAATTGATCAGGTGCATCTCAGTGCACCTTATCTTGGTGCATCTCATCCAAATATGTATTAATTTCTTATTCAACGGTTGATAACCACTTATCACGCTTCTCACCGTTAACCCAACTTCTCACTGGTGATATGAACTAAAAATGTTACCAAATACTCAAATGACTGTTTATGTAATACACCAAGGTGCCGTTTGTTTTTTTAGAGGTTTAAAGTCTGAAGTCTTAATTTAGTTATGATTAATAAGAGGTGATGTATAAAAAAGTCTAAACGATTCAGAA